>OZ030018.1:53737386-55118293 GCA_964023405.1 Apodemus agrarius
TATAGGCCTCAGTGTAAGATTTTGCTGGGGACAATCTGTTATGAGCTGTGATATAGTGTTATTTGTAGAGGAAATTTTACCCAGCAGTATGGCTCCTCTGGCAAGGAAGCACATTTAAATACCTTCTAAGTCTATGTGATCTGGCTCTAATGCAGATACTCCCTTAGTACACACCTTTAATTCCCAGCAATGAAAGTTATTAGTTTGTAGAAGGAAGCAGCCATGTTCGAAAATGATGTCTAATTGAGAGGCAAAGTGATGAATTGCAGAAAGACTTGACAGAATTAGTCAGAGATAGAATATGCCCAACTCTCATGAGAATAGCATAGGAAGGAGGGGCTACTAAAGAGCAACACAGAGCCGGGCGGTGGTGGCGCACGCCTTTAATCTCAACACTTGAGAAGCAGAGGCAGGAGGATTTCTGAGTTCAAGGCCAGCCTGGTCTACAGAGTGAGTTCCAAGACAGCCATGGCTATACAAAGAAACCCTGTCTCTAAAACCCAAAAAGAAAAAAAAATAGCAAAGCATAGAGAGAAAGGTGTGTGTGTGTGTGTGTGTGTGTGTGTGTGTGTGTGATTTTTCCTCGGACAGTTTTACCAAAACATATTGCAGAGAGAACAAGCTAGACGTAGGCAGGTGAAGACAGAATATGCCAGAGAATGAGAAGAAGCCAAAAGCTTAGAACATATTGCCAAAGTTAGTATGAGGCCAGGCAGAGCAATTCAGTGAGCAGCCAAGAGAAGCTGGGTCGAATCAGTCAGCTGGGAATATTAGATTGTCTGGAGGCTAGAAGGTTCCAAGCCTAGGCCTAGGGAATCTTAGAACAGAGAAATGTTCTCGGCTTAGGCCAAGCCATGTATTCACATAGCATGGGAACAGCTCTCATCTCATGCCTTTATCTGAGGAAACAAAATCAACATTTATAGGTATTAGTAAAATCTACAAAGTTCATGACTAGTGTGTCTTTTCTGTACAACAGACAAGACCCAGCATTATTCTAACAACTATGCCTTTTAGACTTGGATATACTAGTGATGTCCATAGAAAACAGTCTACCTGTGCAGATGATGATCATGTGTGTTCCTGAGGGCATGACGTCATCAGGTTGCCCCACAGCATCCAGATTCGCTCCTGCTGCTGAAAGAGGTAAATTCCTAAATTTTAGGGTCCCTCTAAGTAGCATATTTTTTATTAAACTAGAAGATGCCAGGCCAAACAGTCCCCAAAGTTCACACCTGCTAAAACAGCAAGGCAAGAGAAAAATTATTTTGTAAAGCAAATGATCAAACACAAAACACAGGAACAAATACAGATTAAGTTTATTTTATCTAGAATGGAAGAGAATCTACATTAACAAGACCCATGGAAACGGACCATAACCAAAAAAGTAAAATGAATATGGCAGTTAGAGTCTGACATTAGCAGAACTCTGGTGGATTTTTGTGGAATTCGATTAGTTGCATTTATTTAGTTTGAGTGTTGCAAAGCTAGAACCCTTGTACTTTCCTCGGCATGTTTTTTTTTCCTTTTTCAATTAACTATTCTTAAATACTCCATAATTTATTTCCCACCCTGCCAACCACTGTCCACCCTCCGACTGACTATTCCACATCCCATACCTCCCACATGATGTCCCCACCCCTCACCCAACCTAGGGCCTCCAGTCTCTTGAGGGTTAGGTGCATCATCTCTGAATGAACACAGACCTGGCAGTCCTCTGTGGTATGTGTGTTGGGGGCCTCATATCAGCTGGTGTACTCTGTCTGTTTGGTGGGCCAGTGTTTGAGAGCTCCCAGGGGTTCAGATTAATTGAGACTGCTGGTCCTCCTACAGGGTCACCCCCAGCTTCATTCAGCCTTCCCTAATTCAACAGCAGGGGTCAGCTGCTTCTGTCCATTGGTTGGGTGCACATATCTGCATCTGACTCTTTTAGCTGCTTATTGGGTTGTCTGGAAAGCTGTCATGCTAGGTCCCTTTTTGTGAGTGCTCCATAGCCTCGGTAATAATGTCAGGCTTTGGGATCTCCCCTTGAGCTGGATCCCACTTTGGGCCTGTTGCTGGACCTTCTTTTCCTCAGGCTCCTCTCCGTTTTCATCCCTTTTACTGTCTCATGCATGTGATTTATTCATTTATTGGTTTTTAAGAGATTAGGTGTGACAGCCTCTTGTGTGACACAAAATGGCTCTGTCTCCAAGTGCCTGGGCACATGACTTCCGGTAGCCATCATCATCATCATCATCTATCTGCACCATCAAATACCTTAGGCTTCAGTCCAGACAGATAGACACCACCCTGAAAATGGCCTTAACCTTAGGAAACCATAAGGGCAGGAAAATTTCAATTTCTATTTCAACACTGGACCACCAAACAGGGAATAAAATTTTCGACGGGAAACCATATTGTATTATAGGGCTGCCATGTAGCCTGGCATGTTCAGACTAATGTTTGTTCCACAGAAAGTGACTGGAGAAAGCAGTCTCACCATCGTGACTGCCTGAGAAGTCAGTAAGTGTGAGCCAGGTTCTCAACCTTCCTAAAGCTGTGACCCTTTAATACTGTTCCTCATGTTGTAGGGATCTCTCCACAACCATATATTTTTGCTGCGACTTCAACTGTAATTGCACCTCTAAAACACTAGCTGCATGGCGAGTTGGCGAAACTGCAATTTCTCTACAGTTACGAACCAAAATGTGACGATCTGTGCTTTTTCCAATGGTTTTCAGTGACTCCTGTGGAAGGGTCATTTGACACCCCATCCTTCCCCACCCCACCTCAGCAAAGAGGTTGTGACTTATAGGTTGAGAGTCACTGTTTTAAAAGCAAGACCTCCGTCACTTTCAGGAAGGCTGATGTTAGAACGTCTATTCTCAGTGAGATTAGGGGACACTGTCTCGCCCTCCTCTTATCCATCCTTAGCTCGCTGCTCTGCCAACCTTACCTGCTCTACTCATTACTGTCATGAAATACCCGGCAGAAACAGCTTTAAGGAGGATGTGCTGCCACTTCGCAGGGGGGCGTGGCCATACTCTCAGAAAACTGTGGCTGCAGGAGTGTGCAGTCACTAGCCACACTGTGTCCACAGTGAGAAAGATGAATGCTGGTGTTCAATCTGTCCGTCTCCCTCTCTCTCTCTTGGGTCTCAAATGGTACAAGATGGCCTCAACCCCACTATGTTGCCAAGAGTGACCTTAAGCTTCCCGTCCTTCTGCTTCTACCTCCAAAGTGCTGGCATTACAGATGTTAGCCCAGCTCCCTTTCCTTTTTAGACAGTGTGGACCTTAGTCCAGATGTTGTCATCCACATTCAGGACATGTCACGTCGGCTAAGCCTCTTTGGAAACCCCCTTGTAAGTACAACCAAGGTGTGTTTCCAGGGAGGTTCTAAGTCCTGTCAGGGTGAAAATGGGGATGAATCAACTCATCAAAAGGAAGGAAAGCACAGGGAGGCAGCTGAGAAGCCAGCTCAATAACGTCTCATAGCAGGCAGCCCCAGTACAGAGGCCGCAGTCCCTTCCAGTATGACTTATTCTTTCACTAAGCTCATATTTTAGACATAGGCTCTGCAATGCAGGAAACTTTCGCTCCATGTGGACTATTAGAGTCTTTTTCACTTCTTTTTTGTTTTCAAAGCATCTCTGAACATTTGAAGATGAGCCTTTTAATAAAATATCAGAGAACAGTGGCTCGCCATGCAGCTAGTATTTTTGAGGGGCAAGGAAAATCTAAAATGTACTTCTCAAATAGATGTCTGCTCTCTGGGCATGAAACAAAGGCAATACATTAAAATTTTGCCTTGGGGATTCACAAAAATGTCCTCTTTTGTTCAGTCACGCTGGTGATCATGGTCTCTTTCTTTATTCATTATGAAACTTTCTTAAAGCGCCACTTCTCTCTCTTCAGACTTCTCTCTAACATGTTTTTTTTTTAATAACTGCCTCCCCTTCACTTCTCCTCACACTGCCTCCCTTCTCTATTTTTCTGGGTTTTACGTAACTCTCACCCACGAGTTCTTTGTCTCTTATACCTAGTAGTGGTTTGAATAGGATTGGCCCCCACAGACTCATGTGTTTGAATGCTTGGCCCACAGGGAGTGTGTGACTTTGTTGGAATAGATGTAGCCTTGTTGAATGAAGTGTATCACTGTGGGGGTGGGCTTTGCCAGTCTTCTCCTGTCTGCCTTTGGGTCAAGGCTTTAAATGCTCAGCTCCTCCAGGACCATGCCTACCTGGATGCTGCCATGCCTCTGGTCTTGATGATAATGTACTGAACCCCTAAACATGTAAGCCAGCCCCAATTAAATGCTGTCCTTTATAAGACTAGACTAGTTCATGATGTTTCTTTACATCAATAAGACCTAAGGCACACCTTAATGTGGAATTAGATTAAAGTTTGAAATATTTCTGAGCAAATTATAATATTTCTATTCTTTAATTTTTATTTTAGTTACTGTGTGTGTGTGTGTGTGTGTGTGTGTGTGTGTGTGTATGTGTGTGTTATGTATGTGTGAGTACAGGCACACATGTGCGATGGTAGACCTGTGAAAATCACAGGATGACTTTTAGGAGTTGATCACCCCTTCCACAGTGAGTTCTAGCAACAGCACTCAGGTTGACCGTCTTGTCCAGCAGGTGCCTTTTAATGTCTGACCCATATTGCCAAAGTACATGTTTTATTCTTAACATTTAAGCCCAGTGAACTGAGAAGTATTTTTATTTTCTCTGTCCTAATTATACATTAATTAGTTTTAGTTAGATTGTTGAAAAAACTCACAAGATACAGAAAAATTATACAGCTGAAACAGCTTTAATGTGAGACTAAAACACAGTGTTAAGGCCAGAACAGAAGGAGACTCATTGCAATGGAACAGAGAGCTCAGGTGGAAGGCTTGGTGCTCCCGTCCTTGGATCACACACAATAACCTCTGTATCCTGTTTGGATCGCCAACAGAATGGAAGCTAATGCCTCTGTCCTGCAGCAGAGTCTCTGCTTCTCTGGGGATGGACGGGTATGTGCATTTGATTTGAATCTTCCAATCCACTGAAACCAAGGGCTGCTGACCGGTGCATTCTGACCTAAAACAACTCAGACACCAGCAACAAAGCAACCCATATGCCTCATTAGTGACTTTTAAAGTTCTAATCACAGGTCAGCAAACCCTGGGAAGCCTGGAGACAGGCATTTGGTCTGCCTGTGCCTGCAAAGATGAATGCAAGTGATTGCTCATTTCTTCAAAGCAGCCCATTCAGTACTTTGCTTCATATTTGAGCAGGAGCTAGGATGATGAAATCCAGTGTTTTCACAATGCTTATCCACAAGCAGAGTTTAGACAGGATGGACAGGATGTGTCCAAGCAGGCAGGTCCTTGGCTGGTTGCAGGCACACCTCCTTCTCATCAGACTCCTCCTACTTCATCTCCAGGATGGCTCTTCCCCTCCTCCAGTGCGTGCTCATTTCCTCTCCCACTCCTCTCCCTCCATTCTATGGCCCGCTCCATCCTCAGCACTTCCTTTCCATCCTGGCTGGCCCATCAAGCTAGGGCGTCCACCTGCTCCAGGAGCTTGCCCCAGTCCCCCCTCCATATTTTTAGGGAGCCAGAGGCACGGTCATGGAACTGCCCCATGGGAGTGTGGCCACCCCACTCCAACTCCTCTCTGCCAGTGCTTTTCAGATGCTTTGACAGGTCAGTCATACCCATGGTGACCCCTCAGGACATGACTCACCTGCCTGACACAGAAGTGACAGGTAGCATATTGTTTGGGATGGGGGGGTGGTCCAAGTGGCAGCAGCGGCCAGGTTGGAATACTGGGGCACTGGGTTTACTCACCTCCTCCTTCATCTTTGAAGCTCCTTTTTGACAGAATCCTGGTTCTAATCTCTTCATCCTCTCCTGGCTCCATCATGTCTCATCTTTCACAGCTGCCATTAGAGTGTGCAAAATGTCTTAGTTGAACAATAAGGTTGAAGGATGGTCGGGAAGGGACTGGGAATTCATAAGAATGATCTAAAGCCATCTACACCAACCCATGTGAAGTTTTGAATTTTCTGTTTTACTGGAATACTGGAGCAAGTTGGGTTCTAGCAAAATAGCCAACGTACTCATCATTTTCCCTTCGCCAAATACAGCTGGTCTCCCCCTCAACAAGCAGATTTCTAGTAACAAAGAAGTTCCCTGCCCAACAAGTACAACTCTCTTGATTGAACTCAGTGTTCTTGTTTTTTCTTATCTTTTTTCATTTTGTTATTATTTTCTTTATTACATATCAAATGTTATCCCCTTTCTTCATTTCCCCTCCAAACCCCCCCATAACATCCCACCTCCCCCAGCTCACTAACCCATTCAATCCCGCTTCCCTGTCCTGGCATTCTTCTACATGGAGACTTCATACGACCAAGGCCCTCTCCTCTCATTGATGTCCCACAAGGCCATCATCTGTTACATATGCGGCTGGAGCCATGCATCCCACCATGCGTACTCTGGTTGGTGGTTTAGTCACTGGGAGCTCTGGGCGTACTGGTTGGTTCATATTGTTGTTCTTCAAACAAGGGTGCAAATCCTTTCAGCACCTTGGGTCCTTTCTCTAACTCCTCCATTGGGGACACTGTGCTCAGTCCTGAGGTTGGTTGTGAGCATCTGCCTCTGTATTTGTCAGGCACTGGCAGAGCCTCTCAGGAGACAACAATATCAGGCTCCTGTCAGCAAGCACTTCTTGGCATCCACAAAAGTGTCTGGGTTAAGTAACTGGGTATGGGATGGATCCCCAGGTGGGGCAGTCTCTGGATGGCCTTTTCTTCAGTCTCTGCTCCACACTTTGTCTCTGTATCCCCTCCCATGGGTGGGTATTTTGTTGCCCCTTCAAAATATCCATACTTTGGTTTTCCTTCTTCTTGAACTTCATATTGTCTCTGAATTCCATCTTGGGTACTCTGAAATTCTGGGCTAGTATCCACTTATCAATGAGTGCATACCATATGTGTTCTTTTGAGATTGGGTTACCTCATTCAAGATGATATTTTCTAGTTCCAACCATTTGCCTAAGAATTTAATGAATTCATTGTGTAATTGTATCACATTTTCTGTATCCATTCCTCTGTTGAGGGACATCTGGGTTCTTTCCAGCTTCTGGATATTATAAATATAGCTGCTATGAACATAGTGGAGCATGTGTCCTTATTGCATGCTGGGGAATCCTCTGGGTATATGTCCAGTGATATAGCTGGGTCCTCGGTAGTAATATGTCCAATTTTCTGAGGAACCGCCAGACTGATTTCCAGAGTGGTTGTACCAGCTTGCAATCCCACCAACAGTGGAGAAGTGTTCCTCTTTTTCACATCCTTGCCAGCATCTGCTGTCCCCTGAGTTTTTGATGTTAGCCATTCTGACTGGTGTGAGGTGGAATCTCAGGGTTGTTTTAATTTGCATTTCCCTGATTACTAAGGATGATGAACATTTCTTTAGGTGCTTCTCCACCATTCGATATTCCTCAGTTGAGAATTCTTTGTTTAGCTCTGTACTCCATTTTTAATAGGGTTATTTGGGTCTCTGGAGTCCAACTTCTTGAGTTCTTTGGATATTTGGATATTAGCCCTCTATTGGATGTAGGATTGGTAAAGATCTTTCCCCAATCTGTTGGTTGCCGTTTTGTCCTATGGACAGTTTCCTTTGCCTTACAGAAGCTTTTCAAATTTATGAGATCCCATTTGTAAATTCTTGATCTTAGAGTATAAGCTATTGGTGTTCTATTCAAGAAATTTTCCACTGTACCCACATGCTCATGGCTCTTTCCATGAACCCATTGTTCTTAGACACCCATCACAACAAGCACTTTTAAATATCCAAACATCAGGTTTTCCCTTGATTTTCCCCCCTTAGCTGCCTCAAGTTCCTGTGCCACTTGACAGCTGATTGTATTTTAGAGGCAGGAGGAACAGACTCCATGCTAACAGTGTCCGGGGAGCTTGCAGGTAGGGCCTCACAGGTGAAAACCACACAGACATGCTGATGGGAGGAGACTCTTGTTTTTTATGTGTTGCTGCAGTGTGCAGTCTAGAAGCCAAAAGACCTCCTGAGATATATGTAAGACAGTTCCCAGCATAAGTTTGACCCTAGAGCAGTCTTTCTGAGGTTAAGATTCTAATAAATCTCAACAGCAAACTTAGCTGTTTTTCTCAGGAGCGTCTGGCAGGCTTGGAGGAGAAGGGGATGGGTGAGTCCTCGGACTGGGCTTGCCTGCTTGTCGTCTACCCCCAAATTGCTATACTTCTTTCCTGGCACAACAGTCTGCAAAGCTAACAGGCACCCCACCTTTCACCAAGCACCTTTACAACAAGTGTTTTCCTTATTTGTCCCATTTCAAATCCAGATAAATAAACAGAAAATTACAGTGCATATTAAAAATCCATCTGATTTCTCTCTCCTTATTGGGTCTTTTCATAAATGAATGAGAAATGTATTCATCCAGCTTGAAGCTCTTGACAGCCTCCAAACCCCTTCCTGTAACTTTAATTTTTTTTCAAATCCCATTTCTAATGATGGTTGTTAAATGCTTTATCCTCCCTTCTCGCCCACTACCTACCAGAGGTAGTAGAAAAGAAAGGATATGGGGGAAGTGGACCTGTTTAGAAATGATTCTCTTGGTGTGAATGCCATCTGCATTGTCAGGAAATCAGCAGTTCAGTTCATTGGTCAGCCACGGCAGCTGGATCCACTTCCAAACACTTCATGGATATATCACCAGTTCAATTCAATAGCGTAGGGATAGCAGCAGATAGCATTACCTAGCAGGAATAGCCAGGGAGGAGGGATTCTAACCAGGAGGAATGTCAGGCACAGTTCTCAGCTGTGCCTTTCCCGAAGAAGCCATGATTAGTGAAGCCATGAGACCAGCAAGCATTGTCCAGCTAGCTCTACAGGGAAGCCAAGTTAGGTCCTGCCACTCCGTTGTGTCCTTTTAATAGTCCCTCCAAACATCATGTGTCATAAGCATGTGAGTCTTAGCAAAACTACACATGAGACTGTCTCAGCTGACATCACTCTGCCAATCAGCCAAGTCTGTGAAAGCTGCAAGAAGCTGCAGCACACTGCCAGAAGGTTCTTGGTGTGGCTTCTCTATATGGAGTCCCAACAAATGGAGCTCAACTACGCAATGTAAGACAGAACAATACATGTGTGCCATTCATCAGTGAAGAATCCTTCATCACTTTTCCTTTCAAGTGATTGATTTAGCAGAACATCCTTCTGCCTGTGTCTGCTTCAGTGACATGTTCCTTCACAAGTCTGCCTTACCCTTTCACTGTTTCCACTTCATCAAAGCACTCCTTCACATTTGCCCCAGAAAAACACCATCCAACACATCTGCCTTTCCATAGAATCCTTAAGTTTCCAATTCCCCCCGCCCAGTCACAGTAGGCACTCCTAGGCAGGAAAGGCTCTGAACTTGTTAATTTCTCTGGTGCTCTGTGAGCACACTCATGCACAACTTGGTTGGTGAGGAGCTCATGCCTGATCCCAGAAGGAGGACTCTTCTAGGTTTGGTCCCCTTCTACTTCCAAGAGGGCTTTGTGTGGAGTGCCTATGCCTCTGCTTGTGTGGTTTCCTGGAACACTCAAACTCAAATACAAATCTAATGTCTACCTCCTCCACCACCAGTAAAAATGATGTCTGAGAACTGGCTATGCAGCAAAGCAGTAGATGGAGTGCCTTCAGACTCCTTATTTGTCTTCTGGATTGTTGAACTTCTCCAACCAAGAACAATGTAAGATAAGGTGGGGAGGATGGATATAGCCTCCCCCTAATGCAGTGAACCCTGTGACTTCATGCATCTTCCCAATTCTAAGATCATAACCTTTTTGTATTTAGCTAAAATATATGGCTGCTACGAATGCAATCAGCAGAAAAGTCATCAAACTTGCAGAAGGCAGGATATTTAGTGAAAGAAAAGTGAAAATCCAAAGAATGTTGGCATACTAAGACATGGATTTTGAGATGCTTTCGTTGAGTTCTGCAATTAGAGTTGGGGAAGCTGAAATGCTCATGGCTGTATTCTCAGATAGATAGTTACCACTTACGGAAAATATATATTCACCTTTGTATTTATACTGGGGAAGCAAAACCTATCAGGAGGAGATATTTTTAATGACAATTTCCACAGGAAGAAACAGATTAAGGTGTAAAGGAGAAGAGAGAAATGTCACCGTGCAAATATGTGGAGGATTAAAAATTACATTTCCAACCCAGAGAGATTCCAAAGGAAAGTAAGAATTATTTTTGAAAACTTGGAAAACATTTTTTTAATTCCCTTTCTGATATTGGGGTTTTAGGGCAAACAGGCACCAACCCTGAGCATCCCAATAGACTAAGCTCAGACCCTAACCCAGTACATCAGTTAAATAGATGGGTATAAGGGAAAGGTAGAGGTAAAATCAATAGAGCCACACTGGGGCCATCCCCACCTGCTCTCAGTTTAATCAGAGAGAGCTGGGTCTGAAGGTGAGGCATTAACAGTGCAGCGATGCAGTCCTAGCGTGCTCTGGCCGATGAGTAATCAGCTTCAGGTCGTGCAAGGGGGTCTGGAAATGTCCTGTCATTCCTGTTACGTGAAAGAAATAATTTGGTTCCGATGAGATGCTGAGTCTTCTCGCAGGGTGCGCCTACCATCTTGATAGCCATCCCCATCGGGGACTGCTCTGTCCTGCAAGGCTCACTGCTGCTCAGTCCCTTGTCAAAAAGATGCCCATCAGTAAGTTCTGTCTCCTGGAACCCAATATAACTGCAGGAGACACAAGGGGGAAATTAGATGCAAAAATTCACAGAGGGACAAAATAGAGTCAAGCCAATCCTAACTAATTTTTTTTTCTAGATTAAAAACCTAATGTTTTCAAAAATATTGTAAAAATAAATTTTTTTTTAAAAAGCTGACATCACAATGCAGATATAGTAATTAGGGATATATTCATAGATGGTAAACAAGATGTTCATCATTTCAGTATTTCATCTGTGCATAAATTGTTACTTAGCCCATCCACTCACCTCTTTAAAAAGGCAGTAGTAATGGAGCAAGGAAGAAAATTTATTTGGTAAGCCAGCAAAGTCAAAAAAAAAAAAAAATGGAGGTAGGCTGCATACTGAAAGACCAGCTTAACATGGCGTGTTTGATGCTTTTTCCCCATCTGTAGGAAGAAGGCAGCTTAGGAAATAACTGACGTGTTTTAAGCATCTCTGCAGCAATTCATCTGTCCAGCTAATATTACAAAACCTGGAGGTAGTTAGTATTCTGAGTTTTGCATACAGTTATGAGGCCATCATGTTTTTGTAGATCTTGAAAGTCTTAGAGTCATCAGTCTTGGAGGGGAAGAGATAAATTGGGGAGATTTTGGCTCCGTGCTATTTTGTGCTCTTTTAGACAAACACTCCTTGAATGATTAATAAGAGCTGCCTAGAGGTGTTTTCTTGTAATAGATCACAGAGTTGTGGTTAAATACAACATGGAGGAGGTGGGACCAGATTCCTTTGAACTGTATGCCCAGCTAGAAAATAAGCACTCATATATACAGTCGTCTACTAGAATTTCCCAGATTTCCAGGACCACATTTCCAATCTGTATGTGCTCCTCTTGGCTAAAGAGCCCAACTTAGTTATTCAGGTTTAAATTGTTTGACACTTTCTAACAGACATACCCATACAATTTAGGTCCATAGCTTTCCTGTCCACAAAAATAATCTTTGTTTGCATGTAGACTGCTATACATATTTGCTCCATTTTTCTTTCCAATTTAATCAGCATTTTTCTTCTTGTTCATTTAAACCAGGTCTTGTTGGGGGTTGGTCTGGTGCTATGTATTCAAATGCTAATTACTTGCCCCCAAGATCTAGTTGCCCCCAATGAACAGATCCTTACATACACCAAGAGATGCTACGTGAACCTTGTTCCCCAATTCAAAACTATTGCTTAAATAAAGATGGTTACAGCTAATTATTGGGAAGAATAGAAAGAAGCAAAATTTGAGTTACTGGGCTGCGGGTTGCAGGTAAGAAATTGCAAGGAGGAGAAGAAAGGAGAGAGAAGGAGAGCACAGAGGAGGAGAAAATGGGGAAAACAGGAGGTCTCCATTAGACTTGATGGACCAGCAACACATGCCCAAGTGAAATGCTCTTCTGCCCCAGGGACACCTGACTGCTGAAGGAGAAATAACCCAGAAAGATTCAAACAGCAAGTATTTTGGGTCTACGGCTAGGGATATAGCCTGTTCATCTAGTCAGTACAAAAGTAGATTGGGGGCTGGGAGATGGCTCAGTGATTATGCTCTCTAAAGGTCATGAATTCAATTCCCAGCAACCACAGGGTGGCTCACAACCATCTGCAATGTGGTCTGACGCCCCCTTCTGGTTTGTCTGAAGACATCTACAGCATACTCATATACATAAAATAAATAAATATAACTTTAAAAAAAACAAAAACAAAAACACAAAAATAAAAGTAGATTAGGAATAACTCCCCCCGCCCCCCAGTAATTACCAAGGCCAAATAAATAAACTATAGTCTGAGTCTCATTTATTTGGAAGCTAAACAGGGATAAGGATTAACCAGTTATTTTACAAGCCCTTCATGAAGAGAGCACCATTTCCCAGCGAGACCGTCTGTGATTGATAGTCCCCACAGCACTTCACCTGAGATTGAATTCTTCCGCCCTCCTACATTTCAGTTTTAGAGATGAGAGGGATTTTAGAACAAGACCCACATTTTTAAATCAAATATTGAAAGACAGTGTCTGAGGGTAGTTCTGGCCTTGAACCCCTGTCCTGACTACTCTCTAAGCTATACTGCAACCTGTAAAATGGTTTAAACCTATTCCTCCACAAAGTTGGGTTTTGCTCAGAGTTTTATCACAGGGGACAAAAACAAACAAATATTTAAAATGCAAATGTATTTCAAGTGTCAATAGATTCAACTACTTTGGGGAGTTGGCAGAAAGTCCTTCAGCAAATCAATGGTCTCAGAACTGTCTTAGTAATGGTGTTCCTTCCCTACTAGCCTTGGGCATTTGGCTGATGGTAGACAGCTTGAGTCATGAGAGGTTCAAGGGCACTGGATGTAAAATGAAGTGTAGCCACTTTGCTGTTACCATTTCATTTCTTAAATCTCTCCAGTCCATTGTGGACCAACAGAGCATAAAATCAATTTTTGGTATCTTGTTAGATTAAGTAAACTGATTTTTTTTTCTTATTTAGTGCAAGTATATAATCTAGAGGACCTAGTTTTCATTTTGATTTTTTAAGAAAGGACAGAAAAGTAGCACTTTAAAAACGCTGGAGATCAAATCAAGAATAGTGTGCATACTGTGCAAGCTCTCTACCTTGGAGCTATGTCCTCAACCCATAATTTCCTCAGTTCTGAAATCTAGTCACATGTATGTATTCACATTGTCTGAAAAACAAAAGTAATTACCTTTAAAAATCAAAAATACTAAGAGCTATAATATTTGACCCTTGCTATCCTAGATACAATAGTTTAACGTTTGGAAATGCTTTTATCCTAGTTAACGGCAATGTACTGAGGGGCAGGAAACTACACATGAGGAGGGCTCTACCAGGAAGATGTGTCCTAGTACCCTCACATTTGGAGTCACAGATTGAAATGTGTGACTTATTTGAGAGTAATTTGTTTGTGGATTGACATGCCAGCATTACAGACAGTTCAGTTCTTTACTAGTCAACTATTATCAGATTCAACAATTGTGGGAAACATTTAGGTACAAAGAACAGGACCAGGCATATGCAAACTTCACACATTGGGATTAAGAAAATAATTAGAAATGGGATTATAATTTTATAGAGCATAAGATAATCTAGAGAACTGACGAACATTATTGGGTATGTTCACCATATATGCAGTAAAATCTGCATGTTTCAAAGAATGAAAGGTGTTGAAAATGAGACCTAACGAAATCTCGCATCTATGTCTCTGCTTTAATAGCATAATACCTGTCTTAATTACTTTTCTTTGGCTGCGAAGAGATACTGTGAAGAAGGAAGCTTATTTTTAAAAAGCCAGGGGCTTGTTTACAGTTTCAGAGGGTGAGCCAATGACCACATTGGTGGGGAAAGCAGAAGGCAATCAAATATGACACTGGAGCTGAGAGGTCAAATCTTATCCACTGGCAGTAGCAGAAGAATCCTTCCTACACAGTCCACCCACTGGGAACCAAACACTCAAATATATGACGGTGGGGGGCCATCCTCGTACAAACCACTGTGCTACACAACTTTCCATATGTTGCTTATTTCAAACCGAAGTGTTTTACCATGAAATCTGTTGGTCTGAAAGACCATTAATTAATCCTAATTCCTTTATCCACGTTATACCTTGGGTTTTTTGTTTTGTTTTGTTTTGTTTTTCTATTTGTTACCTATAAACGGAAACCAGAATCAAGACCAGAGGCAAAAAGGACTGTGAAGACTTTTAAACTCCAAAATGATATATTTACTTAAAATTGTTTATATGACCATCATTACAGATGGTATTTTATGCTATTTTAGAAACAAAAAAATGATGACTCAATCCCTGTCTCCTCACAGTCTGGCAGCATTCCTCTCTGCCCTGTGCCTGCTGTAGCCCTTTCCTACACTTTGATTTCCATTTAGTTCTAACTTAGGATCAGTTCTGTTCTTCAGAACTCATAAATCGCATATAACATTAGAATAGCCTTACATTCCTAAGTTGACCTAGGATTCTAGCCAAAAAAAAATGCTAAGGCTACTAAAGGCAATAGCCCTTGTGTGTCCTGTGCACAGGTATAGGTAAACAAAATCATTTCCAGCTAATTTGTCTCATGTAAATGGAGACATAGTGAGTATGCATTTCTTCTGAATTTGCAAATAATCCATTTTCTGTCTATTGTAGAGAGTATTTACCTGCCTACTGAAGAATGTGTTCCCCAAAGCAAATATCACCTGGTTAATAGATGGAAGATTTCTTCAAGGCAATGAAGAAGGTAAGGAAACAAAGCCATGGGAATGGGTTTGGCATTACCAAGGGTTAGAAAGCCTCAGTGCCCAGGTTGATCTTGGCATTTCAAAGTAATTGTTTTCCCAAGAAGAACACCATCTCACCTACTAGGCGTCATCACCTTGTTCCTCCAAGAGGGTAGAAGACCACAATTTCTTAATAAAAGAGGCATCTCAGAATAAAAGTGGATTTCTTCAGATAACACAACTCTTGTTTGTCTATTTTTTGTCAGTAAAAGCAAATATACTTTATGAGGACAAAACCATTCAAATAAACATATAATTAATAATAATATCTCTGCCTTTGCAGCATCTCTATTCGATCTGATGTTTCTCTATGGTTTTAATATATCATCTTCAATTTTCTTGGCACCACTGCAATCAAGTGATAATCCAGTTAAGAAACTGGATTATCTGGGTCAGGACCTAAGGGCATGGCAGTAGGGATGGATCTAAAGGAATTAGTTCCTTTCCTAGGAACAAGTTTACTGGAAAGGATTAAGTCTCCTGGGGCAGGAGACAATTTCACATAGTATTTTGAATAGTATTTTGAATAGGTGCTAACCCTGGCAGCATAATATCTGGCATCTGTGCCTGACAACAGGCTTTCCACTGACTCATTCTTTCAACACAATGAACAATAACTGAGTCACAAGGCTCTTGCTCAATTATTTCTTATAATTTCTAAAATTAACAGCTTCTGCTGCCGGATGATTTTATTGATGGCTTGATGAATTATTTCCTGGTTAAAAAAATATTCACTTTAAAAGTAGTTTACTCCAACAATAATATAAAACACTCCCGAAATTATGTGTTAAAGGTTATGGTAAGTGTATTTTCCTGTTAACTAAACAACTGTATAAATAAAGCACCCATATAGAATATGCCTATTGCTTTCTCAAATAAGAGGCCAGATGGTATGATCAGAATTCCACCAGCATACAACTGCATTTAGCTAATACTTTTCCAAATAGTTACTTTGAAATTAGCATCAAAAGCCTTTGGTGTGAGCCACTCATGTTGGCATAGGCCTACAATCCTAGCATTTGGGAGGTAGAGGAAAAGGGAATCGAAAGCTCAAGGTCATACTAGGCTACATAATGAGTTTGAGGCCAGGCAGAGATACACCAGACTCAGTCTCAAAAAAGGGGGGCCTTTACTGTAAATACTCTGTGAGAATTCAGAATGATCCATCCTGTGGGGGCAGATCATTTTTATAGCAATTTATTGCTACAATGCATGCAATTTGGAAGTTATCCTAACAGTGATTGTTATAAGATTCTAAAGAAGGCTCATGGGACCAAAACTGAAAATGCTTATCAATATACATCTTATTTCAGGAAAAAAGTATGATATGGTACCAGAAATAGAATACACATCATCCATTACATTTGGATAAGGAGGAGTATGACCAATCCACACAATGTACTCTGCATTCAGTCTACAAGGAACACACACACACACACACCCACACACACACACACACAGAGAGAGAGAGAGAGAGAGAGAGAGAGAGAGAGAGAGAGAGAGAGAGAGACTTTCTCAAACTAGGAAACCAATATACACAGACCAGCATGAAAATGGGAAGTTCATATACAGGGTGAGAGCTTTTATATTGTCTTGATATATATTTGGTATATCCTTACTCTATGACCAGGAGAGCCCTCCAAGAGTTCAAACCAATTCAAGTACAAATCACCAAATGACACTAGTGAGTTGGAATAATTTACCCCCTAAGCCCTTGGATCCACAGTCATAAGAAAAACATATAACGAATGTATATTACAGCCTGATTGTGGATCCATGCGTATTACAGCCTGATTATGGGTCAATGCCACCTTCGAGCAGGAACAATTGGCTCAGGTTAATTCCAGCTTTGTTGGAAGTGGGCCTAGCTTCTCAGAAGCTAAAGGCTAACGGCTTGCGAGTCTCCATTGCTATAGATTAGTTGTGTGTTGCAGCATGAGTCTGTGGCTTCTTCACTAGGATGGGGTGGGAGGATGGGATGGGGGGGGACGGCTTGAGCCATGAGATAATGGCCAGTGTGGTCAACAAAGCGAGGTCCTCATCTGAAAACAAAGTAAAAGCAAATTTTATTTTGCAGTGTCTTGGCAGCACTGGCTGGCTGAAGCAGAAAATGTCAGTGACTAATCACGCTTCATTTGTCTTGCAGGAATATACATCACGAATGAAGAGAAGAATGGAAGTAGCGGATTTCGGGAAGTGAAGTCAGTTTTGAGAAGGATGCACAACAGACCATCCCAATCAAACAATACGACAGTTTGGTGTGTGGCTCTGTCACCAGGCCCCAGCAATAAAACATGGAATACTTCATCACAACCCATCACGTTTTCCTTGGGTAAGTTGCCTGTTGAAAAAAGTCAATAAGGGTTAGCCAAGAATGCCACCAACTCAGAACATGACTAATCTGGAAAGGATAGAATTTTTTTCCACATCAATACACTCCCAGAAAGCTCTATACAGTCCCAAATTACTAAATTTCAAAATACTAAACAATTCATATGTAGACTCTAAAGATAATTTGTTCAAGTAAAAATCAGGTGATTCCCTTTTCTATACAATTCCTAACAGTGATTTTTTTATTATTATCATAATTCATTTTTATTATCTTTTTGGGTTTTTTTTTCCAGATACACTTTTCAGTTTGTTGTCTACACTAGCCTGGAACTCTGTATTTCACATAAACTGGCGTCTAATTCCTGTCAATCTGCTTGCTTCAGCCTCCCAAGTGCTAGAATGAGAACCATAAGGCGACACAGCCAGCCTAATCATAACATGTAATAAACTAGCATTCTGGTTCATTTATCATCCAATGAAAATTAATAATAGCATGTATGATTAATTGAAATTTAAGATATCTTAAAATTCCCAAGTCATAATATTTAAGACAAGTAGGTGACTCAGTGGGTATAGGCACTTTCTCTCAAGACGGATGAAGAAGTCCCACCCTCAGACCCCACATGGTGGAAGAAGAGACCAGACTGGAAAGTTGTCCTCTATCCTCCTGTGTGTGCCATGACATATGCACTCAGGCGCACACACATAAACAAACACTCAAATAAATAAATGTACACAATGGAAACATTTAGGTAATCACAGCATGCGTAATTTTACTGTTTAGATACGGTCAACGTTTGCATGCCATGAGAACTTATTACCCTGGTTTCAAGCACGATATCTATCCACATAGAGACTTTTATGACTAGAAAAATTGATATATTCAGCCACTCCAGTTATTGCAAAATTTGAATAACCAGAAGATTTACTACCCTGAATCACATAAAATACTTGAGATGTTATTCCATAAAATATGACAAATGTCTCAGCAAATGCGGTGACAACAGCCATGCCTATTTCAGAACGCCGGCAACGCTAGCCATCAAATGTGCATATTTAGTAATACTTAGAAAAAAACCAAGTGGATTTGTAAATCGCTATTATAGCTCTGTGGCTATAACCTCTTTAACTGTTTAACTATATGACCCTCTTTACCTGTTACCCTATCTTCATAAATGTCATCATAGCAATACTCATAAATCGATACTAATTTATACAGGAAGCCTTTTAAACAGGACAGTTTGCATAGTGCCCTGACAGAGTCCTTACAGATACAATCAGATCTTTAGATGAAGGACTACACATCTTAACACAAATCCTTTCCCACTACTCACAAACAGGCTCCCTTCCATGCTGAGTCAAAGCCAGTATCTGCCGTGACTCTGGCTGTGTGTATATATTTAAACATAAAAAAAATCACTGTGAATTCCGAGGTACTCCTTCAGAAATTATGATGGGTTTATATGAAAACAGCCTTACTCAGCTTTACCAAGCTCCCGAAAGAATAAGCGTAGCTTTTTCCTAGAAGACGACACATAAGGAGGGCTACAGTCTTGGAACAATATGAAGTTTACCATGCTGCATATAGATTCACCAAGAGCTTTGGCAGAATCTGAAGCCATGACCTAAACAACTCCCAAACCTTCAGTTCCTACACAGAATACTATTCCCATGTGCCCCACCACCACAAACCAATGTCTTCTGATATTAAACCCATGTTTTGTTTCAATATCAGAAAATAATGAAAACCTTTAAGATATAACAGAATACTGATTTTCATACCCTAAACTCACTATAGTTCATATTTTTCATGGAAGCCCTTCTTCTTGTATGAATTTTGACTCAGAGCCAAGAGATGTATTTTAATCACCAAATGAACCTTTAACCTTTCCAATGAGACAGTAAAGACAATAAATCTTGGAATTTCCCAAAACTCTAACTCCCTTTGTGATCCCATTCAAACACAAATCACTGTGGATGAGTCTGAAGACACAATCAGGGCTCAATACAGCAAAGGCATCCTTGCATCATGTTTCATTATGTGTTCCAGGTTCTTAAGCACTGCTGACAGACATGCTCTCTGCGGTAGTCCTACCAGATGCTTTCCAGGACTCTGGAGTACACCCCAATGCCTGTCACATAAATTATTGCTTTGCCAAATGTATCAGTTACTTTGTTGTTGCTGTGATAAAACGCCATGATCAAAAAGCCCCTTAGGGAAGGAAGAGTTTCGGTTTCCAGTTTTAGGTGGGTGGAGACCATCCGTGGTGGACAAGGCCTGGCATCTTGGCAGGAATGGGAAGCTGACTGGTCGCATCAAGGCTACACACAGAACACAAGGAGAATGGGGTGGGCAGGGAGAACCAGAAAGCACAGCAAGTAGAGTGAAGTCAGGTGAACCCTCAACCTCCCCACAAGGTGATAGACGTTCTGATCAAGGTTCCATCTACCAAAAATTCTAAAAACTTTACCCTAGCAGGATCCTTCAATGAGATATTCAAATACATAAGCCCCTGGGGGCACATTTCTCATTAAAATCACCACACTAAGCTTTTATTGCTGACAAGATACTGAAATGAAAACAGAAGACAAACCTACCCATTCAGGGCCAGAAGAGAGAAATTGAGAGACTTTTCTGGAAAAGAAAAGAAACTTCATGGGCATATAGGGGAAGTTTTCTTGGTCTAGTTTTGTCCTTTGGTCAAGGACAAAGATCATAACACCAAAGGCTGAGGGGTAATATTCCTCTGAGGTGTTCCTCTCATTGGAGGATCCCTAGATTGTTTGTTTCTTTGAGAAGGAGGAGAAGGATATTCTGTTTGCTTTTAATCTAAACATTGATATTTTAGAACTAAGTATTTTTTTACATTATTTTATCCATTGTAACTATCTGCCTTACACTTTCAGATTCTGTGACTGCCCCAATGGAACGTCTACCCAATGTGACAGCTTCTACCCTGGGTACACAACCTTTTCCAGATGACAAAGTGTCTCCTACGAGTAAGAATGTTTTCAGACTACCTTTAATTTACATAACCTATTAATCCTTTACTCAGGTTGCTAGGACTAGCAGATTTGTATTTGAAATAAAATAATTGTTCTCATCGTTTTCAAGAGTTAACACTTGAAGCTGTGGGAAATTTGAGGTCAGGAATATTCAGTGATGAATTTAAATTCTGTATTCATTACTAAATAGTTAATATGTTGACAATCCTCCACAGCTGTATTCTCACTGGGGAGTTAAATAAAACAGTTGCAAATCGGGATAGTGTGAACCTAAGACAGAGCATTTTATGTTAAATTTGCCTGGCCTCAAATTAACTCACCAAGACAGCTTGTGAGTGCTATGAATTCACCCCCCCCCAGCAGTGTTAAGAGCAGGAGCTGTTGGTCAGTGTTGCTATGGTAAAGTCATAAATGGCAGGTAATCTCAGAGGTAGGAATGGAGACAAAGAGATCATAATCCCCATGTCCGTGTCTGTTGTACATTGCAGATATCCATGGTGACCTTCTCTGATTTAAAAAACTAAAGTATATGTATTATGTTAGGATATGGAAAAAGCCAAAAAGATATCCCTATAGCTGAGAGAAGAGGAGCAATGAGCTTTAAAATGGAAGATTCTAGACAAATGCTTCTTGCCTCATGACTTCCTGCAGTGAGGCAAACTTCATATTTGTGACTGCTCCCAGGGTTCTTAAAAACATAAACTGAGAATTTAATATGCATACAAATCACCCGGAGAGCTTGCTAAAATGTAGATGCTAATTCAGTAAGTCTTGAGCTGAGTTCCACATTTCTAACCAGACCCAGCGAGCAACCTCTCCCACTTGTCAGTAGGTTGCACTTTGGGAAGAAAGGATCCACCATACCCTAGGATTTAGATCATCTCAGGTAGAGCAATGAAGGTCTGGAACACTGATACTTGATCACAGAAAAGCTCAAAACTAACTGACTCAGCTCTTCTTGTGGGTCAGACTCCTGGCTGCTGCTGTGCCTGTGGTGATATCTGAGAACTCCCAAGCCTACCGCAGAGTGACTTAAGACAGTAAAGAATTCAGAAAGGATGGAGTTGCTTAGGAACAGAAGGCCATCCCTTCCAACACTGCAGCCCGTGCAATGATGGGAAATGTGTGTGAGATAACTCTGCTGATTCTACACCCAAGCACTGGGAAAATCACTTCTCCCTGTTAAGCTGGAACCATGTCTTTTTAACAGCCCTGATTTTTGTTTTGACCAAGGCAGTGTCTCTACTTTTCCATCCAGTTTTCCGAGTTAGATTTCATGCTGAAATCTATGTGGGATCTAGACATGGGACAAAGAGATCTTCTCAGTATGCAATAAAAATCAGTATGTAATAAAAAATCTCCAAAATGAACTAAGAGGCTGACCCTCTTAGCTTCCAAAGATATTTATGTATTATACAAAGAAGAATTCTGTTCTAAACAAAAATGTTCATCAGTGAAATAGGAATGCCTTAGAATGTAGAAATCTGGGACTGAACATAGTCAATACCTTTAATTCTAGGAATTAGCTCGCCATCTGTAAAGGGTGAGAGAGTAAATGTTTTATTTTTTTAATCAAGAATATTATCTTTGTCATAAGTATCAACTAAGGACTACAGCATAGAGGCTGTAATGGACAGCATGTATGCAAAGTAATGTGACTATATCCTAAAATGCTTTATTCATGAGCATAGAGCCTGGGTGGGATTTGAGTGAAGGCATGGCTTCCACGTTCTGTAAAAGCGTTCCACAGAGTAAACCATGTAGGCACGTATCTTGAGGCTCTAAGCTCCATCTTCTCAGCTTACTGTATTAGAAGATGATGAGTATTTTCTATGAGCAATCAGATAGACAACATAGGTTGATCTTTCTGTCACCTTTGTATACACTACATTATTCCCATTTATCAACATCTGCAAATACAGGGAAGAATAAACCCATTGTCTCACTGGAGGGGCATGCCCCAGAAACATAATGCAAAGACCCTTGCTAGCACTAACATAAAGGGAAAGAACATATTACAACGGTCCTCTAGAACTCCACAGTTTAAAAAAAAGTTTATATAAGGAGATTTGAAAACAAGAAATGTCAGGAAACAGCACAATGACTGAGAAGTCTTCATGAGTCTACTATGCTTGGGCTGAAACATCTGCCTTTTCAATAGAATGGGCAGTTCATGAGAGATGAAAACATTTTATTCAACAGCAAGACATAAAGTTGGAAGTGTGACATGGCACCAAGCTGTGATATCATTTGTCAGAAGAATTCTAGATGTGGTGCAAAAAAATAATATAATCATTTCATTAATCTAATGATTTTCCTAAGCAGTAACGTTGTGTCTAGAAAAGGCATGAAATTGTCCAGAATCAAAAATTAACTATCTACATTTAATCTATAGTTTTCTAAAGTCAATAAATCATTCTTATACTTATAATTTAAAAAAAGAAAAGAAAAATCCTTCAGGGGCAGGAGAGGTGGTTGGGCGGTTGGGATATGCTGTTCTCCCAGAGGACCTGGATTTGATTCCCAGCACCACACAGTGGACTGCAGCTATCTCCACTTACACGGCACTTACTCCACTTCAATTCTAGATCCAGGAGACCTTATGCCCCATCTGGTTCCTGGGGCTGCCTGGTGCACATGGAATACAAACATGAATGCAGGCAAAACGCCCATACACGTAAAATAAAATGATTTATAAACATGTTCTTTAGTAGGACTATCTGTAAAGCATGCTAATGGTGGCTGAAGGAAACAGAATGAATGTAAAATATAAATAAACCAACACATCTTAGCCTCAGTTTACATGCACACATGCAAACATACCAATGAATAAACATTTTAATGCCTTTCCCACTCACCGTTATATCTCACTGCCTGGTCCATAGCAAGTCATTAATACTGATTTCCTAGATAATGAGAAATTAAAATATTTTAGAGCTGAGTAATTTTTTTTACATTATTTTATCCACTGTAACTATCTGCCTTACACTTTCAGATTCTGTGACTGCCCCAGTGAAACATCTACCAAATGTGACAGCCTCTACCCTGGATGAACAACCTTTTCCAGATGACAAAGTGTCTCCTACAAGTAAGAATGTTTTCAGACTACTTTTAATTTACATAACCTATTAATCTTTTAATTAATCAGGTCTTCAGGACTAGCAGATTTGTATCATTCGTGCTCTTCCTTGATATAGGATTTGAAATCAAGTAATTGTTCTCGTACTTTTCAAGAGTTAAAACAGAAGCTGTGGGAAAATTGAGGTCAGGAAATAGTCAGTGAGGAATTTAAATTCTGTATTCATTATTCAATGGTTAATACGTTGTCAATCCTCCTCGGCTGTATTCTCACTGGAGAGTTAAATAAAACAGTTGCTAATCGGGATAGTGTGAACCTAAGATAGAGCATTTTATGTTAAATTTGTCTGGACTCAAATTAACTCACCAAGATGGCTAGTGAGTGCTGGGAATTCCCTTCCATCCACAGCAGTGTGAAGAGCAGGAGCTGTTGGTCAGTGTTGCTATGGTAAAGTCATAAATGACAGGTAATCTCAGAGGTAGGCGTGGAGACAAAGAGATGATAATCCCCATGTCTGTGTCTGTTGTACACTACAGATATCCATGGTGACCGTCTCCGACTTAAAAAAACTAAAGTGTATGTAGCGTAGAAGTATGATTCTCATTTCCCATTTAATTAAAACTATCAGTTTTGTCTGGGAATGAGAGCTGAGATGGAATAAAATAAAAGTAGGCCGCCAGGATGAACAACGGCTTTAACTGGGAGCGTTTTGCATTTTGCCTACAGTCAGTGTCACAGACGGAAAGTGGGAAAGTGGGAAGCAGGTGGCAGGTGAGAAGTGCCTGCAACTCACCCGGCAGAAGCTTCACACCCAGCCGACTTTTTCTTGTTCTTAGTCCTTCAAAATGTTTTTCCTCCCCCTGTTCCTCCTCTCTTTCGTCCCTGTCCTCACCTTCCTCCTCATTTTTGAAGCTACCATTTTCAATGGTCATTGTTTCACCAATAAATTACATCAGGCTTAGACATGTTCACTCAGCAAACATCAGCAGATTCAATAATAGTAATAAATAATAATAAAATAATAGTAATAATAATAATAATAATAATAATAATAATAATAAATCTTAAACCTCTGCTGTATCCTATGTATATTTTTAGATTGCATGTGAAAAATTACTCGGATACTTAATAAATTATAAAGCATCTCAAATGGTTTCAGGACCTGGGAATCCAAGAGCAACTTAGGAATTTTAGTGTGGTGAGTCATTGTCCTGAGCTTCAGTCACCTGAAAGTTTGGCTGGGGACAAAAATGACATCAGAAGTCAAACAGGGGTCAAAACTGGACTCCTCGGGCTCACGGCATGGGCCTCTCAAGAGGACTGCTTCCAATGTAGCTGCTTGCTTCCCTTTGACAAAATTCTTCAAGAGATAATGGCTACAAAAACGTACCTTTTTAATATCATATCTCCCTGGATGTGATTACATGTCCCCTCTGCCTTCTTCATCTTATTAGAAACAAGTCTGTTCTCAGGGAAGAAGGCCAAGACTCCATCTGTTGAAGGGAAGCGTAGGAATTGTGGACAAATATAAGTCACTATGCTGTATCATCGTAAAATTTTTATATTAAATGAAGCATTGTTTTCCCTCCTTTACATGTATACAGTGGAGGAAGCAAATGCCCTTTTCCTTTGTCCAGACAGGACACTAAGACACTGAGAGTAAACATGATCAACACCTAGTGGTCACAGAGGCTCTATTTATGCCAGCCTGCTGACTCTGAATCTGGGTCTCACTTTATTCAATAACACTTTTCTCCAACCACTGTAAATGCTCAAAGAGCCCAGATCATACTTGTTTTGTCTTCTAACACATACCTAGGTAGTATGTATAGGTAGGTGATCATAAATATTCATTGAATAACTCAACAAATAAGTTAATCGATAGAATATTGTACTTTGACATGTCATGTAATACCCATAATATTATAGCTATAATAGTATATATAATAGTCCTAGGGTGTTAAAAATAATGGCATTTTTATTCGGCTTTCAGAAAGTTTGAATCCTACATGAAAAAGACGACATGCACATAGGATCACCATAATTCAAAGCAGGAAAGTGCAAGGACTATACCCTATAGAGTGGAAATATCCAGATATGTCAGGACGTGCCATAAGTAAAATGGCCCCTATGGGTTCCAAAGATCAAAAAATATTTCTTAATGGAGAATACATGAGGGGGGCTGTCTTATGTGTACCATATTTGTTTAACTAGATGAAGGCCCTGGCATTTTTCTTAGAGAAAATGACATGAACAGTTATGTTTGTGATCACTTGAGAAAGTATCAGTAGCTAAGCTTGGTCAAGGAAATGACATCAGAGAAGCAGGGGAGGAGACTGGAAAATGCAGACTAAAGAAAGGACTGAGTCCTACTTAATCACTTTAATAATCGTTTAGGAAATGGAACGGGTCTTCTGTAAACAGCTTTTTGTCTTTTTAGAAGAATGTAATTGTATTTTAATTTAAAGTGTATTTTAAAACTAAAGTAACAGTTCATTCACCAGTTCTTACTAGCATCAAGTGCTCTTCTAGATGCTGGGAAAGCAGCAATAAACAAAATAGAAAAAATACTCTCTTGGCATTTACATTCTGACAAGAATTCCTTCTAGTTGAATTATTTGTGAAGTTAGCCAACATGTCAAGTGTCATGTTTGACCAAACACTTCTATTACATCTGTTAAGAAATATAAAACAGAAAAAGTACAGCTTCAAATTTAATAGAGAAGTTACAATAAACTTATTTGTATATAGTGTGTTGGGATATGTGTGTGTGTGTGTGTGTATCTGTGTGTATGTGTGTGTGTGTGTGTGTGTGTGTGTGTGTGTGTGTGTGTGTGTAATCTAGTAAGGTGATATAGTTGAGAAGTCTCTGAAGTAGCAAGCTCACCTTTAAGTAAAGTTCCACTTCATGGGCCTGAGAACTTCCTTAGATCAGACTTTAATAATTTTCCATCCCCACAATGAGGGGCATCTGGTAGTGTCCAGACAGATTTGGTGTTGGCCAATGAGGTGGGAAGATGTCCCAGCATCCTGTGAGCAGAGGTGAATGATTCTCTTTACTGTTGTATAACACAGGGTGGCACAGTTCTCATCACAAAGCAGTGTTTGGCTCAAAATGTTAACAGAGCCATGCCTGAATCAGACTCGGGATTAGAGCGGATCTCTTTTGCTTGGCAAAATCCGATTGCAAGCTCATTAAGGTGGACACTACATATTATGTTTGAAACAATTTTCTGCCTAATTGTTATATGCCAAACAGACCATGTTAAATCAATGGCTATGAAAAAATACCTAAATTAAACTTTTCTGCTTGGCCCCCATCATTGGATCACTACAGAGAAACCCCCATTTAATCTTAGCACCAGAGAGGGTCATTATAAAAGACTCATGATTGCTGAATCAGAATCTCATAGGAGCCACCTTTGAAGGTCTTTTCAAGAAAGGAATCCAGACAGAGCATGACACAGAAACCAGCTTCAGAAGGCTATGGTTCACTCTAAACGCGAAGATGTAAGGAGCTATGAAGTTCAATCAGCATTCCAAAGCTCCATGTCTGCCTGCAAGCATACATGTCTCACTCTTGTATTCAACAAAAGGCAATTTTTAAAACAAATGTAGGGGGTCAAAGATGCAATACTCTTTACTTCCAGAGGGATGTTGTAGCTCAAACAAACTGCAAGAACCACCCAGAGAAGCTTCCTTCAACTCCACAGTCGCCAGTTAACGTTGCTAACTCACGACTGCAGTCTCTGTGGCCATCACTCAGACATACCCATTCTACAGACAATACAGCATGCCTACAATATATTGGGGGATTTTTAAGGTGCATATTACAGTGGTTGTAGGAATTCGACAGTGCCTCTATTGTACAGAGCTTACAGTTATAAGCATGAGTCTTTCCTTCATTCCCATCTCTCTACCCACTAAGCCATAGACTCTCTGGCTCTGCCTTCTGTTTTTTATGTCTATGCCTGACCCTTTGATCCAATGACATTGATTTTGATGTTATGTCCTCATCAATAAATTATCTGGTCCACATGGTCCGATTTCCTACTCTGAACACTTTGAGTAAAATACCAGGTCTGCTCTGACTCCAGTCCCAGACCTGTTTCTCTCGTGGCAACAGCCAGTCTTAAGAAAGTGGATGATCACGTGTGGGAGGCAAAGAGGAAAGAAATAAGTACTCAGGGAGTACAACAAAGCTGGAGACTTACAAATCAACATGTCATAAACCGATGGAGAACAAACAGACCTAGGAGACACATTATTGTATATATCAGGAGGAAGCATCATAGAGGAGCATCAGCAGGTCAGGACACTGGGGTTCTAAAGCAAGACAATCCCAGAGAGAGTTGAAAGGTGATTTGTGTGTGATAGCAATTCCATTCGTTTCTGCCATCATCATCCTTATCTAGATATGGGAAAGGGATAAGGCAGAGAGGCCTTGGGTATGCCTTAGAGGTAGAATGTTTGATGGACATAAGGATTTCATCCTTCCCACACCATCCATACCACCACCCCAGACACTGAGGACAGCAATACTCAGGAGTACCATGTTAAGGATGCAAACGGAGTTGAGAAAGTCTACACACAGAGTCTGGAGGGAAGGATAGGCTCAATGAAAAGGATGACGCAAAACAGGTCTTCAAATTATGGCTAATCCTTCAAAATTATCCTTCAAAAATGGTTTAACTTTATCATTGAAAAGTTTGTTATTTACTTATAAACTACACATTGAAAATTACCATGTCCAAAGACCTCAACTGTCATCTTAAGTACGGCTGTAAATAAATTTAACACATAGAGGAGAAGAGAAGCAGGAACTGCAGTAAACCAGTGAGCTGTGGATTTAGTCTGCTGGATGCCAGCAGCCACCATGGCTTCTTAGTGTGAGGAAAACAAATAGGAAGATATGTGGATTGTGAACAGCCTGACTTGGTGATGCTGATTTAAAGTGGCCTAAATTGATAGCAGTCTCAGCCAGGTATTTTTAGAGATGGAGAGTCCCATGACAAAAGATACATCAGGATTGTCTGACTAAATCTGGGGATAAGTAAAGGCTTTTCGACAACTGTCACACAAATGCCTTACAGGTTTCTCCTAGCAATTATCTAACCATTTTCCCCACTGCCGTGGCTGTGTCAGATAGCTGAACAGTGGCACTGATACCGGTTGAGTTCTTCCAATGTGCTGGGATTATTCCAAACTATATGCATTGCTTCATTTCACCCTCCCAGTAGCACAAACTTGAAATACTATTATCCCCACCTTACAGGAAAGAATAGAGGTTAGATAGCAAAAGCAGTGTCATGCAGAAGGGGGAAGAGCCGGAACAGAGCCTAGACGGTCAGAGTTTGAGGCCTACTGCCTCTGTCAGTTCAGACTTTGGCTCAATGTCTTTTACAGTGGATAAACCCATGCTCATTTTAAGTTGCTATTGCTGCTGTAGGGAGGTCACAGAAAACTTCCATTCGTCTTTTTCTTCTGAAGACCTGTGGTTCCCGAGAACCTTATTCTCAGGAACTGGAACTCAGGTTTCCTTTGTTGGTAACATGTCAAAGGAAAGAGGTCCCTTCCATTCTTTGCCTCTTCCTACAACCATCTTAATACAATCCTTGTTGTAGGTATGACACTACAACATTCATACTGGAAGGAAGGAAGGAAGGAAGGAAGGAAGGAAGGAAGGAAGGAAGGAAGGAAGGAAGGAAGGAAGGAAGAGAAAGAGAGAGAGGGGGAGGGAGGAAAGGAGGGAGGGAGGGAGGGAGGAAGGAAGGAATTCAATGCTCTCTTTTAATCTTTTAATTCTAGAAATTTATGGGTCAAGAAGGTGTCTCGGAGGGCAGGATAAGTTTTGGAAGTTGATTCTCTTCTCTTACTCTAGGTCCCAGGTATTGAACTCAGGTCACTTTACCTGCTGAACCATCTTGCCAGCCCCAGGCAACCAACTTTCATGAATATTAACACTTATCATGTCATGTCTCCAACTATACAACATGTGGAGAACTCTGCCTGTAATCTTCATTGAGTTGGTCTTGAACCATTTTCAGACCAGTAGTATAGAGGTATATGGTCCCGTTAACCCCTTATTTAACATCTTCATTTAAACAGCCACCTCCCTTGTCTTGTGATGGTTTAGGACATCTCCCTCCACATGTGTGTTCTTCACAATGTCTGAACATCAGTTTCCACCTGATGAGGACCACTGGGATGGGCAAGGCTCATTGGACTGTGTTTATATGGCACAGATACTAAGTACAGGTCTACCATCTCCCTACTGCATTGACTGGCTCTGTGCTGCAGGCGAGCTGATGGAGAGTAATTCCCCTTTGCACAGGAAATAAAGCAGAATGGTTCAAGTTCATCCAGTAGATGCTCTAGTGATGAAGTAGAAGACCAAATGAAAACACAGTAATATAAAAGATAATTTAATTCTCAGCCAATATCACAGGAATATAAGGAAAGTCTTAGATAAGTGAGCTTGACAAACCACATTGTTCCAATTGAACTTGCAAATCACTTTTATTCTTGTACTTGGTTGATTACATAAGCTGGACTGGGTAGCAAAAAAAAATTATTTTCTCCATCATTTTCTGTTCAAATGAGTTCTGTTGAGTAGTTTCTTGTCCTCTGGAAGAAATTTCAGACAAATTACTTGGCTTTGGGGGCTGGTTTTCATATAATAAATGTCGTCTGGTCCCTTTTCAGACACTAGAACAGACGTATGTCAATAATTTAAAAGTCTTGTCAAATGTAGTGTCAAAACTTGAGAAAGGTAATTTAGTCCAGAATTACTCTTCTCTCCCTACAGCAAGCTGGGTCTGCCTCAGCCGCAAGGTTGGGTATGTAATGGCTTTGTGGTTTATGTCTGTGGGAGGCAAAGTCAAGGAGATAACTCTGTCATGCCCTGGTCTGCCCTCAGCGTCCCTCCAATCTTTGTTCCTGACTCAGGTCTCTCCTTTGGGGAACACGAGTTAGGGAAAAGGGAGGAGGACCAAGTAAGAAGGAGCTTCCTTTCACAGGCTAGCTCTAATCTGATCCAAGCAACTTAGGACATAAAGAGTAAAGTGGCTACTGTCACCTCATGGACACTTAGGCAGAAGATATATTTCAGAATTTTCAAAAAGTTACTGAACTATGGGGCTTCTGACATATTAGCCAACAGCCCTTTCTCCAGCAGTCAGGTGGTCAATCCCTAGGAAGATGGACAAGGGGTTGGGCTAAGAAGCAGCTGACAAAATGTCAAATGACATCAGCCTTAACTCTTATAGAACACTTTTTTGGTTTCTTCTGTTCAACCCAGACCACAGGAATAATCTACAGAAACTATAAAGGAGTAATTGTTCCTTCTTTTCTGAGACATATTTAAAGAGTTAAAATGGACTGGAAGGCTTTAAACCTCATCTAACCTCATGGAAGTTTCTGAACTGGTATAAACAAAACAAATTGGATGAAGTGGCTGCTTGGTTTGCTTTGTTTTTTCCTGGAAACAACAATCAGGATGATGTATGTCTGAACACTTGCAAAATTTAATAACAGTAAGTCTTCATATTGAAGGAAAAAATAAACAGCCAGGAAACATAGTGATCATTTGGGTTGTCATACTTTTTTTGCCTATAGGGTGTGTCATAATATAAACTCAACCATTGAAAATCATGAAGTTTGTGCTGAGGCAGTCTTAGCCTTGAACCAGAATGGACCAAAGTAAATTTCCCCATTTGAATGTTGAGAAATAGGACTGGAGGTGAATGTTTCAAGAAATGGAAAGAAAATTCCTTTTGGACTGATATTGAGATGCAAAGTAAATAAATAAACAATTATCTGTTTATCAAGAGACAGACATCATTGCTTTTTAAAACAATAATATTTTTAAATTTGATAATTTTATTCATGCAGACACACATGAATTTTAATCATATTCATTCTTTACTCCTACCCCTAACTCCCCGAAGAACTCATCATCACACCCCAACCCTTCCAATCTCCTCTGTATCTTTGTTTGTTTGTTTAATTAGCCAAGTGATTCCAGTTTGTGTACTCATAGGTGTCTGACCATCCACTGAAACCTGGTCAACCTACCAAGGGCCACACCTTTAAAGAAAACTGACTTTCCATTCTCAATAAGCCATCAATTGTCAACCTCAGCTAGAAGAGAAGGCCTATGAGCCCTTCCTCCCTCCATGCACAGATGCTGAGTCCCTTGGTCCTGTGCAGCCAGCCACAGCTGCTGTAAGTTCATGAATGCAGTGGTCCTATGACCAGACACCATCTCTTACAGTTATAAAATCTCCAGGTTGGGTTTTAGGGCAAAATGACTTTTACAAACCAATTCAAGCTGAAAGCCTTGAGGAAGAGACAATGTTGATATCACCAGCATCCTGAGTTTGAGTCATGCACTCCTATTGCTGTTGACATCGGGGATATGCCTTTTGATGGTCTCTTGACCATCTGCTATACACACAGGAAAAATAAAGCACTTCTGAGGAGACAGAAGCATCCAACCATGGTACAGGCAGGTGTCATAAGCTTACTAAGCCACTTGGGAGAAGGGGAGTTTCCACCTGTCCTTCCCTGGTCCAATTATCCCATGACATTTCTTGTCTGAGAGCATAGGTTCATGTGTTGCCATATTTGGATTCCTCAGTTCATTATCGAACTCATCCATGTCTGCTCCAATTATTCATATCTCCTCTATGAATGTAGGCTGCTGATGAGTAATTGTCCAAATTTCAATTTTATTGCCAGAAGGACACAAGTTCTCAAATAATTGTTGAGCAGAGTGCTTGCAGTGGATTTGACTGTGACTATTAAGATGTAGTCCTAGAACAGGAACTTATTCCTGAACCATGCTGTAAACTGGGAGAGGAAGGGGAGGAAATGGAAGTTATTTAGAAATCTGTTATTCTCCCAAACAGATTCAACTCTACTTCCACGTGACTAATAATAGCTCATAGTGAGTGAGTCATTCTTTCAATAATCTATGAGAAATTGTGCAGGCCAAGAATGAAAACAAAAATCTAGCAGAAGACCAATAAACCTGAAACTACCTCATGTGCCCTGGAGATAGGGGCCAGGTTTCACTGTTCGTTTTGTTTTCTGGGGCTCTTGTGTTCTAAGTCCTTAACAAACGCCATAGTTTTGCCTGTCAATAGATGTTTGAGTGGCCCAGATTCTCAATGAGTTCAGAAACATTAGCATAAATCAGTACACATGACTGACCTGAGGTCCTCCCCAACCCTAGGTCTTCCCTTTCTGATGTTGCTGTCTATTCAAGTTTCCAAGCAGCATAAAGCATCTCCTAAGTGATCCCCTGTAGTTGACAGTTTGTATGCAGTAATACATGCTATCACATCTCTTTGGACTTCACTAACAGGCTGCATTGCAGAAACAGAAACACTTTCTGTAGATATCTCTGCATGTGAACCACTTGTAGATATACAAAACATGCACCATTTTTTTATTGTATACATTTTTCTAAAAGTTTCATTATTCGTGTTCTCTAATTGAGAAATTCTCTAGGACCTGAGAGACCAGTGGTTAAATTATTTTTCTTAAAAAAATTTGAGGCAGGGACTGGAGAAGTAGCTTAGTGGTTAAGAGCATTGGCTGCTCTTCCAGAGATCCTTAGTTTAATTCTCATCAACCACATGGTGCCTCACAACCATCTGTAATGGGATCATATGCCCTCTTCTGGTGTGTCTGAAGACAGCTACAGTGTACTCATATACATATATGTATAATGTATATGCCTGTATTATGTATGTATATGTATGTAGATTATATATGTTTATGTATATGTATGTTTATGTATGCGTGTATGTATATGTATGTCTGTATGAATGTATGTATGTGTATATACACACATATACACACACCTACACATACACACACACACACACACACACACACACATATATATATATATATATAAAACTGAAGCACTTGGGAAGCTGGGACACTGCCCCCTTCTCTCAAGAGCATGAGGAAACAGTGCTATGATATTGTAAGGACATTGTACAACTCATACAGCATAAAAACTTGTACAACTCATACTTATAAAAACTTGGGAAATCTTTCTTGTCAGTTATGAAAAAATAGAATAATTTATAAAATTGACTTAGTTTATCAAATAATATAATATACAACCAAACAATATGTATGGTTCATTTTCTAACATTTGCCTTAGAAATTTCAGGGCAGATATGGGACTCTATCTGTGAGGAGAATAAAATACTAAGTAATTCATATTGTGCCCTGTCCCTATTCTGGTTTCAATAGAACTCAACACTTTCTGTCCTTATTTCCCCTCTTATTGGCTGTTTTATTTCTTTTGCTGCATATTTATGTAAGCTACCTTAGGTATGTTTGGGAACAAAGGAAAAATATATACAAGAAAACTATATTAAAAGTTCATCTCTCAAAGAGATGCAGACATGGTTGTGGTTAGGTATTTTTCCTCCATCTATCTGTCTAGCCTCCTCTCTAGAGAAGCATTCACTTTTTAAGGGACTATGAAGCACACTTTCTTTCGTGGTAGGGAAGAGAATAAGGAAAGGAAAGGGTATGGTATAAAGATGAAGATGACTTCATAAGCTAAGGATGGGAATAAGTATGAATCCATGGTTAGTATATATGAAAATATATCCCTACGAAAATCCATTGTAAGCTAAGAAGTGAAATAAATATGAAACCACAGTTAGTATGCATAAATGTTTTATTATTATGAAAACTCACTGTAAGGTAAATTTCATGAAGACAGAAACCTGGATTTCCCTTATTGTTACTACCTTCGGACCTAGAATAGTGTTTGGTACAAAGTAGATACTGAATCAATGTATGTTTCAAAGATTGAATATAACAGATCAGAATTTAGCAGAACTGTGTTAGTAGCAAAGGAATAATGTGAATATTTGTTATGTAATCATAAGCATATACTCTTGTGTGCTGTTTTTCTTTCCATATATAAAATAAGATCATTGGACTACGTGTCTACTAGGATTCCTTCAAAGAATGATCTTGTTAGGTTTAGTGTCTTCGTTAAATATGTGGCAATAAATACTTATAAAAACTTCAAATTTTTGTTTTAAAAGTAGGCTATCTAGCTACATCTTCCGCGACAATTGTAGATGAAACTGTGTCGACACCAGATGCAACTCCTCAAAGTGAGTATAGTAAGTCCTTCTATGTATCATTTCCAACAAACTCATACATCTTACTACGCTATCTAAAATAATTAAGATTTGTGAAAAGGCTGTTTTTCATTTGATGCTGGTATTTTGACTTTGCGTTTCCCTGTAGTGACTTTGTATGGCTAAGATGATCACTGTAGTCTTTGTAGTAAAAGTTGATAACATGCATTATACTATACTTTTGATTTGTCAAGAGGTTTTAAAGTAATGTAAGTAACCGAGTTACAGGGATAGAAAAAGGAAACATCAGTAGCAAGTTGGCATTAAACATGAAACACAGAGCATCAACCTCAGAACCGCTAGGTCTGAGCAGAGAAGGACATTTCCCATGTCTCCAGAGTCACACGTTAAAAACAGTACATCAAAGCGAAACTAAATTACAGCTTTATAAGAAAAAAAAACGGTGCATTCTAAAAATAATTTTGTCTTTTAGCCAGCAATTCCAGGATGACTACTAAAGATGTCAACTATTCCCAGACCTCTGATGGGACAGATGCCAAGAACTGTTGAGTATTACCGTGGGTCCTCCATTCATTCAGCCAGCATGTGTATTGAGCAGCTGCCGTGCCCTGTGTTCATAATCATACTGCTGAGCACTTATAAAGCACCTACCATGTTTAAAGTTGCAGGTGATTAGAATACATGTATGCCCGGGCAGTGGTGGCACATGCCTTTAATCCCAGCACTTGGGAGACAGAGGCAGGCGAGTTTCTGAGTTTGAGGCCAGCCTGGTCTACAGAGTGAACTCCAGGGTAGCCAGGGCTACACAGAGAAACCCCGTCTCAAAAAAAAGAGGAAAAAAAAAGAATATGTATATGGACATAGCAGATCTAAGTTCCAAATTCTTCGTGAGGAGACACAGATACATAGTAGCTGATGATATAAAGAAGAAAACTCAATACACAGACATAGGGAGAGTCACAGATGGGCAGCAGGGGCTGCCATGGTACCTGGGAAATTGTCTTGAAAGTGAGGTGTCTAAGGTTGGTGTGATGGTACACACCAGTAATCCCAGCATTTGGCGAGTGGCAGATCAAGGATAAGGACTTAGAGAGGTAGCCAGGCAGCTAGCTCAAGGTTGTCTTCTGCTACATAGACAGTTGTTAAGACTTGATATACTATGGCCGCCTCCTGAACGGAATGAGAAAAAGGAAGAAGGGAGGGGGGAACGAGGGAAGGTGAGAGTACCAAAAAACATGAAGTATTTTAGAGAGAATTCACAGTGCATGTGAACAAAGTGCCAACTAGTCAGGATATGCATATCAATAATGAAAATGAAAATGAATGAACTCCCATGCCTAGCTGAGGAGCTATTGACAGTTGATGGCTACTGGGGAGAGACTTGATTTTCTTTTTCTTTTTTATTAGATATTTGCTTTATTTACATTTTAGATGTTATCCACATTCCTTGTTTTCCCTCCCCCTGCTCACCACACCCACCTCCCACTTCCTTGTCCTGGCATTCCCCTACACTGGGGCATCAAACCTTCACAGGACCAATGACCTCTCCTTTCATTGATGTCCGAAAAGGCCATCCTCTGCTACATGTGTGGCTGGAGCCATGGGTCCCTCCATGTGTAGTCTTTGGTTGGTGGTTTAGTCCCTGGGAGTTCTGAGGGTACTGGTTGGTACATATTATTGTTCCTCCTGTGGGGCTGCAAACCTCTTCAGTTCCTTGGGTCCTTTCTCTAGTTCCTCCATTGGGGACCCTATGCTCAGTCCTTAAAGACTTTATTTAAGGGTGTGTCCCTGATAGGTTGGTCATCTTCCAGTGGGTGGTCCCTACTCATGCATATACAGCACTAATTAGGAGACAGACAGACAGACAGACATGGGGAGAGAGAGAAAGAGAGAGAGAGAAGAAAAAGGAAGAAGATAAAGATAGATGATTAGATAGAGACGCTGTATACATATATGAACTTCTCAAAGAATAAATTTCAACATTATATTTTTTTAAATAGAAGATATTGCCCAAGGCAGTGCAACATGAAACAGCCTGAAGAGGACATATCTTTCCTCTTAGTGGCAAAGGACAAACAGTTGCATGGGGAGGTGACATAGAAAGTAGTACAATGCTGGCCTTGGGTACAAATTAAATTTAGCTGGTGGGCTCTCTGGCACAGAAAACACCCCCATTGAATAGCATTTCAGCTGTCCATCTAGAACCTACAAAACATCTGTATTGCTGGCTCAGTCACGAGGCCACTGGAAGTTTGTCCTCAGGAAATGAGAGAGAAAAACAGAATTCATACAGAACAGGCCTTTACTTTTCTTTTATGTCTTTGGCGGACCTCAGGCCCAGAGTTGGATTAATCATAATCTTTAATTCATCACACGCCTCTATCATTAAGCAGTGAAATACCCTCCATAATTTAACAATTCTTTTATTAGATATGCTAATGATTGATACCCAGGTTTTATACTTGGTGCCTAAAAACAAGGCATGAAAATGCAGTGCTCAGAGGGAGGAGAGCATTGAGGGAGATGCACAGACATGTGGGGTTTTGATGATATGTGCCATGGTGGGCAATGATGAAAAGAAGGAATATGGAAAATTTGTAAGGACAAAAGCATTCAAGTGCACTCTTGACCCTTCACATTTTACAAAAGATATATTTTTTAATTTTATGAACTTTCCTATTAAAAAACTAAAGAAACAAAACCTCACAGACCAAAACTAAGCAGTCTGTACAATTTAATGAACTTCTTCATAGTAAGATTAAAAATAGTTTAAGATCTTGATAACAAAATAAAAACATTGAAATATGCAACAGAAGTATGGTTTTTCTCCTGGCTCTAAAAGGATGGACAACTTACAGTAGAACTAAGAAATCTGGTTCACTTCTGGTGGACCCTGCTATACCACTCCTGGGCATATACCCAGAGGATTACCTGGCATGCAATAAGAACACATGCTCCACTATGTTCATAACAGCCTTATTTATAATAGCCAGAGGCTGGAAAGAACCAAGATGTCCCTCAATGGAGGAATGGATACAGAAAATGTGGTATATTTACACAATGGAATACTACTCAGCAATGAAAAACAATGAATTCATGAAATTCTTAGGCAAATGGTTGGAACTGGAAAATACCATCCTAAGTGAGGTAACATTCACAAAAGAACACACATGGAATGCAGTCACTGATAAGTAGATATTAGTCTAGAAGCTCAGAATACCCAAAATACAACCCACATATCAAATCATTCCCAAGAAGAAGGAAGGAGATGGCCCTGGTCCTGGAAAGGCTTGATGCAGCATTGTAGGGGATTTCCAGGACAGAGCAGTGGGAGGAGGTTGATTGGGGAACTGGCAGAGAGAAGAGGATTTATGGGACTTAGGGAGAGGCGGGGAACCAGGAAAGGGAAAATCATTTGGAATGTAAACAAAGAATATAGAAAATAAAAAAATTAAAAGATCTATTCCTGTAACAATAAAAAAAATAAAATAAAATAAAGATGTATGCTCCACTAAAAAGGAAGGAAGGAAGGAAGGAAGGAAGGAAGGAAGGAAGGAAGGAGGAAGGGAAAGAAAGAGAGAGAGAGAGAGAGAGAGAAAGAAAGAAAGAAAGAAAGAAAGAAAGAAAGAAAGAAAGAAACCTGCTACACACCAACCAAGGAGCAAGCATGCGCTGGACCTAGCCACCCACCCCTACACACACGTATGTACAGCAGATGTGCAGCTGGGTCTTCATGATGGGTTCCCCAGCAACTGGAGCAGAGGTTGTCCCTGACTCTGTCACCTGCCTATGGACCCTATTCCTTTAACTGGGCTGCCTGCTCTAGTCTTAGTGGGAGAGGATGTGCCCGCAGTGATTTCATGTGCCACGGTAGAGTGATACCCAGCAGAAGCCTCTCCCTTCTCAGAGGAGAAGGGGCTGTTTGATGGGAGACTGGGGGCCTGTAATTGGGATATATAATTAATTAATTAATTAATTAAAAGAATAAAAGAAATCTGGTTCATGATAAGATATGTTTTTTTAAAGTTTTAAATGCAAGTTTCGCCAAGGGAGAAGATATTTGTCACAAATTTCACAGTTGAAAGGGCCCAATATGTTTGTATCCATGGAGGGAGAAGCAGGAGGGCTGGTCCAGTTGGAACCAGTGTTCACAATGTGGACGAGCATGGGGACCTGCGTTCAGATCCCTGTAATTCACAGCAAGAGCCAGGTACAGCTATGCATGCCCGTCAGCCCAGTTGCTGAGAGAGGAATGGGGGAAGCAGGGTAGAGACAAGAAGGTGCCAAGGCTCGGAAGGCGATAGAGCAGGACACCTGCCTGTCACCTTCTGTGAGAAACAAGACCATCGCTCTTTAAATACAAGTTCAAGAGACTAGCAAAGGTGAAAGAGCTTTTAGTATCTGGTTCTGCAGAGTGGGCACTGGCATAGGGAAGAGGCAAAACTGCTGGCCATCTGATGAGGCAAGAGACAGACGTGGTTTGAACATCCCTTATCCCGTGAAACTGCCGCACTCCTTTTCCCATAGTCTGGGACACTAGCCAGTTACAATCTGCGCACTACTGGGACATTATTTTTTTGTTCTTATTCATCGTTCTCATTCTCTGTTATTCTCTGTGTCATTCTCATGACACTGCCCCGTGACCAAGTGTCATGAACCACTTTTGTTTACCTGTGACCTCAGTCCCTACAGTGACACCTGGACAAGTCAGTGAAATGCCAGTGAAAGACATTCAGACATGCAGATAAGCAAAAGAGTACTTGCTGGTTACAGAGTAGAAATTTCATAGCTTTGTACATGACAGTTTATTGAGGCTGTTACTAGAAAAGACTGAATTCCAAGGTAGACCTATATTGTGCGTATAAGCTATTTTATATTTCAAATTGCACCATAATACTTTTCAACGTGTGATCTTTTCATTATTTATGAGCTTTTCTTAAGTTATACTGGGATGTAGGTCATGGAAGAACATGCACCTAGAACTTTTGACCTCTTGTGCAGTGCCTTATCTAACCTCATATCTACAATGGCAGGCATCCAGGGAATGAGTGAATAAATAATTGCATATGGAGAAAGAAGATGACTCAGACAGACACACAGAAAGACACAGACAAATGAAAGGATTTACTTAGTTGGAAAATTTGTACCGTATTTTTGAGTCAATGTTTCCTGTAGCCAAGGTGGGTCTCAAACTCACTCTTAGCTAAGGGGAACTTGAACTGAACTGAAGATCCTCCTGCCTCCTGGGTGCTGGGATTACAGGCACAGGCACCACCACACATACCTAGTTCTGTCTGTGGTGATGCTGCAGATCAAACCCAGGGCTTCATGAATGTTGGGCAAGCACTCTACCAAAATGAGCTACATCCTCAGCCGGTGGTCACATTTAATTATATTGTTATTACATTAGACGGTGCTAGTGGTAAGGACACAGACAGAAGAAGAAAGAAGGGGAGGAAAGGGGAAGGAAAAGCATAGAATGTAAAGCTGTTGTCATCCTATCCATCAGTATAAGGTAGGTCATAGAGGTTACCCAGGACAGTTTCTCACCCAGAAACTAGGAAACAAAGACCCCATGTTGCTTTTGTCTTGCTTCATAGTTTATATACTGTATTCTTAGTCTTTTTCATATAGCTCATAAAGAAACGAACTATTGTGGTCTTTCACATTTTCTGTTCTTTACCATTTGAAAAACTCATTTAAACAAGGACATCTCCTTAATGGGTTGTTTTTTTTTTTTTTTTTTTTTTTTTTTTTTGGTGTTTCTGTTTTATTTTGTTTTTGTTTTTGTTTTGTTTTGTTTTGTTTTGTTTTGTTTTGTTTTGTTTTGTTTTGAGATGGGGTTTCTCTGTGTTGCCCTGGCTTTCCTGGAACTCACTCTGTAGACCAGGCTGGCCTCAAACTCAGAAATCCGTCTGCCTCTGTCTCCCAAGTGCTGGGATTAAAGGCATGCGCCCCACTGCTGAACGCTCCTTAGTGTTCTTATTCAAAAATGGCCTCAGAAACAGTTAAGGTCTAGAAAGGGATGCTGACATCCATCTGACAGGAGATGTTTCACTGGCAGTGAAGACCCATATTCTCAATACTTCTAGAATTAGATATGATTGTTCTCTCTATATAAGTTTAAAAGAAGAAAAAAATCCCCTGCAGTTGGATTGCTCAATTTATAATCATCCACAAAAATCCATTAGAATCAAAAAGCTGAAATTGACTGCTCACTCCTCAAGTGTTTTGAAACACACCGCTGCCAGTTGAATCGAGCTGTAATGTGACATGCAGCATTGGATGATGCATTGGGCAAGGCTCAGGACAGGCATTGGTAATAGAATTTTTTCCCTTCTCAATATGCTTATTTCTATAGATTTATGAAGTACTTACAGGAAGAAAAAGAATGATAATGGATAGGTTTCTGTGTTCCTGGGTCCTTAGCTGCTTGTGAACATGCTCTTAGGAGATTTACTTTCTGAACCTCATACATATTTAAATGCTGCTACCCTTTTAACCGCATTGCATTTATCTGCATTTATAGGAATATATTTAATGCAGTCTTTTTCTGTCATTCTGTTTATTAACTTAAAGAGATCTAGGCTGGGATTAAAAATTCTTGGACTCTAATCCTACTTGACTTCAGCTTTCAGATTTCCTGGTATCTGGAACTGAAATGCCTATTTTACTTTACGTGCCTATGCAATGGGATTACATACACTGTCAGGCCACCTCCATAGCACCATGGGTGAGGCTAATCACATCTTAGAACACATTTTCACCTCAGTGCTCAGGTGATCAGACCATGGAGTGGAAAATTGAATCTTAATTGCCTTCTTCCTGATTTCCCTTGCCATCCACCTGGTCTAGTGAAGCTTAAAGCTACATTGAAACCAGTCAATCTGAGACAGACTAGCAAAAAGGCATTGCAGGATTCCATGCCCTGAAGCCTCTGACTCACCACAGTACCAAAGTCAGCAAGCGCAGGCTCAACAACAAACATACTCACATACACCCCCGCACACATGTGTACACAGACATACACACACACACACACACACACACACACACACACCACAGGGGTGCACACACACATACACAGATGCATATGCATATATACATATACACATAGAGATGTGCACACACATATGTGGGTACACACACATAGACAGGTGCACACACATGTATATACACACAGAGACACATGTACATTCATGCATACACAGAGACATGTATGTGCATATACAGATACATACACATTTTCATGTCCTGGGACTCAGAGTTGCCACTACTGACTTTAATAGGAGATTTTATTGTGATTTTTTTTTTTTTTTTTTTTTAGGCACAGTCTATATTGGGCTTACACCAAGAGTCCATTCGTCTTGAGGATCTTTGTAAACTTACTGATTTTCTTCTCTGTGTTTCTCTCTTCCTGTTTCTGTAGCCTCAAGCTCTGCTTCTTCTTTGAATTTCCTCAGTTTCTGTTGTTATATCTCCCATTTTCATTTATGATTTTATTAATTTGGATACAGTCTCTGTGCCCTCTGGTTAATATAGCTAAGGGTTTATCTATCTTGTTGATTTTCTCAAAGAACCAGCTCCTAGTTTTGTTGATTCTTTGTATAGTTCTTTTTGTTTCTGTTTTGTTGATTTCAACCTTGATGATTTCCTGCCATCTACTCCTCTTGGGTGTATTTGCTTCTTTTTGTTCTAGAGCTTTCAGATGTGCTGTCAAGTTGCTAGTGTATTCTCTCTCCTGTTTCTCTTTGGAGGCACTCAGGGCTATGGGTTTGCCTTTTAGCAATGCCTTCATTGTGTCCCATAAGTTTTGGTATGAAGTGCCTTCATTTCCATTAAATTCTAAAACGTCTTCGATTTCTTTATTTCTTCCTTGACCAGGTTATCATTGAGTAGAGTGTTGTTCAGCTTCCATGTGTATGTTGGTTTTCCATTGGTTTTCTTGCTATTGAAGACAAACCTTAGTCTGTGGTGATCTGATAGGATGCATGGTATTATTTCAATCTTCTTGTATCTGTTGAAGCCTTTTTTGTGACCAATTATGTGGCCAGTTTTGGAGAAGGTACCATGAGGTGCTGAGAAGAAGGTATATTCTTTTGTTTTAGGATGAAATGTTCTATAAATATCCATTTGTTAAATCCATTTGGTTCATTACTTCTGTTAGTTTCACTGTGTCTCTGTTTAGTTTCTGTTTCCATGATCTATCCATTGCTTAGAGTGGGGTGTTGAAGTCTCCCACTATTATTGTGTGAGGTGTAATTTGTGCTTTGGGTTTTAGTAAAGTTTCTTTTATGAATGTGGGCGCCCTTGCATTTGGAGTAGAGATGTTCAGAATTGTAAGTTCATCTTGGTAGATTTTTCCTTTGATGAGTATGAGATGTCCTTCTTTATCTTTTTAGATAACTTGTGGTTGAGAATCTATTTTATTAGATAGTAGAATGGGTACTCTGGCTTGTTTCTTGGAACCATTTGCTTGGAAAATTGTTTTCCAGCCTTTTACTCTGAGGTAGTATCTGTCTTTGTCACTGAGGTGGATTTCCTGTGTGCAGCCAAATGCTAGGTCCCGTTCATATATCTAGTCTGTTAGTCTATGTCTTTTTATTGGGGAATTGAGTCCATTGATGTTAAGAGATATTAAGGAAAAGTGATTGTTGCTTCCTGTTATTTTTGTTGTTAGGGGTGGAACTATGTTTGTGTGACTATCTTCTTTTGGGATTATTGAAAGATTACTTTCTTGCTTTTTATAGGGTGCAGTTTCCCTCCTTATGTTGGTGTTTTCCATCTATTGTCCACTGTAGAGCTGGATTTGTGGAAAGATATTGTGCAAATTTGGTTTTGTTATGGAATACCTTGGTTTATCCATCTATGTTGATTGTGAGTGTTGCTGGGTATAGTAGCCTGAGCTGGCATTTGTATTCTCTTAGGGTCTATATAAGATCTGTCCAGGATCTTCTGGCTTTTATAGTTTCTAGTGAGAAATCTGGTGTAATTCTAATAGGTTTGCCTTTATATGTTACTTGACCTTTTCCCCTTACTGCTTTTAATATTCTTTCGTTGTTTCGTATATTTGATGTTTTGACTATTGTGTGATGGGAGGAATTTCTTTTCTGTTCCAGTCTATTTGGAAATCTATAGGCTTCTTGTAAGTTCATGGGCATCTCTTTCTTTAGGTTAGGGAAGTTTTCTTCTATAATTTTGTTGACGACATTTACTGGCCCCTTTAAGTTGAGAATCTTTACTATCTTCTATACCTATTATCTTTAGATTTTGTTTTCTGATTGTGTCTTGGATTTCCTGGATGTTTTGTGTTAGGAGCTTTTTGCTTTTTGCATTTTCTTTGATTGTTGTTTCAATGTTTTCTATGGTATCTTCTGTACCTGTGATTCTCTCTTATATCTCTTGTATTCTGTTGGTGATGCTTGGATCTATAGCTCCTGATATCTTTCCTAGGTTTTCTATCTCCAGGGTTGTCTCACTTTGTTATTTCTTTATTGTTTCTATTTCCATTTTTTTTAGATCCTGGATGGTTTTGTTCAATTCCTTCACCTGTTTGATTGTGTTTTTCTGTAATTCTTTTTGGGATTTTGGGGCTTCTAGTTGTTTACCTGTGTTCTTCTGCATCTCTTTAAGGAAGTTATTTATGTCCTTCTTAAAGTCCCCTATCATCATCATGAGAAGTAATTTTAGATCCATATCTTGCTTTTCTGGTGTGATGGTGAATCCAGGATTTGCTATGGTGGGAGAACTGGGTTCTGATGATACCAAGTAACCTTAGTTTCTGTTGCTTATGTTCTTATGCTTGCCTCTAGCCATCTGGTTATCTCTAGTGCTACCTTCCCTCCCTGTATCTGACTGGAGCCTGTCCCTCCTGTTATCATGGTTGTGTCAGAATTCTTCAGAGTACAGCTCTCTCTGTGATGGTGTGATTCTGCGATTCTGTGATCCTGAGATCCTGGGTATGTCAAAGCTCCTGGGAGTCAAGCTGCCTCTGGGATCCTGAGATCCTGGTGTGACCAAGCTCCTGAGATCCTGGTGTGACCAAGCTCCTGAGATCCTGTGATCCTGGGCATGTTAGAGCTCCTGGGAGTTGAGTTTTCTCTGGGTGTTGTGGGACTGGGTGCAGAGCTAGCACCCAAGGTCTTCACAGACTGAAAGGCCAGATTCTTGGTATTAGTTCAGCTTAAAGATTGTACAGCAGTCCTTCTATGTTCTTCAGGCAGAAGAAGATAAGGGGAGTAGAGTTAAGGGATATGTGTAATTGCAGCACTCAGGAAGATAATGCTACAAAGTCAGAAAGGAGGATCAAGGGTTCCTGACTCTCCTGTGCTACATAATAAAAGACTTTCAGAAATGGAGAGGAGGAGGCTTTCAAATGAGTCAGTGGTAGCAGGATCAAGTAATGTCAGAACCTCGGGCAGTGATGTAACGACCCTTGTAGTCCCTCCATTCCTTTTGTTTCATCTCTCTAAACTCAGCATTCCTGTCCTCTACTTTTAAAGTCTCCCTCTTGCCTCACATCCCGTTCTACTCTCCTCCACAGTGGGGTCTGCTTCCCATCCCTCCAGTGCTTCCGCTGAAGTCAGTCTCAAGCGAAAATGTTAATTCTCCAATTTAAAACTCTACTCTCTATTAGAATGTCATTTCCTCTAGCCACAAAGACTGTGGGTACTATCTTATTTTTATGGTTGGGTACCTTGTGAGGGTCCCATCTGTGAACTGGCCGACCATGACAAAACCAGATGTAGTAGTTAGCACCACTGTGTAGGAGTAACCCCATATCCGCACATATTCTTCTTGATTGGAAAAGCAGGGCAGAAGGCAGACCACCCAAATCCCTGTATCTGCTCTATGGATATTCTTTGCCACCTCAGCCATTGTGTTTGGACAAAAATCAAGGACTTGCTAATACTCCCTTGTAGAAGATTTGACAGCTGAGAAACAGCTCATTGAAAATCTTCTTCCTGAGCCAACCGTGGTGGGATACTTACCTACAATCTTAGCACTTGGAAGGTGCAAATAGGAAGATCAGGAGTTCAAGGTCATCCTAAACTACATAGCAAATTTAAGGCCAGCAACATGAGGATTCATGAGACCCTGTCCTAACAGTAAAAACAGGGAAAGTCATCTGTATGCATAAAAATGATGCAAAAATTTTCCCCACATACTCAGTTAAAATCAACAACCCTTTAAGACTAATAGAAATTAGTCTTGGGAATTATGTGGTTTCATCGAAAGAACTACAGACATTGGAACAAAGTATAATGGCACATATGTATGCAAAAGCTTGTTTGCCAACATTAAAAAGTAATTTAAAAAAATTTAAAAATCATTTTAAATGAACTTCAAGAACACAGAAAATAATGGACATAGATATAACTCAAAGTAGATTTAACCACAATTGGAAGCTGTTGCTGATGTACCATAATTTCCTAGACAACTGTCACCAGGACTTAAGTGAACAGTAAAAGTTAGTGGGGCCTAATGAGGTAGGATGCAATGTAATTGATGAAGCTCTTTCTGTAGGTGAGAAGAAGTACCCTCTCCTGATCTACCAACTTTACCAGGAGTCACTTAAGAAAGAACTTACATGGGATGCTGCAACGTGGCATCCTTATGCTCATAGTTGTGCCTAATACTGGTTTTGTATAAGAGAATGTTATTAATCACCCTGGAGTTTGTTATTTCCCCCACCAAAGCCATGCTCATGATGAATTTCAATGAGAGTGGGTATTCAAGAGATTTAAAAGATGATGGACTCGTGTATTTGCCAGATATGATGAGGTCTTAACACAGACCATTGCAATCAAACACGGAGCTCAGCATCATTTTGCTAGAAGATTCTCAGGGGAGACTAAAAAACTGGAAAGTGAGATGGCTAAAACTTGAGTAGGTAAGTGATGAGACTGGGTGATCTTTCATGAAACTACCAGTTTAATAAAAGGTAGGTCATTGGAGGAAGCCAACTCTGCCTTTCAGAGAATTCCATAAACAAGCATGCTTCAGGAAGCCTATTCTCTTCTGGGAGAAAGCAATATTAAAACTATTTTTTATAGCGGCTGGAGGAAGGGTTCAGTTAAGTGCTTGCCTTGCATGTAAGAAGACCTTGGTTCAGACTCAGAAACCCCATGTAAATATGATGTGGGTGTGGCAGCCTGCCTGTAGTTCAGCTTGGGAAGGAAAAGGCAGGTGCCCCAGCACTACCACCACCACCACCATCACCACCACCACCACCACCAACAACAACAACAACAACAACAACAATAAACCAGCTAACTGGACCAGCTGAATCAGAAAACCCTGGACTTCATTGAGCGATCCTGCCTCAATGAATAAGGTGAAAGAGTGATTGAGGATAATTTCAAAATTAAACCCAAGTCTCTGTATGCATGCGCACCCCCATGTATGCATACATCCACATGAGCATGTGCCCATGCCACAAACAGTCATGCCGAATACACCGGAAATGAGAAAAGCAAACAGGAGAACTCATCTCTTCATCTTGCTAAAAACTTTGTAACATATTTTGGTGTTGAAATCCATCCATTACCAATTTTAAGTTCATAAGCCATGTCACATCCAATGGTGGCTTTTTTCCACTTCTCTCGCTACCACTAAATTCTTAACATGTGTAAAACAGTGACTTTAAAGCAAAAAGCAAGCAAGCAGGTGTGCTGGTTTATGCCTGTAATGGCAGCATGAGAGGGGCTGAGAGAGGGAGAGAGAGGAAGGGGGGAAGGGAGGGGGGACAGACAGACAGACAGACAGACAGACAGACAGAGAAATCAGGACAAAAGTGAGGCCAGCCTGGTTTATAGAAAGGTCCAAAGACCAAACAAACAAATAAAATAAAATGTGGAAAAATAACTCTCTCCTTTTCCAAATTGGGTTTTATCTTTTAATTTTATTATATAATATGTTTTATTATGGAAGAAAATGTTACACTGGTGGAAAAATACAAACAATTGAATCATCAATTTGCATAACTTCAAGTACCTCTATTTGTAAAATTTATATGGATTGTGATGATGATTTTATCATCTCCTTGAATTGTGTTAAGTTTGTTTATTTTATTTAAGAAAAACTCAGTAGTGACAAGAAACAAAATTCCTTTCCACGTTCAGGACAAAGCCCATTAGTGTTCAGTGGTTACTAATTATCATAGAATACTCTTCATTGATTCACTGACAGTAAACACACAGTGAAAAATATTTTTTGCTTAAAATACTGATTTCTCCTAAATAGACAGCAATGGTTCAACCATTTTTACCTTAGCATAAATTAGTATATCCCATCCTTTCTCGAAAACATACTCTGAAAGGATACCCCAAGATTTCAGCCTGTGAAAGTAAGACATCAAAGGCAACACCATACTGAGCATAAGAAGTTTGTCCAGAAACAAACAAACAAACAGACAAACAAATGTGCTGCCTTCTTTACTTTGCAGAAATCCTGACCTGTTCACAATGGCTTTTTAATTAGTCATTGCATTTTGTCAATAAAATTACTGTCTAACAATTGCTTAATAATCTACAAAAATTGAGCATTAAGCAAATGACCAGTTGATCATCTGTAGATCTCAGCATTCTGTCTAGAACAAAAATTATTCAAGGCCGCTGAGCAGGGCTGGAGAGTTGTCCTGCAGTAGACACAGCTTCTGTATGCTCCTTGTGTCAGTGGCAGCTGCTGTGGAGAGGCAGAGGAGACAGCAAGAAAGCTCAAGGTCTTCCTTTCATCCATTCATCTGCTTAGGTCTTGGCACACACTAAAGTCTCTGACTGGAAGCATTACACCAGTAGTATTTAAGTGGATAAGTATAGACTGTTTCTATTGATGGCAAACATATATACCTCTGCGGTCATCTTCCTGACAGTCTACTGGATGCTTGTTTTCAAAGTCAAGTGTGTGTCAAAACATGGGTCCTTATTTTTCCCAGAGATAGAACAATGGCCAAAACTGAATTGATAGCTCTGTTTCTAAAAGCCCGTGTGCTGCCTGAGTTTACTGCCCTCCACTCAAGGGAAAGGCTTGCCACTAGGTGCCGCCTAGACACTGTGCCTGGGCTAACAAGGCCAGTCCATGGCCATGGAGGTCTATCATTCCACTATGACACAGTTGAAATGCCAGGGACCCATAAGCACTAACGACTTTCTTCCTTCACGAATGCTCCAGCAAGGTGTTCCAATTCTACTGACATGTTTCCATGACCAAAGCTCCACCGTTGCACATGAGGGCTTTCCTTTTCTTCCCATCCTTCTACTTCTCCATGGGATGGGTATGAAAGCAATCGAAGGCCACTTTACATGCTCGGGGAGTTTTCTTCCATTCTTTCTTCTGGTTTCAAAACGACTGACCCAGTTCACTTTCATTCTTATGGGAAAAGAAGACCACATATTTTACAAAGAAAATGAGTATCTTTTCTCATGGGGCTAGCAGCTGGGAGCTCAAGGTCAAGATGCAGGCGTCTGATGAAGACCTTCATGCTAGATCCTCATGTGGCACACGGCTGAAAAGCCAGGCTGAGCACTATAAGAAGTCTGTCATAAGGGTCTCAAGACCCTTCAAAGGGGGAGAAGTTCCTGTAGTGTAAAGACACTTCATAAAGACTAATTTCTTTTTTTTTTTTAAGTTAGCACAATACTCAGGAGACAGCAGGTATTGGCGAGGATGTGGAGAAAGAGGAACACTCCTCCACTGCTGGGGGGATTGCAAGATGGTACAACCACTCTGGAAATCAGTCTGCCAATTCCTCAGAATATTGGATATGACACTTCCAGAGGACCCTGCTATACCACTCCTGGGCATATACCCAGAGGATTCCCCAGCATGTAATAAGGACACATGTTCCATTATGTTCATAGCAGCCTTATTTATAATAGCCAGAAGCTGGAAAGAATCCAGATGTCCCTCAATGGAGGAATGGATACAGAAAATGTGGTATATTTACACAATGGAATACTCAGCAATTAAAAACAATGAATTCATGAAATTCTTAGGCAAATGGTTGGAAAATATCATCCTAAGTGAGGTAACTCATTCGCAAAAGAACACACATGGAAAGCAGTCACTGATATGTAGATATTAGCCCAGAAGCTCTGAATACCCAAGACACAACTCACATATCAAATCATTCCCAAGAAGAAGGAAGGAGAGGGCCCTGGTCCTGGAAAGGCTTGATGCAGCAATGTAGATTACCAGGACAGAGAAATGGGAGGGGGTTGACTGGGGAACAGGCAGAGGGTAGAGGGCTTATGGGACTTATGGGGAGGGGGGAACGGGGAAAGGGAAAATCATTTGGAATGCAAACAAAGAATATAGAAAATTTTTAAAGTTATATTTTATTATGCTGAAGGTTATATCATGCTTATATCTTAATTTTTAAATTATAGTTTTAAGCTTAATTTCTTGTTTTTTATATTAGTTATTTTATTTATTTACATTTCAAATGTTATCTCCCTACCCAGTTTCCCCTCCACAAACCCCCATCCCTTCTCCCTTCCCCTGCCTTTATGAGGGCACTACCCCACCCGCCAACCCACTCCTGCCTCAGTCACCTAGTATTCCCCTATCCTGGCTCATAAAGCTTCCACGGGACAAAAGGGCTCCCCTCCCAGTGGTACCAGATAATGGAATCCTCTGCTACATATCTAGCTGGAGCCATGGGTACCCCATGTGTACTCTTTGGTTGGTGGCTTAGTCCCTGGGAGCTCTGAGGGGTCTGGTTGGTTGGTATTGCTATTCTTCCTATGAGGTTGCAAACCCCTTCAGCTCCTACAGTCCTTGCCCTAACTTCTCCATTGGTGTCCCCAAACTCAATCCAATATTTGACTGTGTACATGCACCTCTGAATTTGTCAGGCTCTGGCAGAGCCTCTCAGGGGACAGCTATACCAGGCTCCTGCCAGTAAACACCCCTTGCATCTTGGCATCAGCCATAGTGTCTGAGTTTGGTGTCAGCAATGGGATGGATTACTAGGTGGGGCAGTCTCTGTATGGCCTTTCCTTTAGTTTCTGTTCCATTCTGTCCCTGCATTTCATTTTGACAGGAGGGATTCTGGATTAATATTTTTGAGGTAGGTGGGTAGCCCCATCCCTCAACTGGGGGCCATGTTTCTCCACTGGATATGGCCTCTACAGCTTCTATCTCTTCATTGTTGGGTATTTCAGCTAATGTCCTCCCTGATGGGTCCTGGGAACCTCTTGGGTCCCTTGCATGTGGGACTTTCTAGTGGCTACTCCCAGGTGCCCCTCCCCCACTCCCACATACCTACTTTCAATTTTCTGACCCTCAGTACGTCTCCATCTCCTCCCATATCTAAGCTGCTCCCCCTTTTTCCTCCCCCTCTTCCCTCCCAGATCCCTCTCTCCCTTTACTTCCCAGAGATTATCCTTTTCCCCCTACTGAGTAGGACTGTAGCATCCACACTTTGGTGTGACCTTCTTTCTTCTTGGGTTTCATATACCGTCTGTGAGTTGTTTTGTGGGTATTCTGAGCTTCGTTTGGCTAATATACACTTAACAGTAAGTACATACCATGCGCTTTCTTTTGTGACTGGGTCACCTCACTCAGGATGATATTTTCAAGTTTCATCCGTTCGCCTGAGAATTTCCTGAAATCATTGTTTTTAATAGCTGAGTAGTACTCCATTGTGTAATTGAACCACATTTTCTGTATCCATTCCTCTGTTGAGGGACATCTGGGTTATTTCTAGCTTCTGGGTATTACAAATAAGGCTGCTGTGAACATAATGGAGCATGTGTCCTCGTTATATGTTGGAGCATCTTTTGGGTATATGCCCTGGAATGGTATAGCTGGGTCCTCAGGTAAAACTATTTCCAATTTTTGGAGGAACCACCAGATTAGAGTGGTTGTCCCAGCTTGCAATCCCACCAGCAATAGAGGAGTGATCCTCTTCCTCCACATTCTCACCAGCATCTGCTGTCACCTGAACTTTTGATTTTAGCCATTCTGACTGGTGTGAGGTGAAATCTCAGGGTTGTTTTGATTTGCATTTCACTGATGACTAAAGATGTTGAACTTTTCTTTAAGTACTTCTTGGCCATTTGAGATTCCTCAGTTGAGAATTCTTTGTTTAGCTCTGCACCCCATTTTTAATAGGATTATTTGGTTCTCTGGAGTCTAACTTCTTGAGTTCTTTGTATACTTTGGATATTAGTCCTCTATTAGTTGTAGGGGTGGTAAAGATCTTTTCCCAATCTGTGGATTGACAGTGTCCTTTGCCTTACAGAAGCTTTGCAATTTTATGAGGTCCCATTTGTCAATTCTTGATCTTAGAGGATAAGCCATTGGTGTCCTGTTCAGGAAAGTTTTCCCTGTACCAATGTGTTCGAGGTCCTTTCCCACTTTCTCTTCTATTAAATGTCACTTCTTTTCGTTTTAAAGACTAACTTCTTACTGCTCTTCTATTGTCAACACCTTTAGAGGAGGCACCTTTAAATCTCAACATGTCTGTCATCAAAACATTTCCAATTTCCCTACTAATTTCCCAATTAGGAAAGCGTAAAGCCATCAACATCCCTTTAAACCCCACTGTATTTGGAATAATCAAATGTACACTGCAAAAATGCTCACCTTATTATTTTAAGTATCCATTAATATGCCTTTTCCAAATTGTTTGATTCAATTAATAATGATTTTGGGCAAAACTATGACTAGAAAAGTTGACTCCGCCTATCTTCTTCCATGAGCAGTTTCATGGATACCCAGTGAGGTGCACACTGCAATCCCTTCAGATGCAAGCTTAGCCTCTCATGGTGAGTACCTGTGGAAGATGGAGTGTCACAGGAGGCTCTCTGATGACCTTCTCCTATATTGGAGTATGGCAAATCAGTATTTAATTAGCTGAATTTCATCTAACATGTGAGACTATGACTGTTATTCAGAACGGGAGTACAGATTCTGTTCTTTAAACAATCAGGAGATTTCACTCATTTGGTAAATGTTAGACAGATCTAAAGCCTTTCTGTGCCTAGATCTTTAGAATTAAACTGAATATAAGAACAGTTTCCTTAGCCCAGTCTGCTATTCTGAGACCATTCAAACTGAGATTTTTCCCCAGTAATAACTTGAAATTCAGTTATGAGTTTATGTCACTGGATCTTATTGAAATGACTGTCAAGATAAATTCAGGTGTTGCCTTTACATCTCTAGATTCCATCATCAGTACAACCAGTGAATTTCCAGATGTCCTCACAACTGCTAATGGAACTACTAAAAGTGACCATGGCCCTATCACCAGTGAGTCGGTTTCTCTTTTATTTTATGTTTTGTTTACTCAGCAAATATTTTTGAACACCTTTCAAGATACTCCTGCACTTGCCGTGTATACCGTGGCACTGGCGTCTGACAGACCATGGTCTATTGGAGATGACCTGTAAAAAGGAAATACTGTGTAATTAAACTTGTTTGTGACAAGAGCTTTGATAAGGTGTTTTCAGAATCTAACGGAAAGACTCTCGGTTTTTAATGAGAAAATAGGGAATGTGCTCAGGTGCTTATATTTTAAGTTAAAATCTGAAAAGGGGGCGGGGGAAGGGGAATAAGAATTAGCCAGTTGCAAAGTAGAAGAAAAACTGTGAAAACATAATTGAAGTCAAGGAAGATTGTTGTACTAAAGAGTACTTCTGGAGCCCAACTAACAAAAACTATGTCAGCGCGAAATGCAATTCCGTGTTTTCCATCTTGAAAGAGCAAGGGATTCAGTGAAGCTTGAACCTTCCCAGAAAACATGGTCATTAAACCATAGGGACACATGTTCATGTAGTCCCAGAAAACTGTCCACAAGATACTTAATCAACTCTCATGTTGTCGTCTTCTATAAGAAGGAATGTATGGCCCCAGTCCATGAACACCCCGTAATCCTTGGGGAAAACATGTCTCTTTCAAGTGAAAAGTTATGGTTTTTGTGATGTTGAGGATCAGACGTGGCATCTTAGGCATACTGAGCAAGTATTCGACTACTAGGCTACGCTGAGCTACAGAAGTTCACACCCACGCCCCTTTTTCCAAACGCCAAAATTTGGCCCTAACCTGCATCTCTTCTTATGCCTATTTCAGGTGTCATAGTTGATAAAGGCAGAGATGGCATGTCCTGGCCTGTGCTGGTCGCGGCTCTGCTCTTCTTCTGCATCCTCTTGTTTGGGCTCGGGGTGCGAAAATGGTGTCAGTATCAAAAGGAAATGTGAGTATATCATGATATGTAGACACTGACCATTTTCCATCATAAAATATTTATTTGGTACAAAATCCACAGGGCCTTCCTCTCATAATTTAATGAGCAAGCCAGGTTTCTAGAACCTCAGAGAGAAGGCACAGTCTTCCCAAGATCATCCCAGTGAGGGCTCGGCACACAGATCCTGACTCAGTCTCTCTCTCTCTCTCTCTCTCTCTCTCTCTCTCTCTCTCTCTCTCTCTCTCACCACCAGCTCGCTTCTCTAACACAGCAGAGGCTGTACACAGGCCAATAGGCATGAAACAAGAATGGAGCCCCTCTCCTTCCCACAGAGCTAAAACTGTTTTCTTTTAATCTTCATTTTTTTTTCATTTTCATGCATTTTTAACCTGACTGGGATCACCTGGGCCCAGATGCTCAAGTGTAAGATTGAATAAGTGATGTAATTTTTAAGACTTTGCACGCTGCTCTCCATTGGGTAGAGCTTCTCCTGACTGTTTCCCTTTTTCTACAAAGGGGGTGGGGCAGAAGGGCTACTTTGTTTTCCTAAATTCTCTATTCAGGAGTCTGAAGTAGCCTGTCAGGGTAAAGCTCCCTTTTCTGATTCAGCTATTGAGGATGTGCCTGAACCAGGCCATGATTACAGGAGCCCACACAGCACACAGTGCTGATCTCCTCGGGTCTGCTATCTGATATAACAACCATCACTGCACGGCATCCTCTTCCAGCATCTCCCTGAAGACCATAACAGGCACACCAAACAGCCATCCTACCTACCACATGCTTCCCAGGAAAGCTATAAATACGTGTTTGAAGATGGGAACATCCTGTTGTAAAGTCAAAGTGAATGCTCCTGCTCTGTGACTATGAATAACAAGTATTTCGTGTTAATTAAATAAACAAAATCATCTGGGCAGTGGTGGCTCACACCTTTAATCCCAACACTGGGAAGGCAAAAGCAGGAAGATCTCTGTGAGTTCAAGACTAGTTTGGTCTACAGTATGAGTTCCAGGACAGCTAGAGCCACATAGAGGAACCCTATCTCAAAAAAAAATGAAAGAAAGAAAGAAAGAAAGAAAGAAAGAAAGAAGGAAGGAAGGAAGGAAGGAAGGAAGGAAGGAAAGAAAGAAAGAAAGAAAGAAAGAAAGAAAGAAAGAAAGAAAGAAAGAAAGATCAATATTCTGTGTTTTATCCAAGGACTGTACCTTGGCCACTATATGACCATAAAATGTTCATAATTTTTCTGAAAAATATACAAGTTTCTTACATTGAAATCCACCTTTTGATATATTTCCAAGCCTCCACTGAAGCATCCACAGACAAGGTAATAAGAATTAGAGGTTAGAGGAATGGAAAGATGACCCAGGGCTTAGGGCAAAGGAGCACTTGCTGTTCTTACAGAGGACCTGAGTTCAGTTCCCAGCACCTGTGTAACTCACAACCCCACGGAGCAGTTTCTTTCTTGCCTCTTCTGGTCTTTGTGGGTTCCTACATTCCTACCTGGCATGCACATACATAAAAATAAATCGATTTAAAATAAGGAATATTTATATTAAAATAAATGGGAACACAAAATAGTGAGTTTTTAATTATTCTCTGTTTAAATGTATTCTCTGTTGAATTGTATAACAAAATGTGCAAAATATTCTCTCTCTCTCTCTCTCTCTCTCTCTCTCTCTCTCTCTCTCTCTCTGATAAATATCTTTCTAAATTGAGATGCTAATGATTGACAGAGCATGAACATAAAAACCTGGCAGATATGGCCCTATTTTTTGCTATCACAATACTCAAACATTGGCGCAACAAAAATCCCACAGTAACCTGGGTGTTTGGTGTACACAAGGCAGCGGTGCATTGTGCTAATATGAACTAGAACCTTGCATAGGAGTCGGAACACCTTCCCTCCCACCCTGCCAGGTCCTCAGTGTGCACATGAGTATACGCATAAAGGCCGAGGGCAGAGTTAGCAAGGTTGCTATTTGAAAAAAAAATCCTTGAATTTTATGTTTCTGTCTCGGGAGGGATGTTCTACCCATGTAAGAGGAAAACTCCTTCCATTAAGAGGCAGTTGCCATGGAGATTATGGGGATCTGGTTATGACTTTGCTTGCTGGCCTGCTTCTCTACAGCAAGTGTCTTAAAAACCTCTGTGCCTCCAATCTATCTGTCAAACAGTGATTATATTAATTCTTAGGTACAAAATAAATAATGCCAGGATGAAAATCACTTTAAAAACTATAAACTACCACATTAACAATATTATATATGTATATTTATCACTACATTGTATTACATGTTATATCGCATAACAAATTATATTATATGTATAATTAATAGATAGATAGATAGATAGATAGATAGATAGATAGATACACAATTCCATATTAATTAATGGTAAGATTTTTTGCAGAATTAAGCTGTCAAAAATTCTATGAATATAAAGATTGTTTCTCTTCCTCATAAATGTATCTCTAATTTAAAAAAAAATAGCATCTCATATTCTCAGCACTGAAAGAGAAATGTTTCCTTCCCAGCATGGAAAGACCCCCATCTTTCAAGCCACCACCACCCCCCATCAAGTACACGTGCATTCAGGAACCCACTGGACGTGACCTGCCTTGTCATGAGATGGAGGTTCTCTAAGCCTTTGAGTCTTGCCACATGGCACAGTGGTGCTGGAGCCCTGTGGGAAGGGAGATACTGTACAATATTAATATCCTCAGCAGCCAGACATACCTCTGCTTCAGCTCAAATGAATGTTGGAAATAAATGAGATGCTTTCCCAGCACCTTGTCCTCTTTCCTCTGCCAGCGCCTGAGATGTAAATAAGCGTTAGAGGGTAAGGAGATGTTCACACCCAGTGCAAGTTCTACAAACCTGCTCGCTTATGTAAGAAGTACACACCAGGCTGCTGTCATTTATTTAAAAGTTCAGTCTGCCCATCTTTTATTCCAATACTCTGACTGGGGGGCGGGGAGAAGACAGTGATTTCTGGCATATGCTTGTATTGGTTAAATTCTCTTGATGCAGTCAGTGACCAAATTCCCAACAGGAAGCAATTTAATAAAAGACGAGCTTTTGCCGGCTCACAATTTGGGGGAGACGGTCGCACCACAGAGGTGAAAGGCAAGCTGGAAAAGGTCTGTGGCAGCTGGCTTGTTACACGACACTGGCCGGGAGACAGAACTTCAGCTGCAATCAGAGCCGACCTGTAACCCCTCAGCCCCTCCCCTCTCCCCTTACATCTGCCAGCCAGATCCCAGGTCCAAAAGGACCTTTGGATATGGTCAACAGCTGAGGACCAATTGTAGAAGCATAAGTTCCGTAGGAGATAGTTTACAAATGAGCCAGAAATGTGTCCACACAAAATCTTCCGAGTGTTTTCTGTCATCCCAAACTGGCTGCCAAACTTGTGGTCCTCTCTGACTTTCTGTTTTCCCTCCCCTGAGATAATTTTAAGACAAAAACATCAAAGTTCGAATAGTAATTCCAAATGTCTGAGAAAGCTGTTCATGCCGAAATTCTGTCACTCGCTTTTACTGAAGGAAAATCCATTCCCCTGTGCATTTCCAATCTTCCTTCAGCCTCTCTCTATCCTGTTCAGCTCAGGCTCCTGCCACACGTACCAGAATGGAGAAAGATTAAGAAGATAAGTAGCCTACAAGCCAGCTGCCTTCTAGATCTAAAATCCCCTGGCTCCTGGGTCTACGAGCAGGTTTATTCTCTGTTCTGACTGTGTCTCGGTTTGTGGACCCGTGTGTACACACGCATGCACACGTCATATTGTTAAATCACTCTTATGTAAGTATGCAGGCAATCCAACCTCTATCCAACTCATCAGATTTCTATTATCCTCGCTTTTATTTGGAGTCTGGTGTTCATCCAACCCACTGCTTCGACCAGTCCTCAAACAGAGTAGATCCAAAGTGAAGGACTGACCCTGATCCTACCAACCTTTTCAGAAACACTCCAAGCACAATTTACAAACAAAGGGGAAAGCAGTCTCCTTAGACAGACATTCTCTCTGTTCAACAGCACTTTGAATAAATTACAGATCTCCCTTGCCATCCCAAACTCTCCCACATTCATTGCCCCGGGAGGGAAGAACAGATGCTGTTGACAGATACAATCAGAGGAAAATATTGGTTGGACTTTAGTCCCCAGGAGAACCATTTTATTTATTGGCAATGTGCTTATCCCTGACTGCACACGAAAACAACTTCAAATTTGTGCATTCTAATACCATCGAATACCACTCCCAATCCTTTAAACCTTCCGCTGAATGGAGTGAGGTGCCAGCATCAGCTCTCTCCATGGATTCACGTGGTGAGACAAAGATTAGAACCACAGACAGTGCAAGTCTCTGCTCACGGATCAGAACCTTAGATACAAGGCTCTGGTAGCGTTCAGCCCCAAGATGACCCCAGAGATCGCCCTTGCTGAGATCCATATCCCCTGCAGATGTGTTCAACTTGTGATTCATAGGCTACATTCATCCCACAATAGCTAGGAATGTGACCCAACGAAAGCAGATCACAGTGTCAAATCACTGAGGGCAACTGGCTTCTCTGAACCAGTATGGAAGTGAGGTGCTTGGGATACAGCTTTGATTGACATGGCTGTGTACAATGTCATCCAGTTGCACAATCCCAAGAGTTACTGACTGGCCTAACCCTCATCTAACCAATAAGATACTTCAGAAATAGCTGTCTCTGGAGAAAGCCCCGTCTCATGCCATGATGACAACAGCCCTACTGATCCCTGCCTGCTCCAGAACTGGGGCTTCTGTTCACAGAATCCATCAACTTACCGCTCCATAAGCAAGCCATCCTGACACCAGACTCCTAGAGCTTCAAATGATGCTATGACTCTTTAGAAGCTCACCACCAAGCTATGCTTCTTCAAAATGTAGGACCTGTTGGTACTATAAGAGAAAAAAAAAGCTTGTTCGATACCACTGAATTTGGATGCAATGTACCACATAGCAGTAGATAACTAAGGCAGCTCAACAAATGGAAAAGTAAACTAATGTTTACACCCTTAAATTGTTCCCGATTCCTCACAGGTTCTGAAGTAATAAACACTTGCCTCATACGTGTAGCTGTTGTTCCACGAGATAATTATTTTTATTTAAACAACTTAATCATCAGCGACACGTTTCAATTTTTATTGTACATTTGGTTCGCTGCTCTATTTGGAGACAGGAATACAAGCAGATGTATCAGGATGAAAAAGTGATTGATTTAGAGACACATAGTAATTTCAGTAGACGGAGAGGTGATATTGCAGTGCAACGTACGTCTGTGTAATTTTTAAGTTCTATAAGAGGTGTGCTGGCGTTGTCATGTTAGCTCTCTTTTCGGGTTCTTTATTTGGTCTTATTTAGTCTTCTTCTGGTGAGCGTTTGCGAATTCATCTGCCTTTTGACTAGAAGCAGCCGTCATTTATCTGCTCACTCAGTCAATGCTTCAGAGAAATTTGCCACAGCCTTGAAATATATGGACCTTGGGGCACCTTTGTGGTACATTGTGACCTCGATGGGCACCTTTTATGTAGTACTGTGACCTTGATGTCCCTCATTTAGGCAAAACAAGGATGGACAGTAAAGGTCATTTTACAGATAACGAGGTAGAGAATCCACTGCATTGACTTGCCCAAGGTCACACAACTGGAAGAAGCAATACCAAAGCAGTGGCCCAGTTCTCTCGGCCCCACCCATAGCGCTCCCTGTCTTCAAGAGCTTCCACGGCCCCTTTTTAAATGTTCACTCCAGAGACGGCCTGTTTTGTGTAGGTTTAAGTTATTACTGATTTTTTAAAAACTGTCTACACAATATTTCAAAAATTGTGACAGAAAACAAGACAGAACAAAGTCAGAAATAATTGATCCCCAAGGATGGGATGGCCTAGAAAGAAAGAGGAAATGAGTAGGTAACAAGAGAGAGAGAGAGAGAGAGAGAGAGAGAGAGAGAGAGTAATTAAAGCCGGAAGCTGAAAAGAACGTCTAGAAAATTTACCAAGGTCATAGATGATGAAAGGGTGTTTCCCAGAGGTTCCAAACAGGAGACTCTTGGAGGCAGATTTGCCTTGAACCCAGAGGCTGACTCTCCAGAAACCTAGAGACTATCCTCCCGGGCAGGGGCAAAACCAGTGCGCCCGAGCTTTTGACAGCAGCACCCATGACGATGCCAATAACTACAGCATGAGAGGTGGCTGCAGTGGCAAGTGGGAGTTAGCACCACAGGATGAAAGCCACAAAGCAGCAGAGGTGGGTTGGTGCTCCAGCCGGAAATGCGGGGCAAGGAAGTAGGGAGACAGCAGTTCAGCTCCAGCTCCTGCGAGGCAGCTTCTGTCCGGATGCTGCAACTACTAGCAAGGCTGCATTCGGCTTCCAGAACGCATTGCCAGCAGGACCGCGGGAGCAGAGACTACTTCTCTGTAACTTATCACACACACACACACACACACACACACACGCACGCACGCACGCACGCACGCACGCACGCACGCACGCACGGACGCACGAAGGCACACACACCCGCCCTGAAATTGTGATGGGCGGGGCTTGTGAGAACCCAGGCTAACAAAAGTGAAAACAACAAACCAGATATCAAGATATAAACAAAACAAAGATGGGACCCAAACCAGACACTCGTGTTAAATGCCAGGAACCCGTGCCCATTTGCCCTGAATTTTGTCAAACTATTTCTGATTTATTCTCTCAGGAAGACATATCACGAATAAAACTGGCATCAAGGGCCGGGAGTGTATTTAGCTTGTAGAGTGCTTGTCCAGCATGCTGTAGGCCCAGTGTTTCAGTCCCAAACACTGCAAATCCAGGACTGTGGTGGTGCACGTCTATAATCTATACACTTAGGAAGTTGACACAAGAGGATCAGAAGCTCAAAGTCATCTTTAGTACACAGTGAGTTTGAAGCTAGCCTGGGCTTCTTTAAGATCCTGTCTCAAAAAGAAGTAAAAAAGAAAGATACCATCAGAAGCAGGATTCTGGCACTCATCTATTAAGAAACAATATTCAGAATCACCAGAGCCCGTCAAAGGAGAGACAGCAGTCTTGCATCTTAATCAATAGGGAGCCTATTGATCTAACCTAAGAATAGGAGTTGGTATCTGTGAGTTAGAATTCTTCCTTTACACACATACACATGCATGCTCACTCACACACACACACACACACACACACACACTGTGTATAATGATGATGATGATGATGATAGTAATAATAATAATAATAATAATAATAATAATAACGGTGATATAGCATGATAGTTAATTTAATTTTAAATTAAGAAAATACCCCATAGACATGCCCACAAGTATATTTGAGGGAAGTAATTTCTTAACTGAGGTTGCCTCTTCCTAGGTATGTCAAGTTAACAATGAAAGCTAATGAGAGTGCTCTCAAGGGTGGGAAGTTGGGCACCTTTGTATTGCTGAAAATAATGCAGAATGGCATAGATGCTTCTGAGAAGCATTTGACAACATCTAACAACACTCACTGCTTTCATTTCCCCATTGGCCTGGCCATTCCTCAGGAGGAGCTCTCCTGAGGCCCTCCATACTGACACACTGTGTAGACATGGCTTATTCTTGGCATCACTGTCTGTACGCACTAAGGATAGGAAACCATCTGAATGTCTAAACATATGAGATTGGCTGGATAAACTATTATGAATACTTACAAATGGAGTGGTGTTGTGCTTGTCAGATTCTGGTTTTGCATGACAAGTTTCTGTGATCATCAACTTGCAAAGGAAAAGGGGCTTGTTTTGGCTCAAGCTTTCAGCCCATCGCTTCTGGGCCTGTGGTGAAGAAACACGTCAGGGCAGGGGAGTGTAGTGTCACAAACTGTTCCAAAAGGCAGACAGAAAAGGGGGATCTGGGGAATTAATCCTTTATGAGCAGCATACTCTCTAAGGAGATAATAGCCACCTTTTAGAGGCTGCCTCTTAAAGATCCTGGGGATTATTCATTTTATACATAAGCCCTTGGAGACATTGAAAATAAAACTACAGCAAATTTACAGCTTTGAAAGAGAGAGAGAGGGAGAGAGAGAGAGAGAGAGAGAGAGAGAGAGAGAATCTATCAACTGAGAAGAAGTAAGTTTTATGAGACATTACTAACTGAAAAGGGCAAAGTACAAAGAATATGTTATATGCTTTCTTTATGTATAACGAAGGAAGAATGAAAAAATATTTAATATTTTGTTGTGTCTAAACATAAGGGTTCAGCTTGCAGTTTTCAACTTGAGGGTAATTTTTCAATTTTATGATGGTGTGGGAGCAATGTATGTTCCGTTGGAACCTTATTTCAGATTTTGATCTCTTCCTGGATGAGAAACACTCAGTGTGACATTTTCTGGTGATCCTGGCCAGCTGCAATGAGGTGCAATACCCAGTTACCTGTATTCCCCACCCAGGGAACAGTGAAGACCCTATACTGTCCTGTGGTGTCAAGTCACCCTTTCCAATGTGTTAGCTGTGTTGAGTGTACTTTGAAATTGCTTTAATCCAACTGGTCATAGGTTTATTAGGAGAGAAGCTGTTTATGTAGTCATATTTTAGCAGAAGGAAAAATAAACCAAGAAATCATGAGATTGCATCTCTGTGATGATAAAGGAGAGGCTGGGTTGAATTGGGAAGGGAGTGTCTGTACTTCTCTACATCATTTTATTGCACAGATGTATGTTAATATCTGACCCTCTCAAATCATAAAATTAAAAACAGAACAAGGAATGTAAGCCAGAGAATTGAATGAAAATGGAAACAGACTAATCCACTTGCATTTCAAACAAAAACCACAAGCACAATGAAAGGAACGAAGAAAGAACTAATCCAAGAATTTAGACCGAAATACTGATGACGCATTCTCATTTTGATGTAGGGTGGAGGTGAGAGAGAAATGGGAAAACTGGAAACAAATCTAGAACCCTTTGTAATAAGGTTTATGTTTGTTTGGCTGCAGTTATATGAGCAAAGCAAAATTCTAAACTACTTTGTATATATAGTAGAACTGAGTGACTATATAACTATATTACTGTTGCGAGTTCATGTTCTGACTCTGGGAGAAGGTACTGATAATTGTGAAATAAGAAAAGAAACAACAGGGGACTGGAGAGATGGCTCAGTGGTTGAGAGCACTGACTGCTATTCCAGAGGTCCTGAGTTCCCAGCAACCACATGGTGGCTCACAGCGGCTCACACCAGGAAGGTGCCAAATGCCCTCTTCTGGTGTGTTGGAAAGGAGCGTTAGTGTACTCATATACATAAAACAAATAAACAAATCTTTAAAAAAAGAAAAGAAAAGGAACAACAACAATAAGCTTGTATAGATACAGGAATGGGTTCAACTTAGAGCCAGTATGAACTCATTACTTCCTTAGTAATATATATGTGTGCATGCATGTGCATGTATATATGTATTCATACATGCATAGTTGAAGATGCATAGTTGTTCTTCACAAATAACATACCTCGAGGCCCATCTTGAGGTTCATCAATATCTTCTGCTGCTGTTGTTAATTGGCCAAATCTCGTGTGTGTGTGTGTGTGTGTGTGTGTGTGTATGTGTGTGTTGCTGTGTATATGAAGAGAGAACAACCCATGTGAACCTGCCCTCTCCTACTCCATGTAAGTCCCAGAGATCAAATAGGTCACAAGACCACATGACAAGCATGTTTTTCTGCTGAGCTACATCAGCAACCTCTAACATAACTATACTGAAAGGGATCTAGAATTTCTCATAGAAATATCTAATCAAGAATAGCTAGGCATAAGTAGGTCTAGAATGCCCATTTGGAACGACATCAGACAATAGCATAGTCCAAAATGCTGGAGTATTTCAAAAGAATGAAGGAAGCAGCCTGAAGGGGCTCTACCAGACAGCCCTAGGATAACTTGAATGCCAACACAATTAAGCATACTAATGGTTTCAAAATCATTGGGTAAAAACAAGGATTCATAAATCTCTTGCCAGTCAGCTGATTGGGGTATGTTGCACTATTTTCATGGAAATTGTGTACGGGCGAGGGGCAGCTTCCTCAGGTTTGGGAGTCACTCAGGCCACTGAGTGACAAGGCCTCATGGACCAAACTGACTTAAAGGCTGAAGGCTCTTGAGTCCTGAAAACCAGTGACAACTGATGGTGCTTAGTAACCCTTAAGGAGGGTCCAGTTCCTTTCAGACCTGTCACATAAATCATTGCCAAAACCAGGCAACAGACACGTGGTAGGTAAGCCAGCGGAGACCTACAGTAGACCACTGAAAGTAGCCTGGGAGGTGTGAAGGATGTCTAGAATTGGAGGGTTATCATTTTGTCATCATGGGAATAACTGAAGCACTCTGGAATCATTCACGGATGCTAAACCAAGGAGGAAGTCTGAGTGACGAACGGGATAGTAGTGACTACCCATAGATGCTCATTAGGGGCAGCAGAAGGAAAAGAAGCAACAACTCCCTGACCACACTATGTCTCTGCTGAAGGACACAGACACACTGCCCCTCCACCTGTCTGTCTAGGAGGCACACATCTCCCGAGCAGTCTTAGGACAGAGAATGAAAACACTAACTCCAGCCACAAAGTATCTTCCCATGAAGACATGAGAAACAACCAGTTAAGAGGGAAAACCAAGTGCTTTGGTTTTGTTGCTGTGTATATGAAGAGAGTGAGGGTTTATTTAGCCCACAGGTTCATGGGTCTGCGTCCGTAGCTGTTGGCTACAGTGAGCCCAGGCTGCAGGAGGCAGACTTCATGGCAAACGGGAACACTTGACATTGGAGGTTCATTTCATGGTAGACAGAAAGATTAAGAGTGGTGGATGAGCTTAATACAAGGCATTCCCAAGCACCCACCTCCTCCAGCTAGTCCTCACTTCCTAGAGTTTCAGAACATCCCATAATAGCACTACAAGCTAGACGCCTAAGCTTTGATACAGGAGTCTGTGGAAGACATTTCTTATTCAAATAGGAATAGAGGGGGATTATATTTTCAAAAGTTTCACTATCTAAAAGACAAAAAAATATCTTCTAAAAATATTTTAAGAGAGAGAGAGCAAGAGCAAGAGAGAGAGAGAGAGAGAGAGAGAGAGAGAGAGAGAGAGAGAGAGAAAGAGAGAGAGAGAGAATAATTGCAAGACTGGATCTTCTACTAAAAGGTGAGAACTACTATGAAGAGCAGAGTTAGAACAACTGAGAACAATAAAGTGTGGGCTGAAGACCTGCAAGACTTACACTACCAACTCAACTGCTACTATGCTAAGGAGGCAAATCTGTATTGAAATATTGAATGTCAAAGGCACATATGCATATACACAAAAAGTCATCACATGGGTGTGTCTGCATGTGTCTGCTTAGACATATACAAACACACATATTCACAGCACAGAAGGAGCAAGTGATAGTGTGAGGGGAGTGAATCATTTAAAAACAGCCTGACCTGGGACTAGGAAAATACTGCCATGCTTACACTTGCTTATTTCAGCCCTATTCTATGTTTGAAACTATTTTCAAATACATGTTTGGCTTGGTTTTGTTCCAAGATAAGGATCTCAATATGCTACCCAGGGTAGCCACAGAAAGTATAATCCCCTGTTCCTAGCTCCCAAGTCCTGGTAGAAAGTTTAAATAAAATGTACCTAAGCATGTGGAGAAAGAGGAACACTCCTCCACTGCTGGTGGGGTTTCAAGCTGGTACAACCACTCTGGAAATCAGTCTGGTGGTTCCTCAGAAAACTGGGAATGACACTTCCGGAGGACCCAGCTATACCACTCCTGGGCATATACCCAGAGGATTCCCCAGCATGTAATAAGGATACATGCTCCACTATGTTCATAGCAGCCCTATTTATAATAGCCAGAAGCTGAAAAGAACCTAGATGTCTATCAACGGAGGAATGGATACAGAAAATGTAGTATATATACACAACGGAGTACTAGTCAGCCATTAGAAACAATGACTTCATGAAATTCTTAGACAAATGAACAGAACTGGAGAACATCATCCTAAGTGAAATAACCCAATCTCAAAAGAACACTCATGGTATGCACTCACTGATAAACGGATATTAGCCTAGAAGCTTGGAATACCCAAAACACAATTCACATATCAAATGATGCCCAAGAAGAAGGAAGGAGTGGCCTCTGGTCCTGGAAAGGCTCAGTGCAGCAGTGTAGGGGAATAACAGGACAGGGAAGTGGGAAGGGGTGAATTGGGGAACAGGGGAGGGAAGAGGGCTTATGGGACTTTCAGGGAGGGGGGATCTAGGAAAGGGAAAATCACTTGAAATGTAAATAAAGAATATATCGAGCCAGGCAGTGGTGGTGCATGCCTTTAATCCCAGCACTTGGGAGGCAGAGGCAGGCAGATTTCTGAGTTCAAGACCAGCCTGGTCTACAGAGTGAGTTCCAGGACAGCCAGGGCTACACAGAGAAACCCTGTCTCGGGGAAAAAAAAAACAACAACAACAACCAACCAAACAAAAAATAATATATCGAATAAAAAAGAAGTACCTAAGCAAGGCTCTAAGAAGAGCTGCTTGTTGATTCACAAATAGCCAATTTTTCCAACATCAGCCTCTTTCTTGGGGCCAGGCTTTCTAAGGGAGCATTCCCTGTTCTCTGAGCATGGCTTCATTGGAAAGTTCAGAAGGAAATGAAGGAGGCTTTATCTGGCAAGTTCACTCTTCTCTTTTCATTTCTGAGTCTTGTTCTGCCCTAGGTACTGGCTGGGATCCACCAAAACTTCAATCATGTTTTTTTTTTCTTTATTTCTTAAGGAAATAAAGAAATCAAAGATCTTGAGTCTTTGATTTTTTTTTCTAAAACTCCAGGACAGAGTTAGCCTCTCCCCCCACTAAACTATTTCATATCAAAAGAAGCTAAGCTGTGTCTGGCCAGCCTTCACCCAAGAGTGAAACCTCATTTCTTCACCCAAATCCTGGGGGCAATGCTTTTTGTTGTTGCCTTAGTGGGAAGTTTTTATCAGCTCCACAGCAAGATTCCTACAGAGAGGGGAGAGAGAGAGAGAGAGAGAGAGAGAGAGAGAGAGAGAGAGAGAGAGAAGAGAAGAGAAGAGAAGAGAAGAGAAGAGAAGAGAAGAGAAGAGAAGAGAAGAGAAGAGAAGAGAAAAGAAGAGAGGAAGAGAGAGAAGAAGGGAGAGGGAGAGGGAGGGAGAGGGAAGGTGAGAGAGAGGAAGGGAGAGAGAGAAAGAGAGAGGGAGAGGGAGAGAGGGGGGGCAGTGGAAGCTGGCTGCAGTTCAGAGCACCTGCACGTACCCCAGTGGTTTTGGGACAACAGGTTCTGTACTCATTTCCCCTTCTCCTCCTAGAGACTGTCTCAGTCGCAGCGTTCTATTGCTGTAAAGAGACACCATGGCCACTGTAAGTCTTATAAAAGAAGCATTTAATTGCAACTTGCTTAGAGTTTCAGAGGTGAGTCTAATATCATCATTGAGAGCTTGGTGACAGACAGACAGACATGGCACTGGAGAAGTAGCTGAGAGCCACATCCTGATCGATTGCCAAGGACCAGCCTGGCTTGGATCGGGATTCTGAGAGGCAGGGTATCTGGGAGTGGCAAAAACAAATCCAAGTGTAATTGTGAGCCCACGTTGGCGGGTAGACCTCTGCTGGAGCCACTTCCCAGCCTGCTTCCTCTCCGTTCTGCATTCTTTCTCTCTGAGCTGCTTTCTCTGAAGCTCTCTAGACAGTTCTTTCTCTGTCTATGTTCTGCGTGAGACAGATCTCCAAGAAGTTCTAACTTGCTATCCTAAAACCATTTTCTGGATAGCTCATCTCCTGCAGATTATAAACCCAGTTTTTAATTTTACATACCTGTCCAGCCATTTGTTTCAGGTTTCCTTTTGATTACCCTAAGAATCAGCATCTGCTAACCCGAGACCCTTAGTTCTTAGGAGACAGCAAGCAAACACTTTCTTTCATCATTGTAAAATAATTCAGAGATCCTCCTGCTTCTACCTTAAAGTAGCTGGGAGGGACCCAGTTCTGAAATTACCATTTCTATCAAACCTGGGCCTGAACTTGCTGTGACCCAGGCTGACCTTGAACTCAGGAATCTGTCTGCCTTTGTATCTTTTTGACAAGCTTGCTCTAAGTGTAGCTGCTTCTTTAGTTTGTGAAGCTCCTCATAATTCATATTGCATCCTTATATTTTGCATAGTTGAGAAATTATATATTTTCTAACTCATGTTTTTTGAGTTCTTTCCCACAGCCTTAGGAGCTGTCCTACAGGTCGCAGCATTAGCCACACCTTCATCTCCTGGACTCGTACTGTCTGATTCTGGAATCTGATTATAAATCATTAACATTACCAGGGAGACCGTTCCTTGATGGAGAGATGAAAATATATGTACATTATTGTACAAACAAGTCTTATGCCCATGGCAGCCATCAACACTCATGGAAGCCCACACCGCTGTCCCTGTCCCAGGGGCGGGAATTATGTCATTCTGTCCCCATCAAGGCCATGCTGGACTCGTCAATCCGGATCCACAGGCAGTAGGCAGAGAAAGGCGAGGAGCCTGGGTTGGGCTTTGAAAACACAAAGTCTACACCGAGTAACACACTTCCTCCAAGAAAGCAAGACCTTCCAATCCTTCTCAAGTAGCGGCACTCCCCGATGGCTAAACATTCAAATATATGAGCCTAGGAGGCCATTCTTACTTAAACCACCACAAGCCCTCTTTCCAACACCTGAACTTTTGGGTATAGGGCTGGACCATTACTTATTTATGCAATAAATGCTTAAAGTGCCACACCTGGGAATGTTGATAGAGTGCCTGTGTAGTGTGCATGAAGCCTGGATTCAGTCTCCAGCACCTCACAGACTGGTGTACTCCTTTAATCCCACCACGTGGAAACTGGAAGCACGATAAGAAGAAGTTTAAAGGGATTCTCAGTTATGTATTGAGGCCAGGCTGGAATACATGAGATCCAGTCTTAAATAAATAAAGAAGTCAATAAATGGGTGATAAATACTTAACATGTATCTACCCTCTAGTGTGCTGAAATGAAACTTTTGTTTGCCATTGCAGCTTTGGTATAAAATGTAATTACTAGTTTTTAAATATTTATTTTACTTATGTACATCTCTGACCCTCTGTTTATGGTGATAAGAGGTTAAAAACAGAAGCAGGTGTTAGATATCCTAGAGCTGGAGTTAAAGGCGATTGGGAGCTGCCACATGTGGATTCGGGGGAACCTGAGCTCAATCCTCCGAAATCATACAGTAGGCGAAGCGAACGGATCCAACAAGTGAGCTCCGCATGCGCACTGTGGCGCACCCCAACCCCCTACACAGACAGACACGTGAAAGCAACATCAACAAGAACAGACCCAGCCATTCTGTACTGGGGGAAGCTGTCTTTGCACTTCTCAGCTACTCTGGTTTAGGGGTAAGACCTGGACGAGTGTTCCACCGAAATGCCGTGGGAGTGAATGGCAAATGCTAAGAGAATGAAAGAGAAGAAAGAAAGTGCCTGGTGGAATAAATAATTAACAAAGAAGTAAACGCGTCTCACTCAGCAAGCTGAGCTCTGCTACTTTTGCCTGGATATTAATTGCTTGCTCTCTCTCTCTCTCTCTCTTTTTCTTCCTGTGTTTTTTGTTTTCGTGTTTATTTATTTGTTTGTTTGTTTGTTTTTTCCAAGTAAGAATTTGTTTGGTTTTTCACCAACTCAGTCTCAACTGTTTAGGACATAAAGATCCCCAGGAAAGTTTACTTAGAGGATGGGAAGTGTCACGCCCCAGGGGGGATCTGAACAGGCTTGGCATTGAGCCAGGAACCACAATACCAGCATCTTTCTGGTGCTGCAGGTTTAGACCTGGAGGAGTATTTGGAAACTGCTTGGCAATCTTTACGTGTGCAGTGCGGCCTCAGTACCAGCAGGGGGCTCCCTAGCACCTGAAATCACAGTTTTTGCCTCGGTGCTAAGGGCTTTCAAGCGCGAGATGATGGGTGGGTGGTGGATCTCGCTGGGTGAATAAGGCGGGATAGGAGGAAGACAAATGAAAACAAACATTGCAAACATCCATCTGGGGGAATCTCCTTTAGATTATTCTATAGTAACACTGGGTCATTGCTAGGGGAAATTCTCAGTAAAACAAAAGCTTGTTGCGTCAGACACATTTGAAAAACACAAAAGCTCAAAGGCTCTGATTAGATACGGAGCTTACAAATGGAGCCAGCCACTGGCACACCCGGCTCACTCTGAAGTCACCATGGCGGACTACAAACACCAGCGGGGTCGGGGCGGCGGGGGTGGGGGGTGGGGGGTGGGGGGTGGGGTGGGGTGGGGTGGGGGGAGATGTGGAAAGAGCCTGTGACTATTTCCTGCCTAAGACGCTGCTGTCTTACCCAGTTTCCCCAGTGTACAGCCAGCTCCTGGTGCAATCAGGGGCTGAGTCACAGATACAACCAAGCAACAGTTTTTGGCTCCAGACCTGATAACGAAATAAGTGGACCAAACACTGCTCCTCGGCCTGGTGGTCAGGCACGGGTGGTCCCGAGATGGTATATCTCTGTGCTTTCTCTCCTGCTCCTGAAGGCACACGGCTGCTACATTGCGGACATTCTCCCTAGAGGTAATTGCTGCTGCCTGTGGGTCCCCAGCACCACGTCCTGTTGGAGACTCCGGTCCCTGTTATGCAGCAGTTTTTGCTCTGTCTTTGAACTAGAGAAATTTGGAAATGACGTGGACTAAACTTTGCTGAGGTGACATGACAAATTGATACTACCTTCTGTCCTTTGCATCCCAGCCCCTCAGCTCAGCATCTTATCCTACCCAGTCTACCTTCACAGGGGAAAGATACATATTATGAAGGGGGAGGGATTGGAGAGGGAGGAAAGGAGGGAGGGAGGAAGAGACAGACAGAAAGAACAGACAGACAGACTGACTAAGAGACACGGAGAGAGACAGTGACAGTGAGACAGAGAGAGAGAGAGAGAGAGAGAGAGAGAGAGAGAGAGAGAGAGAGAGAGAGAGACACCACAGAACTCAAAGCATCACATAGCCTCATTCATTGAAAGCAGTAACTCTGGACCAGACATATCTGGATCCTGATTCTGTCTGAGATTTGTACTTTCTTCCATCCTAGCACAAAGCCCTGATAAGATATGGTATCTTACCCCCCTCCACACACCACTGAGACAATATATTTTCTCTAAGAATCTCTGAATGCTTGCAGTTATGTAAAACCCCGGCTAGGTATCCCGCCAAGCAGACTTAGCCGTACGGCAAGCCACGCAGGCAGCTGTCCTGGAACTCTCATGCATCATTTACAGCCTGAATTCAAACAAAACAAACAAACGCCCTGGCTTCCCTACATAGATATTTTAAGATATAGTGTAACCTTTACGGAGGGGGTCAAGTGCTCTAGTCACCTTCTCCAGACTCCATGAAGTTCCTCACTCAAGTCTGAAGAGAGAACATTTCAGGGTACGAAAGCGGCGGCGGATGGAATCTGTAGGGGAGGGACCGGTTCGGCCTATAAACGTTTGATAATGCTTTAGAGTAATGAAATATAATTTAAGAGGTTGTCGGGCTGCCCAGCCAGGTCCTAGAATTATAGGTTCTTGGAAGGAATGTGTGGGGCAAGCAGCGGAGTTAAGGAAGCCCGTGGGATTGCTGGCTCTCCCACTTAGTTTTTGCTTAGATCGTTGATTTCAATCATTTCCCTAAATGATTTTCTGTTTTTTTCCATTATCTACCAGTCTGCTATAGGACTCTTTCTCCAATACCGAGTAGTTTTATTTCCCTTTGTTCTAAAAACTCATAATAGTTTTTCTCATCCCAAGAACTCCTTAATGGTAAACAAGCTTCGCCTGATTTATGATAATGATAGGTAACACAGCCTGGGGAGCCCTCTGTGTAATTGTGGGGAGACTCCGAGGCATGGGGCTGGCTCCCAGGGAACTGGGAGATATTCGGCCTCCGAGCGAGAAAGCAGAGAAAGTCTGACTTCCTTCGGCCGTCGTCGTGATGTTAGCTGAGGGTCCTAGTGTCGCGTGTCCGTGTGCTCTCAGTGCTGTTCCAGTGTGACTTTCTTCTCTCTCCTAAACTCACTGTCCTAGCTCTGCCTGTGTCTTCTCCGTTGGACCTGCCTTTCTTCTCCACTCACTCCACATACACACACACACACACACACACACACACACACACACACACTGTCCAGGAGCAGCCCTTCTCACGTCATCCTTGAACCTTGAACACCTCCCGTGACCGTTGGCCCTTCCCTCCTCTCATTCTATAACCTCTTTACTGTGTCCTCAAAAGTCAAACAATACACCCTTTTTATGTTCTCTCTCTCTCTCTCTCTCTCTCTCTCTCTCTCTCTGTGTGTGTGTGTGTGTGTGTGTGTGTCTGTCTGTCTGTCTCTGTCTCCCTGTTTCTGTTTCTCTCTCTCCTTCTCTCATTTTCTTTCTTTCTTGATTTCTTTCTTGATTTCTTTCTTGATTTCTTTCTTTCTTTCTCTTTCTTTCTTTCTTTCTTTCTTTTTTCTTCCTTCCTTCCTTCCTTTCTTTCTTCCTTTCTTTTTTCTACTGATTATACACTATCTGGGGGTTATTTTGCTTTCTCTCTATTCCTGAAATCTGTCAGGATGATTTGAACACGGTAAGCACTCCAGTTAGCTGTCATTATGCACAGGCGTTAAGTTACTTTCACTTTTTGTTTCTCCTACTTTTTGTTACTCCTGTCCCCTGGGCAACTGGGACAACAGAGAATCTCGAAAGCATTAACTACTCAACTTCCAAATACTAGTTCTTTCATCTAAAAGTTAGGTTTGCAGGCGTGTAGTCTAGTTTTCGCTGTCATCACTTTGAGAAACAGTCTCTCGCATCGTAGTCCTTCATGGCCTGGAACTCACTATCTAGCCTATATGGGCTTTAAACTCTTGGTCCTACTGACTCAGCCACCCAAGTGCTGGGACTACAGGCATGACCCACATGTGGAGAGCATTGGTGCTTCCTTAACACTCCTTCTGAGGCAGGATAGTTAGGTTTGCAGGCATGTAGTCTAGTTTTCACTGTCATCACTTTGAGAAACACTCTCGCATCGTAGCCCTTCATGGCCTGGAACCTGGGAGGGGAAAGAGTCAGCTTCCTATGCTTGTTACTGGGAACCAAGTATGGGAGCCAGACCAAGCCAAGACTTTCTCAGAGGCGCTCCTGAAACGACAGAGGGAGCTTTACTTCTGCACCCTTGTCTAGGAATGGATGCCAAGGCCTGTCTGATGCAGGAAATAACACCTCATTGTCATCAAGGTTGCAGCTTCGGGGGACCTGAAGCTGGGGACCTGCTAGGCTATTGCAGTTTCTTATTTCTTCTCTTCCCTGCCTCTCCCACTCAACATGTCACCATTCAGGGCCCTTATTCCTGCTGGTCAGGACAATCAAGCAGACTTCCCAAGCTGATTGTGGTGGCTCATATCTGTAAGACTTGTGTGTTTGACCCTGGGGAATCAGGAGCCATCAGGAATCCAAGGTCCTATTTAGCTACATAGTAAATTCCAGAGTGTGCTTGGCTCTTTGTGATCCTTTCTAGAAAGAAAGAGAAAAAGGAAGGAGAGGAGGGAGGGAGGGGGAAAGACAAGAAAAGAAAATAAAAGACAAAGGAGGGAGGGGAGGGAAGAAAGAGGGGGAAAGCTTCAACACTATCAGGGTTGTAACCAGCCTGCCTGGCAGGAATAATTACAGTCTAGAGATACCTACATCTAGCTCTTTGGCTATCAGGCTACTGAAGCAATGGATCCCAAGAAATATAATTTTCATCTCTGGAGAAAGATGTACAATTTGCCAGATGACCTTGCAGGAGAAATTGGGGACCGAGACAATTCAGAAAGGAGCACAGAGCTTGTCTGCACTGCTTAGTAGTGCATATTTCTTCTATTTACACCTTATCCTCTCATTAGGACCCTGAAGATGGACATAGTGGGGGGTGAGAAGGTATCACTGGATCCCCTTTAACATCTTCCAATGCATATCGCCTCATTGAATAAATCTTCTTTCACCTTGCATTATTATTTTGGCTTGTTTAATTAGTGTATCAAGGACAGGGGCTGAACTTGGATTGTGAAGGCACAGGCTGTGACCCTACATACAGTACCAAGATTTGAACTATATTTAGAGTCAAAACAGTATATTGATTTCTGGGGTGGGTAGTTTCAATTGTTGATTTGACACCATTTAGAATGAGCTGGGAAAGGAGTCTCAGAGAGGAATTGTCTTGATTAGGTTGGTTTATGAGCCTATCCTTTGGAGGTTATCTTGGTTATGTTAAGTAAGGTAGGTGTCTCTATTGTGGGTGACACCATTCCCGTAGAAAGAGAGCTGAATACTAGTATGCTTGCATTAATTAATTCTTTGCTCTCCGCTTTTGACTATACATAGAATGTGACCAATTCTCTCTAGCTCATGTAATTTCCCTGCTATAATATAATGGAATGTAACCTGGAATTGTTAGCATCAATAAATAAATAAATAAACCCTTTTCTTCTAAATTGCTAAATACCCTTTTAAAAAAAACTTAGGGTATTTTATCACAGTAATAGGTTATGACACTAAGACAACTTCCTTATGCATAGTGAAGATTCCTTTGACCTTTTTAACCTGTTTTAATTTTATCAGAAACCACATGAATGTCATTAATTTCCCCAAAAGTCCTTGCTAGGTACGGTGGTTAAAGAGTGTGAGCTCAACACTTGAGTGGCTGCAGCAGGAAGACTACTATCTTGAATTCAAGGCCAGCCTAGGCTATCTAGTAAATTCTGAGATAGCCTTATCTACAAGTGTTAAAACCCTTCCTTACAAAAGGGTGTGTATGATAGATATCTCAGTGGTTAAGTCACTTGCTCTGAATATATGAGGAACATAGTTCAGATCCCTAGAACTCACAAAGCCAAGGAGACAAGTTTGCCACCTGTAATCCCAACATTAAGAAGGCAGAGACAAAGGCTCCTCACGCTGACTAGCTAGACAGCTGGACTTGGTGAGCAGCAGGTCCAGTAAGATGCCCCAACTCAATGATTAAAAGTGGAGAGTAACTGAAGAGGACACCAGTCCTCAGGTCTGCATGGCACTTGTACCTGTATACCCAACTGTGCCTATATACAATAAATACACATACAAAACAAACAAAAGGAAACAGAAAAGTGAAAATAAGGACACATATGCTGGAGAGTTTTATGTCAACTTGACACCAGCTTGAATCATTAGAGAGGAGGGAAACTCAATTAAGAATATGCCTCTATATGACTGGGCTTTAGGTAAGCCTATAGGGGAGGGTCCAGACTATTATGGGTGGTGCCACCCCTTGGCTGGTGATTATAGGTTCTCTATGAAAGCAGGCTGAGCAAGCCATGGAGATCAAGCTATTAAGAAGAACCCTGTCTGGAGCTGGAGAGATGGTTCAGCATTTAAGAGCACTGACTGCTCTTTCAGAGGTCCTGAGTTCAATTCCCAGCAACCATATGGTGGCTCACAACCACCTCTAATGGGGATCTGATGCCCTCTTCTGGGATATCTGAAGACAGCAACAGTGTACTCACATATATGAAATAAATAAATAAATAAATAAATCTTTAAGGAGGAGGAGGAGGAAGAGAAGAAGAAGAAGAAGAAGAAGAAGAAGAAGAAGAAGAAGAAGAAGAAGAAGAAGAAGAACAAGAAGGAGACCCACCATAGCCCCTCTACCAGCTCTTGCCTCCAGGTTCCAGGCTTCCTTGAATTCCTGCCTTGACTTCCTTCAGTGATGGACTGTGATGAGAGAACAGAAGCCAAACAATCCCTTTCCTCCCCAACTCGCTTTTGGGTTGTGGTGTTTCATCATAGCAATAATAGCCCTAACAAAGACAATACCAAATCAAGTTTGCTTGATCTTTAAAACCTTTTGAGTAGCATAACTTCAAAAGCCATCAAAAGTCCGTAGATATACTGACTTGTCTATTGGTTTCTGTCAGGAAGCTGAGGCAGGAAAAGCGCCAAAAGTTGAAGACCAGCCTAGGCTATGTAATGGGGCCCGTGTCTTGAAGAGGCTCTCATTCTTAAGAAACCCACACTCCCTTTTGGGTACATACAACTGTCTTTCCTAAATGTTTTTATCTCTCTCCTTCTCACTTTGTTTTTGTTTTTTTGACATAGGGTCTTAATGCAGACTAGACTGGATTCCAATTTGGTATCATCTTTTCTTAGCCACCCAAGTGCTTAGATTACACGTATGATCTACCACATCCATCTACCATGTCTCGTTCTCTTAATGTTGATGTTTAAATCTATAAATATTTGAGAGAGAGAGAGAGAGACAGACAGATAGTCAGACAGATAGACAGACAGAATATGACAGAGAAAGAGAAAAAGGGAGAGACTCTCCTGTAAGCTGGGATATCCTCAAATTCATTATGTACCTAAGGCTCATATTGAGGCTATCTGGCAAGTTCATAAGGTCATCATGAGATCATAAATAAGGCCATCTTGCTTCCTCCTCTGGAGTGCCAGATCATAGATGTGCACCGCCATGCTTCATTTATGATGTGCTATGATTGGAACTCAAGACCCTGTCTATGCTAAGCAAGCAGTCTTCCACCTGAGCCGCATGCGGGTCCCATTCAGATCTTATTAAATTCCAACTTTGCTACATAATGACTTGTCCTGAAGTTTTCTTTTTTCCTGCAGTGTAAATCAAGGAGCCTACTTAAAAGGAGGGTTTCTGAAAAGAACTCATCCACTCTTTGTTAACACTGTCATTTCATTAACAAAAACCTACAGGAGAAAAGATGTTTCAAAGGGCATTTCACAGCTGAGTTTACAGAGCACGTTTTATTTGTTTTATCTTACATGATGGTTTACCTCTGGGAAATAAATACATACCTATGTATTCAAAGGAAGACCAGAAAGGTGGAACTTCCAAAACAAATCTTGAGATATTGATCCACTGAGGGACTTTTGTCTTATGGGAGATTTTTGTTGAGTCAAACAGCGAGGTGACAATTTGATGGTACCTGTGGTATCGTTAAAAGAACGGTATATACTTCAATGCTCTTTAAGCACCAGAAGATACAAGATAAATATTATATAATTCCTTTTAATGAGCTGCCAAACAACACTCCATGGAGGCTTAGTAATTTTATGCACTGAAGCTGTTTTTAATGAATGTTAAAAATAGCCAAAAACCTGAGCCGTGGATGCCAAAAGGCAGGAATGTGCACCAAGAGCTTCAGCTGGGGAAAGGTAGTGTGGTGGCTTGGATATGCTTGGCCCAAGAAGTGGTACTATTAGGAGGTGTGGCCTTGTTGGAGGAAGTGTGTCACTGTGGGGGTGTGTCTTGCCAGTCTTCTGTTTTCCTTCAGAAAGAGATGTAGAACTCTCAACTCCTCCATGACCACTGCCCGCCTGGATACTGCTCTGCTTCCTACTATTAGAATAATAGATCGATTTGCATTCTTCTGCATGGTGACCTCCAGTTGAACCAGCACCATTTATTGAAAAGGCTATCTTATATCAGAACAGAGAAGTGGGAAGGAGAGGATGGGGGAACAGGGGAAGGGAAAAGGGCATATGGGACCTTTGGGGGGGTGGGGAACCAGGAAAAGGGAAATGAAATGTAAATAAAGAATATATCCAATAAAAAAAGGCTATCTTTTTTCCACTGGATGGTTTTAGCTCCTTTGTCGAAGATCAAATGGCCATAGGTGTGTGGGTTCATTTCTGGGTCTTCAATTCTATTCCATTGATCTACCTGCCTGTCACTGTACCAATACCATGCAGTTTTTAACACTATTGCTTTGTAGTACTGCTTGAGGTTTGGGATACTGGTTTGCCCAGAAGTTCTTTTACTGTTGAGAATAATTTTTAGCTATGCTGTGTTTTTTATTATTCCAGATGAATTTTTTTTTTCGAGACAGGGTTTCTCTGTGTAGTTTGGGCTGTCCTGGAACTCACTTTGTAGACCAGGCTGGCCTCGAACTCAGAATTCCAGATGAATTTGAGAATTACTTTTTCTACTTCTATGAAGAACTGAGTTGGGATTTTGATGGGGATAGCATTGAATCTGTGTATTGCTTTTGGCAAGATGGCCATTTTTACTATATCAATCCTGCCAATCCACGAGTATGGAAGATTTTTCCATTTTCTGAGATCTTTTTTGATTTCCTTCTTCAGAGACCTGAAGTTCTTGTCATACAGATCTTTCACTTGTTTGGTTATAGTCATATCAAGATACTTTATATTGTTTGTGGCTATTGTGAAGGGTGTCATTTCCCTAATTTCTTTCTTGGCCTGCTTATCCTTTGAGTATAGGAAGGCTACTGATTTGCTTGAGTTGATTTTATAATCAGCTACTTTGCTAAAGTTGTTTATCAGCTGTAGGAGTTCTCTGGTGGAGTTTTTTTGAGTCACTTACGTACACTAGAATCATGGACCGAACCTCAGAAGCACTAAGCCAGCCCTAATTAAATGTTGTTCTTTATAAGAGTTGCCTTGGTCTTGGTCTCTCTTTACAGCATTGAAAACCCTAACTGAGGGAGAACTTGGTACCAGAGCCTGGGGTATTGCTGGGATAATGCCTGACTATGTTTTTGTTTAGAGGAATGCGGATTTGGGGTTTTGGAAAGCAATAGAAAGCTTTAAGTGGGACTTAATAGGCCATCCTTGTAGGAATATAGAAGACACTGTTGCTCAGGGTGATTTGAACTGTGGTAACCTGGCTCAGAAAAATTCAAAGGAAAGGAATGTTAGAATGTGGCCCAGAGACTCTGTTTTTGTGATATTTTGGTGGAGAATCTGGGTACTTTTGCTCTTGTCCGAAGAGTCTGCATGAGGCTAAAGTGAAGAGATTTAAATTAATTGCATTAACAAGAGGAATCTCAAACCGCCTGGTATAAAGCCTGTTGTGTAGTTATTAAAGTTCACCGTTACGAGGAACATTTGGATGAAAAAGAGAAAGCTGAGAAAGAAAAAATACAAAATGTATGGTTCAAATATTAAAGGGGCTCCAGGAAGCAGAATGGAGCTGAGTCCTGTGTTCAGGGAGATAAGCAGATTAGGGGAGTGGTGACTTTGAGGCAAGACCTCATGCAGCTAAGCTTGTTGTATATCCATTTAGTGTTGAGCAAGGAATAGTTATATCATGTTAGGCTTTATTATTACTTGGTTATATTTTTCTTTGGACTTTTAACCTGCAATGAATCACAGTCTAGAAAGGGAAAACAAAGGCTTTTGACCCAGAGCTTGAGGCATAGTGGCTGTGAAAAGAACAGGCCCAGGCATGCTGGTACACACCTTTAATACCAGGAGGCAGAGGCAAGAAGATCGCTGATCTCAGGGCCAGCCTGGTACAGAGCAAGCTCTAGGTAAAGAAAAGTTTATGTCCAGGGATGGTGGTATATGGCTTTCATCCCAGCATTCAGGAGACAGAAGCATGCAGATCTCTGAGTTCAAGGTCAATCCACATAGCAAATTCCAGGACTGCCAAGTTTAGGCAGTAAAGGAGTCTGAAAACAGAAAGCTGGTGATAATGTAATAGAACAAGGGGGCCATGTCTCTGGAAGTCCAGAAATTGGCAGCTGTGTCAAGGTGGCTCTGGCTTTAAAAGTCCGGTATAGAGGGGGCTACTAGGAAAATTGATACTGCTTAGCTGGAAGTAGGAAACTAGAGGAGATTAATAAAAGACCAACATCACTGAGGTGAAGTCTTCTAGGAAGTGTTTTCTGAGAACACAAAGCTGTGTTTCAGAAATTGCCAAAATTGTACCTTGAGCTGCAGTTGGACTTGGTAATGTGTAAGAGTCACCCAAGTGGTGCTGGTTTTGAAGGTATGAAAGGGTTATGGAGAGCAGCTGAGGCTTGGCACTGTGAGAGTCCAGAGAAGGCAATTGGTGAAGATGCATCCTCAGTGGCAGTTGATGGCCTGCAGATGAAGGGGTTCGGCAAAGGAGCTGAGGCTTGGCCCCACGAAGAGAGCCTATTGGTGAAGCCTAGTTGCAGCAGAAGAGCCCAGTGTGTTGGAAATGCCAGTACCACGGGATGATCACCTAGGTAAGCAGAGGCAGGGGAATGGACCAACCTGAGCTTAGAGTGCTCCAGAGGGCAGAACTGGAGAAGTGGCGGCAGCCCTTTGGAGGAGCCCAGAAGGTCATGTGAAGATCCCAGATTTTGAAACAAGAAGCTGTCACACTGAAGTTACCCTGGAGGTCCCAAGATGTTTGAGATGCTAGAGTTGTGTGATATCTGCTGAGGTAGGCTGCTAACAGGAAGTGGAACCAGCCCAGGAGAAAGAAATTTGTTGCAGTCAATAAAGATAGTGGTTGGATGAATCTTGGAAGAGACTTTGAGCTTTGGACTTTTAACATTGTCGAGACTGCTCTAGATTACGGGGACTTTTGAAGTTGAACTAAATGTATTTTTCAATACATTATGGCCAACTGTGGGCCCCATAGATTCATGTGTTTTCACAAGGCGATGGGGGCCAGAAAGTGGAATGTGGCGGTTTGAATATGGTTGGCCCATGGAGTGACGCTATTAGGAGGTGTGGCTTTGTCGGAGTAGGTGTGACCTTGTTAGAGGAAGCATGTCACTATGGGGGCTGGTTTTTCCAGTCTTTACCTGTTTGCACACGTAGAACAACCCACAGAGCTCTCAGCTCCTGCAGGGCCATGGCTGCCTGGACACCGCCATGCTTCCTGCTACGAGGATAATGGACTGAACCTCAGAACCAGTAATCTAACCCCAATTAAATGTTGTCTTTCATGAGAGTTGCCTTGGTCTTGGTGTCTTTTTATAGCAATGGAAACCCTAACTAAGACAGGTAGCCTTGGGTACAGGAATAAAATGGACGTCACCTGGTGATTAAAGGACCAAGTTCTGTACATGAACTTCGGGTGTTCTAAGAGTTCTGGCCACCGTTTTCTTTCCTTCTAAGGCCCTCCTGTGTCTCTAGGGTCCTTCTTGCCATAAAAGGCTATCTTAATTTTAGAAATTTAAAATAAATTTGCCTGCTTGCCAAAATATTATTGATTTTTTTTTTTTTGGGTTTGCGAAGTACTCATGTCAGGTCATGGAGGTGGCTCCGTGGGTAAAGACAGGTGCTTGCTGCCAAACTTGATGATCTGAGGCCTGGGATCTGCCCCATGGAAGGAGAGAGCCGGCACGATCTGCTGCGCATGCGTGCTCTCACAGAGAAACACATACAAGAAGTACATAAATCTAATTCAAATTTTTAACTAATTATATCGGATTATAAAACTCTGTGCTATATTTGAATGCTATTTGAAGTGGGAGCAGTTCAGAAAGCAGAGAAGTGGGTCTGTATTCTACAGATCAAGTCAGGGAACCTCATTTCAAAATGAACTTTGCAAAGGCTGCCACCACGTGACCTGCCTCAGTCTTGTTTCATCCATTAAGAGGAAGCGTATAAGCAACCCTCTGTGCCTTGTGGTAATCCGATGAAGCGCAGATGAGACAAATAATTCAAAAGGTTTCAAACAACGCCAACACGAATGTGAAGCACCGTTATCTCCTCCTCTAGGATATGGAAATAATGGCACTGACCAGCTTCAGCGGGCTGTGTAGGAGAACTGTCAGTTTGCAATGTTTCAAACACAAACCGGCGTGGACGCTGCCATCTACATATGAACCGCAGCACCTTTCTCTGACCTCTCTAGCTCTTCTGTTTCTGCGGCTTCCCGTGGTTTGCAGAAAATGTGGCGCTTTCTGGGTAATTTTCACCGCAGTGAGTGTAAGGCGGGAGGGATAGAGGAGAAACATTTGTGGTCGCGTCAAAGATCTATGTGAAAAGATCAATCTGAAGACAGCCGGCCACCGGCCACCGTGCACATTTCCTCTTCTTCGGGAGCAGCAGGCCGCAGCGCGACCCGCCCACCCGCGACCGGGCTGGAGTGGAGCGGGGAGGAGCTAAGAAGCAGGAGGGGCGTGGGAGAGAGTTGTAGGGGCGGGCCCACAGAGCGTTGTCCAATCAAAGCGAGCCCCGCCAGCGACCAATCACAGCTCGCCTAGTCTGGCAAATCTGCCCGGCAGTGCGGGGCGGGGCCGCCAGAGTCCCGGGGCCGCCGGTTACTCTTCTGCGAGCCCTTCAGAAAAGCACTGGGCAGTGGGCAGAGAAGCCAGGGGGCGGGGGTGCAGGCAGGCCCAGCCCGTGTACCAGCTCGGGGACACCCTCGGAAGCACCCATGATCAAGAGATGGTGCAACCCGGGCGCGCACGTGTGTGCAGCCCGCTGGCACGTCTCTATGCCCTGTGGGCACCTGTCGTGTGAGTAGCTCCGGGTGTGGCTGTTCCTGGATGCTGTGGGTTTCAGTAAGGTTTGTATCTTCGGGCCTGCCTCCCCCTGTCTCCAGAGGGGAACTAAGAAGTTTAACCGAGCAGAGACTGAGGAGATTAAAGGAGTGGATCTCAGAGGCAAGGCGGAGAGGGTGGGGACTGCGGGCGCAGCAGGCAGGGAAGCACCTATTTGACCCATCTCCCAGCTAGAAAAGAATCTTGAAAAGACTGGCGTGACCCATGTGCTCTGAAATGTTTAGAGAGCCCCGAGCGGTGATGACCACAGAGTGAGTGGCACTAGGCTGAGCCTGTCTTAATTCGTGGACAACAGGGATGCTTGCATTTAGAAAGGCCAGAAGGAAACTCAGGATGGGCACCATCTGCTCTCCCAATCCCAGCGGGACAAAGACAGCCTCGGAGGTCTGCAATGCCGACTGGATGGCCTCGCTCCCCCCTCACCTCCACAACGTTCCCCTTTCCAATCTGGCAATCCCAGGTATTCGTCTATAACTACTTGTTCGCACTGTGTTTAAATCTGCCATTTTAGTGTTTGCTAATGGGTTGGGTTGTTTTCTGTTGTACTGAAAAACAATTGTCAGGGATCTCTTTTATTTCCAAATTTAAAAAAAAAAAACAACTTAACAGGAAGGGAGCTGCTGTAAAAAAGAGTCAAGCAGACTGTATCACTAGCAAAAGGGACAGTCGGGAGAATGGAATCACTGCACTGTTGTTTTCTTGTTTTTATTTTGCTTATACCATACAACCTCCATCTAAGAATGTTAACCATCTTGATACTGAGGCCTGGGTGTGTGAGGGGCTCACCGACTTGAATCATTTAAGGGAAAGGGGGAGAGATGGAGGATAATGGGTAGAAAGTCCTTAACAATCTTAGCTTTGGATCAAAATTAAAGCAGGAAAGAATATTTCTTTTCTCATTTCTCTGACCTTGTTTGAAAACAAAAATCAGAAAATAGGTTCAGATTCCGGGCCGGGTATAAAGACACATAGTTTTTTGTTGTTGGAAATGCCAGAAATAGAGGATGCAGTCTGTCCTCACAGGCAGTCATTAGGTGTGATGAAGTGACAGTGTTTGAAGCTTCGTCTATATATACACAGGTGTCTGCCGGGCTGGTGCAGACCTGTAGCCTTGAGAAGCACCTCTGCTCCTGCTGCAGTCCCCAGCCAGTGGCTTCAGAGGTTGACAGTGCTCTCAGACAGTCAGTTAATCTTTCCCCGGAAAGGGTTGCTAAACACAGTTATCTTGGGAAGGATGTTTAGACCACCCTGAGCTCAGTTTGGTGAGGTGGGTGAAATCCTACAATGCTGGTACTTAGAAGCACTCTGGGAGCAAGCAGTGGATCAGTTCTCTCTCTTGCTTGGGAACGTAGCAATTAAAGTTTAGACTATCAGAGGAACTCACAAGCATTCCCTGGACTTTCCTGCTTTTTTTTTTTTTATGCCTTAAAAGATGACCTCAAGTCACCTCCTTCTGCTTTCTATGCATGAGAAAGAAAGGGTTTTGTTGTTGTTGTTGTTGTTGTTGTTGTTTTGTTTTGTTTTTTTCCTTGCTCACCTCTTTTGGAGCTCTTCCAAGTTCACTGTCCTCACAGGCCCTCGCTGCTGTTAAACAAGGGAAAGGTTGAAAAATTTTGTTACGGCTACAACTCCCTTCTGTTTTCCTGGCCCTTAACTACAGTTCCCCGGTAAATGCCAGATGGCCGTGCTCTGAGCATGTCTTTTGCATGTTTAATTGATGCCTATGGAGTCATTGCCAAACGATGCACGGGACTCTTCTAACGTGAGTCATTTGCCTTTGGGCTCTTCGATGGAATTATTTTGCTGAGTGATACGGCAGGTAGTTCATGTTTGCAAGCACAATGGCATCTTAGGCAGGTCCTAAATGGCCTTGTCATTCACGGCATGTCCGGGTAGGCTGGGCTTCCTCCTTCCTGGTACTTTGGACAGTTCAAACTGTAGCTGGACTGGGCTGTGAATTCTGACTTGGACTCTACGAAGGATCAGGATGTTTGGTTTTGGCCTACAGTATATTTCAGGTACTAGGACTTCCAGAGGAAGCAAAAATTCTTGAGACCCATTGCCCTACCAGGAACTCAGTATTAGCTCTAGGAGGCACTCAGAGGTTTGTCGGTCCTGCTTGGTGAAGCAAAAATTTCCTGATAAGCAGAAAGAGAAAACGGTAGCCCCATCTCCCCAATACATGCTGCTTTTACAATCTCTTTTTTTTTTTTCAGGAAAGAGAGAGAGACATATGTAGCTATGTCAGCTCAGAACGGGAAATACACATTCAAGAACTATCCAGTTACAGCCTCCCCCCCCCCCCACACACACTTCTGGTCTCATTACTGCAGGCTGACTTTTCGTACTTCCCAGAGAAAGGCTTACAGTCAGGTTCAGCCTAGCCTTGATGCGAAATTACAATCTATGGGATGAGTTTAGGAAGTGGGGTCCACCCTCTGTCCCTTCCTCTGCACTATTGTGTGAATGCGCTTGGCCTCTCTCTCTCTCTCTCTCTCTCTCACACACACACACACACACACACACACACACACATTATTCTAGCCTTTCTTTGAGACACCTTTCTACTCTCTAGCCTAGCCTGACTTCAATCTGTAGCTATAGGCCACCATGCCTGGTAGTAAATATTCATTACTGACCTCTACCCTGATGTACCCGCTGGCATACATTATCTCGAGTGCTTCTACTTCCAATAAAATCAATAGATATTAGTGCCCTCACTTTTGACATGGAAATTAGGCGTTTGGAAGGTAGCCCTCTTGGTAGAGTCCCTGGCTAGTACTTGGTCCTCACTCTGATCCCCAGCCGAGCACATACGTGAGGCGTACAAGCAAGAAGATTGGGAGTTCCAGGTCACCCTCTCCTGCCTAGTGAGCTTGAACTCTTTCCCCCCTCCCCCCTCCCCCCTCCCCCCCCCAAAAAAAAGAAATAAGGAAATTGTCATCCAGAAAATTTACATTGTTTTCTCAAGATTACCAAGGCGCGGAGTGGCTGAGCTAGTGTTTAAACCTTTATGTAACGAAAGCACTTACTTACTGCCTCGGTGCCCTTGAGGGGCCTTGGGCAGTACAGAGGAGTGAAGGCAGTTCCTGGATGAGAAGCAGGTTTCAGAGACCATACTCTGCAGCATGGGAAAGGACATGTAAAAACTGGGTGGTTTTGTTGTTGTTGTTGTTGTTGTTGTTGTTGTTGCTGCTGCTGCTGCTGCTGTTCTTTTGTTTGTTCCTGACAGGGTCTCACAGAGCCCTGGCTGGCCTGGGAGTCCTGATTCTTTAGCGTCTACCACTCAAGTGCCCAGGAGTGCAGGCCATTTGCAGCACAGCTAGCCTGAACTCAGTGGTGTCATCTGAGCAGTCATATATCAGTGTGGGTATTCGATAGCTACAGAGGGAATGCTGTCTAAATAGATACATATTATAGATGCAAAGGATACTAAGTACATAGATATATGACAGATAAATGGATGGTAGATAGATAGATGTAGATAGAAGCAGAGATGGGCTTGTCGTGGAGCGCAGAAAGACTGAAATTCAGCGTCAGTGCTTTGACTCCGTGTGTCTGTGTGCTGAGGAAGGAGCATCAGGAGGGGGCTATGCCGGCAGGGACCAGGGAAAGGTCAGGGCAAGGGTGAGGGGGGATCTGGTAATCAGAGATCTGGGTGACGTTAATTATGTCAGGTGTGGGCGCACCTGCTGCTGCGTGTGTCCAGGCAGTGACGGGAGACAGCGCGTGTGGATGTGTGCTCTCCACAGGGTCCTGGTGGATTACTTTACTTCCGTAACTGTAACCACCACCTGTTAAGCCCCACCACCACTCGAAACACATTGAAATATCTCGGACGAGAATCTCAAAGCTCTTCTCACTCCCAGCTGTGTCTAGGCATTTGATCCTGACCTCATGGATGCCACTTTTTAAAGTTAAAGTATTGATTTTATTGACATTCTCTGAGAAGAAAGTCTTTCTTTTTTTATATATGATGTATACTGTTTTTCTTCCTTCCTTCTCTCAATCTCTCTCTCTCTCTCTCTCTCTCTCTCTCTCTCTCTCTCTCTCTCTTTTAAAACAGGGTCTCATTCTGTAGCCCAGGCTGGCCCAGAATTTACCAAAGCCCTTCACACTATGCCACCCAAGTAGCTGGCTAAGACCACAGGGTAGACCATGGTACTTGGCTGTATACTACTGCTTTTGGGTGAATTCTTTTTCTATTTATATATTATGGCTCTGCCATTTTCTTCCTTTCTTTTTTGTTTTTGTTTTTGTTTTATTTAACAGTGTTTTTTTTTCTTTATTAAAGGTAAGATATTTTGGTTTATGCAGAAGAGCCTTCTTAAGTTTAAGGATCGTAGATCATGCTATTGTCTCTGCCTGTGTGGTGGGGAAGGAGCAGTATTTCCACTTGTGATTAAGATACCGAGTAAGAGCTGGGCATGGTGCATCGTGTTTATAATCCTAGCCCTTGGGATGTTGAAACAGGAGGATTGCCGTGAGTGCTAAGCAAGTCCAGGCTATATAAGTATGTTTGGGGCCAGACTAGTCTACAGAGAGGAACCTGTCTCAAAAAGTAAACAGATTAAAAATGTGCTGAGTTCAAAGAAATCCATAATCTTTTTCAGATTAAAAAAAGTCATTTGGTTAATTTAGAGTTTTGTTTTTTTTTTTTAAACTGTTCTTAGTTAAAATACAGACATATTGAGAACGATTGCTAAGTCCTTTTAGGTCTAAAGGACATGGATTATTTCGTTTGTTTGATTTTTTTTTAATGTCTCCTTAAGAAATGAATTTTGGTTCCAACAAGGACACAGTTCTGTAAAATGAAGCAAGATCCTCTTCTGACTCCTAATTTGCACCTCACCGTCTCCTGGGTGTATTTTAAGAAAACTCCACGCTCGGGTCTATAGGAAATCAATCCCCGCTGTCAAGGAAGCTTATAACCCGTCAGTGCGAAGCCACCTCTGCAGACCTCCCCACCGTATACAGTTAGGAGCAGTCTTTGAGGAATGTCAGAACGGATATAGATAACGTGTCACAGAGGCACACAGAACAGGAGGAGCAATTCTGGCTTTTTATTCTCAACTTTGTTGAGAAAATGGCACTCGACCTAGTTTAGAGTGGAGGTCCGGTTATCTCCAGCCTCCAACGCCAGCGCCTGAGAGGCTGAGGAGCCAGGGAGATCTCTATGGGTGTGAGGCAAGCCTGGGCTATGGAGTGAATTCTAAGTCTGGGCTACCTGAGACCCTACAAGTGAGGGGAGTGGGGAGGGGAGAGGAGGGAGGGAGGAAAGGAGGGAGGGAGGGAGGGAGGGAGGGAGGAAGGGAGGGAGAAGAAAGAAAGAATTCTGAGCAAGTCTGGACTGCATGAGACCCTACTAGGGAGGGGAGGGGAGGGAGGGAAGAAGAGAAAAAGAGGGACAGAGAGAGGGAGGAGAGGAGGGAGGGCAAGAGAGTAGGTGGGTCAGAACTAAAAGAGATACTACCTGAGGATTAGGGTTGGGAGGGGGTCTTTCCAAAACTGAAGTCCAGTTGAGGTAGATGATGGGGCAGGATGGCCCTTTCTCCTGCCCTGTCATGACCCTCCTCAGCCCGTTTGTTGTGGCATTTCTCGTTTTTCGACATACTGTGTTTAGTCACTGAGTTGCTGAAAGTATCTCTCCATCTCGTAGGACCCCAGTTCTGCTGAGTAGGCGGTAGCAGCTCAGACACTGGCCACTGTTGTGCGAACCACACAGAAAGCCGCAGAGTAGGAGTGTCCGTGTCCGAGACGCATCATTTTCTGTTCTGTTACGTTGTTTGTTTGTACTTTTAGTGTTCTGACAGCAAGGACTCACCCTGTAGCCCATGCTGGCCTTGAAGTCACTAAATAGCTATGTCTAGCTTCCGTTTGAAGCTATCCTCCTGCCTCAGTCTCCTGAGCCCAGGTCATTCTCCAGTGTGGTCAGAGCTAAACTGAATAGGTAAAAGCCCCAGGAGGGGACGGACAACTTTCCAATACATTCCTTGTTGCCGTACGCTGTATTACTGAAGTACCAGACAAGTCTCATCACAAGCGCCTTAGGAAATGAGAAGTCTAGACCGAAGAGAGGGGGGAGAGTGAGGAAAGAAACAGGCTTTTGGTCCAGCATCCTTCCCGCCCGCTTTCCTCCCTAGCTGCTTGGAGCATCTCGTCTTCCTCGCCACTGCCTCTCCCTGCCCTGGTTTCTCCTTCTGAGTTTCACCTTTCTCCCACTGACCTGGCCTGCCCTGCCTTACCCATAATCTTCAGGGCCATCCTGTCTTAGGTGACCATCACGGCTCCAGTTCCCGGTGGCTCTGTCTTCTCCCCGTGTGGGCATTTACTCTCTCCTCCTCCTCCTCCTCCCTACCCTTATGGCATCCTGTCCTTTTCTGTGAAGCTGAACTCATGACCACGTGGTGATTTCTGTAACTCTCTCCCCTGTGGGGTATATACTTTGTCCTCACCTGGGTGATGTGGCGACAACAATCACTTACTTGGGGGGTGAGGGGGACCAGGATAAAGAGGCCGTTGCTCAGATTGGGAAGGCAGACCAAGTACACTGCGTCTAAAAGAGATTCGGGGGTCATTTCAAAGGTGGACATAGTACACTGTATAACAGTGTTGGGTCGGATCATAGCTCTGAGTTGGACCCAGAACCAAGCCATCCTCCTGGTGGGCTTGAGGCTGTGGGAAAGCACAAGCAAAGCAGGGCAAAGAGTACTAACTCCAGAATCATTAAAACGTATCCCAAGACGCCAAGTGATCTCTCAAGCAGCAGTGCTTTGTGTTGTTGTTGTTTGTTGTTGTTGTTGTTGCTGCTGCTGCTGTTGTTTTGTTTCTGCAGTGCTGGAGAATGAGCCCTGGGCCTCACCCATGCCTAGCAAGCACTTTACCTATATTCCTAGCCATTTTCTTTTGAGGTTCTACTTTGAGAATGGGTCTTGGTAGATTCCCCGGGCAAACGTTAGACTTGCTGCCTTGTTGCTCGGCCTCTCGAGTAGCCAGTGGCAGGAACCTGTGCCGCCAGTCCAGCTGTGTTTCACTCTGGATAGTCACGGCGAAGAACAGAGAAGCCACAGCATTGGCATTCCCACGGCTGCTTTTCTCCCCTCACTTCCTGCTCACCCCCCTCACCGGCACACAAAAAGAGCAAGAATTCGGGAGCCGTCTGTTTCCGCTAGGAGTGGGATCGTGAACTAGCTTGCAGGGCTGAAGGCCTGTAATCTCAATGTTAGCGTGTCTGAGACACAAAGACTTCAAGGGCAAGGCTAGCCTGGGCTATGTAGCAAGACACTGACTCAGCACCAAAGGCTGAAAAATGTAACTCTGCTAGAACACTTGCCTAGCATGCACCAGGCCTTTGGTTCCATTCCCAATAGCACCACAAAATATAAATAAATGGATAAATAAATAATAGCTAAATAAATAACGGCAGGATTGTGAATTAATTAAAAGTGTAACCACTCAGAGTCACTGCCTGGATTTTTTTCCTCTCAAGTATTGAAACCCTGGCCTTCATGTGAGAACTAATTCTTACAGTATGCTTCCCAGTATAAAATAAGCTCTGTACAATTATTATTATTATGTGTCTTTTAAAAACCAATCACACAATCCAAAGCTTGAACCTCGATGGAACAAGAGGCCTGAGATGCAGTCTACACCCTCAGGTCATTTACAGTCTAGTTAAGGAGCCCACTATCCAATTAAGCCCTGAGAGTCCCTCTGATCAGATTACCATAACTTGACCAGGCACAGCCCTAGGAGGGTCAGAGTTAGGGTCAGGATAGGAGCCTGTGGCTGGCTGCCTTGCTGTAAGCACCAAGGAAGTCTAAAATGCTATATAGACAGCTGGTCAAGAGAACTGGAAAAAATCCCCTTTAGTTATTGACTGTGTCTTGTCCACCTGCCCCCAAAATCAGGTGCCAGACCTTGTCAACTACAGCCTTTCAAAGCTTCCGGGAAAGACTCAGCTCTCTGCGAAGTGACAGGCCATGTTAGTGGTGCTTCTGTTCTCATTTCCTTAGCAATCACTCTCCTGAACCAGGCATTTTGTTTTCTGTTCTAGAATGAAGCATGACACTACAGAATTGCAGAATGCTTTTCTATAAACGTGTGAATGAGTGTGTGTGTGTGTGTGTGTCTGTGTGTGTGTGTATGGTACATATATATCATGTATATGTGCGTGTTTGTGTGTATCAACACCATATTTGCAAACAGACTCCACACACCAACACATATGTGCTCCCCTACACTTGCTATGCGATTGCTATGATGGTGGCCTCCCCTTAAGAGAGTTCAGATTCTAATGTCTTATAGCTCACCCTTCACAAGCACCCTGCCATCTTTCCCACTGACTGTGTGAGGGTTCCTTCCTCCATGTTCCTTTCACAGACATCCTTCTGAAGCCAGAGATTTGGTTGCTACCACATGGTCTGACCTGATCTCCGGCTGCTGTGACGGATCACCGACCTCCACATCTCTATCTATCTCCAGCCCCTAGGACAGAGATTCTCTGTGGGCCAGGACTCCTTGGGGTTGCATATCAAGATATTTACATGATGATACTTAACAGTAGCAAAATTACAGTTAAGAAGTAGCACCGACCTAAGTTTGTGGTTTGGGGGGGGGGGTCACCGCAACACGGGGAACCGTACCAAAGGGTGGTAGCGTTAGGAAGGCTGAGGACCACTGCCCTCGGAGCTTCTGAGCACAGGCACTCTAAAGATAATGTGGGTGAGGCTTCCTGTAGCTTCGCCTTTAGGAAAGATCGCAAACCACTCAACAGATGCTGACTAGTCCCAGTTACAGTTTCAAACAAGGCCTCCAGAGCAGAGATTATTTATAGACATTATAATAAGTGGGCGTGTTTGTGTGAAAAGCATTTGAACATGCATCAGGGAACAAATTTAGGTAGTGGGAAGCCGTCACTAGATCTGTGTGTTTACGCACATGGCTAAGGAGGGGGCCCTCCATGTCCCACTTGTGACGTTAAAAGTTGGAAGGTTTTAGATTCTATTGCTGAACCGCTCCGAGGAGCAGACAGTGTAGGAGGAGTCCATTTGCAGCTCTCCGGGTAACTCTAAGAGTAAAGCTCTTGGGTTAAAGAGGCCAGCGGTACCCGCTAAGCCTGACACCCACATCGTGTAAACTCCAAGATGGAGTCCCTCCTGTGTGGATACATTGTCTACCAGGAATCGAAAATTTTCTACAAGAATAATTGTTTGCAATTTCTGCTTGCTCTAGGACTATCCTGCGTCTGTGTGTGTGTGTGTGTGTGTGTGTGTGTGTGTGTATACTCTGTATTCTATCAGTATTTTTTCTGAACAGATCCAACAGTATTAACTTAAAAAAATAGAGTCAAGTGTGGGTCCACACTACTTGGAAATCTAAGGGCAGCCTGGGCTACACAGTGAGTTCCAAGGCACTAGGGGAGAGAGAGAGAGAGAGAGAGAGAGAGAGAGAGAGAGAGAGAGAGAGAGAGAGAGAGAGAGAGAGCCATTTGTACTTCATAAGTGTTTTTGGAGTACAGCTATAGTCTGCAGTAATGGACCAACTCAAATATTCAAGACTCTTGTCAGACCAAGATGAATTTTTTATGAACATGTATTATTTGAAGTCTTATGTTCTAAAAGCAATATTCTTGAAGGGCAACTGAAAACATATGGGAAAATGCCCAACAGAAACAGGTGAGAGTGGAAACAATGTTTCAATCAATGTTGAGTTTAGCTCAAGAGCCAGGAGTCTGTGTAGAGACTCCTGGGAATTAATGAGCATTCATATTTATTTGGCTTTAGTTATTGGTGTTTAACCCCTTTTGCCTCTTCTGGTTTTCATTTCCTATGTAGAAAAAATATTCTTGTATAATGGAAAATCAGGAATCCCAAAGATGCCTATTTTTGTCCCACGTACTGTATCAGATCAGACGGAACATTCTTCCCCGTACTCTTCATGAAATGGTTATCTTAGAAAAAAAACTAAAATTCAGAAATGATGGCGAAGAGCACACAGCATCTGTGATCCCCAGGAAACCTGCTCCCAGTTCTGACTTAGAAGGAAAGCAGGACAAGAAATTGTCCTTGGCAATCGAACTGGGGTCAGAAACCTTTACAGAGTTCCTTCGAGGAAACTACTCACAGAGATCCAGGATTCTTGGCTTTGCTACAGAAAGCCAGGCCCAGTCAGTGTGAAATAGAGTTGTGGTTTGTTTGCTTGTTGTTTCTTTTTACTTTTTTTTACTTGGGGTGGTCATTGAGAGCGTCTATGAGAAGGATATATCGCGTAGGCTAATCCTGAACTCCTGATTTCCCTGCCTTTATACTCCAAGTGCTATATTATTAAAGAAATGAGCCAGAAGCGTGCCAGCATGGCCAGCTGGAGGTGATGGATAATTAAACATTGATTACTAGAAAGGGAAATGCGTAGGGAAGGAGTGACTACATCCTTGATTTCGGGCATCTCAAGAAAGAGTGGCAGGCACTTGAGCTGCTGCTTCTTCGCTAGAGGCGTCTACATGATTTGGACGCTCCTGAGGGTTCCTCTCAGAAGGTTGCTGAGGAAGTTAAGCGAAACCATAGCCCAATTCCTGTGGTGGACTGGCTAAGATTACAGCCGACAAGGTAACGCCACAGGTCAAAGGGGTTTCAAAAAAAGTGATTAAGATGCGTTCTTGTTAGAAAGTTTAGTTTATAACGCTTGTCGCTGAAAAGGTTGAAAATTACATGTTTACATCTGGAAAAGGGGAGAGGCCACGTGTGAAAGTCATCTTCAGCACCTGTCAGGGCCATTTTAACCTTCCCATTTGAAACAACCTCTGTATAAAAGGAATGTGATGTAGGCAACTTTTATAGCTAATAGTAATTATGCTGAGATTCTTAACTCTCAGCTACTAGGAAACTTCAGGCTGACTCTGGGGTTGGGAGGCTCCTTTCTCTTCCTGTACCCCCATCCCCCCAATCCTTTTGTTCTTTTTACCCTACTTTAAAGTGACCTTTGATTGGGATCAAAACAAACTAGACGAAGGTGTTAAGAGAGGGGAGCAGAGTCACGGTGCAAGAGGAACTGAGGTACGGGAAGATCCTGGTGACCTTGAAGAAACCCAGACAATCTGGTGAGATGAGAATAGAGTTCATTTGAATAAAGGAATGGAGATGAGGCTGGAAAGCCGGCTGGAGCAGGATCCTAAAGAGCTTCATATGTCATGCCGAAATTGAGCGCTGTGCCAAAGTCAGCCACTGGAAGCTTTGTTCAGCAGTGGGTGAAGGGCTGCTAGCTGCCTTAGAGCAAAATGAATTAAAATGACCCGTCGGCTGTTAGAGATGGCTTGGGTGGGAGTTGGGGGGAGGGGGCAGCTTTGGCACTGTTTCTTTTACTATGCTTAAATCATGTGTCCATTACCTTCCACACAGCAGGCTCTCTTCCAGGCACTAACACTGTCAATAAGGACGTGGTCCCTGCCTTCAAAGAGCTAGTGGGAGAAATGCACATTTAATCAACCTGTTACAACATAATATGCATGTAAGATAATAGGGGAGGTTCAGCCTGGATCTGGGCGAGCATATGGCAGGGGCATCCTAACAAGATCTGGGAGTGGAGAGAGGCCCATTAACACATTGAAATAATTCATTTGTAGATGTGTCACATTTGACAAAAGGGAAAGAACAGGAGCCAAGGTCATGAAGTACTTACAGGTCCAATAATCTGTGTTAGGGGCTTAGCTTCTCCTTAACAAGGGTGTGAGGAGTATGAAGGGGGCGGAGCTTAGTTGTGAGAGCTTGGGGCAAGCACACACAGTGTTCTAGCCTAACTGTAAAATAGGACCGCGTGGTACAAAGCTGTAATCCCAGCACTTGGGAAAAGGTCATCCTGGTCTCTGTAGTGAGAATGGGACCTGCGAGGGCAGCATGAGACTCTGTCTCAAAACAAACAAACAACCTAGTAGGGTGAGGGGTGAGAAGGGTTTTAAGCAGGTGAGTGAAAATGTTAGCCTCGTGATTTGAAAAGGCCACTCGGTCGGTCTGCAGTACAAAATGTCTGGGGACAAGTAAGAGCTGTAACCAAGGCACATGTCACTGAGGTCATTCAAGTAGGAAGCAACCTGACCCCGGAAGCAGTAACAGTGTGGACCACAGGAAGGGGGCAGCAGGGGAGGCATTGAGGAGGAAGTGTCAACCGGACTTAGTGATTAACCAAGGGGAACAGGTGGAACATGGGGTGAGGAGGAGGAGACATTCCCAGGATACCTGTCCTGGTGAACCAGGGTGTGAGCCGCTCTGCTTAGTCTGGACCTGCTGGGCTTCAGGCACCTGGGGAGCATCTCAGAACTGGGAGATGGTACAACGGCAATGACGTCAGAGATAAATCTTAATTACACAGTTAACCGATCTCCCTATTCTCAACAATGGATGCTATCAGATCCAATATCACAGGATTCAAGTTTTAAGCTGGCACTCCAGTTGTTTTGTTTCATTTTATTTTTTTTTAAACAGATTCCTGTGCACCCCAGGCTGGCCTTGAACTGGATATGTAGCCAGGAATGATCCTCCTGGCTCCAGCTCTTGAGCGGCCTGTGTCATCAAGCTTAGTCTACTCTGAGCTAGGGAGCCAACCCAGAACTCCAAGAATGTGAGGCAAATGTCATCACTGAGCCTTGCTCTCAGGGCCCTTTAAAGGGGTCCTTTAAGGTATATAACGTTGTTTAGATTTCAACTAAGATTTGTTTTACAATGTCAAGTCTCACAGAGATGGTCCTTCTACCTGTTTTTCTTGAGATCTGTCATTTCCTGCGGAACTGTTTCCTCAGCCATGGTTTGCTGTTGGTGGTGGTGGTGGTTGGTTGGTTTGTTTTGTTCCTTTGTTTTTGCAGCACTGGGGTTGTGGGGTGTGGGGGTGCATCACACAAGTCTTCTGTGAGGTAGAAACTGGACTCGATTTACCACAATCACCAAATACCAAGTTTCCCCACGCATTAGCATCTGGGGTTGCACCAAGGGATTCCATGAGAGCAGGGAATGTTTTAGCAGAATATTTAATGTGACATAACTTTGCTCTGACCCTGAACATTTGCCTGGTTTTCCACACTATTATTTTTTTTCCTTTCATGTTAAAATGTTAAGAAAAACAGGATTACCTGAGAGTTGAGAAGGTTACCCAGAGGAAGAACAGACACTTCTCTGAGGGGTAACTCTTCAAAAGATGGTATCCTCTGCTTGCAGACAGAGTGGGATATACGTGATCAGAACAAAGAAGGAATTTCTTTTAAGTTCTGGATATTCAAAGACCAGGAAACCCTTCAGAAAGACTGTAGTTACCCATGAATACGGAGAGCGCTTTACAATGCCTCTCAGGCATGCCATTGAAATCCCTTAAAATTTACTTATAGGGTAAAGGTGCTGGCTTGGAGACTGTCTGTGGTCAAGGCATACTCCTGTGCCCTGCAGAGGCATGGGGAAGAAAGGGTTCAGTTCGTTCAGTCTTTCTGTTTCTTAGGACAGCTCAGAGAAGGACGGTGGCCTGTGGAGAAGTGCTTGTAGCCAGGGAAACTTGTCTTATATGTGTTTCACACATAAATATTTCTGGATCTGGAAAGCGTTCTGGAAACCACTCCTTGGAACTTCCTTCCGGACAGACATTGGTAGACTGGGCCCTGGGCCCTGGGCCCTGTTTCTCCTCAACAATGGGAGGCCTCTTGGCTTCCCTATACATAAAAGGAATGTGTTGATTAAGGCCCTCTGCTTCCAGGTTTTGGCTTTACACATTGTTTTGGTGTATCGTGAATAATCATGAATTCAATAGGCAACTGATTAAAAATTAAATTGGCCATGTGGCTCTCTTGGATTTCGCTGGTGGCTGGATGGTTGTTATTAACACCCTCTCTTGGGGCTCATGAAAAATGATCAAACCCGAGAGTTGAAGTTTCTCCCTTTGGGTTGGCAATGTGGTATTAAGAGGTCCTTTGGAGCCGGGCGGTGGTGGCGCACGCCTTTAATCCCAGCACTTGGGAGGCGGAGGCAGGCGGATTTCTGAGTTCGAGGCCAGCCTGGTCTACCGAGTGAGTTCCAGGACAGCCAGAGCTACACAGAGAAACCCTGTCTCGAAAAACCAAAAAAAAAAAAAAAAAAAAAAAAAAAAAAGGTCCTTTGGATGGGGAGACTACGTAGTGCTCCCCCTGATCCTGAAACTTAGCTCCGTTGGCTTGCTCTGACCACACTTTATTATTATTATTATTATTATTATTATTATTATTATTATTATTATTTTCTATATTCTTGTTTACATTCCAAATGATTTTCCCTTTCCCGGTTCCTCCCTCCCCAAAAGTCCCATAAGCCCTCTTCCCTCCGCTCCTTCTCCAATCAACCCCCTCCCACCTCTCTGTCCTGGCAATCCACTGCTGCATCAAGCCATTCCAGGACCAGGGTCCGCTCCTTCCTTCTACTTGGGAATGATTTGATATGTGAATTGTGTCTTGGGTATTCAGAGCTTCTGGGCTAATATCCACTTATCAGTGACTGCATTCCATGTGTGTTCATTTGGGAATGAGTTACGTCACTTAGTATGATATTTTCCAGTTCCAACCATTTGCCTAAGGATTTCACGAATTCATTGTTTTTAATTGCTGAGTAGTATTCCATTGTGTAAATATACCACATTTTCTGTATCCATTCCTCCATTGAGGGACATCTGGGTTCTTTCCACCTTCTGGCTATTATAAATACATCTGCTATGAACATAGTGGAGCATGTGTCCTTATTGCATGCCAGGGAACCCTCTGGGTATATGCCCAGGAGTGGTATAACAGGGTCCTCCAGACGTGTCATGTCCAGTTTTCTGAGGAACCTCCAGACTGATTTCCAGAGTGGTTGTACCATCTTGCAATCCCACCAGCAGTGGACGAGTGTTCCTTTTTCTCTACATCATCGCCAACACCTGCTGTCTCCTGAGTTTTTAATCTTAGCAATTCTGACTGGTGTAAGGTGAAATCTCAGGGTTGTTTTGATTTGCATTTCCCTGATGACTAATGATGTTGAACATCTCTTAAGGTGCTTCTCAGCCATCCGAAGTTTTTAAGGTGAAAATTCTTTGTTTAGCTCTATACCCCATTTTTAATAGGGTTATTTGGTTCTCTGGGGTCTAACTTCTTGAGTTCTTTGTATGTATTGGATATTAGCCCTCTGTTGGATGTAAGGTTGGTGAAGATCTTTTCCCAATTTGTTGGTTTCCGATTTGTCCTTTTGACAGTGAGTGTCCTTTGCCATATAGAAATTTTGTTATTTTATGAGGTCCCATTTGTCGGTTCTTGATCTTATAGCATAAGCTATTGGTGTTCTGTTCAGGAACTTTTCCCCTGTGCCCATATCCTCAAGGGTCTTCCCCAGTTACTTTTCTATTAGTTTCAGTGTGTCTGGTTTTATGTGGAAGTCCTTGATCCACTTGGAGTTGAGCTTAGTACAAGGAGATAAGAATGGATCAATTCGCATTCTTCTACATGCTGACCTCCAGTTGAACCAGCACCATTTGTTGAAAGGGCTATCTTTTTTCCACTGGATGTTTTCAGCTCCTTTGTTGAAGATCAAGTGACCATAGGTGTATGGGTCATTTCTGGATCTTCAATCCTATTCCACTGATCTACCTGCCTGTCACTGTACCAATACCATGCAGTTTTTAACACTATTGCTCTGTAGTATTGCTTGAGGTCCAGGATACTGATTCCCCCAGAAGTTCTTTTACTGATGAGAAGAGTTTTAGGTATCCTGGGTTTTTTGTTATTCCAGATGAATTTGTGAATTGCTCTTTCTAACTCTATGAAGAACTGAGTTTGGATTTTGATGGGGATTGCATTGAATCTGTATATTGCTTTTGGTAAGATGGCCATTTTAACTATATTAATCCTGCCAATCCACAAGCATGGAAGATTTTTCCATTTTTTGAGGTCTTCTTCGATTTCCTCCTTCAGAGATCTGAAGTTCTTGTCATACAAATTTTTCACTTGTTTGGTTAGAGTCACACCCAGATACTTTATATTGCTTGTGGCTATTGTGAAGGGTGTCATTTCCCTAATTTCTTTCTCAGCCTGCTTGTCCTTTGAGTATTGGAAGGCTACTGATTTGCTTGAGTTGATTTTATAACCAACCACTTTGAAGTGGTTTACCAGGTGTAGGAGTTCTCTGGTGGAGTTTTTTGGGGGGCACTTAAGTATACTATTATATCTAATCTGCAAATAGTGATAGTTTGATTGTTCCTTTCCAATTTGTATCCCTTTGACATCCTTGTGTTGTCTAATTGCTCTAGCTAGGACAGCATGAAAGGATGCTGAATTTTGTCAAATGCTTTTTCAGCATATAATGAAATGACCATGTGTTTTTTTTCTTTGAGTTTGTTTATGTAGTGGATTGTATTGACAGATTTCCGTATATTGAACCATCCCTGCATCCCTGGGATGAAGCCTACTTGATCATGGTGAATGATCATTTTGATGTGTTCTTGGATTCATTTGGCAAGGATTTTATTAAGTATTTTTGCATCGATGTTCATAAGGGAAATTGGTCTGAAGTTCTCTTTCTTTGTTGGATCTTTTTGTGGTTTTAGTCTCAGCGTAATTGTGGCTTCATAAAATGAGTTGGGTAGTGTTCTTTCTGTTTCTATTTTGTGGAATAGTTTAAAGAGTATTGGTGTTAGGTCTTCTTTGAAGGTCTGATAGAATACTACACTAAAACCATCTGGTCCTGTGCCTTTTTTGGTTGGAATACTTTCTATGACCCCTTCTATATTTTTAGGGGTTATAGGACTGTTTAGCTGATCTATTTGACCCTGATTTAATTTTGGTATTTGGTATCTGTCTAGGAAATTGTCCATTTCCTCCAGATTCTCCAGTTGTGTTGAGTATAGGCTTTTGTAGTAGGCTCTGATGATTTTTTTAATTTCCTCAGTTTTTGTTGTTATATCTCCCTTTTCATTTCCAATTTTGTTAATTTGGATACGGTCTCTGTGCCCTTTTGTTAGTCTGGTTAAGGGTTTATCTATCTTGTTAATTTTCTCAAAGAACTAGCTCCTGGTTTTGTTGATTCTTTGTATGGTTCTCTTTGTTTTTTCTTGATTGATTTCAGCCCTGAGTTTGATGATTTCCTGTCTTCTACTCCTCTGGGGTGAAGTAGCTTCATTTCATTCTAGGGCTTTCAGGTGTGCTGTTAAGCTGCTAGTGTATGCTCTCTCAAATTTCTTTTTGGAAGCACTCAGGGCTATGAGTTTAGCCCTGCTTAGCGCTGCTTTCATTGTGTCTCATAACTTTGGGTATGTTGTGCCTTCATTTTCATTAAATTCTAAAAAATCTTTGATTTCTTTCTTTATTTCTTCTTTGGCCAAGGTATCATTGAGTAGAGCATTGTTCAGTTTCCATGTGTATGTGGGCTTTCTGTTGTTTTTGTTGCTATTGAAGACCACTCTTACTCCATAGTGATCTAATGGGAATCATGGGATTAGTTTGATCTTCTTATATTTGTTGAGGTCTATCTTGTGACCAATTATTTGGTCGATTTTGGAGAAGGTACCATGAGGTGCTGAGAAAAAGGTATATTCTTTTGTTTTAGGATGAAATGTTCTCTCTCTCTCTCCCTCTCTCTCTCTCTCTCTCTCTCTCTCTCTATATATATATATATATATATATATATAAGTATATATGTATATATACGTATATATATGTATATATATACGTATATATATACACACACACACACATATATGTGTGTGTGTGTGTGTGTGTGTGTGTGTGTGTGTATGTTAAATCCAATTGGTCCAAAGCTTCAATTAGTTTCACTGTGTCCCTGTTTAATTTCTGTTTTCCTGATCAGTCTAGTGAGGATAGTGGAGTGTTGAAGTCACCCAAAATTATTGCGTTAGGTGCAGTGTGTGCTTTGAGCTTTAATAAAATTTCCTTTACAAATGAGGGTGCCCTTGCATTTGGAGTATAGATGTTCAGTATTGAGAGTTCTTCTTGGTGGATTTTTCCTTTGATCAGTGAGAAGTGTCCTTCCTTGTCTCTTTTGATGACTTTAGGTTGAAAGTCAATTTTATCTGATATTAGAATGGCTACTCTGGCTTGTTTCCTGAGACCATTTGCTTATAAAATTGTCTTCCAGCCTTTTACTCTGAGGTAGTGTTTGTCTTTGACACTGAGGTGTGTTTCCTGTATGCAACAAAATGTAGGGTCCTGTTTCCATATCCATTCTGTTAGTCTATGTCTTTTTATTGGGGAATTGAGTCCATTGATGTTAAGAGATATTAAGAAATAGTGATTATTGCTTCCTGTCATTTTTGGTGTTATTTTTTATATTTGATAGGTTTTCTTTTTTTGGGTTTGATGAAAGAAGGTTACTATCTTGCTTTTTCCAGGGTGTAATTTCCCCTCTTGTATTGGTGTTTTCCACCTATTATCCTTTATAGGGCTGGGTTTGTGGAAAGATAGTGTGTACATTTGGTCTTGTCATGGAATATTTTGGTTTCTCCATCTATGGTGATTGAGAGTTTTGCTGGGTATAGTAGTCTTGGCTGGCATTTGTGTTCTCTTAGAGTTTGTATGAGATCTGCCCAGGATCTTCTAGCTTTCATGTCTGGTGAGAAGTCTGGTGTAATTCTGATAGGTCTTCCTTTATATGTTACTTGGCCTTTTTCTCTTACTGCTTTTAATATTCTTGATTTGTTTCATACATTTGGGATTTTGATTATTATGTGACAGGATGTATTTCTGTTCTGGTATAGTCTGGAGTTCTGTAGGCTTCTTGTATATTCATGGGCATCTCTCTCTTTAGGTTAAGGAAGTTTTCTTCCATAATTTTGTTGAAGATATTTGCTGGCCCTTTAAGTTGTAAATCTTCACTCTCATCTATACCTATAATCCTTAGCTTTGGTCTTCTCATTGTTTTCTGGATTTCCTGGATGTTTTTGGGTTACAAGCTTTTTGCATTTTGCGTTTTCTTTGACTGTTGAATCTATGTTTTCTATGGTATCTTTGGCATCTGAGATTCTTTCTTCTATCTCTTGTATTCTGTTGTTTATATTTGCATCTATGGCTCCTGATTTCTTCCCAAGGTTTTCTATCTCCAAAGTTGTCTCCCTTTGTGATTTCTTAGTTGTTTCTACTTCTGTTTTTAAATCCTGGATGGTTTTGCTCTGTTCCTTCACTTGTTTGTTTGTGTTTTCCTGTAATTCTTTAAGAGATTTTTGTGTTTCCTCTTTCATGACTTCTGCCTGTTGACCCAAGTTCTCCTGTATTTCTTTAAGTGATTTTTGCATTTTCTCTTTATTGGCTTCTATATTTTGACCCATAATCTTTTGAATTTGTTTAAATGATTTTTGTGTTTCCCTTGTAAGGGCTTCTACCTTTTGATCCATTTTCTCCTGTATTTCTTTAAGAGATTTATTTATGTCCTTCTTGAGTTCCTCCAACAGCATCATGACCAGTGATTTAAAATCTAAATCTTGTTTTTCTGGTGTGTGTGTGTGTGTGTGGGTCGCAGTGTCCAGGACTTGCTGTTGTTGGAGAATTGGGTTCAGATGCTGCCATATTGCCTTGATTTCTGTTAGTAACATTCCTATGTTTGCCTTTTCCCATCTGGTTATCTCTGGTGTTAGTTGGTCCTGTTGTCACTGGCTGGTGCTTGAACTTCCTGTGAGCTTGTAAGGCTATTTCCGCACCACTGGATGACTCAGTTTCCTCTGGCACAGATTGCTGATGTGCTGCCCTACTCTTGGGTGTTGTTGGAGCCCTGGTGTGTCTTGCCCCAAGCAATGCTATACTCGGGTTGTCTCTGTGAGCCTGGTGCTGCCTGTCTGCTCTGTCAGGGAATGAAGATGGCGGATGCTGCAGGAACCTTTTCCTAGTGCTGATTACTCTGCAGTGCAAACTACCCTGACAAGGCTGGCAAACAGATGGCCTGAAGAGCTGCCCAGGCCCTGGGTGCAGGCAGAAGCCTGACTGGCTGCATCCTATGCGATGTTAGACTTGGGATATCTTTGTGTACCTGGCGTTGCCTCTCCATTCCGTCCATTGTCCAGGAGCCAAGATGGCCGAGACCACCTCCAAATGCCGATCAGTCTGCATGGCAAACTACCCCAACAGGGTTGGCACACAGAAGGCCTGCAGACCTGTCCAGTCCCTGGGTGCAGGCAGAAGCCTCTCAGGCTGAGACCTGAATGTTAGACTTGGGATATCTCTGTGTACCTGGCACTGCCTGTCAGATCTGTCTGGCGTTCGGGAACCAAGATGCTTCTCTGACCATCCTAAAGAGGCTTAGCCTTTGAGCACTTGCTAATGGGAAGTCGTGTTCCTTACAAATGCTGCATTTCTCCAGGGACCTAACAGGTGTATGACGTGGGAGGACCTAGGAAATGTTAAGAAAAATAACTCAGGCAATCCAGTCTCTAGAACGTTTCCTTTTGAATTGTTGAGTGCAGATTTTTATTATAGCTGCTGGTTTAGTCATCCTAACTGGTTTATTTCTGTACTCTATGTCTTCTGGCACATTCCTCCTCGTTGCCCTAGATAACTCAACCCAGAAGGACCAGTTATGATAAATGGAGCTGGGGATAAACAGGCGTGCAGGGTAAAAAGGTAGCTGGAAGGAGGTGCTCTGTCTGTAAGAAGACGGATGGGCCTAAGGAGTTTGCACAAAGATCAAGGGCCCCCAAGCTCTCGGGCGTTTAGCAACTCTTTAAGCATCTGTTGCTTCAGGTAGCTGTGCTTGTGGTCCTCTGTACGCATGTACTCCGTACTGTGGAGACTATGGAGAGAGGGGCGTGCATTGCTTATGACCCTGTCCCGACTGCTATATAGTGATGGAGACAGGAATGGGACTTCTTCCCACACAGTGACCTTAGCTCATCAAAGATGTGCTAAGTATCAGCAGAGCATCTCGGGAAGACAGGGCACTGAACAGGACAGACTGGAGTCAGATGACTCCGGGTAATGGTTTTCAACTGGGTCACATAGAAGTAATTAAGACTGAAAGGGCAAGTCCGGTAAAATAACGCCCAAGAATGGTAAGGGATTTTCAAAGCGAATCTTTTGCTGTATTCCCTAACCAGAAGGCTCATTTCTCACGTAGAACTCTGTAAATTACTATATTTTCAGCTCAGGCCACTGAAATAGTTTAACATGCGAAATGATGTTTTATTCATATCAAAGTTGTAGAGACTAAATGCCTGGGTTGTGAGACAAAATACTTTTCTATACGCACTGTCCTTGGCAGGCACAGTGGCTTAAGCTGATAAACCAGCAGAGCCAGAGTCAGAGTTCGAGGTCATTCTGGTCTACATAACAAATTCCAGGCCAGGCCAGCCTACAGAGTCAGACCCTGTTCCAAAAAATCCAAACACAGAACAAACAAAAGTGCTCTAACAGGGCCTAATCCCAGAATTGCAAAATAAAGGCAAGAGGTTCCCAAGTTTGAGGCCAGTCTGAGCTATGCTGTGACTCCTTACCTTGGTCTTGTTTCCCAACAGGAGCACCTTACCCTAAACACCACCATTGAAGAATACATGGTCGCATTTGCATCGGTTCCATTTCTGTGTCTTATTCTATTTTCTCGTTATTTTCATTGATATAAAACGATTACACATACTTATCAGTCACACTGTGATGTTGTATATATCAGGATACATGTGTACATTGTGTCCGTCTTTAGGGGTTTTAAGTTTCTGTTTCAATTTTATTTCTCTTTGTGAGTGTGCGTCGCTGTGTATCTCTATGTGTATGATTTGTGTCTGGGGCCAGACATGCCTCTACCAGCCTGTAGAGGTCAGAGCCCCACTTGGTGGGCTTGGCTCTCCCCTTCTACCTCTATGTGGGTCCCAAGGACCAACTCTAGGTCGCCAGGCTTGCTTAACCAGCCCCTTTACCCGAGGCTAATCACTGGCCTACTTTTCATTTGTATTTGCTTGGGAAGACGTACAGAGGCGTCCATCATTCAGGGCGGACCTCTGGCTCCTGGTGCCTGTAGGGTTAACGCAGCAGTTACTTGTCCTCAAGTAAAAAGCTTCACCTTTCGGGCCCTTAGTTTCCCTGTCTGTAAAATGGAGCTAATTGTAGTATTTACATCACAAGTGCCAGGTTGCTGAAAGCACAATCTAGACACTTACCCAACTCCGATAACACAGGAATCCCTGTATCACATCTGATAATCTGCTAAAACTCTTAGGACTCACTGACCGGCTGTGTGCTCACAGTTATTGTTTATTTCCATGCAAGGCTATAAATTGTAATCAACTCAGAGGAAGGCTTTATAGGACATTACAAATATGTAGTTTCTAGTTGTTCACTCGCCATAGGATTGTGGGCGGTACTACTTCCTTGGGATTGATGTGTGACAATTTACAAAGCATTGCTGGGCACATGTAACTGACCTCAATATATAACCCTGTCAAAGACCCTACCTTAAGTCACACTCTTAGACATTTCCATGAGGCCACGGAGCCTCTAGAAAGCAAAGGTGAAGACTAGACCTCTAGTAAAGTCAAAGTCTTGTGTTTGTTGGTTGGAGGGACAGGGTCTTCTTATCATATAGCCTTGGCTGATCTGAAATTATATATATATATATATATATATATATATATATATATATCACTGCCTCAAACATGCAACAATCCTCCTGCCTCTACCTCCTGAATGTTGGGATCACAGTTGTACATCACTAAACCTGGTGGGGTTTTTGGTTTATTTGTATGTTTGAGATAGGCCTTGAGATTGCCTTTTGACACACCCCCACCCCACCCCACCCCTACCCCTACCCCTACCTCCCAAGTCCTAAGAGAATAGATAACACCATGCCTAGTTGGATATGGTTAATCCTTTTTTTAATGGCTAAACTCTTTAAGTTGAAAGAAATTAAAAATTAAATGGATAAATAGAACATCATGGTGCATGTCTAAAATCTCAACATTCCAGAGGCTGAGGTAGAACCGGAACCATAGATTTGAGGCTGTCTTGAGCCATAGAGTGAACAGCAGGCCAGTTAGGGCTATATAGCTGGACCATGCTTCAAAACAAACAAGCAAACAAATGAACAAAAAAACAAAAGCAAAAGATAACATAAAAATTACAGATAATTAGAATGCTATCTAGTAAGAAATAAATCTAATATTTTATATCTCAATTAGTAGCCATCCTTTCTGATTACCTAATTTAATACCTTAATTTCATCGTAGATACTGTAGCAAAATTGAGGGGAGTGAGGTACAGTTTATATACCTTGTAAGCAATATCCGGCAGTTGGAATGAGGTCAGTAAAGTCAGAAGATGGGCAGTACCTCCTGAATCAATGATCAGCTAGATTGCTTCCTGGTGGCACTGCCTAAAGAGTAGCTTTGAGGAAGATGACGTGTGAGAGCAGCCTTTGAAAGGGTAGGGGGAAGGGCACACCAGAAAAGGCACAGAAGGAAGCAAATGAGAATAATTAGAAATGGGGACACAGGGACCTTCAGGGAATCAAGAAGGGCTGTCATGGGGAACTGCAGAAGAGACAGGTTAAGGAAATGCGGGGGAGGGAAAATCTGGTAAACACAGAGTCCGCCCCACTAAAGCAGTGTCCAGCATTGTGCTTGGTTTTGTATCCTATATGTAGTCTGCGGCAATATAGGGAGGGCTTAAAGAAAACCCCTGAAGTAAATATGCTCATTTTAGGACCCCACTCTGCAAATTGCTCTTTTCTGTACCCTAACCCCCTGCCAACACCCTGATTCAGTTGGCCAGTTATAATTCATCCTGTAAGAAGCAGCTTGGGAGTAACTTCTTTGTGTATCCCCTTGACAGATGCACACGCTGGAACTGGTTCTTGTTTCTTTCTTTACCGTAAAAGACTGTGACTCATCATCTCAGTGTACACTTGGTGTCTAGTTCAAAACAGGCATCGGGAGGAAAAGTGGCAGGGAGGGACGGAGGAGGAGAGAGACGTGAGATTTTGAAATACTGATGGAGAATTTAGGCATGAAGGATGGGTGTTTCTAGTTGTTTTAAGGAGAAACTAGGACATGCAGAAAGCAAGTATTGATGCCCAAGATAAGACAAGTGCTAGTAACTGCATCAAAACAAGATGTCCACTTCATATAAGGAGTATGAAAATACCAACAGGAGTAGAATAGCCTACTTAGAGATACTAAGATTAACTAGGCTTCCTGTATTGGTTTCTTTGTCTTACATAATTCTAGTTAAATCCTTACCAAAACCCAGGGATATAGGTACATTCTTCCCCAATTTTCAGACTGAGAAACTGAGGCACAAAGAAACTAAACAGGTTGCCCCAAACAAGAATCTTAGTATCAGTGCTAGAGCTGTGAAAACCAGCTCTTGTTGGATTCACTTTAGCACATCTTAATCAAAGGCACTTATGAAGCTGGTGTCTGAAACAGTGTGGCACCAAAGCCTCAGTTCTTTTTGTTGGTTGTAATAAAGCTAATTTTCTTTTCATCCACGTCTGTCTGATTCCATGCCAGGTCCCTAATGCGTGGGACTATGAGGATGTTTATGTATGAAGGACCACCCACTGACCCGTTCCCCTGAACAAGATGCGGTTTTTTTTTTCTTTTCATGATCAGACATCCAAGAGGCTTTTTATTGACTCAGAACAAAAGCATCCCAGTGGTGTAAGTGGTCTGTACAGTAACCACCCAGCACGGCTTCTGCAGAGTAAGCTCGTTCTGCACTAGACAGAAGGAGCTTCATGAAGCTTTAGCAGACGCAGCTCTTCAGAAAGCTGCTCTGCAAGGGTGAGGTGTGTTTACTCGGGCTTTCCCTGCTGAGGTGGGTGTGCAGGTTCTCTTTAATCCCATCATTTTGTGTAATTTAGATGCTACTTGTTGGCTTTTCCTTCTTTCTCTCATCTGTCAGAGCACGTGGCTTAAGAAGACTCTGGCTTGTCTTGGAAGAGATCTAAGACACTTAACCTCTCTCAGCTGGCTACTCTTCAGTTTGTTACATGAATTTTCTAAAAAATAAAAAATTATCTTTATTTTTTGGACTTGAGGACCGAACCCAGGACCTTGCACCTGCTAGGCAAGCACCCTACCACTGAGCTTAATCCCCAATCCCATTTTTTAAAGATACTATTTTAATTTTAATATGGGGAAGATTGTGTGTGTGTGTGTGTGTGTGTGTGTGTGTGTGAATATAGGTGCCCCCCAGACTCTATTAGAGGATACGGGTCTTCTGGAGCTAAGTGACAGGCGGTTGTGCGATATCCTGTGTGGATGAGGAACCAAACTCAGGTCCCCAGAGCAAGAGAAATGCTTGTGTGCTCTTAGTCATGGAACTGGCTCTCCTGCCCCATCAAATGAATCTTACCCTGTGAAAAAGCCAACTAGATGACTAGAAAGGTGGTTTGGGGATTTGGGTCCCCCCAAAGTAGGAATTCCCCCCTCCCCCAAACTGTGAAAGTTCAGCTCTTGGAATGAATGGGAACTCTCACAAACGTTAAAAATGGGACATACCTCCAATGGAGTCAATGTGCCGCCCTGCTGTTGCCAGCCAACATGAAGTTGCTCATCGTTGAACACCTGCAGGAGGGAAACAGAGTTCTCCAGCAACGTGACAGATTCCCAAATGTACCAAAAACAAATAAAGACAACCTCAGTTTGGGCTGCGCTTTGTCGTTTTGCAACTATGGTCAGTTAGATCTGTAAGCATGTTTTCTGTGTAAGTGTAGTTAGAAATATGTTACGCAGCGTAAAATACTTATTTATGTGTATGCAAACCACATGCGTGCAGGGGTCCATAGAAACCAGAGGAGAGCATCAGATCCCTTAGAACTGGAGTTACAGGGGTGTGTGGACTTCTGGATGTAGGTGCTGGGAACGGAACCCAGCTCTTCCTCAAGAGCAGCAAGAGGTAGCCACAGAGCCACCCCTCCAGCCTCACAATCGAGGCTTTGTAACAGTGAGTAGAGCCAGCATTTTTTTTTTAATGAGCACCTAGGAAGTGGAAGTAGACAGCTCCTAAGGATCATTCCCTAACCTTCCAGAGATTAGGAACAGGAGGAGGCTGAGCTCCAGGAAAGGTTGCTTGTGTCAAAACTGAACTGTGGAATTCAAAGAAAACGGTTCTTTAACTGGGAGAAGGTTGGAGCGCCCTCATGTGTTCCTACACAGAAGATTTTTTTTTTCAGCTCTTTACAATGTTTTTTAAAAGCTTTCATCTCTTCATTGATCTTCCTGAGTCAGGGTGAGGAACAGACATTTAGCCTTAGAGGCAAGCCAAGGGATGTTACCATAAGTAAGTAAGCAATGTATAGCACCAGTGCTCAAGACCTAAATTTCTGCCCTAGGTAGGCAGAAACTTTGCAACTCTGAAGCCAGGGCAAAGCCAGTCTGAGCCTCAGCGTCTTTATTTATAATAAGCACACGTGACTGCTGCCCTCAGGACTGTAGCAAAGATCAAATGATACAAGCAAAATGCCCAAGCCTGCCATTGGTAGGAAATATTCTAGAAACTGAAACACTTATTTTCAGATCAGAATCTGTGCTAGGGATCAATGACAGGTTAGTGACAAAGCCTGAGGTCCAAGCACTGGGGAGGTAAGGTCTTTCCATCCTTGAATAAAAATCTTCAACAAGAATTGTGGGTAAGAGCAAGAGTTGCTTTTAAAAGATATGTGATTTTTTTTTAGGTAAATTACTTTTTTGAATAGGGAGATGTAAGTGAGGCTGGCCATGTGCCCTGTCCATAAATGGCGGCTTCTGGAGGTTGTATCTACCTAGTCTCTGGTATTAAAGCAATCAGAAAGACTCTGAGGGGATGGCTGTGTATCTCAGTGGTAGAGCTTGCTTTATAGTCTAAGACCCTGCGTTTCATATCACCTCAAAAAGAAAAGGGAACAAGCAAAAGGGGGCTGTTATGAAATATTTCAAAATGCAATCCAGTTTCTGCCATTGGTCAGTTCCTAAAGTTCCTTGAGAAAACTCTATTGGATTAAGGGGCTAACCATATTAAAATCAATAAAGTCAGGGGGAAAAGAGTAGTTGGGCAGGTCTGTCCTTTTACTTTATTTGTCAGTGCATGACAAGCTTTCTTGGCTACAGCATTCAGCAGAATTGCAATAAATGAAGGCTTTCCCCCCACCTCCCAATGAACTTTCAAAGGTTCCCAGTAATCCTCCTAGCTCTCCTTTTCATACGTGTGGATGGAAAATATTATTGTTTATGATACAAGGAGACCTGACCTTTAAATGTCAACACAAGTTGACATCCCTCCTGCCCATCCCTCCGTATCTTCTTCCTGCCTATCAGAGAACTGAGGGAAGTTCTGAGCTGAAAATAACTGTTTCAGTTTCTAGAATTCTTCCTAAGCAATGATGTCAGGCTTGGCCATTTTGCTCGTATATAAACTGGGGAGGGGCATTAAAGGAGCGGTGTCTCCATGACCTGGCTTCTAAGGTCTGAATGCTTAACTCTGGGTGACTCGTCACAGGGAGGTGTGCTTAGAGACTCAGTCAGGGAGAGCAGGTAGACAGCTTCTCAGAGCTGGTAAACTTTGCCGCTGACCCCAGTTGCTTGTCCACCATTTCTGGTGATGTGTTACCTTTAAGTACAGCAAAGGCAGCCCATGAATGTGTCTGAAGCAAGTATTATTTACAGGAAGTTCCTCACCAGCTCTATCTGTGGTCATGGAACTTCTGGTCCTAGACCACAAAAGCCTAATATATTTGCACTACCTCCATATTCTTCAGGGCAGCGAGAAGCCTCAGATGGACCTTCTCTGTGGTCAGAAATCTGTTTTCAATTGTTATAGTGATATCCCTCCCCTGCCCCATGCTTGGGCAAGTTAAATGAACAACACATTTTCCTGATGCTGTGTTCATTTCTGTAATATTGGTCAAATGCTGTGTCTGGCAGTTGCCTGTAACTCCCCACTTTGCCTTTGTAACTTTATGGTATGTATTACTTTTGTTCTTAGAATGTCTCCCCTTCCTAACTCTATAAGCTGATTGTGATGTTTCATACTGCTAGCCTTTATATAAGAAAGCTTTTAATTCTGGCATACCAAAAAGAAAACTCTGTTTATGAGTCCTTGAAGAGACCGTCTCAATCACAGGATCTTTCTTCTTGCACTTAACCACCCGTGTCTCCCTTCCTGTGGCAACACATTCTACCTAAGATAGATCTGCAGCTGCCTGAGGACTCTGGTTGCAATACAACCAGCTTAGAGGTACAGTCCCACAGAGCGTAGCTTCTGATAGAGCCCTACAAACAGAGTCCGACGGAGATCCTTGTGTGCTTTCTGACAAATTCAAGAGCAGCTACCCATTCACACTGTCACTTCCAAAACAGTCTTCATCTTGTTAGAAATGGAGGAGTGTGTGACTGTACCGATTCTCTGAAATGTCCCCAATGCTGAGCCGGAGGGACCATATTTACAACACTTCAGCTTTAAGAACTTTGAATTTTGGTGGCATTTCCTAAGAATCCTAGGCCATTAAGCACTTTGAGATAATATGTTTGAGGATCTGAATACCATCTTACTTCTTGCAGTTCTGGGGCTCACTTAGATTTTAGAAAGTTGTTCTTATTGGTAGCCCAGACTAGCCTCAAACTCTGAAACCCTTCTGCCCCGGGGTCCTGGATGCTTCAATCACAGGCCTGTCCTATCACTCCCTCCGCTGAGATTGATTTAATTCTATATGGACACTCTGTCTCTGTTGAAATTAAGTGTGAACTCCAAGCCATCAACCCTGAAGCATGGTGTTAGGACATTTGTCTGAGCCTTCCATTTAGGGCCTATCACCTATCTTCTATCTCTTCTTTAAGAAATGGGAGCGAATCACCTGTCATTCTTTGGCTTAGATGTGTCACTGCTTTGTCCCCTGTTGTTCCCACAGAGCATCATCAAGCCCCTCTTTGCCTTTATTGCTACCCAGAAGACACTGACCATCATGTGGCTAACGTAGCATAACTAAGAGAAAATATGAGCAAGGGTTTTGGTTTTCTGTACTGGGGCATTTTTAATATTTTCTTAATTTTTTTTTAGTTTGGGACAGGATAAGTTCCCCGTGGCCCAAATCTTATTAATTTTCTCCAAAATATAATTTGTATAGTCTACATTAATTTAGAAGAAAAAATGTGACATTCGTTGACATTTTGTGCACCACCGTCTCTAGGAGAAAATTGGCTGTCATCCAAAGTGATTATATTTGATGCTGAATTTTATATGTAATAAAATAAAATGTATCACTTAAACTTGACTTCCTCCCTCCTAGTTTTAAGTGTTAACCATTCAGAAGCGTGGTAGTTCCCCAACTATAATTATTTGCTGAGATTTCAAATCTTTGGCTTTTAGATATAATCGTCAGACGGAAAGCAATAAATAATGCATAATAATGAATCTAAGATTGTCTCGTTGCCAGGAGACTTCTCCAAGTACTCACTAATGTGTTACTAATGCCATTCCCATTTCACAGATGAGGAAACTAAGGCCCAGTATTTCTGTCCTGTGCCAAGTAAGCAGTAGATCTGGGATTATGAACGCAGGCATCATGCTACCAGATCTTGTACTCTTAACCATGTGGGAACTCTCTATTTCACTCATCACTCTGGCTGTTTTCCAAATCAGCCTTATCATTCATCACTTATAAAAATGTCCTAAATTAACATCTTTGAAAATTGCTGGTTTGGGTCCTTTGGGAGTTGAATAGACATAGAAAGCAATGAGTGACTTATTACTGGGAAAGATGTTTGGGTATACTTGAAGGAAAACCAGAGATGAGAGATTTGAATAGTGTTTTAGAATTGTTCTGGGGCAGGAGATGGGAAGAATATTTCCTCTATAGGGGCATCTGATGGATGACAGGTGAGAAAGCCTTTCTGAAGGGGGTAAGGGACATGCTTAGAAGGAATAAGGCTGTCAAAGAGCCATCCCGACAAGCCAGCGACTCAGTCAAGAATAGCATTCCTCAGCATTTTGCTCACAATAACCTTCCCACAAAAAGTCTTTTTAAACATTTCTTCACTGCTCTAAACAAATACATTTCAGTAGTAAATATCTGGAGAGATGGCTCAGTAGTCAAGAGCTTATGCTGCTCTTACAGCGGACCAGAGTTCATTTCTGAGCACCCACGTTGGGCAGCTGACAACCTCCTATTACTCCAGCTCCAGGGGTTCCGGTGATGCCCTGGTGTTCCGGTCTCCCTGGACACTTCCCACACATGATACACACTCACACAAGCACAAATAAATAAAGGGAAATTTTTTTTGAAATTAAAAAAAATATTAAGATCTCTGTACATATGTTTGTGTGCCATGCGTATAGCTGTGTTGAGACATAGAGTAGGAGGGTATTTTTGTTGTTGTTATTTTGTTTTGTTGTTTTTGTGGAGGTTCCTACCCGCTCTAAGAACCAATTTTATTATAGTTGCCTCTAGGGTCGATCCGCAAGAACAAGGGAGAAATCGGGCCAGGGAAGGCAAGACCAGTGAGCCACCTGGAGGGGCTGTTGAGCTTCAGAGTTGAAGGGCTCCCAAAGACAGAGTTGGGACAGAAAGTTTCCTAAATATGTGGGTTCAAGAGCTCCTTGATGTGGGGACACCATCCCTAGCTCCCTGGTCATGACCCAGGTGTGATGAAGAAGTTCACCATCCTCACAGCCTTTCATTTCCTCTTCCTCCTTTCCTGCTCCTGTGGCTACGAGGAATGTCACTTTATGCTAAAATGTCACTGTAGTGTGGTGTTATGCACCACGGCTAACTACATTGTCTGAATCCTGCTTGTGTTATTTAGAAGCCAGGTTCCTAGGAAATGCTTTGAATTCTCTTTAATTGAGCTCAGAAAAATGGCAGCTACTCCAGTTTGGGAGATCTGGTTAATAACAGTGTGGTAACAACAAAAAAGCTGGGTAATAACTAAAACTTTGAGCTCTCCCATCCCCAGAAACCATCAGAAGAAACACCCATGTTGGGTAATTTGTGTTCCAGAAAAAGAACAAACTGGATGTCCCTGGAACTCACAAGGCCATCTTGGCTTTTTTTTGTTTTTCTTTGCCCCTGGCCTCTTACATGACCCTGCCTAGCAATGCTTTCCAAGAGGGGGTAACCGTAACCCTGAACTAAGACACTGTTAAATCTTCCCCCATCCCAGTCTTTCTTCCCTGTGACTCAGGTGGCCACATGTCTTGGTTCATAACACTAACATAACTGAGTGTACATACAAAAGGCCCTAATTAGTCAGAGGCAACCTATCCAGTCATCCCTAGAAGGCACACTAGGGGAAATAAGGCCTCCTGATACCTTCTTCTCCACTAACAAGCTGCACCTACTCAATTGATCAAAAGGGGCTTTGTGGGTCGGTGAGCTGCCCCTAGATACTTGAAAGGCTAGTCACCAGAGTAGTACTTCCAATGTTGAAAGCATTCTTGGAGCAAGTTGAAGAGACCATGCCCATCAGCTGAAGACATGAGACAAGTCTAATCTTACATTTGTGACAGTGGGTGTCAAACCTGAAATTTCAGCAGAACAATTTGGTATATGTGTGGGGGTGGGAAGACAAGGTTTCAACCGCCACATGAAAGAGATCCTGTCTCAGTATGTTTGAGATGGGATCCTGGCATTTGTGTTCTTTGAAGATTCTACACTACCCCTGAGATTCTTATGCGTGTCCAAAACTGAGAATTGCTACTTTCCATTATAAAGCTTTGGTCCATACATTGGTCCATACATTGGTCCAGGGTTCTGCATACATAAAGAGGAAAAGAAAGGTAAGTGACTGTTGATGGTACGAAAAACAGGAAGAAACAAATATAATAATGACTATGACAATAAAGAGATTGCCAACAGCTAGGTTTCTAGGGAAAACATTCCTATCCTTTTAAAAATGTCTTATTTAATGTTATTTGGGTATATGTCTGTGAGCTTGTATGGTATGGACACTGTGTGTGTGCAGGAACACACAGGTCAGGAGAAGTTGTTGGATCCCTTGGAAGTGGAGTTACAGGTGATGGTGAACCACCATATGGGTGCTATGAGCTGAACTCTGATTGTAGGCAAGAGCAGAAAGAGCTTTTACAGCTGAGTCATCTCTCCAGCCCTGCCCCCACCTTTCTAAGGGCTAAAATCTGTCCTGGGAGTAATAGATCATGAAGAAGGGGCTCAAATGTTCAGATTTCTTGCTATTTGTTATATAGTCCATGTGGTCTGAAACTCATGTCAACTCTCCTGCCTCTGCCTCTGCCTCTGCCTCTGCCTCTGCCTCTGCCTCTGCCTCTGCCTCTGCCTCTGCCTCTGCCTCTGCCTCTGCCTCTGCCTCTGCCTCTGCCTCTGCCTCTGCCTCTGCCTCTGCCTCTTCCTCTTCCTCTTCCTCTTCCTCTTCCTCTGCCTCTGCCTCTGCCTCTGCCTCTGCCTTTGCCTCTGCCTCCTGAGTACTGGGATCATAGGCAGAGTTCTACATTTCCACTTCCTGGGGAAGATTCCACCTGATGGTCTGAACACACAGTGAATTGCTTATTTCCAAAGTCTACTGTTGACGTCACCCAGCAAGTATTTGTTACCCCCAACAAAGAACCCTTGAATTTCTGTCAATAATTAATAATTGAAGAGACCAGATTTGAAGTCTTTTCTCCCTACCAGCCAGTTACCAAAACTTTATATTGACTTGACTGTCATTTTATTGATTCTGTGTTAACAAGCATTTTCTAGGGGAAAAATAAGCAGAAAGGGCAAAGTTTGAAAGAACCTATTGTTGGGGATGGCTATCTTGAGTTCTATGGACCTAGAAGACAACCCTGTGATGCATTTGGCAGCCCCACCAGTATACCACGCTGCAGGCAACAGTGGCACACAGGGTTATAGGGAGGATGAGGTGGGCTGATATACTGAAAGGAAGACTGGGGGGGGGCGAGATCTGTCCTTCTCAAGAACTCAGTGCACTCTCGCTCCTGTGGGGTGGGCTCTGCTTTCCTCGGTAGAATGGGCTGGGAATGGTGTGTATCCTGTGCAATCAGAAATGGCCCCTGGGGTCCCATGGCTGTCACATTTCTGCACAGTTCTCAGACTGAGCAAAGCATCGGAGGTTGTTAGCACATTTCCCAGTGGATCTGAAACTGGGCTCAGTACCAGCAAGCGCACTCCAGAGATTCGCCCCTCCGCCATGCTTGGCTAACAGCTATTCCCTGGTGCCCGGGCAAAAATTAAGTTGAGTGTATGCCTTGCACTGTTACATACTGTGTCCCCAACAGCTGGCTCATTAATGCAATTTAGAAGGAAGAGAGAACGGGCTGTTCACCATTATATGTAAGGTATTTGTAATAAATCTCTCAATAAGGAGGTATAAAAATTCCCTGTTTCTGGGCAGCCAACAGAAGCAGGGCATTAAGCAGAAGCCAGGGAGCCTCATTAGCGACAGGATCCAATGCAGAAGGTCCAGGGGGACTCGCCCCACATTTCTATCGGTAATAGCGTTTCTTTTACCTGAAATATGCTGGTAATTTTCTCACTTGTGAAATTCAGTTCACCTAGAGATTAATAAATATACTGTTTCTTAATATTTAACTGAATTGCTTCCAAGCTGTGGAAGCTACATAAAAATAAAGCATCTTTTGTTACCAGTCTTTCTTTTGTTTACTTTTCTGAGATGCAGGGATAGCAAAGTCAATGTAGGATGATTTATTCTGAGAAGAAGGAAATAATATGACAAACTATTTCATATAAGTTTGTTATGTATATTTTTATGTATATGTACATATATATGTATATGTATAATGTGGGACCTGGGGCCAGAGGCAAGAGAATTTCTGAGCCTTGCTAGTCACCAGCCTAGGCTCTGGGTTCAGTGAGAATCTGTATCAAGGTTCTGGCCTGTGTGCACAAATAGACATATCTCACACACACACAGACACACACACACACATGCTTACACCGCAGATATGTACACCACATATTCTCCAATATACATCAAGGAAATTAAAATGTTTTAAATGCATTTAACAAAAACAGCAAAACCAAGACTAGAATTCATCTAGAATGCAGATTCTTTACCCAGAATGTAGCTATATCTGTATTGTCCCTAATCATAGAGCCAGTATAAACACCAGCCAAGTTAGCCTGTGCCATAAGAATCAAATATGGCGGCTGACACGGGATCGGAAGCAGCAACACGATGCAAGTCACTTGATCATTTCCACCAAGTAGTTACTACGGAAACATTTCTAATGTAGTTGGAAACATCTGTATCCTAGACCTTGGACCTTGATCACTTGTATGCACACACACACACACACACACACACACACACACACATACACACCAATCATCTCAGTATCTAGGAGAGCACCTCCCCTTTCTGCTGTAAGACACAGGGTAGAAATGACAGCGCCAGCGCACGGGGACATGAGTTCACAAAGGATGTCATGGAGAATGTGGAGCAAGCCCAAGGAAGTGTTTATCTGATCTCTATCAAATCTCTCAAGAAGTCATTCTTCCTGTCTCAGATTTGTATAAGAGTAAAGTAATATATACTTTTACTTTTCTTTATTTGTGTTGCTATTTTAATGGAAAGCATAAACTGGAGAAGTGAGTTTGCTGTGTCATTGTGGGTGTTTGGTTCTGTTTCTGTGTCTGGTCCTGGTGCCTTCTGGTTAGACACAGGGCTGAGCTAGTGAGTATAATTGTTACAAGCTATTTTATCTTGAAATTAAGAAAAGTTAAGATAGCCAGGCAGTGGTGGCGCACGCCTGTAATCCCAGCACTTGGGAGGCAGAGGCAGGTGGATTTCTGAGTTCAAGACCTGCCTGGTCTACAGAGTAAGTTCCAGGACAGCCAGGGCTACTCAGAGAAACCCTGTCTCGAAAAAAAAACAAAACAAAACAAAAAACAAAAAAAAAAACAAAAAAAAAAAGAAAAGTTAAGATAAACTAAGTGTTTAAGCAAAATTTAATTATAGAAGATCAAAATTATGGTTCCAGTTATATACAAGTTAGCGGGAGATTCAATACACCTTCCTTTTATCTATCATTGTATAGTCAAAGAAATACATATACATATCAGTTACAGATATATTTCTCTATGTTTTATTTACTATATTTTGAAAAAATAGGAAGGGGCAGCCTATGTTACTAGTTCCATCAAACATTTGAGATTATAGGAAACTATAACGCATTGTATATTTGAGAAGGATATAGGGGATGTCTGTTTTTAATTCCATTGTGCATTCAGTGCACACAGTACTGTGTGACATACGGCCATGTTCATACAAGGGTGTATTGTATGTTGAGCACACTCCAGGACTCCATGCCCCTTCCCCTCCCCCACATTAGTGTCTTCTGTCTCCTGATTCAGTATTGCCTTTGTTTCAATGTCATGTGAGCATATGTGTTTTTATCTGCTGAATTAAAATCTAGGAACCATAACGGAGAGAGACTATGCTGTTTGTGTTTTAGAGGCTGGCTTAATTCTCTCAATGTGACTTTCTCTAGTTGGACTTTTGTTCTTGCAGCTGACATACGAGTTCCATTGTGTATCTACACATGTTCTTTAACCATCTATCCACTCTTGGGTACCCAGACAGTCTCTATGACGATTGTTGTGTAATAGTGCAACAATGGGCGCTGGGCAAGTGTTTCTGTGATGGGTCCACTTAGGCTTTCAGTAGATACCCGGAAGTGATGTAATTGGGTCATATGGGTTTTCCTTTTTTTTTTTTTTGAAACCTCTTGCTGATTTCCATAGTGACTGTACTATACATTCTTGTCATTGGAGCATAAAGGTTCCATTATGTCTACATACTTACCAGAATTTGTTGTTGTTTTCTTAATGGCTGTCATTCACACTAGAATGAGAAGGAATTGCAATGCATTTTTAATTTGCATTTCTCTGATGGCTAGTGAGCTTATACATATTTTATGTCTACCTGCCATTTGTATCACCTTTTGAGAACTGTCTGTCCTTTCATTATTCCGACAAATTGTGAGCATAAAGGTCATTCTGTTTTCCAGTATTTTCTTCAATTTTTCAGTGTTCAAAATATTTCACTGTCCAATCCTTTACTTCCTTCTTCAGGTTTATTTCAAGAGTGTTTGTTTGCTTGCTTGCTTTGAGGCCACTGTAAATAGTATTGTTTCTCTATTTCTTTCCCAGAATGTTTGCTATTGGTATTAATATTGCCTGTTAATATTGTATCCTGCCACTCTGCTGGAGAAAAATCACTATCTCTGCTGGCTAGTCTTATGTCAACTTGACACAGAAACTAGAGTTTTCTGAAAGGAAGGAGCCCTAATTGAGAAAATGCTTCCATCAGATCTGGCTGTAAAGCATTTTCATAACTAATGATTGATAGGGAAGGACCCAGGCCATTGTGGGTGGAGCCATCCTTGGCTAGTGTGGTGGTCCTGAGTTCTACAAGAAAGCAGACTGAGCAAGCCAGGGGGAGCAAGCCAGTAAGCACCTTGCCCCACCCCACCCCACCTTGGCCTCTACATCAGCTCCTGCCTCTAGGTTCCTGCCCCATGTGAGTTCCAGTCCTGACTTTCTTTGGTGATGAACAGCAGTGTGAAAGTATAAGCTGAATAAACCCTTTCCTCCCCAACTTGCTTTTTGGTCATGGTGTTTCATTGCAGCAATATAATTCCTAAGTAAAACACTATCAGTCTAAGAAGTTTTTTGTGAAACCTGTAGGGTATCTTATGAACAAAATTATATCATTTGCAGACAAGGTTATCCTGTCTGTTCCCTTTCATTTTCTTCCTGGTTAAAGTTTCTCTGCTAAGACTAAAAAACTACATTGGATAAGGATATTCCCCATTTGACATAATGGTGGCTGTGGGTTGATTTATGCAGCCTTTCCTATGTTCCTTCCAGTCTTCCCAAGCTTTTCTTATAAAGGAATCAGATATGTCTTTTTATTCTTTACTGATATGCCTGCCTCAGCACTTCTGAGGTCAGCACAAGGGTCCTTATACTATTTCACATTTCACTGGAACGAGTAACACAGACAAACTTCCTGTGCGAGGGGCTTAAGTCTCCCCTGGCTCGCACCCTTTGTGATAGCCGCTGGCAGCCATCTTTGTGGTTTTCTTTTTCCAAAGGTTTGAGTTTATTTCCTCCAGAATAGCTTCCCTGAAATGAAATTACTAGATCAAAGTGCTATGAATATTTTAAAGCTCTGAATTCTAAGCATATTTCTAAATAGCTTTCCAAAAAGTTAGTAATTTACCTTACACTAGCAATATGTGAGAATTATAGTATTACCCTAGGCTTAAAGAGCTGCTAATAAGACTGCATTACTTTTATTTGTGTTTATGTCATTCCCAGGAGGGAATGTTTTTGCAAGTGCTTACGTATAATGTATTTGTGCTCCTGTTTCTCATCGCTGTTGTCATGTCAGTTGGACTATCTCATCTTTGGCCCTCTCCCTTTATTGCTTTATCCAGGCTCCCATGATTCATTCAGCTACTGGGTAGATGAAAAGTCCCCAGTGGGGCCTGACCAAACCCAAGCTGTGAAACGCCTTGCCCGGATCTCCTTGGTGAAGAAGTTAATGAAGAAATGGTCTGTAACTCAGAACCTGACCTTCCGGGAGCAGCTGGAGGCTGGGATCCGCTACTTTGACCTACGTGTGTCTTCCAAGCCTGGAGACACTGACCAGGAGATCTACTTCATCCACGGGCTCTTTGGCATCAAGGTTTGGGATGGGTTGATGGAGATTGATGCATTCCTCACTCAGCATCCTCAAGAGATCATCTTCCTGGATTTCAACCACTTCTATGCCATGGATGAAGCCCACCACAAATGCCTGGTTCTGCGGATCCAGGAGGCCTTTGGGAACAAGCTGTGCCCAGCCTGCAGTGTGGAAAGCATGACACTTAGGAGTCTGTGGGAGAAGAAGTACCAGGTAAGAGGAAGGAGTGATGCACTTCCGAGAGCAGGAACCCAACGCTCCGCTTTCCTAGGTTGACGGCTGTGAAATAACTCAACCCAGGGCTTAGGAGCTAGACAAGTAGATTGTTTGAAGTACTGAGCATGGGCAGAAGAGTACCTAGACACTGAGATTTAACAGGCCAGGTGGAAATGGGATTAATGTTTGATGTCTTAGTTCTTTTACTATTGCTGTGCTAAAACATCATGACCAAGGCAACTGATGAAAGAAAGCATTGAGTTTGGCTTATGATTTCAAAGGGTTAGAGTCAATGATGGCAGAGCAAAGGAATAGCTAAAGGCTTCCATCTCGATGCACATTCATCAGAGAGAGAGAGAGAGAGAGAGAGAGAGCAAGAGAGCACTGAGAATGTTACAAGTCTTTTGAAACCTTAATCCATCAAATATTTCTACCATCTTGGACCTAGAATTCAAATATGTAGCCTCTATGACCCACATTCAACTCCCCAGACTTCATAGACTTGTAGACATATCATAATGCAAAATCCATTGGATCCAAATTCAAAAGGTCCTATAGTCTTTCACAGTCTCAAACCCATTTAAATGTCTGTAGTCTCATCTGAGACTCAAGGCAGTCTCTTAGCTGTAACCCCTACAATATCAAAAACAAAATGCAAATGACATACCTTCAACATGCAATGGCACAGAATATACATTGCCATTTTCAAGGGGAAGAAAGAGGACATGGTGAAGAAATACTCGACCAGAGCAAGACTAAAACCCAGCAGAGCAAACTCCAAATCCTGTACCTTCGCAGACAGTGTCAAAGGACTTACTTGGTTTTGTCCTTACAACTTTGCTGTTCACAACATACTTCTCTTTTGTGAGCTGGTTCCACCCCTAATATGACTCTCTGTGTCAGAAATCCCATGACTCTGGCACCTCTAACTTCTCCAACATAATCTAGGGTTTACTTTCACAGTTTCATAAAGGGTCACTTGGGGCCTTCATGCAGGGACTCTCCTGCCTTATGTCTGGCTTCAGTGGCTCCCCTTAACTATGGAGAAAGATTCCATAACCCCCTTATTCTAGTATCCTTCATGACTCTTAAAGTCCAAACAACATGAATGACACTTCAAATTTGACTACCGACTTGGCCCCCTGAAATCATTTTTGAAGAAGCTTTGATTTGTCCTTACTTTTTTTAAGCGGAAAATTCCTTTTTAGAAGTTGAAAGCTTATCTGAGTGAGGTCTTACCCTGAGGGCACCTCTCCCTTTATTCTCTTTAAGATCAGGCCTCTCTTTAATCTTCTCAAGTCTTTCAGAACAAGTCTTGGCACCAGCATTAAATTTGGTGCCGGTTTTTCCTCTTTAAAAATGTATAGTTTGTATTTCTTTTTGCCACACTTGATCATTTTAATTGTAGGTGTGTGTGATGACCACAGAACAGAGTCAATATTAAGCTGTCTTGAAATCTCCTCTGCCAAAGAAATTAGTCTAAAACTTTGCAATTTCACCTTAGGAAAATTCATAGGACAAGGACAAAAAGCAACCACATTTCTTGCCAAAATATTGTCTCTGGCCCTCTTGTTAATATCATTCCCCCTCTGAGACCTCATGAGCTGGTCCTTTATAGCCTGCCTTGATCTCAACATCTACAGTGTTCTATATTTTTCCTAGCCTGGAATCTCAAATTCTTCCTCATTCCTCCAAAAGCCAGCACAGTTAGGCCCGCCATAGCAATACCTCACTTCTGGTGCCGACTTCTGTCTCTGCTTTATGTCTATTGCTGTGATAAAACACTATGACCAAGGCAACTTATCAAACAAAGTGTTTGATTTGGCTTATGGTTTCAGAGAGTCCATGGTGGCACAACAAAGCCACAGTGGGAAGAATTAGCACAGGACTCATGACTTGACCCATAACAGTAAGACAGAAAGAAAGAGAGAGAAAACACTAGGAATTGCACACGCCTCTTGAAACCTCAAATCCTATCCTCAGTGATACACCTTCTCCAACAAGGTCACACTTCCCAATTCTTTTCAAACACTTCCACCAACTGGGGGAATAAATATTCAAATATATGAGCTACAGGTAACTTTCTCATTCAGACTGTCACACTGTCAAATATTTAAAGTTTGTCTGCAGTTTATTTGACATCTAAATTGACTTTTAATGGCTTGGAGCATATCTGCCCAAGACAAAGTTGTGACATAAGCCAATTGGTCAGTAGAACTCTATTCTGTCTTATCTAAGATCTGCTTAATACCCTCTACCCATGCCCTTCCCCCAATAAAGACAAGCCTCCAAACCTGAGAAGCGTGCTCAGTAAGAAGATAGGCCTCACATGCATCCTATTCTGACGCCGAGGTGTGGTAGCAGCAAACTAGAGCTTTGGGAAAGGACAGCCTCTGACTTAAACTTTATCCGAGAAAAACAAGAAGGATGCATTCGTTCAGAGTTGTTCCCATGCCATTAAGTACATTAAGGAAAATGTCTTTAAAAAGAGTGTTGAATAAAGACCTCAGGTCCTTATACATGCTAGGTAAACAACTCTACCACTGTTACACATCCCTAGCCCTAAGAAAAATGTATTAAAGTAGTATTTTCCAGGAACAGAGAGGTGTCCCGGCAGTTAAAAGCACTTGCTTTACAACCATAAGGACAGATGTTCTGGTCTTAGCACCCACAGAACAAGCAAAATGTTCCCTCCATGAGGTGGGTCACTGGGTACTTTCAGCTTAGCCAAAAAAAATGTGAGCTCGGGTTCAGGGAGAGACGGCCTCAGAGGAAAAGGTGAAGAGAAATAGTGGGCGCTGGTGTTTTCATCTGGCCTCAGTGTACAGTCATAGTCAGGGTTTCTATACCTGCAAAAACATCATGACCAAGAAGCAAGACGGGGAGGAAAGGGTTTATTCAGCTCACACTTCCACATTGCTGTTCATCACCAAAAGAAGTCAGGACTGGAACTCAAGCAGATCAGGAAGCAGGAGCTGATGCAGAGGCCATGGAGGGATGTTCCATACTGGCTTGCTTCCCCTGGCTTACTGGCTTTCTTATAGAACCCAAGAATGCCAGCCAGGGGATGGTACCACCCACAAGGGGCCCTCCCCCCTTGATCACAATTGAGAAAATGCCCCACAGCTACATCTCATGGAGGCACTTCCCCTACTGAAGCTCCCTTCCCTGTGATAATTCCAGCTTGTGTCAAGTTGGCACACAAAACCAGCCAGTGCAGCCCCCATTTTGCAGCAAGTTGCCAAGAAAGCACTGTGGGGGTGTAGGTTAGGGTTTCCTCACTGGCTGGTGTCTCTCCTGTATTCCCATAGGCCTTGATGACTTTCACAACTGCTTTCCTGTGTTGTGAAAGAAACTTTCATTTCATTAAGAATATTTAAAGCCTGATCACAAGGGTGACACTGTCCCCGCCTGGGGCCATTGCCTGGTGGCTCTCCTTGAGTGGTCCCATTTCAGCTGTTAAAGAGACAGTAAGTTGGGGATACTTTATTCCCTACAGGTCTCAGATTGTTCCCATTGAGAAAAGGGATGACATTTGAATGAGGGGGTAAGGTAAAGATAAATGTGAGGTCAGTAACATTTTGTAATTTGGTATACAGATGACATTTTGGTGGTTGACAGATTGCACAGAAAAACCAGGCAGTTCCCTGGAGGTCATTGGCCAGCCAGTCTGGCTAAACAGAACTTTAGATTCACCAAGAGACTCTGTCTCAAACATAATGGTTCTGGGAACAGAAGAGGATTCAGAAAGTAAAGGAACTTGCTGCCAACCCCGACAGAGATGAATCTGAGGCTCAGGACCCACAGGGTGGAAATAGAGAACCAAACCCAGATCTTGTCCTCTGGCCTCTACTTAAAAAGAGGTGGGAGGCGATCAAGGGAAAATACCCAACATCAACCTCCAGCTAGCCTCCACGCGAGTACACAGGCATGTACCTGCAGGCACATATGAACACACCCACACTAGCAACTACACATATCATACATGACACATACACACACACATTCAAATACACACATACACACATGCCCATGCCCACACACTCACTTGCACAGACTGATTTAACAGCGTTATCCGCTACAGATGGTCTCATGGTTATGGAGGAAAGAGACTGGAATGATCTACTAGAAACAGAGAAAGTATCCCCAACTTACTGTCTCTTTAACAGCTGAAACAGGAGCACTCTCGGAGAGCCACCAGTCATTGGCCCCATGCTGGGGCAGTGTCACACTTGTGATCAGGCTTTAAATATTCATTATGTAATGAGCTGCCATTGCAACCTCCCCAACCCCCCAGTGTTTTATTACTGGAATTTAATATCAGGAAGTACACTACCACCAGTCACATTTCATTGACTCACCATGTAATTATGTCACAGCTCACCGATTATAGATGCATACCCTAGGAGATAAGGTTTTAAGGGTACAGTAAATTGGAGGATTCAACCTACGGTTTGGAAATATTTGAGATCTAGATGAAAAGTAGGAAATCTATGACCCTCAAGGCCATGGTGGTACACCCCTCTCCCCTCTCCCCCCCCACCCCGCCGCATTTATTTATTTACTTATTTATTCCCTTTACATACCTAGCACAGCCTCCCTTACCTCCCAATCCCTCCCTCACATGGCCCCTCCCCCATCCTTCATTCCCCTTCATCTCTGAGAAGGGTGAGGTCTCCTTTGGGTACCAACCCTAGTTAGAGTGACAGGATCCACAGGTACACGTCTTTAGTCCCAAGACTCAGGAGAAAGAAGCAGGTACATCTCTAAGTTTGAGGTAATCTTGGTTCAGCCCCTCGAACCCATAGTAGAAGGAGAGAACCAACTCCTGAAAGTTATGTTCTTATGTCCACGTGTATGCCATGGTATGCACGCTCCTGCAGGTAACAAGAAGAATAATTAATAGAAATAATATGTCAATCTAAGGCAATAATGAACAAGACGATTAGTATGCAATCATAAGATGAGATCAAGCCTGGTGTCCTGAATGGTATGAAGAAAGGGGTTTTATAATCCATTGAGTAGAGCACACCGTGAGCTGGTACCCCAGAGGCCCCAGGAAAGGAGCTATCACAGCAAGAAGAGATCACCACTACCCAAGGAACTGTTCTTAAAAGAAATGAGACTCGCCATCTTAGTATCAAAAGAAAAGCTGAACGTGCATTGCTCAGCTGGACAGGAGATATTTCAGAAAAAAAATGGCGCAAGGGGCTGGGGAGGGGGATGCTCGGACAGGATCGGCCAGAGTCTCTACACCTGTGTTTTATAAGCAGAGATTCTCCCAGCAGCCCTCAGATCGGACTCTCCAAGAAGACCAAGGGGAAAAGACAGCAAACCCCTCTTGTGTGTGATTCGTACTAATTATACATTTTCTGAGGCAGAGTAAAGTTGAGTCCCGTCCTCTAGTGCTCAGATGCACAGCCTGGAGGCAGGTATCTTGGGCACCATCTGCTAGGCCTGTCACAGGGTTGCAGGGCTTCCTGCCCCCTCCCGACCCCCCACACACACACACCCTACGCTGCTGCTCTGGGGCAGCTCTCCTTCAGGCCTCACCCTTCCAACCTAACCAGTTTCAGTGCCAGCAGGAAATCTTTGGGTCTCCCCAGCAATCTGCTTACAGTGAGCCTGTGATTAACCTCATTAACGCCTGTGTTTACCGCAGTCACCGTCAGCTTTCAGCATTACTCAGAACCCTTAAGAAGCAGGAGGGTTGACATTACCCATTGGCAGCCCCCTGCCTCCGGGCATGCAAAAGGTCTGGCACCTTTATCATCACCTAAACACACTGGAAAGGAGATGACCATATAGAATCCCCCCCCCCCCCTGTGAGTGCCTGAAAGATTACTCAGAAGATTATAGTCCACAGGGTAAACATGAGCTGGGCATTCTTCTGGGAAGAGTTCACCAGTGCCCCTAAGGGAAAACATACGGCTCTTCTAGAAAACCACCCAGCAGAGCTCAGAATTGGGGCAATCAGAATAGCCACCCTCTATCCCCAGGCTGCCTCCCAGAAACTAATTAATGCTGTGGATATAGCTTGCTAATTATTTTCAGAATTACTGCCATCTCCCATGGCCCCAACTGGAGGCCCATGGCCTTTACAAGGTCTTCCCTGATACTGGTGGCATGTTGCTTTCCTCTCCTGGGATGGAAAATTTCATCAGAGCCAGTGCATGCAATTGTAAAATCTCTTCATTCACAAATGAGTCCTTACAGTTTATCTAAACTCCACGAATTGCGCCTACTCCAAGTGCCAATGCCGTGAGCACTGGAGACATGATTTCAGAACTAGACTGGTTTCAGGCTGATAGGCAGAGACTTCCCAGGGACTGTGTGTGGATGGAATGTAATAAGGTTGGTTAAAAAAACAATCACAACAAAAAACTACATCTTCACTTTTCCTCACCTTGAATAACCACCAGTCATATTCGCTGGCAGTAGACTCTTGTTTCTGCAGTGATGGCCCTGCCTTTCAATTTTCCTCAGGGAGATAGCCTTGTCCTGTTCTCTGCAGACTGCCTTAAAATGCCGTGCATGCTCCTCACTAACTCATAGCGAATGCAGCTTATTAGACCCTACCAAAATAATTCTGTGCATTTGTCATAAGGCTTCTACATTAATTTCTTACAAATATGTTTGTTGTATGAATAGGCATATGTCCTTTATTTCTTATGATTTTCCTTTATAATCTTGTCCATTTTGTGCATTTATTAAAAACACATCTGTGAGAAGGAGGTCTGGGGGGGGGTTCCCATGCGTATGACCGAAAACGTCATCACCTCTGCGTGAGACAGCAAGTTCTCAGTCACTCTTCGTTTCTTTATCTTTTAAAAGTAATATATAGGCCCAATGAGGTGGCTCAGTGGATAAGGCATGCCACCAAGCCTGGTGACCTAGGTCCCATTTGCTTGAAGGTGAGAACTAATGCCCCAAAGCTGTGTCCTGACTACTTACTACACATGTTCTGCAACAATTCATGTACCACCAAGTCTCTCTGCCACGGACGAAATAAAAAAAAAATACATGTGATAAAAACATTATCTATGCCAAACACAGCTCTCACCTCAAAGACATAAGAAACAGTTCGTTACTGAGCCCAATAGGAAAGGGCTTGGAACAGACTCAGGTTGTCTGGAACAACACATCCACCGTGGAAATAGTCACGTGAGATTTGATTAGCCAAGGAACTAAAGAAAACCATAGGGCAAGGCATTTATCAACATTGATAGAGACCACGAGGAGGCAGGCCACAGCAAGGGAAGTCGCTACAGGTTTAGGATGCAGCCTATGGGCATTTTTGTTCTTGGAAGTTGGTGATCTGCTCTGAAGGCGTGACAAAGGCTTTAACCTGGTAGTTAAAAGGATGTTCGGTCAGGCACAGGTGTGAACAATGAACGGCCACTGAGAGGTGCAAGGTTAGCCCAAGAGCATGTGACTGTAGACTCCAACATTCTTACGTTCCACCGTCAGGAAGTTCTAATCTGTCATTTGACTCTCAAAGCCTTGCACAGAGATAAGCCGCCGCCCCCTCCCCAGTCCCAGTTTACACGAACAGTCCTGCTGCTTCTGAGCATGATTGCCCACGTCTCTCCCACCTTTCAACTACTCAGCCTTTAAATGTTTCTGTCCCTTTTTTTTTTCCTGCTCTGAACATTTCAGGTTCTCATTTTCTATCACTGTCCCTTCTACAAGCAATACCCATTCCTGTGGCCAGGGAAGAAGATTCCGGCACCCTGGGCAAACACCACGAGTGTGCAAAAACTGATCCTCTTCTTGGAGACCACTCTGAGTGAGCGAGCCCCGCGTGGGGCCTTCCATGTCTCCCAGGCCATCCTCACCCCAAGAGTGAAGACAATTGCCCGAGGCCTGGTGGGGGGCCTCAAGAACACACTCGTTCACAGGTAAGAGGTGGCTACGACTCCTCAGGTAGGGTTTGTGTTGTTGTGGCATTGGTGACAGTAGCTGGTTGATTGGTTTGGTTTGGTTTGGTTTGGTTTGGTTTGGTTTGGTTTGGTTTGGTTTGGTTTGGTTGATTGGTTGTGTGGTTGGGTTCATTGGTTGATTAGTTGCCATCTTGGTACAGTTTCGGCTGGCCTCGAATCCTCCTGTCTTTGCTTCCCTGATACTGAAATTACAGGTTTACATACCTAGTGCTATCCCCCAGAAGAAGTTTGAACACACATACAAACTCTCTCTCTCTCTCTCTCTCTCTCTCTCTCTCTCTCTCTCTCTCTCTCACACACACACACACACACACACACACACACACACACACACACTCTTTAGGCTGTGGAGATAACTCATTTAATAAAGTTATTCTCCTGCAAACATGAAAATCTGATTTCCAGAACCCCTGCAAAACCAATCCAGAGCACAGTGAGTCCGAGTAATCCCAGAAACCAGCACTGGAGAAGCAGAGACAGCTGGATGCCTAAGGCGAACTGTCTGACAAACCTAACTTAATTGGCAAGTTCCAGGCCAGTAGGAGACTCTCTAAACCAAATGGATTATATCTGAAGAGTGAGAGCCACTATTTTGAAAAGCTGTGGATTCTCAGGGTAGTATATGAATAGCGCTCTAAGAATCCTTTGACACTTTGCTAAAATGTTTGCATTACTCCCTAAACACTCACTATATTTTGATACTATGACAAGCACTTTGAGCCAGTGTCACCGAGTGGCTTTTTTTTTTAATGACACATCCATTGTGATCCTCTTATGACCCACTCAGCTGACTGGGATACTCACTATTTAAGAAGCATTAAATACAGGCTGCTTTGCTCCATGCTAGGAACTGTGAGATGGTCCTCCAGAAATTTGTTCTTTCTTCTTTGGTGAGCATGAATAAGTCTTGAGTACCATGCCACAGCCTTAGTTACTCCCTTGGGATAGAATTAGGCCTGATAGACAGATAAACAAGGATGATCTAGTCATTTTGTATGTCATGATATTCTTTGTTCTGGGCACCAGTGAATGATGGATAAAGGATGTCAAGAAAACATATTACATGTATATGCACATATGGGTAGATTATGTAGATTGCATATATGTATATGTATTTGTACATGTATGTGTATAATGCATACGTGTATCTGTATATGATATATATGTATATAGACGGATATTACAAATACTCTTTTCAGTAGGCTATCCTTTGTAATACAAGTTGAAGAAACTAATGGATTTAGGTTTTCTAAAAATGATATTTACAAGAATCTGTTTAGTTCTTGAGTTCGGGGTGGTGACTGGAATTTGGATAATGAAAGCTGTATTCAGTCACATCACAGGTCCAGTCACATCCTCAATCAGTCACATGCCCAGTCAGTCACATGTCTGTCCAGTCACATGACAGTCACATGACCAGTCACACTCATTTGGTTCTGAGTTTGAGAGCATGGTTTCAGATAATAGCCATGTGCTTAGTCAGGTGTTTTAACGGCAAGCAACAGCAGTGCTCTTCCTTTGTGCTGAGAACTCCTGATAATGTAACCATGGACAGAACCACAGGCACCTTTCCCCGCAGCCCTTCGAAGTCTTAACAGAATTAACTGTGCTCAGCTGGAAACAAAGTAACCCCATGGGCTGGCCAAGGTGCTCCTCCACACCTACAGTCCCCAGCATTTGGAAGGCTGAGGCAAGGGGATTGTGAGTGCAAAGTCAGGAGATGCTTATGACTGGGCTAGATGTCTGCACTTTGGAGGACAAGGGTATAGTAGAGCGAAACCCTGTCTGTAGCCCAGGCTGGCTTCAAACCGACTGACTGCAATCTCCTGACTCGGTTTCCAAGAGTGTTGGGATTATAAGCGTGAGCTACCAAATGTGGTAACAAGCAAACCAAGTGAAACGAAATCAAAACAACCTTCATCCGGTGTGGTATCTCTTGAAAGGACCTAGAATTATACATTTTCTTTCTTTCTTTCTTTTTTTAAGTATATGTTCAAGTTACTATTCCATTTTCCTCATTCTTTGGGTAAATTAGTAGCTTAATGTTATTTACTCATTCAATAAAGTGAAATTATCTGTATGTTCAATAAAACAGAAAGAGTTCCTGGGAAGAGGCAGATGGAGAGACACAGAGTAATCCGGTAGCCTTTGCCCAATAGTCTTTCAGCAAAATCTAACATGAATATTTCTATATCTGAGTGAAGACCAGTCCACTGCAAATCTGTGTGGGCAGCATCAGAGAGGCTATTTCACACAAAGGGTAGGTCCTTGAATAAAAGGTGCCCTTTTGTAAATGATTTTATTTGATTCTTAAATCCAGGCCAGTGTTTTTTAGTGGAGAAGGAACACACCATCCAAGGCCCTTGTGGGTCCTCGTGTAAGACAGTATTCAGGGAAGCTAAGTGACCCAGTGCCACAGATGACAGCTAAGATGGCAGCCACTGTGGGAGCCAAGAGCCTGTCAGAACCGCTGGGCTTCTGTCTGTGTGCTGCTGGTCACTGCTGTGAGCAGAGACTGTAAGACCTGACCAGTCTTAACTTACCAGACCCCCTGAGTGGACCACCTGGAGACAGAAATCGATGCAAAACGCAAGAGGAAATTTTATTAAATCCAGCATGCTGGGGTCGTCCTGCACACACAGAGAGAACGACCTTGACCCTCGTCCTTCGAGGACCTTTATACCCTCCTCAGGGCTGCCACCAATCACAGTGTGATTGGCAGAACAGTGTTACATTTAAACTAATTGGTTGTTAGGTGATGAGGTAGGTGGCCAAACGGTCAGTACTACAGAATGTGTCCCCATCCTTAGGTTGGTCTCCCCCTCCCCTTGTGGTCTGAGGAATGTAGCTAAGCCTTTGACCTTTTTAAAGTTCCTCCTGAGTTAACTCTTTCAAGACAAGTTTGAGCTTAGTTTCTTAGTGTTCCTAGACCTGTGATTGAGTTAGTAGTACCTGGATCTGGTCAGTTCACACTGGTTACAACCCCACAATATCACTACTCTCATGCTCTACTTTCTCAGTCTTCCTGCTGACAAACCCCCTCCTCTCTGTTTAGTGGTCATGAAGACAGCATGAGTGCAAAGGCAAAGTCTCCCAGATGGTAGTGAGAATGTGTCCCTTCAATGAGTAGCCCTCTTGGCATCCCAGCCCTTTCTGGTCATGGGAATACTAGGGGTGTGATCCTACATTCCTGTGCCCGCACATCAGAGGGAGAAGAACGCGGTTCTGGTGTAGGAGTCTATTCCTAAGCGCCAGCAAATCACATGACTGTCATTTCACCGCTGAGTAATCCTGGGTTCCCCCCTGAGCGCCAGCACCCTGAAGGCTGTCTATACTGGCTAGCTGTACAGGGGTGCTACCTAGCTTGATTCCATGCACTGAGCAACAGTTCAAACCCATGGGAGACTCAGTGTGCCTTTCTACTGGTGACCAGATAATTTTCTTGATGGGAGGCTAATCCCCAACTTTCAGAAACACTTTGAACATGAGAATCAGTTGTTCCCATTGGTTCATCATCCTGGAAGGAGCCACAAACATATATAGGCAATTCAGACTTTCAGTATTTCTGTTGTAATTTTCCTCAGACTAGAAGACTCCTGATCCAGAGTACTCACAGTGAGTCACAATGCAGTCAGGAGGCCTGGAGTAGAAACCTGTAGGGTCCCTACTAATGTCACTGAATTATGTTCCCTCTCTTCAAATCCTTGTATTAAAATAATAGTCCATCCAGGTGTGGTGGTGCAACCCCTTAGACCTAGCACTCCAGAGGCAGAGACAGACAGATCTTTTTGAGTTCGAGGCCACCCAGACCTATGTATTGAGCCCCTCCCTCAAATAGGATAAAACCTTAATCTAAAGGTGAGTAAATTTAGAGAAATTTTATTTTAAAGAGAGAATTAAGTTGAAAGGCCAGAGACAATAAAAGATAAATTCTATTGTCTCCTAAACCCAGAGACAATAGAAGATAAGCAAGGCAGCATAAGTCTGTAATCCCAGAACTCATGCAGAGGAGGGAACAGCCAAGGTCATCTTTGAAAATGTAATATGATTCTCCAGGAACAAACAAAAGGCAAGAGACTGCAGGAATGTGTGTGTGCATACAGAGAAAATGACTCTTGAGGTGCTAGGGGAGAGGGTGTGAGGAGGAGGAAATCTCCTACAAGCCGAGAATGAAGACTTCAGAAAAAGTTTTGCCCGGCAGCATCTTAACCTTGAGCCCGTAGTCTCTAGAACAGGGGAAAAGAACTCCAGTTATTTGAAGTCAACAGTGTATGTGTTGTTATGACAGCACAGGTGAGCTAACACAGTCCCTTGGACCATGGGGTCCCTGAGCAAGTTCTTAAGGTCTCTGAGATGAGCTTTTCTTCACCACTTAAACTGGAGAGTATGGATTTTTAGTCTGCAAAGGGTCGGAGTTGCCTCTAGGTGTCAAGTATCATTTCCCCAGAATGGCCAGCAGATGGCAGAGGATCTCCAAACATAGCCTCAGACCTGGGATCCTTCGAATCCTTCAATGTAACAGGCTCACTACCACTGTGTCCCTCATGTGGACTGCTCTGAAATTTTGGTCTTTGTCTCTGAGAGTTCTGTGTTCTTCAGCCCCTCTTCTCAACACTTTGTTGTATGGATATATAAGGGATTCCTATACCTTCTGCCCAAGTGTTTCTCTCTCTACCTTTTTACTCTTTTGTTTACAGTCCCTTTTCTTGGCCAAATACACGATATTGCTCTAAGCAGCCATTGGCCTGAACACTTTCCACGTACTATCTTTCTGATTCATCCTGTTTCACAGGGAAGAGTAGCCAAGGGACAAGGGATTTTAGTAAATTAAGATCTTCAAGAGTCCCAGCTAAAAATAGAAGGACGTCTGTCAGCCACAGCCAGCTAATACAATTAAAAAATATATATGTGAATTAATCAATACAACTATTTCATCACATGACGGTGTAGTCTTCACTGACTGAGAGAACAGCTGAGGTCTTAGCATCTCTCTTTCTAGAAGACCAAGAAGTGAGGGTGCATCATGGTAGAGCAAGGGCAGCTTCAGCAGAGCAGGGGTGGGTGGGACAGCCAGAGAGAGCATGAGTAACAGAAGAGAGGGGCCCATGGATGTTAGCGAGAGCAAATCCAACCCGAAGGATTCCTAGACGTATCTAACCTACTGTAGACAGTTTCTACCTTCCTTTGCTGGGTACTTAGTGAGCTGTGTTTACCAGTAGCCATGATGGCTCTCCCCTTCCTCTGTGCCTTCCCACATTTACATCACATGGGATCGAAAGCATTATTTACATCATGAGCTCTGAGTCTCTGGCACACCAGAAGTCTTCTGTTTATAAAATAACCCCAGCAACTGTATTCAAGGGACAGCTGGTTAAATATTAATCTATTAAAGAGCCATGTCAGTGCTAGGATAACTATCTCTGTGGAAAGTTATAGGATAACTATGTGCTAGGATAACTATCTCTTGGCCTTTTGTAAAAGTTAAGTGCTGGTAGTTTTTTGTTTTTGTTTAAGTAAAATAAAGGTGAATCCCCTGAAGCTTCCAGAAGGATATGTGGAAAGAAGTGAATTAGAAGTGAATGTGGTTCTTAAGCAAATCACAGAAATAAATAAATAAATAAATAAATAAATAAATAAATAGGGATTGGAGGGATGGCCGGGAGTTAGGAGCACTCACTGGAGAGGTAGCTAAGCCGAAGACACAAGTTCAGATCTCAGCCTGTAACTTCAGCTCCAGGAGATCCAACTCCCTTTTGTAGATTCTGTGAACACCTCTGCACACACATGCATATACCTTCATGAAGACACATCCAGATAAGTAAACCTTTTCAAAGAAACATAAAACAAATTGCGCTCCATCAAAATTAAGGAATCCCGGCTTATCAAAATATTTTGTTGAGAAAAACAGAAGGCGAGCTGCAAAGTAGAAGAAATGTTTGCCAAATATATCTGACAAAAGGCTAATGCCTGGAAGTAAAGATGATTTCTAAAATTTAACATTTAAAAGAAGACAGGGGGAATAATATCAAACCATATTGTGTGAAACTCTCAGAGAACAAATACAAAAATAAAGAGTGAAAAATGATTAAAAACTAAGTAGAAGTATTGTTAAAGTGATGAATACATAGATACTTGCAAGAAAAAGGTACACAAGTCCAGTCTGCATTCCCAGCAATCCTCCTGCCTCAAACCTTCCATGGGCTAGGATCACAGACATGCACGAATGAACTTGGTTTAGAATGGCTAGATTTCAAAACACTGGTGGGACCAATTTTTAGGGAGCACGTTAATTGTCTGTAGCTTTCTTGTCCTGTTGGTGGGACTGTAAAGGGAAATGCCCCCCCCCCTTGAGGAAAGCTCTGGCAGTTTCTTATAAAACTAAATATAAATAAATCCTATCATAGACCGGTTTTATCCCTTGATTTTTATCCAAGTAAAATAAAAGATGATGCCCATAAAAAGACTCATAAAAGAATGCCTATAATAGTGTATTCATAACAGCTGCAAATTAAAAACAGTCGAGTACCTATCAATAAGAAAATGGATAGGCTAGGTTATATTCACACAGAGAGACAGTGATGCTTTGATCGGTACAAGGCAAGCAAAATAGGAAAATGTCAGTGGCAAGAGATGGGACAGATCCATTTACTGTAAAATGTCTTTCAATTTGCCATATGTTTGAAATTTTTTTACAAGGAACCCTAATAACCTAGCAATAGAGGACTCTTGGACTTAGTGTTATGAGGTCCTGTTAATGTGGCTGTCCTTCTGATGCTAGAAGCAAATGGTCATTTGCATCACAGAAACCTTGGAAAGGTTAGTTCTGGTGGAAGGCTAACCCATATGCCTGGAGAGACAAGGCGTATGCGTTTCTGATGCACACTTCGTCGTGACAGACATGGGTCATCCCCTTTTCTGCAGCCGTCACTCTAACCCCGACGATCTGTTTGTCCTCTTTCCACCCAACCCTTCCTCCGTGCAGGAATCTCCCCGCCATCCTTGAGTGGGTGAAGACTCAAAAGCCTGGCGCCATGGGTGTGAACATCATCACCTCTGACTTCGTGGACCTGATAGACTTTGCCACGACTGTGATCGAGTTGAACGACCTTCTAGAGGATCAGGATCAAGCTCTGACCAAGTGTTGAATCCATGCTTGCTTTAATGTGAGGTTGAGGTTGTTCATCCAAGGTAGGGTTCTAGTAAAGAGGGTTCTAGTAAAGATGGCTCGCTCCCAGGCAGTCATGGGGAAGTGAGGAAGAGAAAGAAGGCCCTCTCCCTTTCCTCACATAGCTATTTGGATTAAAAAAAAAAAAAAAACCCTAAGGGTTTTCAATGCATTTTCCCCAAGTGACACTTTCACAAACTTAAGTCTAAGAGAAGAATGCATATTCCCTATGGTTAACATCAGGATCTCCCCAGTGTCTTGTGGTAGCGAACGGAAGATGGAAGCATCCGTTTCAGGTTCAATGGGATATGCAACATCTTCACTGGCCCAGCTTCCTGTAGTCTTCTGGGGTCATTTGAGCCGGTGTGAAGACTAAATCAGAAAGGCATTCCTGGTCAGAAGAATGGCACACGCAAGCACGGACCACCCTGAGGGGTCTCTGCCGTCAACCCAGAGCTCTAAGGGGCTCCTAGGGAGCCAAAACCCAGGTCTCCCATGAACTGTACAGTATCACCACTTCTCTACAAGATCAAGATTGGATTATTATCACAGTGCTCAGTCACAGGCTAGCTCTGCATATCTTGGGCTGCTAGTGGGGCACCTTTATTCTTCATATAAACCGTGCACACTACCCTTGGCATCAGAAAAAAAGTATTTCCTTATTTTAACGTATTTTGGGCCCTATCTTTAAAATGAAAGGAGCAGTAGTGGAAAGTCTTCTATGTGAGGGCCCAAAACAAACGAAACATGCATGTCCGTTGCATGCCAGAGTTCTTTGATTTAGTTCTGTAGCTTTCTCCCCAAAATGACTGTCAGGCAAGTACCGGCATCATTTTGGCAAAGTCCTCTTTGAAGCGAGGTCTTCAAGGCAGATAGCAGAATCCTGTTTTATGCTTTGCCTGTCTGGGACCTGGTCCTGCTGGATGACACAATGCTTGTCTATGACACCGTGGAGGCTGACACGGGATGCGTGGGATCGTGCAATGGAATTAGAGGACGACGGTCCAAGTGGGTTTGGAGCCAGTCTGTAACTCCTTGCAAACAAGACTACCTCGGGGACATTTAGCATGACTCGTATGTCATCAAGTAAAGGGGGAAAAGAAGGAATGCTGGACGTTTCTGCTTGTTTTTCCATTTAGTCTATTTTCTGTGGGTTGTTCTGCCAACTGCCTTTTGCATGAGGGCTTGGAGACACAATGGGGATTTTTTTTTTAATTGATAAGAGGTGCTTTTCATTGATAAGAGCCCTCTTTTGTTTTATTTGCTTTGTTTTCGTATTTATTGATTTATTTATTCGTAGACTAAGGATCTGCAGTGTTCCTCGCCTGAAGAACACGCACAGATGTTTACTGGACTGTTCCTACCCAGGATGCTGCTGTGGCCATCCGCCCATGCACTGCATGGCGCATCTCAGGGGCTGCGAGTGACCTCGTCACTTTGCTGTAGATGCCCTAACACCCCCCCACCCCCCGCCCCAAAACTGCTGAGGACAATGTATAAGCGTGGATGTGATCAGATGGAGGAAGCTTCTGCCAAAGGCATGCACAGGGAGAGAAAGTGAAAGGGTTGTAAAAAAAAAAAAAAACTACACAAGTGCTTGTGTTAGAGCTTTGGAGAGAGAGCTGGGAACAAAGGCTGAGAGCATCCAGCAGCCTTCAGCCCTATTTGAGAATCCCCGAAGGAGGTGTCAGATTCCACATTCCTAAGGAGGAATATAAACAGGCAGTCCTGGGTGGGGATGTGCATTTACAGAGATGGCTGGACCTTCTTCTGGCACTTCTCACATGTCTCCCTTTGATGGCCTGTGTCTGTTGTGTATGCTGGCTGCCTTGGGGATAGCTTGGGTGAGCTAGTGAAAACATGCATGCCCCCTAATGGCTGATCATCTGACCTTTCTTTCCCTAAAGTAATTTAGGCCTCGACTTTTCCCTTCTGTAGTTCATGGAGGCCACAGCACAAACGCCTCTGAGAAAACCCGATGTAACCTCTCCTGCTCTGGAGTTTGAATCCTGCCCAGAGGTGGCTCTCTGGGACGACCTTGTCTAATTTGCCAGCGCTTCTCTGCCCAGGGCTTCCCACTGAGCAGGAGTGCACACCCTCATCATCTTAATTCACCCTCAGTTGCGATGCTGAGCTCGGCAGAGAAGCTCCCGAAACCTTAGCCTACCCTTGGGTTTTCATACGTTTGTTTTTTATTGTTGCATTTTTGTTTGTTTGTTTTGATTTTTAATCATCCATTAGTTACAAGGGACTAGATCACTCCCTTCTGTTAACCCTTTGTTCCTTGGCAAAACGATAAGGAGGGGAGAGGAGAGTCACTCTGCTCTGCTTTATTTCCGCCCCAGCTTTGTCCAGGTGCTCGGTGCTAAGGAGCCTGGTGTGTCAGCAGGTATCCGCACCGGATGGATACCAGTCTCACTTTAGGGCTGCAGACTGTTCAGTGAACTGTTTACTTCCGTTCTCTCCCTCCGTTCTGAAATACACAGTTGTATCTCACTTCGGACATGTGAGTGCACCTCAATGTTTGCATGCTGTGCCATCAAGCATAACGCAGAGGCACGGGACACTTCCAAGGCCACGTGTATGGACCCCTACTCCCACAGTGAGTGCATGCGTGTACACTCACTGGCTTGTCCGGGGTGCGTGAGGGTCCCAGCCTTGCTGATATTCTGAAAGTCTGAGAGGTTGCGGCAGGAGGATTATTCTCAATTCCTCCCAGGAATTACTCAAATCTCTGCCCCCAAGAAAAGGCTTCCAATGTTGTAAAGGCTGCATCTGTTCTGTACCTTGAAGACCAGGCAGAAGGTCGAGTGAGTTGGACAGAGGAAAAATAGAACGTGGGCCCCAGGGCTCATTCTGTCATAGTTATAAGTAAGAGTTCTGACCCAAATATATCACGTGTTCTCTAAAATCTAGGTAGTCATTCAGATTTTTTTAAAAAAGGGCTCTCATAGTTGTTCAGAATAAACTTCAAAAGCAACTAAAAAGCTGCTTGATTAACTTTGTTTGGGTTTATTTCTGTTTGGAAATTTAACTGGGTTCTCCACGAACTCTCTGCACCAGTCCCACACAGCCATAGCCCCTTGATGGCTGAGACCTAGATACCCTAGGTCTCTGTGGGTCAGAACCGTGTCTCAGGGCTTGATCATTGAGTTTATCAGAAGTTCCAAGGATGTTATGGATGGGAGACAATTTTCTTAGGATTGAACAGAGAAGTCAGGATGAGTGTGACGGAAGAGATTGGTGAGTGTTTGAGGATTTGGTCTGAGATCATGGCAGATCTTAGAGGTCATGTAAAAAATAAGTGCATACATTTGCTGCATAAGACTTGATAGTCACTGTTTTCTCTAGTGCTTCCAATGTTGTAAAGGCTGCCTGCATCTGTTCTGTTCCTTGAAGATCAGGCAGAGACTCAAGTGAGTTGGACAGAGAAAAAATAGAAAAAATGGAATCAGGTCCAGACCCTGATTTTTTTTTTTTTTTTTTAGAACTGTTAATCTAGAGTTCAGTGTTCAAATCCAACATTTTAGATGCATGCAGAGAAAAGCACAAGATCAGAGCAGAGATAATGAACGACCTTAAGAACCACAGATTTTTCATAGCCTCATGTTCACATCTGGAAACATATGCTTCTATTCAGGAAGGCAATGAAATGAAGAATTCCGAGATTAAATGAAGCTTTCTGATGTATCTGGATATTCGCATGTTTTTTTTTCCCCAGTGGTTAGGGTTAGGGTCAAGGGTCAAGGGTCAGAGGTTAGGGTTAAGGTTAGGTCTTACCGATAGGAAGCCTTTCCAAAGAGACATGATACAGCCCAGCCATAAGCACAAAGTGTGAGGTGGAGACCCAGAAGGAATCCAGACTGAAAGGAGACTGCTGCTTACTCTGAGAAGCAAATGGACTACAAGCAGACATCATTACAGAGGTTTTGTGATGTTCTGGGAAACAACGGGCTAAGACATGAGCCACAGCCACAAGGTCTCCTCCCTTAGCTGATCAACTGTTCCTGAGCTAAGCTCTCATTGGTTCTCTCGTCTTTCATGATGATGAAAATCTCAAGTGGCTGCTTCATAAATATGAGGTCCGAGAGCTCGGCCTACATGCCTTGTCCTCCGGGGATGCACTCTTAGCATGGTTCTTCTGTGCACACGTGCAGAGAATATGGTTAGAGTCATGCAAGAGTGTGGGACAGGCTGATAGAGTTTGAGTCTGTGTTGGACCTTTCGGAGTCTATGGAATATGTGGGTCTCCATGAAATCTGCCGAAATGAACATGGGCCCCTGAGAGGTGGGTTTTCTCTAGAGGGAACGGTAGGCATTGAGAGTACCGAGCACCCAAGCCAACAGGAAGCTCATGTGGGGCAGCACAGAAACACAAAGATGTCCTTCTAGATGTCCTTAACTGTGCAGCGCACCTTAGCCTGCGTCCTCAGCTGCTTCCTTGTAGGTGAGAACACAGTTTCATGACTAGTGCCACCTTGGGACACGGGGAGAGTGGACTGACTGAATAACAAGTGGTGTCAATCTAAACGTCCCCTCAATTCCAGGTGGTTCTAATCAGCGTGTTACTGCCTCAGGAGACCTCCGACGTCCACAGCCTTTGGATTCCCCAGCGTCCTGCTATACACACTGACACTCACGGCCATATGTCTGAGCTAGCCTGACTCTGAAGCAACCCTACAAGGATGCTGTTGAGTCAGTTTTTTTTTTTTAAGCGATGTCTTAGTGTAAAAAAAAAATATTCTAAGATAAGGATCTCCTGCTTTAGGTACTGTGCTTTAGCATCAGACCCAGCAAGCCCTGTCCTTAAAACTTACAAACCCATTTGCAAACAAAATGGTCTGAATGTGACAATCCTCTCTTCCCCTTGGGGGGAAACTCAGAAGCACATCTGTTGAGGCTTTTGTCGTCATCCTTTCCCATTCCCTTCATAGAAAGCTGCTTCCGCCTCTTGTCCCCAGCATCTCCACCATCCGCCGATGACTGCGTCACAAGATGCCGGCAAAGAGCACGCTCTGACCATGATGGTGGTTGTTCTTTACCCTTCTCGAAGGCACCAGTCTGCCTCCTGCTCCCACCCCATCATTAGAACGACGCTTAATTAGAGCCCTGAAATTGGGACCAATGTTTAATTCATAGAGCACAGGCTTGTTCACCCTGTTAAGCCCACTAGGAAACATAGCACTTTGAGAAGTCAGATAGGCCTTTCGCAGCTCTGTATAGTTGCGATGTCACACCTGTTATCGGTTTATAGCACTAATAATGTGTCAACTATAGGTCTATAGTATCAAGACGATAACTCTTAGATCATGTTCTATAAATAACAGTACCCTGCTGCTATTAATATTACCCAGTATGAATAAGTATTAAATGCAGATTGTGTATGCATTATTCATATTATGTACATACCAACTGTAATGCTTAGACTCCCTGATCAGTAATATAAAATTACAGAAATTGTTATAGTAAAAAAAAAATCAGTCTTGGTCAGTTCAGATAATTTGTGTATCTGATAAATGCTGTATTGGAGATTATATTTTGTCTTCTATTCATTGATTTACACTGCAATGCATGTGGTTTGCTAAACTTAAGAAATAATAATCAATTTTACCAATTGTAAGTTTAGGGATAAAATTGTGCATATATGCTACTTGACACTCTGAAATGTATCTTGTGGCCTGATTGTCGATGTCATACACAGTTCACCTGCCTTCTTTCCCTCCAGGAAGTAAGTGTTGAATTGTATCTCTTCTTTCTTGAAAACTGGGTTAAATCACTTGATTCATACTAAACTATTGTGAAGCCACGGTACCTCATTTTAACTGTGAAAAAAAAAGTGTTAATAGGTCTGACCATATGATGCATTTCCTTGTATTTGATTTGAGCCAGTTAACAAGGTTTAAACCTAGTAATAAACATGAATCTTTAATAGCCGTGTTTCCTTGGTTCGAATGAATATTTGCTTACTGACCTACATCTAACTTTGTTTTAAAGAGCTGAAGATTTGGGATCAAGAAGATTCATCTAAGCCTATCTGCAATTCCTGGGACGGGTAGAGTGTGGAATGTGAGCACTACCGTGTCTACCCCGCTTCTCCAAGCTCCACCCTTAGCACTTCAATCTTCCTGCTAAAGTTAGCCCAGACCTTAGTGGCATCCATGGTCCCACTTGATCATCATCCCTGCTCACCCTAATTTGAACAATTACTAGATGCAAAGAGACTCAGGTGGCCTGGCCATGCATACGATGAATAAATAAGACTAACCGGACCTTCCTGCTGCAGTGGAGAGCACAATATTGTCTTCTTGTAATTATTTTTAATGTGATACCTCGGTCTATTTTATTTCCTCAAATGCACGCCCCACTTTCCCCCCTCCCCCTTATTCATTTCAAAAGTAATGAGTTGTTATAAAAATCAATTTAACAGAGATTAAATTAACTTTGAGGAGCGATGCATCTCATGAAGCCACGTGGTAGAGAAGTCATTAGGAATGAAAGTACACCTCTGTGGTTTAAGAACCACGCCACAGTGGGAATTTCGTGGTTGCCCTCTTTTGGGAGCAAGTGGTATTTCAACGGTGATATAAACTTCCCTTTCAAGATTGCTTTTTAAAGGGCGAGTTGTGAAGAAGCTATAGGAATAGCCTACATTTGTGACTCTTTCTAGACTTCCTTGGGTGGGGAACACAGCTGGTGCTACCACCCACACACTTCACCCCAGACCCCAGCTCCGCAGCACTCTGCCGTACAGGCTCTTGGAAGTCCATTTGGGGGCTACTGTGTCAGATAGCTCTTTTTTTCTCAGACCTTCATACTTTTTGTAGGCGTCCATCTTCCACATTTAAAAGAATTCATGCCAAAGAGAAGAAAAGGCCTCTGTGTCAACCCCAGCCATGGCCACACTGGGCAAATAAAGAATTCAGAGAGCAAATCTCACTTCTTCACCTTTGCAAATGCTTGCCTTTCTGTGAATCCCTGAGGTGAAGGTGCCTGAAAGTCCTGGATGTTTTGGTGTATGTGTGACATTTTTTTCCAAAAGGAGGGGGGGTTGGTAAGCAGGGGGAGGTGGGATGGGATAGGAGGTTTTCGGAGGGGTATTGAGGAAATGTAAATAAAGCAAATAAATAATAATAACAACAACAACAACAACAACAACAACAATAATAAAAGACCAAGTTAAGTCTGAAGAATCTTATGGGATAGTTGGACTGTAGAGAGCGGGTAGCAGGCTCATGGGTAGATATAATGAGGCTTGGCTGCCTTGCCCAGGTCTGGACACCACCTCTCAGAGGGAAGCAGGTAAATCAGAGCTCCCCACATGAAGCAAAGCTAGAAGGAAGGACCGTGTAACATGAGAAGTATGGAGAGGAGCTATAAAATGGATACATGATGTAGATAGCTTTAATGTTTTCAAGTTGTTGCATGACTTAGATTTAAGAGCTTTTTAAATTATTATTTTATGTGTATAGGTGTCTTACCTGTATATGTATGCATACAACATGCGTGCCTAATGCCAGCAGAGGCCTGGAGACAGAAGTGAATCCCCTGGAATGGTAGTTATAGATGGTTATTAGCGGCCATGCATGTGCTGGGAATTGAACCCGGGTCCTCTGAAGGGGGCAGTCCCATGCTCTTAATTGCTGAGTCATCTCTCCAGTATAGTTTTAAGTTTCACATTTTCAGAGTTCTAAGATAGTAGATGTAGAAAGAGAGTGAAAGAACAAAGTCCGGGCTCTGAGTCTCTTCCTGGTGCTGTTTCTACCATTTCTAGCTGCTTCTCCCGGCATCATGGCTGTAGGGAATAACCAGAGACAGGGGTTACCATTTCAAAAACAATTGAGACTAGATAAATAAAAGTGTTCCCTTGTGGAAGGGTTAAAAAGCAGCCCACTATTATAAAGGACGGCATACATTATCACCTGCCACAACAAATTGCACCTAACTTGATAAGTTAAAAGAACACAAATTCTTTATCTTACAGGTCTCAAATCAAAGGTTTAAAATGATTTAAAATGAGCCAGTGAGACCGTGTTTTCTCTCTCTCTCAGGATCCCCAAGGAGAACCCAGGTCGTCTCCTTTTTAGCAGCTAGAAGATGTGTAAATTCCTTGACTGGGGATCTTCGTTCATCTTCCAACAAATAACTTTGCATTTTTAATATTTGACTCTGTAGCTGACATTACATGGCTTTTTATTTTCTGATTTTATCTTATGATTATATAGGATTTTAATTGAATACATCTCAATTATCTTTCATCTCTAGATACTTCATGTAGGAGGTCCCACTGTTTTTTTAAAGACCTATTAGCACTTGGTGGCTGCTGGAAGATGGAGGGGCGTTTTCTTCAGTGGTGTAGCCACTGATAAATAGCCTGTGCTTCTATGAGTAATCCTAATTAAATTAATTCATACACACAGACACACAACATAATAAACTATGCAATGTTCATTTTACCATGTAATGCAGTGAGTCTTGACTTTCCTAATGTGTGACCCTTTAATACAGCTCTTCATGTGGTGATGATCTCCAACCATAAAAAATTTTCACTGTACTTCATAACCTCAATTTTCCTACTGCTATGAATCACAATATAAATATTTTACACTCCCCCTCCCCCCACAAAGAGTATATGACCCACAGGTTGAAAACAGCTGCTGTGAGGTAACATAGGCACAGTTCCGGGAATCAGGCTGGGCAACCTTAGGGAGATATTAGTCAGTGTGTCTTAGACTATGCATGTGAAGATTTCTGCAGGTGTTCCTTTAAGAGCAGAGCTGGTTCTAATCCCAGTTTTAGCACCTCCTTCTAGTCATATGCCCACCACTCCATTGAACATTTTCTCCCTCACAATAAAACTATAACATAGGTGATAATATGGCCAACATATACCACATTTTCTATACATACAACCCTATTTCTTCAAAGAACTGTAAAACAGTTCTCAAAAAAAAATCCATAGAAGAAATTCTATTACTAAATTGGAGGGTTGATAAAGGATCCTCTGAATTCCCTCCTGAAGCCATTAAGATAAAGTAGAGTAAAGCTCCCCTTTCTCGTGTAGATTATTCTCAAGACACCTTGTCTACAGACCCAGTGACAAAGTAATCTCTGCTGGATAGCCTACAACTAGCAGCCACTGTGTGTGCCCTCACCTCCCAGTCCTGCTCTCTGGTTCTGCCATGCAGCTCTCTGGTTGGATTTGAGTAGGCCTGGTGTGTATTGATTGGTCAGGTCTGCAGCAGAGACGACTCCCTCTTTCACATCTGTCCACACTCCTGACAATAAACAAGTCGCTGCCTGTGGCCAGCAGGGAAGGAGACTAAGGGATCACCCCCCTTTCTTTCCTGGGGAAGAGTGGATTCTTCTGCCTCAGCCCTTAGACTCTCCAGCTGAGGTTGGACACCCGATAAGAAAGCAGTAATGGAGGTACGTAACCTATCTAATCACTGCTCCTTCTCTTGGGTCACAGAACCAATACCTTGCCTCGCCTCATAACCAGGACATCTTTGGTGTTGGCCTGCTGAAGGAGAGGTGGTAGATATCACTGTATGTCAGGAAAATTAAGTTTCTTGTCCATGAACATAATCTGGAAAGCAAGCTGTGTTTTCTACCGTCTTCTCTCTCCTCTGAAAGTTGTTGACTGTTCCTCTACATATTTTGAGTTTTGCAGAGATTTTTCTTCCTCTTTCCTTATAGAACATCCTATCTGTGATTGATTGACAAGTTTCCATTGATGCTGGTTCCACCAACATAGCTCTTTGCTCTAGAACTTTGCTTTTATGTGCTTCTTTCTGTTTTCAAGATGATACCAGAGAGGACAGTGTGCATATACTTCTGAAGTCTGTCAACTTCAATTGACAGGATTTCTTTAAAACAAAACAAAACCAAAAACCACAATCATTTTCTTGCTCTGGAACTGAAGAGGTTAAAAAGTCCTGAAATTCCTGGAGCAGGATCAAGCCTATTTACCCAAGCTTATCACCAGAGCAGCCAGGTCAATCATTGACTGACCCAGCACTGTTTCTTACTGTTAATGGAGGACCCCCAAAGTCCTTGCCTAACTGAGTACCCGCACAGAACACACACTCACATACACATGGTTATATAGAAAGTGTTCACAAAAGTCAGCAAGAGCCCATATGCTTTTCTAACCCCTATACGTCTTTGTTCTTTCCAGAGTGGTAATCACCCGAGAAACATATCAGCTCAGTGATTCATTAACTCAATCAAGACTCACTCACAGGCCCAATGCCTAGTTTCACCTCCAGGGCAGGAAGATGTAGCTTTAGAGAGAGCCTCAGCTGTCACTGGAGACCCAGGAAAGGTACTGGAACGATCCAATAAGACTTTAGCTTACTCTTGGAGGAGAACAGATTATCTAGAACAACCAGGAAAGAATAGAAATGTCCTCAACTTTACCCTTTCCAAAACCTTTATTTTTAACAAATATGATTCACTCTTCTTTAGTCTGAATGTAACGCCACTGTTTGCAGAAGTGGCTTATTGTAACTACACAGACCTGTCAGGTCTATGTAATGATTTCTAGCTCTTACAATTATTACTCAAGTGGTGGGTGTGGGGGTGTGGGGGTGGGGGGTGGCTGGCGATTCTTCTGAACTCCATTTAGGAAACAGATTGGCCCATGCACTAAACAAAGTGATGTGTGATACTTATTTGGTCAATCATTTATGGGTAGGAGGTGAATACCCCCAGGTGAGGACTGTGACTGGAATTTTTAGTGGCTGGACGGTTAATTAGATGCAGGAATTGAGACCACTGCAGACATTAACCCTGTCTGTGATTTGGACAATGTCTGAGCTGCCTCCAAGAAACGTCTTGGAAAATAACCATCCGTGCATTCTGTGATAATGCCCTGCAAAATGTCAAATGTGCCTATACGTGCAACCTCGAGTGTGTCTGTAAGTTACACAAGTGGCAGAGGTGGGCAAGGCTGCAGGACATTCAGATATACTGACAGATTTACCTACAGTGCTGTAGGCTGCCTTCTACCACTCACATATCCTGTCTGTGTAGCATTTAGCTCACTCTGGAAGGCCAGTGTGGTAGATCAGGTATTTCTGTACATTGGAAATTAGCTAGGGGGTGGGGGGAATTATTATTGAGACTGACTGGCTTAGTGTAGGCACTGTCCTTTTACATATTAGCAAGTTAGAACCAATTAATTAATCTTTCCATGATGATGTTGTCATGAGAGCCAGGATTGAACTTACTTCTCCTTTGTTCCCAATCTTGTCTTTCTCATGAATCAAGTCTCAAGTCTCTCAGAAGACTTAAGAACACATATTGAGTAGCATATTCCAGAAAGCCAAGGTAAACAATTCTGCATTACTGTGTGGTTGTGTGTTGCCTGAGGCCCGTTGGGAGCCACTACGACCAAACAGCATAAGCAGTGGACTTCATACCCCTTAGATGGAACATAATGGAAGAAACGGGAAGGGAGCAAAAGGCAGTCTGGCCAGGTGCAGCAGTCACTAGGGTGTTCTTGATCCTAGTGAGCTTAGTTCATTCTGAGGTTAGGACTCAGCCTCTTTCATTTCATGCCCTCAAACCCATGGTCCCAGTTGGAAGTATAAAACTAGAAAAGGAAATGATGTTACCACGTTTCTGGGAACTCAAGAGTTTACCATCTCATGCATTCCAGCTAGTGTCCCCTCATCTAAATCCAAGGGATTTGGTAGAATGAGGCCTTGGCTAGGAATCATTAACTAACCATTCTATTAAAGCTCCAATGTCTGTAACGACACAGGCACACATTAGCTTGGAGTCTGTCTTGGTTAGGGTGTCTATTGCTGTGAAGAGTCACCAGGAATATGGCAACTCTTATAAAGAACAATATTTAATTGGGGTTGGCTTATGGCTTCAGAAGTTTAGTCCATTATCATCATGGTGGTGTGCAAGCAGGCATGGTATTGGAGGAGGAGCTGAGAGTTCTACATCTGAATCAGCAGGCAGGAGAGAGAGAGAGAGAGAGAGAGAGAGAGAGAGAGAGAGAGAGAGAGAGAGAGAGAGAGAGAGAGATTGGGCCTGGCTTGAACATTTGAAACTTCAAAGCTCATCAACCAAGCCAGTAGGCTCAGTCAGTCAGTAGGGTCTCCAGTGCAGGAGTGAGCATTAAAAAGAAAAAAAGACAATTAGACAACATTAGAGCATGACCCCAGTCAATTCTGAGACTGAAGGCATATTAAATTTTTTTTCCAGTCCACTTTTATACCATTTTAATTGCATGCTGGTATTAAGGGCAGGTAGTACGATGAGAATCAAGCAAGACAATAAACACAAAGTCCCATGATCACTCTGGCGATCACTGTTTCTAAGGATGATCAAGATATCTGAGCCTACTTCTTTGTTCTCCCCTAAAATCAGATTCTTCCTTTCTTGTCCTTGGCCAATGTCAGGTCCCTGCCCGAACTTACTTCTTTGTCATGGTCTAATGTCAGGTCCCTGCCAAGGGCACCCTGAAAAGCTCTCCACGTCTCATCCTCGGTGACACTCCTCCTCCAACTAGGTCACATCTATTCCAACAAGGCCACATCTCCAATAGTGCCACTCCCTGTGGCATTCAAACACATCAGTCTATGGAGGACCATTTTTTTAAATTAGAATTTTCTCTATTTACATTTCAAATGTTATCCCCTTTCCTTCCTGGTTTCCTCTGAAAACACCCTATCCCATCCCCCCTCTCCCTGTTCACCAATCCACCCACTCCTGCTTCCCTGTCCTCACATTCCCCTATAATAAGGCATCGAGCCTTCTCAGGACCAAGGGACTCTCTGGAGGGCCATTCTTATTTAAACATCAACCCCAGGTTCTGTTAACCTCAAATTTCTCTTTGAAATGTCATTAGCTCTCTGGCACAAATTGCAAGGCAGCCACAATGCCCAGTACTTACACAATTAAGATAAAGACATGCTATCATGAAATGGAGTCAGTTGAACATGATTGAACAAAGGGTTTCTTTTTGAGCCTGCATTTACACACCTCAAGAATATGGCAACAAACACCTTATAAGTAGGAATTTGTGTATGAATCACCACGTCTACCTCCTTAATCAGTTGGCCTTATATGAACCTTATTCTTGTGTTATCATTCTTACCTAAAACAGGAAGAAACACAGAACGGTACAGAGAGAGGGCAATACCTCAAAAGAATTGTCCGTCTATTTCAAACATTAAATGAATAAATGATTAAAGACCATTTACTAACCCTTTCCATTAGTTCTAATAAAATAAACCTGTGTAATGTGTCCACATCATGGATTCCTGAACATGAGGTAACATTTGAGTTAGTTCAGTTCTATCTGATCTGAAAGACTGTATTCTGTGTCATTGTTCTGGAAAACAAATCTATACATTATTAGCTCTTCTGTGTCCATTGCTCCTGTAAAAGGGTGGAGAGTCCTTTACAAAAGCATTTGCTTGGCTCTTAGAGATTATATTTATTCCATGATCTGTTCTTCATCAGACATTTTGACCCTTAGAAGTACAGATCCTCCTTTCTGGGAAAGGGCCATAAACCTAAGAATGTCCCCAGGATGCATTGTGCTGCTCTTGGGAAGCTATGACAGAACTTAGTTCTTACCTTTGTCACAATCTTCCATTGGCTTTTTAGGTTGATTTCAGTGTAATACAGAGGAAATCGATTTTTTTTCTTTATTATCATGGTGTGCATGTAGTGAAAGGGGCTTTTGGCATGCTAGGCAAAAAAACGTACCCCCCTCAGTTCTCTACAAGGTTATTTTAAAAGTTGATTTCTGTGGTCACATTGGTCTGAAAGAAAGCTCAACTGTCTCTAGATTTTCTTTCAGGTGTGCAAGTTATTTTGTTTAATGTTGTACCAGCCATTTTATGTTATAACAACTGTCATAACAGTTGAGATGAGCACTGTACTCAGATTCTGTCTTTTTAGATAAGAAACTTGAAACTCGATCCCACTGAGATTTCAGTCCCTTGCATCTAACAAGCCCTATGGGGTTTGAACTCAAATTCTTTATTCTGTGTGTGTGTGTGTGTGTGTGTGTGTGTGTGTGTGTGTGCTACATAAGGATTCTTCTAGATGTTTAAGGCCTCTAAATAAGAGCAGTGTGGCCCACAGCTATTTTCGGCCCTATAAAATGTCAAATGATTATACAACCTGCTCTCAGGTTGTAAAGACCCATTCAAGCAACAGTTCCCTCGGTTTTGGCTAGAATCCTGCTAGGTCCGAGCCATAATGGTGTTATTTTAGTAAGATTTTTTGGCATAATGAAAATGAAGGCAGTAATTGTAACCTAATAAAACCTAAGGTCCAAAGTCTTTGCCCTTGAACAAAGTAAGACATAAATGGAGTTCATGACAGAATTTGTATGTATGTATGTATGTATGTATGTACACACACACACACACGCGCACACACACACACACACACACACACACACAATCCCCAACCTGTGTCCCTTGATATAGTTTGTATCGGTAGGAGTGGGAGACCCACTAGTACCTCCACGCAGTCATCTGGTGGTGGACCTATCAGCCAATGTATCCTCAGGGTTTCTATGGACTTTGAGGATCAATACGTTTGAGATAAGCGACAGAGAGAATGTAATTCTTATCCCGGACCACACCAACTTCAAAATCGTTGCACTCCTGTCTCTAATTGTTGTAAGGACAATTTTCTTTATAGGACCAGTAAAGGAGCTGAATGTAAAAACAATAAGTAGTAGTAGTAGTAGTAGTAGTAGTAGGTAGTAGTAGTTAGTAGTAGTAGTAATAGTTAGTAGTAGTAGCAGTAGTAGTAGTAGTTAGTAGTAGTAGTAGCAGCAGCAGCAGCAGCAATTCACCAGAGCTTGGAGAGCTTACCAGAATGTGAAATGAAGATGACATTGTCACAGAAAGCCCCAAGTTTATTTAGAGAGCATGATCTAGTTTTAATTTTAACTTTCACTAACACTGAAGTAACTCACAAAGTCTTGTGTTTATTACATAGAGCCAAAACACTACCAAAATTACTTCCTACAGAGAATTCTAACTGAACAGGATCATCTTTGGCCATCACTGGCTTGCTGTTTTGGAGGATGCATTTCTTAAGAAGACTCTTGGACAGTGCCTTTGGCTGCTTCGCCAGTGAGTTTCTGTGGAAAGAGGGCTTTCATCCATGGGGCCACTTGGTGGTGATCTCATTTGATTTCACAGTGTGAGCAACTGAGAGCTAACAGTTAGTATGCAAGCATGTTGCAAGAGGAGAGGACATCCAGAGACCAAGCAGAGGAGCTCACAGGGAAGATATGTATGGTAGGCTTCCTCACGGTCTGAGAAAGTCCCAGGATGATTCTGCCACTCCAAGACAACGAAACCTCAACTTCAAACTCCTGCATTCCACAAAATCTAATTTTGGCTTAGCTAGCAATCACGAATATAAGCAGAAGCAATTCCTGGAACCTGATTGGCTTCTGTTGAAACTCATCTTGTCTGGCATCTATCTACAATATGGGGATCCATTATTCTCATAGATGTATTCTCAGAGAATAGATTTGTATTGGTAACATAAGCACATGCAGCAGCCACTAATACAGCATCCTGAGTATTTTGGAATCTTAACAAATACCTGTGAGTAGTATTAAGTAGCAAACAGCAGTGATTTTAATAGAGAAAGTGATTCTTAAAAAGACATTGGAGCCAGATGTGGTGGCACACCACGCCCTTGATCTTTGCACTTAGGAAGCAGAGGCAGATGGATCTCTTTAAATTTAAAGACAGCCTGGTCAACAAAGAGATCTTCAAGGGAACCAGAGCTACACAGTGATACCCTGTCCAGAAGAAGTGAAAGGAGGTTGCAGGGCAGATGAGGATGTCAACCTGGGAAGGCCAGTAAAATGGCTCATTGTTGTTTCACCTTCCTATAAACATCTGGTTTTAAGATATTTCCCTCAAAAATAGAAGGCTTTAATCTTGGAGGAAACTGCTACACAGTGCAGGCCACTATTGGTAAGGTACCATGTAAATCACTTCTCATCTAAGCCCATGTACAAAACCACTGAAAGAGCAGTGTGAAGATAGAAGAGGCACTAATTAGGAAGTACAAAGATGAAAAAGGTCAGTCGGAGGGGAATAGGAAAAGGTACTTGGGTGAATATGACCAAAATACAGTATATACATATATGATTTATGTACTTGTTTGTTTATTTATGAGTATACTCTTGCTGTCTTCAAACACACCAGAAGAGGGCATCGGATCCCATTATAGACGGCTGTGAGCCACCATGAGGTTTCTGGGAATTGAACTCGGGACCTCTGGGGGAGCAGTCAGTGCTCTTAATCACTGATCCATCTCTCTAGACCCCCCCTTAAAAGATTTATTTATTTATTTTATGTATGTGAGTACACAGTCATTCTCTTCAGACACACCAGAAGAGGGCATCAGATCCCATTACTGATGGCTGTGAGCTACCATGTGGTGGCTGGGAATTGAACTCAGGACCTCTAGGGGAGCAGTCAGTGCTCTTAACCACTGAGCCATCCTTCCAGCCCTCTGTTACCTTTTATATCATATGAACTAGACAGTCAATCTCCTTTTAGTTACACAGCCTTGGGTTTTATCCAAGGCCAGGACTATAGTTTATTGTAAATTAAATTTGCCCCTTGACAATTTCAGACATCCGTATGATGCACTCTGACTACCCTCCCTCTCAGATCTCTCTTCCAACTCTACCAAAGCCCCCTCGTCCCGTGTTCATGTCTTTTTCTTATTGTTTTGTGAGTCGCTGAGTTTAACCAGGGCTGTTCATGTGACCATGGATTTAGAAATATCCAATAATGGGCTTCCAGTGGATACACAATTATAATCAATGACTCACTACCTCAGAATTCAGAAGTAGCCGAGAGAGTTCACTAGGGGGGAGGTAGGCTCTGCTAAGTCTCTCCAAGACCCATGACTGCTTACTGACAAGCCCCAGCGTGTGCAGGCCCAGTGCAGACAGCACTTGCTGCCGTGAGTTTGTGTTTGCAATGACTGCGTCATGCCCAGGAGAAAGTATGTTGCAGCTCCCCCTTCCACCTTTGACTCTTCCATTCTTCGTTCCCCTCTTCAACAATGTTCCCTGACTTTGGAGGGAAAAGGAGCATCAATGTTCTGATTAGCGCTGGACACTCAATTGTCTTATACTCATAGCACTTTGATAGCCTCGAGGCCCCTCAGTTCACTGACAATTACTGTAAAGAAACTTCTCTGATTAAGGCCAAAGGTAGGATTCTTCTGGAATTATACATTCAGAAAGAAATTGGTCACCATGTCTATGTAGCTAAACAACTCTAGCGAGGTCTTTCCTAGGGCCTTTGTATCAGGCATGAATCCTGTTCTATGGAGAAGGAATCAAATCTAATGACATTGTTTGTTTGCCCCTTCCCTGCATAGGCTAATGTGTGCTAATAAAAACTTTACATAAAGTAAATATGGAGCATCGGAAAGCTGGCTTAGTGATTAAGAGAACTTACTGTTCTTGCGGAGGAAGCATGGTGACTCACAATTACCCATAAGTCTAGTTCCAGGTGTCCTATACCGTCTTCTGGCCTCTGTGGGCTCTGCCCACACAAGATACACATAGCTTCACACAAGCAAACACAAATATATGTAAATAAAGGAAAGAGAGAGAGGGAAAGAGAGAAAGACTCCTATGCCTTAGATTTATAATTCCTGAGTGTGTCACACACTGGGGAGGCAGACATCAGCCATCCTTATTAGAGAAGGGGCCCACCAGCTGGAGACTGCAGTGAACCACATTTGAGTTCACGCCCAGCTGCAGTCTTGGCAGTGATGCTGGGCTTTGTCTCCCATGTGTCACTAATAAGTGCTTCAGAGAGCAGACAGTCAGGACTATTATTTCTCCCTTAATAAATAAACAGCAGCTCTTACAGGTGGCACGACTCGCCTGAGGTTAAAGAAACATGGCAGTGAGTCAGGTAGAACTTTGTTTTGGTGGCGGGAGTGGGTAACGTAAGGAAACTATGGGACTGACTCGGGCTTCCACTGAGAAGCAGAGCAATGGCCGTGGGCTGAGGAAGACTCTGCTCTGTATCCGGAGAGACCACCCCTGTCTATCTGCCCCTCCCTGAGTGAAGCCAGCTGCCTCGCCCAGTGTTACTCAGCCCGCTGACTGCTGACTTGTGCTGAGCTCCTGTTCCTTCCTGTAAGCTCCATGAAAGGCTATTTGTAATGCACATCAAGGAAGTAAGAGTTCATCAAAGATCTTCCCTGAGGCTCTAAGTGGAAAGGGCAGTTGGCTTCAGAGAGGCTCTGATTTCTCTCTTGTAATCTGCAGAAATGAAGGGCATCCTGGTGACTGATAGGACAGTGACATCCATTCCAAGCACTGCTTTTTCCTTTTTTTGTTTTCTTTTTGCCTTTGAGTTGTATCATCCTGTGCATCCTTTCTCCACCTAAAAAGGAAAGATTAATGCTTGCTCATTATGACACTTGAATTAGTTTAATTTCCTGTTGCTGTGAAAAAAAAGGGGGGGGGCTTGACAGAATCAACTTAAATAGGAGCAAGGTTGTCACACTGTATCAATAGTCAGGAAGGTTCCTATTGCATCCATAGTCAGGAAGGGTTACATTGTAGCCATAGTCAGATAAGGTCATATTGTATCCATAGTCAGAGTCAGTGGGTAACATTGTATCCAAAGTCAGAGGCAGCCTGGTCACTCACACTGTATCTATAGTCAGGAAGGTTTCCATTGTATCCATAGTCAGGAAGGGTTACATTGTAACCATAGTCAGATAAGGTCATATTATATCCATAGTCAGAGTTAGTGGGTAACATTGTATCCATAGTCAGAGGCAGCCTGGTCACACACACTGTATCCAGAGTCAGGAGGGTTTCCATTGTATACATAGTCAGGAAGGGTCACGTAGTATCCATAGTGGGAAAGGATTGCATGGTATCCATAGTCAGAGGCAGTGGGTGGCTTGTATCCATAGTCTGAAAGCAACAAAAGATGAATTCCAGTGCTCCTCTCTTTTCTTAGGGTTACTATTGCTGTGATGAAACACCATGATCAAAAGCAACATGAAGAGAACATAGTTATTTGGCATATGTTTCCAAATCATCATTGTTTCCCATAGATGGAAAAAGACAGGAAGTCAAGCAGGGCAGGAACCTGGAGGTGGGAGCTGATGGCGAAGCCACAGAAGGGTGCAGCTTGCTGAATTGTTCCTTGGCTTGCTCTGTCTACTTTCTTATAGAACTCAGGACAAGCAGCCTGGGGACATCACTACCCACAAATGGTCAGGCTCTCCCCATCAATCACTAATTAAGAAAATATTCCACAGGATTAGCTACAGCCTGAATTTATAAAGGCATTATCACAGTCAAGGTTCCTGCCTCTGAGATGACTATAATTTGTGTCAAATTCACATAAAAGTAGCCAGCACAGCTCTTTCTCCTTTTTATTCTGTCTAAGACCTATCCCCGGAGAATGGTGTCACCCAAAATTAAGCTATGTCTTCACCTCGGTTATCCTTATGAAGATAATCCCTAACAGGCATGTCAAAAGGCTTATTCTGTTAAATTGATAATATTAATTACTAATCAGTCTTAACCATAACACATTGTATGGAAGACAGCAACCCAGAGAAGGCCTATTCAAAGGAAGTCACTAATTGCACTGTATACCAAGGCCTGCCTAGAAATCCCCAAAAGAAAATGTGGCATTATCATAGACCCACTTTGGTTTATGTCATCCCAAAGGACTGAACAAGGAAGTAAAAATGATATTATACATAAATGTTCTTGTGTCTTATAAGGATTAGCCCATGTCACTGCCTAATTTTGTACCATTTGAACAAGTGTCTTGAATATTATTACATAATACATATATATTATAATTTTCAGGGGGAGGAATCTATGAATTCAATGAGAAGAGTCTGATTCTCCAGGCAAGATCTTCAAGTGGCTTTCTATAGTAACAACAAAAGTAGTACCAACTCTTCTTCATCTAAACTTTCACTCTATTCCTAATACCCAATTGACTCCTTGGGTAATTTATCACTAAAGGTATTGGGAACCCAATAAATAATGTTTTGTTGATAGTATTTGAAACATATTGAATACAATCATGTTTAAGAATCCATAAATTAAACAAGTGGTAGCCAAAAGCACCTTTAATGGTCTCTGTTCATTGTTGACTTGGCAGAACTTACTGTCAAATCATCTGGATATGACCCTCTAAACAAGTCTTAGGGGGATTATCTTTACAACATTAATGAGGTAGAAAGACTTACTGTGAGCGGCACCATTCCCTGTACAGGAAATCCTGGATAGTGAGTTCCAGGACAGCCAGAGTTGTATAGTGAGATGCTGTCTCAAAACAACAATATGAATTCTATTTTCTCACTCATTCATATAGCTCCCATAACTTTCACTCAGCCACTGATAGCCAAGGAAGCCAGAGTCTATCTATAATCTGACGACAAGTACCCACTCAACGGTTAAGGCAAGAACAGCTTATCCAGTAGAGGTTTCCCAGAAGAAGCAGGACTTGTCTTTATATGCCTATTTTTATTGCACATTGGACCAAAGTGGGAGATAGCTCTTTCATATCATATATTTCAAGTACTTGGGGACTCCAAGTGTCTTGCTATAGTTGAAGCAGAAGTAAAATAATTTGTGTGTGTGTGTGTGTGTGTGTGTGTGTGTGTGTGTGTGTGAAAGAGAGAGAGAGAGAGAGAGAGAGAGAGAGAGAGAGAGAGAGAGAGAGAGAGTTGCATGGAATCTTAATTTGACAAAGAAAGTAGATAATTTTACAATAAGAAAAATTTCACCAGGACTATTACTGGATATGGGTTATATAAAACACAAATCCTCTTTTAATTTCTGGAATTAATTAGTATCGATTTAGAAGGCTGGCCTTGAAGACTTCTATTGAGAGCATACTCCATGCTTTAAAATTGCTACAACATCTTTTGATCATTTTTAGAAATGATGGTCTACAAGAACCTTTAGCACGCAGACAGTTCTTCAGTGGTATCTAAATAAGTCTCAGGGTTGGTTAATGATATGAACTGCAGATGTCTTCAGTGACTCCGGGCATGGTAAATTATATATCCCATCACCATCTATATGATTTTAGGTACATCATCAACAAGATTAAATCATGAAATTTGAAGAAGTTTATCCATGGATAAAGTGACCTTAGCAGCATTTGTTAGATTATGTGCATGGCTTGCACATATGTTTAATTCTATTTCGAAGAAGATATATAATCTAACCACGTCTGGTTTTGCTTAATCTTTGGCTGTTTCCCCTAAAAAAACGATTAGCCAAGGTCACCACACTTCCTCTTTCTACCCCTATCTGAAGAATCTCCAATTGTGGTTCCACTAGTCTTCAGAGGCATTTGTATCAAAAGCTATCAACTCCCCCACATTCCCCCAGGCCAAGGTCATAACTGCATGCTGGAATCAAGTGTTTTCCTTTGTTCTAGCATAGATACAATAAGAAGGCATCTGCTGAGTACCTAATGCACGGCTGATGCTGTGCTTAGCTCTATGGGTTCAGGATGAATATTCACATTAACAACTGTTCTCAGAAAGTCGAGCAGATGAACCAAGGAAGCCGTCATCAGAGAGCATCATGCAGAGCTGTAGAGATATCAGGAAATGACCGGAGGATAGATATTCAGGAAGAGAGTTGGAAGAGATGAGATCTATGCAGTATTTAGTATAAAATAAGATTAGGACTCACATTCTTCCATTTTAAGAATTCTTTTTTTTTTTTTTTTTTTTTTTTTGGTTTTTTTCGAGACAGGGTTTCTCTGTGTAGTCCTGGCTGTCCTGGAACTCACTCTTTAGACCAGGCTGGCCTCAAACTCAGAAATCTGCCTGCCTCTGCCTCCCAAGTGCTGGGATTACAGGCGTGCGCCACCACGCCCGGCTCGCATTTTAAGAATTCTTTTTTTTTTTAATTTTTATTTTCTATATTCTATGTTTACATTCCAAAGTCTTTCCCCTTTCCCAGTTCCCCCACACCATACCTCCCATAATTCCTCTCCCCCCAACTATTCCCCAATCATTCCCCCTCCCCCCACGGTTTCTCTACAAAACTGGATCCAATCTTATTTGGAAGAAAATGCTGCTTCCTGTTTTCAAAATTGTCTAATTTTCCTAAAGGCAGCAGAGTAGAAACTAATGGTAGCCCCGAGGAAAGAGGTGTCTCTGCTCTCTAGAGAGGTAAGGAGAGAAGGCTGCCCAAGACATGGTTTTAAATAAAAAGCCAGAGAAGCAAAACATAGAACTTTGCCTGAATCCAAATATTGTGGCTGATGCCTATCTCATGAATGGGAACATTAATTTAGATCCATTCTCTTCAATCCACGCTTCTCACATATCCCCGGCCTGAGGGACCTTCTCCTGGTACACAGTCTTGTTACAAATCTGACCTCTACTCAGTTGTGCTTGGATTTAATTCATTATCGAGCAACTTTCAACAGGAGGTGAACAAACAGAACTGGCGAAACGATGATGAGGCCTCCTAATGTCAGCACCTGGGAACCAGAAAACACGAGACCAGAGGCTGGCCCACCCAGGGCAGAGCCCAATCAATGATTCATGTTGCCTGGCAAGGTCAATTGTGAGTTACAACACATTTTAAACAGTGTGTCAGTCAGAAGGGTAAATTTCATAGCTTTGAACATAGACTTTATGAGACTCTAATAGTGACTTAAACAAATACTTAAGGTTTGATTGGAACATTTTATTCCCTTAAATGGTGTTATTTCCTAAAGGGAGACCAAAAGATTGTTGAACTGTCACTCCTTTTAAGAAACAGACGAGAAGTCAAACTTTTAATAGAGCAATTTGCATGTGAGTTTTAGTCTTTCAGCCAGTTTGAAACAAAGAATATATGCAAAAGTTAATTAGGCTATGTTTAGCTACATAAGTGTTTAAAACTGCTTGTACAAATACTATAAACACACATAAATATAGAAACGGTGAACTGGGAAAGAATATTTGCCACAAAAATAAGTCAAAACTAATGGCTTCTAACAAGTCGTAAGTAATCCATCCCATGACGTCAGCAGCCGGGTGGGGAGCTGGGCCTTGAGGGAATTGGAAAGTCACAAATAAAAAAAGTACAAGACTTGGTTTTCATGCAGGTGCCCAAACGACCGGAGCAGGGGCTGGCCCTGAATCTGTTGCCTGCCTGCGTATCCTGTTTTCCTAACTGGGCTGCCTTGTCTGGCCTCGGTGGGAGAGGATTTTCCTAGTCCTACAGTGACTTGATGTGCCAGGGTGGGTTGATATCCAGAGTGGCCTCTCCCTTCTCAGAAGATGAGGGAAGGGAGAGGGGAGCCCGTGTAAGGGAAGGGCTCGGAGGGGGCTGTGATTGGGAGGCAAAGTGAATGAATAACGAAATTAAGGGAAAAGGGGGTGCATGACCCATAATCATGAATACGTAGATGTCCAGCCAACTAAGGATGAAGAACTTGAAATAATACGCTAGTAACCCCCGTTTATGAAATTGGAGAAAACTGAGTGTGTAGAGGTATTGATGACCATGTGACATTGCTGCTGAAGGACGTGTCAGTTGCTGCAACTTAGTAATTAAGGACACTTTGGCTGGGGCGAAAGGTTAACAGGTGAAAGTTCTTGCTGAGGAAGCTCGATGACCCAAGTCATGCAAAAAACCATATCCTGTGGCATATATATATATGATCACAGCCCTCATACAGCAAGACAGGAAGTGGAAAACAGGAAAATCACCCAGAAGCTCCTGGGCCAGGTTGGCCTGGTATACACAACACAGATGTAAACACTTATTCTCTGACCTCTACTCCAGTGGTTTGGCAAATGTGCGCTTGCACTTGCACAAACACACACACACACACACACACACACACATACTCACACACACATACGCACATATACACACACCACACACACACACCACACACACATACACACAATACTCCCACTTACAGACACATAAGCACACACCACACACACATACACACACATACACACACACCACACACACATGTATACATGCACACAATACACACACATAGTCACACACACACACACACACATATATATATGTATACACATATATGTGTGTGTGTATATATATATATATATATACAAACACATATATACATACACAGAGAGTAGATTAAAGTAAAAAAATTAAATAACACATTTAAACCTATCAAGATATCTTAATATTGGTAAGTTTTGATTTAGCAAGGGGTAACACACCTCTAAGAAACACACCTCTAACACACCCCGAGTAATCTACTTTCACCAACTAAGCTCTACCTCCTAAAATTTTCACAGCGTTGCAGAAGTTTACTCTCAGCTGGGAACCAAGCATCCAAAACACATTTCATATTCCATCCATAATAACTTCAGTCTCTGAGGTAACAAGCTTCAGCCAAAGATTAAAGTTGAAGGTAGACATTGTGTTTCAGCAAAGGCACCCCAAATTGCACTTTATGTACAATATTTTGAACGAAACTTTATCTAAGCCTTCTGAGGAGTAAATTGATAACACCCATGATTCTAATGCTATGGATTTATGTTCATGTGAATTAAAAATAATCTTGTAGGGCTGGAGAGATGACTCACTAGCTAAGAGCACATACTGCTCATGACTCCCCTGTAACTCCAGCTACAGGAATGTCTGATGCCCTCTTCTGGCCTCCTTATGCAACTGCATACACTTGGATGCATATACACACAGAGACACATACACATAGAAATAGATGGTTTCAAGGATGTATTAAAGAAAGCGTCTTCATTTAGGCATTTTTAAAAATAGTTGTATTAAAGGTGCTGGGTTCAAGAATGGGTTGGTGGTCAACACACAAAAAAATCATGAAACTACTACACAAATGGCTAAAATGTGAGTTCTTTTTTTTTTTATTGTATATATTCTATATTTACAATTCATTTCCCTTTTTCTGGTTCCCCACCCCCAAAGGTCCCACATGCCCTTTTCCCTCCCCCTGCTCCCTTATCCACCCCCTCCCACCTTACTGTTCTTGTACTCTCCCACAATGATGTTTTGGTCCATTCTAGCACCAGTGTCCACTCCTTTCTTCTTGTGAGACATCACTTGATATGTGATTTGTGTCTTTGGTGTTCCAAAAATGTGAGTTCTTTAATGCACAAGCTCTTCTAAATATGTTTGTATTTGGGGTTAGAACCAAAATCAGGGCAGAGGAGCTCAGGGATGGCCTCCTTCCTCGGCAGGCGATCCAGCGTGCTGGGCTGGGGCTAATCCTCCAGGTCTCCCTCTGGCTCTGCTTTAGCTTTGTCCAGGAAATCTCTCCACTAAGAGTGGACACTGGTGCTAGAATGGACCAAAACATCATTGTGGGAGAGTACAAGAACAATAAGGTGGGAGGGGGTGGATGAGGGAGCAGGGGGAGGGAAAGGACATGTGGGACCTTTGGGGGTGGGGAACCAGAAAAAGGGAAATGAATTGTAAATATAGAATATATACAATAAAAAAAAAAGACAAAAAAAGACACCACTGGGCAGCTCAGTCAAACATTGTTCTGCTCTTCTATAAACTCCGTTTCTCATTTGCAGTTCACCCCCTAACTCCTGCGTCCTTATTTTTCTTTTTTACTTTCATTTTCCATTTCCTGTTTAGTTTTGATCATTTATTTGCTTTTTGTTTGTTTGTTTGTTTTGTTTTGTTTAATTTTGCTGGGTATGGCTTTCTGGGTAAGTGATTCCAAATCTTGTTTGGATCTTTGAGGCAGAGGAGTTTACTGTATTGGGAGGCTCAGTAGCTCCCCGGTGACATCACCTGTATGTATACAAGTACAGTATAGTTTCTCTCTAGTGTATGATCCTGAGTTGCTGGCACTGAACCCTGATGCTGTACATAGAGCTCTTGGTTTCAGAAGCAGATGAAGTCTGGAGCTGCTAGGCAAACATGAGATTTATTAAAGAGAGACCTAATAGTTTGCTGGGGAGATGGAAGAATGAAAGATAGTTGTGGGAAGGAACACAGGAAACATAACGTAGAAACCGGATGCTACCTTTCGTTGCTGCCACATATACCAGCAACGGCAGCATCAGAGACACCAGACAAACCTGAGGATATACAAGAGCATTTTCTCCAAGAAGACGCTGTTTGCCTCTGATAATCTGTCAGGGAGCTAGAGAAGAAAAGAGGGAACTTGGGGGCCAGCAAGATGGCTCAGTGGGTACAGCACTTCCCACACAAATCCAAAACCCTGGATTTCATCCCCCAAACCGACACAAAGGTAGGAGAGAATCAATCCCATAACGTTCTCCTCTGACCTCCACAAATACAGGTAAACACACACACACACACACACACACACACACACATACACACACACACACTCACACACACACACACTCACACACACACACACACACACACACACACATATATATATACATACATACATGATATATTAAATAAGAATGTAAAATAGAAGAAGAGGAATCTTGTAGGGAAACAAGGCATGCAGAGATGAAAACGGTCATGTCAAGCTGTGACACTACAAAGAAGTCCTCCCAATGTAGCTCACTCATATCTGTCTTTACTGGATGTTTTTCTGTTCAACAGTATGCAAACTAAGGTATTTATCTGAGATTAGTGACATTTATAAAATAGTTCATACTACACGTTTCCTGTGGCTTTCAAAGTCAGACTTTTGTTTTGTTCTTTGACACATGGCTCTGTGTAGCCCTGGCTGTCCTGGAACTCTCTCTGCAGACCAGGCTGGCCTTGAACTCAGAAATCCGCCTGCCTCTGCCTCCTAAGTGCTGGGATTAAAGCAGTCTGGCTTTCTACTAAAATTGTTAGTCTTTTTACTTGTACTTTTACAAAGTATGGTTAAGGCAGAAAGGTCTTTTCTGAGACATCCATTTCAAATTACCTCTAAGCCTTTTTTTCTTTAAAGAAAGCCACAAAATCATCCATTTTGAGGATGATTTACAGATGGACTATTTTAATCGCCAACAATTTAAGATATTTATTTCAAGTATTCTTGAAAGATTTCTTACATGTAATGAGTCAGATCCAGAGACATTCTTAACAAAAAGATCAAAGAGACATTTTTGGAAAATTCTTAGCTCCCTTTGTTTCTGCAGAAACAAAGACACCCATGTTATTAATATATGAAAGGGGATATAGCCACATACTTTTAAAGATGATTACTCACACGACAGGCAAGATGGTTCAGTGGATAAAGATGTTTGTCGCCAAGTTGGATGGCTTAAGCTCCATCCCCAGGACCCAGGGAAGAAAGGAACTGATTCTGCCCAATTGCCCTATGACCTCATGGTGGCCACAACCTTCATATAGTACTGTGGCATTCTCATGCCTTGTTACACACACACAACACACACACACGCACACAGACCTTCACACACATGTAATACAAAGTTAATGGCAACTGTGTCATAATATATTTTGCACTAGATTATATCTAGAAATTTAATTCCAGTGCCTTACTGAATCTGGCTTTACATTAGCCTATTACAAAAACTTCTTCTCTGTTTGTTTTCATCTCCTTCATGTCTAGAACATCCTGGAGGGTGGTGGTGTTAAATTTAACTTGTCAACCTACATTTAATTTTACAAGCATCTGAATCACTCTGCTGAGTAAGCAAGAACTGTCTGGCGCGGCCTTTGGCGATTCAGATAGAGAAATCACAGCTGAAGTAAAAAATACACTGCCAGGAGTACTTTTTTTTACCCTATTTTTCTCCCTTGTAATTTTAATGGTGCAAATGAAAGGACTGTTTTCCTTCTAACAATAGTGCCCTTGTTAAAAGTACTTTAAAACACTGCTCAGCTATAGAGACACTGCCTCGCTATGCTCTTAGTAGGACAAAGATGCCAACAGTTCTAAATCCAAAGGATGTGGCTCCATCCCCTGGTAGATGGTAAAGGTGGTTTTTTTCCCCTCCCAGGGTAGACTCATTCCCACTGTGTGAACTCGTGTCCATAAGCCATTTTCTTGCAGAGAAGCCTCATTAATCTGTAAGACTTACGACAATAGCATATTATTTTCCTCAACAGAGACTGCCATTGAGACTGCATATCACCACGGCAGCTGTCCAATTAAATTTTTTACAAAGGATTAGGGGGTCATATGAGCACCTAACAGCTGTAACAGCTAGGACAAAGCAAGGGTTCCCAGAGCGTGTGCTTCTTGGGACATGGAAGGAAATGTTAGATTTCGTACTCACACACCAAGATACTCATACCGTAAGGGAAAGTCAAATGAGAAACCAAGCCTCATCCAGCTGAGCACAAATCACTGCGTGCCTACAAATGGAGAATGAAGAGAAATATAACATCCTGCCTGTTCTTCCAAGATGGCTACTGTAGTTTCAGTGGCATGGGTAAAGCATTGAAGGAAATTGAAGACTTAAGTAAAAAGCTGAAGCCCTGGAGAGACACCATGGGTTTTGTACCTCAGTGGTAGAGAGCCTGCTTAGCATGTATGAGCCCTGAAAAGAGGAAAAAAAAAAGGATCTGGAATGGGGATGGGGGGAGGGGAGAGGGGAGGCGGAACAGAAGAAAACAAGAGAGAAGAGAGAACACAAGTGAGCATTAACTCTCCAGATCCTGTTCAGTAACAGCTGGCTGGCTGCTGCGAACTTTGAAAGCAAGAACTACCAGGGCCAAAGTAACACAGCAATAACTCATCAACGCATCCAGGCATACCTGTGCATGCCTTAAATCCTAGCTGGGCACTTGAGAGGCAGAGGAAGGCAGATCTCTGTGAGTTCCAAGTCAGCCTGGTTGACAGATCTACCCAGGGCTATACAATGGGATGCTCTGTGCAGAGGGATTCTCTCTCTCTCTCTCTCTCTCTCTCTCTCTCTCTCTCTCTCTCTCTCTCTCTTTCTCTCTCTCTCTCTCTCTCTCTCTTTCTATCTCTCTCTCCCTCCCTCCCTCCTTCCCTCCCTCCCAGTCCCTCTCCTCCCCTCTCCTCCCTCTCTCCCCCCTCGATCTTTTATCTTCTCCCTGTTCCCCTACCCTCCTTTCCCCTCCCCCTTCCCTCCCCCTCTCCTTCCTCCTCTACTCCCCTCCCCCCTCTTTCAAAAACAGACATATAAATGAATGAATAACTGTGAAGACCTTAAAGGCCATTTTAAAGTGTATCCACCAGTTTCAAATCACCTAGGAGACAATTTTCAACTTCAAGTTTCTTAAATATACCTGTTGAAAAGACTTCTTGATGAGCCTTTTAGACAACAAAATTCTCTCATCTTTTTACTCCCCCAGAAGATAACATATGTAAACTATTGCTAGTCAAGCAGTGATCTCAGTAAATAAAACATTAAATACCAATCTTTAAAAATATGCAAAATAGCAAAAGTGTGTGTGTGTGTGTGTGTGTGTGTGTGTGTATACAAACAGTAACTGGCAGAACAGATGAGGCAGGGACCAGAACTAAAGAACTATGCCCCAATGTTTCTTACACAATGAACCTTAGAGAAATGCCTTATGTGGACCACACTAAAAAGGATTAAAGCAAAAAGCAAACTGAATTGTAACTCTGAGGCCTTTCATGGCCTGTATATTACTGATTAGCACCTTATGTTCAATTCATTTTATAAGGCCTCTAGCTGGAGACATGAACCATGAATCTTAAGGAGTCCCCTGTGGGTTGTGAGCAAGACTGAGTCAAAACACTCAGTGCCTGGGAAAAATGTAAACCAAGGAGATGAAGAGATTCTGCTGCAAGGAGGTAGAAAGTCACAACCGAAGAAAAGACTCAGAGCCCCCTCAGAGTACACACAGATGCTTATTAGATTGTGGTAGATCTCCCTACAGCATGTGACAGAATGAATTCTTCACAAAATAATTGTGAACTGCCTTGGAAGACCTTGAAGAAAATTACAGAAAATTGCTTGAGCCCTGAGCAAACCACAGAAACAAAGACTACCATATGGGGGATAATCTCCCTGTGCAGGGTAGAGTGAACCACCATCCCCCAGCACTGAAGCCCTGGCTCTTAAGCCTCAGCATTCCTCCAAACTGCCGCAATTCCTGCCCCTTTCTTTCTTTCTTTCTTTCTTTCTTTCTTTCTTTCTTTCTTTCTTTCTTTCTCTCTTTCTTTCCTCTCTCTGTGTGGGTAAATGTGTGTGTGTGTGTGTGTGTGTGTGTGTGTGTGTGTGTGTGTGAGAGAGAGAGAGAACCCATGTGTCTGTAGTCATATTCTAAAAAGGATTTAAACTCTGATATTTTTTCCCCCACAGATCCCATACTTTTAAGATGATGGGGCTAGTAAAATGGCTCCCAGGACAAAGGCACATAACTGTAAGATTAGTAACCTGAATTTGAACCCCAGAAGCCATGTGGTGAAAGGAGAAAGCCAGGTTGTCCTCGGACCTACACACACACACACACACACACACACACACACACACTAAATAAATGTGAGAGGCTTTGCCAGAGCTGGACCGATACAGATGTGGATGTACACAGCCAAACATTGGGTCCCCAATGGAGGAGTTAGGGCAAGGACTGTAGGAGCTGAAGGGGTTTGCAACCCCATAGGAAGAACAGCAATACCAACCAACCAGACCCCTCAGAGCTCCCAGGGACTAAACCACCGTCCAAAGAGTACACAGGGGGTATGCATGGCTCCAACTGGATATGTAGCAGAGGATTGTCTTATCTGGCATCACTGGGAAAAGAGCCCCTTTGTCCTGTGGAGGTTCGATGACCCAGAATAGGGGAACCCTCAGCTGCTAAGGCAGGAGTGGGTGGGCAGGTGGGGGATCACCCTCATAGAGGGGGTGGGGTGGGGTGGGGTGGGGGGGAGGAAGGGATAGAGGGCTTATGGAGGGGAAACTGGGAATGGGGATAACATTTGAAATGTAAATAAATAAAATAACCAATAAAAAAGAAATAAAATAATATATCAAATGTATTAACAAACATCATAAAAATCTATTTATAAAACATAAGTAGAAATAATAGGTATTTCATTAATGGTTCATTTCTTTGAGCTACAGAGTGCATATATTTTAAATACCAGCAACAGAACTTACCATAAAATTTAACTTTTCATTAAATTATTTCCAATATGATTTCCAATGATGGGTGGTGGCTCACGCCTTTAGTCCTAGCATCCTGGAGGCAGAAACAGGCAAATATCTGAGTTCAAGGCCATCCTGGTCTACAGAGTGAGTAGGTCCAGGACAGCTAGGGCTACACAGAGAAACCCTGTCTGAAAAAAAAACAAAACAAACAGACAAACAAAAAATTCCAAATGTTTTGCGCTTCATTCAGTTTCCTTGGGTTTTGGTGTTGGTATATCTTAAAGAGTCGATAGTCTGACCTTTTCCATAGGATAAAATCAATACGAAGAATGAGTCAACCACAAAGACAAAATCACGAAGTGTTTCGGTGATCTACTGGATGGCATTTGTAGACAGTGAGCTTTGCCTGCTAGCACTGTGTCACCAGTGTGAGCCTGGGCAACTCTTGGAAGGAAGATAAGCATCAGGTTCTCAGGGATAAATCTATATGACCACCATGATTTCTTATTTATTCTCTATGTGTATGGGCATTTTGCCAGCATGTCTATCTGTATTTACATACCTGATACCCAGGGATGCCAGACAGGGGCTTTGGATCCCCTTGAGTTGGAGTTACATATTGTGAGCTGCCATGGGGGATGGGGTTTGCTAAAAATTGAACCTGGACCCTCTAGAAGAGTAGCCAGTCCTCCTGACCCAGTCCCTGCTCCTCTGTCATGGTTTTAAAAAGTAAGAGAAGAACTGATTTTCAGTGCTGATCAGAATAAAACTGCAATAGTGACATGTTCTGAACTGAGTAGCTTATAGACACCTTTCTTGCTCATAGTTCTGGACATTGGGAAACCCATGTAGAGATGCTGCATCTCCAAGATCTGGACATGTTATCTTCCCACGGAGTGGAAAGGCTAACTCAATCTTTGGAGCCTTCTCTTCTATGAAGGCACTAATCCTATTCATGCCGGCCCCTCCCCCATAACCAACCTAACTCTCAAAAGCTCCATATACTAACACTTACACTTGGAATCCAGTTTCAACATCTGAATCTCAGGGGCATTGTAATTGTGTGTGTGTGTGTGTGTGTGTGTGTGTGTGTGTGTGTGTAATCTATTTATATATAATGGATGTTTTTACATGAATGCACAGTAGGAAATATTGAGCATGTTTACTGCTTTTTCACCAATTGTAGTTTAATATAGTAAAAAAAAAATGTCATTTTCTAAATCCAGCATTGGGCTTTATCCAAACCAGCTTTCATGCCGGTTTATGGGGTATTTTTATCCCAGATTTATAGGTAAAGAAACACAGCTCCAAGAAGCTAAATAACTTTCAGTGCCTAGAAACAGATAAAACCAAATTTGGGACTTGGGTTCGTTGCTGTTCAGGATGTTTAATCAATAGACTATAATCAAATGTCCATCAAGAGATTTCTGTGATTATTATTGGTTATAACATATAATGGCAACAGTATGCAATTTACTGGACAGAGAGCTTAACATTGGGATCAAATAGGAAAGACCATGGGGAGTCTTGTGTGGTTTTATTTTATTTTATTTTATTTTATTTTATTTTATTTTATTTTATTTTATTTTATTTTTTGTGTTTCTGTAGTCTGTGTGCATGTGTGTGTGTGTGTATGTGTGTGTGTGTGTGTGTGTGTGTGTGTGTGTGTGCGCACGCGCGCAGATGTGTCTGAACTTGGAGGACAAAAGTCAATGACTAGTGTCTGTCTCAGTCCCTCTTGGTGTCATGTTATTTTTGACATGGTCTCTCACTGAGCCTGGAACTCACAGATTCATCGAGGCCAGTTAACCAATGAGCACTAGGATTCTCTTTTCTCTGCCTATATCCAGTCTTGGGTTCTTCCTATATTTTTTTTTAAGATTCTATTTTTAAAATGTGTATTTTTGTAAGTCTTTGTGTGTGACGTGTACATTAAACCCTTGGAGGCCAGAAGAGGGTGTCATATCTAATTATAGGTGACTGGGAGACCCTGACACCGGTACTAGGAACTAAACTCAAGTCTTTTAAAACAGTAGAAAGTACTTCTATCTGCGGAGAGATCTCCCTATTCCCCACTCTTGGGTTCTCTGTTAAACTTAAGCTCTTGCCCTTCTGCAAATGTCTTTCAGGAAGGACATAACAGGGTACTCTCCATTCTACACAAATAGAGCCGTCATTTAAGAGTCACTAACTCAGACTCATGACTTTGATCTTTGTAGTATGTATGCCCGCGGTAAATTAATAAGACCAGATAACAACTGGAAATGCTGGGCAAAAAACTCTTCGGCTATTCAAAAACTATCTCTCTCAGCAGAAACCACTTGCATTTCAAACCTTTTTATTTTACCTTATTTGGAGATATAAAATAGAATCCAGAACTACTTTCCTCTAAAATAAGAACTTAATATTTACAAATCTTCGTTGAGATAAAAGAAAAAAATAGACTCCTGTTTCAGAGATGCTAAGAACAGGTCACATGAATAAGCACGCTTTCTATTTTTTTTTTTCTAGCAAAGCCAAATAAAATTTCTCACTGTTTTTCAATGAAGGAAAAACACCATCTCCAATAACAAGGAACGGACTAGCAGTGCAGGGATTTTATTGAAAGGTTTACTTGGTTATTAAGAAGGGGATTTGTGCGGGGCTGCAGGGCCTCCCTCTTATGCTGGCCTCTTGGAGATGTCCGTGTAGTTTTTGTTTCCCTCCCGGGAAGCTGGAAGCATGCAGATGTGGTGAGACCAGGGGTGGGGGGGGTAGGGTGGGAAGGGGGATGGGGTGGGGATGGGGGTGGGGCAGGGTGGGGGTGGGGTGGAGTGGGGGTGGGGGTGGAGGGAGTCAAAGCTTGCCTTAGAAAAAGCAGTGGCAGTGTCCCGCCTGCTGCAGGTTCTGTCCTTTAGGGGACCTCTGGGGAGGACCGGAGGGTGGGCCGGGAAGCTACCTGGGACCTTTAAAATTAAACATATATTAATTGCACTCGGCTGTTGCTTCCCTTGGTGTGGAGCTAAATTACTTGACTCCTCCCTTCTCTGCCCCATCATAAAGGACAATTTGTAGCTAATCAGTCACACTGCAAATTGAGCGGGGGGTGGGGGAGTGGAGGGGCATGGGGGTGGGAAGGAGGGTTTGGGGGTGTGGTGGGGGGGCGGGGAGGGATGTCTTAAAACAGACATGGGCTCTGGATGCCTGAAGCAGGAAGAAGGGCTCAGCCTTCTCAGTACAGCCTCCGTTCAGAAAGGATCAGACCCTGTTGAGGAAGTCCATCATACAAGACAGGACGTGGCTAAATCCTTCATCCTAAAAAGGACAGAACTCAGAAGGGTAGTGTGAGGGAGAATGAGTCACTGGGCAGAATCACAGTTAGTCTCTGTTTTGGATTCAACTCTCCTTTATTTACCTCCAAAGCCAATGGCTTTTGCTGCATGAGGATTATTTAAGGACTTGTGCAAACCCTGACTGTGAGCCCTAGACCCAGAGTTTCTGACACAGTAGATCTGATTAGGAGTAGAGGATCTTTATCACAGGTTCCCAGGTGACACTGTTCGTGGACAGCACACTTTGGGCAATACTGTGGAATAACCAAAGCCAATTCCTTTACATAGGAAAGCAGCAAAACACTTCTTACAGACAAGGTCTTTCGCGGTCATGGCTAACAGTCAGAGAACTTTAGCCAACAAAAGATCCCTCCACCACCTTAACCTTCAGATTCTGTCCTGGGGATCTCCGTCCATTCTGTGGGTTCCTAGCGCCAGATTTGGTTTGAACTTCAAATCTCAGTCGACTGTCTAAGATGACAGATCTTTTCAAGCCAGCCAGTTGCTTTTCTACAGGACAGCTTTCTTAGTACGGAACAGGAAATGAGATAGGTCTGGTTGCATCAGGTTGTCACAGATATCCAACGGAATGGTTTGCGCGCTTTCCCACAATGGCTCAGGCAGAGTAAGGCCCCAGCAACACGCCAGCAATAAGTATTAATGCCAGCATTAAACTGACGTTACGTTAACAGTACCGTTTAGCCAACATATAATGTTTTTAACACTCAACGAATGCTAAGTTTTTAGCCTATTTTCAGATTTTGGAAACTGAGGCACGGAGAGGCTCAGTGCCAGTGCCTCAACGGAGAAGATCTTAGGGAGCTCTCTGAAAACACGGATGCCCTCTGTGGGGACTCTGTGGCTGTCATTCTCATCCCTGGTGTCTGAGTGTGAGCTGAACCAGATCTAGACAAGCCTCCCCAGAACCTGGCCGCATGCCTCAGGATAGAAGGAGATATTATTTCTCCAGGCCCTCCTGGAGTCTCTCTCAGCCCCCCCCCTTCTTGGCCACATACTGCTGTGTGCTGTTTGTGTCTGAAATGGAAAATTTCTGTAACACAATACCCAATACCCAGCTCTGGTCCCCACAGACTCTCAAATAATCCTTTTTTTTTTTTTTTCTTTTTTGGTTTGGGTTAAAATATGACTTCACCTCTCAGAACTCTCCGCAGATTCAAAAGCACTACAGTTTTCAAACCTGTCCAGTGCGTTAGAATTCTAAAGAATTTTGCTTTTCTAAAAACAAACAAAACCAAAAAGACAAAACGCAAAACAAACCAAAACAAAAAAGCCAAGAGCCAAAGAGTGAGGAGACTCACAGAGCCAGAACCATCTCCCCATGAACCCCCTCTTCATCCCCAGCCCCAGCCTAGGGAAGATATTTGATCCCCAACACTCCCACAGTAGCTCAAGGAAAGGCAAAAGGCCACAGCTGCCTTTAGCTTTGTGATCATTTCTGACCGCGCATCTTAAAATTGGCCAGTGGGAACCAAGGGCCTCAAAAGTTAGACTCCCTCCCTCCGAGCACTCTTCCTTTCTAGACGGTCAACCCTTCACAAATTATGTCTGATGTGGTCCTGGGCCTGTCTGAGCAGAACAGAGGAGTCCCCTTGAGTGGACGCCACATCCATTGCAATTTATTATTGCTCTTATTGATTTTAGTCATTTCTAATGACTTTAGATCCCAACCTCCTACTTAAGATGACAATATTTTTCAAGCCAGTCATTTAACTGTTGACAAGGCAGCTTCATCGCTATAAAATCAGAAATGTGATATTCCTGATCTCACCAGGTCGTCATAAATGTGAGATGGAATCAGGTTTAGAAAACATTGTCACCGTGGTTCAAGCACATTGTGTGGCATTGACACACATCAGCAATAGGCATCAGGTATTGATTAAACTTGTATTGTCATCCAGTACTGCATAGCACAGTACCGGGTGATAGCATAGCACATCACATCCCGTAACATATCATCCAGCACATGATGGTTTTACTATTTCACAAAGTCTGAGGCTTTATACTGTTCATCTTTATCTTAGTGTAAGGGAGTCGTGATGGGATCTGAATTTCATCTCCCCAGACTCCCATGCCGAAATCAGAGCCCCCTCAGTGTCAGAGTATCATCTGATTTGTGTCTTCTACCTCAGATACACCCTGCACAGGCATCTGCTGTAACTCAGGAAACAGGTTCTCCTCACCAGTCACTGAGTTTGCCAGAGCTTTGACTTGAGACGATCCATCCCCCAGACGTATGAGAAATAAAATGTCTGTTGTTTCTGTGATAGATACCAATCTATGATGTATCCTTATGACAATCCTGAAAGATTAAACAAATGGTTACGGTGATATTTGTTTCAGAAAATATAATGCCCTTTGGTTAGGAAGCGGATTGATGTTCTGGCAACCACGTAGCCCTGGAGTTGAATACACCTCAACTTGACCCTGACACTTCTTAAATTGCCTGGCCTTGGGCAAGTTTTGGAATGTCTTTGAAATTCAGCTTTCTGTTTGTATAGTGGAGATAACAGAACTTCCCTCCTAGGGTTACAGGGAGGATATAATGAAACAATGTTTGGGAAGTCCTGGACTTCTGTCTGGTCTGCAGACCAGAAATGCATTTTATTCTGTGACAGAAAGACCCACTGACCCCCTACCACTCTACTTGATAGAACTGACTAGAATAATTACCACATCTGGGAGTCTTATTCAAAATATTTTTCCAGTGACAAAGTACAGGAGAAAACAGCCTGGTCTGCTGTGCATTTTTGTCTCTTGTGCAAATCATGGCTTTACAAATAGGTGTATGATTATAAATTAGGGTCAGGGGTATCATGAATATAGATGTCTTTAGCAATCACACTTTTGTCCCATGCAGCTAACTGGCGGTACAACCGTTTTGTTTGTTCTTATAAAGTAGCTGAATCAGAGCGACCTGCTAATGCTCAGGTTCCCGTTTCCAGAAGTTTTAAAATTATGGGTTGAGGAGGGCGGCAGCACCATAAATTCCAGGGAATAGTTTCCTTCAGACGTTCTTAAAACCGGCCTCCAGTGACACCTTCAAATAAAGGCACAGTTGTCACAACAGAGGCACTCTGACCTCAAGGCAGGTTCCTGTCCATTACCCAGACTTGAACCCTCACCTCCCATTCTCGGATTACTCAGCCTGTCTTCCCAGTCTTAATGTCCACTTGCTGAGTGAGGACGTGCTAATCCGCCTGTGCCGTCCTTGTAAAAGAAATTGCACAATCTCAGCTGCTGAGAGAGTTGAAAGGGCTCCCTAGGACTCTCCTTTCCAGAGGCCCAGAAGAACAGACCAGAGAAGCATCTCTTGACGTTAGGCCAACAGGGATCGAAGTCTGAAGCTTGGCTTCCGAGCAGTGCTGGGATCCAACTTTCCCTCGGCAGACAGGAAGCATCCGTAACCTTTGGTTCATCCCATCACACCGGTGCTTTGAAGCTTCTTACTCCTGATCAGAGTACTTGCTGGAAAGTCGGAGAGAGTAGCAAGGTTGACATCCACAATGTTGGACGGCAAGGGAGACAACCAGACAGCAGTGCGGAAGGCTCTGGAAAGCAGGTGGCCTTTATAGAATGCCCTCCCTTTTCTCGATATCACTGGTTCCTTCTGGAGCAACACAATTGAAAAAGTGATGTATAGCTAATGTCCATGCACAAACTTATTCTTTAGTTCACAAAAATGAACCTCAGATGTCAGGCAGGAAAAACTCATCCAGAAATCTCTTGTGTTAGTTCCCCCTAAGGAGGAAAGCCAATTGAATATCCAGTCCATGCTATTTGAACTCCAATCCTTACATATCAAATTAAGGCTTAAAAAGCAAAGAGATAATAAGTTCTCTTCCCTGCTCCCTAAATTGTTCTGCTGCTGTATTAGACAGCATCAGAAGTGACATGAAGACCAGAGCCAGCTCACTAGAAACTGAAGCTAAGGAGGGAGGGCGAAGACCACGTCCCACTCTTTGAAACTTAGAGTGGAAAAGAAGAAAAACAGAATGAGCAAAGCAGAATCTACCTTAATATTTCATTGTTTCTCTTTCCTCCTCTCCACATGTAGACAGCCTCTCAAACACTTGAACAGACATACAGCCCCCCACAGCCTTCCACATACATTGACAGACACCCCCTTACATACAAGAACACATACCCTCTCACACACGTGTACATTCACATACACCCTCGCATACTACAAAAGGAAGACAGGTAACCCTGAATCAAAATACTAACAGCTTTTTGTTTAGTATCAAGATTTACCATCTTCCTCTTATTGTTCATTTTCTACACACTAAGGTTGATAATATTTTTCTTACAGCGTGTTGATGGAGCAAATAAAACAACAAAATATATTTTATAAGCCACAAAACAGCCATTTGGTAACTTGGTTCCAGAAACGTAAAAATCCAAGGAAAGTAGGGGACCTTCTCTCAAATTCCCACCTGTAAACACACATCTTGCATGTAATTCATAGACTTATGAGATCCTTTGAAGACCCTAGTTTAACACTTGCTCTAAAAGTGCTTGCCTGGTATGAACTATTCCACCCTGAAGAGTGTATTTCCATGCAGCGAGGTACTTTAGGATAAGACGTCCATTGATCTGGTTAACCTTAGTGAGCCTTTGCTAGATATCAGGGACTTCTAGAGCATAGACACTCTTGGCCTTTAGAAGTTAGCAGTCAAGGAGATCTAGTGCAAAGGAGTCTTTTATAATGACTGTCACCTACGAAGTTCACATCATGGCTCTGGCCTTCTGCTTGTCTCTGCTTTTTCTGGTCAGATAGAGGGCAGTATGGTTGTTTCCCATTGAGACAGGGATATGTAACAGAAATCAAAAAAACACTTTCCCTAGGACTATGTAAAAGTTTTGCCGCTGTTGTTTTTCCTCCAAGACTTGATACACAAAAGGACTTGGGTATAGCATGCAAAGAGCAGCTGTGTTCAACTGAGTTCTCATAATCTCCTGACCTGAACCTCTCCCATCAATGCAAAGACATCTGTAAACATCTGTTGTTTTTCCATAGTCCATGAAGTATGCCTTTTGCAGAGTGTTGCCAGTAAATTGGTGAATCAAATATCTCGTGACGTAACAGAATTTTGGAAAGGCATTTTCATTATGAGCAGAAGCATCCTAATTACTTTTTGGAATTCAGTTTCCAGGGAGTTGGAAACTAGAGGGCAAAACCATAGTTGTGTTATCTGCAAACTATGGTAATGGGAATCATAACACCTTTGTTTAACTGTAGTATTCAGTAGCATAGTTCACATACAGATGTTTTTAAATGCACAGTGAAATTTCAATGGTCTTTATAACTCAATTATCTCATTCCCAACAGCTCGACCTTTGCCATTGCCAGGGACCCACTGACTTCACTTCTGATGGGAAATACTGTTGCTGGCATTCCCTAAGTCATTGTATTTTTGTCTTGCTACTAACTTCCTACAGAAATAGTAATTTCTGTATTGACGTAGGCTTGAGTTGTAAACGTTGTGATGCAGTTTTGGATGAATTGGGTGACACGGGGAAAGGAGGAATTGTAAGTGCTGGTGGCATGTGAGAAAGATTGAGAATTAGAAGCTCATTTTGGAAAAGGAGAACGACGGCAGGTGGTTGATCCTGGTTGGTATTTTCCAGGGGATGGTTATTAAAAGACAGAGAAGATAGCATCAACTGGAACTTAGCCCTGTGAGAAAAAGCCTAGGGAAGCCATTGGTGTCATTAGCTGAGTGATATCCAGGATGACTGCCTAACACAGCTTTGGGTGATGGTCACAGAAGATTCCAGGAAGCAAAGGGAATGTTGGCGTGCCCTTGAATTAGAAGCCATGTACATGGAGGAACATGAAGGGTTTTAAACATAAAGTCCTGGTTGGTCAACCTGGACACAATGACTGGCTTACCAAACTATAGTGTTACATCAAGATGAGATTCACAGATGCTTGGGGTGTACTCTGTGAACAGCAGACTGATGTAGCGATGGGTGTGAACGGGACAGAGTTGTAAGAGGTTAGAGCTGTGCTACTAAAACCGCACACTGCAGACTAAGCTCTACTTCATGAGTGATAGCAGACACACCAGCTCCAAAAAATGCAAGGAACATAGCAGAGCCCTAGGGTGCTGCTATACACTGGCCCATCAGTCGGCCAGTTAGCCCATCCCCCCATGCCCTCTAGTGCTGCTGCAAATGTCAGAGTCACCACGACTGTGCCAGGCTGTGTTGACGGGCTCATGTGAACAAAGGTTGGCAAGACTGCCTGGGATTTAAATGTCTTCTTGAACAATCTCATCACCCAAATCCACCCCCACACTTAGAGCTTGATCTGCCTTGGCGGCGGCAACTTAACATTGCCTTGGGAGGCCCAGAATGCAAAGTCCCGAGAGACAATGCTCGGATTCATGTCTGGAATGCCTCCTCCTACTGTGGATCCCACTCCCACTCTCTTCTGTGCCCGAGGAAGAGATTCAGGAGTGCTCAAAGAGCCCGCTGGCCATCAATGAGCAATTTATAGAGCCTTTAATTATGGGCCAATGCAAACAATACTTTTACTGAACTGCCCGCCTCCCCTTCACCCCTGACCCGTGGGCAGACACGTGGCAGTGAATGTTGCCAGACGGAGATTGTTTCTGGAGAGCCACATTTAACAGGACTTGATTTATGACCCAAGAGCTACACTCATCCATTATCCTACGGCTGGACTGGTGCTTAGTGTCTGAGCAGCTCCAGTCTTGAATGTGAAACACTTTGGGTTTGGATCAGGTCCTGTGTATGAAGTAGAGGAGACTTTGTCCCCTCCAAGTTCCCTTGGCAAGCCCAAGGACTACAAAGAGGACGGTGAAAGCCAGCCCACATCATTAGGTAATAAAAATGATCTGAAAGGGAACCCAGAACCCAAGTAAACGCTCTCATTTGGGTCCAATCCTCTGCTCAGCAGGTCTCCCAGACAGAATCCTCTTCCTGTTGCCATCTTCTCAAGGATAAGAAAGATGAACTCTTTTATCTCACTATCTCCTGCCAACCAAGTGTGTCATTTCCCCATCTGAACGTTTCAGGGCTCCAGCTCACACATGTGTTAATGTCTGTTCCCAAGGGACAGAGCAGAGGGCTGAGGCGATAATAGCAAACTAAAGAATGCTTAGATTTACGAGAGTGTCTTGGAGAGTTCGAATTCATCATCCCTAAGTTTCCCAGGCCGAAAAGTGGCCCCTCTAAAAACAGCGTGCCAAGAGTCCCCTACTCTCTGTTTGCGTAACATGATCTATGGCCCGAAGCTTTAGAGAGCTGTTCTTTGGATTTGCTGTGGATGGATTTATTGTCACACTGTGTCGATATTTGCCACAACATTCAAGAAGTAGCTAGGTTAGACGGTTGAGAAATTGATATCAATACCTTTAGTTTGAACAAAGGCTGACGTCACAGGGGATGAGAAGATGGCTCTCGGGGCAGAGTGCTTCAGAGTACTTAAGTATGTAGGCCTCAGTTTGATCTCAGTATCCGGGTAAAAACTGGGCATGATGGTACTTGCTGGTTTCCAGTGCTTTGGAAAGAGACGTAAGAGGAGCTCTTAGGATTGCAGGTCAGTCAGCCAGCCAAATCAGCGAGCTCAGGTCCAGTGAGAAAGCCTGCTTCAGGATAATAAGGTAAAGGACAGCTGAAGAAGATGCTGGCACTGACCTCTGGCCTCCACGCACAGATGCACACACATGCACACAAAGATCACTAGCCCTGCTATGTGGACTGTAACAACTATGATAGGTATTTATTTATGTCACTATGGATTGACAAACTCACAGAAACCTATTGTTAAACTTTAGTTATTTTCACTTCATTGGTTTTCATATTATGTCTAAGAATTCGCATTGCTTTCCAGTACTCTCATAAAATATTTTAAAGAAAGAGAAGGCTCTCCATGAGTGGAAAAAGTTAGGTAATGAGAAAGACAGTCCAGAGCGACACAGCTGAAGATCCTTGGCTGCGTCCCAAGGTCCGTGCTTCCCTCTGTGGAAGGTGCTTCCTCTGGGAGGGTTCTCATTACGTCATCAGTGTATTTTTCCAAATAACAAACTCCCTGGGGAAGGAAATCTGCCTGAAGAAGCATTTCTCATCCCTAAGCAACTTAGTTGTCAGATCTTTGTAGAAAGTATTCCTTTTTATATACCACTTTCTGGTGTGTGTGTGTGTGTGTGTGTGTGTGTGTGTGTGTGTGTGCATGTATGTATATGTTGCCTCTTTCTTTAAAGATTATGAATTAGTAAGACATCCCAATTTAATTTGGCTTTCAATTTGTTACTATTCTAAAGCAAATGTCAAGTGGCTGTCCTTTGGGATGCTGTTGCTTTCATGGTTTTGCCTCGAGAAACAATTCTCTTGATTGAAGCATTCACACACAAACATACATGGAATATCCCAAATTATAAGACTCTAGAAACACACTTGAAGAAGATGGATGCTATACACAGCATGTTAATGTACATTGTCATAGAATTATCAGGCACCCATTTTACCAATGAGAAAAAAACATATTCAGAGAAAATGACTTTATTAATTTTACATCAGAAACCAACCAAAAGAGAAAGAGCACATCTCATCCCAAGACAGGTCAAGAATATGCCTCTTTGCAGATGAGCTAACAGAGGCCAGGGTAAGGATCTCCCCTCTTATGGAGGAGCAGAGAGCTGGTGACACTGGGCCCCTACAGAGCAAGCAGGCTGGAGTAGGGATGGGAAAAGACAGTGAATCCAGAAGCCTTGGCATCCACCGGTGCTTCTTCTTCATGGATCATCAGCCACTCGGACAAAACCATTGGCACTGCAGCAATCCTGGCCTTGAGAAGGAACTTTCTAGGTCAGACAAATGGTTTTCACCTTCCCAGCAATCCTGTGAAGATGGTCCATGAGCTTAATGGTATGCATAATAAAAACGGCCTGTGTCGTGTTTCTTCAAGTTAGATGTGTCAGCACTGCTGGTCCCTTCGGCAGGCTGTGAAGGAGATTATTCTCCTTAGTTCCTGGGGTTTGTTGGGGACCTTGGCTGTCTTGGCTTGAAGCTATGTCAATCCTCCAGCCCTTCATCTTTCTGTGGTAGCTTCCTGTGTAAACACAGAGTCCTGAGTTTAAAGTCAAAGCCACCTTCCTTTCTTCCTTTTATTGAAAACAGATTCTTTTCTCATACAGTGTATCTTGATGATTGTTTCCCTTCTCGCTACCCCTCCCAGTTCCTCCCTCCCTCCCCTCCCCTCTGGATCCACTTCATTTCTGTCTGTCATCAGAAAAGACTTCTAAGGATAACAACCACATATGACAAAATAAATCATAAGATGAGCCAAAAACTATCATATAGAAATTGGACACAAAAACCTGACAGGAGAGAGAGAGTCCCATCAGCAGGCACAAGATCAGAGACTCATTCATTCAGGAATCCTGTAAGAATGCTCAGTTTATAATATATATGCAGAGGACCTGGTGCAGACCCGTGGAGGCAGTTAAACCCACCTTCTTAATGAGACACTACATCGGATTAGATTGTACTCCCATAACCTCATTTTGACTTGGAGAGATCTTTTCCCCAAACAAGGCCAGAGCCACAAGTATAATAATTAGGACTTCAGCATCCTTGGGGAGAACATAATTGAACCAGTAACAGAGAAAGTTTCTTTTATGCCCAGCCTAGTTCAGTGGTCACCCTGTTGCTTCTTTGGAAGTTATCTAGCTCAACATAACATAACATCATAGTAACAAGTGGTTATTTTTCTTTTCACAAAATAAGAAAAGATCTATTATTTTCTCATTTGTTTTTTTTTTAATGTTTTAAGAAATAAATCAAGGTCACACTATGCCCAGGTTGGCCTCAAACTCACTCTATCCCTGAGGATGACCTTCAATTTCTGATCCTCCTGCCTCCACCTCCTAAGTGCTGGGATTACAAGCACATTCTTGGTTGTGTTGCCGTGGGTGGAACTTGGGGCTTTGCCCATCTAGGCAAGGACTCTACCAAGAGCTGTATCCCCAGACTGATTTTAATATTTGCATTTTGACAAACACCACCAAGAATTTGGCACAAACTACTTGACATACCCCACCCCCAAATCCTAAGTGCTGGAAGGGCGTAAAGGTTGTGATTTCTATGAAACGTATTGCTTGTCTCTTACACAGAGTTCTTGCACCCATCCTCATTAATTAAAACAAACAAATTAAAGTAACACAAAAATCTAAGATCTGTTAATATGTTATTATTCAAGAAGTGACCCTGATTTCAGCATGGTCTTTTCTAAATTGATAAAGTAAAAGTTCTGTACATTCTAGTTTCAAAAAAAATCATTTATTGTCAAATATGAAGGTGCACACCTGTAATCTTGGGACTCAGGAGATGGAGGTAAGGGGGTCTCTAGATTAAAGCCAGCCTGAACTGTATAGTCAAGCCTATGTCAAAGTAATGTTATTCATTTTACCATACGAGAAAAGTGGAGAAAGAGGCAGGGTGAGGGTAAGAAGAGGAAGAATACACTAATAAAGTAGTCACAAACAGGACTAAGGCTTCAGATGTCTGTTCTGGTTACCCTGGAATCTGAAGGGCTCTTGAAAGCTCTGCTCGCGCTCTCTCGCTCTCTCTGGCATCCGGTGCAGGAGCTTGTAGATAAGCAACTCTGGCAGGCAGGCGCATGCTTCCCACATTACAGTCAGTGCTGGGAGGTGGGGGGGGGGGTTGGGGTGGTGGTGGTGGTTGGGGGCAGGGCATAGGCGCAGCTCAGTGTGAGCTTTGCATTTGCCTGGGCATTTTCTCTGCAATAATCCATAGGGAGACACTCTCTAGCTGAGTATCCAGAGATTGTTGTCCTGCCAAAGTCTGCGATGTCAGTTCAGGAAGGGTGATTTCTTTCTTTCTTTCTTTTTTTTTTTTTTACTGGGTTATGGCTCTGTTTATGAAACCCCAGTGTTTCAATGAAATATAAATTTTATGCAACTTTGAGTGGGTAGAGAATGTAGATGAAATGAACTTCAGTCAAACTAAAAAATGAAAGTTTCATACAGGAAAGCAACATGAAAAAAGTAGGGAATTGACTTCCACATGTTTTCCCCTCACCAATAAAGGTGCAACCTCCCAAAAGTAGATTAATTTAATTTTAATATCTTGAATGAACATGAAATCTATATTTGTTTTAATTATCAGTTTTTTCAAAATAGGATTTCAGATGATATATTCTTTTTTTTTTAATTTTTATTTTCTATATTCTATGTTTACATTCCAAAGGCTTTCCCCTTTCCCAGGTCCCCCCCTCCCTACGTCCCATAATTCCTCTCCCCCCCAACTATTCCCCAATCATTCCCCCTCCCCCCATGATTTCTCTACAAAACTGGATCCAATCTTTACAGGCCCAGGGTCCTCTCCTTTCCTCTTCTTGGGAATCATTTGACTTGCTAATTGTGCCTTGAGTATTTAGGGCTTCTGGGCTCATTAATATCCACTTATCAGTGATTGCATTTCATGTGTATTCTTTTGTGATTGGGTTAACTCACTCAGGATGATATTTTCCAGGTCTAACCATTTACCTACAAATTGCATGAATTCATTATTTTTAATTGCTGAGTAGTATTCCATTGTATAAATATACCACATTTTCTGTATCCATTCCTCCTTTGAGGGACATCTGGGCTCCTTCCAATTTCTGGCTATTATAAACAAGGCTGCTATAAACATAGTGGAGCATGTGTCTTTATTGTATGCAGGGGAATCCTCTGGGTATATGCCCAGGAGTGGTATGCCAGGGTCCTCTGGAAGTGTCATGCCTAATTTTCTGAGGAACCGCCAAACTGATTTCCAGAGTGGTTTTACCATTTTGCAATCCCACCAACAGTGCAGGAGTGTTCCTCTTTCTCCACATCCTCACCAGCACTTGTTGTCTCTTGAGTTTTTAATCTTAGCCATTCTGACTGGTGTGAGGTGGAATCTCAGGGTTGTTTTGATTTGCTTTTCCCTAATGACTAATGATGTTGAACATCTTTTAAGGTGTTTCTCGGCCATCCACATTTCTTCTGGTGAAAATTCTTTGTTTAGCTCTGTACCCCATTTTTTGATAGGGTTATTTGGTTATTTGGAGGTCTAACTTCTTGAGTTCTTTGTATATATTGGATATTAGCCCACTGTCGGATGTGGGGTTGGTAAAGATCTTTTCCCACTTTGTTGGTTGTCGTTTTGTCCTTCTGACAGTGTCCTTTGCCTTGCAGAAACTTTGTAATTTTGTGAGGTCCCATTTGTCAATTCTTGATCTTAGTGCGTAAGCTATTGGTGTTCTGTTCAGGAACTTTCCCCCTGTGCCTATGTCCTCCAGGGTCTTCCCAAGTTTCTTTTCTATTAGTTTCAGTGTGTCTGGTTTTATGTGGAGGTCCTTGATCCACTTGGAGTTGATCTTAGTGCAAAGAGATAAGAGTGGGTCAATTTGCATTCTTCTGCATGTTGACCTCCAGTTGAACCAGCACCATTTGTTGAAAAGGCTATCTTTATTCCACTGGATGGTTGTGGCTCCTTTATCAAAGATCAAGTGACCATAAGTCTGTGGGTTAATTTCTGGATCTTCAATCCTATTCCATTGATCCACTTGCCTGTTGCTGTACCAATACCATGCAGTTTTTAACACAATTGATCTGTAGTACTGTTTAAGGTCAGGGATATTGATTCCCCCAGAAGTCCTTTTATTGTTGAGAATAGTTTTAGCTATCCTGGGTTTTTTTGTTGCTCCAGATGAATTTGAGAATTGCTCTTTCTAGATCTATGAAGAATTGAGTTGGGTTTTTGATGGGGATCGCATTGAATCTGTATATTGCTTTTGGCAAGATAGCCATTTTTACTATATTGATCCTGCCAATCCAGGAGCAAGAAATATTTTTCCATCTTCTGAGGTCTTCTTCGATTTCTTTCTTCAAGGACTTGAAGTTCCTGTTGTACAGATCTTTTCGCTTGTTTGGTTAGAGTTACGCCAAGGTACTTTATATTGTTTGTGGCTATTGGGAAGTGTGTTATTTCCCTAACTTCTTTCTTAGCTTGCTTGTCCTTTGAGTACAAGAAGGCTACTGATTTGCTTGAGTTAATTTTATAACCAGCCACTTTGCTGAAGTTGTTTATCAGCTGTAGGAGTTCTCTGGTGGAGGTTTTTGGGTCGCTTAAGTAAACTATCATATCATCTGCAAATAATGATAGTTTGACTTCTTCCTTTCCAATTTGTATCCCTTTGACTTCCTTATGTTGTCTAATTGCTCTCGCTAGAACTTCAAGTACTATATTGAAAAGATATGGAGAGAGAGGGCAGCCTTGTCTAGTCCATGATTTTAGTGGGATTGCTTCAAGTTTCTCTCCATTTATTTTGATGTTGGCTAGTGGTTTGCTGTAGATTGCTTTTACTATGTTTAGGTATGGGCCTTGAATTCCTGCTCTTTCCAAGACTTTTAGCATGAAAGGATGCTGAATTTTGTCGAATGCTTTTTCAGCATCTAATGAGATGACCATGTGGTTTTTGGAAGGGTTATTTCTTAAGTCGGGGGTTGGCTGCTCTTCTGACAGAGGATTGGATGTGTAAGGATTGCAGTTTGAGAGTTCTCCAGAGAGGTGAAGATCCGTAACAGAGGCCGAGAACTCGTTCCTCTGCCCACTCTCACAAGCACAAATCAGACTCTTCTGATCTTTCTCAGGTTTGAACACAGAAACAAACAACCTCGGTGAACATACTGGTAACTATTTGACTCTAAGAATGGAACTCGTAAAGATCTGATGTCAGCTCTTAATGAAAGAAACGGGGCAGTGATTTCACTGCACTGGTGGCATTGCTCAGAATTCAGCGTGAAAGGGACAGCAGAATTGTGAAGCAGTTGTACCGAGGTGGACAATGGACAGGTCGGAGGGTGAAGGGTTTGCAGTACAGGCGTGAGGGCCTGAGCTCAGGTCCCCCAGCACTCATGCGAAAGTCTAGTGCATGGCATTTATGAATAAGGCCAAAAGTATCAGATGAAGGTTTAGGGGCTGGGGGATCCCAGGGTTTGGTAACCACTAGTCCAGCAGAAACTGCAGTCTCTGCGTCCATTGATACACACACACACACACACACACACACACACACACTTTTCTAGGATCTCTTCTAAATATACACAACCAGTCCTCTTGCAGAAAAGCTAATAAATCCAATTTTCATCCCATTTCCCAGGAGACCTCCAGCACATATTCCAGTATGAGAGCCCCTGCAAGAGCCAGGGCATGAATACCCACATGGACCGTGAGTCCCTTTAGCGCCTGTGAAATTACGACGGTGTAAAGTGGGTGTAAGGAGAGGCTTGGAGCTTGATGTCCATGATGCCCAAGGCTTTCTTTGTCCCCAGAATTTATCTCAACAGCGTTCAGTGGTCCCTTTTATTGACGACAGTTTTGTTAAAGCTCAAATGGCTTAGAGGAAACTATCAACATCTCATCAGTCACTGAAAGATGACGTTGTACCTATGTAAGTGGCTTGGCTTCCCAGGGCTACCTAAAGAAAGCTCCGTCAACTGGGTAGCTTAGGTAACACACATTTTACATAGACTTGGGTGATGTTGAGGTCTCAGGCAAAGTGTTTTTCTGTAATCTTGTGCACCCTCCGTCAGCACTGTCTCCCACATTACTGAATTGATTAAAGTCTATTTATTTGAATTTCTCTTTGGGGCAGATAGTGACACGGTATATTCATGCGTTTTGGTATTTCTTTTCGGGTAGAATGCCTATGCTGGACATGTACTTTAAAAACTTTTGTTGATTAAGTAAACTAGTATATTTGTCTTATTCACTGAACTTATGGCAAGCAAAGAACTCTGTAGGAATTACCAAGGGTTATTATTACATAGGTTTAACATGGATCCACCCTATAGGTTTAGTCCCAATTCCACACACAGGACAGGGGAGCATCTCCTTAAATGCAGCCAAGGCATGACCTGAGTCGGACCCTTGTCTATACATTCTTCTGCCATCCTTTAATGGGACAGGGATGCTAAAGGGGGGGCCAGGTAGAAGACACCCTGGCTGGGTTCCGGAGAATGGTATGCAAATGGTATTGATCTACTCTGCACAATTTAGCCACCCCATAGGATCAGTTACCGATGGCACTGTTGAAAGTGTAGACCTCTCCCCTTTGCTGCTTCTCACGTGCAGAAACATCAAAGAAGGGAAAGCAGTGCCTAGCAGGGCCCCTTCACAGGAGACCTTCCTGCTCTGCTCTCCTGCTGAAGAGAGCTCTGGATCCTCTCAAGTGAGGGATTCTCTCAGTAAAGGCTGGGAAATGCACCCGGGCGATGGATGTGCTACAGGGATCCACGTCTCAGGAACGTTTCTCCCGATTCACCGGTGGGCTGCAGAGTTCCTCTACGAGCTGAGACCCTTCAAGGCTTGAGAAACTAACAAAACAGGAAGCAAGAGAAGGGCTCTTATGTCCTGGTGCTGATGGACACACGGTCTCCGGGGAATTGATGTTGGGATGCAAATGCCAAGCAGCTGGGCGCATCTGCTCTTCAACGCACTGTCTGGGGAAGCATCAGGATGAGAAACTCGAAACGCAGGGTCTCGACAAAGGGCATCGTTGCTGGGGCTTGGTTGGCTTTCATGCCTTTTCCCCCCTTTCTTTCTGTTTTCATCTTTCAAAAGAATAAAATAAAAATTAGGCCAACTTGAAATAATTCCAGTCATATGTGTGTCCCGACACCACACATTTTTTTGGTCATGTTAACTTCTTGTGACTTCAAAGGACACTGTGAATTTTCTAGGCTCCAAATTCATGGTGTTTTTAATTTAAACATAGGGTTCGCCAATCCTAGCCCCAAAAGAAATATTTTCATGATCCAGTTCTTTTATCAACTCCACATCGTGGGTGTGGTGCCCTTCCCTGGCCCAGCCTCCCTCTGTGCTCTTGAGAAGCCAAACATGACAGCTGGGAAAATATTCTCAATGGATACGATCCTGCCTCCATCTTCCATCAAGCATGCATAGTGGGGAATGGGTTGGGAAAAAAGAGAAACCAAATTAATATATTTTAGTTATTTATTATTACTGCTATTAATGTATTATATTTAAGAAAATGAGGGAGCAGGCCTAGGCTCCCAGTCATAAAAAGCTTCACTTCCGGAGAATCTGGTGCAGCCTTCTGACTTTAAAGGCCTATCATTTTGCTAACTGCATGGTCAATCCACACACTTCAAAACAAGCCTTAAGAATCAAAGTCCAAGCTATTCTTCTCCTGTGAATTAAAAAGGTGGCCTACGGTGGAAGAGAATTGTATAGAAAGGAACATACATAAAGTTTACTATTTCTAGTGTCTTAGTCATGCTTTTGTGAAGAGACACAGTGACCATGACAAGTCTTATATAAGAAAGAATTTAATTAGGACTTTCTTACATTCAGAGGATTAGTCTATTATCCTATGACAGTGTGCAGGCAGACATGGTGCTGGAGAAGGAGCTGAGAGTTCTACATGCAGATCAACAGACAGCAGGAAGAGAGAGAGAGAACCTCAAAGCCCAACCCCAGTGACACACTTCCTCCAACAAGGCCACTTCGAATAGTGCCACTTCCCGATGACAACCAATTCACATCTATGAGCCTGTGGGGAGTATTTCTATTCAAACCACCATATCTAGTGAACAAGAACTGAGTGGGTGTGGCATCATGTGGGTGTGGCACGGTGTGGGTGTGGCTTCATGTTGGTGAGGCAGGCAGAATGCTGAATTTGAGATAGTCTAATCTCTCTCTGAGAATGGGGCTGGGAAACAATGGGATAATATACAATTCAGATGCTCTGTGCTCCTGCTTTAGGCCTTCTCCGACTTGTACTTTATATAATACAGCCCATCTTAAGTCCAGAACCTCACATATTTTGAAGGCTCAATAAATGGAAATATGTAGAAGTATAATGATCAAGATGTAACACCACAAAAATAAGGAAATGAAATTTTGGCCTAAAATCTAGCCTGGAGAAAAATTATTTTAAATATGCTTTTCCCTCATAAGTAAGTAGAAGTATTTGTGTCTTTTTTTTAAACATTTTTTTTGTTTTTTACAATTGCATATGGGCGAATCCATTTATATCTTATTACTAAGTTGATGAGAGCCCAGATGCTCACTGGGTTTCTGGACATAAGCATTCATTTCTCAAAGAGGCTTTAAATATGCCGCATTGCTTTGCAATAAACTTAGTCCGGGAGTATTCTCGGAGTGGCTGGTACAGAATCTGGAAAATATTTAGCTCTGTTTTTTTTTTCCCCAGAGATATTGAGTTCCTCTTAGCAGTGCCAAAGGCAATTGCTTCTCAGGCATCTCTGTGCCAATGCAGACCCCTCTCCCACACCAGCTGAGCAGTAATTGCCTGGGGCAGGGAACTCTAATATTGATTCTTTGAAAGGTCCTCCTATGGTACTGGTTGCATTCCTATCCCGACCTCTAGAGAACTGCCTGGAAGGAGAAGTATACACTGACTTAGGGAAGAAGCTCTTTTAATATAGGAATTCTCTTTGAGATTATGCTAAGTCTTTCCTTTTCAATTACATGAGACTGGGGAAGAAAATAGATAGCAAGCAAGAAAGGACAGAACATCAAAATTTAGTTCTTTAGCAAGATCCAGTTACAATCTGACTGTGAGTCCTACAGCCGTGCCTCATGCTCAGAGTTCATTCAGTTAGAATCTCCATTTAGCATCCCAGAAAATCCAATATACAGAGGTCCAATATTTCTCCGCTGAAAACCAAATTGCATCTTATCATGAGGAAAGTGTGAAGGAAGAGGTTTGCCGGGCTCCATACCATACAGACAAATGCAAAGACCATGAGACCTTTGAAGGTCATAGCACGGTGCAGCTCACTCTTTAATCTATGTAACTTTGCTTTTCCTTAGAAGGAGGGGAGCACGGTAGCAAGTACAATCTTTACATTTGTCCACTGGTCTTCACACCAATGGCAACTGCACGGCTTGATCCCATCTGATTTTAGAAAGCACCGAAGATAGAACTAGTTTCTGTCTAAAGATGGTCTTGGGAAGCTACTTAAGTGCATTGCTAAAGAAACAGAAATACATTTTTATTCTGAGGATCTTATGATCATGTTAAGTTGGGAAGTCAGTAAAGGAAGGTACTGAGGGCCAATCCTATGCAGGGACACAGAATGCCAAGGGGCTTTGGTCATAAGACAGCAGCACTGTGGCTCACAAACAGAACTTTCCAGGCTGTGAGTATTCCACAAGAAAAGGGTAAAGGGATCCTTGCTAGGTAGACACTAAGGACCAGAGCATCTTCCCAACAGACATTTTTCTTCTCTCATGTTAACGGATTTTTATTTTATTTATTCTCAAATCAATTGTCTAATTATTTTATACAGCAGTAATAGGTGATTATTAACTCAGAATCATTATAGTTTCCTAAATGGGTCATATTTTCTTATGTGACAATCTAGAATATGCAGGATATAATCCGAAGCTAATATTTGGCTTAAAATTAGAGCTCAGCATTGGTCTCAGTGTTTCTTTTCCCCTGTTTTGTAACACAGGGTGAGGTAGTGCAGTATTGGAAAGCAGACCGGTCTTCTTCCAAATGTAAATTGACAAGAATGAAAAGACTAATGAAAGGCATTCTCATTACAGATTCCCAGAAACAGCTCTCCCTTTCACTGTTCATCTTTGTGTGATTTCCCTCAACTGATTTTTTTCTTTCAAAAATTGCTAACTCCAGTTGAATCAGCACCATTTGTTGAAAAGGCTATCGTTTTTCCACTGGATGGTTGTAGCTCCTTTATCAAAGATCAAGTGACCATAACTCTGTGGGTTCATTTCTGGGTCTTCAATTCTATTCCATTGATCTACTTACCTGTCGCTGTACCAATACCAGTTTTTTAACACAATTGATCTGTAGTACTGCTTGAGGTCAGGGATATTGATTCCCCCAGAAGTCCTTTTATTGTTGAGAATAGTTTCAACTATCCTGGGTTTTTTGTTACTCCAGATGAATTTAAGAATTGCTCTTTCTAGATCTATGAAGAATTGAGTTGGGATTTTGATGGGGATTGCATTGAATCTGTAGATTGCTTTTGGCAAGATGGCCATTTTTACTATATTGATCCTGCCAACCCAAGAGCAAGAAATATTTTTCCATCTTCTGAGTTCTTCTTCGATTTCTTTCTTCAATGACTTGAAGTTCTTGTCATACAGATCTTTCACTTGATTGGTTAGAGTCACACCAAGATACTTTATATTGTTTATGGCTATTGTGAAGGGTGTTATTTCCCTAACTTCTTTCTCGGTCTGCTTGTCCTTTGAGTATAGGAAGGCTACTGATTTGCTTGAGTTGATTTTATAACCAGCCACTTTGCTGAAGTTGTTTATCAGCTGTAGAAGTTCTCTGGTGGAGTTTTTTGGGTCGCTTAAGTAAACTATCATATCGTCTGCAAATAATGATATTTTGATTTATTCCTTTCCAATTTGTATCCCTTTGACTTCCTTATGTTGTCTAATTGCTCTCACTAGAACTTCAAGTACTATATTGAAAAGATATGGAGAGAGAGGGCAGCCTTGTCTAGTCCCTGATTTTAGTGGGATTGCTTCAAGTTTCTCCCCATTTATTTTGATGTTGGCTACTGGTTTGCTGTATATCACTTTTATTATGTATAGGTATGGGCCTTGAATTTCTGTTCTTCCAGGACTTTTATCATGAAAGGATGCTGAATTTTGTCAAAAGCTTTTTCAGCATCTAATGAGATGACCATGTGGTTTTTTTTCTTTCAGTTTGTTTATGTAGTGGATTAATTGATGGATTTCCTTATATTGAACCATCCCCGCATCCCTGGGATGAAGCCTGCTTGATCATGGTGAATGATCATTTTGATGTGCTCTTGGATTCGGTTGGCAAGAATTTAATTTAGTGTTTTTGCATCGATATTCATAAGGGAAATTGGCCTGTAGTTCTCTTTCTTTGTTGGATCTTTGTGTGATTTTGGTATCAGCGTAATTGTGGCTTCGTAGAATGAGTTGGGCAGTGTTCCTTCTGTTTCTATTTTATGGAAAAGTTTGAAGAGTATTGGTGTTAGGTCTTCTTTGAAAGTCTGATAAAATTCTGCACTAAAACCATCTGGCCCCGTACTTTTTTTGGTTGGGAGATTTTCTATAACACCTTCTATTTCTCTATGGGTTATGGGACTGTTTAGCTGATCTAATTGATCCTGATTTAATTTTGGTATTTGGTATCTGTCTAGGAAATTTTCCATTTCCTCCAGATTCTCCAGTTGCATTGAGTATAGACTTTTGTAGTAGAATCTGATGATTTTTTGAATTTCCTCAGTTTCTGTTGTTATATCCCCTTTTTCATTTCTAATTTTGTTAATTTGGATACTGTGTCTGTGCCCATTGGTTAGTCTGGCTAAGGGTTTATCTATCTTGTTGATTTTCTCAAAGAACAAGCTCCTGGTTTTGTTGATTCTTTGTATGGTTCGCTTTGTTTCTACTTGATTGATTTCAGCCCTGAGTTTGATGATTTCCTGTCTTCTACTCCTCCTGGGTGAATTAGCTCCTTTTTATTCCAGGGCTTTCAGGTGTGCCGTTAGGCTACTAGTGTATACTTTCTCCAGTTTCTTTTTGGAAGCACTCAGGGCTATGAGTTTTCCTCTTAGCACTGCTTTCATTGTGTCCCATAGATTTGGATAGGTTGTACCTTCGTTTTGATTGAATTCTAAAAAGTCTTTGATTTATTTCTTTATTTCTTCCTTGACCAAGGTGTCATTGAGTAGAGTGTTGTTCAGTTTCCATGTGTATGTGGGCTTTCTGTTGTTTTTCTTGATATTGAAGACCACTTTTACTCCACAGTGATCTGATAGGAGGCATGGGATTAGTTCGATCTTCTTGTATTTGTTGGCATCTCTCTTGTGACCAATTATATGATCGATTTTGGAGAAGGTACCATGTGGTGCTGAAGAGTGCAAATTGACCCACTCTTATCACCTTGTACTAAGATCAACTCCAAGTGGATCAAGGACCTCTACATAAAGCCAGACACACTGAAACTAATAGAAAAAAAAACTGGGGAAGACCCTGGAGGACATGGGTACAGGGGGAAAGTTCCTGAACAGAACACCAATAGCTTATGCTCTAAGATTAAGAATTGACAAATGGGACCTCATAAAATTACAAAGTTTCTGTAAGGCAAAGGACACTGTCAGAAGGACAAAATGGAAACCAACAAATTGGGAAAAGATCTTCACCAGCCCCACATCCGACAGAGGGCTAATATCCAATATATACAAAGAACTCAAGAAGTTAGACCCCAAAGAACCAAATAACCCTATTAAAAATGGGGTACAGAGCTAAACAAAGAATTTTCACCAGAAGAAATTCGGATGGCTGAGAAGCACCTTAAGAGATGCTCAACATCATTACTCATCAGGGAAATGCAAATCAAAACAACCCTGAGATTCCACCTCATACCAGTCAGAAAGGCTAAGATTAAAAACTCAAGAGACAACATGTGCTGGAGAAGAAGTGGAGAAAGAGGAACACTCCTCCACTGTTGGTGGGATTGCAAGATGGTACAACCGCTCTGGAAATCAGTCTGGTAGTTCCTCAGAAAATTGGGCATGACACTTCCAGAGGACCCTGTCATACCACTCCTGGGCATATACCCAGAGGAGTCCCCTGCATGCAATAAAGACACATGTTCTACCATGTTCATAGCAGCCTTATTTATAATAGCCAGAAGCTGGAAGGAGCCCAGATGTTCCTCAAAAGAGGAATGGATACAGAAAATATGGTTTATTTATACAATGGAATACTACTCAGCAATTAAAAATAATGAATTCATGCAATTTGTAGGCAAATGGTTGGAATTGGAAAATATCATCCTAAGTGTATTAACCCAATCACAAAAGAATGCACATGAATTGCAATCACTGATAAGTGGATATTAATGAGCCCAAAAGCTCTGAATACTCAAGGCACAATTAGCAAATCAAAAGATTCCCAAGAAGAAGGAAGGAGATGACACTGGTTCCAAAAGGACTGGTCCCAGTTTTGCAGGCGAGTACCAGAACAGAGAAAGGGTTGGGGGGGGTGAATGGGGAGTGGGAGGGTGAGGTGGAGGGGGAAGAGGACTTATGGGACATATGGTGAGGGGGGAACCGGGAAAGGAGAAAGCCTTTGGAATGTAAACAAAGAATATAGAAAATAAAATAAAAGGAAAAAAAGAAATTGTTAGCTCGTGGCAACCCTGTATATATCATATTCTCAACTTGTTTGATACCATCTGTCCAACAACATGGAAATGAATTATCAGTCCTCTGGTGTTAACTGAATTTTATTGAATCCCACTTCAAAGAAAATGTATAGCATTATTCTACTGGGCAAAAACTGTGGGTGCTAAAGCTTCTAACTGGTTTTAGGTGTGAACTAAGTGTTTTAGCCCCTTATAAATGGTGCATGCTCTTCTCTCTTATTGTCTTTCTTTCCTCTAGCTCATCTTTAGCAGAGTTCTTAGCAAGTCCAGAAAAACTGAGACCAGTAAATGGATGTTTTATGTATTGGAGTTAGGAGAGCTTTAGAGTTTGTCTTACAGCTCAACTAGCCTCCTGCCTCGAGGCAGCTATCTAAACCTCAGTGAGTCTGAGTCTTCATCTGAAGAATGTAGACTCTAGAATTGGTTGAATTGAGTCCTACGAAACATACTGAATTAATGACACCTAGAACCTCACAATGCGACTGGCTTGGTTACATTTCTATTACTATGAAGAGGTATTATGACCAAGACAATGTGTAGAAGTAACAGTTTATTGGGGTTTAAGTTTCAGAATGAATCAGCAATCACATAGATGGGAGCATGGAACCAGGAAGGTAGGCATGGTGCTGGAGCAGCAGTTCAGAGCTTATATGCTTATCTGCAAGCTTGAGACAGAGAGCTGGGAATGGTATGGACCTTTGAAACCTCAAAGCCCACCCTCAGTGATGGCCTTCCTCCAACAAGGCCATGCCTCCCAATCCTTCCCAAACTGTTCTACCAGTTGAGGACCAAGTATTCAAATGTATGAACCTATAGAGGCCATTTTTGTTCAAACCAGTACAGTAACCATACTTTGTGATAGAGTCTTTACAAAGGTAATCAAGTTATTTTTGTCCAATGGAAAAATTCTGACACAGTTCACATGCAGGAAACAAAAATATGTCCATCTATAAGCCAAGGCAAAGAATATAAAACCAAACCTCCCTTCGAAGCCCTCAGAAGAACAAAAGGACACTTTTTAAGAGTTTCTGCCTTGGGTGGTGGTGGTACATGCCTTTAATCCCAGCACTTGGGAGGCAGAGGCAGGCAGATTTCTGAGTTTGAGGCCAGCCTGGTCTACAGAGTGAGTTCCAGGACAGCCAGGGCTACACAGAGAAACCCTGTCAAGAAATAAACAACAAAAAAAGAGTTTCTGCCTCCTTGACTATGAGGAAACATTTCTGATGTTCACATTGACTGTTGGTGGTGCTTTATTAAAGGAACCACAGAAAACTGATGGTAGAGTCACCCTGCTTAGCCACATTAAGGATTACAGAAAAGACACACAGTGCTCAACCCAGCCACAGGTTGTACCAGCCTTTCCTAGAATGCTGTTCTTGATCTGTTTTCACAAACTTGGTAGGTATCGCATGCCCTTAGGTAAAATGTGCTTTAGCTTCCTTTATGATTCCTGGAAGGCCTCCTGTAGAAGATCTCTTCTTACTATCCAGGGCTCGAATGTTGTTGGTTTGACTTAAAAAAAAAAGAATCAAGGTCAAGAATGAATGCCCAAAGAACACATGACAATTGCTTTGTAGACTTGGCTCAGCAGAAACTGAGGGATTTGTGGAGGGCCCGATTGCTTATCCCTTCTTTCCTATAGTCCGATCCGTTGTCCTTCTGTAACTCCAGTGACCTGTTAACTTCCCTAAAGGCTATTAGGCCCCAGCTTCATCAACTGTGTGTCATGGCCCTTTGTGGATCCTTGTAACTAGATATAGGAGTTATTTAAGAGCAAAAGGTTCCTGAATATACAAAAGATAATAGTTCAACATCAGGCACATAATAGGTCTGCAGTATCTTTCTCAAGGTGCTCTCCTGTGTTGCAGAGGGAGAAGTCACTATGGGCACACATTGTGAGAATTTTCCACAGTGTGACATCATGGCCCACAATGCTAACAGATGCTGCCCAGAACACCCTAACTCAGAGACCTTTACATGTTATGATTTTCAGGTTTTTTTTAAAATACATACAAAATTATTTAGTCTTATCAAAATATAATAGTTTTATTAAAGAAAGAAAACTCCTTAACATCTTTCTCTCTGTCTCATCATCCTGTAAATACCAGACTAATGTATCTTTGGGGTGGATTGAATTAGCATGCTTTATTTATTTTGAAAATTAATTTTGCACTGTTGCCTTGAGTTTCATTTTTGGAAATGATAAATGAATTATAGCTTTGGATCAGGCCAGATCCTAATGATTTATGAGATGGTCTTAAGCCTCCTTCCCATATTTTTGTACTATTTATTTATGCAAAGTAACATGCTCAGCATGAATGACCATAAAGCCAAAATACAATCCACTCTGAAAAATGCTGAGATATTTGATTTATGATGTTCAGCCAGTTTTGATCTTCATGCAAAAATGAGCAAGCACATTCATCTCATTAGAATGTAAATTTGCCTTCATCCTTAGAAACAGCAAAGTTTTATGTATACAAAGGTTATTTTAAGATAAATATAGAATTTATTATCAATATAAGTTTGACTTTTATATCTATGTTATATGGTTGGGAGTACATAAAATTTCTCAGACCACAAGGTGTCATGAGGGGAAAAGATAAAGAAAAATGATTCTAGGGTGTCCTTGAGCTCAGGATTCTCATTTGTATATTTGTAATTATAGCTTGGGAGGGAATGGGTTTTATTCTTTTTTAATTTAGAAAAGACTTCAGGTTACAGCATATCATTCTGACATAAAATCTTAGACCTTGATAGGTGTTTTTTATATGTGGGCATATTATTTGGATGTTAAAGATTTCTGTGAGACTTTACAGGTAAGTTCCTTTCCAGCACACAATACTGGATTTCTCCTCGGTTCAATAAATACACATATTGTGGATGCGTAATACAGAGTTAACCAACGAGTGGATGACCACCAATACTTGTGTAGGATGCAGAATGCTTTTACTGTCATGACTTTCAACGACAGAGTGTATGACATTTACTCCCATGTTAATCTGGCACAATTTTGCATCCTTGCATCTTTCTCAGTGACATCTCCAACCGAGAAAAGTCTAGTTGGTTAAGAATTTCAAAATATAACCTGTCGTGCAAACATCGTCTATTGACCACAGTGATCACGTTTTAAAATCTCCCCGTCTTTCTCGTTGCTGTCTTTAAACCCTAAATCTGCTCCCAAGCTCACCATTACATTCTGTCAGAGTTGTATTTCATATCACTATTTTTTCTTTCTTTCTTCCCCCAAGTCTCTTCCAATTCTATACCAAAGCTCTTCAAAAAAACAAAACAAAACAAACAAAAAAAAACAAAAAAACCTAAAAACAAAACAAACAAACAAGCAAAAAAAAATAAACACCAGGATTGCCAGGTGCTTGAAATATTCATGTTTTCTTCCACCACTGAGTTTAATCTGGGATATTTTTATCCCCTCCCTCAATCTCAGATTTTACCACCAGAGTTTCTCCTTTGTATACTTGACTTCTGCTTATCTTTATCCTGTCACAGTCGAATCTTCTTTGGTGGCTATGCACAAAAAGATAGGATCCATATAAATGTTAGGAATGATCATTGTTTTTTTTCCAAGTATAATTTGGTTGAAAAGCAAGAATTTCCTCCACTTCCTGTTATGCAGATATATTTTCTCTCCACATGTCCAACTCTGAAACTCAGAGCACAGTAAATATAGCTTGGGAAGGAATGTTTTTTTTTTCTTTTTTAATTTAGAAAAGAATTCAGGGAACTATCTAAGGTTTCCCCCAAGCCTTCAAACACTCATTTAGGCCCCACGCTAAGTAGTGCCCTTGGAGGACAAGATTCCAGCCACAGGAGCAGAGGTGATGCCGGTCATGGACAAAGAAATCATCCAAATGCCATCTGCTGTACTTGAATCTTATTTGCATCTCTGTTAGCCCTCCATTCAGTGTACTTGTCCATTGTGTCAGCAAGGCTGAGATCAGGACATGGAAGCAGGATAGAAAAGAAACCACTAAGCCCAAAGAGAGATGTTGTTATTGCATCCGTATGACCGGAGTGATATAATGTAGAAACAGACTGTCAGAGATCATCATTACAGTGGGTAGCAAATGTTCAAGTTAGAACAATCAAACAATTATATCATGTATGATGTTCCCACTGAGGGGCAATGGCCAGTCCTGGGATCCTGGAACTCTGTTGAACCATGAATTCAGTGGCTTTGCTTTCTCTGTTGTCCAAAGGAAAGACATGGTGGGGGAAAAAAAGAGATGTGTCTTGTGCTGGTCCTAAGCTCCCCAAATACTGATGACTCTCAAAATCTCCAACTGGAGTTCATTATTTTACTATCCCACAAGTCAGGAGTGCTTTGTGCCTACCTCTTCATCTTGGCAAAACAAACGAGGAAACAGAAATACTTAATTTGTCTTTTCTCTTTCCATTGAACAACACTTCTAGCAGTAAGACTGCCCCAATCCTCCCCACTCTCTTAGAGAAGACTTGGTAGAGCTTACTTCTGGCCTCCTGTACTGACCCTAGAATTCTTCCCGTGTTCTACTGCTTAGAAATTATCTTCTGCTCTGGTAAATTCCAATAGGGCAGCAGCCCACTCTCCATCCCTCACTACTATCTCTAAGTGCTAGGCACAGAGAAGGTGATAAGAGTTTTGATTTTATTCTCAAGCTGTTCTGAGAAGGAAAGGATCTGCAATATCCATAGAGTGGGCTTGAAAATCTAAGTCCCCAGTGAACTCCTTACCCGCCATGCTCCAGGCCCCACATTATATCCTCAGTACCTTAAGATATATATAGTGCCTTTAAGAAAGCCTGGGTTAGGAATGCATGCATTTGCATGGCATAGCATAGTTTGAATTAATCTTTATAGACTGACCTTATGCAACCTGTGTGTGTGTGTGTGTGTGTGTGTGTGTGTGTACACCACATTTTTATTTGGCTTTGTTTTTCTTCATAGTTCCTGTCTGCTTTACTCTTCTTTATTTCCAATGGCTATCCTAAAACAGCACTTTATAAATTTCCAAAGCTTGACATTTTTAAAATTTCTTGCTCTGCTTTATATGTTTATTTCTAGAAACTGTGCTTACTGCAGTTCCAAGGTTGGAACTGGAGTTCTAGCATGAGGGTCGTGGGAAAATCCAAGCTGCTCCAAAAAAGATCCCTGGAGCCCTTCAATGGACATGTGTGCTCCTTACGTGCTTCGTTGTTGTGATAAAACACCTGACAGAGTCCATTTAAGGAAAGAAAGGTTTATTTTGGCTCACAGCTCAGAGAGGTCGATCCTGGCAGCAGAGGCATGGTGACAGGCATGTCATAGCTGAATGTACAGTAAGGAAGCAGAGATTGACATACCTTTAGATTTAGATTTAACTAGCTTTTTCCTAGTGACGCAGCCTAAGACCCCAGCCCATGGAATGACATCGTTTACAATCAGCATGAGTCTTCCAGCCTCTTTTCAGCATGCCAGGGGCTTGCCTCCAAGTGATTCTAAATCCTGTAGCTATCAGCTTGTGCCAGCCCTCTTCCCTACAGCATGAAGGAGTCAACACAGATTACTTGGAGCACGTCTGTTGACCCATCACGGAACATCCAGGGATAGAAACATAAAACACGCTTGAGAGCCAGAAATGAGCCCTTCTGATTTATACAGCAATAGCCTTGCTCTCGCTCTCCGGCAGGATTACAGAAGAGTATATTAAATAGCTAAATAGCCCAAAAGTGGCTCAGGAAATATTGCCTTGATCCCTAGGGGTGGAGGAAGAATGCATTTTAAAGATCAAGGAATTAATGTCAACTGAAATCGAAATTTCAGAGGAGCACCAAGGAGTTTGAAGAGGGAAGACATAGGGATTAAAAGCTTGCACTCCTCCTGCAGAGGGCTTGAATTCAACTCCCTGTAACTCCAGCTCCAGCGAATCCAGTGTCCTCTTCTGGACTCCATGGGCACTGCACTCGTGTACATGAGTACACGCGCGCACGCACGCACGCGCGCGCGCGCGTGCACACACACACACACACACACACACACACGTATACAGACAACTTTAAAAGGAAAAACGTAATCATTTTTAAAAGGAAATCCACTTCAGCAAGTCTCACGACAAAGTTTATAATCATTAATATCCAAATGGTGAGCTAATGACCATAGGAAAATCAAATGGAATGAATTCAGAGTCAATTAAACAAGCCTATTAAAGGTCTTCACTCAAGAAACAATATTCCTAGCATGTTATCAGGCTCTCCATAACTGGTGTCATGCTGGTGATAATTTAAATGTATTTTTCAGAACTTCCAAGATCACCAAACTGGGAGGCAAAATATGCTGGTTAAACGGAATAAATATCGAAACTGAGAAGTATTTTGTCAGGCAATAAAAATAAAATAGCCAGCATTCCATACACTCAAGATTAAGGCCATATGTCTGAACAATGGCTTTTATTAGTCAAGCATCGTGCCCTCTGAGTTAAAAAAAAATCAGAGAATACAAACAAGCAAATGGAAGAAAAACTTGCCAGTATGGTAGTCATTAGGACAGTCTGCAGAAACTGCAAATTTCTGAGCTCTTTATGCATCACACTTCTTTGCTCCCTTTGAAGTACAACATGATCTTGTAATTTTCATTGGGCAACAAAGACCCAGAAGTATCATGCACTGTATGCAAGCTGGCCTGAGTTGCTCTTCCTTCAGCAGTATGAGAAACTTCTGAAGTCTTCGTCGGCCCCTGTCTCTGATGGGCAGGGTCCTCTTATAAACCATACTTGAAAATGCCGTAGAATAACTAACTCATCCTTAACTGGATTTAGTAATTGAAATCAGGGCATGATTTGTCACAGTGACATAATCTGACCCCTTTTGGGTGACAAAAAGTATTTCTCAGACTTTTAGAACATACATATTTTCCACCCATCCATATGTATTATATCCTATTATAAAATGGTATCGTGTAATCTGTGACACGCTGGCTCCCTTTTTTATATTATAACTGTATTTTGTGTGCATGTGTATTTGTATGCATGACGGCACACATGTGTAGGGAGTACATGTGCATGTATGTATACATGCTTGTGGGAGCCTGAGGTTGATATTTGTGAGTTGTTTTCTTCAACCACACTCTACTTTATGAGGCTGAATCTCTTCTTTAACCTGAAGCTTACCAATTCCAGTCAGTCTAGCTGGACAACTTGGTCCAGGGATCCCACCTCTGCCTCTTAAGTGCTGGAATTATAAGAAGACCCCCAAGTCTGTCTAGCATTGATGTGCATTCTTGTCCTCACACATGTGTGGCAAGCACATTATCTTTTGAATCATCTCCCAAGTCCTATAAACATATTTTTATAACATTAATTTTATGACTGAAAAATAGCAATGGTCCATTATTTGCACATGCTGACTATTACTCAAATAATCCCCAAGTGTAAGTGTTGTTTTTCTTATTTTTGTACTTAGTATAGCAGCCACAGTAATGAAACTCTGTGCATATCTTTGATAGTTCCCTTAGGAGAAGCCAGGAACGGTGATTTTTGAAAACTAAGCATATTGTTTTCTTAAGCTTTTATGGCACATATCGAAATTTACCAAAATAAGTAATACAAATGTACAGTCTCATGTGTGTGAGAAAGTCTGTTTCTTTTCCCAGATACTTTAATACCATATTGGATTGGCTACTGTTTTTATTTTACCAAGCTGATGTTGGAGGCACCTTTGGGTGACCCCTTTGGTTTGTTTGACCATTTCATTGTCTCTCTGCATTCAATGTCTTCACTTCTGACTCACCTCTTCAGGCTCTTTGTCCTTCTTCCCACTCAGTAGTCTTCATGTTAATTTGCAAGAGGCGTCACAATGTACAAAGTTCTTTGCGCCTAACAAATACATTGCATATGCCCTTGGTTTTCATTGACTTTCCAATGTACGTTTTCCATATTGAAACTAAACATTTTAGTTAACAAATGCTAGCAGTTTTCTCCGTGTGACTATGTCTTGGAGATTATGGTGAGAATACCTCCTAACACCGTAGTTCTCAACCTGTGGATCATGACCCCTCTGGGGTCAAATAACCCTTTCACAGGGATCACATATCAGACGCCCTGCGTATCAGATATTTACATTATGAATCATAACAGTGACAAAATAACAGTTATGAAGTATCAATGGAAATAGTTTTTGGTTAGGGGGTCACCGCAACATGAGCAATTGTATTAAAAGGTCACAGCATTGTAGTACTCGGGAGAGAGGCCCTGCACGTTGCAGGAGTTGAAGGTGATCCAGTCCTGAGGATGTGCAATGGGAGAGCTGACCTCCTATATGATGGTGTAGACAAGTGAGAGATACTCCCTCACCCCTCTTCCTAGCACCAGCTGCAGACAGGAGACCTAGTCCTGGGGTCACGAGAGCAAAAGAGCTGGCCCTGGCCCTCAGCAATTACAGCACTCAGGAGAGCAGGTCCTACCCCTTACCTGGGCAGCACCGTTGAGCTGATCCTGGATGTTGGGGGGGGCTTGTGGGTGAGCAGGCCCCAAGGGCATGAGTGTGGGAGAGCTGGCCCCGGCACAGGCCATGAGAGTAGGAGAGGATCTCTTGTACCTTCCCTGGACAGCACAGTAGAACTAACCTAATGGCCGAGTAGGGGTGGTAAGGGTAGGGGATGGGATGGGGTGAGCTAGCCCTAAATGGGCATGGGAAAACTGGCCCTGTCTCTTGCCTGGTGGGTGGGCCCTTGCAATTTATAGCAGGCAGGAGAGATGGCCCCATGTCATGAGAATGGGAGAACTGGCTCTGTCCCTCACCAGCTGGAATACTCAGGAGAATAATTTCTGCACCTCGCCTGGGCAACACAGTTGAGCTGTCCCTGGATATGGGGGGTGGGGATGGGGGTTGCAGGTAAGCCAGCCCAAGGGTGTGAGTCCAGGAGAGTGACTCTGCCTCTTGTCTGCTGGGCACTGGTGTGGAGAAAGGAGAGATGCCCTCTTCACCTGCCTAGTCCCTTGACAGATGTTTATGGCAGGCAGGAGAATTGATCCTGGGTCATGCATGTAAAAGAATTGGCCATGTCCCTCACTGGCTGCAATACTCAGGAGAGTGGGACCTGTGTCTCTCATAAATCCAGGCCATTTTAACATCATATCTTACTAATGGACTCTGGAAGTCTAAGCCAAAGGTTACTTCTAGGGTTCAGAAACTCATCATTCACCCAAGAAATTTTCAGGGTTTATCTTGCACCACACACATGCTGGATACCTAAGATTAAAATACAGTTTGTCCTTTCAAAGACCTCACAGTTTGGGAGAGGAGACTGCCTTGAAGTCCTATAGTGACTCTCCACCATTATAATTGTCTTTGATGTCTTCAGTGTAGTAATAGGATAGATGCCGTCTGTTCAAGTCTCACGACCAAGGTCCAGATGTTACCAGAACTGTTATTGTCGGAGCTTTGGCTTTGGGGCCCAAACAAACTACACTATGACCAGCAAACATTCAGGTAATAGTAAAAGGCCATGAAAAAGAGGGTTGTTCAGCTTAACCACATGGAGAAGAGATACAAAGAGGATCAGTGATTCCCCAAATCTAGCTGTGAGGAGTCCTCAGATAAGGTTTAGGTTTAAAGAGGTATCCATAGTTAACCATCCTTATCTGGGCCCCACATGGAGACCAGTGACCAAACCTGTGCGAATTCTCTTCCACCCCTTGGGCTGGCACCAGGCTTTTAGCTCTTTCTTTCTCCTAGTTCAAGGCTCTTGGAGAAATTCTAAGTTCTCAGGAACCATTGTTTGAACCTTCTGATAGCCAAATCGAGGGGTGCAAGTATCTCTTTAGAGTTACTCTTCCTCCCTGCCAGGGCAGTTTACAAGGATGGCTGGCACCTAAGGCATCTTTCCTGCCCCGCCCTTTCACTAGGCCTGTCTATTTGTTGTATAAAGACAAACTCTAACCGGTGCCCCAGGGTTCAAGGCAGAGACGGGGATGACTCACAGCACCTGATTTAATATGAGGAAGTGTCTGGAGGTCCCAACTGTAAGCCATAAACGTTCTTCTCGGGGACCTCCTGTAGGATTACATTTGAGGGCTATTTCCCACGATGGCTGACCTACCTGAGATTTCCCAACGTCATATGAAAATAAAACCTCAACAGACACTCTTCCTTGTGCTTTTCCTGCCTGTTCAGTAATGACATTTTAAGGGAGGATCCAGTGACACATCTGTACACCGAAGCGACACCAGGTGTGTGAGTCACTGATCTGATGTCAGGGGAAGGCGGTTATCTGTTATCTGAAGCTAGCCTGCGCACAGGTTACTCATCATCTGCTGTGTAGACACATAGGACAGGATTCTCACACCAGACTGCTTAGGAGCACTTTGCTACCAGAGTCCCACGTTGTGAAATTCCAACTCCTGTTTCCTTTCCTTCATCGGGAATAACCTGGCAGGATCTAACCCAGAGCAAAGGAAGAGACAGCACAGTAGAGGAGACTCCAAAACCACCATTCCCAGTGATTGTTTTTTCCACTACTAAAGTTCAAATAATAACAGGCCCATGGCTGTGCAGCAGCTCAGGAGAGACAAGCACACTTGACATTGTTATCTTAACTCTTGTTTTCTGAGATGGGCTTTAAGAACTTATATTTCTAACAGATTCCCAACGGTACTGGTGCTGGTGGCATAGGGACTGAGCTCTGAGAACCACTACCCTGACAGACAATTAGCTAATGCCTGGAGAATGCGTCCCTGAATGAATCTCCTGGCCCTAGCCTGGTTTCTTTATTTACCAGACCTCTCCCTGTGTCAGTTCTTTAAGAAACAGAAGGGTGTAGAGATAGTTAAGAGTCTTCTTTGAACAAAGAAGAAAGATAAGAATAGAGAGCTTTGACTCAGGTAATAAGTAGATCACATCCACACTAGACTATACTAGGGCTGGCTATGGTAGGGTAGCTTGAAATTTCAGAACCTGAGACGCATGCATTTGATGCCTAAAACAAAGCCTTCATGTGTGTGTGTGTGTGTGTGTGTGTGTGTGTGTGTGTGTTATACAACATGATGTTTTGATACATATACTCATTATTAGTCAAATAAACTCATGTATCTACTACCTTTCATTACTATATATGTACCAAAACAGCTGGAACTATATTTTCCCAGCACCTAGTATTTAATTTATTATTAACTATTGTTTCTGTACTATACTTTAGATCTCCAGGCTTATTTAACAGCCTCACATGGTGATTATTTTATTTTATTTTTTGGAGGTTTTATTTAGTGCATCTTAGCCTGTTTTTGTACATGTGATAAGATATCACATGCTTGCATGTGCTTTCACACGGTACAATAAGATGTTTTGCTTAACAGAAGCGAGTATAGACATAAAGAAATGTTACCAGAGCTCCAATATCGTGTCACTGGCATTTCTTTATGTGTCTGGAAGGCTTTCAGTGAGGCTTGTACCTTTAAATTTCTGCTGTTTCCCAGGAACACTACCGAATTGGGACCATGCCATTTCCTCAGAATCCTTTGTGGGCATTGGACCACAGTGGTGTATGGTTTGGCATTCCTAAAGTGCCTGTGAGTTGTGGTGATTCTTATCATAATTAGCACTTTGTATCCATTTAAGCTGGGCTTCTGAAGCAAAAAGAAGGTAGCGTTATTTGTGTTTAATTTGTATTTTTCCTCTTAATAATTTTATCAAGTATATTATGAAGAATTTATTTTTTATCTTGTTATTTTTTGGTAAGAATTTATAAATATCTTATTTCTGTTTTCTTTTTATTAGATATTTGCTTTATTTACATTTCAAATGGTATCCCCTTTCCACCTTACCCCTCCGAAAAGCCCCTAGCCCATCCCCCAGCCCCCTGTTCACTGACCCCCTTGGGGAATCCAGCCTTCAAGGACCAATGGCCTCTCCTCTCAATGATGTCTGAAATGGTCATCTTCTGCTACATATGTAGCTGGAGCCATGTGTCCCTCCATGTGTACTCTTTGGTTGGTGGTTTAGTCCCTGGAAGCTCTGGGGGTGCTGGTTGGTTCATATTGTTGTTTCTCCTGCAGGGCTGTAAACCCCTTCAGCTCCTTGGGTCCTTTCTCTGGCTGCTATATTGGGGACCCTATGCTCATTCTATTGGATGGCTGTGAGCCTTGGGTATTTTGATGCACTTTCCAATAAAGATCAAAGTATCCATACTTTGGTCTTCCTTCTTGAGCTTCATATGATCTATGTGAGTTGTATCTTGGGTATTCCTAGCTTTTAGGCTAATATCCACTTATCAGTGAGTACATACCATGTGTGTTCTTTTGTGATTGGGTTACCTCACTCAGGATGATATTTTGTAGCTCCATCCATTTGCCTAAGAATTTCATGAATTCATTGTTTTTAATAGCTGAATAGTACTCCATTGTATATATATACCATAGTTTCTGTATCCATTCCTCTGTTGAAGGACATCTGGGTTCTTTCCAGCTTCTGGCTATTATAAATAAGGCAGCTATGAACATAGTGGAGTATGTGTCCTTATTACATGTTGGAGCCTCTTCTGGGTATATATGCCCAGGAGTGGTATAGCTGAGTCCTCAGGTAGTGCTATGTCTAATTTTCTGAGGAACCGCCAAACTGGTTTTCAGAGTGGTTTTACCACCTTGCAATCCCACCAGCAATGGATGAGTGTTCCTCTTTCTCCACATCCTCGCCAGCATTTGCTGTCCCCTGAGTTTTTGATCTTGACCATTCTGACTGATGTAAGGTGGAATCTCTCAGGGTTGTTTTGATTTGCATTTCCCTGTCACATGGTGATTTTATTTATCATTAATTCCATATTTTCACCCACCTTCCTTTAGCGCATGTAGACACTATCTCTAAATAAATAAATACATAAATAAATAATAAATGAATGGATGATAAATAAATAAATAAATAAATAAATAAAAGCCTGCATAGGCAAGGGCAAAGTGTAAAATGTGGGTGGTCTAACAACTCATTGGGAGTCCTGTAAAGACCAATATATGCCTTTCAGAATCATAGCAACTTTTCTCAACTCAAGAATCTTCTTTCTGAATATCTTTAAGCAACCGAATGTCTAATAGGAATTAGTTTGGGGGAAAATAAAGGCACGGTCTTTTAGAATAGTGGCTCTGAACCTTCCTAATGCTGCAGCCCTTTAATACAGTTCCTCAGGTTGTGGGGACCCCCAACCATAAAATTATTTTGCTGCTACTTCATAACTGTAATTTTGATGTTGCTAGAAACAGAAACACAAATATCTGATATTCAGGAAATCTGGTATGTGCATCTCAATGGAGTCATGGCCCACAGGTTGAGAACCACTGCTCTGAGCCATCGTGTTAGACGTTTCTCTCCTTCCTCAGAGACATCCAGCTTCTGACAGTTTGTTGGTTCCTTGATGTCTATGGTAGCTAAGTGTCAATAGACTTCTTGCCCTTTAATGGGTACATACACAATTTAAGACATTCCAATGTATGCTTCTTATCCATGTGAATTCAGTCTATTGAAGGTGAATGTGCTCCCTAATTAAAAGTCTTAATAGTTCATCAAACTTGTCATATGTCCTAAAGTATTCCAGGTTGGACTTCACTTACTTACCATTTAATTTCTAATTAAATTGTGGTTGTAAGTGAGTTTTCTTGTTCTTTCCGTTTGGTGTAAGATTCTTTTTGGTGTTGGATTCTTTTCTTCACTCAGGTTTCAACTGCTAGAAATGACCGTCCCCTCTACTCTGCCTGAAGAGGACTGCGCTGGCTTTTCACAGTGTCAGACGTGGAGAGCTGCTTTTGTTTCCTGTGTCTCCAAAGCCATTGCTACTGCCCTGAGCTGGCTCTAAGCTTTCTCTCAGTTTCCTGGACTCTGCTTCCAGATCTGCACATTTTCTGCTGGTCCATTTTGCCATAAAGACGACACTGAACCCTATGGAAGAGAGGTGAAGCATCCCACATCCAAACGCCAGAAAAAGGACTACCCCAGTGTACAGCCACTGGCAACCCACCCAGGCTGTTCTGGGATAGATCTAATCCAATAATAAACTTCTCAAAAATAGAACTAAGTGGAAGGCACACCAAATATTTTTGAACAACAAATACTGTTTTTTAGTTAAGTTCCCAAAATAAACCTTTAAAAATGAATTGCAATTTTTTTTAGTAAATATATCAGAAAGAAGTAAAAAAAATCCTCTAATATAGAAAATACTAGGATGGGAACATAAAGGAAATATGAATCAAGACTTGTGGTTACAAATGGGCTTCTCGTTTTCCTCAAAATTACCTCTCCATGCAGTCCATCCAGGAGGAAACTAGTTTCCAAGAAAAAGTCTGTAGGACTTTTCAACCCTAAGTGTGTTTAATTAACAAGAGCAAGGGATATAGACACAGAAACCTGGGAAGTCAAAAACAGAACCTTGATGGTGCTTTTGCGAACGTGATTTCCATGTGGCCAGGCAGAAACATGCTCTGCTGCTTCTTATGAATGCTACGGGGCTATGCTGTGTGCTTGGCCTCTTGTGACAGAAAGGTGGGTTTGACACAGCCACAGACACATCACAGATCACTGGAATCTAGAACAAATGAAAGGTAGGCTTACTTTAAGAGGGTCAGGGTCAAGTGCACTAAGCCATCCTCCAAAGATTAAAAGCCTGGGAAGAGAAGGCATGTGTCAATCTTCTTAACTTTTATCAAGGTTTTGTTTGTTTACTGGGGGGACACATGTATGGGGAAGATCAGAGGACAATGTGTGAGAACCAGTTCTCTCCTTCTATCCTGTGGCGTATCAGGACTGAACTCAGATTAGCAAGCTCCTCTCCCTATATACCTAGAGAGTTATGCCCGTGGCCCCAGTACTGTTTCAAATAGCTTGGGTTGCATAGTCTATAAAGGAAAAGACTGTTTGAAAGGCCATGTGGCTCTTCCCTGGCTTCTTTCATTTGTCACTCTTTCTCTTTGAAGAGTCGGAGGTATGACAGAGACTCTGACATGACGCCCTGTAGACAGGGTCCTGTACTCAATCAAACCCAATCAAACCGAGAGCGTGTATGAAGAGGCAGCTGCCAGGTAATAGGTGCTTAGTAGACACAGGCTCGCTCATCTTCCCTGTCAGCAGAGGGACAGTGCTGCAGGACTGTGAGCTGCAGAGAAACATTCTGAGCGCTGTAATAGCTGCATCCCTTGCTGGAGTTCAATATCAACATATCAAGTCCCTATGGGACACTTCTGCTTCTGGGTTGCTCCCAGTTATCACAACAGGGTTTTGAACCAGGCAACAGACAAATCAGTGCCTCTCATGCCTGGTCAATTGAAGAAGGCTCTGATAAATAACTAATTATACTTATGGTTCAAGGTTCTGTCAGCCTCCTGGCATCAGATGAGAAGTTTCTTTGAAGAGAAGAGTAGACGTCAAGAGAACTCCTTATTAGCCCGTACTCTCAGAAGGGCTAATCATATGTTCTGCAAGAACTACATGGTCATTTGTTCAACCAACAATTAAAGTAGCACTGCCATGGTTGCTTACATAATTGACTCACGCCTGCTTGTGTGGACAGAGGTTAAAAGAACAAAACTGTTTTCCCGATAGATGCCTTATCCACTAGAGCAAGGGGGAAAAGATGGAGAGAAGAGGGGAAGAGAGGAAAGAATGCATAATCTTCCATGCATACACATACTGTATTTTGGTGCAAGAGGGCATAGTAAGAATGTCCTGAGATCACATTTCCTTACTCATCTTGTAGATTCAGGAAAGTTAACAATAACCTTTCTGAGATGCATTCTTCTCATTATGAAACAGTCATGGTTATGTGCTACCTTGCAAGGTTAAGTATTACAGCAAATATTCTATGCTGTGTGTTTAGTCCAGGCGGAGTACATCATGGAATAGTAACAGAACCCTGGCTCCTGCACGGGAGTCCATGCTACCATTGCTGGAGCTGGGTGTCCTGAGTGTTTTTGCTTTGTTTTTACTTTTAGTGAGCTACACAATATAAAGCTGAGTCTTAGGCACCACATTTACCCAGTAGAAAACATATCAATCTCCTAAAACTCCATTTGAAAGATCCTGGGAATTGATTTCATTGATTCCTATGCTATTATATTGACAAATCTCTGATCTTCAGAGTCCAAAGTCCTTCAAAGCTTTGAGATGATGTTCTGTCACTTCAAAAGGCATCGTCACGCCCATGGATTTGAGAACCTTTTAGGTATAGAGCCTTCGAGCTGCCTTTAGATCTGAATGCCCGAAAGGTGTTTGGCTAGCCAGGTACCAGAAAGCAGAAGTCTGGCCTTATGATGTCTGTTCCCGCTCAGAGGCAGACCAGTCACAGTCCCCACAGGGTCAGGGACGGGGACTAACTGAATGTTTCTGGATAGTCTGCTTACCCTGTCAGATATTACGGTGATTGTACATTTGGCAATGCCTAATAAAAGGACTTCTGCTATCACAATATGGGAGGCAATCCTTCCCCTTTGACACTCCCCGACCCCCAGCCCGTGGTTCCAGATGCCATCTTTCCAATCACTAAAATTCTCCAGGTAGATGTCTCTCTTTTAATAATGAACTAGCTGCCAAAGTCCTTAAAAAATGTGCTCTTTATCTTCCAGAAGCTTCCAGCCCCCGATTAGTAGAATCTTCACTCTCTTCATAGCACTCTCTTCATGTTCCCTCTTCGCTTGCTGAATGATCGCAGATCAGGACTCAGATTGTGATTGAGTCAGTGAACTAATAATATGTCTGTGACCTCCTAACACAGTGTTTCCAAAGGGAGGCAACCCTCACAGGAGACACTTGTCTGGTCAGGTGACTACAGAGTAAGGAAGCCACATCTTCACATAGCCATCTCTAGCCCTAGAGGTATTCTGGTGTAAAGGGATCCAGTTTTCTTTTCTTTCCCTTTTGCCTTCCCTTCCCTTCCCTTCCCTTCCCTTCCCTTCCCTTCCCTTCCCTTCCCTTCCCTTCCCTTCCCTTCCCTTCCCTTCCCTTCCCTCCCCTCCCCTCCCCTCCCCTCCCCTCCCCTCCCCTCCCCTTCCCTTCCCTTCCCTTCCCTTCCCTTCCCTTCCTCCCCTCCCCTCCCTTTCCTTTCCCTCCCCTCTCCTCTCCTTCCTTTCCCTCCCCTCCCCTCTCCTCCCCTCCCCTCCTCTCCCCTTCCCTTCCCTTTCCTCCCCTTCCTTTCCCTCCCCTCCCCTTCCCTCTCCTCCCCTCCCCTCCTCTCCCCTTCCCTTCCCTTTCCTCCCCTTCCTTTCCCTCCCCTCCCCTTCCCTCTCCTCCTCTCCCCTCTCCTCCCTCCCCTTCCCTTCTCTTCCCTTCCCTTCCCTTTCTTCACCCAGACAGCCTTTTTCTGTGTATCCTTGGCTGTCCTGGAACTCCCTTTGTAGACCAGGCTAGCCTCCCGTTGAGCAGGTACCATGGTTTGTTTCCCATTCTGGGTCTTAGACATATGACTCTATGACTCCATTTTCCCATGTCAGTCTTCTTTTTTTGTATTGAATATTGTCTTCATTTACATTGCCAATGGTAAAACCTTTCCCGATATCCCCCGTCCCCTAAGACCCCCCTCCCCCTCCTCCTTCCCCCCTGCCTCCACATATATTCCTCTCCACCTGACACACTCCCACCTCCCCTCCTCCGTTTCCCTTTGTTGGGGCTTCTGTTAAGCCTTTACTTGACCAAGGACCATTCTTCCCACTGATGCCCAACAAGGCCTTCCTCTGCCACAATTTTGGCTGGAACCATGTGTGCCCCTTGGTTGATGGTTCAGTCCCTGGGAGTCTTGGGGTGTCTGCATGGCCAAAATCATTGTTCTTCCCATGGGGTTGTAAACCCCTTCAGCTCCTCTGGACCATCCTCCAGCTCCTCCATTGGGGACTCCATGCCCAGTCCAATGGTTGGCTGCATCTACCTCTGTATTTATAAGGCTCTGGCAGAGCCCCTCCAGAGACAACCATTGCACGTTCCTTTTGGTATGCACTTCTTGACATCTATAAAAGTGTTGGGGTTTAGTGACTGTTTATAGGATGAATCCCCAGGTAGGGCAATCTCTGGATGGTCTTTACTTCAGTCTCTGCTCCACACATTGTCTCCCTTATTACTCCTGTGAGTATTTTGTTCCCTTTCTTAGAGGAATCAAAGCACCCTCGCTTAAGTCCTCCTTCTTCTTGAGCTTCCTGTGCTGGTTGAATGGTAACTTGTTTATTTTGAGCTAACATTCCCTTATTAGTGAGTGCATACCATGTGTGTTTTTTTTTTTTTGATTGGGTTGCCTTGCTCAGGATGACACTTTCTAGTTCCATCCATTTTCCTAAGAATTTCATAAATTCATTGTTTTTAATAGCTGAATAGTACTCCATTGTGTATATATACCATAGTTTCTGTATCCATTTCTTTGTTTAAGGACATCTGGGTTCTTTCCATCTTCTGGCTATTATAAATAAGGCAGCTATGAACATAGTGGAGCATGTGTCCTTATTACATGTAGGAGCATCTTCTGGGTATATGCCCAGGAGTGGTATAGCTGGGTCCGCTGGTAGTACTGTGTCTAATTTTCTGAGGAGTCGCCAAACTGATTTCCAGAGTGGTTTTACCAATGTGCAATCCCACCAACAATGGAGAAGTGTTCCTCTTTCCCCACATCCTCTCCAGCATCTGCTGTCCTCTGAGTTTTTCATCTTAGCCATTCTGACTGGTGTGAGGTGGAATCTCAGGGTTGTTTTGATTTGCATTTCCCTGATAACTAAGGATGCTGAAAATTTCTTTAGGTGCTTTGGACATTCAAGTTTCCTCAGTTGAGAATTCTCTGTTTAGCTCTGTACCCCATTTTTAACAGGGTTATTTGACTCTCTGGAGACTAACTTCTTGAGTTCTTTGTATACATTGTATATTAGCCCTCTATCAGATGTAGGGTTGGTAAAGATCTTTTCCGTTTTGTCCTATTGACTGTGTCCTTTGCCTTACAGAAGCTTTGCAGCTTTATGAGGTCCCATTTGTCGATTCTTGTTCTTAGAGCATAAGCCATTGGTGTTCTGTTCAGGAACTTTTTCTCTGTGCCCATGTATTCAAGATTTGTCCCCATTTTCTCATCTATCAGCTTCAGTGTGTCTGGTTTTATGTGTAGATCTTTGATCCAATTGGACTTGAGCTTTGTACAAGGAGATAAGAATGGGTCGATTTGTAATTTTCTGCATGCAGATCTCCAGTTGATCCAGCACCATTTGTTAAAAATGCTGTTTTTTTCCCCACTGGAGGTTTTTAGCTCCTTTGTCAAATATCAAGTGACCATACGTGTGTGGGTTCTTTTCTGGGTCTTCAATTCTATTCCATTGATCTTCCTGCTGTCTGCATACCAATACCAAACAGTTTTTAATCACTATTGCTCTGTAGTAGAGCTTGAGGTCAGGGATTGTGATTTTCCCCAGAAGATCTTTTGTTGTGGAGAATAATTTTTGCTATCCTGGGTTTTTTGTTAATCCAGATGAATTTGAGAATTGCTCTTTCTAGACCTATGAAGAATTGATTTAGGATTTTGATGGGCATTGCATTGAATCTGTAGATTGCTTTCAGCAAGATGGCCATTTTTACTATATCGATCCTGCTAATCCATGAACATGGAAGATCTTTCCACCTTCTGAGACTTTTTTCGATTTCTTTCTTCAGAGGCTTAAAGTTCTTGTCATATAGATCTTTTACTTGCTTTGTTAGGGTCACACCTGGGTATGAAATATTATTTGGGACTATTGTGAAGGCTGTCATTCCCCTAATTTCTTTCTCCTCTTGTTTTTCCTTTGAGTAGAGGAAGGCTACTGATTTGCTTGAGTTAATTTTCTATCCAGCCACTTTGCTGAAGTTTTTTATCAGCTTTAGGAGTTCTCTGGTGGAAGTCTTGGGGTCGCTTAAGTATACTATCATATCATCTGCAAATAGTAATATTTTGACTTCTTCCTTTCCAATTTGTATGCCTTTGACCTCCTTTTGCTGCCTGATTGCTCTGACTAGGACTTCAAATACTATACTGGATAGACAGGGAGAGAGTGGGCAGCCTTGTCAGGTCCCCAATTTTAGTGGGATTGCTTCAAGTTTCTCTCCATCTATGTCAGTCTTCTTAATGCCTACAGATCTTGGCCCTTGTACATTGTATAAATGTGCAGAGCTAGCTTCCATGACAAGTTTTATTATCAGATTTTCTCATTGTCCATCAAATAACTTGCTCAAAAGTGCTATTTTATTATAATAATGATTTGTATTTCCTGTTTTCTGTTTGTGCTGAATATCTCTCTCATTATTTTTTCTTAGGCATACATATCTTCTCTGGTATAAAAGGAAATGTGTGAGGAAGGGATTTGAGATCGATGGGGGAGAGGATGAGACACACAGCTCTTGTGGTTAGATGTTAACTCTTACCAAGATCTGAGCATTTATTTTGAGCGGTACCGTCTAAAGACATCACAAACTTATATAAAAATAAGCAAACAAATGCAGGCCATGTGTATTAGATGACTCAAACTCCAATTATGGCATTTCTGTGCACAGAGATGCAATTAAAATGTTTGGAAGCTATTTATATGTATAGTTGGATCTATTCTATAGAAAGATTAAAGGATTAATATTCCGTCAAAATGAGTGTCTGTGTCACCATAACCTAAATTGTTGTAGAAATTTGAGGCAATGGGACAGGATACACTGAGCTGCGAAGCTTCCACTCCTTGAATGACAAAGCATTTGGTTAACACTTACCAAGTTCATCTTTGCCTATTGTCATCTGATGTGGCCAAACGGGTTATGAAGCACAGGGATGTGGCGATAGAACCATCTGGAATGCCTTTGCCACCATGGCCTTTGATGGCTCCCAGATGTTTAATGGACCCCATGCTCTCCAGCTGTTTTCTAGTCACTTCAGCCACAGCCCTGTGTTCAGTCACATCAAGTGTTCCTTCACTGCATCCTCTATATCACCAGCTCTCTGCCGCCATCACTGTGAATGAGAACAAGTCATGCCTAAAATATGTTTAAGGTGCCATAAACATCATGCATATAAGCAAGCACAGCACTTCAGCTCCCAGATAGGGATATTTTGTTATTTCAAAAAGAATGCTTGGCTCTACCATCAACCTTTTCATGGGAAGTTCCATCTCAGTAACTTTTCCCTGCAAAGTCTGAAGAAAGGATGCATTTCCTAGAAAATCTGCCTCAACTGATCATGACATCATCCAAGTCCTGTGATCCAGAGTGTCCGCCTATCCACCCTACATCTGCACCTGATCACTTCTCAGATTCTCCACAGTACACCCGTGGGGGGCGCAAACCTCAATATACTAATACATAAAGAAATTTAAAATTCACGCCGAGCTCTACAGAAGCACAAGCCACAGTCCCTGCTCCTCTCCTCTAGCTGCTCTGTAGGACCACATTTGTTTGTTTTTATATTATAGCTATCTCCTATTTTTATTTTTTAAGCTTTTACATTTTTTTTTATTTTAAAGATTTTTCATATTTCTTTCTTGGTCTTATTGAAAATAAACTTTTATGCACTATATTCTCATTGTGAGTTCCCTTCTAACAGCTGTTCCCAGTTCCTCCTCTCCCATCCCAAGCCACATCTTTTCTGTCTCTCATTAGAAAATAAACAGGCATCTGTGGGAGAATAATAAAAGAAAATAAAACAAGACCAATCAAGTCAAAATAAAACTAAACAAACTAATAGGGAATAAACAAGAGAAGGAAAACTGTGAGAAAAACATACACACAGCTTGGCACACGTGGAAATTCCATAAGAAAATACTAAACCAGAAGTCATAATATATACACAAAGGACCTGTATGGTTAAAAATGAGGGAGAAGACAGAAAAGGAGAATGAGGAGGAGAAAGAGAAGGAGAAGGGAGGAAGAAAAGAAGGACAGGGAGGAGGAGGAGGACAAGAAGAAGAGGAAGAAGAGAAAGAAGGAAGAGAAGGAGGAAAAGGAGGAGGAGAAGGAGGAGGAGGGGAAGGAGAAGGGGGGAAGAAAGAAAAGCAACCCTCACACATCAATTATGAGACAAAGAACCTATTTTTACATCTAAGAATTCATCACATCCCATGTCTCTATTTAATGCTGTCCCCTTAGCAGAGCTCTCTTTGACTCCTAACCAGAGTAGCCCCTATCTAGCTCCTGCCTTGTTCTTTATTGATCTTAGCAGTGTCACAGTCTGTCATTGTCTATGTGCTCATTCAGTATTTGTATCTCAGACACTGTACACATATGGCCAGTGTCTACCAGATAATAGAAAGCCAAACAATTGATCGATAAAGAACAATATGGAATTCTGCAAGGCTTTTAGACACACACACCGTCGTCATCGCAGGAGATTCTTGAGCAGCCCCACCCTTTCCTAATTCTCATCTCAGACAGTGGGTAACTAGAGACCCAACCATTGTGAGAACATTTCTGTTTCATATTATCATCGACTGCTATACTTGAAAGCAACTCAATCCATGTGTAAGATTCCATAAGGCAGTCTGTCATGAGACAAAAGCAAAATGCCTTAGCTCTAAATCTGCCACGCTCTGTGTCTTTTTAAAATCTGTCCTATTTGTGGCATTTATGATGCTTGGGATACCTCTGTAATGAGACAAATATGCTCACCAGCAGCCTCTGCCGCCAGTCTCCATCAGCTCATTCTCAATCTGATACTAGTTCAGAAGGCACGGGTCAGGCAAGATCTCCCAAATCTCACAGGCATTCACAGAGTCAAGGCTGGCTCTCAGTGTGATCGTGAATAGTGGGATGGATCTCAAAGCATGTGAGAGACTCAACAGCAAATTATAACAGAATAGTATTTAACCATAAAAAAAAAAAAACGAAATTGTGATATGTACTGCAACATACTGGGAAATGTCCGAAGTAAAAGAAACCAGGCACAAAAGATCATGTAGTACATGATTCCACTTACATAAAACATCGAGGAGAGACAAGTCTGCATATAGAAAGGAAGCAGATTTGGGGTTTTGTATAGTTAGAAAGATGGAAGAACAGGGAGGGACTGCTGATGAATGTGGGTTTGTTTGGGTGTTTTCTGAGTAGTGATTAGACAGGTCATAGTTACATGACTTTGTGAAGATAAAAACCACCAGACTGTCCATTTTGTAAAGTGTGGATACTGAGAGTAAATGAATAATAAACTGACATTGGGGCATACGAGTGACATGTATAAAAATGTCAAATTTCTGAATACATGTGATGCTAAGTCCAACATCAAATGTTTGGCTCTTCACTGCTTTTTCCCAGTCTATAAAGTGATCTTCCAGAACTCTGCAAGGAGCTTCCACCTGTAAAATTCCACAGAGCACTGAGCATGTATCTGAGAAGCCTCTTGGACCAAGGCAGTAGCTACAGTCAGTTCTGGTAGCTCTAACCTACCATAAGAGCTATTTAAGCGGAAACTGGAATAAAAACCTTCCAGAAAACTCATTTTCTGTTACCCTAGGTACCATACAGTAACCTTTGCACGCCAACTCTTGTCTGAAAACCCACAGTAACTAGCAATCTCTAGCTGTGTTTCTGCAGTTCTGCAAGAGACCTTGGGATATTTGCTGTTTTCTGCAGCTGAATTTGTTTCTAAGCCAGCCCAGAGCAAGATGACCTGTGACCTCTTGTGAAATGCTTGGTATTTGTCCTTCAGGGAAAACATTAACTCCTATTAATTGAACTAATAGCTAAATAGAGTGGTCCCAGCCTGTCCTTATTTGGGGATCACAGGAACGGTTCTGAGACGTCTCTGCCTTTCCACATGCACTCACTTGACCCAGCTAAGGGAGGTAAACATTGTGTTTGTCTCTGTTTTAAAGGAAAGCAAATGGCCATAGCATTTAAATTCCTACCTTGTAGCTCCTGGTTACGTTTTTTTTTTTTCTTTCTTCTCTTTTACTCATTTAAAGGAATCAATCTTTTCTGGAGTTATTTTCTTGCCCAGAGAGTATGGATGATGGGAACATGGGAATGCAAGCTTTTTAAAATTTTATTATTATTATTATTATTATTATTATTGTTGTTGTTGTTATTTGCCTTTTTGTTCTATCAGAAAAAGTTAAACTTAAGGTCCTTCTTTCAGGGATTTATCAACACCGTTAAATTGTAGTTAACACTAGAAGGTTGTTGTGTTGTTGTTGTTGTTGTTGTTGTTGTTGTTGTTTTTAAGAAATATGGTACATGGGAGTCCCATAGAAGCTAGAGCTCAGTTGTAAAAAAAATTTTTAGGGACATATTTTTGAGTCATCTCCAGGCACGGCAGAACTGTGGCTTCTGTCCTTGGTCTGTAGAGCATGCTCTGATTTTAAAATAAGGAGCCATGTGCTACCTGCGAGTAGGGAACACTGATACAAAAGGCCCACCTTTCTGCGGAGAAGCTAAGAGTACAGCGAACTGCCAACGCTTCTGTGGTTTCCAACTTTGGTTTGGATCAGAATGCCTCTCCCTCTGTGATTGTTATGGAATGGAATGCAAGGTTATGACTACTAAATTCTCTGCAATCCCAAGACCAGTTCTGCTGAAGCCAGGCTTCTGGTGTTCCTGTCAGCTCCAGTCTGATCCAGCCTCCCTCCAGGGCACACCCTCTGCTGGCCAAGCCTCTGGGATGGCTCAGAAATAGTCCCACCACCAGCAGCTAGACATCCAGGAATTTGAACTGCGAGAACATATCAAGCTCGGACACTGGCCTTTGAAGCAGTTTTCAATGGGCTAAAGATAGCTTAATGAGGCTCCACCTAGCCAATCAGCAGTCAGTAGCTGTGGGATGGGGGAGGAAGGATGCAAGAAGGGAAAGGAAAATATTGTATGCCAAGCACACCCCCTCCCCCCCCAACGCCATGTCCAGAACCTCCCTGTTCTCGTCTCCGACTCTTGCTGTCCCCCTATTTCCCTACCCAATCTCACCTTCACTTTCATATATGTGTTCATGACTTTATGTTGACACATGAAACAAAGGAACCACAAATGAGAGAAAGCGTAGCATGCCTCCTCCTAAGACTACTGAGCATCACAGCTTAACCTCTCTGACAGTATACATTGACTTTAAATACACTGAGGACTTAAGTTAGCCAAGAGCAGCGGGCCTCAACCTTCCTAATGCTACAGCCTTTTAATACAGTTCCTCACATTTTGGTGACCACCATCCCCAACTATAAAATTATTTTTGTTTCTAATTCATAACTGTAATTTTGCTACTGTTGTGAATCGCAATGTAAATATACGATATATAGAACATCAGCTATGCGACCCCTGTGAAAGGGTCATTGAACCCTCAGAAGGGTCCTGACTCACAGGTTGAGAACCATTGGCCTAGAGTAAAACAAAATGTCCCACTTTATAATAAAGTGTCCATTCCAAGTGGTTTATTGAATAATGTACTGAAATCAAAATTCAGGATGGTTGTATGAATACTTTTCCATGTCATTGTAACTCTGAAACATTATGTTGAACCATCAAAATTAGAGACTCTACATGATGAAATATTTTCCTATCCTCAGCAGACAGCTGTATGATTTTGGTAAGTGTGTATATGTATGTACACACTTCAATTTAATAAAGTTTCAAAAAACTCCATTTCCTCATGCCTCTCTGCTAATCCTTCTCCTACTTCCACCCCTAACAACTGTCAAACCATTCTCGAAAGTTTCCCCGCTTTTAGAGAGGTCATACAAAATATGATCACCACCTTCATTTTTTTATCCTTTGACCTCTTTGAGTTCATAAGATGAAGAAAACTGAAGTCAGAATAAAGGAGAACTTGCTGGAGATCCCATGCTATTGCTAAGTCCAGGGGGAAGTGTGCATCGTAGATCCTCAGGAAGGCACTGGGCCACAATACCACCACACTCCGAGGACATAGAGGTCCAGTGCAGAAATATGAGGCTTGGGCATCAGAGATGCTGTGATCTTAGCTCTGTAGTCTATACAACCAACTAAACATCTCTGAAGCTCAGCTCTTCTCATATACTATGAGCATTCCAACGGCCAGTGCATAGTTCTGATGTGAGGAATTAATTAATTTACAAAGTTCATGGCACAGGGCTAGACAAACTGTAGAAATGATTCTTCCCCATCATTGGTGAACAATAGTTACGGATTACTGGAAAGTCCTTTAAAGCACATTTTGTTAAAAGAAATAGCATAAGGAGAGAATAGAGTACATCTTAATAACTAAGGAATCGAATTTAAGCATTGACTACTAGATTTTAAAGAAGAATGTGCTGGGCGGTGGTGGCGTATGCCTTTAATCCCAGCACTTGGGAGGCAGATGCAGAGGCAGGTGGATTTCTGAGTTTGAGGCCAGCCTGGTCTACAGAGTGAATTCCAGTGCAGCCAGGGAAACCCTGTCTCAAAAAACCAAAAAAAGAAAGAAAGAAAGAAAAAAGAAAGAAGGAAGGAGAGAGAGAGAGAGAGAGAGAGAGAGAGAGAGAGAGAGAGAGAGAGAAAGAAAGAAAGAAAGAAAGAAAGAAAGAAAGAAAGAAAGAAAGAAAGAATACATCTCAGAGACACACTGTAACAGGAGTGATTTGTCTGGTACAGTTAGCTGAACAAAAAAAAAAGTTTGTTTCCTTGCTAGGGGGCAGACACTTCTTTCTTTTCTTTCTTTTACCTTTTTCTGTTTTTTTCAGATTTTGTTGGTTTTGCCTAATTTTACATCTCACTCAGTAGTTCTCAGTTATGACTAGACATTCACATCAGCTAGGAAGTGATTAAAAATTACCTATGCCTGGGCCCGAGCCCAGAAATTCTGACTTCGCTAGTCAGAGAAGGTTCCTGGGTGAGGAGGATCGGAAAGCTTCCCTTGGTGAGAGTAATGCCTCCCCTCTGCAGAGAGCACATGCGTGAATTAAAGCACGACTTGTTTGGGAGGTTCTAGGCAGAGATCTCTCAGTTGTAGGCTAAATCGTTTTCACCAGTATACAACTTCCGGCATCTTAGGAAGACATACATTGCAGAACCCACATGTGTCATGATTTGCTCATTCTAACAGATAATTCCATGCTTATGCAGGAAGGCTCCTTGTCAGTGACAGGGACTATTTCCATTTGGAAAGAGGCTTCCCCCACATCCAGGCCCTCTGATGTCTCACCAGCGTCCAGTCAGAGTTAGGTGTTTAAATACATGGCCTGCAGAGGTAGGTGTGTGTCTCATGAGTATGAACTTCGAGATGACACAGGCTGTTCCTCTAACTGAAAGCTCTGCCCGCTTGTGAAGTCTGGACAAGCCTCGAGTCTCCTGCCCTCTTAGGTCTTCAAACAGTTTGTAGAATGAAAAGAGTTTATCTTACGAATGCTAAGGAATTTTCCGGTTTCCATAATGTTGCAATTTTCATGACTAATATAATAATCATCAAATTATGTCTTGTTAACTTTATGGTTAGTGCTTAAACAAAGAAAAAAGCGTATCATAAATTGAGAATTTTGTTTTTTATTATAATTGGTACATACATGTAAATATGTTTCAGGTGTATTAAGCCATATTCCCCAATAAATGTAAGGCTTCACTCTGTACTTTGGAGAAGGAACGGATAGTTATTTAATCAAGGATTTGCTACATTTGTAAATCGTAATTCCTAGCTGATGTGAATGTCCAGCCATCAGTTACTGGTGCCATGGCAGTTAATTGATTTACTGATTGACCAACTGTCTTCTTATAAAATGGAGCAAGACATTAGCTATTACCCAGTGAAACCCAGGAGACTTGAGTGATGTTTGGATCCCTGGGAAAATCACATCACGGCAAGTGCCAAACGAAAATGCTTCTCTGGAATTAAAGGAGAGTTTGTTTAAAGAAAGGAAAACAACTTTAAATAGTACAATAAATATTTTCCTCTGCCTGGGGGTGACCTGTGCTCAACCTCTGCCTTGTGAAAATACTGTCTCCAAGCCTGTGGTTTTGCAGCATGTCAATAATTCTGGAGAGTCTGTCTGCCTTCGGTCACCAGCCCCTTCCAGGCCGCATAAGCCTCTCTTGACCACTTTTTTACCAGAGACAACCACACAGTCACTAGGCCCCTCTTTCTCTTTAAGGATGAGTTTTTTCTTTTATGACCACTTATTTTTTTATTTAATTGAATTTGTTATTTACTTATTCACTTTACATCCTGCTCACTGCCCTCCTCCTGGTCACCCCCTCCCACAACCGTTCCCCCATCCCCATCTCCTTCTCCTCTAAGGGGGTGGGGGACCCCTGGGTATTCCCCCTCCTCCTGGCACTTCAAGTCTCTGTGAGGGTAAGCGCTTCTTCCCCCACTGAGGCCAGACAAGGCAGCCCAGCTAGTGGAACATATCCCACATATAGACAGCACCTTTTGTGGTGGTCCCTGTTCCAGTTGTTTGGGACCCATATGATACATACATACATACATACATACATACACAGATACACAGTACACAGACACATAGATACATAGATAAATACATACATATATACACAGATACATAGATACATAATACATAGGTACATGCATGCATACACAAATACACAGATGCACGAATACATACATACATATACACAGATACACAGATACATAGATACACACCAAGGATAGAATAAAGCAGGGTTGGGTGGATTAGATCATTTGCAAACTTCCTAGAGCACTCTTCACTACCACCCTGGTACTGTACCATCTGGAAGCAAAAAAACCAAGTGAAAATGTCTTTAAACAAGGGGTAGTCACTTACCAAACACTGAATGTGAGAGACAGGAAATTTGTGTCCCAGGAGGAGGCTTAGTGGGGCCACACTAACAGGCATTTTTATCTATGCGATGGAAGCCAGATCCGTCATTCATGGCTCCCTTGGTCAACACAGTCTCAGAAGTCCAAGCTGCACATCTGCTACAAATGAGTGGAGAGGCCTAGGTCCAGGTCATGTATGTTTAGACTCTGAGAGCCCCGAGGGTCCAGGTTAGTTGACTCTGTTGGTCTTCCTCTGGAGTTCCTATCCTCTTTGGGGCTCAAAATCATTCCTATTTTTCCCAAGCCCTATCAACTATTTGGCTGTGTCTGTATCTATCTGAGTCACTCTCTGGGTGGAGCCTCTTAGAAGACAGCATGCTCCTGTCTGTAAGCATATCAGAGTATCATTAATAGTGTTTGGGATTGGTGCTTGCCCGTGGGATGGGTCTAAAGTTGGGCCAGTTATTGATTGGCTATTCCTTAAACTTCTAGAGCTGGAAGAAATTTGGGTCAGTGAAATAATATATAAATAAAGTAAGAGTCACTGTTAGGTGAATTTATTGGTCTAGTCAACTACAGAGGCTTAAAGACAACAGTAATGATGTAATCAAAGTATCCAAATCCAGGAGGTTAAATATAGCCTCAGGGAGATGACATAGACTCCCTGTTAGGCAAGGTATGTTATATAGTTCTCTAGCTACAGTTAACAACATACTTGGAATTCTGTTATAAGCTATTTTATAAAAGAATAAGGCAGGTCTGGAAATGTAGCTCTGTAATAGAGCACTTGCCTAGCATGTATGAAGCCCAGGTTCAGCATAGATAGATAGATAGATAGATAGATAGATAGATAGATAGATAGATACATACATACACAGATACACAGTACACAGACACATAGATACATAGATAAATACATACATACATACACAGATACATAGATACATAATATATAGATACATGCATGCATACACAGATGCACAGATACATACATACATGCATACATACACAGATACACAGTACACAGACACATAGATACATAGATAAATACATACATACATACACAGATACATAGATACATAATATATAGATACATGCATGCATACACAGATACACAGATGCACAGATACATACATACATATACACAGAGATACATATATACATACATACATACACAGATACACAGATACATAGATACACACCAAGGATAGAATAAAGCAGGGTTGGGTGGATTAGATCATTTGCAAACTTCCTAGAGCACTCTTCACTACCACTCTGGTACTGTACTATCTGGAAGCAAAAAAGCTAAGTGAAAAATTCTTTAAACAAGGGGTAGTCACACTTACCAAACACTGAATGTGAGAGACAGGAAATTTGTGTCCCAGGAGGAGGCTTAGTGGGGCCACACTAACAGGCATTTTTATCTATGCGATGGAAATCAGATCCGTCATTCATGGCTCCCTTGGTCAACACAGTCTCAGGGTAAAATACTGCAGACTTAATGGCTTGAATAACAGAAATCTTTCTCAAACAGATTCATCGACTGGAAAGTCCAAGGTCAGCATGGGTTCCAGCATGGCCAGTGCCGGGTGATGCTCTCTTCAGAGCTTGTCAGGTCCATGTCCATGGAGATAGCTTTCTCTCTCTCTCCCTCTCTCTCTCTCTCTCTCTCTCTCTCTCTCTCTCTCTCTCTCTCTCTCTCTCTCTCCCTCTCCCTCCCTCCCTCCCTCCCTCCCTTCTTCCTTCCCTCCGTCTTCCTATAGGAGTTTCTGTCTCTAGGCTGCATGTGTCATGTGTGACTAATATGAATACTTGGGAAGAAGAGACAGGAGAATCAGGAATTTAAAGTTATGTTGGTTTTGGTGTGTTGAAGGCTGATCTTGGCTATGTAAGAGCTTGTCTCACGAGAAAAGAAAAATATAATGAATGCTATATGAGAAAGACCCTATCTGTACCCTTTTAACCTTGATTATTCTTTAAAAACCCTATCTTCAACCACAGCCACTGTGGAGAGCAGAACTTCAAGATGTGAGTCAGGAGAAATAGTTTTCAGGTTCCAGCAGTGAGACAGGAAGCCACACATATGATCCCCGTAGTGATTTAAATATGCTTGGCCCATTGGACGCAGCGCTATTGGGAGGTGGGGCCTTATTGGATGATGTGTAGCCTTGTTAGACTAAGTGTGTCACTGCGGAGGCGGGGCGTTGAGATCTCACATATGCGTTGAAGTCTGGCCAGTGTGATCGAGACCCTTTGCCTGGCTGCCTGCGGAAGACAGTCTTCCCTAGGCTACCGTGGATCAAGATGTAGAACTCTCAGCTCCTTCTCCAGCACCATCTCTGCCTGCACGCTGCCATGCTTCCTGCCATGATGATAATGGACTGAACCTCTGAAACTGTAAGCCAGCCTCAATTAAAATGTTTTCTTTAATGAGAGTTGCCTTGGTCATGGTGTCTCTTCACAACGGTAAAACCCTTAGACAATCCCCAAATGCAACGATTAGTTTTATTCTTTAAAAGTAATATCTTAATTAGGGTTTCGATTATTCTGATGAAATACCATGACCAAAAGCAAGTTGGGGAGGATAGGATTTACTTGGCTTACACGGAAGGAAGTCAGGATAGGAACTCAAACCTGGAGGCCGGAGTGGAAGGGTGCTTGTTACTAGTTTACCCTGCCTGCCTCTTTTCTTTTAGAACCAGAACCACCAACCCCAGAATAGCATTACCTACAGTGAGCTGGGCCCAGCCCAATCAATCGCTAGTTAAGAAAATGCCTACAGATTTTAAGGAGGCATTTTCTCAACTGAGGCTCCCTCCTCTCGCATTTTCACCCTAGGAAAACGGTAGTGTCTTTAAGGGCAGCTGTGATTTGTTTTACCACGGGCCAGAGTGGATTCAAATGTAACCCTTGGTGCATGCGGAAGAGTGGACCAAAGGCCATTTTCTCCTGAGTCATCCGCAGGGACGGTTCTCTGGGTGGTTGACTCAGCCGGCCGAGCCTGTTAAAGCACCCTTAGGAATGCACTGCCTTTAGCATTTACTGATAAAAATCAAAATACCTACAAAACCAGAACCAGCTCTTCAGTTGAGGAGTATTTTCAAGCCCTGGTGTTTGAAGAAAACTGGAAGTAGTCCTTAGCATAGGAAACTCTAATCCCTTTCCATCAAATGGTAAAAGAGTGCATTGGGTTGCAGTCAGGAGATTTCTGGTCTCACCCCTGCTTTGCCACAGCCTGCTGAAAACATGACTTTGTTTCTTCATCAGGGAGTGAGACAAGGTTGGAACCGGGAATCTCAAATTCTATTACACATAAGACTTCGTTATGCAGTTTATTTTCAGTGTTACCCATAGGGGACACCACCCATGACACACACACATACACACAAAAAACAGAAACAAAAACAAACAAACAAAAAACCCCAATCAGTTCTCTTTTTCCAACTGGAAAACCCAAAGTCCGTCTCAGCATGGCCAGTTACTGATTACCCTCTTTCCTGGGCAAGATCTCACCAGCGCCAGTTTTATGTTTTCAAGGTCCCATCTACACCAAGCATGATGTTAGCCCTATATTTCTGATGCATCCGAAGCAACTTTTTCAAAAACCAAATATCCCTTGCTTACATTATGCACACGTGAACTATATCAATAGTAAAGACCAACAGAGAAGGCGGTGGCCTTCCTCTTTCAGGAAGTGGTCGTTTTTTCTTCAGTGTATGTGTTCAAAACATGCCGTCGGGGGAGAGAAGATTGCTTGGAATGTTGTCTGTCCTTCTTTCAAAGCCCTCTGCTCTCCTCTTCCTGCACAGCTTCCTTGTAGGGACGGTGCCGCCCTTAGGCCTTCCCTGTGCTGGAGATGTTACACTTGGGATGTGACTTTATGAGGGTTAAATGGTGGAAAGTCAGTATTTAATCAGCCTAGTACTCAAAAGGGAAAGGAGGCATGTAGGGGATTACCAGGACAGGGAAGTGAGAGGGGGTTGATTGGGGAACAGGGGGAGGGGAGAGGGCTTATGGGACTTTTGGGGAGCGGGGAACCAGGAAAGGGAAAATCCTTTGAAATGTAAATAAAGAATATATGTAATAAAAACAGGGGAAGGCATAAGAACAGCATCAGCATGTGGTTTTTGACTTATCTATTGACAATTAAATACTGGCTTTAAACTGACATTGATTCCGGGAAACCCTAACAATCTTTGTGGCCCTCCAGCTAAGGTGGGGTAAGGAGGACCCATAATTAATGGAATTTGGACTGAAGTGTGACTCAGGGTCCAGTGGTTCCCTGAATCTTTCCTGGGGTTGTTCCTGAAGTTTCAATATATATACTGGCAAAATTCCCACATTGATTCCATGACCTGTGGAGTGAGGGTTGTTATGGTTGGAAAGGCGAAATGGAAGCCATGGGAATCACCTCTACCAGGAAAAATAGCGAATTTAAAACAGTATTGCATCCCTAGAAGAATTGCAGAAATTAGTGCCGCCATCAAAGACTGAAAGGTACAGGATTGATGGCTCCCACCACATCTCCCTTTAACTCCCCGATCTGATCTGTGGAGCAGATAGATGGGTCAAGGAGAATGACAGTTGACTGTCGCAAACTTAATCAAGTAGTGACGCCGACTGCAGCTGCCATACCAGAGTGCTACCATTAGTTGAGCCGATTAACACATCTCCTGATACATGGTATGCAGCTATCAGTCTAGCAAATTTCCTTTTCAGTACATGTCCATAAGGACCACCTGAAGCTTTTGGCCTTTAGCAGAGTATCTTAATAATTTTACCTCAAAAAGGCATACATCTCTCCAGCCTTGTGACACAAGGGTATTTGAAGAGATCTTGATTATCTGTCACTTCTACAAAATATCACATTGGTTCCCTATATTCATAACATTATGCTGATTGGACTAAGTTAGCAGAAGTAGCAACCATATTGGACTCATTGGTAACATACATTATTGTATACTATTATATATTGTTATATATATTAATATATTACATATATGTATACATTTTGTATATACACTTTGTATACACATATATTACAATATAGTAAATAATTATTGCATATACTATATATAAGTATATATTACATAAGTAAATAAGTATGTGATCCATGAGTATATATTACATATATTACTTGTTGGTATATATATATTTGCACATTAGAGAATGAGAAATAAATCTAACTGAAATTAACAGGCCTTCCACTACAGTGAGATTTCTAAAAGTCCAATGGGGTAAGCCATGAATCAATGAAATGATTTTGAGAAATGATGGTCTCTATAGGGTGTTCTCAGTGGGCCTCTTGAAGTCCAGGAAGCTTTCTTCCAACTTAGGGTACATTCAGATATGTCACCCTAAAAGAGTCCCTCACTGATTTTACTTTCACCATTTAAACTGTACCAGTGAAGACTTGTCTTTAAGGAAAGGTCACAGTTGGGTGTTGGGCCGAACACCAAATAGCAGTGTTTTTTACTTTCTGCACAGAAAGTTAATAAATATAGCTTGGAGTCAGATGAATTAATCTTTTCCATCTCTGTCTGTTTTGAACTCTTGTACCAATAGCTTACTAGACAGAACAGTCAGCAGCTTTCCCTGTACTAAACCAGGGCTGAGAGTGCTAGCTTTGTAAAGCAAATGAGGAGAGGCATTCTAATGGCTTGATTGGTGCTTCATTCCTTCATTCTCCATTAGTTTTAACACATTGCTTCAAGATTGTGTGTGTGTGTGTGTGTGTGTGTGAGAGAGAGAGAGAGAGAGAGAGAGAGAGAGGAGGAGGAGGAGGAGGAGGAGGAGAGAGAGAAGGAGAGAGAGGAGGTGTGGGAGGAGTAAGCATGTATAATGTATGTGTCAATGCTATAGCATGTATGGATGTGTGAGAATGTCCAACTTTGTTTCTTGACTTCTGTACATCAGACTCAGGTCTTCTGGCTGATGTCATCCATCATCAAGAGCCTGAGCCAGCTCTTCTGGCCAGTTGAGCCACACAGTAGCCTTCTATATCTATCTTTCATCAGGAGCACCTCTGAAGACAAAGCCCATCCTTATGTCCTGCTTGATGAAAATTTTCCATTCAAGTATTTTTTACTTCAGTGCACAGAGATTGGATAGAGGTTAGTCACAAAATTTCAGCCTGAAAGAATAGTTTGAAAGATCTGTTATGTAACATGGTGACTACAATTAGTAATATAGTGTTCTGTCTGTAAAAATAAAATTATGCGTGTGAGTCTTTTGCCTACATGAATATATATGTAGCATTTGTGAGCCTGATGTCCAGATAGGCCAAAGGAAGGCTCAGAGCCACCTGGAAACACAGTTACAAGCATTAGAGTCTTACCGCTTGGGTGTTGAGAACTGAACCCAGGTCTTTGTGAGAATAGGAGGTGTTCTTAACCACCGAGCCATCTTCTTACACCTTGCATTTTATTCTTTAAAACGATTGAGAGGCTAGATTTTTAAGTCTTCTCACAATATAAATAAAGAAATAAATAAACTTGTGAGGTAATGCTTATGTTAATAAGCTGCATGTGTTAATTAGCTGCTTATGTTAATTATTTAAATTTTGTTATTCCACAATATTTCAAAAGTCATATTGTACATCATAAATGTAAGCTTTTAATCTATCAACTATAAAGGCAAATATCTAAAATGTGTCTAATATGGTATTTTGAAGGCTCAGAAAGATTTTCGTTTCGTTTCAAAATGAGGAAAGAGAAAGACTGTTCTCCATGTATTTGGGATTTCTTCCCTTTAATATTTAGTCAGTCTCTTCACAAGCATAAAATCATTGAGCAGAAGCAGGAAAGTTAATGGTTTACAGTTCAAGCAAGCCTATTAGACATGTGTTTTTATACCAAACTTTTCCTGCTATCAGGCAGAAGAAGATGTAAATGTTTGAAGTGAGAGTCAAAAACGCAACCTGTTATACACATCTGAAAGTTATACAAGGAGGCAGACACGACAGCTAGAAGGCTGAGACGATGAAGACACACAGAAACTGCTGCCTCTATAAACCAGCTGGAAAACCTGCACAGCACTCCACCAAACCAAGATTTCATCTCCTTTGGCACCGGCTCTTGAACTACGTAATTAATGCACTCTGATGCCTATAATCAATTATGAGTATAATGTTAAAAAGCAGCTAATTAGAGTGGTCATACACTTTTATTAAGACTAGAACCCTATTATCCATGGACAGGACTTAAACCCAGGTCTGTGTCCTGATAACAGGATATCTGTTCTATTCCATGTTATTTTTCTTTATTCGTTTTAAGAGAACTTATGCAATAGAGAACCTTGAGAAGTTAACTAAAATACCCCCAAACCAAAGTGTCCGAGAAATAGGGTTAGTGCTTTCTCTGCAGATATTCTATGCCATATCTGTAAACAAGATGCAGCGTTAGAATCTCAGACTGCTTGAGAATATATTGATATATTTAGAAGATGTTACTGCTGGAAAATATTAGGCCTGGCTTAATTTGAAACAATTCTGCTTTCGGTATTCGACCCATTCTGTGCCACATTATTGTCTCCTGTAGATTAAACACATAGGGTCTTTACATCCAAAAGTCTTCCTACATTAGCTACAAATAGTCTCACAACCATCTCTTGGCTATAAATGTATATATACCCTTTGAGAAAACAGATCTTTCCAGGTCCTGAGCAGGAAATAGAACTGTGAATTTGAGCAGGAAATAGGGCTGTGAATTTTAAGTCCTCAACTTGTAGTAAAGATCGGTCAGATAGAAGGGTGAGACCATAAAAAGAAGACCAGAGGAACATGACCAGCGTAATCTTCTTGAAGTGAAACCTGGAGCAGGTGTCCTTTGGCTCAAGCCCAGTCACCTCTTATTATCTGTAAGTTACATATCCATAAAGCCAACTAACCATGAATCAGAATTATTTGAAAACAGCTGCATCTTCCCTGAATAAGATTACCAATGCATTATAGCAGCTATCTATATGGCATATGCACTATGTTAGGCACCATAATCTAGAAATGCTTTAATTGCATGAGTGTATGTTCATAGGTTACATGAAAACACTCTTGCAATTTATGTAAGAGGTGTGACTATTCACAGAATTGTGGCCGTGAATGATAATCTTCCTTTTCTGGCCATCACAGTCCTGGTCAGAGTTGGCAGGGGACATGGGGAGGGCGGGGATCCACGAGTCTAAAACTTTGTTTGAGACACAGAATCTCTTTTTGTCCTTTTCTCACTAGATCACAGGAGTCTGGAACCAGACCTCAGTGATAACAGGAGATGACTGTACAAGGGTGGTACTTTAGTTAATCAACATCGAGAGTTGTCAGGGTCCCAAGTCGCTTTATAATTAAAATAGCAACATATCAGTAGAACAAATTCCAGAGCCGATTCTGCCTCTAGCCCTCTTGCAGCCAAACTGTGCTGTTTGGGAGACTGTAAATTCCACAAGAGAGCTTTCTCCCAAGAGCATCTGAAAGTCTCCCTATGTGCTGACCCGAGAATGTCTGCCTCTCAGTCTGAGCTGCCAGGGTCAATCTATGCTCAAGATCAGCCTCATTAACGCTGTTAAGACAGGACCAAAAGAGTAAAGGTCACATTGCTGTGGTGGACTTTACATGAAATCATTTTGTGAAATCTTCCAACACCTACCAACCTCCGCCCAGGAGCCTAAGAGAGGGATCTTTCATGGCTCCAGGTCCATGCGGTGAATAGTGACGTGGTTGTGTATTAATCAAGGCTCCCGGGAAAAACAGAATCAAGGAAACGAGAGACAAAATGGAGAGGAGGAAACAGAAGCGAGGAAAGAAACAGAAAGGGAAAAGTAGGAAGGGGAAGTTTTAAGCAAGTTACCCACATATTGATGAAATCTAGAAATCCAAGATTTTCAAGGTAGGTTAGCACGCTAAAAATCTATGGAAAATTTTCACTTACAGTTTAAGACCCAAGCCTGGCAGAAATCCCTTATTTTTCCCCTCAAGGCCTCCAACTAATTGAATGAGGATCCGATCCCTCACATTGTAGAGAAAATCTACTTTGTTTAAAAAAAAAAGTCCTTATTAAAAGTGTAAATGGTAAACTCATCTAAAAAGTTCCTTCGCAGCAATATCCAGACTCGTGTTTGATGAAATTGTGTCTTGGCCTCCCCTAGTTGACCCGGGAGGCTAATCGTGGCTAGTGTTCTTGGAAGCACTAGCAGGCAATGCTACTAAAACTCACACTGTTTTTTGCCAAGTGCTGCCACATGTTTAAAGTCGTATCTGTGTAAGTGTAAGAACCTCTCTAGCTGGGAAAGCATGGGTAGCCTCCCAGAGGCCGACTGGCTGTCTCATGGTCAGGAGCTCCAGAGCTGATGTCTGGCCCAGGCTGCTCGTGGGCAAACGCCTCTGCACTGAAAGGATATATGGCGTGACGAGGTAGCAGCTTTATGAGGCATGGCCACATTTCCACAGACATAGTATAATGCCAGTTGTCAGGAAATTCTGTATTTCACAAATTGGGGCAATATACCAAGCCTCTTAAATAAAAGCAAGACAGGTTACTTATAATTATACTGATTACCCTTCCAGACCACTTTCTGAAGCCGGACACCGGCACATAAAGTTAACGTATTCATTTCTTACGTGGTGCTTTTCCTGACCTCTGCTTTGCTTTTCAATAGAATAGAAAGTAACTGCCAATAGGTGTTTACATGATACCTTTCATAAATGGATGACAACTTACATGTGCATGTGTGTCTGTGTGTCATCTGGATTAACTCGGGGTTTGCTAAGGGTTTTAAATCAAATTAGCCACACTCTATAAACACTCAAATTAGAACTCATGAAAATTTTGTCAAATAAGATAGAAGAAATAAATCTGTTGGCTGGGAAGTGGTAATTGCAAACATGACAATAATCCGGTGTATCCATACTAACAGGTGGATTATGTATACCTCAGTTTTATTTAAGTGTGATAGGTGGTGTCATTTATCACTAGTACAGTGCAGAAGTGTGACCAGAGAATCACCAATAATAGCCTGACAGACCAAGACTCCAGCGGCTGATCTTGTGAAAATGGTAGGTGGGCTCAGAAGATTGGTGCTTGGGGGATTCTCAGTTCTAAGGGTGTCCAGAAAGATGGAAAGTTTCAGTAGACAGAGAGTGGCTGCAGCTCCTGGAACACAAAGCCCTTTCCAGCAGTCCCTGTACCACCTCAAGTCGCTGCACTTTGCTCACCATATTTGAAAGTGGCCGTTTCAGCATCAGTCCAGTGCAAACGATCAAAGCCAAACTTACCAAATCTTTCCTGTGAGATCTAAGAAACACTCCCAAAGGAAGAAGGAGAAATCTGACCTCAGATGAATTAGAGCAGATGGTTTGAGGCTTTGTCCTAACTCTCCTCTCCTTTACTGAAAATTCATCCTTGTAGTCAATGCCAAGGTCACAAAAAATTGTATTTCCCACATACTATATCTCAGATATAATACTATAAATACATATCTATAAGACACTGCCTTTGAACAACTCTGTTTAGCTTTAGATACATATAAATACAATTTTAAAAAATAAATATAAATATAAATAATTGTTCCTGCTAGACCTCCCTGTGAATACCAAACATTTTCAAGTTAACTAAATATATGGTGGTGGACACATAAAAGTAACAGTAACTCTATACAAGATAACCCATCTTCAGGTCCAAGAGTGTGTAATATAGGACATGCTCATGAAAACTAGTTTGTCCTGCTCAAATCCCTTTTATAAAATACCATAAATTTATGTGGACTCTATATACATTCTCCTGTGTACTTTGACATCTTTAGATTACTTGAAATATCTAAAACAATGTTACAGCTACATACATAGTTATGTAATGTCCTTGATGGAATAACGTGAAGAGCAAAGACCTCAACATGTTCAGTATAGATAGACTTTGTTTTCCAAATGTTTTCAATCAACCACGGCAGAAACCCAGATATGAGATACGGCTGTACTCATCATACATCCGGTGAAGTACTGGACTTACATAACAGAGGCATGAGGCCAAGGAAGGGGTCTGTGAAGCTGAAGGCACTTGTCGGGTTTTGGGAGGAGCCTCTGATACAGTGTGGAAGATGGCAGGAGAAATGACATCAGTGGTTGACAGTGTGTGGGATCACCGTGATGCTGGCTGCTCAGTCAGGTGTCTTCCAGAGTAGCGGAAAGCCTGGAGACATGAGGTCCGGAAGGAAGTTGGTAGTGGAGAAGAAGGCTCGCCATCCTCCTACTTGAGACCAGATTTAGTCAACGAAAGGATTTGTAGTTCTAACAGTTCCCACGGGGCCAAGGTGGAAGGCAAAATGACTGTTCTAAAATGTGCACACCACTGTATCTTGGGTTTGTGTGCTTGCTCTGTCATTTTTAAAGACTTGATAACTTAGTGTTTCAAACAACAAAGCTTTAAATGAGACTGTGGAGCACCAGACTGTCTACAGAAAGGTATTTATCACTGCATGTAAAATTGTGTGCCCACTGTTGATAAGCCTGTAAGCCCAATAGCACCCCTAACTGCTATCTCAATAGCCTTCTCAGAGAAGCCAGACACATTGTGTGTGTTGGGGGGAACCTGCAACGACCCCAGGTTAGCCCTTAAACTTCCATACCAAATACTCTGCCAGGCTTTCATAAACTTAGCAAATGTATTAACACCTGCACATAGACAGCTAAATCCATCATAAACACAAACTGGAGACAGAAGTAAAGAACATGATCTCTATGATGCCTTCATTAACATATTTTGAATTGTTAGGGTGACCTGATCATTCCACAATGTAGACGCGTATAATGAGTTCACATACCATTGAGATGTTAAAAGAAAATGCATTTTCTTGATTTCTCTAAGATCGTTCTGATGTCCCGAGACAGTCTTCTTGCCTTGGGGTATCTATGCAGTGTGTCTGTGTGGGAGATGGAGGCAGAGGTGGCTGGGGAGGGGAGTGTGAGGATTTAGTTTCATTTGGAAGTCTTGTTTGTCTGTTTGTCTCAAGGTAATATGGTCTCACCTTTGGCTTTTTAGAACTCTTCCGTGTCAAGACAGTTCCAAGAAGGTATAGACCAGTGGTTCTCAGCCTTCCTGATGCTGACACTCTTTAATACGGTTCCTCATGTTGTGGTGACCCCCCCAACCACAAAATTATTTCATTGCTACTTCATAACTGTAATGTTGTTACTGTATTGAATTGTAATGAAAATATTTTTGGAGCCAGACAGTTGCCAAAGAGGTCGAAACCCACATGTTGAGAACCGCCAATATAGAGGCTGGCTACCTTGACGTAGCCTGAAGAAAGTATATTTCCAGACCTTTATTGGAGCTCTGCAAATCTTTGCTGTGCTCTTTGGCAGCCCAGCTGATCCAGACTGCTTCCTGGCGGATTTTTGTGCTGGCATTGCTGCTGAAGGCAGGCTGCAGCTGGTCGCGTTCATAATTTACAGTGTGCTTCTCTCAGCTCATTTAGGTCTAGGAATTTCCCCCGATGACTCAGTCCTTCCTGAGCCCTCATCAGAGCTGCAGAACCCACCTGGGATCCAATTCACTTCCCACGCCAACCCCCAACCCCCACACAGTTCTCAGATCAGGTGTTTGCTTTGGAATTCCCAGCTCCAGAGTCATCCTCCTGATAGGCTGAGCTTCAGAGAACTTTCCCTGCTCTTCCTGGGCAAATAGGGGTACTGAATCTGTCTATGCTATTAGGAAACATTGCTAAATTCCATGCTGTCTCAGTCTACCTTCCATTGAATTTATCCTGGACTCATAATTATCAATACATTAGATTGTGGTCTTATTTGGAAAGAGAGCTGTTGCAAATATTATGACACTATGAAGTCAAATAGGAGTAAGATGGACCCTTATTCCAACTATAACTGATATCTTTAGAAAACTTGGCCTGGTGGTGCCAGCCTGTAATCCCTGCACTTGGGGAGTAGAGGCAAGAAGCTCAGTAGGTCAAGGTCATGTACAGCTAGAGTTTGCTAACTTCAGTTCGTGAGCATGAAACACAAGCAGAGATGAGAGAAAAGAGACACAGAGAGAAGACTCTGAGGGAACAACTCGCTCCATGATGGAGACAGGCAGAAGTGCTGTGGCCGTAGGTGATGGGTGTCTAGGACTTGGAGCTTAGAGGAAACAAGAATTCACAGAAAGTACAACCTTGCCAGCACCTCAGTGTTAGACTTCTAACCATAAGGTAAATTCTGTGGGTGTTTTGACACCCACCTTGTGGACCTTGGTCATTGCCACTCCTGGAAACTGAAATTCCATCCAAGATAGAAGTGGAACCTCCTGTGTTGTATGACAGCTGTCATACAACAAGAGAAGAACAGTCTTGAGGATGAATGCTGGTTTACAGACAGCAAAGACAGAAATATGTTGGGTAAATAAACCCAAAGCTCAGGGAGTCTATGGTGCCCCATGATAGAAGCCAGTGTCTTTCCATATGCACACTTTACATAGACTTTTGAAAATATGTTCTATGTGGAAATGCCACTGAGCAATGTAGCCCCCCTTTTTTATAGAGACATCTGTATTCATTGCCTCAAGCTGCTCTTAGACCCGTGGAGGTGCTGTTTCTGGTGTTCCTAGTTTTATACTCTGCCTTTATACCATGATTGGCCCATGGTACACCAAAGAACATGCTTTTAGCTTTTAACATTATCAATATTGTATAGTTGAAAAAAAATAGAAAAACTCCCTAGTGCTAGAGATGCAAAGACAAGTAAGAAAGAACCCTGGGACTTTCTGGACAAGTAATGTAGCTGAATTGATGAGCTCTAGGTTCAATGTGAAATCTTGCCTCTGAAAATAAGGTTATAGACATTGCAGAAGTCATCCAGTGTTGATTTATGGCCTCCTTGTGCACAAACACCCACCCCTAATGAACACACACACAATCTCTCCATCTCTTCTCTCTCTCACACAGACACACGTACACACACGCATACACATACCTATGCACTTGCTCATGCAGTACCTACACCCATGAATGCATATACATACATACACACTATATACGCTTAGAGAGAGAACATAAATGCTAAGACAATAATGATATGTATAAGCCTACAAAATTTCCATTATTCAGGCATACATCATAGACACAAATTACCATGGAACAACAAGACAAACAAACAAAAAGGTTGTGATTCTTCTATCCTAAAACAGACCCAGTTTCTTAACCACCAATACAAACTTACCCTGCTTACATATGGAAATTCTTACACCATGAAAAGGAAATGCCTGTAGGGAGAGTTCAAGATATTGGCCAGAAGATTCTTACCTTCTAAAACTCACCATGTAGGTGAACAGAGCAAAGAATCATACTGTTCGTGCATGGGGTAGAGAAATAGAGCAGTGGGCATTCCCTATCAAAGAGACAAGCAGGCTACGCTTCCTGTCCTAGCAGTCCTAAGTGCCACATCCTGTTTTCCACTTGGTCTTCTCGTGCTGGACTCACTGAACTCATTGACCTCTCAGATGCCAGGGAAGGAAAGGAAGGCTACAGTACACTCAGCTCCTCTGTGATTTGGAGACAAATTTTAAAACGATTATTGGGATGAAACTTGGCCTATCTTTAACTTCAATCATCTATCTCTTTCTTCTGCATGTTTATTATTATTTATATTACTATATCATAATATTAAGTATTTGGTGGTCTTATCAAATAAGTCTTTTAAATAAAGCGTAAGAGATGTACATTCATATAAAACTCTTTCATTATGATCTTTGCTGGAAGCGAAAAGATCAAGCCCAAGGCATTTTGGGTAAGTTCACTCATAAAAATCTCTGTGTTTCAACAGTGGTTTGTGAAAGCACGAGAGCGATATTAAGTACTTACGCCATTTCCCTTTTTTTTTGCTTTAAAAACTGAGGAATTTTGAGAACTTAAGAAGAAATTGCACTCGACATTTTCCCACAAGAATGGAGAGTTCTGCAAAGGGAATGATATATATGTATACATATATATATCATAAAGCAACAACAAGCAGAGCATAATATCATTAGTGGGACAAAGGGGAAGCCCTTGAAGACCAGTAGACATGTCATAAGTGTGCTCCACGCCAAGTTAAGGATACAAAAATTCTGCCACTCCACATTCCTCTGGCAGTTCTGCCTAGAGGTGTGGTCATGTGGTGGTAGAGCGGGAGTGATTTAATCAGCTGAACCAGAGCCCTCTTGGCACAGGGTTCTATGACTCTCTATTCCGGCAAGCAGCCTACCCCCCTGGGAGCAAAGCAGGCTGCATATCTGTAATTTCTAATTATGGGACAGCACCCAGACAAGACTTAGCTGGTGGTTTGGAACTACCTTTCATCATTAATGCCTTTACCTGTCACCAGCTCAAGTCCACACACTGGCAACGAGAACTTATTATTATAGCATTTGGAGGTTTCCATTCAAAACTGGAAGCTTTGGAAAGAGTGAGGCTAACACATGTCTAAACACAATTCTAGATCAATCGATATCTACTTATTTGTTCAGAATGAGTGTAAAGCAATATAATCCCTTGTATCTTACTAATACGGACAGGAATAAAACCACAGTCTGGATGTTTCCAAGGACGAAAACGTAATAATTAAGGTAGTCAATATATGGTGCTTGGGTCTATAGGTGTCCCTCCTCTTCGTGCTTCACCTGGTCTGGTCACTCTGCAAGCACACCTTGGACTGCTGGCACCAATGTGTGGTGGCACTGATCAGCAAACTGAAGTGAGCAGGTGCTTAGAACCTCCACAATTTTAAAGGAATCATGGGTAAAATACGCATGTCAATGTTTGATTGATATTGAATGGATGACCCAAAGCAAAGGATATCACAAAGATGAATCCTTTTTGCTATTCTTCAATTATATTTTTTTAGGGTTAAATGTTACTCTATGACTCTGGAGAGGTTGTGGCTTGGTGGATACATTGTTTGCTGTTTGGGAGTGAGGGAAGGCAGCCATGGTGCCCTTCCAGTGATCCCAGCGCACAGGAGGTAAAGACGGAGGATTTCTAGGACCAAACTGTTCGGCTTGATTAGTTGAACTGATGAGCTCAGAACTCAGTAATAAACTCTGTCCTAGTAAAGAAAGTGAAGTTCAGTTCAAGAAGATGCCTGATGTCAACCCCAGGCCTATGGAACACACACACACACACACACACACACACACACACACACACACATACACACAGAGACACACACTAATTGGTTCCCATACATATACCACTCACATACAAACACACACACCACCACCACCACCACACCAAACCACATATACACATGTAGAGAAATCTCATTTCAAAAAGAAAACTACAAGCTGAAGTAAATGTTATATTTCCATTTCTATAGCTGAAATTTGGCGAAGTATATGCTAATTTGACCTAATTTGACCATATAAGTACTGGTTGGTTTTTTGGTTGGTTGGTTGGTTGGCTGATTGGTTTGTGTGTGTGTATGTGTGTGTGTGTGTGTGTGTGTGTGTGTGAGAGAGAGAGAGAGAGAGAGAGAGAGAGAGAGAGAGAGATTTCAAAGGGTATTAAAAACTGTTTTGATCATTTTATTTTTAAGTGAGAATAAGCAACAGTTCGGAGTGTGCACTTAAAGCTAACCTAAGGTTCTTGTTAAAGCTCCCGATGGACATTGAAGAAAGAAAAGCTTTTTAAGCGGTATGAAGCTTTTCATAAAGCCCAGAGCTATTGGAATGGGAGTCGGGAGACAGGCCCGAGTTTCTCCCTTGTTCGCTGTTTGTTGGCTGTACATTCTTGGATGAGTTTTAACTCCGGAAGTCTCAGTTTTCTCCTAAGGTGGAGGGGGATACGAGGCCCCTCCATGAATTTTCAGTGCCTGTGGCTCGGGGCATAAACATAATCATATGATAAGATTGGTGGGACCTAGAACCTGTCGCAGGGCTTGAAGGGACTGACAACACATAAAGCTTTCTTCACCCAAACACGCTTGGAAACAATGAAGAGACAGACATGGGTGTCTGGCAGAGGGAGATAAAAACGCTACCTCCAGTACTCAAAAGCTCACAAGGTTTGGGGCAGCTTAGGTACATGAGAAGCAGGCCCTGCTAAAGCTCCACTCCACAACGAGGTGCTCTCAGCCATCTTGTCCTGACCACAAGGGGATCTCGTGTGTAAAGTGCTTCAAAGGAGCCAGCAACTGTGACTTGTATGGTCAGCCGGCCCCCCCAGCTATGAAGAATTAGTTTGTTTTCCAACACAATAATGAGACAATTGACCCTTCTCAAGGACAGAGTGAGTCAAGCCAGGGAGAGAAGCCAACACACTCTAAACACAGGGCCAAGGGAAGCTGCTCTGCCCCGCCCTCCACACACCACACACCGCACACCCCACACACCACGCACCGGCACAGCGCTCGCCCAGATGATTTAGAGATCAACAGACCCCACAAGTGACAGGAAAGCTGGATCACAAAGAAACCCCCCTAATTATGTCTGTCAATAAATCATGGTTTTGATTTCCTCCCCCTAATTTTCTCCGTGATCTATGAACACATCACATATAACTGTGATGGTGAACTATCCTCCGTGGTTCTGAGAACAGAGCCTAAGAACTTCATAGGGCAGGCTAGTGCCTAGCACTGAGCCAAACTCACAGCTTTGGGTAAGCTTCTCCTGAAGACATTCACATTGTTTTAGCTTCTAAATGACTTTAGCTCTCCCCTTTTACTCTACCCAATTAAACCTAGAAAGGATTTATTGCTTCCCTGCAAAGTGCCAAGTGCCCCCCAGCAGGAAGACTCAGACCCGAGGCTGCCCGGTTCCCCAAGCATGCAGCATCCTCTCTGTCTCAGAGGGAAAGGGAAACGTGACAGCTTTCTCAGATCAAAGGCAGCACAGGCAAATATTTACAATGCTTCCTTTCTAATTTCCAAATGTTTTTCTGGTAAAGGGACTTCTCACCCAGAATTTAAGACATGTGTCCTTAGCGTTAGAGCCAAGATGCCAACTGCAAGAGATCATGGACTCAGGGGAGGGCCATTTGTCTTTCTGTACCTCTCAGCTGTTACACCACCTCCCCGAAGCCCCTGATTGGCAAAGAGAGGAACTGGGAAAAGGGGTTGGAAGGATTGTTCACACTGAGACAAAGCAGGACAGCAGAGGGACTGTCCCATAACAGTGAGGGTCACAGCTACTCCAGCATCACAGCTACTCCAACCTGGATTCCCAGCTTCCTGGGTCTTCTATTCTTTGGAAAAAAATTAATCCTTATATTTTGCATTTATGATAACTCTACTGTTTTGTTTAATCTGAATACAAGAAGACTGCTACTGCTCCTAAACTTGTAACATGAATTGTTACATTTGTAACATTATACACTTGTAACATTTATTACATAGAATCTTAGATTTTTCATCACCAAACTGACAGAATTATTAAGAGAAATGAGCTTATATCTGATTCTAAGATCACATAAATAATAAATATGTAATATAAATATGTAATATAATAGTATATGAAAACATAATCTAATAAAAGATTCAGGACTGATTCCAAATTACAGCTTTTTAGGTAAGCTGTCATGAAGAGGAATCAATTAATAATTAGTTCCCTTGCTACAGTCACATCAAATGATGCATAAAAGCTACTACATTCACGGAAGACCTTTCCACTCTCTGCATTGTTCCTGATGGCCAGAGACAACATTTACCCTTTCTCCCCTTACTTCCAGGCCCCACTAGATTAAAAACAGAAGAAAAATGATGGACGTCATTTCTTTTTTTTTTTTTGTTTTGTTTTTTGTTTTTTGTTTTTTTTTTTTTACTTTAAAATATTTTTTTATTTTATTTTATTTTCTATATTCTATGTTTACATTCTAAAGGCTTTCCCCTTTCCCAGTTCCCACCCACCATAGTTCCCATAGTTCCTCTCCCCCCCATCTGTTCCCCAATAATTCCCCCTCCCCCCTCGGTTTCTTTACTAAACTGGATGCAATCTTTACAGGCCCAGGGTCTTCTCCTTTCTTCTTCTTGGGAATCATTTGACTTGCTATTTGTGTCTTGAGTATTTAGGGCTTCTGGGCTCATTAATATCCACTTATCAGTGATTGCATTTCATGTGCATTCTTTTGTGATTGGGTTAATTCACTCAGGATGATATTTTCCAGGTCTAACCATTTACCTACAAATTGCATGAATTCATTATTTTTAATTGCTGAGTAGTATTCCATTGTATAAATGTACCACATTTTCTGTATCCATTCCTCCTTTGAGGGATATTTGGGCTCCTTCCAATTTCTGGCGATTATAAACAAGGCTGCTATAAACATAGTGGAGCATGTGTCCTTATTGCATGCAGGGGAATCCTCTGGGTATATGCCCAGGAGTGGTATGCCAGGGTCCTCTGGAAGTGACATGCCCAATTTTCTGAGGAACCACCAAACTGATTTCCAGAGCGGTTTTACCATTTTGCAATCCCACCAACAGTGGAGGAGTGTTCCTCTTTCTCCACATCCTCGCCAGCACTTGTTGTCTCTTGAGTTTTTAATCTTAGCCATTCGGACTGGTGTGAGGTGGAATCTCAGGGTTGTTTTGATTTGCATTTCCCTGATGACTAATGATGTTGAACATCTTTTAAGGTGTTTCTCGCCCATCCGAATTTCTTCTGGTGAAAATTCTTTGTTTAGCTCTGTGCCCCATTTTTTGATAGGGTTATTTGTTTCTTTGCGGTCTAACTTCTTGAGTTCTTTGTATATATTGGATATTAGCCCTCTGTCGGATGTGGAGTTGGTGAAGATCTTTTCCCACTTTGTTGGTTGCCGTTTTGTCCTTCTGACAGTGTCCTTTGCTTTGCAGAAACTTTGTAATTTTATGAGGTCCCATTTGTTGATTCTTGATCTTAGAGCATAAGCTATTGGTGTTCTGTTCAGGAACTTTTCCCCTGTGCCCAAGTCCTCCAGGGTCTTCCCAAGTTTCTTTTCTAATAGTTTTAGTGTGTCTGGTTTTATGTGGAGGTCCTTGATCCACTTGGAGTTGATCTTAGTGCAAAGAGATAAGATTGGATCAATTTGCATTCTTCTGCATGTTGACTTCCAGTTGAACCAGCACCATTTGTTAAAAAGGCTATCTTTATTCCACCGGATGGTTGTGGCTCCTTTATCAAAGATCAAGTGACCATAAGTCTGTGGGTTAACCTCTGGGTCTTCAATCCTGTTCCATTGATCTGCTTGCCTGTTGCTATACCAATACCATGCAGTTTTTAACACAATTGCTCTGTAGTACTGCTTGAGGTCAGGGGTATTGATTCCCCCAGAAGTCCTTTTATTGTTGAGAATAGTTTTAGCTATCCTGGGTTTTTTGTTGCTCCAGATGAATTTGAGAATTGCTCTTTCTAGATCTATGAAGAATTGATTTGGGATTTTGATGGGGATTGCATTGAATCTGTATATTGCTTTTGGCAAGATGGCCATTTTTACTATATTGATCCTGCCAATCCAGGAGCAAGAAATATTTTTCCATCTTCTGAGGTCTTCTTCGATTTCTTTCTTCAAGGACTTGAAGTTCCTGTTGTACAGATCTTTCGCTTGTTTGGTTAGAGTTACGCCAAGATACTTTATGTTGTTTGTGGCTATTGTGAAGGGTGTTATTTCCCTAATTTCTTTCTCTGCCTGCTTGTCCTTTGAGTACAAGAAGGCCACTGACTTGCTTGAGTTAATTTTATAACCTGCCACTTTGCTGAAGTTGTTTATCAGCTGTAGAAGTTCTCTGGTGGAGTTTTTTGGGTCGCTTAGGTAAACTATCATATCGTCTGCAAATAATGATAGTTTCACTTCTTCCTTTCCAATTTGTATCCCTTTGACTTCCTTATGTTGTCTAATTGCTCTTGCTAGAACTTCAAGTACTATATTGAAAAGATATGGAGAGAGAGGGCAGCCTTGTCTAGTCCCTGATTTTAGTGGGAATGCTTCAAGTTTCTCTCCATTTATTTTGATGTTGGCTACTGGTTTGCTGTAGATTGCTTTTACTATGTTTAGGTATGGGCCTTGAATTCCTGCTCTTTCCAAGACTTTTAGCATGAAAGGATGCTGAATTTTGTCGAATGCTTTTTCAGCATCTAATGAGATGACCATGTGGTTTTTTTCTTTCAGTTTGTTTATGTAGTGGATTACATTGATGGATTTCCGTATATTGAACCATCCCTGCATCCCTGGGATGAAGCCTACTTGATCATGGTGGATGATCGTTTTGATGTGCTCTTGGATTCGGTTAGCAAGAATTTTATTTAGTATTTTTGCATCTATATTCATCAGAGAAATTGGCCTGTAGTTCTCTTTCTTTGTTGGATCTTTTTGTGGTTTAGGTATTAGCGTAATTGTGGCTTTGAAGAATGAGTTGGGCAGTGTCCCTTCTGTCTCTATTTTGTGGAATAGTTTGGAGAGTATTGGTGTTAAGTCTTCTTTGAAGGTCTGGTAGAATTCTGCACTAAAACCATCTGGTCCCGTACTTTTTTTGGTTGGGAGGCTTTCTATAACCCCTTCTATTTCTTTAGGGGTTATGGGTCTATTTAGCTGATCTACTTGATGCTGATTTAATTTTGGTATTTGATATCTGTCTAGGAAATTGTCCATTTCCTCCAGGTTCTCCAGTTGTTTTGAGTATAGACCTTTGTAGTAGGATCTGATGATGTTTTGAATTTCCTCAGTTTCTGTTGTTATGTCTCCCTTTTCATTTCTAATTTTGTTAATTTGTATACTGTCTCTGTGTCCTTTGGTTAGTCTGGCTAAGGGTTTATCTATCTTGTTGATTTTCTCAAAGAACCAGCTCCTGGTCTTGTTGATTCTTTGTATGGTTCTCTTTGTTTCTATTTGATTGATTTCAGCCCTGAGTTTGATGATTTCTTGTCTTCTACTCCTCCTGGGTGAATTAACTTGTTTTTCTTCCAGGGCTTTAAGGTGTGCCATTAAGCTGCTAGTATATGCTCTCTCCAGTTTCTTTTTGGATGCACTTAGAGCTATGAGTTTTCCTCTTAGCACTGCTTTCATTGTGTCCCATAGATTTGGGTAGGTTGTACCTTCATTTTCATTGAATTCTAAAAAGTCTTTGATTTCTTTTTTTATTTCTTCCTTGACCAAGGTGTCATTGAGTAGAGTATTGTTCAGTTTCCATGTGTATGTGGGCTTTCTGTTGTTTTTGTTGTTATTGAAGACCACTCTTACTCCATGGTGATCTGATAGAAGGCATGGGATTAGCTCGATCTTCTTGTATTTGTTGACATCTGTCTTGTGACCAATTATATGGTCTATTTTGGAGAAGGTCCCATGTGGAGCTGAGAAAAAGGTATATTCTTTAGCTTTAGGATGAAATGTCCTATATATATCTGTTAAATCCAATTGGTCCAGAGTTTCAATTAGTTTCACTGTGTCCCTGTTTAGTTTCTGCTTTCCTGATCGGTCCATTGAGGAGAGTGGAGTGTTGAAGTCACCCACAATTATTGTGTTAGGTGTAATGTGTGCTTTAAGCTTTAGTAAGGTTTCTTTTACGAATGAGGCTGCCCTTGCATTTGGAGCATAGATGTTCAGTATTGAGAGCTCTTCTTGGTGGATTTTTCCTTTGGCCAGCAAGAAGTGACCTTCTGAGTCTCTTTTGATGATTTTAGGTTGGAAGTCAATTTTATCTGATATTAGAATGGCTACTCCAGCTTGTTTCCTGAGACCATTTGCTTGTAAAATTGTCTTCCAGCCTTTTACTCTAAGGCAGTGTTTGTCTTTGACACTGAGATGTGTTTCCTGTATGCAGCAAAATGTAGGGTCCTGTTTCCGTATCCAGTCTGTTAATCTATGTCTTTTTATTGGGGAATTGAGTCCATTGATGTTAAGAGATATTAAGGAATAGTAATTATTTCCTCCAGACATTTTTGAAATTATATTTATTTATTTTATTTATTTTTTATATTCGAGAGGTTACCTTCTTTTGGGTTTGATGAGAGGAGGTTTCTATCTTGCTTCTTCCCGGGTGTAGTTTCCGTCCTTGTCTTGGTGTTTTCCCCCTATTATCCTTTGTAGGGCTGGATTTGTGGAAAGATATCGTGCAAATTTGGTTTTGTCATGGAATACCTTGATGTCTCCATCTATGGTGATTGAGAGCTTTGCTGGGTAAAGTAGTTTTGGCTGAAGTTTGTGTTCTCTTAGAGTTTGCATGATATCTGCCCAGGATCTTCTAGCTTTCATGGTCTCAGGTGAGAAGTCTGGTGTTATTCTGATAGGTCTTCCTTTATAAGTTACTTGGCCTTTTTCTCTTGCTGCCTTTAATATTCTTTCTTTGTTTAGTACATTTGGAGTTTTGATTATTATGTGACGGGATGTATTTCTGTTCTGATCCAGTCTGTTTGGGGTTCTGTATGCTTCTTGTATATTCATGGGCATCTCTCTCTTTAGGTTGGGGAAGTTTTCTTCCATAATTTTGTAGAAGATATTTGCTGGCCTTTTAACTTGTACATCTTCATTCTCGTCTATACCTATAATCCTTAGGTTTGGTCTTCTCATTGTGTCCTGGATTTCCTGGATGTTTTGGGTTACAGCCTTTTTGCATTTAGTATTTTCTTTGACTGTTGAATCAATGGTTCCTATGGTATCTTCGGCTTCTGATATTCTGTCTTCTATCTCTTGTATTCTATTGTTGATATTTGCATCTATGGCTCCTGATTTCTTCCCAAGGTTTTCTATCTCCAATGTTGTCTCCCTCTGCGATTTCTTCGTTGTTTCTACTTCTGTTTTTAGTGCCTGGATGGATGTGCTCAGATCTTTCGCTTGCTTGATTGTGTTTTCATGTATTTCTTTAATAGATTTTTGTGTTTCCTCTTTCATAGCTTCTACTTGTTGGCCCACGTTCTTCTGTATTTCTTTAAGTGATTTTTGTCTTTCCTCTTTATTGTCTTCTTCTTTTTGATCCATCTTCTCCTGCATTTCTTGAAGTGATTTTTGTATTTGCCTTGTAAAGGCTTCTAACTTTTGATCCATTTTCTCTTCTATTTCTTTACGAGATTTTTCTATGTGTTCAGCTACCAGCATCCTGACCAGTGATTTTATATCCAAGTCTTGTTTTTCTGGTGTTTTGGGGTATCCAGGGCTTCCTGTTGTTGGCGAACTGGGTTCAGATGCTGTCATGTTGTCTTGATTTCTGTTAGTGACATTCCTTCGTTTACCTTTTGCCATCTGGTTATTTCTGGTGTTAGTTGACCTTGTTGTCACTGGCTGGTGTTTGAATCTCCTATGAGGCTGGGCTTACCTGTTGTTTCTCTACTGGTGGTTATGCGTGATTGCTGCTCAATGGGATCACGAGCTGGCTGCCACCCGCTGACTTTGTGCACGGCCTGAGGTCTCCGGGAAGTGAGGGGGAGTGCAGCAGAGCCTCGGCAGGTGCTGCTGGGCCTGCCTAGTAGCGAGAGCCTAGCAGATCCCCCCACGTGGTAGCCCCTGATGGAATCTGTCTACCTGTTCCTTTCCAGCTGTGTTCTGGTTGCAGTATGGAGGCCTGCTGCTATCGCTGGTCCGGGCTCCTGGGGAGCTGGGTGGTTCCGGCTGCCTTGGTGCACGGCCTAAGCTCGCAGGGACGTGCTGCAGAGCCTAGGCGCCTGGGCCCGCCTGTGGGCGAGAGCTTAGCAGCTCTCCCTGCTCTAGCCCCAGGCGGAGTCTCTATCTGCACCTTTCCAGCTGTGTCCTGGTTGCAATATAGCCTGCTGCTATAGCTGGTCCTCACTCTTCTTAATAAACAAGAATTCTTGCTTATCCTGGTTCCGTGGGCAGGGTCTGAGCACCTGGCAAGCTGACTAGGTCTGGCTGACCTGCTACCGGCTGGATGGGAAGCTGCAGACAAGATGGAGCTGCCTGCAGGGGGTTTGGGGTTTGGCCTGCGAGCGCAGAGCGCAGGCACGGCCGCTGTACTCCAAACCGCTAGGCTGTGCGCAGTTCCTGCCCCAGACCTGAGTCCCCAGAGGTCTTAAACTCGGGCTGTCTCTGGTACCTGGTTCCGCTGGCAGGGTCTCAGCACCTGGCAGGTTGGCTAGGTATGGCTGACCTGCTACCGGCTGGATGGGAAGCTGCAGACAAGATGGCGCTGCCTGCAGGGGGTTCGGGGGTCTGGCCTGCGAGCGCAGAGCGCAGGCACGGCCGCTGTACTCCAAACCGCTAGGCTGTGCGCAGTTCCTGCCCCAGACCTGAGTCCCCGGAGGTCTTAAACTCGGGCTGTCTCTGGTACCTGGTTCCGCTGGCAGGGTCTCAGCACCTGGCAGGCTGGCTACGTATGGCTGACCTGCTCGGACGTCATTTCTAAAGGGACTTCCCATTTGCAATTTACAGTTATTCGGCCACCAATAGTACATGATAATAGAGAAATAGAGGATGATATTTCTTGTTAGAAAATACTGAAAAATTAAAGCAATCAAATTCAGTATCATGCCTACAGTCTGTTTTCTATTATTGTGATATTATCTGGATTGAGCAGTGATTTCATGCACACGAAGGTCATGGGGAGCACAGGGACCATGCACATGAAGGCCATGGGGAGCACAGGGACCATGCACACGAAGGCCATCGGGAGCACAGGGACCATGCACACGAAGACCATGGGGAGCATAGGGACCATGCACATGAAGGCCATCGGGAGCACAGGGACCACGCACACAAAGGCCATGGGGAGCACAGGGACCACGCACATGAAGGCCATGGGGAGCACAGGAGCTATCCACACAAAAGCCATGGGGAGCACAGGGAACCGTGCACACAAAGGCCATCAGGGAGCACAGGGACCATGCACATGAAGGCCATGGGAGCACAGAGAACCATGCTTTTATGCTTTCGTTTTGAAGAGAGAAGGAGAGGACTTTTAAAAAATTCCAGAAGGAGAGGGCCCTGCTCCTGAAAAGACTTGATCCAGTATTGTAGGGGAGTACCAGGACAGAGAAATGGGAGGGAGGCGATTGTGGAATGGGCGGAGGGAAGAGGACTTATGGAACATATGGTGAGGGGGGAACCGGGAAAGGGGAAAGCATTTGGAATGTAAACAAAGAATATAGAAAAAAATTCCTATATTTACTAAAACTGTTCATAAGGCCAAATAAATAAAAGCTAATAGAATCATAAAGACTATGGACTTCTACAAATAAATTTGCAAGTGTGTTTTATCAAGTATAAGGAATTACTTATACTTATCTAAAGCAATATGAATAAAATATTGAGCAGGTTCTAAAAGGGGGCTTTTGTGTGTTTCAAAATTGTCTTGTTAGACTTTTGTCTTGTTTAGACTTTGGAGCCAGAGTTCATTCGGTGAAGTATCCAAGTGCTTCTTTTCCTCAAGACAATCTTTAGCAATGAAGCTAAAGGACATCTTCTCAGGAGTGAATTTCTAGGTTGATGAGCTATTAGGGCCCTCTTTTGCAAGCATTTCCTTACAAGCATCACTTTAAATCCATCTGGAGAAGTAATCAGTAGTTCTGTAATAAAACACTGGCTTTATAGCATACCACTATAATACCCCATGTGGGATCAATTTTTATAATATGCTTGCACTCTATCTAATACATTCCAGTATACAACCATTCAAAGACAAATTTCAATAAATACCAGTTGCCCTATATAAGAATAGGCAGATAGAGATACTTATCTATATTTATCTATATAAACAGACCCAGTCAAAATGAATCCAGTATATAGTTGCAGTGCTCACTATATGCATATATATGAATAGTCTTATATATATTAGTTTTATATGTGTCATATATATACACATCACAGGTTAAAGATATAAGCAAGGTCAAAGTAGATAAATGGATCATAAAGACTAATTCTTATGAGTAGAATATTGTACTTCCTACCAACTCTCATATTAGGGCGAAACCCCAAGAAGTAATATTGGTAGAACAGGCATGTGAAATAAACTACCTTTGAGATAGCTGGTCCCTCAGATCCTGGGACCAGGCATCAGCAGGAGTGATCTCGAGTTGTGAACCCCTGGGGCTGGTGCAGGAGCCTTGCTCTCACCCTACAGCTCTGACTATAGTATGTTCTTTCCACATTGACGCCATCTCTTGTCTAAGTCCTTATGAAAAACCAAGACCAAGAAAGCACATCCTTGGCTCTGCCAGCGATTACTGAAGCTCTCCCCTCAATCCAAAGCGTTGGCTCAGCCCAACTTTATACCAAATACAATTAATGTACCTCTAATTACCGCTTTACCGAGAATCCAACAATCTGTTCAATTTTTTTTTATGTCAATGGTTCTATTTGCTTGTAGTGATTCAGAATTTGAGGATGTCATATGTTCTCACATTTTTCATTAAAAATAAAGAGAGAAATAGCACAAGGTAAAATTCTACAAATTAATTGGTATGGGTATTTTAATGCCATGTTATTCTTAGTATTCAGAAGAAAGTGACATTTATCTGTTGAATTTTTTTTATGAGATTTAGGCTTTTTCCCCCTGCTTCTACCAAAAAAATCAGATATCCTTTAATGAAAGAACAGAAGGGAGAAGTAACTGGGGAAGAAGTGGTCCTGGATGGAGGTGAGGTGCGGGAAATCGGGAGGGCAGTGGTAGAACAAGGTGTAATGACACACAGATGAAGACGCCATGCTGAAGCCGCAGCCATGACTACACCCATGGAAAATGTTAATTAATGGAAGAAAGCATCAGGTGCCATTGCTTGTATTGGCTTCCAACTACAATCCTGTACTTCCCCAGAGGTTAAAGACTGCTATCCCCTCTGAAAGTGTTCCATTGTACCATAGTCTCATTGAAGGTTATCGGGGTTGTTTATATTGGTTAGCTTGGTATACTTTTATTATCAATTTTTTTCAATATAGCATTGTATAGCTGAGATGGCACAATTATGAAGCATCCTAGATGAACTAATTTCTTAAATGTCAACTTATTGAGGTGATTATTTGACTTACCTTCATCTTAGTTAAAAGTCCCTTATGCCTTCCAAGCCATTTCATCGAGGTCTAAAATATTTCCTGCCTTCGTGGTACCAGCCTGTTATTTACTCCTGACCTGATATCTACTCGACTACATGTGTTTGTGTGTGTGTGTGTGTGTGTGTGTGTGTGTGTTTGTAAGTGTATGTGTGTTTCTGTGTACATGTTTGTTTGTGTGCGTGTGTGTTATCTGGCTTTAATATCCTGAATTTAGCTGACTGGTTTTCCTGTATCCAGTCTCTCATCATTCCCACAACCACTGTATCAATCCTCTCAAAACTTACCTTATGCATATCTGTAATGTTCTGTGAGCTCTCGGTGCCCAAAGTGATGACCTCGGCGTGAATGAGAGATCCTGTGCAGTTGAGCTCCACTATTTTTGTCCTTGTTTCCCTTGTTTAAACTTTTGAAAGGAGAAGAGAGGGGGAGGGAGAGACAGAGGGACAGAGGAACAGAGAGGCAGAGATGACAGAGAGCCTGCCTTGAACCATACCATCTGAGATACTATAACAACTCCTGAATATTTAATCCTAAGATCAGTTTCCAAGAAGATGGAGCTGAAGAGCATAGAGGTGACCTACTGTCCACACCACAGCCGGCGCACCCAGGGGCACGAAGTGCCATGTCTGAAAGTTTTTTAGCTCAGTTCAAGTCAACAAGTATGTATCCAACACATACTACATGGAAATCCTGTGACAAAGGGTCACAGAGGACTACAGTTTTAAAAGAATGATATGTCTCTGACACTTGAAAATAGGGTTTTCGTCACCAGCAGCAACCAGCACCTTGTGCCAAGTGACCATCCCCAACAAGAGCTGGGTGAAAGAAAAGTTCTAGTTCTTTAGTTTCAATAAGATACCCCCAACCTCAGCTTTAAAACAAAGGCATTTGGACTGCTCACACATCTACTCAGAGGGAACATCTTGTCTATGTCCCGCTAGGCATCAACCAGAGTCATCCAAGGACAAGGATAGAAATCTTCTGGGCTTGCCCATCTAGTCAGTGTGGGCCCTCACCAGACATGCCTCATAGAGACACTTCATTGTAGTCTTTCCTCTTCCTCACAGCTTAGGCCCAAAGGGGGGACATCCCCCATGGGCCAGGCTGGAGCCCTGTATCCTAATCCCTGGTCTTCTTGCAGAGCCCTTAGCATCGCTTACATTCCGAGGCATGTGTGAAGGAAGAAGGGTAGATTTCTACTTCACGATGGACAGATGCCTTACCACATGGTAAGAGCAGCATGTCAGATCATCTAAGGCTATAACCTGTACCTGTAAATATTGCTAATGGCTTGTCATAGAAAGATAAATTGTCACCCTCAAGTCTCCCAGTGATTATGCTCGCTAAGGCTTTAGACACCGCCTATGGATAGTAAGCAAGAAATACATATTGATTATCACAGCTATCATCAGTTTTTAAGATCAGAGACTTATAACTGAACAGTTGAAAAACTGGAGTAATTTTGGACATGGAGGCCTTTGACTGTAGAACTGTCCTTATGGGGACTTCGGCTGTGTTCATCCCTGAACTTTATAGCGCCAGACAGTTGCTAATCTGCAACTGGGGGGGGGGGTGAGATGACAGTGGCAGCTCACCTGTCAGCCCTTTCCAAGGCTCTTTACAAGGCATGGCAAGGTGCTCTGCGTCAAGAGTAAAGCGTGTGCACAACTGGAGAGCAGGCTCAGTTGGTAAAGTGTTTGTGTAAAGACTTGAATTCAGATTCTCGGGACCCACATCGTGAAAATCATGCATGCCTGTCATTCCAGCATTAGAAAAAGACAAATCTCAGGATGTTACTGGCTACAGTTAGTCTAGCTGTATCTGTAAGCTCCTTCAGTGAGAGACCTTGTCTCAGAAATTAGATGGAGCACAATTAAAGAAGGCAACATATACTCACATGCACAGACACACAAATACACATACACATATATACACACACACACTCATACATTGACTCACATAGATACATATGCACACACACAGACACACAGGCACACATGCATACATGTGCACACACAGACACATATACACTTATAGACATGTGTGCACACACACATACATAGACACATAGTCATATATATATATATATATATATATATATATATATATATATAAACACACACAAAGACATGCACATACACTCATACATTGACTCACACAGACACATACTCACCCAGGCACACATGCACACATATGCACACACAGGCACACATGCACACACATATATCAACATATGTGTGCACACATGCATACACAGAAACATATTCATACATATATAAACACACATGCACACACCCATGCGTGTACACACACACACATACACACACACAGTCTCTTCTGCAGTGCTTGCATGTGGACATGCCCCACTTACTTCTGGGCACCTCCTTTTTCTTTTAGTTTTCATGTTCAAGCTTATATTAAAATCTTTCATAAAGTCATTGATTTTCATCCACATTCACTCTGAAGGTTGTTTAAAGTGTTTTGTTCTATGAATGACTTTCTCAGTCTCTGGGGATACAGGTAAAGGAGGTACAACCCCTCCCACACTGCCACCCTTCCCTCTCCCCCTAGCTAACTTGACTTCATATACTGGGCTAGCTCTCTGTAATTCTTCTCAGTGTCAAAGCCGTGAATCCTAGTTTGCCCTGAGCTGAGATTCCTAAAACATAAAGTGACTCTAAAACAACAGTTCTCACCCTTCCTAATACTGCAACACTTTAATACAGTTCCTAATGTTGTGCTGATCTCAACCAGACAATTATTTTTGTTGCAATTTTATAACTGTATTTTAGCTACTTCTGCGAATTATAATGTAGATATCTGTGTTGTCCTATGGTCTTAGATACCCTTGTCAAAAGGTCATAGGACCCTTGAAGGATTGTGACCCACAGGATGAGAAACGTTGCATGAGCACTATTTCTCCAGCTACTGAGAATGAAAAGAGGGGGCTGAGGCTCCTTTATTTGTATCTGCAAAGGCTGAGAGAGTTAGTCATGGAACAATACACTTTAAATAACCTTTAGAGTCAATGGAGATGAAAATTATTTTATGCCAAAAAACTTAATTACAAAAAATAGGCAGGCTTTACATTTAAAGAAACATAAACAATCATTCTATGTAATAATCTGGCAGGTTTCTAGGAAATCTCAACCAAGCCTGAGGCAATCAGGATTCTGACCTCCAAGGAGCACGCACTAGCACACAAGGGACAGCTATGCTCTCTGCAAGCCTGGTTAGCATTAGAGGGAAAGGAAGGCTTTTTTTTTTTCTTTTCTTTCCGACAAACTTACTTGGAAAGGAGTCAGATCTGAAATTCATTTTCAAGTTGTGCTTTGGATCTTGAAATAAAGAATCAGAGAAGAGTGAATGGACTAACGTATCCCTATCTTTATGGCCGGCTTCAAAGCTTTTATGCTTCATAGAAGATAAAAGCATGCTATCAGCTCCACGGTTTTGTTCCATGCTTAACTAATTAGCCGTTTTAAGTGTCTGGCAAGATGGGTTTTGGTTGTGGTCTCTGTGCATGCATTTCCTGTGAGTTTTTATTCCGCAGTGGAGGGAAGGAAGAGGAGGCAGCCGCATGCTGTGTTCCTCCCAGCTGAGAAAAGGCTGAGGAGACACAACAGACATCCAAATGGAACATGTGTTCCCTGACTGGAGATCACTGCGACAATGGATTAAACGTGGGCTGGGTAAGCCAGTCTGTGAGGGATCATCTCCTCATTTGGATCCTTGAGTGTGGTTTGCTGGAGCGTGTTCTTTGAAGAGTCACACAGTCAAGGCTGCAGGGGTCTGGGGTATACTGTCTGCACAACTCATTTCCAGTAGGGAAAAAGTCATGGCGCTATTGATGCAATTTGCCTGGTTTATTATTGGCTTTCTCAGGTCCTTGGTGTAATCTGCTCTACTGTATGTGCATCATCTACATGTAACTACATCTATTGTATGTAGTTCTGTTTCTTGGTTTCCACTCTCTATTCCTTTTGTCTTCTTATGTTGTTTAGCCAGTGCCTCTAGACTAGAGAATCCAGAGCAATGCCCATGAGTACCAGAGTTAGTGAGGACCCCTATTTTTTCCAGTGTGGGCGGAAACCCCTCTACCATTACCTCTTACTGCATATTTTTGGGCCAAGCCATTATGCTTAGCAAATATGACCTATTCTTATTCTATTGAGTGTTTTGTTTTTGTTTTTAATCAGGAATAGGGTCATATATATACACACATATATATGAAAAGCTTTGTTTTGCATACATCTGAAGATGTTCATGTATTGCTCATTTACCTCTTTATGTATCATTATGTATTTTCTATCTGATACTTAGGTGAATAGATTTTTGTCATATTGAGTCATTCCTGCAGACCCACAGCAAATGCTACCTTGTCATGCTATGTTCTCCTCTTTATTAGTGTATTTGTGTGTGCACACTTGTGTGCAAGTGTGTGTATATATGCATGCTGGTGTCCACAGAGGCCAGATGAAGAGCTGAAGTCAACGGTAGTTATGAGAGGACCAATGTGGGTACTAGGAGCCAAACTCTAATCCTGTGCATGAGCAGTGAGTGGTCTTGACCATGGAGCCCTCTTTCTTGCCCCATGGAATATCTTCTAATGTACAAATGGGTCCTGTACTCTAAAACTCAATCTAATTATTAGATAATATTTACAGTGATGCTAGATGACTACTTGTAAATATTTTTACCTGTTAGACTTGGTTTCCTTCATATTGTCTTTAGGAGAACAACATACATGGAAGGAGTTTGATGATAAGAAAAGACAAGAGAAAGAGTGTTATGTAGAAATGGAGAAATCTGGCTTTATATCCCATCGACCTTGAGTATCGAATGTCATCTCTGATGTTAGTATCCGGTAGATGACATGTGTAGCTCTTGCCTCTGTTAATTTTATATTTTATGGTTGTGAGCCTAGCCTTTAATGGCTGAGCCATCTCTCCTCTGCTAATTTTTAATTTTAATTTCCTCAAATTTCAATCTTTTTAAAGACTAGTTTGGAGCAGCTTCAACTTTGTAAGATGTATGCTTCCTGCAGCTGCTTATTTGTCTGTGTCACACATTTCATTAAAATAGGATCCCACGGGACCGGGGAGACACCTCAGTGGGTAAGGGGCCCTTGTCCCCAAGTCTAACCACCTGCCTTTGATCCATCAACCCATGTGGTTGGAATTGAGAAATGAGTCTCATGAGTCATCCTCTGACTTTCCTACACATAGCTGGACACACACGCACCCACGTGCATTCACAAATAAACAAGGGCTTTTAAAAAATTAAATGAAAAACCATAAAATCACAAAATATGTAAGTCTTTACTGTCTTCTTTCACTTAGCATCATGGGTCCAAGTTTCAGCTGTAATAGGATATTGTGTCCTTCTGACAGTACCCTGTCATACAGATAAATGACATTGGACTTACTCATACCTGTGCAATGACATCTGGGTTGCCTGTACTGTTTGGACATTAGAAATGATGAGAGTAAAATTTGCAATCGTGTGTGCTATACAACATGTTTCATTCCTTCTGTGAGTGCATAGGAATGGAGCTTCTGCACCCCATGGCAGCTCTGTCCTGTGCTCAACTTTTTAATATAAATCTTTTGAAATTCTGTCTCTCTATCTATATCTGTCTCTGTCTCTCTGTCTCTGTCTCTGTCTCTGTCTCTGTCTCTCTCTCTCTCTCTCTCTCTGTGTGTGTGTGTGTGTGTGTGTGTGTGTGTGTGTGTATGTATTCATACTCCATCCCACCTATAGTTAGCTTTCTATGGTGCTGACATGCTATCGTAAACACCTACACTTTACTTCCACACAAAGAACATGTGAGTGTTCTAATTTTTTTCTCATCTCCTCCAATATTTGCTGTATTATCATTTCCATTGTAGAAGTCATGCTATGTGTATACTTAGTCATGATATAGTATACATTCAAGTCTCCTGTTTGATGTGTGCTTTGTGAATATTCTCTCCTAATGCCGCCTTTTCCCCTTTCTTGGTGGAATTGTTTGCAAGACAAAGGTTTTGGACATGCCTTTTTAGCACCGTGTGTAGAAATCATAAATCAGCATTTCTGTCCTGTAAGAATTCCTTAGCCTGGTAGACATTCAGTGGAAGGTTTGTCCTTGTATCTCACTGAGTGGTGAGAGACTGTGAAAATCTTCCACTGGGGAGCCTTCCTGACACACGCGCACATTGATCTGCCTGCTACCTACCTTCCCCTCCTTCGATTCATTCCTGTGAAGCAAGGAGGAATTCTAATGAAGACCAACACTCCAAATCTGTTCTTGACCATACTTTTTCTCTTTCTTCTCTAGGGTCTTTCTTTATGTTTTTCTCTCCTCATTTTTTCTCTATAGTCTTTCTTATCCCCCAGCCCCTGCACTAGCTTCTCTCTCTCTCTCTCTCTCTCTCTCTCTCTCTCTCTCTCTCTCTCTCATCTTAAGAAAAAAACATCTCAAGACCTACACTCTCCAGAAGCCAATCTCCAGTCACCGGCCTTGCTCCTCACCCCATTCTGCAGATAGACCATGGCGGGGTAGGTCCAGCATTGAGCCCTCTCACTCCATATCTATTCCATATCCTGCATTTCTAGTCTCAGATAATGGCTCCCTCACCCATCACTTAGACAAACTACCCAAAAACTTTCCTCCGTGCCTTCCTACCAATTCCAATAAATCATACTGTCCTAGTAATTTTCAGTTTCCATATATCTCAGTCTGTGCTTTCTTTAAAACAATTATTTTATTTTTTTAAATTATGTGCATGCCCATGCCCATGTGAGTGCACAGTTGCAGGTGACCATAGAGGTCAAACTCAATGGATTCCTCTTGATCTGGCAGTTAGCTGTGAGCTACCTGACATGGGTGCTGAGGAGGAAACTTGGATCTTCTGGAGGGCAGCATGCAGTCTTCATTACTGTGCCCTCTCTCTAGACCCATGGATCTTGTTTTCTTAAATAAATGCCAGGGTTTTATTTATTTATTTTTTTTAGCTTCTTGCCTCTGGAAATTGTAGACTTTCTACATCCAGCTCCACCACCATTGGAAATTAGTCTTTGATACATCAAGAACAACTGAATCAAACTTGCTACTTTTTCAGCATTTGAATCAGAGGTATGGGGCTTGACTTCATGAAATAATGTACATTTCTGGGTATGTGAGTTTTGATAACTCTATCAGTCTTCCTCACCTCTATCTCCCTGTATAAAATAGATATCGCAATGCTTAGTCTGAAGCATCCTCGTGAGAATAAAATGAGAAATTATTTTGCATAGTATATGCACCAAGAGTAGGAGTCCCTGTGTGCTAACAGACCCACTCTTCTTCCCTCAGTCCCAGGTGAACACTGAGCACAGAAAAGTTTCTCAGCAAGAACTCTACAAGAGTTTCTCAGCGAGTCCTTTAGAACAAGGATGTTGGTTTGGTTTCCTTCTCCTTAGTATCAGATTTTGCAAAAGCTAAAAGAACAAATAAAACAAAGTATCAAGAGAGTAAGTGTTAAATAATAAGCACTGCATGAAAAACAAAGTAACAACAAACCAAAATAACCAACTTATAGTTCTTTTGACCTAACTATGGCTCTCAGCATTAATCTCCCTTTATTCAACTTCTCATTTCTCATTATTTCCATGGATCATAGTCAAGTGTAGTGTGAAAATATTAAAGAGAAATACTAGTCACAAACGCCCTGTGTTTGGAATTTCCCTGCCTTCTGACTAGCACTATTGAGCCTCACTCCGTCGAATTGGGCCTTGCCTTTGAGATGAGCTTTCCCCTTGTCCGGAGCATCCACGCCATACTACCCTCCACTGATCACTTGGTGGCTGTCTTGGCTATCAGACTGGGGTTTGTTGTATTGTAGTACTTCTCATTCCGTTCACTAATGGTCTGAAGAGACAAGATTAGTGACTGTTACGGTCAGAGTGTGAACTGTCTCCTATAGGTTGCATGTGCTTAACCACCTGCCTCCAGCTGGGTCTGAGTGTAAATTCTCTCCTGCAGGCTGCATATGCTTAACTTCCTGGTCCCCAGATGGTGGCCATGTATGGAAGGAACCTTCTGGACGTAGGGCCGAAAACACAGATGTGGGCCGTAGGGTCAAGCAAGCTCAAGCGTTGCGTCTCAGTTGGACTTCCAGCCTACTTTCTTTCCTTCCTGAATGCTACCATATATTGTCATTACCATGGCCGTGAGCAGCTTCTGCTACCATGCCTCTTCCCTGATGGGCGGGACACTGTCCCCTGAACCATGAGTCAGAATAAACCCTTCCCCCATTGAGTTGTTTTTGTCAGGAATGCTGTCATAGCGATGAGAAAAACATCCAAAACTGTGCTGTGGCAATTTCAATATTCTAAGGAAAAGCCTTTGTTTCCTGTAAGTGGGCAGAAATTTTCAACCTAGTAAGAAAGTAAACATTAAAATCATATACTGAAGATGCTAAGATCTACCTTAAGTTATTTTGAGAGAACAAGAGAATAAATAAATGTTCACATAACTTTGGTTATAGGATGTTATGACAATTATATTTTATTACTAGTTACTGTTAATCTCTTTCTATGCCTAATTTATAAATCAAGCTTTATCACAGACATGTAGATAAAGGGAACACATGGCCTATATAGATTTTGGTAATATCTATGGATTTATACTTCCACAGGAATTCTTTGAATGTAGTCTTATGGATAAAATCAAACTATTGTATTTGTTTGCTGGTGTCCAATTTTTAAAAGGAAGATAACAAAACACCAGACTACCCCAGAAGTATGCTTTTGTTAATATTGATGAGACTGGTGTTTTGTTCTGAAGGAGAGTCAGTGGTAAGATACTATGCTGACCCTAGGATGTCTGATTTTCAAATTCAACATCAATTAGTGTTTCCCAGATGTTCAACATCTGGGCTTCACAAATGAAGCCTTGTTGACGTTCAGTTTTCATAGGTCAATTTAGCTTTCAACTTCCCAGTCATAGCATCTATGACTTCTTTCTTGGTGAATGCAGGTTGGCATGGATCCCAGGACCCCGTCTGAGAATCATCAGAAGATCCCAATGGAGGAGGAAGATGAACCAAGAGAGGAGCCAAAGAGTGAGGGAGCTAATGACCCAGATCCCTTTGGTAAGCACTCTCTTTGCATGTACCCAAGTCTTTAAAGTTTCTGGACAAATCACAAACACATATTAGGATTGAACTGGACATTAGTTGCTTTTTCTAGTGCTGGAGCAATGTACCTTGCCAAGGTGACTTTCTAGAACAAAGAGTTTATTTGGGCATATGATGCCAAAGAGATAAAAGCCTGTGATAGCACGGAGGCATGGCAGCAAACAGTAGATAGACATGGTGGCTAGAACTGGGAGCTCGCAGCTCAAACCACAAGCACAAAGCAGATAAAGTGAACTAGAAGTAGCTCAGAGCTTTAAACTCTATAAGGGCTGCACCCCCACCTTACACTGTCATATACATTTTCCAACAAGACTTCACCCCCTAAACCTCTAAAACAGGGACACCAACTTAGGACCAAGAGTTTACATACAGGAGCCCACTGGGGACATTCTCATCCAAAACACCATAAGCTGGAATCCTCCAATACAAATGTGAGAGTCTAAAATATCCAAGGAAGAAGGAAGGTAGTGAGGGAGGCAATCGCAGCTTGTTGTTTTAGTTAGGTGGGATTGTTTTTCGAGATTGCATTTATTTTTATTTCATGTGCATTGGTGTTTTACCAGAATGTATGTGAGTTGTCATGTAAATGCTTGGAATTGAACCCAGGTCCTCTGGAAGAGCATTAAGTGCTCTTAACCACTGAGCCATCTCTCCAGTCCTAGTCAAGTGGTATTTTACAAGTCACTGTACCTTACCCACCCGAAACTCATTGAAGATCAGTTTAAACCAAAGTAGTTACTATAAAGAGGTCATAGGTAGTCATTCATTGGTCTTTATGAATCAACATGCACACAAAAAAGGAGTGATATGGGGTATACAGAGAAAGGCACAAGGAATTGGCTCTAACAGAACACTGCTCTTCCTGTTTCCTCTAAGAAAGGACCAGGCTGTACCAGACTCATTCCAGCTCACAAGGTTAATGGCACAAGCTGAAATCCTCATAAAAATATTCTCTGCTAGTCACAGAGAATAAATGGACTCATAAAATTTGTGTGTTCTTTGTTAATTTTATTTTGTGTCAAGTGATGGAGCAACCACTGGACTTGAAGACAGGCTAGGTATATTGTAGATCTCCTGAGATCGTCTCTGTCCTTTAGAATTCTTGTATGTTAGAAAAATGTGACTTGAAAGGAGATCTGTTTTTTTTGTTTTTTGGGTTTTTTTTTTTTTTGGTTTAGTCATTTTGTTTAGTTCTAGAATCAGGGAATGAAACTGAAAGCTTCTATGCTAAGGCAGTCCAGAAAAAGAAAATAATAATGAGCAGAGATTCATATTCTCTGTCTCCGCCTTCCCTCCCTCCCTCCCTCTTCTCCCCTTTCTTCCCTCCATTACTGTATTTGTGTGTAAACAGAGGGTACCTTTACTCAATCCTGAAAGTCTGCAAGCCTGTAATTTATAGGGAATGCTTATCTTGAGACATAAGATAAAAGAGAAAGATTGCAACACGGCAGTATGACATGCGTTGATATTTTGCTACCTGGCCAAGACCAAACATGGAAAAGAAATCTTTCTGAAGAAGTGAGCTTTTCAGCTGGTCACCACTGAGTAAGCTGCCTGTGAAGGTGAGAATGGATGCACGTGAACAGTTTGCTGTGATGCAGCATTGCTCCTTTTAGGGAGGGGCGAGAGAGTATGGCAGTCAGTTTGAAGGGAGATGAGCTGAAGTCACCAGGTTTACTTCCATATCCTTGGTCTCTTGTTACACCGAGGATTCTTAATTTATTCTGTCTCAAACCTAAAGGGCTAGAAGGAGCCATTGAAGAGTTCCATAGTTGCAGCAGTGAGATTGTATTTTCACTATGGAGAGCCAATTTACATAATTATTCTGCAGATATAGTGGTTTTGTCATATTTGAATAAGTAGGAGAATACACCTAAGGATGAGTTGGATCCCAACCCTCAAAAGCTCTACTTTTGCAAACAGGAAAGAAAACTAATAAAATAACTAAAACTTTTAATTAATGGTATTAAGGTTAGAAGCTTCATTTATTAGGGAATGACCATTCCAGTGTTTGTCTACCTCTACCTCCTGAGACTCGATATCTAACCACAAACTCAAGCTTCAAAAAATGAATAACTGGGCCTTCAAGATGACGCAATGGGTCAAAGCATCTACAGAGAAGCCTGAAGTCTTGAGTTTCATCTGTAGAGCCCAAGTGGTGGAAGGAGAAAACGAATGCCCCTAAGTGACTCTCTGACTTTCACACTTATACATGTGTATTTGTGTCCCTCAGTGCATGTCCCCAGGCCAGATGAGGGTCCATGGCGTCCTCCCTCCTGTGGTTACCCTAGCTATCTCAAGAAGTGGGAGTTAAAATAACAAATGTCCAATGGAGTGCACTGCTGACAGATACTTGGGAGGTCATGCTGAGACGTGTCGCTTGGTGATAGAGAGCTTGCCTCTATGTGAGAGACACTGGCCCCGATGCTACTAAACCAACCAACCAGCCAACCAACCAACCAACCAACCAACCAACCAACCAACCAACCAATGCTAATAAGTGGTAGAAGTGATATGTTTCAACAACGGATTATTACCAAGGGTTAGGAAAGATGAAGACTGAAGGTGTTTTCCAGATTGAGGGGTTGGGTGGCTGGATATGAGACTGATCTTCTATTCATTGCAGAACACAATAAAGAAAGAGGAGTGGTATGGGTATGGGGGAAGGTGATAGTGATCCATGCATGTGTGGTCCACTGTGCTCAAGGGATGCTTCTATGTTAGTATACAGAGCATGACGCCCACATTTCTCCACCTGCATCCTGGCCATCCTTCTTCCCTGTCCTGAAAACTGGGACATTTGAGTGGAAACGAAAGGGTTGATAACTCCATTAGACTGCTGTGTTCAGTTATTTGCAAAGTCACTGAGCAGTTTGCAAGAAATGCTAATGGCCCCATGAAAACTACAACTTTCTTTTGGGGAAGTTAATTGTCAGTGAATTATCCATCCTGGGTAATGTTTCACTCCATGGACATGGGCCCTCAGAGCTGCCTTGTAAGGAATTTTCCACATGGATGGTCGCTTTGATAACTTTTGGATGTGGGACCAAAGCAGCTTTCTGCAGCAAAGAAACTCAAAACCACCTAAAAACTTTTGGTGATGGCTCATTAGCACCCAAGGGACTCGGAGAGTGATGCTCTCTATATGTGACTTTCCTCCAGCATTTCAGCTGTAGTGGTGAGGGGAGGGGGACAATAGAGAAGATCCTCAGACCTTATCTAGGATTTTTATTTTAGAGAAAATAGATCCCCAGAAAACTCTCTTCATAATCCTTGTATTGGGGAAAATGCACTCTTTAAGCATATTCATATATGGTTCTTGAATAGTCAATTTATTTCAATGTCTGTAACTTTGCCTCTTGTGCATTATGAAGTTGGTAATGCTAATGCTAATATTAACAATGAAGATGTACTTTATTCCTATATTAATGCTAAAGTTTTGGAGGTCTTTCCAGTTGGTTTTCTTTAGTGTTAAAGGCTGTTTGTTTTGTGAGACAGGTTCTCACTGTGTTGCCCAGGTTGACCTGGAATTTATGATTTCCTTCCTCAGTCTCCTGCATGAAGGGGGACGGGGTGCAGTTTACAGTTTTGTTCCACCATTGCAGGCTTTCTAGAAATGGTGTCACTCTTGTAAATATAATACTGATACCTAAGGAATCAATTTCTGGAAATCAGAAGTAGGAGATTGTCACTACAAATGGCTTTAGTTCATTTGTGTGTGTGTGTGTGTGTGTGTGTGTGTGTGTGTGTGTGATCATTCTCATTTGAACAGAGTGAATGCATTTCTATCATCTTCTTTAGGGATACTTGTGGGTTACATAAACTCCTGTTCTTGAGAATAGTTATAAATTCAATTAAATATAAGAACATGGCAGCAGTCATACACACCATTGTGGGTATCAAAATCAGTTTTTTAATCCATTGATGTTCACTGGGCACTAAAACTTAATATCTATTCAGAGCTAGGGCCATATCATGACAGTTGGAATGGCTGGCTGGCTTTCTCAGGTCCTTGAGAGATACCGTTTAACATTTGAAAATGGTCAAGCAAGCAGGCCTGAGTCTCTGGGATACAGTCGGGTATATCACTAAATTTTCAGTCCAACTGTCTTGGGGTTTCTATTGCTGTGAAGAAACAGCATGACCACAGCAACTCATAGAAAGGAAAACATTTCGTTGTGGCTGTCTTACAATTCAGAGGTTCATTCCATTATCGTCACGGTAGAAAACATGGCAGAACACAAGCAGAAACAGTGCTGAAGAGGTCCTCACCTGGATTGGCAGGCAGCAGAAAGAGTGCCACTGGACTTGACTTGAGCACTTGAAACTGCAAAGGCTACCCCCAGTGACACATGTACTCTAACAAGACCACACTTACACCAAGAAGCCCACACTTCCTAATAGTGCCACTCCCTATGGACCTACAGGGGCCATTTTCACTCAAACCACACCACTAACACTTGATCCAACATCATAGCTATTTCATGATCATGTCTACAAGAATTTTTAAACTTTTAAAATGTCTGACTATAGAGTCCGGTACAAGAGGAGAAAAATAAGATGGCCATGAGACGTGGAGAGATTCCAGTGCCCAAACTGGACCTCTGAGAATGTTCGGTTGAACATCCTTGATGAGGCATACTTCTAGTTTAACACAGGGAATAACATCTCCAGGGCTTTACTGGAGCATCAGTTTTGGAGCTGGAACTCATCTTCCTCTTGCATCCTCTCCCTGTATAACCAGGCTCGACTTCCTACAGTCACTGTTTCTTCCTGTGTTTGTTAGGCAAGGGAAAACTTAGACCAACTTAGAGCAAGGAAGTGACATAATTTAAATGGTATTAGATATGAAGTCAGAAATTCAATTCTATGTCTCTCCAACCCCCACAACCAAGTCTTTTTAGATCGTACCTTTTCCTCCTCTCCTCACATTCTTTCATCTCTGTAGGCTGTTCTTCATCATAACCCAAAACTATCTGGGACCTACAGTCTTCCTGTATTGCTCACACCACATTCTCTGTCTAGAAAGCCCCCTTTTCTGTGACATGAAGGTCAAATGTACTATCGTCTCTGATGGATTCATTGACCTCGGAAACTTTATTTATCCTCATTTGTGTCGTGGTTTAGAAGCTTTGTATACTACCGCCCTGTTCCAGTTATGTGCTGGTCAGTAAAATCCCTAAGGAGAGGTGTGTCATCATCTTCACATCTGTGCACACTGAATAGAAGAGAGAAGTGTTTTGTAAAGTTGACTTTGTTTTGGCATATTTTTATGTTCTGAACCCTAGTCCCCCCCTTCTGAGCTATCAGAAGTCTCTAGTACATTAAATGTATTATTACAGATGAACTTGAAACCATTGTATGAAATAACTGGACAGATGGTGAAATTCAGGTGGAAGGAAGAATAAAGACCACAAGAGAGAAGAGAACCTGTGTGCCCTGCAATATCAAGGAACACAGAGCTGTTATTTCCTGTAATAAAAAGATAACAGAGGAAAACACAACTCTTTGTTTTAAGCCCTTCATGCGTAAAAAGTGATTATGAGTGGAAAAGTGGGCCAGAGTAAATGCAGCTGGAATACATTAATCGGTCATACACTCACTCATACACACACAGAGGCACACATACACAGACATGCACACACACACACACACACACACACACACACACACAGAGAGAGAGAGAGAGAGAGAGAGAGAGAGAGAGAGAGAGAGAGAAAGAGACTGAATCTTTTTTCTGCCTGCCTACAACATAAGCTCACAGAACAAAAAATGTGAACAAGACACAAAATCACTTTGATAAACAAATTCATTAGTGTAAATGTATTTAGGGTTTTCTTTTTAATTAGAAGACAGATCTTGTAATAGCTTAAACATAAAATGTCACTTTGGGAATAATTATCTAATGTACCCAAAGAGATAAAAAAAAATGAGGCATTTGTCTTTCTGTGCTTCTGGGAGGTTAAACTGACTTCTATTTTATTTTTGGTTCATTTTCTGGTGTTAAGTAACTAATACATTGTTTATAGTGTATGTATTTAAGTATGTATTTGAGAACATAGAGTTAAAATCTAAGCATCTGATAAAGTTGTTGGAATAAAAAGACATCAAAGACACAGGAAATAAGGAAGAGAAAAAAGTCTTTATGGTTATTATTATATAATAATTTGATAGTTTACCTACCGGCTTCCTGGAAAACAGGGTCTAAAAAGAACCATGGTTTTTACATAGTTCTCCTTAACAGTGACTACATTTCTGTGTAATAATGAATGGCAACTCTTCTACGAAATGAAAGTACATATATTTTTTTAGAGAGAGGATAATTGTCTGGGCACTAAGTTCTATAAGGAATATATGACCTGCATTCAGTTTACCTAAAACAATGTCCATTGTGGTGGCCAGTTCTACAGAAGGGCAAGAAACTTTGCAACTTTTCTTTTGAGTGCTCCCTTTGTGCTATCTGTGAGGAAAAAACTGGTATTGGCATAAATATCTTAGTTTACAGTATGAGTTCTTCAGAATAGAATTTATTTCTCCCTGGGGGTAAAAACATTGGATTCCAATTTCATGGCCAGTAGCAAGTTGTGGTTTACACCTAGGTTTGCATGCCTCCAAATCAACTGTCTCTCTACAGCACTCTGATAGGAGAGCTTCATGCTTCTTTAGATAGTTGTAATATTACAAAACACAGCAGTGCAAACAGTTCCTGCAAGTGCTAGAGGTTGATTAAAGGAATAAAGATTTGTTAGCTCTCACTGCAGAGAAAGGAAGAGGTATACTATTGTAACTTCAATTAGGTTCAAAAACTCTTTGTAAGTGACAAGGAACATTCGCAAAAAAACTGCAAGCATTTCAACATGGCTTATCTGTCTGTAGTACCAGTATTGGAAGTACCAGTAATGGAGCAGGAGGATCATGAATTAGCAGACAGTCTGAACTACGTGAGAATATGTTAATTACAGTAATAACAGCAACAACAATATAAATTCCACAGAGAATAAGCCATGAATAATTCTTCCTTAATATTTATTTTTTGGGAATTTCATACAATATATGTTGATTATAATCTTTCCCTTCCTCAATCCCTTCCAGATACTTCCTTTAAAAATCCAAATCAAAATAAAAAACATATACAAAATAAACCAAAAACATTAAGTTGGATCTGTGTTGGCCAACTCCTCCTGAATCCGGGGCCTGTGTGAGATTGTTGCTGATATATCCACTCATTGCCGTTCCATTGAAGAAAATGACCTTTTCCCACTCCGCAGCTATCAATTGCAAATAGCTTCTAGACTAAGGCTGGGAAATTGTGCCCACTCTGTTTTCTGCCTGATGGGATTTCATCTGGCTTGAGCTTGTGTGGGTTTTGTGTGGACTATCTTAGTCTCCATGAGTTCATGTGTACATCAGCTCCCCTGTGTTTGGAAGGCACCATTTACCGGGTCCACTCACCACCTCTAGCTCGTACAATCTGCTTACGATCAAGCACTCTCCAAAGTCTCTCACCCTCTTCACACTGTTCAGTTGCAGATCTCTGTGTTAATTACGATCTTCTGTGCGAGGGAGCTTCTCTGTGGAGAATGAAGTGGTGCCCTGATTTATAGGCATAGCAGTATGTCCTTAAGGAGTCATTTTAATGCTATACTCATGTAGCATAATAATAGTAATAGGCTTCCCTTTAGGTACATGACCTGTCTAGTCTCAGATTCTTGGCCTCATTAACTATGGCTGGTGTGGTTTCCATCTTCATGAAGCAGGCCTTAAATCCAATCACAAAAGTCCTAACATTTGTCATACTCTTACCAGAGTATGTATACCTTCCATAGTTCTCTTTAACAATGGTTACAATTCCCATTAGAAAATTAGAAAATAGCTTTTCTAAGAAAGGAAAAGTGGATATTATCTTACAGCCAAGATGTTATTTTAGCTCGTGGGGTTTGTACCTGGGTGAACTTGATGTTTTCTTTTACCCTCTAGTAGCATGTATAGAATCTTCCAGCTCTAGCAGGGGTAGAGCTTTTAGTAGAGCACCAGCTGAAATTCTCCATGTTCTGTGCTCTCAGTAGATGGTGTCTTCAGCAATAGGGTCTAACCATCAGGGCGTGAGGAATAGCCAATAATACTGACAATAGGCTTTAATGTTTGGCAGGAGAGTCTATGGCCAAGAAGACAAAGGATATAACTGGGGGTATTTCTTCCTATGATGTCTAGTCCGTATACTGTCTTCCCCATCATACAGTAACTCCTCCTAAACTCCCTTTGTATATATATTTTAGAATGCCTTTACAGTAGGGGGCCTTTCAAAAAGACTTTAATTTTAGTTATTTTTCCAATTCCTTCCTCTATCTTTCCCTCCCATTCCCCACTTCAATTAATCCTGCTGTTTTATTTACAAGAGGATACCCTTGTAACTTTATATTCTATTTCCCCTCTTTGGAAGACCCATTTCTCCCCTCTGGTCCCTAACTAGCTACATAATTCCTGGGGATACTCTAAATAAAACATACATATCTAAAGCACAAAAGCATCTACATAAAAGAGAAACCATGTAATGCTTATCTTTCTGGGTCTGGGTAACCTCACTTAGGATAATTATTTCTAGCTCCATCCATTTACCCACAAAATTTCATAGTTTTGTTTTCGTTAACACCTCGATAATTCCATCGTGTAATAGAACGTACCACATTTTCATTATCCATACATCAGTTGATGGGCATTCAGGCTGTTTCCAAATTCTGGTTGTCATGAGTAGAGCAGCAATGGACATGGGCAAGCAAGCTTCCCTTTAGTACGATGCGGAGTCCTTTGGTATATGTCCAAGAGCAGAATAGCTGAATCTGCGGTATATTGATTTTTAGCTCTTTGAGGAACCTCCCCATTGACTTTTATAATGGCTGTACCAGTTTGCATTCCCCATCAGGAACAAATAAGTGTTGCTCTTCCCCTGTATCCTCCGCAACTTGTGCTGTCATGTATCTTATTGATCTTGGCCATTCTGACTGGGGAAAGATGAAATCTCATCCTTTTGACTTGTGTTTCCCTGATAGCTAAGGATATTCAATGTTTTTTTTTTTAAGTTTTCCACAGTCATTTAGGTGTCATCTTTTGAACACTCTCTGTTTAGGTATGTAGCCTATTTTAAAATTGGGTTATTTGTTTTCTTGGTGCTCAGTTTGCTTGTTCTTTACTTCTTTATAGATTCTATATACTAACCCTCTGTCAGATGCATAGTTGTTTTTTTTTCCCCATTCTATTGGCTACCTCTTTCCTTTGCTATACACAAACATTTCAGTCCCATGTATTAATTACTGATTTTAATATCTTGTGCTATCAGGATCCTGTTAAAAGGGAAGAAGCATATTTCTTCCCTTCTATTCTATCCGATTCATGCCATCAAGTCTCAGGTTGAGGCCTTGGTCTCTTTGTAGTTGATTTCCTGCAGGGTGAGAGATTGAGTCGATTTGCATTTTTCCACACACTGCTTTGAGCAGCACTATTTGTTAAAGATGCCATAATTTCTCCAATGTATTTTTTTTTATTTCTTTATCAAAAATCAGGTGTCCATGGGTATGTGGACTTATGTACAGGTCTTCAGTTCTATTTTATTCATCAATATCTGTTTTTATGCCAATATCAAGCACACTTTATTAGTATAGTTTTGTAAATAGTTGAAAATAAGAAATGGTGACACTTCCAGCTCTTCTTTTATTACACAATTATTTTAGCTTGTGTGTGTGTATATGCATGTATGTGTTTGTGTGTGTGTGTGTGTGTATACACACACAGCCATATATAATAAAACCTTGCTTTTCCCCACTTGAGAAGCTGAAGAACACAGCCAAATAAGAGAGGAAGTTTTATTATCATCAGCTTGATCCCAGCGAGGAAAGCACAAGGAAAGGAAGCTGTGGTGTCTGCAGCACAATGCCCTAAAGACACGACGAGGAACGGCAGAGGCGAGGCGCTACAGCTCTGATTGGTGGTCACAGAGGGTGTTTTTCTTAAAAGGACCCATCAGTGGGTCAGGGAGGTGGCTCCATGCTTGCCTGGCATGCACAAGGCCCTGGGTTTGTCCCCAGCACCTCATAAACTGGGCATAATGGCGACACCAACCCCAAGCATTCAGAAGATAGAGTCAGGAGGATGAGACGTTCAGGACCAGTCTCAGCTGCACAGCCGGCCTCAGCTGTCTAAAATAAGTAAGGAAGGAATAATATAGGACCCAGGAAATAAAAAATAAAAGGGAAGAGCTTAGGCCTTTCTATCATTTAGTCTCTGTTTAGAAAACATCATAACTAAATATAAATCTGCTAGTGGGAGTTATTTGTTGAATGGCCCCTCCCCCATGAGTCAAGACCTTAAAGGTCTGGTTTTAACAGTCAGTTTGCCTCTTGCATCTTGGGGTGGATGCCTTCTGTCTTCAGGTTGCCCTGATATTGCAGGAGGGAGGGGAAATTACATTGACTCAGTCAAGAGAAGCTCTGCTTCATTTCATGACTTTAAAAACCACATTAAGTAAGTACTTTCTGGTAGCCCCTTTCCATTATCTCCCAAGTCCCAGCGTGTGACTCACATAAATGTGAATAAAATGACCCCCTGGCCTTTGAGGAATGTAGTTATCATCAGAGAGAGCAGGACAGTGGACATTAGTTTTTGTCTACTGATTAGGAATTAGTCACTGTGCAGACATTCCTCTGATAGTATTCATTCTGGAGAAGAGGTGGGGTCGAGTGGCATTTAAGGGTGTGAGTACTCTACAACCCCCCCTGCCTGCACTCTAGTCTACACTAACTGAAAAGCTTAAGCAAACTTGACATCTCTGTGCCTCCTTTCCTCCCTTACAATGCGAACACAGCGACATAATTAAACTTCTGAATACCATAAAGTATTTAGAAGAATGATCCGTACTGGTTCATTAGTAACTTAAATATTGCCTGCTTATGTATATTGTACTAGCAGGCATATTCCTTAGAGAATAATTATCTAGGTTAAGTATATTGGCTAGCATGTTTCAGTCAGGGAAACATCTATAAGCACTGAGTCAAAGCCAGCATTCTTCCGTACATGTGAACCCATGTCAGGCAACATTCTAGGTGTTTTAGTGATATAGCATAAGGAACAAAAGATAAAAATCTGTCTGTCTAGGACTTCATTCTAGTGAGGCTATGCAGACGCTAACATAATTTAGGGGTACACTTTGTGATCTCTACACTTTACATCTAGAGATCTGGAGTATTATCAAAAGGCCCTTTCATTGGAGGCTGGGCCACCATCATACCATACTGTTAGAAGGAAATGAAAAAATGAAGATTAGAGTAAAACCTTAAGCCCAACATGGTGGGACACGCCTCTAATCCCAGCACTCTGAAGACAGAGGCAGTGGGATCTCTGAGTTCGGGTCAGCTTGATCTACACAGCAAGACCTAGGCCAGCCAGTGAGATGGTGATACAACATCTTAATGTTTAAAAAACAAACAAAACAAAACAAAACAATAAAACAAACTAATGAACAAACCAAAAACAAAAAGAGAAAACAAGTGAGCCAGGCAGGGCAGTACACCTTTGATCCTAGTACTCCAGAGGCAGAGGGACGCAGATCACTGGGAGTTCGATGCCAGCCTGGTCTACAGAGCAATTCCCAGGACAGCCAGGGCTACACAGAGAAACAGTATCTTGAACAAAACAATAAAAACCAAATAAAGAAACAAACAAAAATGGAAGCTGGGGGTCACAGAAGAGTTAGTACTATCAGCCACTGGCTCCAACCTCTTCTTAGGTATGGTTTTAGCAGTTCTTGTCTTGTCCATGACTGCGTGCTGCCTTATCATGGACCCAAAGCATCAGAGCCAGCAATTGTTGACTGAAACCACCTAAACCTGTGGATCCAAAGTACCTTTTCTCTTTATGAGTTTATGTCAGATATTTGTTACAGTAACGAGAAGATGACTGACACACGGTTAGAATACAAATTATAATTATAAACTAAAGAAAACTTATTGGGATGGCAAATTCATCTTAAACGTTTAGCAGAACGGTCCAGGAAGGCCTGAGTGACACAGTTAAATTTGAGCAAAGGAAGAGAGGGTCCAAGCTATACAGATGCGTGGTGTGGGGAAGGACGGGGTGGGGGGCTGGGACAGAGAGGGGGCAGGCTCTGAGGTCAGGAGGCAGATGCACGTGCCTCTGGAAGTCTGATGCAGAGACATTGAGGAGAGTGAGAGATAACAAGAGATATCCAGGGCATCAAGAATTGAGCGGGAGAGGCAGGAGGCACCGGAGAGACGCCTCGCTCAGCAGTGTCCTCCTGGGCGGTCACACGGGCTTCAGCTTCTGCTCTGACTGAACAGGGTCACCGCAGAATTGTAGGGAAAGGAGTAGTTTGTGTTGCCTGGTGTTTTACAATGATCACCCTGGTTTCTGTGTTGACACTATCCTCTAAGAGAGCAGAGACTGGATGGAACAGGGCAAGGGTAAAGTCAAGACAGTATAGCAGGTGAGCTCCAGCTGAGAAAAACAGTGCGGTAGCAAGCAGGTGCCGTCTGTGCTGATTTTGATACGAGCAGAAAGGACTTTCTGATGGACTGGCGAGAAAAGAAATTCAAGGACGACAGAAGGCTTTAGACCCGATATGAGGAAGACTGAGGTTGGCAAAGAGTGGCTGGAGACCGAGGAAATGATTTTGAGGAATCAGGGCTGGAAATGGTAAATCAGAGCTCATTAGGCATTTTTGTGAGCAGTCGCCAGGGGTCTGGGATTCGGGAGGAGTGAGTTGGTCTGGGCGCAAAGTTTGTGGATAGTCAGCTCATGATGGGGACTTAGCTCTGCAGGATAGAGACAGCACTGATGGAAGCCATAGATGGAAACTAGGTCCAAAGTCTGAACTCTGGGTAGTCAGTGCTTAGGCCAGAAGGAAAAGGAAGAGAAAAAGGAGCTAATGATCAGCCGGGGAGTGTTGCTAAGGCATGAGGTGCACCCCCTTCCCCCACTGCTGAGAAAATAGTGATTGAACCTGCTAATGCTGAGCAACTTAGCCAGCCATGGAGCACCCCAACTGATTCCCCCACTCCGGCCCCCCATGGCATCCCCAAATGTAGTATATTTCCCCTTCCCAGGGATACCCATGCTACCCATGAGAGCCCTCCTCTTTACCTAGTCTTTGGGGCCTGTAGACTGTAGCTTGGTTATCCTTTATTTAACAGCTAGTATCCACTTATAAGTGAATACATACCATCTTTATCTTTCTGGGTTTGAGTTTTCACACTCAAGATGATGTTTTTCCCTAGTAGTGTCCATTTGCCCGGGGCCATATTGTTATTAAAGAGCTCGCTGGCCCTTGAGCTTTCCATATGTCGCACACGTTGTGAGTTCCTCCGGGGTTTGTTGTCTTTGGTTGACTTAACCCCACTGGGCCAGAACTTTGCAGAGACCCGCATGTGCGTGTTTCAAGACAGACTAGGCGCCCAGGCAGGCAACGCTGAAAGACGTTCACGTTACTACTGTTTCCACTGGTTATGTTAAATGTGTTGGAAAATGCAGAACCGTTTATGAGCCATCACTCCGAGGCAGTCAGAATCACGGAGTTTTAAATCCGCCCGATTCCAGCCCTGACCCCGGGCTGTTCCCCTGCCATTTGGCACAGCTGCTCTTCTGACGCATCAGGTAAACCTGCCCTGGGGAGAAGAGTCTATGGCGAAGGTGCGGTCACCTGGAGTTTCACACAGCACAAACTTCATCACGGGGAGGGAGGACGTGTGTTCTCTCGTCCCGTTTCCACCTTATTAAAAAAAAAAAAAGTCAACGACAAAGGTTTCGACTACATTGCTGCGAACCGTAGCTTTGAGAAAGTTGAGCCTGGTGATGTGACGAGTGGCCAGGCCACTCTAGCCGCAGTAAAAGCAGCAGCAACTTAGCCGCCTAGGAACCTAGGTTCCAGGATTTCCTAGCTGGAACTCCAAGGATCCGCTGCCGAGCATCGAAACCGGGGTCGGGACCAGGGGGGAGCTTCGAGGAGCCCACACCGCGGCCCGAGGGGCGCTGCTCGGTGTCACACGGAGCAACCAGGGTGCCTGCCTTCTGTGGCCGCCGACATTCGGCCGCCTCGTCGCCCCAGGTGAGTAGTGGGCTACAGACGGCCTGAAGGAGCCGGCCCGCGCTGCCTTTGCGCACCCTGGTGGCTCCTTGGGGACACAGCCTCCCCCTCAGTCGAGTTGGTAGCCGCCCGTCTCTCCGCGGAGGTCGGGGGGCGGAGAGGAGGCGGTGGCCGCCCCCACCGGGAGGGGCGCCCAGAGTGCGCGGTGCGCGGCGGCGGCAGGGTCTGGCTGCGGCTCTGCGGCAGCGGCAGGGACCGGACTAGGACGCAGGGAGGGAGGGAGGGCGGGGGCAAGGGACAAGCCCAAGGGCAGCGGGACCCGAGGAGAGAGTTTGCAGTTCCAGAGAAAGATGAGCTGGTGAGTGGGCGCCCTGAGCGCAGATTTTCTTTGCTTCCCTTGCAGGCTGTAGGGACAAAAGCCCGGGCAGGGGTCGGCAAAAGCCGAACATTTCAGTCCTAGAGTGCTCTGTCCTCCATTGTGCACGGCGATATGGGGTGGAAGGATTTGTGGTGTCCAGGAGGGGTGACGTTTCCAGAGTGATTGGGTCGAAAAGGCAGGATTTAATTAAGGGTCCCGAAGGCAACTTTTGCGGAAAGTCTGGATTGCTTAGAGATCCGGATCCCCGGGAATAAGCCGGTCCACAGCTGGATCTTGAGGAATACAGGACTCAGAGAAGACCTTTCGGAAATAGGCTTCTAGTTGTACTTTGTTTCTAGAATGAGGCTGCGCCGTGAGCCTCCGGAGATTCCCTCCAGGAGCTCCTGATTGTGATTCAGCTCTGATTTCCCTATCATCCCACATTAATGGCGTGGTGGTCTCTCCCTCTGTAGGGATAGCCGCTGCAAGTCGGGGTAGCATTTCGACCGACCCTCTGCTTCAACAGTTCAGCGAACTGCTGAACTGTTGCTTGCTGCGCTCGGTAACTTGCCAGCAGCACTTGAAGCGGGGTGGACGCAGCTAACTCCCGCCACCGGCAGGAAATTAAAAGGCTGCCGGGCTGTCCCTTCCCGGGTTGGGGTTTCCTGTTTGAAAGAGCTTTATAAGTTCAACCTCCTTCCAAAGGCTCCTCTTTTACCTTTCTCACTTCAAAGAGGGAAGGATCCTGCAGCCTTTTATGTGGACTGGCTAGGACTGGAAATCCTTTCGTCTGGCCCAGCCCTCTTCCCTAGAAGTCTTCCTTTTGTGGTATCTCAAGAGTTCTAGGATGCACAGCTAGTCTCTAGTGGAGACTTAAAAAGCAGAGTCCGTTAGTGTAAATATTTTTGCCAGCCACATTTCCCTCCAGTATATGAACATGTAAATTACAGATGGAAATGTTCAACCATGACACTTGTAGCTAAGCTTCCAATTTGGGCTTTATCTTGTGTGTTTGAGATCATTTTTCCTCTGGGCTTCAATAGACTGGATTTAGATGGAAGGCTACAAATATGGTTCACAGTTTCATAGGGTTAAACATTTGCCCTCGGAGCACTTGAATTCTTAGTTCCTGGTAGGCTAGCAACACTCTCATTGGATCTGGGGTAAATAAACCTTTAGAGTAGTCCACTATTTTAACAGACTGTGCCTGGTGTCATTGGGTTCAATCGTGTAAATATTCGTTTGAATAAAGAGCTGAGAGGTTCAGTTGAAAAGTAACAGTTGTGTTTTCCCAAGGTTCCCTTTTCGTATCCTGGACTTAGTTGTTTAAGAGGTTTTAACTGAATGATTTTTTTTTCTTCCTGATAAATTCATTGCGGGATTTAAACATTGTGTGTAATTAAGAAACTCTGCAGTCTCCAAACATTGACAAAGGCCTTTAAAAGCGAGGAGAGAGCAGTTTTTTTTAGCTTAGTGTAGCTTTTACTCCAGAGGCAGGGAAGTTTGCAAATCCTCGCTCACTCACAAATGGCGAGAGGAGATGTTTGGTTAAGAGCAGTCATCAGGGCAGGCAATTTTCGGGCTTCTGTCTGGTTCCCCGCGGCTGGCAGCTGCTGCTCTTTTGGGGTGAGAAGGGATTGCAGGGCTATCCGCTGGATCCCTGCTTGGGACGAGCAAGAAAAGCTAGATAAGAAGGCGGGTGAAGATGTAACCCATCTTTTCAACAACTCTGGCCAAAGCTGACCACTTTCGCTGGCATTTTCAGGCGAGGGAAGACAAGCCAACGTTGATCGGCTTGGGCTTGATGGAACTGCCTTGCATGACTTTCTTCAGTGTCCACGGCTCTAAGCATGGTGGGTTGTGGAGTATAATGGAGAATTCCCTTCAGGAGTCTTAATTAGTTTTGCATAATTGTTTAAAGCAGTTTTGGAAGTGTGGTTATGGTAATTGACCTTACAGGATGCTACATTTCAGCCCTTGGCAGAGAGGTACTGGGAGAGGTGACAGGGAAAGACAGGAACTTTGTACCTTTTCCAAGAATACCCGAGCTTTATACATTGTCACTAAATCTCTCCGTGCTTAATTATTAGATGTCGGAATGCCATTCAATTGAAACAGAAACGTGCTTTGTCCTTAAAGCTCCAAAAGGTGTTTTATCAGTGGTTCTCAGGAAGAAGGGGTGGCCTCCAGTCTGAATGTGGACACAGTCTTTTGGTTATGAAGCTGACGGTAGGAAAGTGCCATCAGCATCCCTTGAATAGAGCTCTCGGATGCTGTTAAATGCTGAGCAGTGTCTAGAACACACAGAGAACCACCCATCTCAAGCCCTGTTCTAGGGTGTTTCCCAGGTCAGACAGATGTGAGCAAATTGAGGATCTTAATTTAATTTAGATCTTCACAAATTTACTTAATTCTGGTTGCTCACACAGACCACATCCCAACAAGCCTTTTCATCTGCAGTGGACCCTTCCTGTCCTCAGCACTAGGAGTCTTAATAGCCTGTAGAGATGAAGGGAGTTTAATTTGAGCCCAAGGGAGCCTCGGCGGTCACTAAGTTCAATTCCTAGTTCATAGATGATAAGCCCAGGGATTAGATGTAACCCATCTTTTCAACAACCCTGGCCAAAGTTGACCACTTTCGCAAGCCCTTGGGTGAGTTAGGGGCAAGACGCAGCTCTTGCTGGAACCTGAGACTAGAGAATTTAATAATTGATATTTAGGCAAGCCAGATTTAAAAACAAAGAAACAACAACCAACTGACCAACCAAACAACAACAACAACAACAACAACAACAACAAAGCCACCCTTCTTGAGAGTTTTAGCAATAGCACTCCCCAATTCAAAAATAAATTCCCGGCTGGGGGCAGGGATGTAAGCCTTGGTGACTGTGGAGCATATGTCTGGGTGTGTGTGACCTGTGACAGCACTTCTGAGGCCTGCACTATCTTTTCCACATTAAAACGAGCAACAGATGGTCCCACATGCATAGCAGATGCTGCCTTTGAATGCAGGTACAAAATGGAGCATCTGAGGTTTCTCTCCTTCAGTCTCTCCCTGTGCCTCAGGATCAGAGCACATGAATGGACACAGTTATCTCAGACAGAAGGGAAAGGGAGGAGCCTCCTGGTTATGGAGGGAGAAAGATCCCTGGCAGCTGCAACGGCTGGCTGGGTGGGGGAGAGCTGTAAACTGATGGGTGTGTGTACAGAATACATTCAGTGGTGTCAAGTTGAAATCTGAAGACAATTCAAGTTTGACTGTTTGGGGCAGGTTGGACAAGATAATTCTGGGAATAAAAGGAACCTTGGAAATCTTACCAGGCTGTGATATAAGTTCAGCTGGTAAAATGCTTGCCTAACATGCACAGTTGATGCCCTAGGTGATTCATAGAATCACAAAGAGGCAGGAACGGTGGTATATAGCTACAGTTCTATCCGATGGTAGAAGCCGGAAGGTCAGTCGTTCAAGGTCATAGTTGACGATATATAGCAAGCTTAAAGCTATCCTGGGCTACATCAGATCTATTTCAAATAAAACCCAAAACAACTAAGGTCTTTTTTAACATCTTGGTAGGTCTCCCACCTGCAATCTCAGGATTGAATAGGCTGAGGCAGCAGGATTGCTGTGAGTCCAGGGTCAGTCAGCTTGCCTATTGTCTTAGTTAGTGTTCCACTGCTGTGAAAAGAGACCATGACCATGGCAACGCTTAGATAAGAAAACGTTTAGTTGTCAGGAAGCTGACAGGCGTGGTGCTGCAGCAGTATCTGAGCTCTTTAGGTCCTGATCCACAGGCAGTAAAACAGACACACACACACACACACACACACACACACACACACACACACAGAGAGAGAGAGAGAGAGAGAGAGAGAGAGAGAGAGAGAAACAGACACAGAGATAGTCAGACAGATAGACAGACAGGCAGGCAGAGAAAGAGACAAAGACTGAGCTTCGTCTCAAAGCCCAACCCCAGCTACAACATTCCTCCAACAAGGCCACATCTCCCCAACAGTTCATCAACTGGGGTCTAATATATGACCCTAGGGGGCCATTTTCCTTCAAACCATCACAGTTATGTCATGAGTGCTACGTCAGTCAAAGCTGGGCATGGTGAGACTCTTTCTCCAAAACCCAAGTTCTCTTATCTGAGACCACTGCTCCCAAGCCTTACACATGTTTTGGTAGTAACAGATCAGAGCATATTTCTTGACTTCTGCTCCGTAACATAGTTACCTTGCACAAAGTTATTGCTAATTTAATTTCATATTAGTGAATGGTTCCATTTTTAGAAAGGAGTTGCCTCAGTGTTTTTTTTTTTTTCTATCTCTTGTTTTTCTGTGTCAGGAAAATGGCTCATTCTGTAGCCTATGCTAGCCTGGAACCTACTTTGTACCCCAGACTTACCACAAACTCTCCATGATACGTGTGCCTTGGTGTGCTGGAGTACTGAGATCACAGGCATAAACCACACTGCCTACCTTCCGCGAGCTTTGAGTATCTGAAAAGCTGTGCCTGTGTGGCTGCATCAGGTACAGATGGTAACACTGGGCTAGTTTACTGTACCGGTGTTAGACATTAGGCCTGTGGTTGTGGATTCAAGTTCTGGGTGCCAAGTGACCTTCCTGATCCTCAAATCTTGGAGGTTTGGTTGCTAGAAGAAAGGTTTTAGGGGTGCTTTTCCGGGCGGGAGGTCAGAGCTCCACACGCTGTTAAGGGGTGGTCTTGTGTTGGCAACTAGCCAGGAGAACCACCTCACAGGAAACACAAGGAAACATTTAGGGCAATGACTTTGGAAGGGCTGACTCTCAGGCAGGAGAGATCTGCCCCCTGCAGGCTCTTCCCTGGAGGGCTAGCAACCCTTTCCTTCTCACCTCTGTCTGCTCCATAACTCTCTGCCACAATATCCTGCCATTGTGGACTTTAGTAATTATAGCAAGAAAGTCAGTGGTTGAAAATATTTCCTAGGATTTAAAAAGGATATCTTTTGTCTTTCCTTTTTTTTCTTAAAGATTTATTTATTATTATATCTACGTACACGGTAGCTGTCTTCAGACACACCAGAAGAGGGCTTCAGATCTCATTATGGATGGTTGTGAGTCACCATGTGGTTGCTGGGATTTGAACTCAGGACCTCTAGAAAAGCAGTCAGTGAGTGCCCTTAACCACCGAGCCATCTCTCCAGCCCCCTCTTTTTTTTTTTGAAAGTAAATAAAGCTGAGATGTAGGTCCGGTTTTTCAAATCCCTTCAGCATAAAACATACCAAGCAAGAGTTCCGTGTTTGTCTCATACAGAAAATTCCAGGGGTTAATTTGTAAAATAGATATATGATAAAATAGACTATGATAATTAGGGATGCTTCTTGGATGTCACTGAAACGCAGCTCTGTGCTGTATGTACTTTAAAGACAAGACTTTTAAAGCGTGCTGGCTATCAATGTCAGGGAAAGAAAGCCAAATGGCAGACACTGGGGAAACTGGCTGGGAAGACCCAGATAAATAGCACCAGGTAACAGGCCAAATTATATAGTTTCAGTACATGGAAGAACCATTTCTTTAATGTGATCAGTTGATTTTATTAGCTGATGTGTGTTTCCTTATTTTGCAAAAGAAGAGGAAGAGAAGGTTCACACACTGTAGTATTAAGCACTGTTAACTTAAACAGGGTCAGTGGTTCCTAAACTGCAGGTCAGCAGGTCAGTACCTGCTGGTGTCTCTCCTCTTAGACAGATTGTTTGCATGATGCTGGTGACTTCTCCAGATTCGGCAGTGTGACTGGGCAATTAATGTATCATATAATGAAAGCGGGGGGGGGGGGAGTTCCAAGAGTTCTCTGAGATTTGTTTCTTGATCCCCTGCACTGGTGAATTCGGAGCAGGTACAAGGGATGTAAGCCAACTCCTGCATTCCTTTGACCAAATCAGACCCAGTGTGAACAGTCAAGAGGTTTTCCAAAAGGCCTGGAAAGAGGTGTCTGGCTGCCACACGGTTTGCATCATTGCTGAAGTGCGTTTTCAAAAGCAACTTAAGATTTACTAAGGAAACTACAGGGCATAGGAATGCAGATGAAACGTTTCTCTCGGAGGCGCGGCTGAATCGGCCGGTATGAAATGCTGCACTAACAGTGCTCACTAGAACCTTTTCTCCCTGTGTTTGGCCGAGATGATTCACCATGACCTTGGCATGCCTTGGGGGGCAATGTCAGGGAAAGCTTTGCCCAACTAGGTAGCTGCTCTCTTATCTCTAAAGCATGCTTATGTTCTGTGGTCATTTCCATTTCCTGCATTATGTAACTGGCACTCCTGGGTTATTTCACTAGTAATCTTCGGGAGTACAGAAACCTTAGGGCACAAGGAATGTCTAGTTCACTCTCAGCATCTCAACTCTGGCAAGCCTCTGCTTCAGCATGGTGGACATTGATGAAGTGACTCACTCTGTATAGGATTCCTCTTAGCTGGTGGACACAGAAAGAGTACTAACCTCCTGCCTCGTGTCCTTGGCAAGCTGTCCAGTCTTCTGTGTACTGGATTAGCCATTACAATAAAAATAACATCTGAAAGTAGCCATTTCCTGTATTAGGTCTCCTAGAGAGAGTTATTTAAGAACAAAATGAAAACCAAAATTGAACAACAACAAAAGCTCAGAAAAAAAAACAACAAAACAACAACAACAACAACAACAAAAAACATCAACATTGAGGATGAAGGACCCGCAGAGATGGATCAGCAGTTAAGAACACTTGCTACCTTTCCAGACAGCCAAGTGCCCATATCCAAACACCCATGTCAACTGTTTCACATATGCCTGAACTACAGCTCCAGGGGCTCTGGTGCCCTCTAGCTGGCCTCCTTGGTCTCAAGCACACACAGGTACACAGGCTCTCTCTCTCTCTCTCTCTCTCTCTCTCTCTCTCTCTCTCTCTCTCTCTCTCTTCCTCTTCCCCTCCCCTTTCCATCTTCCCTTCCTCCTCTTCTACCTCTCTTTTCCCTCCTCTTCTGTCCTCCCTCCCTCCCCCTCCCCTACGTAAAAGTACAAGTAAAGGTCTTGAAAACCCAGTGTTGATCAAAAGTAAGTTTGACTCAGTCAATTGTTTCCCGATATTTAAAGGGCTTTCCAGCAAGGCAGCTTGTGTTGTCTTACAACCACTCTGCATAACCAACTGTCAAATAAATGACACAATGACATCATTGTTGTAACTCTGTGCTTTGTAGTGTGGGGGTGAGCCTTGCTGTGATTTTTCTTTTTTGAAAAAAAAAATCAATTGGGGAGAGTAAAGTGTATGGGTGCCTACATGTCATGGCGTACATATGGAAGCCCAGAGGTAACACTGGAGCTCTTCTCTCTTTCTAAATTCACTGCAGTGCGAACACTTTAACCCATTGAGCTATATCTCACTGGCCCACAGAGTGACATTTTACTCAACTGACCTCTTGCGTGACGGTGTCCAGTAAGATTAGAATGTTTTATGCTGTGTGTCCTGCTTCATGTGTGAAGTCATGCTCTTCGATGCTCTCAGTGATGAAATTAATGAGTCACGTGTTGCTCAGAACATATCTTTACTATTAAGACACACACAATGTCCTTTCAAAGCCCATCCAACCCAGTTTTAGAGTTAACCGGGAAAATATGCTGGGGTGTAGGTAGGGGGTAGAACATCTCCTGAACATACTGAAGGCTTAGATTTGATCTCTCAAGAGCGAGGAGGGGTGGGGTGATGTTAAAACCACTCTGAGTGTAGAACACATCTCTGACTTCCATTTATGCCCTCTCCCAGCACCTACTTATTCTCTGATCACTGCCAGATCATAATATTTGGGTAGATAGTAAAGATTTAAGTCTGGGGAATATTGTTTGGAAAAATCAAATATTCTATTAAGGGGGCGTATTTCAGTCAGTGGTGGTGGGGACGAGCAAGGCAGGGTGGAAAGGTCGGAGAGTTTTGTTGTCATGTATACGACTTTCAGTTTAAGTTCATAAAGTCCATAGTGGCTTCAGAGGTCAAAGTAGAATTTTTCTCTATGTCATGCTAGTTTCACATTCTTTCTCGAAAGTAGCTTTGCACGCAAGGTTGGTGCCGTTTTCTGACTCAAGAGGAAGACAACTCATACACACAGATGATCTCTTTGTCCAGGTAACCCCCCGTGGCTCTCCATGTCTCTAGTTCACCTTCCCGGGATGATTACACGATGGAGGAGAATTTGCCCCAGTTTGTCTGGGACTTGGTCAGAAGCACCTAACCCCAGGCATGAACTGTACCCATGAGTCGGAAAGAAGTAAGATGCTTGGGAGATGCTTGATTTCATCTGGACAAATTTTAGAAAGCTTTATGTTGCGTGAAAACTGGTTTGGGTTTCAGTGAGAAACCCTCAAAATATGGGTCAGTGCCTTCTTACCCAGAAGATTGCCCCATCTTCTGAGAAGCAATAACAGGATTTTCTTTGTTTATTATATTTATTTATCCCTCTGGCAGAGGAGTTGTGTGAAGGAGGAGGCACAAATTTCCAATGGCATATATGGAATTGACTTTCTCTCTCCCCGAAGTGGTCCTGAGGATTGAGTTCCTAGACTTGTCAGTGAATGCCTTCACCCACTTCACCCATCTTGCCCCATCTTGTCAGCCCAAGTAAGAGAAATTTAAAATCTACAGCTCATATTAACCCACATCTTACCATAAATGTGTTCTTTTTAGGGTGAAACTTCTTAGAATATGGAAAATTCGGTAGTTTCTATGGATACTTGCACACGTTAGTTGTCTAAAGCAATGGGTTTTATTGTTCTTTTTTTTTTTTCAACTGTATATTTTATATGTGTGGTGTCCTCTGTCTGTATATGTGACAAATATTTGTGTTTCTGTGGGTGTGGGCACTTGTGTGCGGAGAATAAAGATCAACATTAAGTAAGTGTTATCCTAGATGGCCACTTTTTTTTTTATTCCACTGAACCCAGCTGGAACTCATCAGTTCAACAATGTTGTCTGCCCAGTGCGCCCTGGGAAAGCACTTTCTTCATCCCCTGCTCCTAACAGCAGGGCTGCAGACCTGCGCCACTGTGCCCAGCTGCCATATCAATGCTCAGACCTAAACAGCAAGCACATTACCATACCAACTGATCTGTCTGTCTGTTTATATTTTCATTTATATAGTCCAGACTCCCCTGTGAAGCCTTGGCTGTGATAAACTCAAGACCCTCCTGTCTCTGATTCATTGCCTCCTGCTCATGCTGATGTTTTTATCTGGGCACAAATGTTGTTGGAATTCAGGTATTCTACCTAGCATTATCTTGTAAATCTCTTTTATAGAGACAGCCTACCCTATTTATAATCTTGACCAATGCATTTGCTTTCAAATTTCTCCTGGGTACATTGAAAATCATCTTTTGCTGGGCGTGGTGGCACATGCCTGTAATCCCAGCACTTGGGAGGCAGAGGCAGGCAGATTTCTGAGTTCAAGGCCAGCCTGGTCTACAGAGTGAGTTCCAGGACAACCAGGACTACACAGAGAAACCCTGTCTCGAAAAACCAAAAAGAAAAATCATCTTTTATAGAATTTGATTTAGTATGATGAGCTGGATTCAAGTTGCTGAGACCCACTTCATTTTTTTGTATGCTGAGTCACTATAATTTATGTCAGTGTATAGATTTTATTTTTATTTACTCTGGCTCCAGAGAACATTTATCTTTTTGGAAAAAAAAACATTTTAATGTGGAAAATTTAAACCTACACAAATGTCAAGCACTCACTGAAAGTGTAATATAGTGAGCCAGGCACCTATGGTCTCCAGGGTTGATATTTGTTACTTCGGTTTCATCTGCAGACCCCATTTTCCTTCTGAGTATGGATTGTTACAAAGCATGTTCCAAATGCCCAGATTTTCAAGTAATTTGCAGCATGATTCTGAGCAACATGTCATTGCCACTTTGAAAGGAGAAATATATCTGATTTTCAGGCAGCAGTCCAATTCTGGTTGTTCAGACTTTTTTTTTAAATCTCAGTATTATTTAATGAAAACAAGCCACCCTGTCACGTCCAGGTGCACCAGCACTCACTGCTTACTTCCCAGGTTCAAGGAAAAGCACCAGGAAGTACTCAGAGCGTCCTCACGGACGCTCTCCAGAGTCATAATTTAAAGGTATTTCTCCAGGGTAAAGCTACAATAGTTACACACCAACGAAATCCTACATGCTTTATGTAGTCCCATGAAAAAAATAATTCAGTTGATCCTAATCCCTGATGCAAGGCACTTCAAAGCACCCACAGGTAGCACCCATGTAAACAGCAGTGTGTTCAGACAATTTTTAAGCAGATGGATCTTTGTACATAGGATGCGGGCCATGCACATCCATTGCATTGCATTAGCATGTTTCCTGAGTCTTTTAACCTAGGATAGCTTCTTCTCATGTCTAGATTTTTTTCCATTAAGACTGAATACATGATTTTTTGTTTTGGACCTTTCTGCCCGCTATACCTTCCCGTGTTCTAGAATTAAGTGAATATAGAGATAGAGATAGAGATAGAGATAGAGATAGAGATAGAGATAGAGATAGAGATAGAGATAGAGATAGAGATAGAGATAGAGATATTTGTGGTAAGGTTTTGTTGCTGTTATGTTTTGTTTCTGAGACAGCTTGCTTTGTAGACTAACTTATGACCCTCCTGCCTTGGTCTTCCTTGCTGGGATTACAGGGATGTGCTACCAAAGACAGTCTGTAGTGTTTTGTTTTGTCTTTTTTACTAGAGCATTCTTTTCAGCAAGAAGTTTAGCAAGTAACGCTGCTAGCCTTTAGAAAGTTTTCCTCTGACCTCCTCATGCAGGCTGCAGAATGTGTGCTGCCCCGACACATCCTGCTTGTACACACACAAGCAACAATACCAAAAAAGAACCTTCTTTGGGTCCTTGCAATTTCTATCATGAGAGACATAATTCTAATTTGAATAATCTTGAACTTAAATTTATTCTTCATTTTTACTCATTGAATATATTTTATCTCTTCACATATTGTTAAAGATTAATCACTGTTTAAGCACACATGTGAGTCTAATTGATGAAACTTTACAGTGGGATTATTTAGGTAAAACTTGGGACTTTGGCAGTGGGAGGGAACTTCAGTGACCCCTGTTTTCTGAGGCTGAATCTGCTCTCTCTCCTCCTCCCCCACTACAAAGACTTATCACAGGAAACAGCAGCCAAATTCCTTGGATAGTCGAAAGAATGCCAATGCCGTAAAGTTCCTGCAGACAAGCATTTTATTGAAGGGACTAGCACAAAAAACTTAAAAAAAGAAAATCCTATAATTGACCCTTTCGCCTTTTGACTGTATCTTCTAAGTTCTTAAGTTCCCACCAATTCATAAAATAAAACAATTGAGACTAAATAGCCGATGTGAGAAGCAGCCTCACTGGAAGTGCGGTCCTTTGCTCTTGGCTGTGACGACCGTTAGGCTCCTTTTGGTGCCATCTGCAGTGTTGTATGGCAGAGTTTAGACACTGTACAAGTGGGCAGCGAGGGACACTGTCAGGAGCGGTAGCCTGGGGTGGGACGCCTTTATGGTCAACTGGAAGGAACTGAGATGTCCGTATCCTTTGTGTCCCAGTGTCTTCTCTCCGCACTCACTGTTACCATCTCTATTACTTTCTATTCTTCTCCCTTCTAGTAGAGTCAAGTGTCATCTGCTTTTCTTTCCTTAATGATCCTCCTCCGTTTAGATGGCTTTAGGAAATGATAAAATAAAAAAAAAATTAAAAAAGGAAAACAAGAAAGAAAGCATGGAGTAGATACCCTGAGATGTCACCTGAGTGTTCTGATCCTTGGTAGCCCCGACCTTTCTTCCACATCCTGCTTTTTATCTCGGCAACATCGAGCTGTTCCTAAAAACATGCTTTACGTCTTACTTCCGAAACATCATCTTTGTGTGTTACAGAGGCTTTGTGTGTTTTAGGCTGCTGCGGCGATGTGTAGAATGAGTTCTTGCATGTATGTGTGTGTGTGTTCACTAAGGTTTACAGTTGTCTGCTGTAATAGGTAGTCTTCTGGAGTAAGGCAAGACCTTTGTTCAGTCATTACAAATGCTTCCCCCTGCCTCCAGTCCTCTCCATACACACCTGGAACTGCTCTTCTTGGATCTTTGTGAGACACAGAAGCCTCTTCTTTGGAGATTATCAGCCTACTTATGTGAGTCTAGTGGTTAATAATGATTTCATCCAAACAAAGAACTTGGAGCAAAGGAAAAGAATTAGGATCCATTTGTTGAAGAAATAAGAACAGTAAGAGTACTACATCCACTAACACATTTTTTTTTTAAATTCTCTGCCCTGGGATATAAAAATCATGATTGGGGAGGCGTAGCTTGAAAGAATAGAGGTTAGGGAGCTAGAATGTGCGAGAAGCAGAGCCTGGTCCTTCGGAGGCTGAGACCAGGGCAGTGGGAAGCTCAGGCTTCAGCTGTGTAGCAGGCAGAACTGCCAGGAGAAAGGGCCTAGGAGTGTTTGCTGGAGGGAGGGGGCAGTTGCAGATGACTGGGGGAGATGTGTGGAGAGGTAAGGCTTGTTTGCAGAGACAGAAGAGTCTGAGAAGGGTTGAGGGTCGAGAATAATTATTTGTCAAGTAGGAGGGCTTGTTTGCTGTAAGGGCACTGAGAAGAGCAAAGGTTTACAGGAGAACAGGGGACTTGGAGTGCTTTTGCATTCCGAAAGGGGACTGGGGAGAGTAGCAAGTGTTTGTTCCTGAGGTTTCTAATTAGTCTTCTCTAGCTAGCTCAGGTTTTGATGTCATCAGTAGAAAGACAGGGAGGATTCGGTGTATGTATTGTTCTCCCTTATAAAGCATAAGCCTTTTGGTTAAAATAGATTTTTCAGCTTTTCTCTTTAGTCCTCTCAAAGGATCCCCTCAGGCCCTGTCAACTGCCATTGGTTGCCACAGAAATACCCCCCACAGAACTAGGGTGAGGAATGGCTTGACTGGCCCTGAATTCAATTACATGCCATCGGTACTCTGTAATCCTAACAGTGCCATATAGTAAACAGTTAAGCCTGCCATGGCCCACCAGCATGCTGGAGAGCCCTAAATACTAGGCATCAACCACTGTCTGCCACAAAACACCCAGGAGCAGAATCCCACCCCCCACCCCAGCCACCCAGCTCCACAGCTCTGGCAGGACACGGTATAGACTCTATAGACACTCTCTTATGGGCGCTTTGTTGTATACCTGCAGACTTTTAAAAGTTGACTTTCCTAAAGTTGCCTCTGTTCACCGGTAGCATGGCACAATTTCTGCTCTTCTAGAGTTATCTAGTTGCAGTGTTTCTGTGGCTAATTCCTGCCGTTCCAGGTGACCCTCACAAGTATCTACACACAGCAAGGTAAAAAGATAATGTCACTGCTGTGTATGGGGGGAATCTGCCAAAACCGTTCACTTGGCTAAAGCCAGGGGGATGGATGGCTGCCGCTTTCCACCAGATGTCGGGACCTGCTCCCTGCTGCAATGCAGCAAGCACTTTGTTTGAAAAGAACCAGTGCTCATAGTGCACCCTCCTTTGCTGGCACCAACAGTGCGCACCGATTTGGTGACGTCAGATTCCTGTCTTCCCCTCTGGACAGTTAGGTTTTTGAATGAGATGAGCTCCCTTGTCTTCTGGTGTGGAGTGGAGCAGAACTGAAGAATTGTTTTAAAAAAACATTTAAACCACACCACAGAGAAGCAGCTCTCTGCAGAAATGTTTAACAACGTTCCTTTAAACGGCTTGTTAAAGTTATTTTTCTCCTCCAGGGGAAAGGGGGCTGTGGTTTTTTTGTAACATCTTTCCTGAGACTCCATCCTGACTTCCTGGCGTTTTTCTGATTGACAGTAAGATGAATGCGTGTTTTAGGTGGTAAAATAATAAGAGCGCGGGAAGGATTAAATTTATGGATTGGAGAGTAAATGCAAACATTTCAGCACGCATTAACTTCTTTCCTGTTTAGACTCCCCCAAGTTGTCCCTTCTCTCAGATGGGCACCAGATGCACTCCTCCCTGCCGCGCCCAGACCTTCTGAGGCTATGTATAGAAGAAGGAGTGAATTCATTCATCACGTCCTCCAGCTCTGTTTTGCTTTCCCAATTACACAATGCAAGGACTGCATAGTTTCCCTAGGACCTCTTCTTTGTTCACGTAAAATGTTCAGGAAACCCAAAATAAACGTAGCAGCGTCAAGCCTAAAGATGGCTGTAGAGCCAGGAGTTGCTTCTGCTCCTTTCTTCTGTGTTTCCTACCTCTCTCCGTCCTCACAGCCTTTCCCTTTTAGCCCAGCTCCTCCTTTTCTTTCCATAAATTCAGCTGTAATCTCCGATGCAGATGCATTCTGCCTACAGTCAAGTAAGCCCTCAACTGCTTGGAGGAATTAATCATACATTCCCACTTGGGTCTCTACCCCTGCCTCTACTGCCCCTGCCCACCCCCTCCTCCCCAATTCCAAGTGCATCACTAATCACTGGCCTGCAGTTCCTATTTCTAGGTTTCCCTTCATAGGATCACACCTCCGGTGAAGAGTACCCCTGAAGTAAGAAAGACGAGAGGTTTCTATAGCTACTGTGTTCACTCGTGGAGTTAGCAAGACCACCCGTCTAGCTTTCCTTTAGTATTCTGTTGGTATGCATGGCTAAGAGATCCCAAGTTCAGATAAATATACATATCTGTTCAGCTAGGTGACAAACACGTCTTCAAGAAAAATGAATGGGTTCCATACATGTATCTGATGGCAAATCTTTAAAGTGGTGGATTAGTTACTTTTCATTGCTATGACAATATACCGGACAAGAATCCACTCAAAGGAAGGTTGTGTTTTGGCTTGCAGTTTGAAGGCATACAGTCCATCATGACAAGAAAGACATGTTGGTAGGAGTGAGAAACTGCTGGTTCCATTTATCTGCACTTAGGAAGAGGTAAATCAGAAGTGAGGCTGAGATAGACACCTCAAAACCCTTCCCACAGTGATCTACTTCCTCTATCACCTAAAGTTTCTACAACCATCCCAAGCAGAGCCACCACTGGTGACCAAGTGTTCAAACGCATGACAATCTGACCAAGTTTAAAAAAAAAAGAAGCAAGGTGGTAGGAGAGACCATGTTCTAATATTTTATATCGTTGTTAGAAAAAAATTTACAATGTATAAGACGTAAATTGATATGGAATCACTAGTAATATTACCACCCCAGGAACAATCAGTAGTAACTTTTAATGTGAATTTCTTTTTCAGTCCATTGTTATTGCTGTGGGAGGAGGGTAAGCGCGAGGGGACAAAAGATGCCCTGTTTCTGTGGGGCACATCAGTGAAATAGCAATAAGTATCAGATTTAGAATATGCATGAAGGACAGTGATGACTGGGCTGGTTGAGAGAGGCCACGAAAGAGAAATAGACACAACAGAGGGGGTCATGATGACTCCCCAAATTCTGACCTAAGTGCCAGTAGGAAAACGACTGGCTGTGCACATTATATGCACAGGAGGAACCTGAGTTTGCAATCGATGTTTATGGATACACACACACACACACACACACACACACACACATATGAGAGTAATTAACTTATTGAATGTTTTAATGTATATTATATGAACATACTTTATACTATAAAATATACTTTAAATGTGGTATTAAATGCTTTCACACTGTTCACTCCTGTGATGAACTATAGCTTTTCCACATATCATTGGGCATTTAGGGTATTTTTTTTCTATATAATAAATAACACTGAAACTCTTTAGGATATTTCTCTTTTCTTATTTTCTTAGTCCTGACATATTTATGTTGGGAGAACTGGCCAAGATTTATTAAAATTTCAAAATGGCAGACCAACCAGGGACAAAATGAGTTCAGGAAAAGACCAAGGGTTGTCTTACCTTCACTCCTACAAAGGAGTATGGCACAAGTGAGACTGATGTTGCTTTCAACTTTGGAACCAGAAGAAACTAATGAGGGCATCGTCTTCGGGTAGAGGGGCACTGGCTACAGGCCATGAAAGACAAGCTAAACAGCAGGTCCACAACTCACTGAAAATCAAAAATTAGACTTAGCAGATTTGTGCAGATTTTCAGCTATTGTTTTGAAATATACCATTTTAACATACATCTGAATAGAGCTTTGAAGGAAAATAAATCCAAGGCAGAATTTCCATCAGGTTGGGGAAAGATTGTAGCTCTCTTAGCTACAATTCCAGGTATCACCTGGACATAAGCAGGGACATTTCCCTGACTCCTGTCTGTCAGGAAGAAGCAGTTCCATGCTGAGATGCTTGAATTTCCCCAGGGAAACGATAAGCAAAGAGAATGAAGTCTTCCCTCTATGGTTTGAGGATGTGTGTGGTTAAAAAATGGTCTAAAGGTTTTTGCTTCTAGAGCAATGGAAGTCAGCAGATGAATGTAAAATTCTAGACATAATCTTCTCTATCAAACGTTAGTGTATGAGTCCCCCGAGGACTGGAGAAACGCCTTAGGCCTGCCTTAGGTACTTACTGAAGTCAAATTGTGTCTTTCCTTTGTTAATAATATAAAGAGAGTTTCTTTCACTCAGAAAGATAGCCTTTTCACTTTTCAGTGCTACTTTTAATTCGAGGAAATTTTTCATAGATTAAAATTTTAAGTCAATATTTGACTCTCTAACTTAAACCTAAAAATATATAATTATTTTTGAAAAAGAATTACTTATGGAAGATGGAGTCCTATTTTGTCCTTTGTGTGATGGGTTGGAGTTTGGAAGGTAGACCAGAAGGCTCAGGGTACTTTTGTTAGAAAAGAAGTCTCACTACCAGGGACAGGCACCACACATTTGGGGTACTAAGGAATTTGAGGAATAGAATAATTTAGGGTTTTTAAATGTGCCACCTTGACCACGGGGAAGCAATCTTGGGGACACCCTTAGGTCCAGTGTCGTTTGTCCCTTATGTCTTTCTGATGAGCACAGGAGCTTTTTGCTGTTCACTTAAGAAGTGAACTTATATTGCTTGCCTCCAAAAGAACCACACCTCATATTCTAGATCGGTGCATAACATAAACTTTCTTCCCCTGTCAAGACATGAGCTTTGTTTCTTCTGGACTGTTTCTGAGCTGACTAATGATTTTAGTGGAAGCATCTAAAGCCATTTAGTGGTTCTTTTAGGTACAATCAAGATATTCAGGAAGACACTGGGCACAAAGTTCCACTCTTACATACCAGCCTAATACTGAGCCATTATTTTATTAGGGATTTGTTTGCCTCAAATACTATTGTCATCAACTTGAATTGGTTTTCTTTTGTATTAAAAACATCTCCCTGATCAGAGGTCCTCATTTTTTTTCACCTTCTAGTACACTTTCATGTGTGCTTAGATTAAAACTTTCTCCTTTTCCCCTTTACAGGGTCCAGCCATATTATGGCGGAAGATAGCCACATGCAGAAGCAGCTGGAATTCCAAAATGGTAGCTTAGAGGAAGGATTTGCGGTACGTTCTCTGGAGAACGAGCCCCAAAACACGATGGAGAGCGTAAGCCCGAGGAAATACTCATCAAGTCTGAAGTTTAAAGCCAATGGCGACTATTCTGGCTCATATTTAACCCTCTCCCAACCCGTGTCTACCAAGAGAAGCCCTTCCCCGTTGGGCACCAGCGTCAGGAGCAGTTCCTCCTTGGCCAAAATCCAGGGAAGCAAACAGTTCTGTGATGGAATTGATAAAAATATTTCCATGAAGCCTCCTATTTCTTTGCTCAGCTCTGCAGCCTCTCTTGGCGGCTATCCACTTGGGAGAGCAGATTTGGATCATTATACTGGTCGAGACAGTGAGAGGTCCAACAGGCTCGCAGAGAAGCCTCCCTATTCCAGATACAGCTCTAGGAATAAATCACATGACAGCGTCTACTTTCTAGGGGGGCTGGAAGGAAGAAAAGCCTCTGGCTCGCTCCTGACCATGTGGAACGGAAATTCCCTGAGTGCTACTGGCTCGGCACCCATCAGCAGGTCTGGGGCAGCGAGCATGCCTTCAAGCCCGAAGCAAGCGAGGAAGATGAACCTTCAGGACAACTTGACACTTCAGCCCAGGTTAAGCAGGCATAAGGAGCCAGCCTCGGAAAATGTCAGTGTGAGAACAAGGAAATACTCAGGGAGCAGTCTGAGTAATATGGGTGCCTATAGCCGATCGCTTCCCAGGTTGTATAAAGCCACAGACAACCACATGTCGCCTCTCAGCCTGCCTCCGAGAAATTCCCTGGGCAATTCCAGACGAGGTCAGTTAGGAGAAAAGGATCTACCTCACAGCCTAGTGGATAATGACAATTACCTTAACTTTTCTTCTCTAAGCTCAGGGGCTTCACCCTATAAAACCTGTCTATCAGAGGGAAATCCTTACGTAAGCTCCGCCCTCAGCGTTCCTGCCAGCCCTCGAGTGGCTCGGAAGATGCTCCTGGCCTCCACCTCCTCTGATGACTTTGATAGGGCTTCATACTCAGGGACCAGCCCAAGTCATTCCTTCATTTCTGGAGAGCCAGACCGAGTGTTCGTGGCCAGGAGGAACTACTCTTGTGGATCAATGGAGCTTGATGACTCTGATCTGGAAAGCCTGAGACAGTCGTCAGAAACGCCACAGCCGGTCCTTCGAGAACGGAAAAGTAGCATCAGCTCCATCTCAGGACGCGACGACCTGATGGATTATCACCGAAGACAGAGGGAGGAGAGACTCAGGGAGCAGGAGATGGAGCGACTGGTAATCTTACTCTTTTGACTTAACTGTTCCCCTGACTTGCATTCACAGGGGTCGAGACAGACACCAAGGGTCCATTCCACGCAGAGGGATGGAATTTCCATGTGGACCAACCACAGTCCCTCCTACCTTTTGCTCTCTGTCCCCATATAACTCTCTCCTTGTCTATATTTTTAGACATTTTTGGGCATTTTGAAATTTCGAAGGTTCACCAGTGCTAGAGCCTTGTGATTATTTAATTGTTCTGCAGAATGGTAGAGTCCATTTCTCTTCTCTTCCTTAACATCACCCCCCCCTTTCTTTCATGTGCTGGAGATTGCACCCAAGGGCTTGCACATCTACTAGAAATTCTGGGAAAAGCTAACGTCTACTTGTGCATTTTGCTGAATTTCTTCTCTCTCATGAACTTTCTTTTAAGAACAAGAGGGGATGGTGGTGTTATTTGTATCATTAAGTTCACTGGTATATACTTAAGACAGAGGCAGTCCGTGAGATAATAAGGCAGGAATTTGTCAGTGCAGCAAGTCATCTGGGAAGTCTTGGGTTGCCTCAATCTCTGCGGTGCGCAGTTTCCCCCACGCTGCTTACGTGATGCCAAACTCCCATCAGCCACGCCTCTGGCTTCCTACAGCACCGCCAGACTACACAAACAAAACGCACTCAGTTTACTCTATTCTCCAGCCTAAAACAAGTTTCTGCTTAAGGTGAAAAACTAATTGGAAGTAAAAGGACAATGATGAAAGAATAAATGCCCCCACCGCCCTGTTGAGGAAGGAAAACACTCAAAGGCAGTTTTCCACTCCCTTTTTAGTGGGTTTTTATTTTAGAGTGAGTACCTGTCAGAGATTGTTTTTGCTTCACTAGTGATTAATGATCTCCTTAATGAGAAAAGCTATAGGGTGGCAAAGCTGCTTTATAAAAGTGGAAAGATTATCAGAGGGGTTTTAATTGCTTAAAAAAAAACGTATGTTGGAACAAGATTTCTCAATGACATGGAAAATTTGATGAGTGCCTATAGTTCAATAAAATTTGTATTATATGGACAGAAACCATTTACACTGTGCAACATCTGTTTGACAGTTCAGAAGAAGAATCCCATATCACTCAAAGTTTTGGTTAGTTTATCCCCTCTCTAACTAATAGTAGTGGATGAAAACATGTATGCATACCCCTAGGTAATTAAATATTCATAGTGTACATCAGTTACTCAACAGTCCAGCATGACATACCATTTGTTGTTATACATTATCACTATTCATGATTATAAAAAAAAACATTTTATCTAGGCTTGATTCATTGACATAATTCAGAAGGCGATTCAGTTAGCAAACAGACATCTTATATCTGGACACTAAACAGATCCCACACTGTGCTAAACAACTATTACTAATGAAGTCAGATAATTAATTTTGATAATTTACTATAACATTTCCTGTGGGTCCTCGGATTCTAGAGATCTCCCTTTAGTCTACACAGTGGGTCCTGCGTCACAAGGATGGAAAGCCAGCCAGGAGCCTCATAGGCTTAGACCTTCATCTTTAGCATATGGACATGCTGGTCGGTTTCTCTGTCCTCCAAATTCTCCAAGTCTAAGATTCCTGACAGTCCCAGTAGTGACTTTCTTTGTTGCTTGCAAGGTTGGGATGCTATGAACCAATAGCAAGATGAACTTCTTGGGAGGCCTTGATGATATTGTGAGAAATATTACTTCTAATCCCTTTTCCTTAATAATGACTCATCATAATGAGTGAAAGTAGGCTTGTCTTAGCACAAGTGATCAGTTTGAATGATCTTTCTGTCGCTTTTACAAAATACCCATTGTAGACAGCTCAAAAAGAGGCAAGATCGTCTTGACTGGCAGTTTTGTATTCAGTCACCCTGTCATTTCTGAGCAATGAATCATGGCGGGGAATATGTGTCGGAGCAAAGCTGTCCACCTCCTGGCTACATTGTGTGTGAAGATACCAGGGTCCCACAATCCTCTGTAAGGACACACACCCAAAAACTAGATGTTCTCATACTAGGTTTTAGTTCTGAATGTCTGGCAGTCCCAGCAGCTTTAAACACATGGCCATTGGGATGCTGAAGCCGATGCTAGTGTATACTAAAGGGGAAAAAATTAGCTCATTCAAAAATGGTAAAATTTTGTCTTTTTAAACATAAAAGATATATCCCCATGAACATTAAGCTTGAAAATTACTTTTATGCGGTGCTAAATCTCTGCTCCAAAGACATTTACATAGAAAACACTTTTTATTGCCCTTGGTAAACATGCTGAAATGCTTCAAAATTGGTCTCATGCCAGTGCAGACAGCTGAATTTGAGTTTTATACCAGTAGTAGTGCGTTTGTCATTCTTTATAGTTAAAAAACTCACTTTATGAGTAAGTCATAAAAGTGTTTCAACTTTGGGCTGGAGAAATGACTTAGTGAGCAAGAGATCCTGTTCGGTAAGCATGGAAAGTAAGTTCAAATCTCCACATCCGTTTAAAGTTAGACATATCTTTGCATGCAGTAACCCCCCAGCATTGGGAGACAGGAACAGGTATTTGAGAACTCCCTGGCCACTCTGTTAAAATGGTGAGCTTCCAGTTCAGTGAGAGATGTTCTTTCAAGTCCATGAGACAGAAGACCACTGAGGAAGACTCAGATACATCAGGTGTTTGCTTAAGATTGAAGACTATAGTGTCAGAAGTTGACTTTGTTTTCTTGGAATTTGGGGAATGTTGGATTTATTTAAATGCTCTTTAATCTCTATAAACCAGTCTGAAGAGCAGGCCCCTGGACGCTAATATACTGTTGTCCTTGAGAGACCAAAAAAAAAAAAAAAAAAAAAAAAAAAAGAAAGTTTCCCCTGTACACAGTGACTTTTTTTTCTCAAGGACTTAGCATGAATTCTATTTCTTCAGCTATAGGTCCCCAGACCAAGAAACTGGAAGCTGAACTGAACTGCATTTCCTTTAAGGCCTAGTGTTCTTTTACTTCACACACACACACACACACACACACACACAAATACATTTCTCGTTGAATACAAATGAATTACAAATAACAAGTGCAAAGACACAGTCTGCCATCTCTCAATTGTTCAAAGCTGGATTCCAGTCCTAGCAACAGTAAACCAATGGCCAGAGTAAAAGCCAGAGAGAGTCCCATGGGCATTGAGGGTCAGTCAACTCCCAGAGTAAGCCTACTCGGACATCGAGGTTTCAGAGATCAAACACACTCTTACATGATTTCAGAGTGGGTAGATACTAAGGAATTATTTAACTCATGTATGAAGAAACATGCATCAGAATTCGGGGTCACAATAATAATACCTAGTATTTTTAACTTAGTTGTGTTTTGTTTTAAAATGTGTTCAATTTTTGGTGAAAACTCAAGATAATTAAAGTTATTATTAAAGGTAAAACCTCAGTTATACATATCTAAGGCCCTGTTAGTGAAATGTAACCACTCTTAGTCTATCTTACATAGCCAACTGCCATGGTATTTGAGGGTTTGATTTTAACATTTTTCTTTCATCTTTATTATTCTTAGCTGCCAATTTATTTTTGGTCATTATGCCTGTCCTCCCCTTGCCCCATTATGTGATCTTTTAGAAACAGGGTATCAGGCTTTGATTAAGCTGTTTTGATTTATGAGCACATGAGGCCTTGGGATGGTGCTTTTCTAACCATGTGTGTACCCGTGAGTGTGTGGAGCTTGAGACAATCATTGCTTAGTAGGCATTTTAGTTTTCTCATTCTCAGCTGTGTTCCAAGGAGGGCTGGGGTATTGACTCACTAATAAGATATTCTACAAGCTAGAGAAGTCACTATAAAGTAGACAGGTTTCATCTGTTTGATACCTGCATATTTCCCAGGAATCTAGATGAAGCGATAGTTCCCTGATGGGCCAGGTATTTTAAATAAGAGAAAAATAAAAGTTTAAACTTAACTCTGTCTCAAGTGCATGACTTGGCAACGCTGCCAAAAGCATCTGCATTCTGTGTGGAGAACTAGCGGATTCCACAAATTGCACTGTGGCAATGCAGTATTTTCCTGTGGGCTGGCGGTAGTCATTTGCAAAGCCTTGGCCAACAGGATTGTGGCGGTTCAGAACTGTGTAGGGCCACATTTGATGCTTAGTTTCTAAACACATTGTAATACAATGCCTGCTCTCACGAAGCACACCATGAATTCAGTTTTTCTGGGATATGTTTTTGTTTTTGTTTTTGTTTGTTTTAACATATTGAGACTCCTTGGGGCTGAGGTTAGTTGTTTGGAAGTCACATATCAGTATTTCCATGAGACTGTAGAGTAATGGGTCATGTCTGAATCAGCGATCCCTTGATATTTGGAAAGCATTTTATGATTATAGTGCCTCTTAAACCACTTTGCAATGAAAGAATTTTAATTTGTAAGTAGCTAGGAGTGTGTTTGTCTTGTTCACTACTGGAGATTGACCGTGCGGTCTGATCACTGGAGTACTGGAGGTGCCACAGGCATTGCATGGTTTTTGGGTTTTAGTTGGTGTTTGTAGAATTTTTGTAGAATAAAGGTTTTTTTTCTGTCCAGTTTTGACATCCATTCTAGTTTTCCTCATTCTGTAGCTGTTGGTTGCACCCTTGGCCCACTAGACAATGTAAATTTCACCTTTCAATCTGAAAAAATAAATGAAGAGTTATTTTTTCCTTATTTTGGAAATCTTGTGGTATTCCATAATAGAATTCTTGGAGGAACTGAATTAACAGAATGTGTGTGTATTTGTTTGTGTGTGTGTGACTGCCTATCTCTATCTATCTATCTATCTATCTATCTATCTATCTATCCATCCATTGTCTATCATGTATCTATCATCTATCTCTATATAGATACATTATATAATCTTATATACACACATATATGGATTTATTATATTGGCTTATATGACTGAAGGCTCCGTCGTCCATCATGGACCTCTGCATGCTGCTGAGCCTGAGAAACTGGTAGCTTCTCAATTCAAGGAGCTGGAAGCCTCAGAACAAGGAAACCTAATGATGCTCTCCAGTCTGAGTGAGGGCGAGGGTCTGGAAGCTCTCCTGTAAAGTTGTCTGGTGTGAGCTCCTGTTGAAAGGCTAAAGAAGCTGCTATCTGCTATCTGTGCGCGATGACAACAGCCATAGATGCTCTTGCCCAGGAAGAGCAGAGCTTAACTGACTGGCTTCTTCCTTCTTTGACTTTTTGTCCCACTGGAGCCCCAAGCCTTTTGGAAGGTACCACCAATATTCACAGGGAAAATTTACCCTACAGTTGTCCTACATGCCCAGACATCTCTAGAAATACCCATGGAGGCACAGCTAGACATACTGCTAATCTAGATGTCTCTGATCTCAGACAAGTTGACAGAATGAGCCTTTGTGAATTTTTTTATTATTTTGTTATTTTGTTATGTTGTTTTGGTGGTTTTCTTTGTTATTGTTGCTTGTTGGTGAGTTTCGGTGGTTTTGTTATTTGTTTGTTTGTTTGAATAAGGATTGGTGCGTTCCAGAGTCTTATGAGAACCAAAGCTGTGGCTCCCAGAAGGTTCCAGAATCTTGTTTATGTACTGTTGAACACACCATAAATCTGAAGTTTTCAAAAAATGAAATTACAGTGTAAATCAATATTTATAAGAAATGTTTGTGTTTTCTGTCGCTCACTTTCCTGTTTGTTTGTTTGTTTGTTTCCTTCAAATGCAGATCATATTTTAAAAATCAGAGAGTTTACAGTTAATATTATTAAATTTTGTCATTATGACAAATTTGTGTAGGAATCCAAAACTGGTGCACATGGGGAGACCACAGACACGCCAGTTGCCTGTCTATCTGTTGTGCATCTCTTTTTGTTCCTGCTCTTTTGTGTCCTTGTCACTCCAGTCCCTGCAAAACAGCTTAAAGCATCTAAGACCTTGGTACCAGAGCTGGGGCGAATTAAATTTGGCAACATTTCTTGGTTGGATAGGAGAAGGTGTAACATTCAATGCGAAGAGAATAATATTTTTTTTTTTTTTGCTTAATCGTAGTATTAACCTTTTAAAAATCTTACCAAGAGGGTCGTTGAAACACAAAAGCAAGCTTAAGTATGGAAGATGGTTGCGTCCTTCCAGTCCCACTGAAACAGTCCCCTTCCTGACATAGCCCTTCCGCCTGCTACATCCTGACTGCACTTTTAGTATTTAAAAATGTTTGTACTGCCGGGAAGTGAGCCAGGAGTTGATGCATGAAACAAATCAACTCAGTGGCCCAGGTTCATTTTAAAGTCTTTTTAAATTCAGTGTTAGAAGAGTGATTACTTGATTTGCTCTTAAGGTTCAGACAGAGTTGACTTATTTCCATAGAACCCTTTCTCAGCTTCTGCGTCTGAAGTGATTACCACCCACCATTCCTCCTCTTCATCCACTTTCATGGATTGATAGAACCAGCTTAGAAATATCATGTAAAACATAAATAATAGCCAAATAGTCATTCTAAACTTTCTTGCATTAAGGAAATCTTTTTGAAATGTAGATGAAATTAAGTACATGGCATTGGGTAGATCAGAATTAGGTTGACAGTTCTGTCTATATCCAGTTCCTTACATTAAGGAAATCTTTTTTAAAATGTAGATGAAATTAAGTACATGGCATTAGGTAGATCAGAATTAGCTTGACAGTTCTGTCTATATCCAGATAAGTTATGCTTGTAAGTAAACAGCCTTCCTTTGGTTTCTAAATAAATACATCTATAACCACTGGGTAATATATAGACTATTATCTATCATCCGATCACCTTGGCTCATTGGAGAACAAAGTAAGAGCTTTCTCTCTTCATCTTTCAAATAAACTGATGGCATATATGTAGGCATTCATTAAATATTGAAGGAATCAATCACTAACAAGTTAGGCCTGCCAGTTATCCTCTGGGAACTGAAAGGAAAAACAGAATTGTCATGTCTTTGCCCTCTTCCATTGGAGACAGATGGGCAGGAAGGAAGTATGGAGGGAAGCCTAACTTCTAGAAATAATTTAGTGATTGCACATGAGGGCCATGAGGTGCAAAGACTATATAATCTGGAATACAATGGGATGTTGGCATGGCTGTTCAAAGCAGGCTCCTCTCTACAGTTGAGAGCAAACCCTAGGTTCTTACTACAGTGGCAGTACAAGCTATTGCCTCTTGATGGTGCCATGCATTTAGAAAATGCTTCTCAGAAGTTGAGCGCTGTGGCTTCTGAACCATCAAAGCCTTTTCACTCTCAGGCTGCATACTGAAACACAGAAGGCTGCCTGAACTAAAAAGAGCTCTGAATGTTATTCTGGAGGATATGGACAAAACCCCACTCTTTCCAAATGGTAAGCCAATACACGAACACTTGCTTTTAAATAAGAAACAAAGCTCATGAAACAAAATGATATGTGTAACAACTAGAAGAAAATTGACATTATATTGATACCAAGAGCACACGAGCACTTGGGAGGGATTTGTTGACTTTGCTGTGAGTCTGACCCCTATATTCATTGGCAAGTTACTTAGTGCATCTAAATTAGAAGTTTTTTAATGGATCTGCCTTTTAAAAAAACTATTCTCATAAAAGAATAGGCTTCAGTGACTTCGGGTTAATGTGAAAATGTTTGTTACTATTTTCAGATACTAGAAAGGCTCGTGGGAAGCTTTGCAGTGGGTTATGTTTTTAATGTTTGAGATTACTATTTCAAGCCGCATAGAAACCTACAAGTATCATCAGAGAAACACACTCATCACTTTATTCGTGGGAATTGTCCTTGTTCTATTGCCGTGATAAAGACCATGACCAAAAGCAACTTGGGGAGGAAAAGGTTTATTTGGTTTATACTTCCACATCATAGCTGATCATTGAGAGATGTCAGGGCTGGACTTCCAGCAGGGACCTGAAGGCAGAAACCGAAGCAGAGACCATGGAGAAACACTACTACCTTGCTCTTTATATTATAGAGTCTATAGCTTGCTCAGCCTGCTTTCTTATACAACTGCCCACAGTGGGCAGGACTCTTCCTTGTCAATCAACAGTCAAGAAAATGTCCTACAGTGTTGCCCACAGTCCAGTCTGATGGGGACATTTTCTCAATCGTGCTTCCTTTCTCTTAGGTGACTACAGCTTGTGACAAGCCAGCAAAAGTCTAACCAACATAGGAATTTTTTTTTTTTTAAATTTCAGTCATTGTTCTGTGAAGGTCCAGATCCATTAGAAGAGATCTGATTTAAAATATTTTTCAAAAGCTACTTTCAGATAATTGTAGATTCACTTGCGAGTATGACAGTTTCTAAAATTAGAAATTTTAGAATACAGAGCTCCAGTGTACCATTTGCTGTTACCTTCAAGGTAATGTGCAATAGCATAGGAGAGTTGGACATTCAGACAGTGAAGGCCTGCCATGTTGGCTCTTTGTTGGCAAAACGCATTTTTCCTCTCATACTCTTTAGTAATCACAAATCTGCTCTTTACTGAATAATGTTCTTTTTATGTGACTGTACAGTCAGTAACCTGTATGCTTTTTTTTTTCATCTAGTTCTGTTGTCTAGAGACTGAGTCATGGATTTTTATGCTATCTCTCCTCTGTGTTCTAAAACAGAGCATGAGACAAGAAAATCCCAGATTCATGGGCATTTGTTTTGTTTTGTTTTGTTTTATTTTGTTCTGTTTTGTTTTGTTTTGTTTGAGGCAACATCTCACTATACAGCCCTAGTGGCCTGGAATTTGTATGAATATCATGCTGGATTTAAGCTCACTGAGATGTACCTCCTTCTGCCTTCTAAGTGCCGGGATTAAAGGCATGCACCAGCATACCAAACTCTATTGCTTCCTTTTCCTTTTTCTTTTCCTTTTTCTTTTTCTTTTTTTCTTTTTCTTTTCCTTTTCCTTTCCCTTTCCCTTTTCCTTTTTCTTTTTCTTTTTCTTTCTCTTTCTCTTTTTCTTTTTCTTTTTCTTTTTCTTTTTTCTTTTTCTTTTTCTTTTCAGATAGGGTTTCCTATAGCCCAGGCTGACCTCCAACTGTTACATAGCTGAAGATAACCTCGACCTTCTGATCTTCCTATCTCTCCTTCACACATGCTGAGCTTTTGGATGTCTGTTGCCATGATTACTTTATGCAGGGCTTGGGATCATGCTCAGGGCTCTGTGCACTCCAGGCAAACTCTGTGACGACCGGGCTGCATTGCTACCTCACTCATATGGGTCTTTTCAAAACAAAACTTCATTAAGAATTTTAATTACATTTTTATTTGCTCACTTAGTAGACATGTGTGTGTGGGGGGTCGGTGGGTGTGTGTGGGTGTGTACTTGCACCTGTGTCACATCTTGTCTGTGGATGCAGAGTATAACTTACAGGTTCTCCTCTTCCACCATATGGGTCCTGGTTATTGAACCCATGTTGTCAGTCTTGTGATCAGGTGCCATCTTATTGGCTACATTTTTGTCTCTTTCCCCCCCACATTCCCTACATTCCCACCTAGTCTGCCTTCCTTCATCCCCTCAACTTTTTGGGATTCTATTCATTTTACATAAAATATGCAGAAGTTAAGAAGAATAGGGCAGAGCGTGCCCCAAGAGCTTCATGTTCCCAAGAGCTGAATTAATGAGATCAGCCTTATGAAATTCGAACGGCTCTGTTCCTGGCTCAGATGAAGTCCATTTGATTCCAGGGGAAGATCTTTTTGTGTGGTATGGTATGTCCTATTGAAATAATTTTGTTTTGGGTAAGTTGATGTTTCTCATTCAAAATTGCTAAAACTGTATCCTTGTTCTGGGATTGTCACTTGGGTTTTGAGGAAAGTCAGAATCTAGAAAATACCGAGTTGGCTTTAAAGCGCCATGTTTGTTTTTTGGTTATTGCTCTTTTTGATTATAGAATATGGCAGATGATTCACATGGGGTCTAAACCATGCCAGTCAGGCTATGGTTTCACAAACTGTCCCAGAAGAAAGGAAAATGCTGCCACATTTCCCAATAAAGATGCATTTCCTGCCTAAGAGGCATAAGACTGTGTGAAGTGTCTTTACATCTTAGCATAGAGAATTTTCCTTGTTTTATGGATCATAACCAACCACATTACAATGACTTTCTTGATGACAGTCTACTCCCTTTATACATGTAGTTTCCCTATATTTTTCTCTATCATCTTCCGGTACAAAGAATTTTAGAAGACAGTGAATAAAGGGTTTTTTAAGTTATTTTTGGTTTATGTGTGTAAATGTGGTACCTGCATGTATGTGTCTGTACCACATGCATGTATGGTACCTGTAGAAGCCAGATAAAGAGAGCACTGGATCCCTTGAATCTGGAGTTACAGATGGATGTGAGCCGTTTTGCGGGTGATGAGAACCCAGCCCAGTTCCTCTAATAAGAGCTGCCTGTGACTACTGTGCCATCTCTCCGGCCTCAAGGATAGAGCCGTAGAATGGAAAGAAGTAATGATCTTAGTGCCACCCACAAACCGATTTTCAGTGAATAAAGTAGTATGTGGAATTCTAAAGTAATTATTTCATCTGGCGTTTTGTAGATTAGGATGTTTCAGAAGAAACACAATGATCCAGATTTCGGTCAAACCAAAGTGGAAATTAGGCAGAAAGTGGTCGTGTTGGCGCTCTGGTGGTATAGCGTAGCTAGCACTTGGCATCTGTAATGGGGCTGGTGTTGTTGGTTGGGGTTCCTCAAACATACTCTTCATGTGAGAGTAAAGCCATGTGGCAGGTTTTCTTAGGTGCCATAGGTAATGGTTTTCTCTCATGACTTGTCTTTATTTTGAACAAGTGCTTTAATAAGCATACACACATTCACCCTCCCCTAGAATGTTCCGCATCCGCTCCCCACCCCAATGCTATGTAGACACTCACAGCTCTTTTGAGTAATATATGTTAATATTAAGGGTCTTTCATCTTTAACTTTAAACTGGCTTGCTAGCCAGTTGTTTAATACAGAGGATCCTTGTTGAAAGGGTCTGCTTGCTGAGATGAACCCTAGCCTGCATAACAAAATACACATAATTATGAGGTGGAAAAGTTAGCTTCTACATTGCTGGGTAAAAATTACTAGAATTAGTTAAACTACATTACATTAGGCACGTTTGATATGCAAGAAAACCACAAATAAACACTACCTCAGCATAAATGACTACTCCATACATGCTATAATTTTATACTACTTTATTACATGTTAATAGTAATTGTAATATCTATAATATCTTTATATTTACAGCTTTTTAAAATGATCAGTCCCTTCTATCTTAGGGACACAGCTAGGAATAGTAGAGGCAATAGGTTTGAGGGAGACCAGACACAAGAGTAGAATTGTGTTTGGAGAACCGCTTGGTGGCGTGATGCTGAAAGAGCTTCCTGTCGCTAAGTACAAGCAAAGGCAGGAAGTGCAAACTGCTCAGGCGTTTGCATGATAATATTACTCAGCTGACCTCAGAAGTTCTAGGGCAAGCCAAGGGCAGTGTGAGTAGCAATCGGGGTATTATGTCAAGCAAGGATGAAGTGTATATTAGAAAATTGATTTTGTTAAGACTAATTCTTTCTAGAACCCACTCTTCTGGATTTAGAGTGCCATGGGGAACATGCCTTGGTCTGTATGGGTGGGAATAGAGGAATGAATAACAAGGAAACGTTGGAGCGATTTCTTCCAGGTTACCGTGAGTTTGGGTGGGTGAGACTCATCTTAGCCCAGCACTGCCGGGGTCACACTCTAGTTACCCTGTTTTATGCACTAAACTGAAACACAAGGCACCTGTCCAGCTGGAAAATGCAAATGTACATTCAGAACCAGAATTCAAATCCATCACAGTGATGCAATGAGACCAGGGAGGACTCCTAGGAAGAACACTTAAGATACTCGCCGTCTCCTTGGGCTGTGTGTTGGGGTTTTTCCTCACTGCAGTTAGTGTTGTAAAGGAATATTGAAAGTCAGAGTTGAGCATCTCAGTTAATTCTTTATGTCTTCGTCACATGGCTACTATTATTACAGAGGAGGACAATAGGTGCATTTGTATAAAATCTTCATAGCAATTCACTTATAACAGGAGTTTGATGGTTGGTTAGTAGTTGTCACATTATTAGTTACCGTCCAACAACCTACAGTCGCCTCCCCAGCAGACATAGCCATTTATTGAACTTTTATTTTGTAGATGTGCCCCCATCCCAGATCAACCCCGCTGGTGAGCCCGATTATAGCTCAACACTCTGGATGGGCACAGAGTCAATACCATTTAAACCAAGAGTGGCAGAGTGAAATACTTCCTTGACTGTGAATTAGAAAATAGACTTCTCAGAAAGTCCATAGCATTCTTAGTAAACTGTTGAATGTCACATGAGGTAAATTGTCAAACCAATCCATAGGAACCAGTTACAGCTTCTTAATTAGATGATTTGTCCCAAACTGGTAGGAACAGTAGAAAGGCGCAAGTTGGGGTAAATAGAAAGGCTAGTTACAAGGTGAAAGGATGCTTTCTCTTCATAGCACATTGTTTCTGATGCCACCTGCAGGTCCAGGAGTCCCCCAAACCAGCATCCGATTCAATAATTCACTAGAAGTCCTCCCAGAACTCTCTTCAGGCTGTACTAATGGCCACAGTTTTAGACCCTTGAGAAAACAAATCAATAGGCATCAGCCAGAGAATGAGGCACACAGGGCAGGATCTGGAGGGTAACAGAAGTGGGACTTGCAGCACTCTCTCTCCCAAAGGACTCAAGACACACTATTCTACCAGCCTTGGAGAGTGGACTATGACAGGACACACACACACACACACCACTCTGTGGACCGTTGCCTACAAAGTTTCGATGGAGCCTTTGTCATGTAGGCATGTCTCATTGATGATTGATTGACCGTGGAGTTTTAGTCTTCTGGTTGAATGATAGACCATGACCCAAGGCTTCCGTAGCAAATCGCAGAGTTAATCTTTCTGCAGTGTGCAACCTCCAGCCTAGATTTATCAGATACTCCCAACCCTGCCCTAAATGGAGGGTCCCTCTGGACAAAGTTACATGCTTATTCAGTAAGTAACTGAGGATTCTTTACCAGGATCTTTGTGTCACTTCTCTCCAAGTTTTGGGCCATTTTCCTGCTAATATGAAGCATAAGTTATCAGTCACAATGGATTTCTGTAGAGGAAGAAAAAGAAATACAATATATTTAAGAGGTTTAAGATAGCATAGATCTATTTCTTCCATCTACTTCATGGTCAGTGTAGGTTGATTAAGACTTCTGCTTCATACTTTCTCTCTGGGAACCAAGACTGATGGAGCCAGCACTAGCTGGGCTCAGTCTGTCATAGCTAAGGAAGACATGTAATACATCATACCAGCCAGTGGTACAGGCATGTCACCCATTGCTTCTTCCATTTCATTGGCCGGCACAAATCTGAAGACCATGTCATTTGGGGATGGGGAATAGAAAACAAAAACATTTTTCCTATGCCCAGGAAGAGAAAATGTTAACATCCCAGTTACTAAACCTCAAGGGACTTAAATGTGGGAAGAACTATACACACATAAAAGACTTGTAAGTATTTAAATGCCAGGATTACAGGTTTACATCACCATCACCAAACCAGGCCTGCTTAATTGAGACATTATCAAGCACTCCTGGAAATTCTGCATGTATGCTCTGAACTCTACCTCTTCAGTGTCTGCTCCTCATCTTTAGATCTCTGTGTGCCCTGCTGCTAAGCTCCAGCTCCATCCTTAATCCGTAGGGGGAAGCGGAGGGGGGGGGAGTAATAAGCCTTTGTTAATTGTTGTTTCTCTAACAGATCACTTTTCTGTACCTTCTGTTAAACATGAGTGAGGAGGGTCTCTTTTTTTCTCACCTACATATTCTATACGCACCACTAGGAAACAAGTAACTTAATAGATTTTTTTGCCAAACTCAAGACCACAGAGACGGTAAAAAGTAGAGCCACACCTAACTGTCAAAGGAGGCATCTTTGATGAGAAAAAAATACTTCTTTGGACAAACTCCTATATAAGTATGCCAGGCAGACACTATTATTGTGTGAAATAATTGACTCAGCATATTATGACAGCTCATCCAGCAAGCCTTTCACTTCTGTTTATGCCCTGGTAGCTGGTTTTTTGCATCATTTATTTATCCACTATTTTCCAAGTCTTGTGGACTAGACCAGCAGATGCTGGCTCCGGGGCAATGGGTGGTTTTTACTGTCCTATTTGGGGCCTATAATAGAGCATGCATAGAATAGACTTGAGCACATAAAATAGAAATATTCTTCTGAAGCAGAACGTTTGGGAATAAAAATCTATTACCAACCCTCAACACCGTCTTTAAATTTGTAATGTCTAAGCTCAGAAGGCTGCATGGCAATATTTTCATTACACTTACTAAGCTATCACGACCCCTTCATAACGTCCTTGGTGTGCATGAGACACAGAGACTGGGGAAGGGGAAATAAGAAAGGAGAGGAACATGTTTTTTACAATAGTTTTGCTTCCTGAATACTTAACATCGCAGTAATTTGGGTTCCTGGAATGGCAGCCACCAGTCTTCTGAATGGGAGATTACTGATGTGGGAACCTGGGCTTTGCCCATTGCAATTCAAAGCTTCAAGGGAAATTGAATCTCTGGGGTAGGGGTCTGCGTCCTGCTTCGGGTCCTACAGCAAAGGCGGAGGGTCCCCATGTGAAGACTAATGGGGAACCAGACACCAGGATGGAGGGAGCTGAAGCGAACAGCATCTAGAGTTACTTCTGCTCAGGGTTTTCCTTAAAAGGCTTCCTCAAGTGCCTTCCGACATGGTTTGCAGTCTCTCTTCTGACGCACTTCCCAGCCTTACCTTATTTCTCTGTGGTGTAGCTTTTTAAGGAGCCAGCGTGTCTCGGCACTGCCTGGATCTCTTTGAGACTTGTGGGCAGCAGGGCTGCATGTGTGTCTGATTCAATCTGGACAGATTGCCTGTGAATAGGGTGATAAGAATAGAGAGACGCATACCAGTAGACCAAACTTCCTGTGCGCAAGCCTTTGACTACTGCCTTTCACTGTCTGAAATAGCATCCATCTTAGGGCTGGGATCATTTAGTCCCTCTGGAATGAAGCAACAGCCTAGACAGCAAAGGCAACTATTTTGGGAAGGAGATGTGAGAGGAAGGATTGTGTCTCCCAGTCCTAGGCAGGAGGACTTTTCCTTCATTTGAAGATTACGCCATTTGCTGGGACCCCACCAAATGCAAATTGGTAAATGCCAGATCATCCCAGGTGGCAATAGCTACTGTGTGCATCCTGTGTGGCCAGTGAAGACTGAGACTGAATCTAGACGCTTCTGATTCAACCCAAATTGCAGAGGGGTGCTTTTTCTTTGGAGATTTGGTCTCTGATACTAAGGCTGTGGAGAAAGGAGATGTAACTAACCCAAGTCCCTTTCTTCTCCTTACAGAGTGTTTTTTGTGTATTCCTATATAGACTTTTCTTTATTGCTGGAGAAGTTTAAAATAAATCAATAGATGCTGTGTTTCCTACTCCCTCCCCATAAAGCTGAGGTGGGTAGGGCTTGGCAGCTGCTGGCAGCTACAGAGATAAATAAGGGCCAGGGCGCCTGCATGAAAGGAGTCAGGCTTGTGCAACTATGAGTGCCTGTCTGGGAAGAGGCCATGAGGACAGACCTGCAGCTGGAGCCCAGACGTTCAAGCAGTAACAGGGAGGTGGGACTTTACAGGGACTACTGGTTCAATGGACTTTTTTTGTACAAGCTTTTACTCTTTTAGAGGGAGGGGGATACTTCAAAGGGCACACATATGTCAGATAGACTTTAAATGAGTTCTAATTTTTGCCAGTTACTGCCGTGAATGTAAACCGGGAGCCTCAGGACTATGTTACTTCTCTGGTATTACCTCAGCTAAGAGAGAGCTAATGCTCTGAAAAATTGGTTGTGCTGGAATGAGACAAAGCAGCCCAGTATGTGGAATGTTTCCATTTTTATAACTGATTGACAGTTTGTGAAGTCGTTTTCAATGGCGGTGCCTTTTGAAGTCGCTTCCCAACGTGGTCGAATTTAATCACAACATATGGCCTTCTGTTTTGGTTTTGGTTTTCATTGTGGCGTTGGATTTATGTGAGGCTCCCCACCCTACAGGCAAGGCTGTCTAGGTTTATGAGAACCACTTGGAAAATTATTTCCCACTGTTCATAACTATGTTATTAATTTGCTTAAAATTGTAAATGACTGGGCTTTTTATATGGAGTCTGATAAGGGAGGGGGGTCAGTTAATGGTTGCTATTACTTGAGACATTGATGGTCTGTGGTCTTTGTTTTTCAAGTAAGTAAATTGTTATTTTATGTTCCATCTACATGAATCAAATAGTCAATGATTTTAGATTTTGAGGTATATTGATGTCTTTCTATCTGGACTTCATGTGAAATGTCCTTTATTTTATTGCAACAACTATGCATTGTAATTACTTTATTTATTTATTTTTTGCATTTGAGTGTGTGTTTGTGTGTGTCTTCAGGAGCACACAAGTGTGCGCACATGTCCCAGCACACATATGGAGATCACAGGACAAGTTTCAGGAGCCAGCTCTCTTCTTTGCTCATACAGGTCCCAGGGACTGTTAGGATATGCCTTTCCTTGTTGGGTCTCTCTGGCACCATTCATACATTTAAAAGACATATTCATATGAAGAACTGAGGAAGACCTTTATGTGGTGACCAAACATTGTAGAAGTTTTGAAATGTTTGATGTAAAAATGAAGACATAGAGAAGCCCTGTGCATTGAGAAATACTTTAAATGTCATTTTTATCAGGAAAAAAAACCCACTTGTCTGTGAAGTTAGAATGTTCATTTTAAGTATAAGTATTAGCTAATAATACTTATACTTTGTATTAAGTATTAATATGTTAAGTTAGAGTGTTCACATTAAGTATAAGTCCATAATGTTGAAAGAGATAGTTATTGTCTGATAGGAAATGGAGGTTTGTTTGCTGTTGTTGTTGTGTTTGTCTTCAAAGTTTTGGAGACTTTGATGAATCAAGAAGATGCTTATTGGACTATGATATAGGCTATAGTCAGCCCAGGTTTATAGAGGTGAAGATTGTATAGCTAGCGCAGGGTTTAGGGGAGAAACCAGGAATTGTAAACAGTTCCAGTTCCATCAGTTCCATCCAGGTCCTTAAATGTATGTTTCCCGTGGTGTTGGAAGCCAGGTGTGGCTGTGGATGTCTGTGGTCCCAGCCCTAAAGAGATGGAGGGAGGAACATTGTGAGTTTAAGGAGAGAGAGAGAGAGAGAGAGAGAGAGAGAGAGAGAGAGAGAGAGAGAGAGAGAGAGAGAGACCTCAGAAGGAAAGATGTCAGTGGACCAGTATGCGAATGAGCTCTCCAGCTCCACAGTGGGTCTGGATTTGTCTCCACCCCGTCACCCCGTCTGACCTTGCCTCCTCCTTTGCTGTAGGAGCGGCAGCGGCTGGAGACCATCCTCAGCCTCTGTGCTGAGTACACGAAGCCTGAAGGTCGCCGCCTGTCCGCTGGCACCACGGTGGCTGATGTGCAGAAAATCAACAAGGAGCTCGAGAAGTTGCAGCTGTCCGATGAGGAGTCTGTGTTCGAGGAGGCTCTGGTGTGCCCGGACACCAGGTACAGGTGCCACCGGAAGGGCTCGATCCAGGATGTTGACGTCGCTGGCTTCGGGAGCCTGGGTCACGGTGCCAGCTTCCTGGCCCCCAGGGGCAGCAGGAACGATGAACTGCTTGGTGACCTCGCTCGGACGCCCCCATCATCCTCAGCGGCGTTTCTGAAAGCAACCAATGAATCCTCCTACCTCAGTATCCTACCGAAGGTAATGTTGGGTGCAGAGATCATAAATGGGGCCTAGGGCCATGCAGTGCTTCCACAGGGAAATGAGAGGTTTATCACCGGTATTCTCTTGACGTGGAATGCAGCTTCCATGGAAGCTGGATGACAAGGTGCAGAAAATTAGGGAGATCGCAGTAAATCAGCGGTTCTCAACCTGCGGGTCGTGATCCCTCCAGATCAAACCACCCTCACAGGGTGGCCTAAGACCTTCAGAAAACAGAGATACTTTACATCGCAATTCATAACAGTAGCAAAATTATAGGTATGAAATAGCAACAAAAAATATTTTTATGGTTGGGGGTGTCACCACAACATGAGGAACTGTATTAAACGGTCCCAGCATTAGGAAGGTTGAGAACCACTGCTTTAAAGTGGTATTTGCACTGTGAAGATGTAGCCACCCTGGGCTAAAGACATCTCTCCTCTCCTTGCCCCTCCCTGCCCTACACTTAAGAAGTGAGGTAAAGCTATATATCTTGCCTCCCTGGCATATTGCTTGTAGATAGATTCGTACACACATCCGCTGTTCTTCATGGCCCTCTACCAATAAAGAGGCATTTATATATGCTGCACTATCCTGTTTTGTTTTTCAAAATTCTGGTGGAAATTTTTTATTCATTGGATTTTAAAGATATTATTAAACATGTGTTAGCTGGGTGAGTTTCATTATGGGACTTCCATACATGCCTGTGATATAACTGGTTTATTTTCATCTCATCTGTTACCCTGTCTTAGTCCCTGATTCCTTTCCATTTTCCTCACTCTGCTTTTCTTCCTAGTCCCCATTCTAGGGCATGCTGCTCCTATCTCATATTTCACTTACCATGGCGATCTCCGGTTTCATACAGAACTTTCCTGGTCAGAAGTTCTTGGACTAATGCTCAGAGGAGAGAAATTCTCAGTAGTACATCCTGGCTTTCCTGCTGGAAAGCTGGAACTTAGCAATGAGGATGGGAAAGTGGAGGGAGGATTGAGGAATGAAAAGCTATTGGGTTGGGGCTAAAGAGATGGTTCAGTGTTTTGGCTGCTCTTCCGGAAGACCTGGGTACAGTCCCAGCATCCACGGCAGCAGACAGTAGCCCATTGGTCCAGTTCCAGAGAATCAGAGGCCTTCTTCTGGCCTCCATGGACACTATCGTCATATGGTACAAGGTGCAAAGACATAGTACAGGCAAAACGTCTGTACACATTATATATATATAGTATATATACTATATATATATAATGTGTATTATATGTTCTTTATATATAATATATGCTATATATGTATATAGATATATCAGTTGTTGAACACTCAGGCAAAGTATATGACCCTCTTTGAAACATTGGACAATTATTATCAGCCTTACAGATTTCTGACTTGCCACCATTTTTGTTTTCTGTTTCTTCTCCTTTATAGAGTGGCTTTGGTTTTTCTGTTAACATCGTTGCTGTGTACTCTCTCTAAGGGCTGTCTTCTGGGAGAAGGCAGTGACAACAAAGCTTATCTGAACAAGCAGATCTTGGCAGATGTTTTTATTTGCTCAAATAAGGTCTCGGGGAATTGGAGGCCCTGGAACTCAGTTCAGGGTCCATTGTCCCAGACTGCATTAATAGATGCAGGAAACATCAAGCTCAGCTCTGATTGCCACCAAGCATGTTAGGGTGTAAGTGAGCGGGTGGGCATACAAGGGGTGGGTTTTCACTGACTTCTCCAATACAGACATATGTTAACTCAAGAGGAGAAACAGAAGACTCAGACAAGCTTCCTGGCCCACTGTTCAGGCTGTTCTCATGCTGACAGTGCTCCTGGATTATTTGCTTAACAAAGTGCAGTGTTTGCTATTAGTTAAAATGGTGAGTGGGGAAGTGGAGAAGAGGAACACTGGAAACTAGAAAACCCTCCAAACTTATCTTTAAAAGCATTTGTACACCATTTAGGAAGCCTGAAACGTGCTAACCTTTGCCAAACATTGAAAAAATGAACAATTCCTTGGAAATGTGTTCCTCTGAATGTCCTTTGTTCTATCTACAGTGAAAGCCATGCACCCAAGCATGTCTGCAGAACGTCTACAAAAAGTGTGTGTGTGTCTGTCTGTCTGTCTGTGTATGTGTGTGTGTCTGTGTGTCTGTGTGTCTCTGTGTGTGTGGTCTTATCTCTACCTTCTCTTCTTTTTCTCTCTGTAGACCAAGTTACCGTGAAGGTGCCATATTTACTGATGCACATTCATGTGTAGTATGGCTCTGGAAAGAATGTATTCCTATGCATTACTATAAAATTAGACATAAAAATACTGTTAAAAATACAAAAATACTATAAAATACACCATTGGAGTTAAGGATATTGTGTTTAAAGTTTCCCTGTTTCGTTACCATGTAATTAATTAAAGCCGTCCTCTGCTGCTGCCGTGAGGTTGCTTCTCCACCGATTTCCTTTATTCCGTTAATTTATGAGTTGACAGTAAAATTTTCATTCCATGGTGTCATAATCCATTCAGTTTGATGGGTGGAGAGATGTCTCGGTGGTTTAGCGTACTTGCTGCTCCTGAAGGGGATCTGGGTTCCACTCTAAGTACCCACTCAGATGACTCACAACTGTTATAACTCGGGTTCCAGGGGATCTGATACGGTCTTCTTACCCCCTTGGATGCTGAGATGCATATAGACAAAATGTACAAAGATAAATAAATAAATAAATCTTAGAAAACCAACAGCACAGCATTCGGTTTTAAAATTCCTCTTGAGTATATGCCAACAACTTCAAAAATCCCTTGTGTATACTTATTGAAACAAGTAGCCTTGTGTCTGTTAAATATGCACATGGTGATAACATTTTTAAAACCTTGCACTGTGTAAATACTTAGTGCTCCCTTCTGCTGTTATCATCCCTCCTTGCCCACAGAGTGTACAGTTTGCCCTCTCTGTGTTTGTTTTGTCTTCTCTTAACGCTTTTGTCCACTGGTGACAGATACAGTTAAACCATGTTGGAAGTAGAAACCTAATACACAACGCTGAGCCGACAGGATACGGGCCTTCAGAGCCTTTCCTGCTCCGGTTACTGGGCAGTGACTTTGAGTGTCATTCAGTCAGACACGCCCTCCTTTCCTAAAGCATTGAGACAATAAACTTTACTCTTTGTGACGGGAAGGTCAACAGTTGTTTTATTAGCTGGTAAGAGAGTGGATTAAAGATGACAATAAAAAACCCCAAATGTCAAAGCTTGAAAGGCCTATGTGACTTTGTTCTACCCTACTAAGGTATAGATTTAATTTGATTTTAGTTTGGTTTAGTTTGGTTTTTGAAATAGGATCACTCGTAGCCCAGGCTAGCCTTAAACTCATAGAAATATGCTTGCCTCTACTTTCCAAATGCTGGGTCAAAGGTGTAAGCCACCACCGCAGGCCAAAGTTGTGGATTTGTAGTCATTCTTCCTCCTTCCGGAACTACAGAGTAGGGCAAAGAAATGACAAATATGGATGAATAATAGAATATGACAGGGAAGACATTATCTTAAAGTTCTATGAGGATTAGAAAACAAAGTAAATGAACCTGGTACGTGAGCTTAGGTGCGGTAACTATTTAATCTGAATTCTGTGAATTTTGTTTGTTTGCACGGTTGTTGCTATGGTTTGGTTTTCTGAGACTTTGTCTGCATACGTAGCCCTGGTTAGCCTTAGCCTTGCTGTGTAGATCAGGTTAGCCATGAAATATCAGCAATACTTTTGCCTCTGCTCCCCACATCCTGGAATTATAAGCATTTTCCTCCATGTCCCGAGAATGCTCTTTTTAACTATTAAAAAAAGAATCCTGAGGAATTTACTTAACCAAGGTGCTGTTTTCATATTTAAGTTGTAGAATATCTGACCACTGATTTACTCATCCAAAAATTCATTTTTTCCAGGAGATATGAAAATTAAATAATAGTATAAAAAGCCCTGGCTTCTCTTTTTATACAGAAACATTTTATCTCCTCCTGGTGAGGGGGGAAGAGGCATTTTTAATGTAGTCTGATTTCTTTGTAAGCAGTGGGGATGTTAGGCTTTGTATATCATCCACAACATTGTGTCTTCCCCCAGCATTTATCATTAAACGCACGAGACAGTGAGCACTCACTGTCCCTCCACATGCTGGATGTTCTCATCTCTTCCCATGAGACTTGTTTTTTAAATGGTGACCAGTGTCCTATTTTCAGTCCTGTTGATGTATTTGCTATATTATGTAGAAGGTCTATAAGACAAGGTTAATAAAAGCTGAATTAGCACAACACACAAGCAGTGTCACATGCGACCTTTCACGTTGTGTGACATGGTCATGACAGACTAATGCCCTCTTGCCTTAAACAACAAAACAAACACAACTGATGTCCACCTCATATTAGAAGCAAATGAGTTAAGTGTAAATACTCATTCAGAAGAAACTCTTGACAGCAAGACCTAGCTGTGCGGCTAGACACTTAGAAGGCCTCTTTCTACAGGTGGGGCTTACAGGGAAGCTCGTGACATACTGAGAGATCCCCTGAAATAAGGTGTCAAAGGCCCTGCCTTGTCTCTGTTTCCCTGGTATGTGTGTGTGTGTGTGTGTGTGTGTGTGTGTGTGTGTGTGTTGAACTTTGTAACACTGGAGAAGTCACCTCATCTCTACAATCTGCCACTTCCTAGTCTGGACAGCCTCTTAGTTCTTCGAGCTGTAGCAACAATACCAATTTGTGAATTGAGGTTGGTTTGTCGGCTCTTATGTAGATATGTAATTGAGTAGAACAATGTAGTCTCTACAGAGAAACATCCGTTGTAGTTCAATGAAACTGTCCCAGGCATACTTTTAAAGTGTTCTGTAAACTGATTTACTTTGTTCTGTTAAAAAAAAAAAAAACAGTCTCATATAGCTCATGCTCACCCTCCCAGGCATGCTTCTTGTACCCATGTGGAGGAAGAGAGTAAGCTTCGAAGCTGCTTTACGTAAGTCTAATAGGAAGATTCTAGACCTGAACTGTGAATAACCCATTTCTGTTTTCCTTGAACACAGACCCCAGAGGATATCGGGGAGGAACAGAGGACTCAGGAGTTGGCCGAGATGGAAGACGCCCGGATGGTGATTCTGAATAACCTCGAGGAACTCGAGCAGAAAATCAAAGATATAAATGACCAAATGGATGAATCTTCCAGAGAGGTATAAGCTGGACGCTCAACATCTGCTGTCTCCCATTTCTCTTTGTTTTCCCCATCGGCTTAAAGATATTTCTGTTCATGGTGGCACAGGCCTGAGGGAAGAATACATAGAGGTCAACGTGAGCACTTATTCAGAGGGAATCATTTGTAGAGTACCCTGTCTTCTTCCTCTCTCTCTCTCTCTCTCTCTCTCTCTCTCTCTCTCTCTCTCTCTCTCTCTCTCTCTGTGTGTGTGTGTGTGTGTGTGTGTGTGTGTGTGTGTGTAATCTGATACCTAAATGTATTATAGCCAGCTTAAACATAGTTTATATCTAGAACAAACATTTTTTGGTTAGTACAATATTTGCTTTCTGATTATAAATTATCCTGTCTTTATAAACTGTTCCAGTTCAAGTCCAACTGACATTTTCTGAGCATTCCTCCTACGAGTCGGTATGATAGATTCCATAAGGAGACGCGCATGTGAATTAAACACAAGGCCAACTTCCTATAGCTTTGCTGGACAGCTTCGTAGACTTGTCTAATAGAAGTAAAAGGTAGCATCCGGTTTTAATGTTACCGACTCGGAGTGGGAGTGGTAGGAGACGCAGAATGCTGCCTGGGGTAGGGGTGGGGTCTGCTCCTCAGCACTCACAGATGCTGTCAACTGTCCCGAGAGTACAGAGAGGGGATTCCTCACCTGTTGTCTCCTGTACCCCCTGAAATCCCCTAGGAATGTGGGCCTCTCTAACAGGGCTGAGATGGCATTTGTTCCTCACACTCCAGGGACAAACAAGAGCTGGTTGTACCCAAGGTAGCTCATTCTTGAGCTAGCGCCTAAGCAAACAGGCACAATATCCCTAAAGAGAAGTTACAGTAGAAAACTTGTACGTGGCCGGCTAGCTAGCTTTCTAAGCCAATATGTCATTACGTTGTAGGCTCTCTTGGCTTTCTTAGGCAGACATTCCTAAGCCTATGCTGGCTCCCTGAACCCTGCAATCTGACTGGTCGGTAATACTTGCTGAGAATCTGTTAAACGTGCTCCTCTGTGGGCAGTGGTTCCTGAAGGTGACATGCTTCTGACCTTTCTTTTATGTCCTTAGTTGGATATGGAATGCGCTCTTTTGGATGGAGAACAGAAATCCGAGACAGCTGAGCTCATGAAGGAGAAGGAGATTCTAGATCATCTAAACCGGAAAATCACAGAACTAGAAAAGAACATCGTAGGCGAGAAGACCAAGGTAAACAGTCTACGATAGAATGCGCATTTTTATGGTAAATGGGGTGGGGGGTCCCAACTACTGGAATTTAAGTGTTGAATGAACTCACATTGATTTGGGCTGTTTGGATCATGTTCCTGAATAACGGGGTTCTAGAAAAAAATCCTAAGGTCCTCTGTTGTCCCAAACAAACATAAAGACATGCCAGGAGCGAGGCAGCAGATGCTGAGAAATTGGGGTCTCATGGCAGTCGGGTCCTGCTTGATGAGTGAGTTCTTTTTTTCTCACCATTGATATTTCTCCCTTTATGATTCTACCCTTTTTTTTTTAACTTTATTATTTTATTATTTTTAGTGTACTGAACATCTTTGTCACTGGTGCCTTTCAGGTTGCCTTGGGCGTAGTCAAACAGAGGTGCCTCATTTCTGTTGACTTCTCTGTTCATTAACAAGATGAATGGTTCCCATTCATCTCTCCCTTTTGGCCTCGCCATTGTCCCCAAAACAAGTGCCCTGCTTTGTGAATAAAGGTGGTGTTGTGTCCAGAGGAGGTCCCCACACGCTGCCAAGTGACCTACAGGCCACAGGTGACACTGTAATGAGGTCTTGTTTATGCTTTCCAGATTACAACTTCAACGTGAGCTGATAGGTACTAGGGAAAACATGGAACATTGCTTCCAGTACTTAGAATTAAAAGCATTAGTTTGTTAGTGAGGAATCACCCCCTCTTGGCAATAGTATACGGTTCCTTTTCCACTGATTTAGCAACAGCTGAACTAAGCCTAAAATTAAAAATAAAATTCCAAATTAGGTCCGCAAGAAGCAAACAGGATTTAACACATTCTTTTCCTGCCTGCCTTGTTCTCTATTAGTCAGGGAGAAAGAAAGAATGTTTGGGTTTGAGTAAGTTCTACTGCTCATGTGTGGAAGGAATTTCTACTGCATGTGACTTCCTTGTAAGGCTTCTATGTATTTTGAGTCCTGTCGAGAAGGGCGGTGGAACTCATTGCCAAAGACTGAGCTCGGAATTACTCGGTCAGAAATCCAAGTCGGTGTTCAGATTCCAGTTCATCTTCTGATTTTCCCGAAAGTCAAGATTAAACTGCCCAGCCTCCTCATTATTGACTTTATATATGCACCTTTAAGACCAGCCTTTGGAAGAACATATTTAGATAGTGGGCGTGCTTTGCTGTAGCTGAACAATGAAATCAAAGGGCTAATTGTCTGAGCCTGGTGTAGGGGCCTTGGGAGCAGGACCAGTGCTCAGCAGGTTAAAATCCCTGCTGTGCCAGCCTGGCAGCCTGGAGCCCAAGGAAGAGCTAGATGTGGAGGCATGTGTTTTGTAATCCAGCTTTCCTCTAGCAGGATGGGAGGTGGAGACAGGAAGGTCCCTCGCCCCAAGAAACTCTTAGGGCAACTAGCCTGCATTACACAACACAGAGGCAAAACAAGAGAGACCCTGCCTCAAGGAAAGAGAAAGAAAAAGGCTAATACCTGATGACCTCTGACCCCCACGTATGTGCAGTAGCATGTAGATGCCTCCCCACCCCCACCCCGACATATACACTGAAATACAGAAGTCTTGGTTAATAGCTAATCTTCTTTTTCAGACACTTTGTATTGAGATAGCCAGAAACTTTTCTTGGTGGTATCAGATATCTTTATTTTTATTTTTATTGTTATTTTATAGTTATTTTTATTTTATCTTATATTTTAAAAATACTAATTAAGTTAAATTAAACTGTAGTCCTCACACTGTATTTGTGCCGTGGCACCTAAGAATAGGGCATCATGTTCCCTGTGAACAGTCGGCTGCCCGCATCCACGTAAGTGTCTTCGTAGATACATCTTGTATCCTTCTCAGTTGTCAGCATCAGATTCACAAAAGTAAAGCAAGCTGGGCTGATGCTAGGTCTGACTTCCCAGAGAAAGCTGCACTGTGCTCAAGACCTAAGGTGGAAATCCTGCAGCCTCTGCAGAAAGACACGCAGAAGCCACCTTCCTCCCTCCTGACAGGCTATTGAAGGAGCAGAGTGTGGGGTGTGGACCAGATCCACAGCTGTTAGGGGATTAGTGGGCAGTGGCAGGTGGAGTTATTGTCTCTCGTCACATGGTGTGGAAAATGTCAGAAACTGGCTTTGGGTAAGGGGCTCCACGAGAGGACTGGGGGAGCAGAGGGTTGGGAAACAAAGACTGAGCCAGATGGTGTCACTAAGCATTCTAGACAGCCAAACTGAGAGGGTGACTTACCACCGCTTGGCAGAATTATCCTATTTCATAAATAAGCTTGTTCTAGCATTTTCTGACACAGGAATTTCTGGCATCTGTGTTCAAATGTCTGGCTCTCCCTTGGCTCATGAGAGAGAAGCAGTCTGTCTTCTTTACCTTAAGGGAAGTTCTTTCCTCTCATCAAAGGCCACCATTTGGACACCCCTCAAGCACCATCCCATACCGTAACCTCCTCAAGTCTTGAGTGTTTCTGCATAAACCTCGCCAGTTTACTACATTTCTACTGTAAACATGCTACCTTTATTATCTTAGGCTAACAACAGTTAAAATAAACAGATTCCTTCCGTCTGCATTCTAAGTCTCTCAAACAATTTCGCCAGCAGACACTGCGTCTCCAAATGCTGATTCAACGTCCTTCCCATTCCAATTGGCTTAGTCTCTGCCGCTCCATCAAATTTCTCCTTTTAAGACTCCTAAGGACTTCTTCCCAGGCCACTCCGTGCTTTTTGGCCTCTTGCGGCAAGGCTCCTAAGTGCCATTTAATACAGCGGAGATTTTTTCCCCCGTGGCTTTTTTTCTGCCTTCTTCAACTTTGCCTTTTGCTCTTCCTTTTCCGGTATTCGTTCTCTTGTGTTATGTGTGTTGGGGTGAGGAGAGTGCATCTTCTCTGTGTGTGCGCGCATGTGGGCAGGCTCATGTGGAGGCCAGAGGTCAGCCTCAGGCACCATCTGCCCTGCTTTTTAAAAAATTATTCTCTGTTCACACATTTTTTTTTACATGAAATTGTGTTTTATTTCTTTTCAAAGCTACACTTCTCCTTTTATCGTGCCTTGGGAGTCAGTAGGTACTTTCCCTTCTTTGTCGGCCTTCTGATGATTGTCCTTTTCTTTTTTTCTTTTCTTTTTTTCCTGTATTTTTTTAATTGGGTATTTTATTTATTGGCATTTCAAATGTTATCCCCCTTTCCTAGTTTCCCCTCCACAAACCCACTATCTCACTGATGCCAGATAAGACCATCCTCTTCTACACATGCAGCCGGACCGTGGGTCCCTCCATGTGTGCTCCTTGATTGGTGGTTTAGTCCCTGGGACTAAAGTCCACTTTAGTCCCTTCAGCTCCTTCAGTCCTTTCCCTAACTCCTTCATTGGGGTCCCCATCAGGGAACCCCTTAGAGGAGTTGACGCTTGCTTTCCACCGTGGCAATCATAGGGATCAAAATCAGGTCATCAGGCCTGGCAGCAAGTGCCCTTACTCACTGATCCATCCCCCTGGTTCCCACCTTGTTTGTTTGTTTGTTTGTTTTCTTTTGTTTTTTGAGGTTGGGTCTCTCACTGGCCTGTAAGTCATCAATTCAGCTAAGTTGGCTGGCCAACCAGCCCCAGAGAGCACCTGTTTCTGCCTCCCCACTGTACCATCAAACATGGAATTTTTTAAGGTGGATTTTGGGGATCCTTCTATTTTACCAGCAAGCACTTTATTGACTGAGCTATTTCCTTGGCTGTCTTTTACTAGTATCTCTCTGGGATTCATCTATGATCTGAACTCAGTTCTTTTATTATCCTGGTGTTTCTTAAAAAGCCATGGCTTCAAATGACCTGGTATACCACTCACCCACACGCACACCTCTTGCCGGCAACTCTTCTCTGAAGCTGTATAGCCTACCTGACATCTTTACCCAGATATTTCATAGATGTTTTCAACTGAATGTATGCATAATGGGACTATTGATTTCCTGTGAGTCACCACTGCCTCATCTCTCCCTACTTTATCCACCAAGTCTGAATCTAAGGACTTTCAAGTCTAGCCCTCTGCCTGCCCCAGCAGGAACCTGGATGCTGATTTTTAACATGATCTTCCTCATCACTTAATCTATGACACTGGGATTCTCTACATCTCCACTGATGATATTTTCTTCGAATTCAACAAAATCTTCCCCTGACACTTTTTGGCTTCTGCCTCTTCTGTCCACGCCCTTCATGCCTTCCTTCAGTCAATTCACTTGACATCAGCCACCATCATTCTTTTTAAAAATAGAGTCTAGGTCATAGAATTCTGTTAGACTTAACTCAAGTACACTGGGAAGGAGTGAGGGGTATGTTAACCACATGCAAATGTTACTGTGAACTGTTACCCTCCTCCCCACGACACACACCACTCTCATCATGGCTTTCTCAATGTTTCTTCTGAGAGTCATCCTCTACCTCACCTCCTCCCAACACAGGCTCTGTCCACTGCCTCTTTCCCATCTCCTTTCCACACAGTCCACATCTTGCCTCTGTCTTCTAGGGCACAGTTTTCCTATTAGTTTATCAGAAAAGCTTTCCCAGCGTTTTCAAGAGCATATCCCTCTATTCTTCCTTTAGAACTTTTATCACTGAACTTTATTGTTTGCATTGTCAGGGGTTGTTAGATATTTATTTCCCTTTCTGGCCAACGAGATAGAGAAAACACTGTTAGCACCTTTTATCCAGTCTATAGTAGCCTCCAGTATTGCCCAGTGTGTTTCGGGAACATCGTCCTTGGACTTGCCTGCTAACAGCCAGTTCAGGCTGGGCATGACCCAAGGAAACTGAGCCAAACACCTGCTAAAGAGCTGTGTGCAGCCAAGTGTCAGGACAGCTGGGATAGTCTGCCCAAGCCCGCATGCCAGAGGCCTGGAATCACACTGTCAGCTGAGCCAGAGCGTAAGACAGAAGGAGGAAATGGCCTTTGCCCTTTCGGATTAGGTTTCCCTCTCTCCACACCTGTTACTGTGCTCAGATATAGAGAGGAGGATAAGGAAAGCCAAACCCGAAAAGATATCCCCAGTGGGCAAGCCCTGGTCCAGATGCTCCTAGCACATCCTGTAATTCTGCTCCATTTCCAATCTGTTTGTGGGGAGGGGGGAATCCATTTATTTTTATTTCATGGATATATGTGTGTTTTGCCTAGTCTGTGCACCATGTATGTGAAATCTCCAAGCAGTCCAAAAGAGGGCATCAGATCCTCCTGGAATTAGAGTTACAGATAGTTAGGAGCCACTGTGTGGGTGCTGGGTGTTGAACCCTGGTCCCCTGGAAGAGATGCCAGTGCTCTTCACTGCTAAGCCATCTCTTCAGCCACCAACCCTAGTTTCTGCAGACAAAGAAGGCCTAGATGCACAGGGAAGGTGCTTAATATCACAACGGAATTCAGATCTTGGTGCGAAATTACTTTGGTCTTTTGTTTTATTTATTTTACCTAATTTGAGGACTAGCATTTTATTTTACTCATTTAAAATTGTACATATTATACATTGTCATTATACGATACCACATGAAATGTCAACTATACATGTGCTTATACGCACAAGATAAAACATGGATAAGGTATTCTATTATATATTTACTGAACACTTTTCTATTGGTTCTTGGTCTAGCCCTTCACTCCTCTTAAGGAACCATACCAGTTTCTTTCCATGTGGACTCTCGAGATAAAGGCCCTCTGCCTGTTATTATTCTGGGATAGTATACCCATATCACAGATATGGTACACTACAAATGTCGAAAAACACTGAACAAATACTGAGTTTCTGACTTCAACATGAACTCAGAGGGGACTAAGAGAAAGAGCATTCATCCCCCTTCACATTTAGTCAAGTGAAGAACGGAGAGGGAGAGTTTACCTTGACGACACGGTGGGGAGGCTGCTTGCCCCATAGGCCCAGGCTCCCATAATCCCTGGCTGGGTTTGGAAAGGTTGAGAAGGTTCTTGCCTTCCCTCTGTTCCCTATTTTAAAAGTAGAGCTTGAATTGGGAGAAAGCGTGCACACGCACATCTGTTATATATGCTTTTCTTCTGTCTTTGCCTATTTTTGACCATGTCAAAAATAGATTTTCAGCCTCCTCTATTTTGAGATTATCTGTGCTTCATCTGTGTATCTTAGCATACAGGAAGTAAAACAGTCACTTGAACTGAAAATCGAATGTGCTATTTAAAGGGAAGGTTCCATTCCTTTACTTCTGGTACAGATATTTTTTTTTCTTCCATTACCCAGATAGGAGCCATAAAACTCAAATCATCAGTTCCTTAGAATGTGGATCTTTTTTGTTTCTCTGTACAGAGATAGTGTGGCACCTTGGGCTTCCCCATATATACTCACCGAGCTGTGCGCTGAAACTGAAGCGCAGGTCGCTGTCCCTACCATATACTCCTGACTGGATGAAATTCTTTGATGTCCTAGCTTTCCTACAACAAGCAAATATTTCTGCATATGAAGTGGTTACATTTTATTCTCATTATTATCTTGCCAGGGTTGGGGGAGGGGATGGGGCGAGGGTTAAGGGCACCAGCCTGGCTGGCATCCCTCTCAGGTGTGAATTCCAGGAGTGCAGCACATTTGCCAGGTCACGGTGAGAGTTAGGAGGAACTGGCCCTTTCTTATGTTTCAAAGTCAGCTCCCAGGCTAAAGCCAGTGGAGCTAGAGTGTGGGATTTGAGGATTAAGCCAACTGGATTCCAGATGGGACTTACTTTTTTTTTTTCCTAGTGTTTCCTGATCACAGCACTCCTCTGTTCAAATTTACCTAGCTTTTATACACAGAGTACCCATTAACTATGTGAGTAAATGCCAGGTAAATAAATCCCGGAACTGCCATGGCTTCTGTACCCTTGTTAAATCAGTTCCAAATCCGAGCCAGGGCTGTATGCATCAGCATGGCCTGAGTGCCTACTCTGTCCTGTGATAGGAGCGAGAGCATTTGTAAATTAAAGAAGTGGATCTTAGTTCTTGATACCATTTTTTTTAAGCTAGTAGAATTGGGAGAGCTAGCAAGCATAAGTTCTGGAAACTTATACTTGAAATTCGGCTAAGCAGAGATCAAGTCTTTCAATCTATACCCAAGGCAAAACGTGGATTGTGCTTATTTGAAAATTTGAGTTATTCATTTGAAGTCAAATGTCACTGGGTGTCCTTTGTTTTATCTGGCATCTTTTCAGGATGACCTTGAAGCACCTGGTTATTGAGAGTTGCAGGCTTACACGTGGTGAAATGATCTTTGTCATTTACCTAACGATATTTTGGGTATTGTATTAGTCAGTATTCTCTAGAGTCACAGAACTTGTGGACTGTTTCTATATAGTAACAGAATTCAATTGTAATGACTTAACAACCTGCAGTCCTACTAACCCAACAATGGGCACCCGTGAATGGGAAGTCTGAGAATCTAGTAGTTGCTCAGTCGCACGAGGCTCGTGGTTTCGGTTGGCCCTTCCGTATAAGCTGGAATCCTGAAGAAGTAGGTTCCAATAGGTGTGCTCACAAGTGCAAGCAGGCAAAGACTGAGTCTTGCTTCTTCCAGTGTCCTTCTGTATGCCTCCAGCAGAAGGTGTGGCCCAGATTAAAGGTGTGTATCACCACACCTAGATCTGGAATTTGCTTTGGCCCAGGCTGACCTTGAACTCAGAGACCTGTTTACCTCAGTCTCCTGGGATTAAAGGCATGTACTACCTTGCCTGGGCCTAAGCTTTTCAGGGCCACTATCCCTCAAGATCTCCATGTCAAGATCTTGTCAGACACGTCAGAAACCTGTGTGTTCCAGCTTCAAGATCTGGATCACAGGTGTGCCCTCCATTTCCAGATTGTGGTTCATTCCAGATGTAGTCAACTTGACAACCAGGAATAGCCATCACGGGTATGCTATTAGATATTCACACAGAGTCAGCAAGTTACATTTCTCTTTCTTCCTTTAAGAATACAACTGAGACGAGAGAAAACTTACTAGAGTCTTTGAACCAAAAGATCGAGAAAAATAAGTGCTTGTATTTGAATTAGTCGTGAGTTATTTAAGTGACTGTTAGCTACTCTTACATATAAATTGAAACTGTTTAGGGTAAATAGTACCTACTCCTGGTCTTTGTGTGATTTGAAATCAGTCCTTGGCACCTGAATTCTATCCTCCTCCCTGGATGTTACTGGGCTGTAGGGTCTGTCACAGTTCATCTTTTGTTTGATTCACTCAAAGCATTTCACTTGAATGTATTAAAAACAAAACAAAACAAAACAAACAAACAAAAAAACCCTACAGTTGGGAACATACTCACGCTGTGAAGTTAAGAAAGTAGAGTCGATTACATTAGGAATTTTCTTTCTCTGTGTGTGTGTTCCCGGGAGAGCATGGGTACACGTGTGTCACGACCCTCCTGTGGAGGTCGGAAGGCTGCCTTCCGTGTTTGTCCTCCATGTTTGTGGCAACCTTTGTTCACTGCAGAATACACCAGGCCATCTGTCCCTCCAGCTTCCCCGGCCGGCATCACAGATTCATGCTGCCACGTCAGGGTCACATGTCTGGACACTCTAACTCAAGGCCTCCAGCTTGAGTCCCGTCCCCAGCCCTTGAGAACAATATCTGACCAATCCTTGAATTACTGTCTTGTGTCATTAGAAAGATGAGATTGTAATTGCCATGGACTCTTTTAGTCCCAGACAACTAATCCCAGGTTCTGACAATATTGACAAAAACAGAAGGAGGTTTTGTTTTTTTAAAAAAAAACCAAAAAAACAAAAACAAACAAACAAACAAAAAAAACCCAAAACGTTTCTTCATCTGTCTTGTATCTCTGTAGTAGTGACTGAGACAAGATTTGGAAGTAGGATCAGTAAATCCTTGCTGTGTTATTGCAGTAAGTAACCAGAGCAGTGAACCCCTGGGCTGAAAGCATTTTTCCCTGAAAGGACAATGAGCAACCTTTCCTTTGTCTATCTCCAGTGTTCTAATCTTTATGAACGAATGAACAAATCATCTGCAAAAGACAAATAGAGTCAGCCATCTGGATCTCTGAAGTTCGTATACACAGATTTAGCTAATCAAGAATCAGTGATATTTAAGACAACAAATGTCATTATTTCCCTACCCAGTTCGATATAACAACTGTTTGTACACCATTTGCACTGTATTAAGTATAATAAGCAATCCTGAGGTGATTTAAGCCATGCAGATCGTCTGAGTGGGTTACATGCAGATGCTACGCCATTTTGTATAAGGTGTGAGCATGTGTGGACTTTGTTTACCTTGGTGGTCCCAGAAGCAATCTCTTGAAGTAACTAAGGGACAATTGGTCATGCCCACATTTATATACTGAGTTCTACTTTAATTTATCTGTAACTAGCTTGCCATTGATTTTATGAGTGGAGAACTTTCAGGAGATCTGTCTTAAACGTTCAAAGCAAGCAGGACCTAATAATGGTAATTGGTCCAGATGAATTTTGCCCATGCATCACCAGCAAAGAAGACAAACCTAGAACAAAGAAAGGTCCCTCAAGGAGCAGCCAGCCTCTGCAGTCACATCAGCCTGTTCTAGGATTTATGACCATTCTTTTGAAAAGTGGGTGGGCTTTTTGCTGGAGAATACTTTATCTTTGTATAACTTTATTTTTAAACAGAGCAAAGCTTGTTATAGTTTATAGTCATTTAATTGTTAAAAATGGGTTTAAATCTTAAGAGAAACAAATCATTTTGAAAACATTATATTCATTTCTAGTTTGGTGTTTGGAAAAAAATGCCCCTGTGTCTATGGCCTTTAGAATAGGAGCCTTTACTTTCTTAAACCTGGGTGAGGGAAGGACACCCTATTTATAATAATTTACATGGGAAATGCAAGAATCCTGGAACTCTGGAATACTTTTTTCCTTCCGTGTGGAAGGTGATGCCTTAGCTCTTAGTAGTTTCCTGCTCTATCAATAGAACAGAGAAACATTAGTTTCTTTCTGGCTCTGAGTTGTCCTACCCAGGGCTCGCAGGGAGTGATGTCACCTCTGTGATCTGAGCCCACCTGCCGCTAATCCCCTGTGCATCCTTCCCCTCTTGCTTCCTTTGCCCTGGCATTGGGCCCCGGTGAGCATTTGCTCTGAGACCTAAGTAGTGCTCAGAGCATTCCTGGTACACACCGTGACGCCGAGGAAGGTTCTAATGGTGCCCGCTTGCATAATTCTTTTAACCTCGCCCTTGTATGGAATTGTGAAACGCTTCCGGCATCTCAGACTGAAGGCACTGTGCAAACATGAGGTATATTTTTTTTTACAAGTTATTTATTTGTGTTTATTATTAACAATTTGAAACGATGAACACATAGAACAATAATTTGGTGATGTCTTCAGGTCTGAGACCTGTGTTGGGAGGGCAGTGGCTTTCCTTATTACCTAATACCTCATCACTCTTCCCAACCAGAATAACTTTATATATAGGTTTTGCCCCTTTATCATTTAATTATGCTGCCGTCTTTTTTATTTTTATGTTTTTCTGTGTAGAACTAGAGTTGCTATTAAATCTGATGACCCCGTATTTAGAATAGAACTGTTTTTTGAATACGCTTATTTTGCTGTGTCGCTGTCTTTGATCCACAGGAAATAACATTTTCTTAGCCAGAAATCAGCAAGTGTGTGTATTGTTGCTTATATTAAGGGATGGATATGGGTCCTAAAATGAGTGACTAAACCTAGAAGACTCGTTTGTTCTGCGCCCTGTGAGCAGTTTCTCTGTTACCTGGGTGCTGGCTTTCTCCAGTCATGCAGTGAGCAAATGAACAGTGGGAGGTTAGGAGAATTGTCTTGTCCGTTGTTAATGCTGTAGCAGAATTAATTATTATTAATTATTCTAGATTGGTAAATGGGGTGGGTGTCTCCATGTTATGACTACTGGGTTCAATTACTTTTGAGGAAAATAAAATGCATTTGTCAAATACCATTGAAATTTAAAATCACTTTTAAAAAATGGAGACTTATCTCAACCTAGATGGGTGCTAATGTCACACGGTTTTAGATTTGAACCATGACATCTTTTTCAAGAATCAAGGTACGGGTTTATGCAGGAAATCATGGCTGGATAGATAGATAGATAGATAGAAGATAGATAGATAGATAGATAGATAGATAGATAGATAGATAGATATAGATGTATATCTCAGAAAAGGCAATTTCATGGGCTATTTGAAATCTTCATCCTTTTAAAGGAATCGTTTATGTCAGAAAAGGCATACTTGCGTCATTAAACTTACTGATGACAGTCAAATCTCAGTGTTTTTGTTTATACTGAGAGTTAAATAGGTTAGATTTTTGCCTAAACTCCCCTTCAAATGGTGTTAAGTTCAAGAGGGGCTCTGTGGGGCCGCACCACAGCTGCATCTGGTATTTACCAGTTATATCAAATGGAGCCTGTGTTCTCTCTTTCATTTCACAGTTGGTTCCTTCCTTCCTTCCTTCCTTCCTTCCTTCCTTCCTTCCTTCCTTCCTTCCTTCCTTCCTTCCCTCCTTCCTGTCCTATCTTTTCCGGGGAGAGGTGTCATTGTAAGGAAGCAGAGTCAGTGTCTACACATTGTTTCCAAACCACCCGATTCCCCTCTGTTGCTGCTTGAATCAGCCTGGCAATCAATCACTTCTCCCTCTCCCCACCCTCCCCCACCCCCCACCATCTCTGTACCTGAGTTAGATCTTATCTCTGGATTTTGTCATTCCATCTCTGAGCTTTCCCCATTCCTAGAGCCATCTCAGAGGGAGTAAAAGGCATCCAGGAGCAAGCCTAGAGCACCTCTGACTGGAGAGCAGAAATGTCCCCGAAGCAATCCAGCAAATCCTCTAGCAGTTTGGATCGTGAGGGTGCTTCACGGCTCCCTTGCTTTATCCAGCCTTCTGACAAAGGACTCTTGGCCCAGATAGCATGAGATGTAGGTGGCATCCATTTTGTTCCTTGCAGACCGGGGACCAGCTCTGCCCATTTTGCGTACCCCCCCCCAACCCTAACCCCCTGTATGTGCTGTATGTGGTAGCAGGAAGGAGGGAATAATGGCAGGTGTCAGTACCTGGTGAAGGAGGCTGCTGAAGAAGGCAGGATCTTCCCTTCCGTTCTTACCTCTTTGCCCTAACCACTAACAAGCTCTGTTTGTTCATTCCTAGTGTATGCTTGTGCCTGTGTGTTTCCACCGGGGATGCTCGCTAGCACCTGCCTGGGCTGCGATGGTTAATGCCCATCCTTCTCTTTTCTGATTTCTGAACTTCAGGAGAAGGTAAAGCTTGATGCTGAAAGGGAAAAGCTAGAGAGGCTTCAGGAGCTGTACTCCGAGCAGAAGACCCAGCTGGACAACTGTCCTGAGTCCATGAGGGAGCAGTTACAGCAACAACTCAAGAGGGTCAGTAGCAAACAGGAATGCACCGCTGCTTTGGTTTGGTTTTTTTTTTTCCTTTGCTGTTAAGTTCTGCTTACCTGTGACTTACTACTGATCCGAGCATACGTCTGCCTAAGATCCAGTTCTTAGAACCTTCAAAACAGATATGTATGCTAACAATATATATGATTCTCTGTTAATTGGTTGAAAAATTCCTTGTCAGGACTGTCTCTAGTTCATGATACAAAAATATTTCTGGGGCCAAGATTGTAGCGTTTAAATCAGCTGACATCTCCCGCTACTGTATCGTGAGTATTGCTTGTCCTTGAATGTCTTTCCGCTTAGCTTGATCGTATGCTCTTGTTTAAAAATTATCCTGTTCTGTTCGTACCACTGTGTCTCAACTATTGACTCATTTCTTCCTGCTGTTTAGAGACATTGAACTTATTAGCATGATGGCAACAGTGAAACACCAAATCAAAGATGTGGGGTATTACAAAGATGCCTTCTAGATCTTTTCCTACAGATATCTTAACTTGCAAAAGGATGCTGGAGCATGGACCTGCTAGGTCCGTGGTACCAGCTCGTCCTCCTATTCCCTAGTGCTGGCAAGGTCTAACAGAGCCATGCTGGTTACTTTCTGAAAAGAGACTTTGTAAGTGGATAACTTCACAGGCTCTGGCAGAGCCACACATTTAATAGTATCTTGACAACTGGGTCATCTCTGAACCAGCAGCCCAAACCAGCAGCGATCCCCGGGAAGTAAGCATTAGCAGCCCCGCACCTCTCAAGGAATCACAGGAATGGCGACCAGTCTTAAATGAGTAACAATTTATGATTTCACATGAATGAGTAGGCAAGAAGGTGCCTTTCATTCACGCTTGGCTCGTACTTTGTAGGAATGAGCAAGGAGAAGGTTCAGTCTTGAGAACATTCCTGTGACCTTTATTACAAAAATATTTGCTATCTCTGGAAACGTTGCTAGGCAATGAGAAATTGCAGTGAAAAACCATTTGATGGATTTCCGAGGTTGAAAGAACCTTAAGAAGTGAGGCATGGTGCCATATGCCTGGAACCCTAGAGGCCAGCCTGGTCTTGCTACCCAGTCAGAGTTGCATAGCAAGACTTTGTCTTAAACAAACAAATATTAAAAAGTATCCAATGCAAACAGGTCCGGCTACAGCCATAACAAGCATCACTTATTTCTTACAATATTATTTAAAGAATGTTTTTGCAAGCTATCTTTCCCCTTTCACTTATTTTATTCTGTAAGGCTGACATCACTGCCAAGGAAAGGAATCTACCTGTTCCTTTATATCACGCTTCTCTGGAAACTTCCTGATAAAAGTAATCTCAAAGAGATTAGTATTTGTGAAATTATTTTAGTTTGTAATTATGTTCCATGCCAGCTCACACAAGAGATGGGAATCCTGGACTTTATATTCATTTCTTGTGTTGTTTCCTACTTATCAATAACGATTTAGCACTATGTTCATGAGTTTTGTCTAGGGCTGTAGCCTGCTTATGTATTTCATTCTTCTGTTCCTCTAGTTGCTCATGAATCCATGGTCTTCATAAGCCTTGCTTCTAGATTCTAATAGGAATGAGAGGTTGTTGATATCACTAATTACTGTTTGTATAATCTGATTCTTTAAGAAGACTCATAAATCTATATATGTGTAAAAACTCTTCTTGAAGAAAGAAAGGAAGTGGTACAAACAGTAACTCTATCAACTACAGACTCCTTCCTCATTCTCTCCAAACAGAGGGAAAATCCCCACCACAGGTCCTTTCCTTAGCTTGTGTTCACCTCCTAGTAAGAGATCTCATGATCCTGTTTGTATAATCTGATGTCTGTGTAACTCTTCACCAGTTTCTTGACTTAACCTCTCACCTCACAAGAAGTGCATTCATATTAAGGACTTCCTGTGTTGTCACGGAGCATCTCTCTTCAGACTGCAAGAGCTCCCAAAGGCACAGAACTCAAGTCAGTCTAGTTTCTCACAAGTAGTTCCACTAGATGGCGTGACGTATGAAATAAAAAGGAAATAGCTAGGAGGAGCATCATAAGCTGTGTGCTGCCTTGAAACCCCGGGGCCTAATTGTCTTGGTCTAGCAACTTGTGCATATGGGACACCTAAATCACTGCACTGGGGACAGAAGAAATGGGCAGATGATGATGTATTTAGTCCTGGCTGATGTTTAGTCCCGAAAGACTTGCCAGTCCTGTGTAGCTCTCAGTGAAGAAGACAAAACTGGGATTAGGAGCACTTTTTATTTGCCAGGATAGTTTCTGTTGTTAAAGTGCATGAGGCAGACACCTATCTGGGACAGTATTCTATCAGTGTTTATTGTAACTGTTCCTCTAGATCAGTGGCTTTTCAGCCTGTGGGTCATGAGCCCTTGGGGTCACATATCAGATATTTATATTATAATTCAGTAATATAACAGTAGCAATATTGCAGCTATGAAGGAGCCACAAAAATAGTTTTACAGTTAGGTCTCACCACAACATGAGAAGCTGTTAAGAAGGTTGAGAACTACTACTCTAGATTCAAACAATCAATTTGGGGTTTCTGGCTTTAAAAATACTCTATGCAGCAACCTCTATAACTGGGAGTCTCCTGATCCATCACTGGCTATAAAATCTATTTTTCCCTTAGTCTAAGAAGAGATATTCAGCTTATGTGGACCTCACTGTCTTTCTATGTAACAGGGAAAAAGTTTGCACAATTGCCTCTTTCCATATTGGAAAAGCTTGAGGAGTGTTTGCCTCTTCTACACGATATGGAGAGAAGATTATACACCGCATACCCCATCTCAGTTTGCCTCCAGAGCTGAGCTTAACCCATCATGAGATTATATCTACAACCATGCCCAGCCATGCCACAGCTGTTTTCCTCTTTCTCTCCCTCTGTTGGGCAACAAAAACCTAAAGATCTGTTTGTAAATGTCTGCTCTATAAACTCTCAAAAAAATATTCAATAAAACAACCAACCAAACAACCAACCAAACAAACAAAGTCTGAATGGGCCAATTCTTTTTTAAAGAGTGACTTTTAAAAACTTATTTTATTATTATTATTTTATTATTATCATTATCATTATTATTACTTATTCACTTTACATCCTGCTCACGGCCCCTCCCAGTCACCCCCTCCCATCCTTACCCCCCTGTCCCTCCCCTTCTCCTCTGGGCAGGTGAGGGTCCTTTTACATATCCCTCAAGCTTGGCACATCAAATCTTTGCAAGGCTAGGCACATCTTCTCCCTCTGAGGCCAGACAAAGCAGCCCAGCTAGAAGAGCCTCTCCTCCTTGGGCCAATACTCCTCACATTTTACAAACCTGGAATGTCAAATTCAGTTTTGTCATACCTGCAGCCATTGTCCTGTCTTGCGATCATGATGCTTCCCTCTGCAATACTGTGCAAATCTTATGAGTGAAATTTTTGTTACAATAGTATGTATACTTTTAAAATTGTCCATGTAACTCTACATGAAAATTATCAGATAATACACTTAAAAGAGAGAGAAGAGCTTCTATGTTTCTTAAATCTCCAAAATAATTTACAAATAAAACACAAATCAGAAAAAAAAAACAGAAAGAAAGAAAAACTAAGTGGAATGGCACAGAATTCTTCTCTCTGCAACTGTGTCTTCTGGTTGCCCTTTCCCCTGCCAACCAGTAGAGGGACGAGATCCGGTGATGTCCTATCAGTAAGGAGAGTTTTGTTACATTCTTCATTCAGCTGCTCATGTTCTTGCCCGAGAGCTGCCTGTGTCTCTTCTTCTGCCTCAGATAGACTATGCCTGTCTCAAACTCCCTTCCCCAAATCTCACTATCTAAGTTTTTAAGGGCTTTCTTTCTCTCCTCCGTAGCTTTTCGTTCTGTGTTTTTATGAACTTGTGATGATGGCGAAGGTTCCTGAGAAGATGGCCACTCACTCACTCTCACTGCATCTGGGTGCTGAGCCTAGCTGCTTGGTCAGCTTTTCTACCTTATATGCTAATATATAAGCCAATGGTGACTTTTTTGCTGTTGGTCAGGGTGCTTTGTGGTAGCCATGTGTGGAGCAAGCAGCTGGCTGGCGTTGCATACACTGTGGGTCATGTGCACGCTTTAAAGACGGTTCACAAGCTAACGTGGAGTCTTTAACTTTTTTTAATTTTAATTATCTTTAACCCCAAACTACGCTTAATTGGAAGATCTTGAAAACTTTATCATATGTGACTGTATGAATAAATTTACCATCTAGTATGTTATTTCAAGAAGACATTTTGTTCAAGATACATTTTGATTCTCTCTTAATTCCTATAAGTAAGCAATTCCTTTAGAAATCTCTGATTATTATCTGAAGTTTACATCAAGATGCCGAGATACCCTAGATAAACTAATGAGTGGGTATATGTATTCACAATGTCTTAAAACATTTTCATAGTTTACTTTTTAAATTTTTGCCTAGATGAATCCTCTCTTTATCTCTCTCTCTCTCTCTCTCTCTCTCTCTCTCTCTCTCTCTCTCTCTCTCACACACACACACACACACACACACACACACCTCCTCCCAAGACAGAGTCTTATAACTCAAGATCCTTCTGCCTCAGCTTCCCAAGTGCTGGCATTATAGACATATGCTACCACACCCCAATGTGAGTCTTCTGCAAATTGTACTTTTCTTATGCTATGTTTCCATAAATCCAGCGTGCATCAGGAAAATAACCTTATTGTTATTGTTTTACCTGCAGTTCACGGCAACCTGTGACTCCTAGAATATAATTTATTGCAGAGATAGAAAGATTCCAATTGAATAAAAAAAATCATACTTTATCAACAAATAAAACCCAGAAAGAGAAATTGCGTAGTGACATACAGCTTATTTTAAACCCTCTTTACTGATTAAATTGAACATCAGCAACAAGGAATGTAAATATCTTGGCTCTGCAAAGCCACAACATCCAACTGACTGTTCCTTTTAGCCAAATATTATTTATAAGTTATACTTTAAAAAGATTCTACATAGACCACTTTGGGAATTCTGGTCATGGCTCCAAAAGTACAGGAATATTTTTAATGGACTCATGAATAATTTATACAATGTATCCCAACCCCAGCACAAAGGCAATGTGTGAATCTATTCCTGTTTTCAAGAACTTTCAGAGTTTGAAGACACCCATTCATTTCCATCCTTTTTGGCCTTCCTTAACTGTCTTCAAGGTCATTCATGGGGTAGTGGTACCTAACTTTTTGAATCAGGGTTACTATTGCTATGACTAAATACCATGACCGAAGCAACATGTGGAGAAACGGGTTTATTTGGTTTACATATCACAAGTCCAAGTCCACTGAGAGAAACCAAGGCAGAAACTCCAAAAGGACAGGAGACTAGCGGCAGGAGCTGATGAAGAGGTCTTGGAGGCATACTGCTTGCTTATTCCTTATGGCTAACTCAGCCTGCTTTCTAATAGAACCCAGAACCACCATTCTGGGGTGTCCCCTACCCCCTTGATGACTAATTAAAAACATGCCCTAAAGGCCTGCTTACAACCCAATCTTAGGGAAGCATTTTTTTTCTTAATTGAGGTCTCCTCCTCTCAGATGACTCTAGCTTGGTAATGTTGACATAAAGCTAGACTGTTCACCCTCCCTCTGTCCCTGGTGAGAGCTCTAGCTCAACTCTTTCAATGAAGAGATTTGTGAACGATTGTAACAGATCCATAAAGGCACAGGGAAAGAATCTTGCTCTCCAGCTGCCTTTTTCAAAAGTTGTAGTTTTTTAAAAAAGTATGTGCATGCCCACGTCTGAATGTGGGTGTTTGCATGTGTGTGTACAGGAGCACTAAGATGCCAAAACAGGGTATTAGATCCCTCCTAAACTGGAGTTACAGGCAGTTATTAGCTGCCAAACATGGGTGCTGAGAACCAAACTCAAGACCTCTGGAAGAGCGGTTATGAGCTCTTAACGTCTGAGCCATCTCTCCAGTCCTTCAAGTGATTTCTTTAAGGAGTTGTGTGTTCACAGAAAATCCGAAGAAAACAGTCAGGGACTTCCCACATGTAATCTGCTTCATGCAGGCATAGGTTTTGTTATTAATTGTCCTTGCCAGACTACTACTTTGGTTACAGTTGCTGAGCCTAGAATAACATCATCCTCAACAGAGTTCGTGTTCAGGTGCTAATTTCTTGAGCATGTATCGCTTCTCTATACTGTGGAGTCAATAATATAATAAATATAATATAATATAATATAATATAATATAATATAATATAATATATTATAACATTTATTGCATGGCTACTCAACATTATATATATTTAACATATGTATATATTTATCTCCTTGTGTGTGCAGTAGAAGACAATTGAAGGAATTGAGGTAGGTATAGTAGCACACACCTGAAATCCCAGGACTGTGGAGGTTGAGGCTGGAAGATGGAGAGCTACAGGTGAACTAGAGCGATACAAAAGAAACCCTATCCAAGAGAGTGGGGAGGAAGGAGGAGAGGGAGAAGAAGAGGAGAGAGAGAGAGAGAGAGAGAGAGAGAGAGAGAGAGAGAGAGAGAGAGAGGGAGGGAGGACAAAACAAGGAACGAAAAAAAGAAGTAATAAGAAAAACAAAATTGAAAAGAAAAATCAACACCAAACACTAAACACAAAGAAAGTTTACTGTTTCCTCTCTATATCCCAGTGGATTGTATTACTGGAGTTGGCATGCATGTATTCCCTCTAAAAGACCTCTGATGTACGTTAGGACTAACTTGTGAGCTATTTTAATCTATTATTATTTTATATTATATTCCATGTGAGAAACATGGGAAACAATTTTCTTAAGAGACTATTTGGACTGCAAAAAACATTTTTATATTTCACTGTCCATTGGAAGCCATCTACTGCCTTGAAAGGAAACATTTTCACATGTACAGAAAAACCCCAAACTGACCTTTCCCTTCTCCCAGCCATGGCTGGGTTTACTGCCAACCCCTCATTCCAGCCCCCGTGGCGCTGAACCAGACATCTATATTGGCATGAGTCCTTTTAAGTGCTTTTCCTTCCTTCGCCACTGAGAAGGCTGCTGCCACTCCAGTGTGCTTCCTTTTCATTCTGTCTTCCCCGCAGGATGCCGACCTGTTGGATGTTGAGAGCAAACACTTTGAAGACTTGGAATTCCAGCAGCTTGAGCATGAGAGCCGCCTGGATGAGGAAAAGGAGAACTTGACTCAACAGCTCCTGCGGGAGGTGGCGGAATATCAGCGGAACATCGTGGCCAGGAAGGTAATTGGCCAGGCCATGCTTGATGGGAGACATAAAAAGTTACTGTTAACCATGAGACAGTAATCCTCACTGATATATAGTCATTTATATAACTGTGGGCTCTGTCTCTGGATCTGAATATCCCTTTGTGTACACCACATCTAGCCTGCACCAAAGGACAAAGGGTGTACTGCACTATATAAACTGAGGCATTGTACTCAGTCACTGCTACAATGTTATAGAGGGATTGATGGATGGATAATATGCCCTCCCTTTGTTTTACACACACACACACACACACACACACACACACACACACAAAGTATTAGACAATCCACTATTTGTTTCAAATCACTCCCTCTGCCAGTTGAAGTAACTAGATTCAGAATAAAATTCTATAAACAAAATCTATTTAGGTAGTTTTCTTTCTGTTGATTAGTAATTCTCAATGCTGAGAGCCTGTTACCATTAGCAACAGACCAGTAAGAAATCATTCTGTTTACTATGGATTCCACCTAGCCCCAAACTCCTGGATGTGCAGCCCAAAATTTAGCATTTATTCTACAATTTATAATCATACTCTATAACATTGTACTAATTTGGTAAAACCGAGGGATAAAATTTATGGAAAGAAGGACAAAGAATCTGACTTCTGGCTTAATGAAGAAGTTCTATTTTTTTTCACTAGCATGCTCAAAAGAAAGTCAACTCATGTTCAAAACAGTCAACTGATGCTCTAAAACAAGATTTCCTATTGAATTCTGAATCTTTCAGAATAATTTTCAAATCATATGAACTGCATTGGCTGTAAGTCGAGTTGTGCTCGGTCAGTCAAAAGTCAATGCTTCTAAAAAAAAAAAAAAAAAAAGAAAAAAAGAAAAAAAAAAGTCAATGCTTCTTATCCTTAGGCGATCATGGCTGTCCACTGCCAACTAAAATGTGGACAGGTGGCCGGGTGTTGGTGGCGCACGCCTTTAATCCCAGCACTTGGGAGGCAGAGGCAGGCGGATTTCTGAGTTCGAGGCCAGCCTGGTCTTCAGAGTGAGCTCCAGGACAGCCAGGACTACACAGAGAAACCCTGTCTCGGAAAAAAAAAATGTGGACAGGTTATTCAGGTCATAAACACCTATGTTTTTCCCTTGGCCGGGACAAACTTTGGGTTGTCTAATGTGCATCTCTTGATGATTACTTTTGTCTTCCAGGAAAAAATTTCTGCATTGAAAAAGCAAGCCAGTCACATTGTTCAGCAGGCTCAGCGGGAACAAGATCACTTTGTGAAAGAGAAGAACAATCTAATAATGATGCTCCAAAGAGTGAGTACTTCCTGTTCGGTAGTAGCTTCCAGCTGGGGGGAGGCTGCCCCTGCTGGTGCAATGCCTCTATACTCGTTTGTAGTTGGTTTTTATGTAATGTTCCACATTGGTAACAGTACTCTCTGATGGTGAGCTACAACTCAGACAGTAAGCACAGAGGTTTTCTTAATACACTTTCAACACCCACAGTATGAACTATGGCAAATCTGTACTTTCTTTTAGTTCCTTTAAAAAAAATCCACACTTTTCTACAAGTTTAGTTAAAGATAGTCTAACAATTTCTGGTAAACTTAAGAGGAAAGGTTCTATTGTTGAATACTTTAGCTTAAGTACTCAAGTGTTGACAACTCCAAATGTTTGTGCAGGGATCTTCCTCATAAACATCATGTTGAAGTTTGCTTGACTTAGCTGAATCTCCATGTGACTTGATCAGAAGAGCTCCCGCATCCTCCAGTGGGTCCATGGCCTTATCTATCCCAATTAAGTTATTCATTCAAATGGTTCCTCTGCCAAAGACTGTGAAAACAAATTGTAGCCCCCGTTTGAACATAGCCCCTGATATGATTTTAGGAGTAAAACATCAGACACCAAAACTGATGGAATGCCACTCACCGGGAAGATGATATTAGGATAGCGGACATACATGATGGGGCAGCAGGGAGCAGGGGCAGAGTGGGGTCCAGAGTGAGGTGTGGTACCACCAACAAAAAGTGTGCATTCTCTTCTCAGCTACTTTTGCTTAGGACAAAGGAGATGCATCCTTTCTGTCAAGTTATTAGACCACCTGAGGGCCTCTGCAGACTACACACAAATCCCGGCAGCTTCATGATCCTTCAGATCCCAGAAACCCCTGAATGGAAATGCAATTTCCAGCCGGGCGGTGGTGGCACACACCTTTAATGCCAGCACACACAAACACAGAAACACACAAACACATGTGTGTGCATGCATAATGATGATGATGATGATGATGATGATGATGATGATGATGATAATGGCTGGAGATATGGCTCAGCAGTTAAAAACACTGACTGCTCTTCCAGAGGTACTGAGTTCAAACCCCAGCAACCACATGATGGCTCACAACCATCAATTGTGAAACCTGACGCCCTTTTCTGGTGTATCTGAAGACAGCTACAGTGTACTTACATATAATAATAAATAAATCTTTAAAAAATAGTAATAGTAGTAGTAATAATAATAATAATAATAATAATAATAATAAGAAGAAGAAGAAGAAGAAGAAGAAGAAGAAAAAGAAGAAGAGAAAGAAGGAGAAAAAGAAGAAAGGAAGGAAGGAAGGAAGGAAGGAAGGAAGAGAAAGAGAGAGTGAGATTAGTATGAAAGCAACAGTGTGACTCCACATCATCTAAGATGTTTATAGTCATTATTATAAAAAGTGAAAATTTCAAATGCTGGTGAATGTATGGACCAGCTAAAACAGCCGCACCTTGATGGTGTAAGTGTGAAATGCATAGCCCCTTCAGAGAACTCCCATGCAGTTTATTTTATAGCTTTAAATGTATACCTACCTACCTTGGACCCAGACATCCTAATAGATATTTACACAGGAGAAATGAAAATATGTCTTTATGACAGATATCAACAAAGATGTGTATAAAACTCTTGAATTAGCTTTTGCACAATAACTCCCCCACCATCCCCCTCAAACACAAGCTAAATAGCCATTAAGAGAAACATGAATTAACAAAATATCATGTGTATATATTTAACACTCCACAACATGAAGTAGGGGGTTCACTCTCTAAGCTCTATCGTTGTGGAGTAAAGACAAAACCCAAAGGGGTGCATATTGAATGCTTCCATTTATATCATATTAGGGAAGAAGAAACTTTAGTTCAAGGTCAGAAAGTCAGAGCAGTGCTTGACTGTTGGGGTTGGGAAGGAACCATGAATATTTCCAGTGTGATAGAAGTGGTCTTTATTTTTGTTATAGTGCTTTCCTATTTGTTAAAAATAATCCATTAGATACCTAACATCTGGAATTGTATTGTTATGTAAACTATAGCATAGTAAATAATATACACCATAACTATTTTCCTAGAGGTTGTCAAATAGTTGATTAACCTAAAATGGACTGTGAACCTAAACATATTAAAAAAATAAAATGAATGCTGAGAAGTTTTCAGGAGAAATGTAGCAATGGATTATGAGATTAAGTTACCAGAAGTATACACTACTTAGGGGGATAAAGATTTGAGTGTAGAAAATACAAAAAAGGTTATAGCTGTGAAGGCTCTGTGTCATGGAGTCTTCTTTCTTCTGTTTGTTACTGTTTGTTTTCAGAGTCTCATGTAGCCCATGCTGGCTTCTAAGTTACTGTGTAGCTGAGGTTAACCTTGAACTCCTGATCACCCCTGCCTCCACATTCCAAGTGCTGCAGTTACTGGCCTGTGCCCCCATTCCTGGATCCTCTTGCCATTCTTGGCTTCATTTAGAACATCCTGTTCTTTGCTTAAAACGGCTGTCACCTTGTAAAATTCATCCTGAAGGAAAGGTTATACATCTAAATATGTTTGAAAATTGCTCATGCATCATATCAGCTAATAGTACGTGAGCCATCTGTAATGACAAGCTTTACTGAGTATGAAGAAAGGAAATAGAAATGGGTGTGTCTGGGATTTTGATATTTGTCTCTAATGCGAGGTCAGCATACTTCTCTGCTCTTTACCAAGTTGACTCCAAGCTTAATACGTTTTATATTTCTTTAGGAAAAAGAGAATCTTTGTAATTTGGAAAAGAAGTACTCCAGCCTCACTGGTGGGAAAGGGTTTCCTATTAACCCCAATACTCTGAAAGAGGTAAGCCACAATTTTATATGTCTGCTCATGTCAACTTGGAAGTCAAATATATACCTTGGTTCAATATTCCAAGTCAACTAATATATGACTTGTAAAAACTCATAATGCTTGATAAGTCCTTACTGTTTCTTATCTGTGCATATAGAAATCCAGGGATTATCATTGTAGCATGGATATAGTACACATCCATGTTTGTGTGGACACGTCTACTTGTCTTGACAGTGATGTTATGACCTTGAGTCCTGCATCCTTTTCTTCCCTTTATATGTGTCTTGTGTGTGTGTGTATGTGTGTGTGTATGTGTGTATATGTACCTGCACATGCTTATTCATGTATGTTCAGGTATATGAAATAAAATCTTCACCGTAATAATAGTAGTGACCAAGTGTGTATCCCAGAAGCATTTTAAAACTATTTCTATACCAGCTTTGTTAGGTCACATCATTTCATAGTTTCCATTATTGGGAACACATAACTGGCAGGGTCAGTGAGGTGAGTGTGGGCAGGAGTGAAGCTTGAAGGCATAAGCTCAGATCAGTGAGGTGTAAAGTAATGAACGCCTTATGGTCCGTGTTAATGAAACAAGCTTGTGTATGTGTTCTGGGAAGCCACTAAATGGTTTCAAGTAGAGAGCTAACATTATTTGACATCTATTTGTTAAAGATCTCTATGGGCCACTCATCAAACACCGAGTCACAGGAAGTATGAGGAGGTGCAGGGACACTGGTTGGAAATGACCACAGTTGGGCAGGCTAGGGCTTGGATTAGGAATTTAGATACCAGCAATGGCATTGAGATGGAAAGTTGAATGGATCTGCATGTATTTTGCCAATAGGATTGAAAGCTCTTGTTTATACATTGGATTTTATGGTCAAGTGAGATATAGTAAGTAATAACTCAGGGTCATCAGTAAGAAAGTAGGTTATAATAGCATAGAGAGTAGATATGCTCTTGTGCAATCTATGGCTTGTTATAAATATAAAGGTTGTGTGTGTCTTTTATCCAGGAACAAAATGATTAAAGGTGGTGTAGAAACCCTGGATTGGGATTAAAAGTTTCCACAACAGTAGAGTGACAAAGGCACATTCAAGAACAATGCCATATTGCCAGTTTCAGAAGCAGGGGAATAGCTAGTGTTTCCCTCTTGGTATCTGAAGATGAGAGCAGAGCAGAGCAGACCCTAGGGAACCTTGGTGGTTGACCCTGACCACAGCTGGGGTGAGGGCTATGGCATTCAAATGAAGCTCATGGGCCTTTGGTCTTTCCTGTCCTATTGATAATAACCAGATTTACTTTTTTTTTTTTTTGTGGACGATTCCTGGGTGTTACAGGTTCTACTGACTTTTTAGCTATTTTCATGTCTCTACTATATGTATCTAGTATCTGTATGTTCTCAACATTTGACTCGTAAGATGCTTGATTTTCTAGTGTCCAGTCTTTTTGCCTTACTTTCCTCCTCTCTCTTTTCTTTTTCCCCTTCCTTCTGAAGAATGATCAATTTATAACCAGATTCTTTCCAGAGCACCCATACCCGACAAAGACAAAACTTTCGGAAGCAATTAAACTATATGACCTATGACTCAGAAGAGGAAATTTTCAAGGCCTCCCTTTAAAGCTTTCTATCAAGCAATTGAAAGAATAAGTCAAAGATTTTAATTTCCTTTCTGGTCCGTTGCCACAGATAAAATAAATTGGACAGCTAAATTCTTATCCAATCCTTTCTGAGTTGAGCTGCATAAAACATCACCTAGTACTTGGGTCACTTTCTGCTGAGCAAGATTGCGGAACATTCTGTTGATTCTGTTTAGCTTGCTCTGCTTCCTTGTAATGATGGGGTGTCTGTGACACTTTTCATTTCCAGCCCAGAGGTTTTGCTACATGGAGTTACTTTTTGAAGAGCTTAATGGCGTTTTCATCATTAACAGTGTGAAAATAGAAGCCAAAGGTCATAGTGAATCTACTTTCACTTTTTAAAAACTGTTATTGTATATGCTTTATATTGTTTCCTTCATGTTATTTCATTGATGTGGCAAAATCTTGATTGACTTGTGTAATTACTTTCCATGAAAATCATTCTAAGTGCCTTTTCCACAAAGATACTTTCAGGAGGTTTTGTTCAGAGATTTTGACTCATGGGCATTTATTTTCTTTAAGGTATGGCTAGAACTGAATTACTGAGCTCAAAAGGAACTGGAAGGTCTCTGTTGTAGCAACAGAATTTGAGTTGGGGAAGCTGTCTTGAATGGTGGAAGCACCATATGATAGCAACTCTACGTGAGGTCTATGTATTCACATGAGCTTTCTTGGATGAAATGTTCACAACTAAATCCCATTAAAGCCAAGTTGTTGTTTTTTACAAATGGTGCACATCCCAGTAGCCCATCAGCCCACTTACTCAGACAATGTAGTTTTCAAAGGACAGAAGAAGGGAACTGTGCATGTTTGTGGAAAAGACTCTTGAATCAGAGAGTGAGTGTCTCTTGGGTATCTGATTGTTCGATATCTATGTAAACATGCCATTCCATTGAGAGAATGATGCTGAGATCTCTAGATATTTATTGTATGGTAATCTTGATTTCACCAGAAATTATGTTTAATACTTGGGATGGCATTCTTCAAGATTGAGCACCGCAAATCCATTGTCATTGCTTACCGTTCACCTAATGAGACACTGAGTAGCGCCCCAGGTGTCTGGCTGTGCTGCACTCAGCTAACTCATTGTACCGGGAACATTAATACTCTCGCATGCCTTGGCTTTTGCTTTCTTCATGTTTAACTTCTGAATTCCTCCCTTTAGGGCTATATCAGTGTAAATGAGATTAATGAGTCATGTGGCAATTCCATGAATCTATCCCCTTCCACTCAGTTCCCTGCTGATGCTGACGCTGCTGTCACCGAGCCCGCCTCAGCTGTGCCCGTGAGCCAGCCCCAGAGTTCAGAGGTGTGTGGGCATGTGTTTCATTCATTCACTGCTGTTCCTCATGTCAGACATTAACCCATGGTTCACTGAAAAATGAGCAGAATGCGTCTTCCAGAGGGCCAGAATGATGCGGAGTTGATGAATTAGACCAGACTGGCGTGGGGGAGGGGAGAGTTGCTCTACACAAAAAAACAGTCTTGGAAACCATGACCTGTGTGGTAAGGGTGGAGGACTAGACATAACTGCCAACGAATTAGGCCAATGTCTTAGCATTCAAACCAAACCCAGTTTCCTTAGATTCAATCTCATTGGTTTAAATCACCCTCTCAGATGAACTTTTTTGTTTATTTTGCTTAGCAGTATGGAATTATGCTTTAATTGTTATGTTTTTTTTTTAAAGTATTCTTGCGAGTAGCCAGTGACATGAAGTCTAAGTATCTTCTACTGACCACATTGCTTGCTGTGTTAGATCTTAACCAGAGGCTAAATGGAAAGATAGTGCCCCCTCCCACCCCATTTGGGATCTCATAGTTAAAACACAATAAGTCAGAGCAACCAGAGTGTGGATCTCCTGTCTCTGTCTCTCTCATCCTCTCATCTCACACAGATGTGTATGTGCCTTTTCTCTCCCCTCTAAAGCACCAATCGGCTGTCTATTCTGGATTTATGTCTCCTTCCACCCTCTCTCCTTCTGTCACTGAACCTTCATCAACCGCTTGGCCTGAAGTCATGGCTACATCTGTCGATCCTTTCCCTCTAAATGACACGCCTCCTCCTCTACCAGCTAAGAAACACAGAAGGCAGCAGCCTCAGGAGCAACAGGTAACTAGAAAGGCGGACAGAGCATGGGGGTCTCAGGGTCACGTATGTAGTGTCTCTTCATTTTTTCCAAAGCTGATTTTTTTTTAAAGAAGGGCAAGTGTGGCCTAAGGGTGCTAGGATTAATAAAGTTTTGATATAGTTTATATCTTCATGCTTTTCAGCTCCCATTCAACAAGATAGTATGGCATTTTGCGATACACTGTCAAGTATTTCCAAAAAAAATCATAGTGTAAAAAGTTGGGATGACAACACATTGTATTCTACATTGTTGGCCCCCATAATACTAGATTAGATGTCTTTCCAGGGCCATGTTTGAAGTTGCTAAGCACTTTACAAGTCTCTCTTCATCCTTTTACTGATCCTGTGGAGAGGAGTTGATCTCCGTCTTAGACTTTATAAAATGAGTGATCTCCATCTTAGACTTTATAAGATTTACATTTATAAAATGCCAGTGTCTCCTGCTACTGCCACCTAGAAAAGGAACCTAGGAAAGGGCTGAATCCAATAGCTGATGTAGACCACAGTGGACCTTGGAGAATGTGAGCATTTCAAACCTTTCATTTTAATGAGATGTGGATCTCATTAGCAGCTTCATTCAGGACAGAAGACACCCTTGAGGGTGAAACAACCTGTTTTCAAACCTGTTGCTTTATGCCCAGTAGTAATTTTCAAAGGTATTTGTTACTTAGTTTATTGAATTCTGAAAATCAAAGTTTAGGAACTCATGCCATCTAGTCCCAGTGAAAACTAAGAAGTATTCTGATGCCTTTTCTACCTGAAATCATCAGCTAAGCATCCAAACTGTGAGGTTCTATTATGGGGATGTGGATTTCCTGACCACGAGTTCCAGCTTTACCACCTTCTAGCTGCAGGACCTTGGGCAAGCTTACTGAATGTCTCTGTACCCCAGAGTCCTCCTCTGTAAAGGAGAGAGAGAATACCAACCTCACAGGATTATTATAAGATGTGAATGAAACCATGAATGTGAATTATCAAACCCCACAAATAGAAAACCCCTGATAAACACTAATCACTGGAATTATACCATTCTAAAGTTAAGGTGCAAACATGTGCTGTCCCTAGCATACATTGGTTTTTATATTTTTAAAAAGCCCGAAATTACCATTAAAGCTATCTAATCAAAGGAGACTTTATTATGAAGTCATTTTGCTGTTAAAGACATCTTGAGTTTAGAGAAGCCAATCAATATTTGGATATTTTAAGATGGCAAAAATCGTGTCTTAGAAATCTCAATGGGAAAAAAAAAAAGGTGTAGCCTATTGAAGCATTTAACTGCAAGAGATTGCTATGGGGTCTCTTCGGCCATGAGCTTTTAAAATGGAAGAAACCTAGAGGGGTGGTATTTATGAAAACCTAATGTGGGTTTGGAATATTTCATGATATATGGGGTACGATTTTACAACTTTCTTGTTATTGCCTGTTCTCTTCCTCGTCTTTCACTCCCTACTTCCTGTCCCCCTCACTGGGGTCTGTGCCACCAGACAGAACACTTAGACAGACAGACGTAGAGAGTAGGGAATTCCTGGCTTGCTCTGGCCACTCGCTGTTCATACATTCATACGGTGGGACCATCACAGCAAAGACTAGCAATGTGGCAATTTTTAAGCAACATTATGGGCGGAAAAAGAGGTGATTTCCTTAAAGAAAAATATTACCACAGGGCAGAAACAAATCATTTCCATTGTCTAGTCACATCAAATGCCAGCTGTGATCTGAAAGATGAACTTTTAGCGTAGAGAAAATGTCAAAACTCAGCTTCCCAAGATCCGTGGTGGGTGCATTGCTTCTTCCTGGTGGCGGTGACATGTTGGTCAGTCAAGTTTTGCTGTTCCACTTTGCATTTGCCGTTTAAAGCACTTTAGAAGCCTGGAAGAAAGGAAAAAGCAGCACAAAGAAGGCCTCTACCTGAGTGACACTTTGCCTCGAAAGAAAACCACCCCTTCCCTGTCCCCACACTTCAGCAGTGCCACCATGGGGAGGAGCAGCACCCCGAAGGTAGGACTCAGAAGAGCCATGACCTTCTCTTTCCAGAACATCTTGTTATTGTCACCAAGAGAAGTAAAGCCTTTGAAAGGAAAAGATACTAGGAAGTATCTAGTATCTTTACTTTACTTTACTTATCTTTTACTTTACTAGAAGTAAAGCCTTTGAAAGGAAAGAATGCCAGGCAGTTGCATTTGTTTGTTGGGCAGATATCATGATCCAGTTGCTTCTTCTGTCTCGATCAAAGGCTATTGGGAATTACTCATTCTGGGCTGAAGAATGTATTTTCTGCCATCACAGTAGAAGTGGTGGGTACTCTTTACTCATATGAGAGGTGCCCTCTGGCTGTCCCCATATTTAGAGATTACACAGAACAGAGCATCTGAGCTCTAGAAATAACAGCACTAAACAGTCGCTGGGTGGTGTCTTCATGCATGACACCAGGTGTAGCCCTTTATGTGAACCTACCAATGCTATGGAATGAATGTGCTTCTGTACACATCACTACTGTAGCTGTACATATGGATAAACTGAAGCAGAAGAGGTTAAGTGACAACCCAAGATCTCTCAGCCCGAAACTGGCGGCAGTCAGAATATGGACCCCAGTGACCTAAGATGGGTACCCACTGCTGGTGTGCTCAGGGGGTTGTTGTAGAAGTGGGGGTGGAGAGCTGGAAGGGAAGTTTTTAGTGAGGTACACTACTTTAGGCCCTTCTCTTCTGCATAACTAGAGTAACTCTATTGTAATCTATTTTACAAGTTGATATTTTAAGTGGACTTGATTTACGCAGAAGATACATAGGAAACTATATAAGAAAAAAATCAGAGCTTGTCGTGATGGTGCACACCTATAATCCCAGCATGTGGGAGGCTGAAATAGGAGGGTCAGTATGAATTTGAAGCCTACATAGCAAGACTCTATCTACAAAGGCAAATACGCAAACGAACGAAACACGCTCTAAAAGAATGGATCTTCCTGGGTTCCAGCACAGCTAGGGTTAGAGAGCAACCGGAGCATTTGGGCATGCCTGGCTCGCCCCTGTGGTTTTGCATGGTGTGCATGCGTTCCTGTTCCTGCACCCACCCTCCTCACCTCATGCATGGGGAGCTTCCCATCACCCTCACAAGACTGTGGCCAGTGTCCTTTCCACCCATCTTGTCTTTTGGAATTGTTACTCTCAGAGGAAGTGCTGTGGTACCGAGATCGCAGTAGAGCTTCTTGAGGGAGACGGTGAGTAACCAGCTTATACCGCTTGGAGACAAGAAAAGAAATGGGACATAAAACCAGCTGTCTCTACCCTTTGTCCTTAGATGGGGACTTTGAAAATAGGAGCATGACCGTGTTGTGGAACACCATTTGACATGCAGTTTACCTTGCCTGAAATATTTCCTCCTGCCTCCCTCAGGCTCACCTCCCTCTGGGGCAGAGCAACAGCTGTGGGAGTGTGCTCCCTCACTCGCTGGCGACCATGACCAAGGACTCCGAGTCTCGGAGGATGCTCAGAGGTATGTATCCTTTAATCTCGTGCCATGGTCTTCTATTATGCATGGGGATTCCCCAGCGAGAGGTGATGAGAACAAAGTCGGAGGCATTAAGGGAAGATCAACCCAGGATCTAAATTTTACTATTATGTATGTTTCCTATGGGGAAGGACGTGTGAGACATCATTGTACCAAGGTAACACCACTCCCCTGTTTGCGCATATCACTGGTACCTTGCAAACATGCCTGTTACACTTCATAAATCCAGTCTAAAGGCCTTGAGAGAATTACTAACCTTCCCATGTGATCGATAGAAAGCAAAGAGAGACCATAGAGATGCTGAGAAATTTCCAGGGCTCTTGGCCAAGATCACTACATTTCCCTGTGGCCAGCACACTATAGTGAGTGACTCCGGAGTAGAGTCTACGAACTGACTTAGTTAATGGGCCCAGGGGAAAATTTCTTTGAGCCTTTTGATTGTAAGCGTGAACTCCTCTACTATGTATTTAGGTTTCAGGTAGACCTAGACCCTTGGTATGTTTTCTTTGAAAGAACACATCACATGTACAATAGTTATAAAATGGTCTTTAGTGGAGACTGAAAGAAGTTGCTACAATATAATTCCAGAAGCAAAGCTCTATGGAAATATAGGTTCTCTTGTTAGTACAGCAGTTTACGCCAACAGCTTTGATGGGCTTTCAATAACTTTTCAGCAGATTTGTACTAGATACCAAGAAAGCGAATGAATGGCAGGTTCTTTAACTTTGAAATTCTTGCAGCCTAGTGAGGAAAGATGGAGACACATAACAGATGAATGTAATAAAATGTTGAACACATTTTATTAATGGAGGTCTGTCCAAGATGTAAAGGGAAAGGCTGATAGACATTTGACCATCAAATGCATTCATGAATTGATAGATTGTAATCTTGCTTTTTTGTGTGAATTAAAATTGAATTGTGATTGGTAGTCCTCCCTGCTTAAAGTACTAGGGTATAATCACTGTGTCTATACAAATATGTGTATGGATCTACATATGCATGTGTGTTTATATACATATGTACACACACTATATGTGCATATGCATGTAGGTCTATGTTGACAATCTGTGTGTGACAATTAAATTACTGGGATGAAATTGAGGTTTTCAAATCAATATTAGAAGTGATTTAAAGAATCGGGCATGGTAGCGCATGCCTGTAATCCCAGCACTTGGGAGGCAGAGGCAGGCGGATTTCTGAGTTCGAGGCCAGCCTGGTCTACAGAGTGAGTTCCAGGACAGCCAGGGCTACACAGAGAAACCCTGTCTCGAAAAACCAAAAAAAAAAAAGAAGAAGAAGAAGAAGAAGAAGAAGAAGAAGAAGAAGAAGAAGAAGAAGAAGAAGAAGAAGAAGAAGAAGTGATTTAAAGACTCAGACATGGACAGACATTGATTTTCTTTTTTATGGGTAATAAACAGATGTATTCCTAACACTCAGGAGGAGGAGGGAGGCAGGAGGATCACAAGTTTGAGGTCATCCCAAACTGCACAGTGAGACATTGTCTCCTTAAAAAAAGAATTAATAAAGCTGATCAAGGTGACATATGCTCTGTATTTAGGAAGGGGGAGAGAAGGCAAGAGGGTTCGTGAGTTCAAGGCTAGCCTGATCTAGATAACAAAGAGGGTTAAGGCAGGTGATAGCATTCATTTGAGGTATATATTTGTAATATTTAAATAAAACACATCTGATTAGACCTCTCTGCTTTGTTTATTATAATGTCGTAAGAAGATAAAAATATTTTTTAGTAGTTACAATAAGTATAGGAGTCTATTTTGCCTGTCATTTATTTCTGGTAACTTGAAGGTCAATTCTATTTTCTCTTGAACCATTTGTTGGTAATATTAATATGCTCTCCTTTAAAAAGTATATTCCTCTCCACTGGAAGGCATCCAAACTTCGACTGGCCGTGCAACTGAGTCCTTTCTGCATATTTATGAACTTTCCATCCTGCATATTGATGAAATATCTGTATTATAGTGATTTAAGGAAAGGTGGGGCATTGAAGAAAGGAAAGAGGGATCCCAAAGGACTATTCCCAGAACCCAAAGCATTTTCTTAGGCCAGAGAGCAAGGAGAGCTAAGCTTTGTACCAAATGTGCACATCCATGAGCCTGAGAGCTGCTAACAGTACCATGCGGAGGGGTTCTTGAGAGAAGATGAGACTGGGGGGGCCTCTGGCTTATTTTTCTAATCTCCATTCCTTTTAAATAACGGGAAGGGTCCAGTTAGTTTTCTAAAGTGAACCTAAGCCAAGTCTCTGAGGTCCTATTATGGATGTGGACTCTGAGAAGTCTACAGGTTTATCTTTGTGTTCTTATTCTCCCTTGGCATGGCTTTTGTGCACTGAGAGGCCTGCAGCTTCGGGCTTTGTTGAATTTAAGTAATGTCCTACTTTACTTAAGGGCTCTGAAGAAACAAAACAGTTCCATGCGCCGATCCAAGAGCTGTGTTCTGTGAACTCAACCTGCTCCCCTCCCCAGAGGAGAAATGGCCAGGGATGATATTTCTTCAAGCCACAGCAGATGGTAGTATTGGCAGGCCATACAGAGCCCATATGGGCGTCTCACAGAGACCGGGGGAGCGAACTGTGTATTGTTTAGAATTGTTTCGGCAGCACTTGTTGAGGCCATTAAAGTAGCAAATGTGATGAAAATTGAAGTCTGGGCAAGTTTATATCTAGTACATTTTCATTATGTCAAATGTAGTAGACTTCCTCATTTACCGTATCTGTACACGATTAACTAAAGTGCCCCATTTTTTTGCTGCTATTCGTAATGGAAACGTCAAGGATGGTGGTGTAAGTATTATGAGCCTTCTCCAGTCAGCACTGTTTCCATAGCATGGACACTGGGAACCACCAAACATTGAGAGGAGCTGGGTTCAAAAGCAAGAGCTGAGGACCTGGGCTCCAGAAGTGGCAATGGTCGTGGCTTTTTTTATACAGCTTGTCAACTGCCTTTTGTAAGCTTTAGAATGAATGAAATCTTTATCCTTTTTTGTTTGTTTGTTTGTTTGTTTGTTTGTTTAATGCAGGAAAGTCCAAGAAAGGTATGACAACCTCCCTGTGTGGTGTTTTTGTTTCCAACAGATATCTAAAGGTCATTGTGGAGTCATTTTTATGACCTACTCTGATTTGAAAGTCTACAATGGTGTATTTTTAGTTGGATTGTTCCTTCTATCCAAAAGAGGGAAAAAAATGGCTGTACTTTTTTTTTTTTTTTTTAAGAAACACAGTGCTCCAATGCTCGTGCAGCTGCTGTTCCTTCAAAGGCAGCTGCATGGCTCTTTGTTTGGGCTTTTATAACAAGTTCAGACCGTGCAGGAAACACAGGGACTGTGACAGTCCTGATTTGTGTGCTCGGGGACCACGGAAAGAGAAAAGCTGGCAGAATATGCGGGCTCAGTGCACAGCAGGATGTTTCTCTTTATGAGGCTAATGGACATAAATAAAGCTGTGCGACAGACCAGAGGGATTTAGGAAACTCCAGCGAACTCTTACCCGTGTGCTCATTTGGTAAGAAAGTCTTTGGAGCATTAGGAAAAGCATAAGCACCTGCCTTGAACTCATAAGGCGACCATTGCTGTGCTTACGAGGCCACACATAGCCTGAGAAAGAACTTGTTATAAAGTTTCACGGGCTGTGCATCTAATTGCGTTCGTGTGCGCGAGCGTGTTTGCCTGCATGTATTCTTGTGCACCACACGCATGCCTGGTATCCATGGAGACCAGAGGAGCGAGTTGTACCTCCTGGATCTGAAGTGACAAAAGGTTATGAACTGTCACGTGGGGTTTAGGAATCGAACCCAGGTCCTGTGGAAGGACAGCCAGAGTTCTTAGCCTCTGAGCCACCTCTCCAGCCCCTTGAATAGGAAATACGATCCCCACTTCTTAAATACTATTTGATACCGCCACTTGAATTAAAACAATGATTTTATAGATATAACACTGTTTTTTATTAGTATTATCATTACTGCTTTCTGTTTGACCTATATTGGTGTAAGGTATTTTTTTTCTTTTCTTTTATAATAAGCCTTTATTTTTCCTATCTATGCATGTATTGTGAATCTCTTTAAAAACTCTATAGCTTTCCTTCCTAAGCTTAGATTGGATGTGAAGTGTGACATCATTCATGTTCATCTGGTGCTGTTACTAACATGTCAAAGAGAGCATGTTGGGTGGATGCTTTCTCATCCCCATGTCAGCCTTTCTGACCTTTGCCTTTCCCCTTTCTCTGCCTTTCTGCCCGTGCCCTTGACTTACCTGTTCTTCTGGCTGTGGACTGTCCTTAGGAAGAACGAATTCTTTAGCAGGTGAGCTGTGACGCGTGAATCATCAGAGTCTCAATCCGTTCTATCTTAAGCTCCAATTATAATCTTAAATCATCCTACCTTTCCTATTAAGGCACAGATTACCCTTAAAGCTATATCATATATATGCAAAATATGTTGGGAAAACTGTATATCTCCTGTGGTCAATTAGCAAGAGAACTTGGGGCACCAATAACTTGGGGCATTAAAATTAGGAAAAATTACTGGGAATCGTACTCCATTCTAAAGCTTTCCTGGACAAGGAAGAGGGCTGACTTGCTTGTTTCCTGGTGCATTCTATGCTGTGAAACAAGCCCAGACATGGGATCTTGCTCTCTAGACCTTAGAGCTGCTCCTTCACACAGTGCTTTCAAGAGCATCGACTTATCTTATGTCAGCTCTTTTCTTTCCACCAAACATTGTTCCTGCTACATAATTAAAAACTAACAAAGCCAAGTGGCTTTGGGTTGAGAATTTCTTGAGTTCCCAAAGTTTAGTTCTTTGGCTCCACCCCCAAAAACAGACTCATTTCTGTATCATTTGGCCACTCTGGGCGTTGGTGTCAATAGATGAACAGTGAATTTGCTCAGTGACAGTTTTGTCATGTCTTCACGGTACCTAAGCCAGGGTCTGCAGTGAACAGGACACCCGTGTCTCCCTCCCAGAGCCCCCCAGAGTGGAAGCTCAGGCTTCCGCCTTGAGGCTGCTCCACTGTGTGTTTTCGCTCAGCAGCTTCTGAGACTTCCACCCACACTCTCTTTAGCTCTGTTCTGCGATTGCCTTTCCTCTATAGGAAGTGCCTTTGGACAGTCAGATCTGAGCTCAGATCCCCAAACCAGTTCATTCAGGTGCAATTCTAAGATTACAAGGGAGAGATCTCTGCCCTTATTTATTGATTCATTTATTTCCTTTATCTTGAAAAGGGGTGTGGGGGGGTCTTATTGTGCATCCCAGACTGACTTGAAACTCACAACAATCCTCCTGCCTCAGCCTCTTGAGTGCCTGGATTACTGTTGCACACCACCGTATGCCCTTATTTATAACCAAAGGAGAATTCTTTTTTTTAACTTGTTTGACCAGGAAAAAAAAAAAAAGCCATGTCAGGTTGACATTCGTAACAGACAGCTCTTGCCAGTTGGCAGTGCTGAGCAGTTCAATGAGGTGGATGTCTTCTTCACACTGGAAAGGAAAATTCTACATTGGAACCAGGCACACAGTCCACGGGGGTTGTCTTCTAAGCTGCTGGAGAAGTTTAAAGTCCTTATTCTGCTTTCGGAATGACCTAGAGAGGCCCTTGGTGCAGAGCAAAGCTCAGCATATCTTGACTTGGTCTGGGAGGCTGAGGTCCACAAGGCACAGGGCCGTTCACACTGTGGGGTAACTGCTCCTTGTGCACATGTCTGAAAACTTGGAGCTGTTTTAGTTCCGAACTAAGGTATAGATTTATCTTCCTAGTCTGATATTTCTGAAGAAAACAAACCAAACCCAGGACTCTGGAAGACTGGAGAAGCAAACCATCTAGTTGTGTGAGAGTGTGAGCTTTTCTTCTTGCTGTCCCTAGAAGGTGCTGCTTCCTCTCCCTTGGGACTGCCTCGTCCTTACTGAAGAAAGCCCCTTGGATGAGGGGAAGGGAGGGGTTGGGGTAGAAATCAAATCACAGCCTGGGCTGTAATTCTCGTATGTTCTCAATTACACAGATGTCTTTCAAGGGTTTTTTTGTTTGTTTGTTTGGTTGGTTGGTTTGTTCTGTTTTGGTTTGGTTTGGTTTGATTTGGTTTCCCGTTGGGTGAGGACATATCTTATGTATAGCTGATAACCAATGTCATGGCTTTCCATGCTTCAGCACTGTCAAGAGTCATAAGGAAATAATTGTGTGTAGCCTTTTCAAATAATTTCTCTTGTCATTTTCCCTTCCTTTCCTAATGAATATCTGGAAATGATATAAAAGGGGCAATTAAGAATTCAAAAAAAAGCACAAATGTAAAAGGTAACTCCCTGAGTGATGGCTTTCTTGCCCTTCTTTTCAAAGTGACACAAGTCGCACCCTTGGACTGCCTGGCTTTGTGTGACACTGTGTGCACAGATCCCTGCTGGAAAGGATGTTCTGTCTGGTCTCACGGCATGCCTCTGTGCGTTGCGTCTTTCCCTAGTTCTGCGATCGGTGGCTTTACCACATGTGGATCTGTCATCTCTACTGGCAGTTGTGTGAGGGAAGCTCATTTTCCTGGAGATCCATTGGTCTGAATAGCAGGTCTTCACAATGCCCAGACCACACAAAATTCAAAGGGCCTGACAATAGACCTGCTGCTCACAGTTTTCTCCAGCCTTTGGGTAGGCTGCTTGGTGGGGTCCCATGGATGAGACTCCCGTTCCTAAAGAAATGCTAAGTCAGCGGCTGTGGAGGCTGATTGGTTTGAGGGTTCTGTTGTTTTGTTTTTGTCTCCTTTAGACCATTTTTTTTCCTTAATTAAAGTCATCATTGAAAGATAGCTCCGAAGAAAAGATGACATGTTGGAGTGGTCTACTTGTAAACTTTTGATAGCTCTGCGATTAACTCCCTGGGTTAAGGGAAGGTAGATTTTTCTCTTCTCAGGAAAAAAAAAAAGATTGTAAACTATGGAGCATCATTCTGATGAACTTGGGCTTCTTCTTCTCCTATCCCGGCTTCCTGTGTCCATAGGACAGAGAACTGAAAAGAAGACAGTACGGTTTTTAATGCTCAGAGCTAGCTAGAGCAGTAACACGGGTCAAGGCGGTGACAGCGATGACGTCATACACCAACCGTCAGAGTACCAGGAGAAGAAAGCACTTTTCCTTTACGATGCTATTGATACCCACACTTTCAAATAGTTAGCGGCAGCTAGCCAAGGGCTGGCTGTTGACGTGGGAAAGGGAAAGATTGCATGCACCATGGCCAGGAGAAGGGGCCTTGCAATGGGAAGGGTTGTTGACCCTGAAGATCTTAAATAAGTAACTAGCAGACAAGAGGCATTGGAGGAGGAGAAAGACAGTACACAAGACAGAGGCAAAGACCATCAAAAAGACGCATCTGAACCAGATTAAACCATCATGGACCCTATGAAATACCTATTTCTCAACTCCTATCTCTGCCAAATCCACTTCCTGCTTTGTGAATGCTCCTGAAATCCGAATGCTGTTGGGGAGGCGACTGCCCAGTAACGCTGGCATCACGCTGGGCATCATATCGCCTTCACTTAAACCTATTTCTAGAGGAGTCAGAGCCTTTAATTGTGTTTCTAGTTTCTGGGGAGTATTGTGTGCCTGTGTGTCTTTTAGGGTGCTGACGTAATACTCTCAGCTATGCTGAGTTGTAAGGATGAGATTTAAGAGGTGCCACGTGATCCCACTGACAACTAGAATCCCTCACATGACCCCTTCTTTCTAAGTCTTGCTCACACTGGGCACGACATTGTTTCTTTGATCGTCCCGACCTCAGAATATCTTAGACCGGCGTCCAGGTTCCATGCGCAGATGTTTCTCATTGGTGGCTTGAGTCAGTAGATTTGTGAGATTCTGAGCTTGATAAACGAGACATATTTACATATTTATGGCTTTCTCCTTAGGCTATAATCACCAACAGATGAGTGAAGGACAAAGGCAGAAACCTGAATTTTACAGCCGCACAGCATCGGAGTCAAACGTCTACTTGAACAGTTTCCATTACCCAGATCGCAGCTACAAGGACCAGGCCTATGACACGCTGAGCCTGGACAGCTCAGACAGCATGGAGACCAGCATCTCTGCCTGTTCCCCTGACAACATATCTAGGTAAGACTTGGTGAGAGCCACCTTCTAGTTTCAAACATCAACTCATCAGTTTGAGACATGTTGTATATTACAAGCCCAAATTTCTGATATAAAATCTATAATGCAGAAGGGGTTTGGGAATCATGGGGACCCTGGGAAGTCAAACCCTTTCATCATATGTTTCTCGCTGGCCATACATGATATGGTCGACTTTCTCACTTCACGTTTTTATGCGTGCTTTCTAATTTACACTGTGCTTCAAACCTCAAGTTACCTACCTCTATTGGTAAACCCCAAATTCCATTTCCGCTTTTTAAATCATTATTAATAAGGCAATGGTCTTTAAAAACCCAGTCAGAATTTCAAAAGCTCTTTTGGCCCTTTTACTTTCGTAGAGAGAAAGCATTAGCATTAAATTTTGTATATTAAAATTTGTGCAAGGATTTTGCCTCTCATACTTGAGACAAGCAAAAGCAGTGCTATGAACTCAGGAGCACGCCCATCTACATTATAAGTTAGCGGTGGTAGTTACCCTTTGCTGAAGCCTTGACCACAAATGCCCGGTCATCTACTGGGTAACATGAAACCCAGATCCAGCATTGTGGCTCCAGCCACATCTGCCCCTCCTCTTTCAGCATTCCAGGATGAGAGCCCCCAGCATACTGATAAAGTTAGCGCTTAGCATCTTCTCATAGTATGAACACAGAGTCAGGGTTTTGGAATTCAGTAAAAAGGCAAGAGTGAAAACAGGAGTCTTTATAAGTGGCTTCTAGAATATTCTCGCACAAGGTTCTAAAATTTAAACAGAATAAGAATTTTGTAGATTTTGCCCTTGTTTTCTAAGACTTAAGACATATTTTTCTTTTAAATTTGAGTCAAATGTTTTAAAATGTATTCTCTGAGCTGGCGCACACCTGTAATCCCAACACTCTGGGAGGCAGAGGCAGGTGGATTTCTGAGTTCAAGGCCAGCCTGGTCTACAGAGTGAGTTCCAGGACAGCCAGGGCTATATAGAGAAACCCTGTCTCCAAAAAACCAAATCCAAAAAAACAAACAAAAAAAAAAAGTATTCTCTGACTATATATAGATATACATATACATCTATATACATATCATTTATATGTGTGTGTGTTTATATAGATGTATGTATGCTTTTATGCATGTATATATGATGTATTTTTCTCATATTTACTCCATTAATCTTCTGGGTTTTTTTTTAAAGATTTATTTATGTTATGTATACACTGTCGTTCTGTTCATGCATATCAGAATCGGGCATCAGATCCCATTACAGATGGCTGTGAGCCCCCATGTGGTTACTGGGGATTGAACTCAGGGCCTCTGAAAGAGCAATCAGTGCCCTTAACCACTGAGCCATCTCTCCAGCCCTCCATTAATCTACCTCTGAACCCCTTTCATTTCTGTGTATCCAAGACTTTTTTTTCTGACCCTTGAGTGTAGCAACAGTGTAAATAAGGATGCTGAAATAGCGAGGCCACTGCCAGCTCCAGTCATTTTCTGGTTGTCCTAAAAATGATGTTTCAACAAAAAAAGCGAAGGCGAATGCGCCCACAACTCAGTAATTCCATCGCTCTACAAATGGCTTCTTGTGACATAATAAACCACAAAGCCAAGTTTGTGTCACTAGGATTTCAGGATGGAATTACTTACTTAATAGACTTATAATTTTGGGATACTTTAATGGATAGTTTAAAAAAGACTTCAGCACAGCAAAACAACAACAACAAAAAAAATTGTATTAGTTCTTGCCTGGTCTCTGGACTAGTTTCAGGACAGTCCTGAGGAAGGCACACTTCTTCACAGCACACGTTCCAAACTCTCTGTTTCCTGTGTGCCTGGGATTCATCATGGTAATTTACAGAATAAGAAGGCATACAGGTTTACCTTAGTATTGATATGCTTTTCAAAAGTCTTCTCTTTAGAGTTACTTATTTTACTTTATGAGTGTTTCGCCTACTTGCGTGTCTGCACTGTGTGGTGCCTGGCCCCTACGGAGGCCCAAAGAGAGCATCAGATACCCTAGATTCGCCGGCAGATGTATACACAGTTAATTACAGTTACAGACAGGTGTCTCGTGGGTGCTGGGAACTGAACCCGGGTCCTCTGGAGAGGCAAAAGGTGCACAAAACCACTGAGCCATCCCTCTAGTCCACAAAATGCAGTAAAACCACTGAGCCATCCCTCTAGTCCACAAAATGCAGTGTTTAAGGTAGTGGCACACAAGTAAATTCTTTTTTAAATTATTTATACTATTTTTTTAGATTTATTTATTATTGTTTATTTATTTATTTATTTATTTTTAAGTATATGAGTACACCATTGCTCTCTTCAGACACACCAGAAGAGGGTATCAGATCCCATTACAGATGGTTGTGAGCCACCATGTGCTTGCAGGACCTCCAGAAGAGCAGTCCATACTCTTAACCACTGAGCCATCTCTCCAGGCCAGAAGTAAAATTCCTGATTGTCTCTTTTTCACTTCAGACTCTACTTTTTGTTGACACATTCTACTTTTTGTTCAGTTTTTGACACTGGGAATAAGTGCTTAGTGATATCTAACCCTGAGCCATTGTTACCCACGACGGTCAGCACTGTAGGGTCAGTCCTGGGTCAAACAGCTATGAGCAATAATGGTGTCTGTGCGCAGTGACTTACCTGGAATGACAGCTCTACAGGAATATTGTCATATAGAGATCCAAGGGACAGATGTGGCTCACCAAACTGAAACACGTGCACAGTGACGGACATGGTAACGGGCTTGGGTTTGGTAACCACTGTGCCATATACCTAACATATCACAGTATCACATCATATCCCATAAATATGTACAGATACATACTTGATAACGATAAGAACAAAAGATACGTAAACAAAGAGAAAACTAAATAATGAAAATCCAAATAAATATAAATTATATAAAATGTAACAAGTCATGTGGTGGATGATGGTGAGTTTGTTTCTTCTATGTGTAGGTGTCTGTATATATGTATGCCTGGTGCATGGTGCGTGTGTGCTTGCACGTGTGTGTGTGTGTGTGTGTGTGTGTGTGTGTGTGAGAGAGAGAGAGAGAGAGAGAGAGAGAGAGAGAGAGAGAGAGAGAAGAACCCACAGCTTAATGTTAATGTACCCCAGGCAAGTGCTGTACCATTCATCTTTAGCCCCAAAGTCCTATTATTTTAATTCAGGGGTTTTTAAGACCTGTGATTTAGTAGAGGCATAGCTGTATACATGTGATCATTGACAGCACCGTGGAAGATGCATATAGTTCATGCTGCCGTGTGGCCTACAGCTATGTAACGTCCTCAGCTTTCTCAGTTAGTTCAGTGACATTTGTTCCCTTTCTGCCTATGAAGTTAAGTATTGTCAATGGAAGCGATAAAGACAGCTATATCCGGCTCCAGTCAGCGAGTACTTGTGGGCATCGGTAATAGTGTCTGGGTTTGTAACTGTATATGGGATGGATCACTAGGAGGGGCAGTCTCTGCATGGTCTTTCCCTCAGACTCTGCTCCACACTTTGTCTCTGTATCTCCTTCTATGGGTATTTTGTTTTCCCTTCTAAGAAGGACCAGAGCATCAATACTTTGTTCTTCCTTCTTCTTGGGCATCATTTGATATATGAATTGTGTCTTGGGTATTCCAAGCTTCTGGGCTAATATCCATTAATCAGTGAGTGCATTCCATGTGTGTTCTTTTGTGATTGGGTCACCTCACTTAGGATGATATTTTCCAGTTCCACCTATTTGCCTAAGAATTTCATTAATTCATTGCTATTAATAGCTGACTAGTATTCCATTGTGTAAATATACCACCTTTTCTGTATCCATTCCTCCTTTGAGGGACATCTGGTTTCTTTCCAGCTTCTGGCTATTATAAATAGGCCTGCTATGAACATAGTGGAGCATGTGTCCTTATTACATGCTGGGGAATCCTCTGGGTATATGCCCAGGAGTGGTATAGCAGGGTCCTCCGGTAGTATCATGACCAGTTTTCTGAGGAACCGCCAGACTGATTTCCAGAGTGGTTGTACCATCTTGCAACCCCACCAAGAGTGGAGGAGTGTTCCTCTTTCTCCACATCCTCACCATCACCTGCTGTCTCCTGAGTTTTTGACCTGGAAGGCTCTGCTAGTGCATGACAAATACTGAGGGGGGACACTCTCAGCCAGCCATTGAACTGAGTACAGGGTCCCCAATGGGGGGACTAGACAAAGGACCCAAGATGCTGAAGGGGTTTGCAGCGCCACAGGAGGAACAACGATATGAGCCACCCAGTACTCCCAGAGCTTTCGGGGACAAAAACATTAACCAGATAGTACACATGGTGTTACCCATGGCTCCAGATGCAAAGGCAGCAGAGGATGACCTTGTTGGACATCAAAGGGAGGAGAGGCCCCTGGTCCTGGAAAGGATCTATGCTGCAGTGTAGGGGAATACCAGGACAGGGAAGTGGGAGGGGTTGATTGGGAAACAGGGGGAGGGGAGATGGCTTATGGGACTTTCAGGGGGTGGGGGAGGGGGACCAGGAAAGGGGAAATCATTTGAAATGTAAATAAAGAATATCTCAAATACAAAAATAAAAAAATAAAACAAAAAAGGAATAAAGACTTTATGCATAAAATGAAAGGTTTTTTCCCCCTAGATTCTTATTATTAAAAGAATACAACATATGCTTTTGTATTTTGCCTAAAGGCTAATGGAAAGAATAGTAGGAAAAAGTAAGAAAGAGCAAAAAGATCCTTGTGTTCTGTTACTTGGGGAAAGCACCTGACTAGAACTTGGCCCCACACGCTACGCTTGTGGGATCCTCATATCCCTGAGTAGTTCCCTCTCTCACATCTGCTCCTAGTAGGACTGCAGTTCTAAGAAGATGAGTCATGTGTGCTGTTATTGTAGTCCTTCACCTCTTCAGACACACTCTCAGTCCTAGGTGTAAGCCATCTTAGGTTTGATTCTGCCAAAAACAGTTGAGGAGGCTAAGAGATGGGTTGATTGGCCACCCCAAAGACCAAATGACTCATGAGGAATATCCTTCAAATTGTGCATGCTTTGATTGTGACAAGTAATTTGACCCATGTGTGTGTGTGTGTGTGTGTGTGTGTGTGTGTGTTTGTCTGTGTGATTTGATTGTGACTTAAAACTTGGTGTGTGTGTCTGATCAGGTGAATGGTATGTTTTTTTAAATATACTTTTTATTAATTCTTTGACAATTTCACACATGCACACAGTGTATTTTGGTCCCATTCATCCTCCCTGACTCCTCTCCCTCAGCAAATCTTCTTAAAAGGCCTTCTATTTGCTTCAGTGCCAGCACATCCAATATCGCCAGAATAGAAGAAATGGAGAGACTCTTGAAACAGGCTCACGCGGAGAAGACACGGCTGCTTGAGTCCAGGGTAAGATGGTCAGCTCCTGGAGGGAGTTGGGGCTGGACGGTGGTGGCAAGGGACCCTCCCCTTGCCAGCGGCCTTCTTTCAGGGGTCTTACTGGGTGCTGTGACCTTGGGAGCTGCTCTGCCTCCTTTCCTTTTCCAAAAGAAAAAGTGCTAAAGAGTTGTTGCCCAAGACCCCCTTCCTGCACTTCTGTGCCTTGAAACTTCAAGCATGTGCCTGTGTTTCACACACTGGACTCTGCTTTCTCTACTGCCTCTCCTCCCCCTGTGATGGCCAGTCGGAGTTGTAGGTTTCTTTCTTTTTTTTTTTTTTTTAAGGAATAGGGAAGAATGATATTTCTTCATGCTTTTTCCCTCCCAACTCCTGCTGGCATGGTATTGTGATATCCAAAACCCCCAAGGGATTGTGACTATTTCAGGTCAGAATCAGAAGAACTTCCTTGGGACTCTCCCACCCCCATCCCCAAAGCAACGCCTTTGCATCCTGCCCCGAGGGCACCTCCTTTCCTTTTCCAACTTCCTACAAAACTTCCTCTGTGGCCTTCAGCCAGGAGGCTGCACTGCGGTAACAGGAGTTGGAGAGTTGGAGGGACCAGTGGCCTTCACCCAGGGGAGTCTCCCAGAGAACAGCTTAGGCTTTACGGCTAGTGCTGCATGACATTTGAAAAAGGGAGAACAAAATGGCTGGATGCAGTCGCAAGCCAAATTTCCACCGAAGACTAATGTTTACTTGTTGCTTGGTTAACGAATAGCATACGGTGACGTTGGGAGCTCTGCCGGGGTGCCCACTGTTTGTGCTAGGTCAGGCTATGTATTGTAAGAAAGCCAGAAGACAAGATGGAATCTGTTTAATGAGAATGTGGGTATTTATTTCTGAATCCCTTCAAGTATAATTGCCACAATTTAAAATAAGGCTTGTTTCGTCCGTCTAATGATAATTAGGAACGGGAAATGGAAGCCAAAAAACGAGCTCTGGAAGAAGAAAAACGACGCCGGGAAATCCTGGAAAAACGGCTGCAAGAAGAAACCAGCCAGAGGCAGAAGTTAATCGAAAAGGAAGTCAAAATAAGAGAGAAACAAAGGGCACAGGTTGGTCCATCAGTGTGGATACGTAGGTGTGGGTTGCCCCCTGGTGGTCATTTTGTAGAAGACCTTAGTTCTGTCTTGCAACGCCTGGTGTTTGGCAGAATGGTTAAGAAAAAACATGTGGGTTAGTGTGCGGGTTGTGATCATCTCAGGCCTTCTAGGAAACTGCCGTAGAACTACTCCAGCAATAGCAGAACTTTGCTCCACTCGCCTGTGATTATATGTTCTTCTTAAATGCTGGAGAGAAAGAGAGACTTCTATCCATTCTCTGGGAGAATGAATATGTTTTGTCAAGCTTTGAAAAGGGGCATTGCAATGGTCATTGAAAACACACACAGGGGGCCAGAGAGACGACCCAGCAGTTAAGACACTTGCTGGTCTTCCGGAGAACTGGAATTCTGTTCCCAGACAAAACTCAGATCTGGAAGCTTTCAACTGCCCTCGCCTATAACTCCAGCTCTACATGGTTCAATGCCTTTATCTGGACTTTTCTGGTACTGCACTCAAACTACACATTTACACATTTACGCGCACGCGCGCGCGCGCGCGCGCGCATGGACACACACACACACACACACACAATTAAAGGTAAAAATGTCTAATTAAAATGTTTTTTAAAACAATTTTATTGAGAGATAATAGATAGTTTAGAATATATACACATATATATGTATAGTTTGTAATATATGCATATACTGTTATATATGAATACATCTATACACATCATTATGTATGTATATATACATATATGTATTTAAAATTACCATCTATACTCTGTATATATGAATATGTATGCATACACACACAGACACACACATATACACACCACACACTCCAAACTAAGAATTTTGTTGAGGGGAGGAAGGAGGCAGTCTCTAAATGGGAACTTTCCAAAACAGGATAAATTTAAGTAATACCAACCCAGTTTCTTAGTATAGTGGTAGTATTTGTTCCCTTTTTCTAACCACATATGTCCTCATTCTCACACCAATCTATAATACATGTTCCTGAAATAACCAAACTCAGCTGAATTAAGTAAAACCATTTATCTGGTTTTACTTTCTTTCTTGGTCATCGCAGATTTGAATCCCTGTCTTTCCCATTATAGCTGTTCATATTATGCATGTTTTCTGAGAATGAAGATACTGAAATGCTACCTCATGAAAAGCTCACACCAGTTTTATAGGAGTCAGTAGACTCTGAGGCAGAGTATTGTTTACCCCACTGTCTCTAGTTGCTGACCGTTTTCCGACAGTGCCTGGCCACTGTCTGTAAAGCTGTCAGGTGTGGAGGGGCATTCGTCAGCCTGTGGCAGCTGCCTTGCAGTGAAGGCAGAATACTGGGGGAAACTGGAAACTGAAATGGATCCCTTTATTGGATTATGCTCTGACCTCTGCTGAAGTCTGATAGGTGGTGAAGGTCGCCCGTGCGTGGTTAATATCTGAAGCCAAACCAAAGGGCAGAGTTCTATTTTGGTCTTGATTAGAATAGGGTTTTCCTCCAGCGATGTGATTAGATCATTTCCTAAGGGCAAAAGCATGGAATTATTTAACAGAGAGAGAGAGAGAGAGAGAGAGAGAGAGAGAGAGAGAGAGAGAGAGAGAGAGAGAGAGAGAGAGTTTGGAAGCAGCATCCATGGTGGTCTGTGCTCCCCGGATGCCATTAACCTTGGTCCTCTGCTCCTGCACAGCTCCCCACGTTCAGTCCGGCATCAATTCTACCCCTCAGGTTACCCTGCCCTCTCTTTTCAAAGCGTGCATCTCTGCCTTGAATAGCTACCCTAATAATGTTAACCTCTGGGGGATCTTTTGGGGCTTATACCTACCAAACAGTGTCTGTCTAATCAGTCTGTGTCCAGATTGGTTACCTTAGGGGAACCGTTGTGTCGTGATGGGAGAAGAGGACCATTTCCTGGGGAGAAAGAACCCTGGTCTGCCCGGAGCAGCTGGGGGGCAGTGTGCCTCATTCCCTGCGCGGTTTCCTGGTTGACTTCTGATGTTACGTTTGGGAGGGCTTTCCATTCCCACATCTGCCTTTCTCAAGGAGGAGAACCAACAGGCCCACCGCTAGCCACGCCTTCTTAAGAACTACCTGGTCTTTAGTCTCCAGGGGATAAGTGTTACCTTCTAAATTACTTGGCGTCTTGAGCTTCAGTCCGACACTCCTTCTTACATCTAGCATAATGCAGTCTGGAGGTTAAAAAAAACAAGAAAACAGCTATCGTCTATACACTATGGATGAAAGGTGTTTGCGCTTTTCCAGGCTCGTCCCCTGACTCGCTATCTGCCTGTCCGGAAGGAAGACTTTGACTTGCGGAGTCACGTGGAGACTGCCGGCCACAATATTGACACCTGTTTTCACGTGTCAATCACAGAGAAGACTTGCCGAGGATACCTCATCAAAATGGGTGGAAAAATTAAAACGTGGAAAAAACGCTGGTTTGTTTTTGACCGGAATAAGCGAACATTTTCTTACTATGCAGGTAAATGATAAAAAAAAAAAGCAAAAACAAAAACAAATCATGATATATTCAAATCTGTTAAAAATAAAAGGAAATTGAAAGTCATTGTGTGAACCTAGAAAATTAGAGAGGCTGAGGCAGGAAGATCATTTGAACCTACCAGTATGTGACTAACCTAGATTCTATCTCAGAAAGAAAAAAAGAAATAGAAACAGAAAGAGAGAAATAAAGAAAGGAGTTCATATATACAATAAGTAACAGCAATGATAACTTGGTAGGCATACATTAGTTTATATTCACATTTATAGAGTCAGATATGAGTTTCACTTTTTACAAGTAGCAATCATGCGACTTCTAAAAGTGTAAATTAATCCATTATCTTTCTGAAATAAACTAAAGTTCAAATATGTATTAAATAGAACATAGTTTTACATGAAATTATTGCCCTTTAAACCACAAAGCCATTAATATGTATCCTTTGACATATGACCTGTTTACGTTACACGTAACCAGGTAGCCCTAGTTGCCAGCGGTTGAGCTGTGGCTTGTAAGGTAGACTTGATCTTCCCAGAGTAGAGAGCACAACTCATCAGCAGGCTAGGGGATGTGCAAGCATTCATTAGGGACTGGACGGGCTTTGGGCTTCTTCAATGCTCGACTGTGGGAAACACACACTCCTGAATGTTGTGAATACACAGTGTAACGGGAACACACACTTAAATGCCTCTTGGATGAGGCATGGAGGTACACAGCTGCAGCCTTATCACTAAAGGAGTGAAAACAGGACAGCGGCGAGTCTGAGGCTAACCTGGGCTATGCTACTCAGTGAGAGACCCTGGCTCCAAACAACGAGATAAAGATGCGAATTAGCATTTTATTTACATGGGCATCAAATGTGAAACATGCCCGTTACAAGCATTAGACTAGTCCAAGTCTCTCCTGCTGCTGAGGAATGGCGGTATCACACCAGTATGGGTTCAGGGAATTGAACCCAGGTCCTCTGGAAGAACAGGCAGTACTCTGAACCACTGAGCCATCTCTCCAGCCCCGGGGTCTGCTTTCTTATCCAGAGTCTCTCGTAAGGGTCCACAGTAGCAACCTTCAGTGCAATAGAAGAGCTATGTGCTTCATAAGAAATCCAGTCTATCATCCATGGACATGAACACTTATCGTCCGACACATAAACACATTTGTGTAGCGTGCTAGTCTTTATAGACAACCTCACTCAGAATGTTCCAAGAGAACAGGTTAAAGGACTTGGAAGACAGAGTGTCCCCATTACTCCATGTTTTTCTTGTTTGTGAGCCTGATTTCACCGTCTGTTCGTCAGGTGTGCAGTTCAGGGACCCTACCAGCTCTCTAAGACCTCCCTCCCTCTAACCCATGCAAAGGCTGTTGCTAAACTGAAACTTTCAGTTGCTGATTTTCAATTTTATTTTAAATACAAAATTTTGGCACAGTCAGGACTCTGATACCCAAACCGATAAGAAGGAGATTCCTCCGGCTAGTCTGCCTTCACATCAGAACTGACTGAGCAGCAGAATGGCCTCGGGCCGATGCAGGCAGCTCGGCCCTGTTCACAGCGGTCCGTCATCAGGCCTGTGTGCTGGAGGCTAGCCTATTCTACATAGTGAGTTCGAGAACCTCCATGGCTATGTAGAGACCCCGTCTCAAAATTAATCAATTCGTTAGTTAATTAAAAATAAATAAAACATTAGACATGTTCCTTGGCAGTGTCATACGTGTATAAAAGGTATCCTGGTTGTTCTTGCACTCACCCTTTCTTATCTCCCCCGAGCCTGTTAGCCTCTTTGTTCTCTACCCAGTTCTTTCCCACATTCACGTCTGTTCGTCTCACGGCCCATTGAGTATAACCAGAGTCCTCCCGCGTGACCACAGGTTTGGCTTATCCATCGGAGTCTGGTGGCCTCACCTGGGTTACTGCACGAACCCTGGGTCATCTGAGGTCATTTAAATGCTAAGTAAATATTTCAGTAAGGATCACAACTCAGGAACTTATGTCTTTTCCTCTTCATCAGTGATATCAAAGTTCTTAACACTCCCCTATCTTTGCAGACAAGCATGAGGCTAAATTAAAAGGAGTGATATACTTTCAAGCCATCGAAGAAGTGTATTATGATCACCTCAAGAATGCCAATAAGGTAACTATCAATTTCCTAAGTTTCTGAAACTTTTTTTTGGGGGGGTGCTGGGGGTACCTAGGGCCCTTTGCACTCCAGGCAGCTATTTTATCCTCAGGCCCCTTTCATGTTCTGTTTTTTTTTTTTTTTTTTTTTTAAAAAAAAAAAAAAGCTCCCACTATGTTGTCCAGACTGGCTTTGAACTTGCAATGCTCCTGCCTCCTGGGTAGTTGGTGTGATGAGCACATGCAGCTATGCCTGGTTCAATTCTGTAGTTGGAATATGTTATTAAGTTACAGAGAAAGTTATTTAGGGGTTGTAAATGACTTAGAGCTTGTGTTCTTACCAGATGGACAGATGTGTCCAGAGCAGTGCTGCACGTTAAAACTGGCAGTGAGTTACATGGATGGTTGGTTTTCATGGTAAAGCCAAGGTGACACAAGAAAGGTTCTGGATATAAGTATTTTGTAGCTGTTGAAAAGCCACCCTCCAAGCTATTTGGAAGGAAGTACTTATTATATAATTAGGAAGGCAATCAAAACTTATCTAGACCTTCAAAAGGCCAGTAATAACCACTGCTATTCATTGAGTGTCTCCTATCAATCAGATCTTACGCCTTACCATTTAGTCAGTGAATCAGTGAGCTCTGCATGAAATTGTGTGTCTAAAGACCCAGAAGATGGCCCATCCTGGGGATTGCTGTACAGGGTGGAGTGGAACATCGTAGGCAGCATAAGTAAGACCTTTATACATTTCTGTCAGAGGCAATATTTAAAGCAAAAGAACCTTCACGTGTCCATGTTGATGTTCAACTTTCAATGTGCTTCTTTGACCTTATCTTCTTGTTTTGAATTCCAGAGTCCTAATCCATTACTCACCTTTAGCGTCAAGACGCACGACAGAATCTATTACATGGTGGCCCCTTCTCCGGAGGCCATGCGGATCTGGATGGATGTTATAGTGACCGGAGCGGAAGGATACACCCACTTCCTGTTGTAGTGAACTTGGGCCGTGGTCCACTTCCGGGAAGACTGTCTCTTAACAAGAATGACGCCATATCCAGTCTCAGATGGAAAGGCCTGATGGACCCATCCCTTTAGCTGTGTGCACTCAGAACTCTTTTTATACTGAGAAGCCTTTCGTACAAAAGGAAGCAGGGCCCATAGTGATAGAACTGGAGCTCCTACGACAAAAAAAAAACAAAAAAACCAAAACACTATCTTGATAAAAGCATCATTTGGATACACACTTTGTTTTTATCAGCTGGTGTTGGTTAAATGAACTTAACAGTTTACACAATATCTGTAAATATGTACTTAGAAATACAAGATTATTTTAGCACCCAGCTCATCACCCTTGGTGGTCACCTGCCTTCTTTCTAGGGAGTAGAATTTTATAAAAATAGACAATGACTTAGAAGGCAACAGGTTTTAGACATTTTGCCTTAGTTTTTAAATACTGCACCCAAACCAAAGACTTGGCTTGACTCCTGTTTGACATCAGTGTTGCTCTCTAAATACTCTTTAAAATGGGATTTTGATGTTAACTCTATAAGCTACTGTGCCTATATAACAAACCACTTTCTTAAAAGAATAAAACCCCCAAAAAAACCCTCCATGTTTTAAGAAAACGCCATCTCAGACAACAGACCCCTGCAACATCAGGCAGTTTGAATTAAGGAGAATATTTAGTGGGGGGAGCCTGTTCTGTCGAAGATTCCTCTGTTCCCGGAGCTGAGAATGAAAGCAGCCAGTAGCCAGTCTCCTCCAGACTGCCGGATTCCTCTTGCTTATGAAGTGAACATGTTATTAGCATTTTCATGTGGTGTAACTATGAGACCTTCTCTATTTCACTGAAAAATCTAAGCAATTAAAATATCTTTTTTTTCCAAAAGAAAACAAAAATTCAAATGAACATTCTCTATGCTGTACCTTTTTCTATGCATCTTTACAAATAACCTTGGTTTTAAGAGCTAATAATGTTTGTTGAATGAAATGACTTCGGGCAAGTCTCTTTTATAATCATGTTTCAAGTGCCATGTGTGTGTGTGTGTGTGTGTGTGTGTGTGTAAGTATGAACAAATTATTTTCTAAAACATACCAAATGGATAGAAGTAGAAAATAATGTTTAGAAATGTGTCCATTAAACTGTCAGGCCTTACTGGGTACAATTGAAAAAGAAACTTCCAGTGTACTTTTCTATCTTCATATATGTTACCAATAATAAGATTTTGCAACTGGATGATGCAAGGTTTTACTTGAATAATGAGGGACAAAGATCATGACTGTAGGAGGTAATTTTTTTTGTCTGTGATTTTTGCAGAGGTTTCCCCTTCAATGCTAGTGATCTTAAACATTAAAATGCAATTGTTAAGATTTGGTTGCTTGGTGCAAAGATACAATTTGTCTGTACTGTACTTTCCTCCTAGTATTGTAAGGGTATTCTAATCAATTTGCATATCATAAGTCTTTTAGATATGTATGTGTGTTAAATGTACACAGTTTGAATTAAAGTCTTGACCTGATTACATTTGAATATCTCTCTCTCTCTCTCTCTCTCTCTCTCTCTCTCTCTCTCTCTCTCTCTCTCCTCTCTCTTGGCAATCACCTATCTGTAACATAACAGAGAATGGATTAATCAGCTACAGTCAGTGGTAGAATCTACATAAAGATTGGTATGTGCTGACATTATGATTGCATATTTATAAACTAAATTAATTGGAAGCATCCCTGGCCACATTCCTACCACTGACAAAATGACCTGAATGCTGAAACACCTCACACATTATTCTTATATTTTGGTATAATTTAGTTAACACTGAGGTCTTCAAGGGATACCCTGCCTGGAAGAGAAGAAGCTACAACGCAGAATACAGCTCTGAGACCTCATTTGGTGGGGGATCTCTTTCTTCTGGATGTCAGAGAGAGAAGCTATCATCAAAAAACAAAAACAGAAACAAAAACAAAACTTCTTTTACTTTTGTATGTTGATGCAGGAAATAGTGCCCCCAAAAATGCCCTTACAGGAAACAAACTGTTCTACTTCAAGCCCATTACTGTCACAGAAAGTATTTGGACAGTGCCATGAAACCACCTGGGTTCCTCGTTTGTTTTTGCTGGTTAAGTGTGGACTGAGAAAGTAATTCATGGGCTACCCCCTTTCTGTGTATATATACAATATTTTCTTGATTGTGGTAAGTCACATGATTTATAGAATTCTGCTACATATAAAGTATAAGGAGACCCTCAAAAATAGAGCAAAAAAGGGAGGGAGGCTAACTATCTTTGCAATCACCAAAGAGCTGCACGTGCAGGTGTCTGCTGATAAGATGCAAAGGGTGAGGCGGTGGATGCCATCGCCTTTGCGAGTCAGTCCTTTGCCATCTCTGTCTGCCCTGGCGGGAGAACAGGCAAAGTTATGTTTCATTTACTGCAGAGCATCATGAAAACCCCAGTTTTGTCACTGGCCAAGGTTCATACCAATGACTTCGGTGACAGTGATAGGAGAGAGAGAGACAGAGACAGAGATAGACAGAGACAGAGAGAGACAGAGGACAGAGTGAGAGACAGAGAGAGATTGATTGATTGATTGATTGATTGATCAATTGATTGACTGCCAGGCAGAAGAGAGGGTTTTTCTGCAGATTCTATGGGATTTATGAGGCATCTCGCTTTAGCATATCCAGGTGGGTACCGGCCTACTTCACGCAGTAACAAACTCTCTTAATGAGGTTTCAACACTGTCCACAGTCCCCAGGAGTTCTTGTAACTAAAACTAAACATAGGCTGTACGGCTATGATGTGTTCCTTAATGTTTTCTATTATTTTCACACAAAGAGGACTTTAATTAGTTACCTTAGGAACGGGGCATAGACAACTGACACTAAATCAAACTTATTTAAAAACAAACAAACAAACAAACAAAACTAAAGACTTGCTAGTGCTAGAAGCAAGCTGGGCTATTCAATCAGCCTTTGGTCACATGCTTCCTGTATGAGAGACACAGCAATGCTCAAGGAAAAGGTTCGTCTTCCTCCAGCAAGCTTCCCCAGCATGGTTCGTGTTCTCAAGGCTCCAAAGACATGCCTGTCTCCCAGTGCCTGCCCTTTGCTGTTATCTTTGGCACCAACGACTGTTCCCAAATTTCTAAAAGGATGCTATCCAAGTTTGCATCTGTTGTTGTGATAAATAGCATGACTGTCTTAGGATTTCACTGCTGTGAACAGACACCATGACCAATGCAAGTTTTATAAAAGACAACATTGAATTGGGGCTGGCTTACAGTCTCAGAGGTTCAGTCCATTGTCATCAAGGCAGAAACATAGCAGCATCCAGGCAGATATGGTGCAGGAGGAGCTGAGAGTTCTACATCTTCATCTGAAGGCTGATAGTGGAAGACTGACTTCCAGGCAGTCAGGGGGAGGGTCTTAAGCCCACACCCACAGTGACACACCTACTCCAACAAGGCCACACCTCCTAATATGGTCACGTCCTGGGCTAATCATATACAAACCACCACATTCCACTCCCTGGCCCCCATATGCTTTTCAAACATGAGTCTATGGGGGCCATACTTAAACATAGCATAATGCAAAATACATTTAGTCCAACTTAAAAAATCCCTGTAGTCTATAGCAGTCTCAACAGTGTCAAAAGTCCAAAGTTCAAGGTCTCTTTTGAGATTCATCCAATCACTTAACTGTAATCCCCCAAGCAAGACAGGAAACCAGCTGGGCAAAGTCCAAACTCTGCATCTCCATGTCTGATGGCAAAGCAGTCTTCAGATATCCTTTTTCATCTTTGTTGACTTCAACTAGGTTCTTTCTCCTGGGCTTGTTCCACTCCCTGTTAGCAGCTTTCCTTGGCAGGCATCCTGTGGCTCTGGCATCTTTAAAATCTTGGGTACCCCAAGTCAATTTCAGCTTCACAGCTTCTTGTTCCAATGTCTGAGATCCACACATGATCTTCTGTGCATCTCCAAAGAGCTGGTGTCACTTCTCCTGCTCTGCCCTCTGTAGCACTCTAAGTTCAGATTGATCCACTCTGCTGCCACTGCTGTTCTTGGTGGTCATCCCATGGTACTGGCATCTCCAATATGCTAGGGTCTTCCACTGCAACTATGCTTCACCAAAGCCTCTCATAGGCTCTCTTCTTGGTACCAAGCTTCAACTCCTTTGTATGACCTCTTCAGTCCTGGGCTGTCAATTACAACTGAGGATGCACTTTCACCAATGGCCTTCCATGGCCTCTCACAGTGCCAAACCCAGCTGTTCTTCAGGATGCCTTCATGCCCTTCAAAACCAGTACAACCTGGATGATTCTTACACATTACCAAGTACAGCTGCAGCATGAGGTACAACTTTATTTATCTCTAGAACACAGCTTCTTTGTGCTCTCAGAAAACACTTACCAGAAGATTTCACCTCAGTGATGCTGGTCTTTTCTTAATCACCACTAATTTCATAGCTTCAGCTAATTAGCATCAATTGTCCCAGTAGTCTCCTTCTTCTCTTGAATATACAGCCAGAGACACATGGCCAAAGCTGTGAGTTCTGCTGCTTGCCGGAGCTGGAACATTGGCCCCCTTGTTCTATTACATTATCACTGGCTTTCTTTTTCCCACTCCTTCACTGCCTAAGTTGGCTGCCCTGGATCTTGCTCCATAGACTGACTTTGAACTCAAAGAGATCTGCATGTCAGTCTCCAAAGCACTGGGATTAAAGGTGTGGTCCACCAAGCCTGGATTTAAGTTTTTCTTCACCTAGAATTTGCTCTGTTCTAGGTTGGCCTTGAACTCAGAGATCTGATTATCTTTGAGTCCTGGGATTAAAGACTTGTACTATCATGCCTGAACCTAAATTTAGCTGGGTGGAATCTTGCCCTAAGGTCACCACTCCCTTAATTCAATTTAATATCCTTGAATTCAGCTCCATTTCACTTCCTTTTAATACTCAAGCTATATATTTTGTACTTTTCCTTTCTCATCTTGCTATGTTTGTTCAAAATTCTCTTAACCAGACTTAACCAGAGAACAAAGCCTTTGTTGGGACTTTTGAGACTTACTTTGCAGATGCAATTAATATAAATCTCTTTACCTTAGCCCTAAGCAGTCTCTTCAGGCAATGGCCAAAAGCAGCCATTTTCTTTACCAAAACATCACAAAAGCAGTCTCTCAGCCACATATTAAAGTTCTTCTCCACTGAAACCTCTTGGGCCATCAGGCCTACACAGTTCAAATGACCCTCAGCACCACTGTCTTCCATATTCCTACTAGGCTGTCCCATTAAGCCCCACTTAAAGCATTTCATGGCTTTCCAAATGCAAAGTCCCAAAATCCACATTCCTCCAAACAAAAACATGGTCATGACTATCATAGCAATACCCCAGTCCCTGGTACCAACTTCTGTATTAGTCTGGGTTCTCTAGAGTCACAGAACGTATGGGCAGTCTCTATGTAGTTAGGGAATTTGTCGATGACTTACAGTCTGTAGTCCAACTCCCCAACAATAGTCAGCAGCAGCTTCAGATGGAAGTCCAAGGATCTCGCAGTTGCTCAGTTCCACGAGGCAAGCCGGCAAGGAAGAATCAGTCTTCCTTCTTCCAATGTCCTTATATATGTCTCCAGTAGAGGGTGTAGCCCAGATTAAAGGCTGTAGGTCTCCAGCAGAGGGTGTGGCCCAGATTAAAGGTATGTGTCTCCATGCCTTTAATCCCAGATGATCTTGAACTGGAATCCATAGCCACTATGCTTCAAGATCTCAATGCTAAGATCCAGGTCAGAAACTTATATCTCTGAGAATCCAGATTAGGATCATAGGTGAGCCTTCCAATTCTAGACTGTAGTTCATTACAGATATAGTCAAGTTGACAACCAGGAATAGCCACTACAATGACCAAAGACAACTTAATGGAGGAAAGAGTTTATTTGGTTTACTGGTTCATCACTAACGAAAGCCAAGGCAAAAATTCACCATAGAGGCTTGAAGCAGAGACCACCAAGGACTATTGTTTACTAACTTGTTTCCATGCTCACTTACAATATCATCTTCCATAGCTCAGGCCCCTCCACTAGAGGATGGTACCACCCACAGTGGGCTACGACCACCTACATCAATCAGCAATTAAGAAAATGTCCCCACAGATGTGCCTACACACAGGACAATCTGATGAATGTGAACAATTGCCCAGTTGAGAATCCCTCCTTGCTAGGTGCTCAAGCTGACAAAACTTACCAAGACAAATAACATGGATTTACATAAAAACATATTTTACAAAGGACAATAATTTCAAGCAGAATAGACAAGATAAAGTCCTATACTTAGTGAGACTTGAGGCCCCCAAAATTACTTTGAAGGATGTCAGAATCCAGAGACCCTAGTATCACAATTTATTGAGTTATTTTCTATTGCCATTGATTTTAAACCCCCCCTACACACACACACACACACACACACACACACACACACCTTGCTTTTGTCTTTACAAACTGGTGCTATTGAAGGTAATACACAGCCGTATGAACTCGTGTTTAAAGGGAATCTAGCCAGCTTGGGCACAGCAAACGTGGCTCTGGAAGGCGTGGCCCTTCTATCTCGTTTCCTCTGCCTTGCTAGAAACTGTAGCCCCACCCAGGTCTATTCCCTTATTTGGTCACTTCCTGCTAACGCTGATTACCTAGTCCGGAAATCAAAGTATTTAAGTCCAGCAATCAAAAGCCCCCTTGCGATCAAGGACCTCCACATAAAACCAGACACACTGAAACTATTAGAAAAGAAACTTGGGAAGACCCTGGAGGACATGGGCACAGGGGAAAAGTTCCTGAACAGAACACCAATAGCTTATGCTCTAAGATCAAGAATTGACAAATGGGACCTCATAAAATTACAAAGTTTCTGTAAGGCAAAGGACACTGTCAGAAGGACAAAACGGCAACCAACAACGTGGGAAATGATCTTTACCAACCCCACATCCGACAGAGGGCTAATATCCAATATATACAAAGAACTCAAGAAGTTAGACCCCAAAGAACCAAATAACCCTATCAAAAAATGGGGTACAGAGCTAAACAAAGAATTTTCACCAGAAGAAATTCGGATGGCCGAGAAACACCTTAAGAGATGTTCAACATCATTAGTCATCAGGGAAATGCAAATCAAAACAACCCTGAGATTCCACCTCACTCCAGTCAGAATGGCTAAGATTAAAAACTCGAGAGACAACAAGTGCTGGCGAGGATGTGGAGAAAGAGGAACACTCCTCCACTGTTGGTGGGATTGCAAAATGGTAAAACCACTCTGGAAATCAGTGTGGCGGTTCCTCAGAAAATTGGGCATGCCACTCCCAGAGGACCCTGGCATACCACTCCTGGGCATATACCCAGAGGATTCCTCTGCATACAACAAAGATACATGCTCCTCTATGTTTATAGCAGCCTTGTTTATAATAGCCAGAAATTGGAAGGAGCCCAGATATCCCTCAAAGGAGGAATGGATACAGAAAATGTGGTATATTTATACAATGGAGTACTACTCAGCAATTAAAAATAATGAATTCATGCAATTTGTAGGTAAATGGTTAGATCTGGAAACTATCATCCTAAGTGAGCTAACCCAATCACAAAAGAATACACACGAAATGCAATCACTGATAAGTGGATATTAATGAGCCCAGAAGCCCTAAATACTCAAGGCACAATTAGCAAGTCAAATGACTCTCAAGAAGAAAAAAAGGAGAGGACCCTGGGCCTGTAAAGATTGGATCCAGTATTGTAGACCCAGAACAGAGAAATCGTGGGGGGGGGGGGGAAGAGTGGGGAATAGCATGGGGGGGAGAGGAATTATGGGACATATGGTGGGGGGTAACTGGGAAAGGGGAAAGCCTTTGGAATGTAAACAAAGAATATAGCTGTCCTAATGAACCTGTCCAATTAAACACCTTATCCTTACATGGGGTTCGCCTTTTAACCTTTATAAACTGCTATTTTCCTGTGGGCCATGTCTGTCTCCTCTCTATCCAGAGGCAGTCCTCTGTACCCCTCTGGAACAAATACCCCTTTCTCCTCTCTTGTCCTCTTCCTTCTCCCTCCTCCTCATTTCTAGTCTTTTGCTCCCTGCTCTTTGTGTCTCTGGGATACATCTTTTTGTGGTGGGAATTTGGTCGTGGGGTGTCTTGAGCCAATACAGGTCCCTTCAGTGCTCTTTTGATTTAGGATAGTCATAAAGGGAATGACAGTTGAAAGTACTAAAAATTATGTGTATTATAACAAGCATGGCCAGCTTGCCTGACAAAAGACTTTAGATTGTCTCCCATCAAGCCATATGTGAATGAGTGTTTTCAGTAGTTTTCCTTGTGACTGCTCCTTTGAATTTTCAGCAATCTGGTGAGTGGAAAAATGTTTGGGAGAGCGCAAAGAATGTTTGATGCGACTCCAATAATGTGACTTTAAGATTAAGGTCACCTCATGGAAACTTTTCCCCCATAGGCTGAAATGGAACCATAGGGAAGCGGTGATGCATGAAACCTAGCAATTTTTGTCCCAGGTCTTTGGGTCCTCCAAATGGTAACACCGTTTTCCATCTATGCACGCTCAGTTTGACCCTGGCTCCTTTCCGACATTCCCGCAGTTTACTGCGAAGAAAACTGGCCAAGGCCGCCAGAAGTCACAAGCCAAATGCCCTTTAGGGGTAACAGAACAACCTAGCAGGGACAGCGGCACTCGAGGCAGCACGCTTGCGCATGCGTCTCCGCGGGAGAACTAAATCCCACGTGATGCGAGTTAGCAACCTCCACCTTCCCGCGGACTGCGCGTGCGTGACTTCGGGACCGCGCGACCCGCGCACGTCTATAGTGGGCGCAGAGGCAGCTGGGAAGATGGCGGCCTGGGTACCTTGTCGGAGGTGGGGCTGGGCGGCTGTGTCCTTCGGCTGGCACCGAGGCCTGAGCGCGTCACTAGCTCGGAAGCCCCCGCGGGCATGGTGGCTCTCAGGTTAGTGTAGGGAAGGTGGGGCACTGCGGCTCTGTCGAAGGCCGGGCGATCGCCCAGTGCCCGCCTGGAGCCGGCTTGGCGCGCCATTCAAAACTGCTCCGGCTGCCTCGGCACTGAACGCTTCTGGGGAAGGCTCGCAAGAGTTTACTTTTCTGCCGAGGCCCTGCGGCGTTCTTGGAGGCCCTTGTTAGCGTTTACACTGCGATTTAAGGAACTCCGGCGATCTCGGAATCAAACGTCAAGACCAGGAGAGAGAAATTAAGATGTGCATTTAATATATTTGGCTATTAGATGCTCCTAGGGCTTTCCGTATCCATGTGTCAAATGTTTAGCCTTGCCTGTAGTGGTTAAGGAAACAAAGTGTGTATATACATGTAAATGCCGTCCTTAGACCTAACATCTGATTTTTTTTCTTGTTGAAAGAATTGGAGTTACTCTACAATGGAAACTAAAATTCGGATTAATAATATTACGTACATAGAATACATGACGTGTACATTGCATGTTATCCTTGAATAACATCCTTGGTGTGCTCTTCACATCTTGCCACACAGCTATTAGATAGCTGCATAGTGCTTGGAAAGGAATGCCATTATATAGCATGATTAATTTTTTAGAGTATGCAATCAGTTTAACTTAAGGGTGTGTACACACACACACACACACACACACACAAATGAGTTTTATGTATTGCCAGAAAGTATAGTATATCATTCGTTAACAAGAGTAAAAATACTTTTTTTAAAAATCTCTTTAGCAGTATTCATTAACAATATATGCATCAGGCTTTCTGCTAATCTATATTATATAAAGATGATTTATAAATTGAAGGTTGAATCCGTTATTTTATAACTAACAAACATTAATTCAAAGTAATGGCCTGAAATGAAATTGATTTGTTGAGAGGTAATGTCTGAAAGGGGATAAAAGAATAATTTGAGTGTTTAAATAAATAAATGAGAGATGAACATTAATATTGATACAATCTATTGACCAACAAAAACCGATCCCCAGTAGCCCTGTTTTAAATCCAGTTTTAAATCTGGCGCATTCTTCCATACTCTAAAACTTTGAATTTGGCACAAATACGGGATAACTTTAAAGCATTTGGTTCTTTGTGTGTGTTTGGGTTGGGAGTATGGATTGTTGGTGTTTGTGAGACAGGTTTTCACTACATAGCCTCTGCCTGGAAGCTGTAGTGGTCCCCCTGACTATGGCTTTTGTGTCTTGTGGTTATTGGGGTACACTGTTAGATTCTCTACTCATTTGTTTTCTCAAAAATAAACTGGACAAATTAAAAATGGGAAATAATTTTAGCAGATATAGTAAAGCTGCTTAATTTTTTTCTTTTTAAATAAGGGCTAGGATGGGTCAGCAAAGTAAGCCCTCGAAGGTTCACCATTTGCCCTGCAATATTTAAATAATTCTAAGGTGTATGTGTACCACTTACAAAAAGCCAGCCAACAGAAGTAAACGCATCAATTACAGAGCTGGTTTGAGAAGTGTATTTCCGAGAATGATACTTGACCCAAGCTTATTTTTAAAGGACCATCCTTCTGAAACCCCACATGTAGGAAATTATGGTGGTTTGTTAGAGAACTCTCTTGCCTTTCCTGGGAGGATTGCTCAATGCTAATCTGGTCAAAACAGCTCAGCACTTTGGGATCACTCCCTCCTTGCTAAATACTTTGAGGACTCATGGTTATTTCACCTCTGCTTCCCAAAGCCTGGGGTTTCAGGTGCCTAAGACCTTGCCAGTTTCCCTTTGAAATAATTTTGTAAAGGCAGAGGAAAGAAAACACACATACATTTCTTTCCTCCTACACTTTTGGCCAAAGTAAAAGACGTGAAATTCCTGAAACATTGTTAAAACAGAAAGAAATCTCAGGGGAAAAGGTAAAAGTGATGTACTTAAATCTAAATGGTAATTGCTTCTGTGTAGAATAATCCCACAGTGCCAACATGAAGCTATTTTCTGATGAGTCTATCTTTTGTTTCACTGAAATTGTTACTTCATTCTGTATTTTAGAAAGTATGAATGGGCCTTGCTCTAAGAAGATAAAAATTTTGATACAACTTTAAAACTAAAAATCTCCTACTTGAAGCTTATTTTAATTTTTCCTGTCAAATGCAGTGGGTTAAAGTTAAAATGTGAAAATATGTGTTTTTTTTTTCAAAAATAATTTTCAAAGTATAATTCATGCTTTGTATACTCTGTTTAGCTTACAGACAAAAGACATCACTTTCTTTCCTTAACCGACCAGAACTTCCAAGCCTGGCTTATAAGAGGTTAAAAGGCAAAGCCCCAGGAATTATCTTCATCCCTGGCTATCTTTCTAACATGAATGGTAAAAAGGCAGTAGCAGTTGAGGAGTTTTGCAAATCTCTAGGTCACGCCTTTATAAGGTAGGAACAATACATTTCAGAGAATATATTACCATTTAGTATTGTAATAGAGCCAGCATTTTAGTAGATGGAGTTATTTCAATAGTGTGTAGACTTTGGCCTTATGATTTAGGGTCTTTAGGGTATTGGTGCTGTGCTGGCTGGATTGGCTGCAGGGGGTGTTATTAGGGAGCTAGCTAGTAACTTTGTTCTGTAGATATGATAATCTCTGTGGCAAAAAGAAATATACTTGTTGGGTTTCTTGTAATCTCTTGTGCTTATGGGTTTTCCACTGAAGATAAAGGACTTATTTGATCTTTGATCGCTATTCATCACTTTCTAACACAGGGGTGAGTATAGAATACTGTGCCTCGGGGGTAGAGCCTGTGGTTAGCATAAAAGCCCAGACTCAGTTCCTAGTACAACCCACAAAAGAACATGTTTTTCAATGTGATATGATATGATATTGTAAGATTTATATTGTATAATTTACATTTGTTTTCGTCCTTTTCTTATATTACCTGACTATGTGAATATAAACAAGGATCATATTTAGTTAAATCTTAATTTTATATCTGTTCTTTTTTGCTCATATTTTAATAAAAATGTATTGATATAACAAAAATTGTAGGTTTATAAATACATTGTTTTGATATTTTAATTTTAGGATAGTTTAATGGGGAAAGCATTGGTATAAAATTGAAGAAATAGGATTGAGAGAGGACTTCTATAAGTGACCTATGAAGACATCAGTAATACAGAGTAGACACAAACTTATCATCCAGTAAAAGAAGGCTGGGCTACAGGGAATTTCTGAGTTTCTTTCTACCGCTAACAGCCTGAAAATCTATTCGACCAAATGTGAATAATTGTTTCACTAATGGTCATTCAGTAGTTCTAGAAAACTTAGCCACATATAAAACATGTAGACATTGTCTGTTCAATACATTTGCAGAAATTTCGTCATTAAGGTGGATTTGGTCAAATTCCTTTTATCAGACTAGCAGCATTACTTTATTTTCATTCTCAGAAGTATTTCAAAACCTCTTAACTTGCTCTGAAGACTGGATCTGAATCATATGTTAAGAACTGTAACAGGCACTTGCCCTTAAGCAAGGGGTGAGAGCACATGCAGGATAGGGTAGGAGGCAGGACCACCCTTCAGAATGGGACTCAAAAGAAAAGAAACTAAGGCGAGCGGCTGAGGAGGGAGGTGGAGGACAGACTCTACAGATGGACTCTGGGAACAGTAAAGGGCAGGGCTGTCTATCTGTGGAGATAGGCCATCCATTCATAATCTGATTCACAGCTGAGGAGGACGTTCATAGTCAGAAATAGTGCTGTTGTTGCTTTTCTTAGTCTGAAAAATAATTTTTTTTTTTTTTTTTTTTTTTTTTTTTGGTTTTTCGAGACAGGGTTTCTCTGTGCAGCCCTGGCTGTCCTGGAACTCACTCTGTAGACCAGGCTGGCCTCCAACTCAGAAATCCGCCTGCCTCTGCCTCCCAGAGTGCTGGGATTACAGGCGTGCGCCACCACTGCCCGGCATCTGAAAAATAATTTAAATACAGAAATCAGCATCTTGGGACTGGGGAGACGGCTCAGTGGGTGAAGCACTTTCCGTGCAAGCATGAGTGAGGACCAGAGTTCAGCTCTCTAAACCCAGCCCAAACGGGCCGGGCGGAGGCAGCTGCCCACCGCTAATCCTGGCGTTCGGGAGCAGAGAAAGGGACTCTCCTAGCCCAGCTGTCCAGCCCACCAGCCACAGCACTGAGCCTCGGGCTCAGAGACAGACGCTACTCCAGTGTGTAAGGTAGAGAGAGACCAAGGAAGATACCGAGGTCAGCCTCTGGCCCTACAACCATGTGTACATGTACTCACATACACATATAGACGTGCACCCCTCACACATGGGAACACATCCACACATATGCTGCCACCCATATAAAAGTAGAACTCACCATTTTACTGACTTTCGAATGTCATTTGAGACTGAGAGCTATAGCCAGATCCAGACGTAATGTAGTTTTCTGCATATTGGATGTATATAAATATGCATTTGTAAGCAATAGCTCTTTCACTACAGATTCTTTAATTAAGTTCTTTTGTGAAGCATTGTAGTAGTGGTGAGTGTAGCAACCTTCCACATTCATTGTGTACGTGTGTGATTGTGAGATACGTGAGCATGGCCGTGTGTGCATGCATGTGGAAGCCAGGAGACAACCTTGGTGGTTGTTTTTCAGGAGTGATTCACCTTATTTTCAGAGACAGGGTTTCTCTCGCTGGTTTGCAGCTTGTCAGGTAGGTTAGACTGGCTGGCCAAGGAGCCCCTGTGCATGAGGAAAGTTCACAAAATGAAGAGATGGGACTTAAAAAAATGACTAGTGACTAGTTTGATGGGGAAGGAAGACTTTGTCAGTAGTGGAATAGTGTGCCCAGTTCATAGTTATAAAGGATCTGGCCAGGAATCAGGATTAGCTCAGAGTGACTTGAGATTTTAATAATCTGAGGCCATGATAGGATACCTCATCATTTATTGAATTGGGACTTTGAAGGAAAGGTAAAATTCAGAGATTAGACAGATGTTGAGCTGGAATCCCCAGGAAAATTTAGAAGGAGGAGTTCATGGGGAATCTGATTCTAATCCTGAGGGGCAGTCAGTGCTATGAAGAGAACAGAACAAGAAGGAGTGCAGAGCTGAGAGAGAGATGCAGTGGAAGCTTGGGATGCTCGGAGCCAGCTTTGCAGGAGAGACAGGGCTCAAGCTAAGGACAGCATGAGCTGAGGCTTACCTAAGGATAGCAGAGGGAGAAGTGCTAGAGAGGTGAAAGGTCGTGCTGCAGGAAGGGGGTAGTGCGTACTTTTTAATTTCAAGAATGAATGTGACAGCCTGGGCGTGGTGGCGCATGCCTTTAATCCCAGCACTTGGGAGGCAGAGGCAGGCGGATTTCTGAGTTCGAGGCCAGCCTGGTCTACAGAGTGAGTTCCAGGACAGCCAGGGCTACACAGAGAAACCCTGTCTCGGAAAAACAAAATAAAACAAACAAACAAAAAAGCATGAATGTGACAATACACTTGCAAGGGAAAGAGCTCACTAAGAGATGAGGTCAGGGAAGCATGGTAAGGACTTGAGTTTTATTAACTACACAGAGCATGCAGGATACAGTGTTTGATTTAGAAGGATCATTCTGACAACTTGGGAATAGACTGTGAGGGTAAAAAATAGAAAGGAGAAGAAACTTAGAGGACTACTACATTGGTCCAGTCGACATAATAACTTGGCCTAAGCTAAGCAGCAGTGAAGATGTAAGAAAGTGACTGGCATTAGAGGTTCTTGGAAGTTAAGGCAGTAGAATTTATGAAAGTATATGTTGACTGATGTTTACTGCAGTTACGTCATGGCAGTAATGAAAAATGCTCTAGTTTGCTTTAAAGTCAAATAAGCAAGCCTGGACACATTGCAGACACTTGGGTATAAGTGTATGTTTTTTCTTTTTCCAGGTTTGACTACTCAGGGGTTGGAAGTTCAGATGGTAACTTATTAGAAAGCTCAGTGGGAAGATGGAGAAAGGATGTTCTTTCCATACTTGATGACGTAGCTGAAGGACCACAGGTAACCGGCTTTGTTAAGTAGGCTGATCTTTGACTCAAGCAATATTTGTTTTATTTCTTTAGGTATGACAATTGATAGTATTTTGTCAATTTCAATCATTTTGATTTTGATGAACAATTTTTATTTAAAATTATTGTATTTTTACTTTCTAATAAGCAACAAGGACTTTAGTTCTCATTGAAAAATAAGTTTGCTTTTATAGTTCTATATTATAGACAGATTGACTATACAAAAGTTAATTATATTGAGATGTGGAGGTAGACACTCTCAGAATTCAAGATGAGCCAAGTTACAAAAAGAGTTCTAGGACAACACAGTAGAAACCTGACTCAAAAAAAAAAAAAGAAAAAAAAAAAAACAAATAAGTTAATTATAATTGAATTTTACTTTGTATTACATATTAAAAGTCTGGGATCTACAAGGATATAAAAGATACAAAGTCCATACATTTCTCTTAAACCATTCTCTTGTAGAGTCTGAGAGTCCTCTCTGAAGCCTTGCACACTTGTTTTTAGATACTGGTGGGCTCCAGCCTGGGTGGATGGCTCATGCTGCACGCGGCCATCGCTCGGCCTGAGAAGGTCATAGCTCTCATTGGTATAGCTACTGCCGCAGATGGTGTGGTGACGCAGTTCCATTCCCTTCCTGTTGAGGTAAGTCATGAGCCAGTTGGCAACCCCGGGGAGTGCTTCTGTCTTCTGCCTTCTCTCTGTATCTGTGTCCTGTCTTCCTCCAACTTATCGGAGTGACCTGGCTTTTGTCTTCGCTGCCCTTTTGCTCGGTGTCTTGGTTTTTTTGTTTGTTCTTTGGTTGGTTAGTTTTTGGGTTTTTTTTCCCCCCTTCAGTCTCTTGTTTTAAGGTTTCCTTTTCTCATGCCTCTTTCTAGATATCCTGCCAAATACATGAGACACGGTACTGGTTTTGCTTCAAACTTTCTTCTTTAGCTCAGCTTTCTTTATTCGTTTACCTCATATGATTCCATATCACAATCTACTTTTTACCCTCTTCCTCTCAGTTTGTGGTGTGTGACTAGTGTCTGTTCTTACATCATGTGAGACTGGACTAAACAGATATAAAGCTACCTTTTTGAGCCTGAAAACAGACTTATGTTCTCTGGGCAGCAGTTGTCAGCTAGTTATAGGTAGCACACTAGGGGTAGAGAAGTTTTTGTTTTTTTTGTTTGTTTGTTTTGGTTTTTTTTTTTTTTTTTTTTGGCTTCATTGCTTTGTTAGCATTCTTTTCTAATAATTTTTGCACTGCATCAAAAGAAAAGCAGGGCTTTTCATTAACGTTCTTCAGTTCTTCAGCGATTTATGGTAAAAATGAGGGGTCTGAAATACTGGGAAAATAGCTATTTTCTTAAGCCCCGATTGGCTGTGCGTTCAGTCAGTGTCCTGGTTGTGATGGAACAGTCTGGCCGGAGTTGGTGAGGGAAAGGGTCTGCTTGGCTTGCACTTCCCCATCATACATAGCCAAGTACTGAAGGGAGTCACGGCAGGAGCTCAGACGGGGCAGGAACCTGCAGAGCCCAGGAAGGGCGCTGCTTATTGGCTTGCTCTCCGTGGCTTGCTCAACCTGCTTTGCTATAGAACCCAGGACCACCAGCCCAGGGGTGACCCCACCCACAAGGGTCTAGGCCCACCTCCATCAGTCACTGGTTAAGAAAACGATGTCCAGACTTTCTCAGCCCCGTCTTCTAGAAACATTTTCTTAATTGAAGTTTTCTTCTCTCACATGACTTTAGATTGTATCAAGTGGATATAAAACTATCCACAGACAGTTATGTGCAAGGACAGTGGAATGAGCAACATCTGTACTTTTGTGCATTGTTGTTTTACTGCATTCATTTGAGTTTTTCCTCTCCTGTGAACTAAGTTCCCAGTAGGTCAGAGACAATAGAGATTAAAAGGGAGGAACATTGTTTCAAAATGGGCTCCAGACCTGCTATCAGCATTGACTTTGATTCCAGATCAGAAATGGGAGATGTGCTCCACAAGTTCCTCCCCACAGTAGAGCTTGAGAGCCAGATGTGCAGAACTCAGGAGGAAAGGGGCAATGGGGAGGGTTTGCGGGAATACAGTGGAAGTTAATGTATGACTCTAAATGATGAAATGCTACTGATTTCTGCTTCCGGCTCTTTAAGGATCGTGCTACCGAGCGTCTGAGTTTGTCTCGTTCTCAGTTTCTTAAATAATAGCATTGCTGGAGATGAGGGGATAGCTCAGTTGTTGAAAAGCTCAGCAGACAAGCATGGGAAGTGACTAACCCCAGACCCATGCCGGTTGTCTTGTTTGTTTTGTTTTGTTGGTTAAAGCTGATAGACTGGGGAAGTGGCAGAGGAGATAAAAACACTTGCCCCTTGCCTGACAACCTGAGTTCTGTTCCTGGGACTGACATGATAGAAAACCAACTCCTGTAGGTGGTCTTCTGACTTCCACACAAGCACCGTGGCACACACATGCAGCCACAGACATAAGTGTAATGATGAAACTGGTGGAGGTGGTGCTGCTGCTGCTGAGGAGAAGGAGGAGGAGGAGGAGGAGGAGGAGGAGGAACATTTAATGCTAGGTATAGTGGTGTACCCTTGTAATGCCAATACTAATAAAGCAGACTAGTACATCCTTGGAGCTTCATGTCCAGCCACCATAGAAAGTGTAGTGCTAAATCCCAGGCTGAGACTAGGTCCAACCTCAAAATAACAGGGTGTAGGCAGGTAAAATGGCAGAGATACAAAAGTTCTTGCTGACAAGCCTGATAGCCTGAGTTTGATCCCCAGAACCCAGAGGGTGGAGTGAGAGTCGAGCCTGAGCGCTGCACATATACTGTGGCCTGCACACACAAATAATAAGTGTTTAAAATACTTACCAAACCAAGAGAGAAGGGAGGGCTGGACAAATGGCTCAGCAGCTAAGACTGTTTGCTCTGCTGTTGTTGAGGATTGGTGTTAAGCACAGCTCTAAGGGGGAGGGGTGGTCACAGAGGCTCAGTGGCTTCTAGTCTAGCTGAGGGGACAACATCGAATTCAGAGACTTCAAAGCTTTGCTGGGAAGGACTAAGTGGAGGATGATGGAGGAAGAGGCCTGCCCCTCCGGCCTCTGCATCCTGGCGCACCCACTCCCCAGATAAATGTGCATATGGTCACATAGACACATAAGCAACACACATACAACTTTCTTTTTCTTTTTTGGAAAAGCAGATGGACAGTGGGCCGTATTCCTGAGGAATGTCACCTGAGGTGGGTGTGCACAGTGATACTCAAACTCACCTCAGCAGAGTCCCGATGTTTTTTCTGTCAGACCTAAAATTGCAAAGTTGGTCTTCCCTGTACTCATCTTGATGTCTAGATTTTTTCTCATTTATTTTCTCAAATATAGTTCCTTGATGTTTGCGTTTTTTCTATTTCTTCATGAATTTGAAACTTTGACCCTTTGCTTAATCCCCCTGACTCACCAATACAGTGATTTTTCATGATAGGAAATTTTCTCAGGTTATTGCATCTTGAAAAGGAGTTCCTTATGTTTTGTTGTTGTTGTAAATGCCTAGCAAGGTCTGTACACATTTCATTTCCCGTGTGTGTGAGTAGGTTGCTCAGCATGTGGAGAGGGTGGGCGATGAAAATCAAGTACAAAGTTTCCTGGGTAGGATTTGTATGGCTATGATGAAACTCTTTGACCAAAAGCAATTTAGGGAGGAAAGAGTTTATTTCATCTTACAACGTTCAGGTCACACTCCTTTCCTGAGTGGGTGTCAGAATAGGATCTCAAGGCAAGAACCTGAAGGCAGGAACTGAAGCCAGAGTCATGGGGAAATGCTGCTTACTGGCTTGCTCTTGGTTTGTTCCTCCTACTTTCTTACACAGTTCAGGGCCACCTGCCTAGGTGTGGCACCGGTATGCTGGGCCCTCCAGCTTCGGTCATAATCAGGAGAAAGCTCTACTAACTCGCCTATAGGGCAGGATTAGGGAGACATCTTCTCGCTGGAGTTTCCTGCTTTCCTAGTGACTCCATGTTGTATCACGTTGACATAAAACTGAGCAGCACCAGAGGAAGGCACAAGGACACTGGGCATTACCTCCCCATTAGCCCCTGGGCTAAGGTGTCAAGAGCCCCGAGGGTGTCAGAGCCCTTGGAGCTGAAGTGATAGGAGACCATGAGACATCCAGTGTGGGCTCTGGGAACCCAGCTAGGCCCTGCGCAGGACTTTTAACTGACAGCCATCCTTCCAGCCAGAAAATTCCAAATTTTAATAAAAATTATTAAAGGAGTATGTTATAATCTGAAAAATAATCCTCAAAGGAGGTGTTAATGTTTCTTTTCACCAGAATCTAGAACTGATATTACTGTTTAGTTTTCGGGTGGGATTTCTAAGTCTTCTTTGTTACCCAAACCAAGAAATTCTCATTCCTAGAATGCAGAAAAGTAAAAGCTATGTACTCTTTTTTTGTTTTTGTTTTTGTTTTCGACAAAGTGTAGCCCTGGCTGTCCTGGAACTCACTCTGTAGACCAGGCTGGCCTTGAACTCAGAAATCCACTTGCCTCTGCCTCCCAAGTGCTGGGATTAAAGGTGTGTGCCACCACTTCCGGTCAGCTATGCACTTTTTAAAACTTTGTTTCACTAGGTGGTAGCATACTCCTATAATCCCAGCACTTGGGAAACAGAGGTAGGTGGATCTCTCTGAGTTCAGAGCTAGTCTGATCTACAAATGAGTTTCAGGATAGCCAGGGCTACACAGACAGATCCTTTCTTGAAAAACCACCACTATCACTGCCACCAATAATAATAGTGTTAATGATGATAATAAACAATAATAATATACTTTCAACCAAAAATTACCTAAGTGTATGAATAATTGTTTTGAAATTTCAAAAATAAATTATTCTAAGATTTGGTTTTTATGAACATCGGTGTCTGGGGACCAGTTTCCAGACATTGCTATACTTTCCTTCCTTCCATCGTCCCTTTCAGATGGAGCTCAGCAGAACGTGACGTAAGAGCTTGTCTGATAGGGAGATCTGAGTGTGCTAATTAACTTTTGTTTTCTTTTCATGGGGTTTCCCTGTATAGCTCTGTCTGGCCTGGAGCTTGAACTGGCTCTATAGACCAGGCTAACATCAAACTGACAGGTGGGCCTGCCTCTGCCTCAAGAGCACTGGCTTTAAAGGCGTGCACCCGCCTGGCCCAGGGTGTGATGATCATGTTGCTGCACTTGTGTTGCCTGTCTTCTTACTTGAGGACTGCCTTCCTCAGACTCTTCATGTCTGCTAAAGGGTCGTTGATATTCATGTTTTTATTTTTCCCACTAGATGAAAAAGGAAATAGAACTGAAAGGGGAGTGGTTCTTGCCCTCTAAATACAACAAAGAAGGCTATTACAGGGTCCCATACAGCTTCATCAAAGAAGCGGAGCACCACTGCCTGCTACACAGCCCCATTCCTGTGACCTGCCCCGTGCGGCTGCTCCACGGCATGAAGGACGAAATAGTCCCTTGGCAGAGGTCCCTGCAGGTTGCGGACCGACTAGTCAGCCCAGATGTCGATGTCATCCTCCGGAAACACAGCGACCACAGGATGAAGGAAAAAGCAGATATTCACCTGCTTATTTGTACTATTGATGACTTGATTGACAAGCTTTCAACTATGGTTCCCTAGAATCACATTTGCAGTCGGTATGCACTCTAATGTGTCCAGAAGATTAGAAGTGTGGTAGTAAATCAAAGACCCGGATCCTTCAGGGTTCCCACTTTTAGTTTGTAAATATCTGATATGTATTTATTTAATGATGTCTTTGCACAAATATACAAATTGTGACAAAAGTATTAGCTGCTGTTTGGAAATGTTTGTCCTCCTTTGATATTTTTCCCATTAAAATAGTACCTATTTTTTTATTAAAGAGATGTTTATGTTTCTATGTACACTTTAGCTGTGCCAGCTCTTAATTGTGTTCTACAATAAAGCTTGAATATTTTGGGTTTTGTCCGGTACCATTATATGTGGAAGTTTGTAAAATTCTGATTTTAAAATGTAGTTCACAAAATGGAGGAAGATGTTTATTCAGGTAACTGTGAAATGATTCTAAAAATGTCTGAAGCATAATAAAGTTGGAAAAATTAGGGTGCCATGCTATATTTAAAGCTAAAATTACTGTTAAGGTTAAATTTTCTTGTGATGTAAAAGATACTTCTAAATTTTGAATTGTCCCTTCTCATGGGAGTCTTGCAGATTTTTGTTTTTTTTTTTAACTTTAAATGTAAAATAATGGGTAACATCATTTCCAACACTCCTTTCGCTTTCTCGTTTCCCCCCTACCTGCTGCTCTGCTGCCCTCCACTCTGCTGCCCTCCACACCCGTTCTCCCCTCAGTCCCCTTCCACTTCCACGCCATGTCTCTGTCTGAGAGAAAACATAGATGCTGCCTCCCTCCCCACCATCACCCTTTCATGCTACCCTAACGTACTTTAGAGCCTTCTCTGCACAGTCTGTTTTCTCCAGCCATGCAATATATGTATATTTAAATGTATATTCTACATATGAGAGAAAACACTTTCCATATCTAATCTGCTTCTCCTTACATAATCTCAGTTCCACCATTTTCTTGCAAACGCCCTTATAGTTAAATGGTATTCATCTAATGATGTAGTATTTTTATATAATGACTGGTTAGACTAAAGAGGAAGATAATTTTCTGCATTAACCCTGCTTTGGCAAATACAATTAGGCTGGCAAATTAGTTGGATTAGTGCAGATAGTTGGGTGAGTACCACTTTAGTTTGAGTGGCAGAAGGTTAGAGTCAGTAAGGAAATGAAATACTAGTATAAGGCATGGGGGGTTTTTGGGTTTTTTGTTTGTTTGGTTGGTTGGTTGGTTTTTGTTTTTGTTTTAGTCTTTCATTTTTTGGTTTTATTGAGACAGGGTTTCTCTGTATAGCCCTGGCTGTCCTGGAACTCACTCTGTAGACCAGGCTGTCCTGGAACTCAGAAATCCACCTGCCTCTGCCTCCTAAGTGCTGGGATTAAAGGCGTGCGCCACCATTGCCCGGCTAGGCATCGTTTTTAATAACTACTGAGATATTAATATATATTAGCCTTTATATTAAATTGTAGTTTGTTTTTTAGTTACTAATTTTGGTTAGACTTTAGCCTTCATGGGTTATATCTGTTTATGTTAAGGTGACAACATAACTTACAAAATGAGTATCATAGACTTAATTTATCTCACAAACGTGGTTGTAAGGTCAGTTTAGGAAACAGTGTTTATAGTCAATGAAGAAAAGGGTGATAAAATTTCTGTGCAGGAAAGTTGCAGCTGGTTGGCAGATCATACCTTAGGAGTTTGCCTTGTCTGTCTGGGAACTTGGATTTCAGGGTCTCCCGCTCTGGCTAGAAATGGGCATAGTAACTCACTACGCCGCCATCGGCTCTCTGCAACTGGTTTACGTGGAACACCTTTCTTCCCAGGTGCCCAGACTGTTGATGTATGTGGAGCAGAGACTGCCCCCAAGTAGTCCCGTAAACCCTTTGGCACCAACTCTTAACAAGCCTTCTTGTGGATGCTGTCACATGAGCTCTTGGACTCTTTGCCGGAGACCCAGTTTCAGGCTGTGTGACTCCAGTGTGGATTCTTGGACGCTTACCCCCAGTTTCCCTGGGCGTCATCCCATGTGCCTTCTTCCTTCCCTCACTCTGCTTTGGATCCATTCACTCTAATAAATCAGTAGTGAAAGAACTGTATGGTGAGTCCTGTCCATTCTCACAAGCCTGCACACTTGAAGGGTCGATGGGGTATCTGATACATATACAATTAAACTAGTCCCTGGCTATCCCTTATCCCAGAGAAAATTGGGAGGGGGGGTGGTGGGAAGTGAATCCTGTTGGCCTTGTTACTTTGAGCTAGAATGGGACCCTTTGGGGGCCTCATTGGCTATATATTGCTAAACATGAAGAGTGTTAGAAAGTGGAGGTGGCAACATCCCTGCCGGTGAGTTTCCTGGGGTTAGAATGTCCTGCTCTGTTGTACTGACACTGCTGACTCTCCCACCTCCATACACTTTAGCCCCGGAAAACTAATTTGTCAGGAATTGGAGATCAGGGCTGCATCCCATAAGGTGAGAGACCCATAGCGTGTGTTGACGCAGTTCACAAGTTTAAAGTATAAAATGGAGCTTGGCTGCGTCCCAGCACATGTCTGTACCAGCAGTTTTGCCCTTTGTGCCTTATTTACAAGTCCAAAATGGTGCAAACCTAGATATAGACATAAGTAGCGAAGCACAACACGTTTAGAATAGTGATGGGCCAGAGGTGCTGCTTCCTGATCTTTCCTAATGCATGGAACGTAGTCCCGTGAGGAACTGATGGTTACCGACCCATAATGCTTTAGGAAGGAAAAAGGACGCAAGGAAGTGGTGAGGCTTTTAAAGCCAAAGGACATTTGATTTCCTAACAGAAAGATCTCAAATTGGACTGGTATTTTTTTTTCATGTTTATGCAGATGTCCAGTGCCTCTACCTCCCCCTTCCCCCAGTCTTTTGTTTGTGTTAACAAAAGGAAAACCTTATTTAGTTTGGGAGAAGTTAACATCACAGAATTCAGATGAGATGAAATTGATATTTTCACCACCAAGCGAAACTTCCAGTTACATCTAATTGAACTTTTGGCCAAAGAAGCCTCATGGAAACCCTTAAACAACTCAGGCTGTTTATTGCCAAGGCTATCCCATAAACCCATGGTAGGGTCAGTCCTATTGCTCAAGACAATGCTTAACATGTCTCATTGAACACAGCGGTTGAGCTGGTGTCTTACTAAAGCTTTCCCTCCTAATGACTACGGTCCGTGATTCTGAAGTAGTGAAAGTATTCTTTATGCTACAAATCCTGTTATCTGCCTGCAGGATACACTGGGATAATAGTAGCACAAATGTCGGAGTCGCCAACCATTCTCTGATTGGCTGAAAGACCCATGCTAAGAGATGGAACCCAATACTGTTTAGTGGCCAAGAACCTGAGACTAGATAGGCCACAGGCCTATGGGAAAACCAAACTACTGTTCTGCTAAAGGAACAGCAACAACATGACTCCTAATGACATTCCGTTATTCCCAGTGATACATGCTCAGCTCAGCATCATTACAGTAGATAGGAACTAGCACAGAGACCCACAACTGGGCAGTGTTTGGGAGAGATGTTGGGACAGCGAGTCCTAAATGGGTGTCTTCATCAGATCCTTCCCTTCCAGGTACTATTTGGAGAGGTGATAGAAAGACTGTAACAGCAAGAAGCAATAGATGAAACCAAGGAAAGAGTGTCTTTAGACAAAATAGGACTAACTTATATAAGAACTCACAGAGACAGCGGTAGCATGCACAGGACCTGCACAGGTTCAAGCCACCCAGGGTCTCAGCTCTGAGAGGGTTGGAGTGGGAGTGGACAAGAGTTCTCATCCCCAACCAAGAAGCTCTCTCCAACTGACAACTGCTTGCAAACGAAAATTTAGTGTTCTCCCATGGAATCTCACTGAGTGTATAAACCACACTTAGATAGATGTAGGCCCTGGGCCCAGCCCAGTAGATGGCCAAGATAAAACAAACTCAATGATTCAGTATTTTTGTAGATTTTTGTTGTCTCCTATTACTTTGGTTTTTTTTTTTTTTAAATAGTACTGGTCTTTTGATTATATATTATGGTTTCCAGTTTTGTTATTTTAGAGTATGCAAGTCCCTAAGCAGTCAATAAAAAAATCTAAAGGAGCTCCAAATAAGGCTGAGTTTTATAAAGCATGATAGAGCTAAAAGACTGTTACCATTCCCAGGACAGTCCCTAAAGTCAGTATGCCAAATGGTCACTGGATTTGGTACAGTGGGGAAAGTGTGGTGCTTGTTGGTTCCGAGACCTGTGACGTCATATAGGCGACAATTAGCACCGCCCCGCAAGCATAGGCCTGTTACCAAGGCAACAGCCACCATGTACCCAGAATTCAATGGGCCTACCTTTTTTACCTGTAATTTAAATTACCACCCATATAAAAGGGTAGCGTTTCTCCCCCTCTCTCTCTTTTCTCTTCATTCCCTGCCTCCTCCCTACCCCCTCACCTGAACCCCTATCTTAAATAAAGTCATGGTCTAGTCCTTCATTGCGGCGGCCCACATCTCCCGGCTCCTCCGCCGTGGCCCGCGGCCCAGGGGCCGGCATACAGGCAGTTCGCTCAGGCTGCAGGTCACCGAACTGCGTGGGAAAAACCAACAGTTGTCCCCTGTAATCCCAGCACTTGGGAGGCAGAAGCAGGTGGATCTCTGAGTTCAGGGCCAGCCTGATCTACAGAGTGACTGAGTTCTGAGATAATCAGGGCTACACAGAGAATCCTGATCTCAAAACTAAAGAAAGAAAAAGAGCAAAAACTCTCACTATCTAAAAGGAAAAAAGAGCAAGTGAATGTTAAATACAGCCAATGCTTGCTATTTCAGAGCTGGTTCAGCACCCACTGAGGCTATCCAAATTCCGAAAGGCTGGCGTTCCTCGTGTAGAGCAGAGTAGTGGTTCAGAGCCCATGCACAGCACCTAGAACACTTCATCATTTCTAGAATACTTAGACTAATACAGTGCAAAGACAAACATAAAACATAAATAGTTCTTATACTATATTTCTTAGGGGACAATAAAGGAAAATTACATTTTCTTACCTTTATTATTTTTTTTTCCAGAATGGCCTTAAACTCATGGTCCTGCCTCAACCTTATAATCTTGGAATTACAGGCATGCACTGCACTGCTATGCCAGGTCCAAGCAAGAGTTTTTTGTTTTGCTTTCTGTTTTCATATATATATATATATATGCCTTGAAATTCTCTGCTGATACTCCAATCTCTTTCTTTCAAGCACTTTTGAGTTTGGACTTAATTTCTTAGGCATCATTTATTCATCCTCAGACAGCCCTGACAAGGTGCCTGAATTGCTCTGGGCCTCCTCCCTCCTCCGTCCTCCGTCCTCCGTCCTCCGTCCTCCATCCTCCGTCCTCCCTCCTCCCTCCACCTCTGTCCTCCGTCCTCCATCCTCCTTCCTTGCCCAGCTTGTAATGTTAATTTTCCTTTAGTTCTGGCCTTGGCAGTCTTTTCATGTTACTTCCTTGAGTAGCATCACTCAGGTTTATGGTTTTGACTCCTACCTACCAAGCCGATGACTCAAGTACCTTTCAATACCACTTAGATGGTTCTCTTGAGGGCCAGATTTATAAAACAGTCGCCCAGTGATCTCAGACATGGATCATGGGCCTCTCCAAGTAGCAGGATCCACTTTTATTACCCCTCTCCTTTGTATCCCACCCTACCTGTGAGCTCTTCTGCGTGCGGTACATAGCACCGCTGTTAATTCAGCTACATCAGTCAGGTGAGTCTCTTGTCTTTTACCCGTGATCTGGGAGCTTTCTCTCTCCTGAAAATATTCAGATTCTCTTGCTGGGCAACTCAGTGTAAGGCTAGTCAGAGCTTAACAACTGGCTTTCTCCCGTTGGCACGGGCCACCGTCCTTGGGATATGTATTCTCGTCAGAGCCGGGTTCAAACTGCCTCTGTGGCATCTCCGAAGGCAACGCGGAGAAGAAATGGGGAGCACACGGTTATACAGTGATCATCTTCTGTAGAGACATGAATACAGATATCCTCAGGAATATAGATTATTGGGAAATGTGACAAGAGCAACGAACACTTCATCTTGGATACTTCATCTTTGTAATATAATTTACTCATGTCATCCAACAACTAACGATGACAGAATTTACAAACCGACCCTTAAAATTACTGAAAAATCTAACCCGTGCAGGCGTCGCTTTATTACCTGTAACCAGCCTGGTGATCCAGCCTCAGTATTCTTGCTGATTCTAAGATTTCATCTTTAAAAAAAAAAAAAGTACTAATTTTAAGATATTTATTTTATGTGCACTAGCGTTTTGCTCGCACGTGTACCTGTGCACTGAATGCAATCTACCAAAACTTTTAGGGTACGGACAGACTTCTGTTTCATTAGAAAATTTGTCTTATGTGTTTTAGTTTAAAATAACATTTAAAAAGATGTGTCCCTTGATGGAAGTTTCTGGGTGAAACTGGGCTGACAGCTTAAGTGAACGGTTGCAGCTCCCAGGGTCCCCCCTACCCCCAACCCATCCTGCCCTGAAACAACTGTCACTTCAGTGCACGGTCAAAGTGGTTTGGCTATTCCGAGCAGATGGACACTTAGCAGAATGGACCCTCCCAGAGGCCCAAGTCCCCTCAGGCAGCTATGTGGGGCCTCAGATACAATGCTGGGTCCCCTCCCACCCCAGGAGAAGAAAGGATTGAGCGGCAGAGAAAGAAGCTCCCAGCGGGAGGCAGGCGGTCTGGCCTGACTAGGAGAGGGCTGGTTTTGGACGGCTCTTAGCAACAGCCCCGGTTTGACCCTCCTCAGCCGTGAGAAAAATCAAATCAGGACGCCTTGCTTCTAGGCTCCTCGCGCCATCAGTGGCCGAATGTTGAGATATCCTTCCTCCCGCCTGTTAATTACCTGCTCTGGGAATCTCTAGCAAAGTGCTGCTGAGAGCCGGAGCCACCATCGCCCACCCCCACCGTCTGTCTGGGGGTTTAGGCTCACGAGTGAGTCCATGTACATCATCCGGTCTGCCTGACAGGCAGGACTGAGAGGGGCGCGGGGGGGGGTGGTTCCAGCCCCCCACGGGCCGGCCGGGGCTTTATTCTAGAGTCCGGGGTGCGGTGGCTGCGCTTTTCATTCCCCCGTTTGTAGGTGAAACCCCATTGGCTTCATTGGCTCCTTGATTTAAACCACGCCCGGCTTTCTGCCGGCTTTGCTGCTGCTGTTGCTGCTGCTGCTGCTGGGTTCGGCTTCCCTGCCACAATCCCAGCCGGGTTCTCTGGAAACCCGGGGGCTCCTGTGGCTGCTATTGTGTGGATGCCGCGCGTGTCCTCTCTTCTCTTCCAGAGATGGCTAACAGGGGTCCGAGCTATGGCTTAAGCCGAGAGGTGCAGGAGAAGATTGAGCAGAAGTATGATGCGGACCTGGAGAACAAGCTGGTGGACTGGATCATCCTGCAGTGTGCCGAGGACATAGAGCACCCGCCCCCGGGCAGGGCCCATTTTCAGAAATGGTTGATGGACGGGACGGTAAGTCTGGCAAGGATATTGGTTGTTGGGGCGCTGGGCAAGGGAAGCCCTCTTAGGGCCCTTTCTTTCCCCGTGAGGCCCCGGGGAGATCCTCTGTTGCCAAGGTCTGGGTCTCACCGGGAGAGATGAGCATGCCTTTATTTCTCCAGGGCTGGCTGCAATTCTGAGGGTTCTTTGCACAATTCCCTAGCTAGTTTAGAGGATTCTCCACCCATCTGAGCATCGAGCTTCCTTTCGAGCTGTAAGCAAAATTGGAGCCCTTTTGATATTCCAGTCCGAGTAGGGCTACGCGCTGCGGTGTGATCTCCTCAGCCTTCTTGGGCTGTTCTTACCCCCAAGGGAACCAGCTGGTTACTCGGTGAAACAAAGAAAGGGGGTCTGGCTAGCTAGCCAACCTGTCATCCCCCAGGGAAGCTGTATCCTTTGGAGATGATTAGATCTCTTGAGGAGATGAGTCCTTCTGAACGGGAAGGGATTCCTTATGTGATAAGTGCAGCTCTGCCCAGATACTGTGTGTTTGGGTTCCAGGAGGGCAGCTCGGCTGAGTCAAAGAAGCCCAGCTTCTCTGACAAGCTGTGATTTTACTGTTACGTAACTGCTATCCCACCAATTTGTTGGGTGTCCTGGGGCTTGGCTTCTAAGAGTCTTCGAGAGGAACCCAGTTCAGTTCTTTGACACATCACAAACTTACATAGGATGAGTTAGGGAAGAGAGCAGATCCTGGAGAGCAGATCAAAATCTTCCCGTTCCCTCCCCCCCCCCCAGCAACCCCCCCTCCCACCGGGAGCCTCCACTGCATCCTCCATGGAGAATGTGAGATCATGTCCTCATCTAGTGTCATTTTCAAGGAGGGAGCTGGGTCCCGGGCTCCCCAGGGTCGTGTGTGTGTGTGTGTGTGTGTGTGTGTGTGTGTAGATGCACCCACCATTCACTTCTGACCTGTGACATGTATTGCATAGGGAAACACTAATTCTCTGTCCCCCCCCACACACACTCCCTGTAGGTCCTGTGCAAGCTGATAAACAGTTTGTATCCGCCGGGACAAGAACCCATCCCCAAGATCTCAGAGTCCAAGATGGCTTTTAAGCAGATGGAGCAAATCTCTCAGTTCCTGAAAGCCGCCGAGGTCTACGGGGTCAGGACCACCGACATTTTTCAAACAGTGGATCTATGGGAAGGTAAACTGCCCTTCTGTCTTTAGGTCTGTTTCCCCTGGACATCCGTGCAGGTACCTCCTCTTTTTCTCTGTCCTCTGTTTGTAAAAGCCACTTACATAGGGCTTCCCTGTGCCGCTTTGGGGGAGGGGAAGCGTGTTCTCAGCCGTCATCATCCCAGGGACAGTGCCGGCCTTCCTGTTTGGGATGCCTTATGGGTAGGGGTCTTGTCGCAGGACACATATCGAGGATATGGCAGGAACCTCAGCAGACTCGTGGCTAAGCGTGTGAGTGGAAGTGTCCACGGAGAGGAAGGGAGCTGGTTCCACGGGTGTCTTTCCCCCTAGTTGGCTTTTCATAACAAATCACACTTAGTGGGAGGGAGAGGAGGCAGGAGTGAGTGCTCTCCTGACTCATGAGCACTGGGGCTTACAGACAAAGCCATCTGGTGCTCCCGTGTCATTCAATCTGAGGAGAGGAAAAAAAAAAACAGCACTCCATCTTTCTGTTAAACAATTAGCTAGAACACGGTGACTGTGTCTTCTAGATGAGTGTTCTGCTCAGGGAGACTACGAAAGGACTTGGCGTTCACATTTGTGAAGAATCTCACAAAGCTGTTTAGATTGGGTCTTATCTCTGGACATAGGTAGATAGCAATCCACCACTACTGGAGAAAACAATATGGAATCAGGATATGTCTGACCGATAGTCATAAGGCTTCAAGTCCCTTTTAGTGACAATGTGCATATCAGTCCACACAGCCACGACTAGGCCTGCCTGAGGCACAGGGAGACCAACTGTCTACCTGCCACAATGATTGACATGCTCATTGTCACTGGCTGTCATCACAGTGCCGTCAGCAGGATCTCCCGGGTAGTGACCCACATGGCTCTGCTGACAGTGGCAGTGGAATAATGGTATTTGATCAAGATGTGGGTGTTCTAAGGGCCATTACCTCAAGCCTCTACTCACAGAGAGCTCCTGTTTCATGCTTCCTCAATGGGTGAGTGGTTCAGACCTGACGAGGCCGGCGGATTGATCTTGTATTTAGCTATGACTCAGAATCTCAGGAATCAGCAACGCTAGCCATGGCATCAGTCCTCCTAGACACCTACCTGCAATTCTCCACTCAATGTCCTTCTTGGGGTTTCATTCCCAGGTCAAAATTATGGCGACTCTCCACAGATAATAACAGTTTCTTTTCCCAGATATTCTCCATCGCTAACAGCACAGAGATAAGAGCTTTTCCCGAACAGGGTCACACAGTTCTCACGGTGTGACATGTTTTCAACCTCCCCGTTCCACAGACAGCGACCCTGGCTTGCCCCTGGTTATGTGTCCGTCAGAGAGCTCATAACCTCACAAACCTAAACCTCCACCCTAGGCTCTAGTGCCAAAACACAAAATGGTACTCGACAGGCCACAGCAATCTTGGGCCGGCGGCCTTCGCTCTCTTCATCTGTACCATGGATGTGCTGTTGAGTCACGGCAGTGATTAACTGTTGATGCCAGGGAGGCCAGGGAGGATGGAGGGGGAGGAGGAGAAGGAGGGGGAGGAGGAGGAGGAGGAGGAGGAGGGGGAGGAGGAATCAAAGCTATGGGAAACCAATAGGATAGTAGAGCAAATGAGAGGGTGAGCAATCTACTGCAAGAAGTATGTAAGAGGCAGGACACTGGGGGTGCGTGAGAGATGGGGGTCTAGCGTTTGCCTCCCCATCTACATCACCGAAGGGCCAGCTATCCTCCCTTCCCCATTTACCCAAACGCTATGGAGAGGAGCTTTATGCTGGGGGAGGGGGGATAGTCGGAACAAGAGGAGAGGGAAGGAGCAGTAATTCTGGGTGCGCAAACTGTGGAGCTCTACCCTCCTGCCGGAGCCTGTGTGTGAGTGAGATCCTCCTGGAGGAAGACGAAAGCTAAGGTGCATAAATATGATTGGAGCATCCTGAGGTGTCGCTCTGAATATGATAATGCTTCCAGATAGAGGGAACAAGACAGACAATAGAAGTCACCGTTCTCTATACCCTGCCCCATTCCCCGGTGCCGAAGCGCAGCACTTTAATGGAAATAAGGAGAAACACTAGGTAGATTGCACAAAGTTGAAGCAACGGGCCAGAGATTCGAGAACAGGGAAGCAGACAGAGCCCTTCCCTGGAAGGCCCAGGGAGGGCTGAGGTTGAAGAAGCTGACTTAGACTTGATGTTTCCCAGGACCTTTGTCTGAAGCCCAGGCTAGAGCTGTTTACCATGCGACTAACTGGAGCGTAGGAGCAGAAAGCAGGCTGCTTTGAGCGGAGAAGTGGGTGGGACAGCACTGGTGGCATACACTGTGGGCTGAGCATGTGAGGCTCGTCCCTCCTGCAGCAGCCGTTTGTATTGGAGGATGACTGAACTGTAATCACAGGGCAGGGCTGGCTGTGTTTATGTGGCAGGTGTGTGTAAGGATGTATACATTCTGTATCATGCAGATATCAGACATCAGACTAGCCATTTGCATAGCTAATCACATTATCTCTGGGGGATGCAATCCCGCTCCCCCCCCATTGGGGCTACTCCTGCTAATTCAGGATTCTCTGCACCGCATTTGTGGCGGCTGTGGTTGCTGTGGGTCCCCACCCCCTTTCCTGAACGTTTCTCTTTCTCCTCTGCGGGTGCTTTATGCTTGGCTGCCCTCTACTCCATTCCCTCTGCTTGGCGCGTGCTTCCTAAGTATGGCTGTGTCCACTGTTGTCCAGTGCCTTGCCAAGCTGCTTTTGTATGGCTGACCACTAAAGCTGCAGGAGCTCAGGTTCGCCAAATGCCTTCTTGTCAGAGTTTCAATCACTCATGTAGGCAGAGCTCCAAGAGGCACCCATCACCCATGAATCCCCTTTAGGTACCTTGTTCGGAAGAGACCTGGGATCAATAAGGATATGAGATTCTTTCAAAAGAACCCCACGTGGCAGCTTGATCATAGAGACAGATAGTCAGACAAAGTTGCCAAAGCCTACTGGGGAAGAACCAGAGTGACCGTCATTCGGGGTGTTGGGGAACGGCAAGGACCTTCGAAAAGGATGGAAGGGGAGCAAGTGGAGACGTGTTCCTCCAGGGGGAGAAAACATAAATGATCAAGCAGGTTCCTTTTAGATTTGTGACAGATGCTTATAAAGGGCAGGGGTGGGGCTGTCTCAGCTGACTCAGAGGACAGGACACTCAGGGCAAGCCTGCAGCAACCTTGCTATAGATACTAAAGGGAGAAAGGGAGCGACAGTAACCCACCTGTGTATGTGTGTAAGAGGACGAAACCATGCACGAGAAAGCAAGCATTCTGGTCTGAAGTCGGGTCAGGAAAACTGCAGCCAAGTATCTTGGGAGGTGCAGGGGAGTGCAGGCTCCCAGGGCAGAAACTAGACAGCCTGGACCAAACCTGGCAAAATGTATGAGCCTTGAATTTTCCCCTGCATCAAATGGGACTAATAAAACCCAGTTCATAGAATTGATCTGGAGAACAAAGGAGGCGATGTGTCAGAGATGCTCAGACTCTGTCTGCTAAGTTGTACCTGGCCTGCTCTTTCTAAAACTAACAGAAGGGGCGGGGACTGGAAAGACAGAGATTCCTCTTTAAAAGATGGACTTGATTAATAGCCACACTTACGAGCTGATAGGGTTGTCTGGATGACCTTCATCTTTTAGCCACTCATGCAGGTGACTTTATTGACTCTTCCTCGCATTGACTTTGTCATCTTTCCCTCTGATGCATTGCATTGCCAATTCCAGACCCAGGAGACCTTGGTAGAATGATGACAGCGTGGGTTTTAGAGGAGATGCGTCGAAACCCTTCTTTCCAGTGCATCCTGGTTGTGTGACTGTTTACGGTGCGCAGCTGCCTACAGCCTGGGTTCTCTTCTGCACATCAGTCTGGCACCCCCAGCCCCTAGAAGTACTTGTGCGGAGGGAACACATTAAGTCTCTAGCCCAATATATGATTCCTAGTTGCCTAATCAATTCTGACTTTTCTTCTGCCACCATAAGCTCATCAGCGGTGACCTTTGGGACCTCTTTGTAGAGCCACTTAGTGTCAAGTGTTAAGAATTCTCAAATGTCAGAGCAGACAGTATGCAAAGAGCTATCAACCCGATTATTCTTCTTAACAGTTGCCTTGATGGAGGGTAATGGATGCGTGGTTTTGTGATGTCTGTTCTTTTCTGCTGATCCTGGGAATCTAGAAGGTGTTGTTTATAGGGAAGTGTAGAGCCTCTCAAGAGGTGTCACTACAGATGCTTTTCCTTAACGGCAGGCACTGAAGAAACATTTCACCTAGCCCCAAATCGGGGACACTGCAAGGTACCTGCAGGGCGATCACAAATGCCTGCTCCTCCATCTGCCTTTCCCGATGCAGGATCCTCAGCTGCATTTACTCTGAAGGGTTGCTGGCAACTGTATTTTGGGAGATTTTCATTTTGCAATGATTGTCAGACTCCAGCATGCATCACAGCCATGTGGTAGGATTGAACAGCACATTTCTGACATGTTAAGTCTGCAACAAGGCCCACGAGTTTGTATTTCTTACCAATTTGTAGGTGATGCTGCTTCTGCGGACCTGGGAGCCCCACCTTGAGAGCTGGTACTTTACAATTTCTCTTCCCTCTGGCCAGAAGGCAGCAACAAAAATCCATAAAACCCAGAGAGTCTACCTTCTGACATTTCTCTCTAGACTGTAGCCATATTTTCTCAAGGAGATGAGAAATGATTTTTCTTTTACAGTTTGCTTTTCTCTGTGGTGTATATATTTTTTTTAAAAAGCACTTTGTAAGAGTTCCAGACTGGGTTGAAACTAAGGAAAAATAGTAGTTATGAAACAAATAATGTAAAACTGACTTTTAGCATTCCATTACTTTTCCAACTAAAGTGACTTCTCTGTTACCTCTGTTTAATCCCTTTATCCTCTTAGTTTTGATTTCTTTCTTATTGAAAGTAGATTCTTTTCTCATACAATATGTTCCAATTGTAGTTCCTTCCCCTCCACACCTCCTAGTTTCTCCCTACCTTTCTTCCCCTCCACATCTACTCCCTTTCTGTCTTACTAGAAAACCATAGGCTTCTAAGAGCTAACAACCTAACATGAGAAAATAAATTACACTAAGATGAAGAAAAAACTTTCGTATTGAAGTTGGACATGAAAACCCAACAGGCAGGAAAGAGTCCCAAAAGCAAGCACAAGAGTCGTTCTCCCAGTCATGAGTCCCATAAAGATACTGACAGCTATGATCTATGCACAAAGGACCCCATGCAGACCCATGTAAGGTGTAAATAAGAATATTGAATGTAAATCTAAGAGAATAAACTCCTCACTAGAGTGTCTTTATGTAAAACTCAAATGTTATAAGCACTAATGCTCCTTCAGAGTTGGAACATTCCAAGGCAGAACTGTGAGCTCCATTCTTCAAGGCTTATTGTTTAGTAGTTTGGGGTTTATGATAATTTTGGAGGTGTGATTCCTTTTTGTGATGATACAGCATTACAGTACATGGGGTTTATGCCTATCTTGGAGGTGCTATTCCTTCTTGTGATAATACAGTATCACAGTACATAGTGGGTATAGTGGCACTTAGGAGGCTGAGGCAGGAGGATCTTCATAAGTTGAAGGTTTGTTTGAGCTACAGTGTGAGACCTGCTTTAAGAAGAAACAAAGAAGGGGTTAGGTAAGGAGGGAAGACAAGACAACAGTGACTCTCATTGTTACACTGAAGTGCCCACCACTGCCTGACACTGAAAAGGCATGCTGGATGACACAACACAAGCTGTCAATCATCTAATCAACTGCTTTTTTTTCTTAAGAGTTCGTTGTTCAATTTGGGTCCGCAGTACAATTAAGAGAAAGTACAGATACCGCCTACATGCCCTGTTGCACTCATAACCTCCCTAATCATCCTGGCCATGTGGGTGGTACAGGCGTTATGATTCCTAAGCCTTGGCTGATGCATTGTTATCACTGAAGGCCCACACTCTACAGCAGGGCTAGCCTTCCTGTTGTACAGTCTATGAGTTTGGACAAATGTGTATAGCATCACACAGCCTACAATCCCTACCTTAAAAATCTTCTGTGGTCGATCACTTCATCCTTTTCCATCATCTTCCCCAGTGATCATTGCTCTTCATACTGTCTCCTTGGTTTTGCACTTTATACGATATCACATAGTTGGTGTGACACGGTGCGTTATCTGTTCAGATTCTATTAGTTCTTTAAAAACAAACAAAAACCTCAAGTGTGATATTAACTTCTTGTGATAAAAAAAATAGAAGAATCCAGATGGCCTGTTAGTACAAGCTTGGCTTTTCCTTCCTGTGTCACTTTCCTCTCGTGGCCAGTGGCATACTCTTTGGCCATCACCAGGACTGTCCCCTTCATGCTATGCTTGCATTTGGAAAATGGTCAGTATCAGAATATGCTGCCTTATAGGTTGGTACTTCTTTATTTTCTGGAGAGAATAGTGTTGAGCAGAAGTACTTAAAGAGTCATAAGCATTTGCCAAAGTGTCCAGCATGGCTTTCAGGAAGCAAAGTGCTTCTAGACAGGCAGACGTCCAGCTTGGATGGAAGTGCTTCTAATGATCAGCTTTATTCACTTGAGTTTGTGGAAGAAGATGTCTCTGAAGGATGGAGTTAGTACTTAACAAATTTTACATAATTCTTAGCATGTGTCAGACATTATGATGTTAAAAAATAATAGGACCAAAAGTTCAAAGTGAGACTTCCATGTCCATCTGCTATGTAAGGATTGTCATAGGAGATTTCCCCAGAATCTGGATATTTAGGATACTTAGATCATTCTGATAGTCAGGCTAGCTGGGAGTCACCAGATAAAGTGTGTTTCTCAAATGATGGTTTGAATCACTTGTAGATTTACCAAGTTTAGCTTATTGTAATGTAGACTCTTAGGACTTTCCAAATAAATTTCTCATAGGAAATAAAAAACCCTCAGTATTCATATATTAAATTTGGAGGGATGCCTCCCTCTGCCCGCTACCATAAATAGACAATGTAGCTTGGGAACATGCTCTGAATCAAGCTGAAATGGCCATTTTTGCACTTGCTTGTCATGTTGTAAGCTGCCTTAAGAAGGCAGATGATTGGCCATGACACAGCAGTTAAGCCCTTGTTATTTTATACCCAGCACACTGTACAGATCATTCTCAACCTCACTGTTTCTTAACATACTTACATATTTGATGCCTGCTGACAGGAATTAGGTTCTACAAGTGGCCCTGATTCCTTCTACTTGCCTCTTCCATCTAACACTACTCATTTGATCTCTGTTTATAATCTGGAAAGAGGCCAGTTTGGACAAGGGCTCTCTTTCTCACCTAATCAGTCCAAGAATTCTGGAGTTCTTCATGAAAGTCTCTATCAGAAAACACACCAGCCGTGGTGAGAAAATGGACCAGCTGTGAGCTGTCTAAAACAGACAGTTTCTAGTTACTGAATTATTTAGAATCTTCGTGATTAACTTGATTAGCATATAGACTCCAAATATTTTCTCCTAAGTTCTTTGGGTGAAGATATAGCAAAATTACTTCAGACAAAAATATCTAATGACTTACAACCATTTGGTTGTAAGGTTGGTGTCCTTAATTATATGGTACCCAAGATCAATGCCCAGACTTGGATTCCCTGTGTTCCTAATGGCCTTACTCCTTTGGTTATCTCTGATCACTGGTTCCTGCCAAGGAACAAGGTTCTGTAACCATTTTTAAGGGGGAGAGACATGGGGGATGGCAATGAAGTGGAGTGATTGTCCAACAGAAGCCTGAGCTGGGCTCTGTTTTACTTGTTGTGTGTCTTTGAGGGTGCCAGCAAATCTCCTTGAATTAGTCTCGCTGTCCACAGATGGAGAGGATTGGTCTCCACTCTGTAATGTTAAGATCACATGAGATTAAGGCATCTAGCCCATAATTTACATTAAATCTCTTGCTTTGCAACCTTTCTTTAGAAAACAAATTTTCTAGTTCATTCTTGTCAGATAACACCGCCTTCCCTCCGATGTGTCTAGCTCAGTCATACAGCCACTTCCAGGTCTGCGGTACTGACAAGAGAGTGGGTGGTGTTGACTGTATGTTTCTAGGTTCCTGAATCTCCAACCCTTGCCTGAAGCTCAGTTCTTTCTGAGTTTATATGAAATTTGTGAAGGAGGCTTGCACTATGGCGGAACAAAGCTTGCGTTTCATCTTTCTTCGAGGAAATGTTTATGGGTGACTTGCTAAGTGTCCTTCCACATTGCCCCAGATCCTGTACACGTCAGACCCACTCCTTTCTGCTATCAAAATTATATTCCTCCTGCTGCTCTGTGTGAAAGCTGAGCTGATTGGCAGACGCTAGCTAAGACTTCCTGTACTTACTCATTTTCTTCTAGGTTCTGCTTAATAGCTCCCTGTGTAAGAGCACACCCACCATGTCTTTTTGAATGCCATTACTACGAGTGCATTTTAAAAAAGCAGCCTATTATATAGTGACAAATGACAGAAAGGTGTTTCATCTGTGAAAGAGAAAACTTGTTCTAATAGCTCTCTCTGCATTTCTTCTCCAATTTCTTAGTGTTTCTTGGACCTGTCCCCTTCCAGCTTCTATGGAAACTCCACCACCCCAGCAGTTCTCTGAGTCTGAGAGAATCTCCACTGACAGCATCTCCCCACACCATGTTCACTTCCACAAACTTCAGACAATCACCCTGTAGCGAGTGCTGGACTATGGGGCAGGGGGGCTCACGGGGGAAGGACAGTCTTCCGTGTCTTCTCGGAATATGTGAACATCCTGAACAGAACTTCCTTGAAGGCTGTAATTGTTGATTTCATTACAGTTCATGCTCCATGCTCCCACTCTGTCTGCCTTTCCGCTGTAAATCTGTATTCCCCGGTGGTTGAGCTGGAGGATGCGTGCTAAGACCACAGATGGCTCACTGGGTCTGACAAGAGCCTTTGGATTTGGCTCTTAACTGTTCTCAGGCTCCAACTAGCCTCTCTCTGTCTCTCCATCTCTGTCTGTCTCTGTCTCTCTCTTTCTCTCCCCCCACACCAATGCCTTTCAGTGTTTGCAGCCCTCTGTTCCTGCTTTGCAAAGATCTCAGGCTTTGATCTGCTTCTAAGTTGCAACCTACTCACACAGGTAGCATGTTTTCTAAGTCTGAGACTACCAGTCATCTGAAAAAGACAGGAGAGAAGAGAGAAGGAGCTGGCTGATTGGAAGGCTCAATCTCGTGACCATGTCCCCACTCCTTATGCAAGCTTACCCCATCACCACCACCACCACCACCACCCCGCACCTGCACCCCCACCCCCCACCTCCCACCCCCCACGGCTCTGTTCTCTCTCCCGCACAGGCCAGTGATTTATCATCTCCATTAGTTCCTTTCATGCATCACAGAATCGAGGGCTGTCACTCGGGTCTTGAGTGCTCTCTGTGTTGATTTGCTTTCTCCACTTGCCTGTGAACCAGAGTGCCACATGCATACTCAATGTGATGAACACGGATGATTTTAGACCCTGCTAACCCAGATAGAATAAAAGGGTGAAGCCCCCTGGGTCTGAAGCCAAATGACTATAAGCAACCAATCTGTGCAGTTTCCCGTTCTCTGTCCATTCAGGAGGAAAGTGCTCCTCTGTAGGCCATCACCCAGGACCTCCTGATCAGATCACATGGCTGAAGCCATGAGGGCCAGGCCAAGGCCAGGGACAGAGCTGTATGTGAGCTGTAAATGTTTGGAATGTTTATTATACATACCCTCAATGAGAAGGGCCCTATGGTATAAATACAATAATTAACAGGGCTGAGGACAGGTTTTATACCAGGGCCACTCTGGGAGTGTTAGTGATTTTCAATTGTGTACTCCTCCATAGCCTCCTTTATAGCTCCTCCTTCCAAAATTCCTGTCCCTGACACACTTGGCTTCCATCTCTTATCTGGATTCCAGGGAAGGACATGGCAGCTGTGCAGAGGACCCTCATGGCCCTGGGCAGTGTTGCAGTCACCAAGGATGATGGCTGCTACCGGGGAGAGCCATCTTGGTTTCACAGGTAAGTCGTTCTCTGCTTCGCACAGAAGGGCAGAGGGAGGGCCTGACCCCTTAGCTACGAGATGCTGTCTACCCAGAAGAAACCAAGAAATCCCACAACAAGGCCCACCTGGCAAGGAAGGCTGATGCCGCCATTCTAGACAACACTCAACCAAAGCAGAGGTTCTTGGGTTTTCCTGCTAGTTCCCTGCACCCCCTCTCCCTTGTTCCTTTTGTTCTTCTTTCATCGTTTTAATTTTCTTTGATGCACCTCATGAAGGTTACACATGTCCCTCTGCCAAGTACCATCTCAGTTTATAACTATCACCCAGCAGGTTGACTAATAGCTTCCTCTTTGACTCTCAAAAGAACCCTGGTCTGGGTGATGAATTATATGATTATTTCAGTCTACTGAAAGGGCCTTTTAGAACATTTTCCTTAAGTGATCTTTTTGGCAGTGAGAACAGACACAGAGATGTGCAAACTGAGGACGTTGGTGGCAGATGAAAGGGGCGCTTGTAGCCGCTACTCAGTGATTCATTTTATTCATCTTTCTAATGATTTTTTTTCTCATCCTGGAGAAATATAGAAGGACCTAGCTTATGTCCTTTCCATGGCCTTGACCTAAAATCCTCCTGAAAACGCACCGAAATCCTGGTCTTAGTCTCAGAATTATTTAAATGATTAGCCAAGGTCCAACATCATTCACAATTCAGCTATTTACCAAAATTCGGCATTCTCTGGTGAGGAAATAGAAGTTGTTCCTTGAAAATTCCTGAATTGATTGGGCAGCAAAACAGAGATCAATCCTTGGTTTTGTACGGGAAGGGTGGGGATAGACTTATGACATGTTTTGTAAGAGAAGTTAGTGTTGTGAGAGGAGGTACCTGAGAAGGTGAAGGACAGAAGGCCGAGGTAGCCTGAAGGGGAAGCTGAAGGGAAAGAGAGACGCTGAGGGAAAGTGTTCCAGAAGGGCAGCCAGGCATGGATTCTCCTTCCTCCCTTCCTTCATTCCTTCATTCCTTCCTCTATCTATCTATCTATCTATCTATCTATCTATCTAGTGAGAAATTCTTAGACTCATCTTGGTTCCGAAGGAATTGACTTATCAGCCACAGCTCAAAGTAGGCCAGAGCTCATGGTAGGCCATAGCTCATGGTAGAGTTATAGGTCAGGACAGAGTCTACCGGTGTGATTGGTTGCCTCAGGTAGAACCTGTGTAACCCCATCTTGAGAAGGGTTTGCAACGGCCACATGACCTAATTCCATCTCACTCTTTCCATCCATCCAGGAAAGCCCAGCAGAATCGGAGGGGATTTTCAGAGGAGCAACTTCGCCAGGGACAGAATGTCATAGGCCTGCAGATGGGCAGCAACAAGGGTGCCTCCCAGGCAGGCATGACGGGTTACGGGATGCCCAGGCAGATCATGTAAGATGCTGTAGAGTGAGTGCCCCCTGGTAGAGAGGACAGATGTTCCGCACCACAGTCCGTGACAAAGAACTAGGTAGTCAACCTTCTCACCTCCTCCTCTCTCTCGAAGCCTTCTGCCCCTGTTCCTGCAAGTGCTGCATTTCTGCTGAGAATCCACGCTGCCTACTGCTGCCTACTGCTGCCACCTTCTGTTCCTTTAGAACTATGCAAAGACTCCCCTTCCTCTCTCTGACCTCCTGTGCCCTACGGTCTCCGTTTGTTGGATTATTTATTTATATTTATTTGCCAAAAGTTTCTCTCCTCGACTCACAGAACGTTACCTAATAAACAAATTAGTCTGTGTCCCAGAGTGTAACTTCCATTCTCTGTCAGAGACTTAGCAGATTGGAAGGGCTCCTTCCCTTTTTCATTCAAGAGTTACTAGACAAGATGAGATTAGCACAAACAGTAGACAATGGATCCGCTGTGAAGGAAACGTTTGCAAAGTTTTCAGGTTTATCTTGGTAATTGCAACAGAAAATCTAGATACAGTTTTTCCCACTAGAGATAGTAAAGTTAGAAGTTTACAGACACTGTCTTGACCTAGACATATTTCTTTAAGCTTCTACTTAAAAGGTTAGACCTTGCAAGCGAGACAAAAACATGGCGAGCTTCTGTATGGGTACCCAGGAAATAATGGATAGATGGATGGATGGGTGGAAGGATGGTTTCCTCAAATAACTGTTTTAAAAATAAGCAGCTTTTTGCTTTTCTTGCATGAGATCTCCTCATCTGGGATGGATCTCAGGTCTATTCTGATATTTATACAACCCTCCCCCTCATTGGCTAAGAATGACACAGTATGTGGTATTGCTCTCTACATATTGTTTATAGGCCCCAAATCCCTAAAATTCTTGTAGATTGCTCAAGATTGAGATCTGCTTAACATGACTGAATTCCCAAGATATTTTTTAATGGAATGAAAAATTAACAGGGAAAATGAGTACAGACCCTATCAATTCATCTTCCTCTTTAAAAAATATAGTTAGTAAGAGTAATGAAGTATCTTCATTTGTATAATGAATCATAAACTAATTTGAAAAGGTAAACAATAAATGAGACTATACAATATTACCATGCTAAGTATTTAGGTGATAGTTTTTCTAACAGTTCTTTACAGTTCTGGGATATCCCAGAGACTTCTATGTGATCCTTCTTAACTACCTATGGAGTCCCTTACCATGCAGGCGATCCTTACATGGCTGCTGCAGAATTATTTATTGTGTCATCTGAATGTGACAAACTCTTCCTCAAAGCCTACCTTGGAGTTGCCAGATGAGAAAGGAGGGGAGTCAAAGAGTCCTCCAAAATGAAAGAAACCTAAGGGAGCATTCCTAGAGAGAAAAGTAGTTTGGTCCCTGTATGCCCATGGATGTAGGAGGTCTGGGAAATACCCTCCATTAGAGAGGGGCAGTTGGAAGAAAGCTTGGCATCCTGGAACCCATGGAGAGAAAAATGTTCTACTCATTCTAATTTGTACTCACAGCCAAGGTGATATATGACCTCAGGGAGCAGCACACGGAAGGAAGCAAAGACCCTCTAGGGGTGTAAGCAGAACTACTTTGTACAGAGAGAATCATTTAGGATAAGACAAGTAAACATGCCAAGAGTGGCAAGGGGGAAACACTGGAAACATAAATCAGTAATCCACTGTGAAGAAAGAAAAAGACAACCCCATCATAGAAATTAACAAAAATAAAATGAACAAAATCAAACATGCTAGGCTAGGTGTCAAGAACAACCTAGTAAATTAGAATACCAAGAAAATGCACCTCATAACGATTTACAAATAGATGGTAATATGAAATAAATATTAAAAAAATAACACATAATAGTCATGGACTTAGAATCTCGGAAGGGAGAAAAGCCAATTAGGGAAGCAAATGTAATCAATTAATTCATTTATTTCGCGTACAGATGTTCTGCCTACAGGAATGTCTGTGCACCGTGGGCATGCTGGAGAGAAATTTTTGAAGAAATAATATTAGCGCCTTGCCAGAGGGTTGTTTCCCCTAGACAAGAATTGTTTTAAAAGAATAATAAATGCCAGGCAGGGGTGGGGAGACAGAGACACACAATAAGAGCCCTTTATGAATATCATTGTAGTTGAATGTTTGACCACTGAAAGTAGAAAAGTAAAGCAAGTGTGTGCATGCATGCATGTGTGTGTAGACCTGGGGGCTACCTCAGGTATGAGAGAGGATTTCTAACCAGCCTTGAAGTCATCAAGTAGACTGGGCTGGCTAGCCAGCAAACCTCAGGAATCCCGAGGATCTGCTTTCCTAGTGCTGGGATCACAAGTGCATTACCACAACCGCCTCGACACACATAGGCTCTGGGAAACAACCTCAAGTCCTCATGCTTGCCTAGAAAATATTTGGCCAACTGAAATATCTCTCCAGCCCAGAGCTTTTAAAGAGTAAAAGCTAATGCAGAAAAGAAAAGAAAAGAAAAGAAAAGAAAAGAAAAGAAAAGAAAAGAAAAGAAAAGAAAAGAAAAGGAAAGGAAAGAAAAGAAAAGGAAAGGAAAGGAAAGGAAAGGAAAGGAAAGAAAAGAAAAGAAAAAGAACCACATTCATCGTTAGAGTTCTCAGCATAACCTTAAGAACGTAAAGTAATATTTTCGACACAGAATTCTCTCTCTAGATTAGTGGTTCTCAACCTTTCTAATGCTGTGACCCTTTAATGTATTCCTTCAACCCGAACCATAAAATTATTTTCATTGCTACTTGATAAGTGTAATTGTCCTGCTGTTATGAATAATAATGTCAGATCTGATATGCAGGATATCTGAAATGTGACCCTTGTAGAAAAGGTTATTTGACCTGCTGGTTGAGAACCATTAATTTAGACAATTTAGAATACCACTTTTAAAATGGTATTATTTATTATTATGAGATAAAGGACTGGGTACACACCGAGGTATTTGTGTGGAGTTCAGAGATCAACCTTTAGTAATGGGTTCTCTTCTTCCTCCAGGGGTCCTGAGGGTGGGCTTAGGTTGTCAGGCTTGGGGCAAACACTTTTACCCACTGAGCAATCTCTGGCCTGCTCACTACATTTTAAGATCAAGAATGAAGCATTTGTTGACAAAGACCAACTTTGAAAACATAATTATTTCATTAGGAAAAATACATTACCAGGAATCAACCTTTTGACATGGAAATAGTGGGTGAATGCATAAATTAAAAAAAACCCATTCTTGTTAAAATATAAAAGTACTAACAAGTTAGGAGGCAAAGGTGGCAAAGCAAACAACTAAAATTCTAGAAACATAACAATGCATGTGTGGCATAGGGGAAAAAATACAGAGGAAGGTCTTATTTGGAAGAAAAGTTTAAGGAACTTTGGGGAGAACCAGTTAGATGGCCCCTCAGCTGAAAGCATTTGAGAGAACCGATTCTTCAGGCTTCCCTCATGACCTCTGTGCACACACACACACACACACACACACACACAAACATACACACTACACACACATAAACACACACATATACAACACACACATACACACACAAAACACAACACACTAAACATTCATAAACACACACATACACACAACACATACATACACACAAAACACACACACAAAAACACACACTGTGGCATGTGTGCCTCACTACAGCATATACATGCAATAAACTTAGAATACACTTTTAAGAACTTGTTTAGAAAGTATAAATTCAGTAAATCCAACTCACTTTGTGAGGATAATTTAATATTCCAAATCACAACAAGGAAGAGGGAGAGACAGAGACAGCGAGAGAGAGAGAGAGAGAGAGAGAGAGAGAGAGAGAGAGAGAGAGAGAGAGAGAGAGAGACCCCCCAAATGGATACTGTTTGAGCTACAAAATAAATTGGATTAAAACCTAAGCTATAAAGTAAATATACATTAATCTGTATCAGTATCAGTAAATGAGTAAATAAAGACATGGGAAAGAGACAGAGATTATATTACATAGTAGCTAACTATCCCAACAATGTATTTTTAGACGTGTCAAGGCCAAGAGTCCCCTGCATGATTCTATGGGAGACCTGCAAACACGTTCAACGAAATGTCCCACGTGTTATGCATCATGCTCATCCTAACTAGGCTTCTGGCAGAAATGCTGAGAGAATTTGGACTTACAAACAAAAAGAACAATTAACTTGGGCTGGGGATTAGTGTGTCTGGTAGAGTGTTTGCCTAGCACAGAGAAAGCCCCCTATTGTATCCTCATCCCATGATGGCTAAGGCCATCTGTTTTCCTTACTGTTGTCCCCCATCTGCCTGGGCAGAGTAGGTCTGACAGAATGGGAGAAGTGCTGTGACCCCAAAGACAATCCTTTCTGGGTGGACTTGAGCACGGAGTTAACATTTGTGAAATGCCTGAGACTCCTACGCTTAGGTTTCACTCCATCTTGGATTTCTCCAAGGGAGGATTAAAAGTCAGAATCCTAAAGCAAAGTAGAAAAGTTACTTGCTTTTAATTATTTATGGTTTTGGTGTTTTGAGACAGGATCTTATGTAGGTCAGCCTGGCCTGGAAGTCACTAAGCAGGTGAGGGTGACCTGGAACTTCTGATCTTCCTTCCTCTGACCTCCACCTGTACAATGCCGGGATTAAAGTTTTGTGTTATCCTCTGTATTTGTATAATGCTGGAAAATCTAATTTGGAGTTTTCTCTATGCTAGGCAAATACTCTACCAATCACACTACATCTCCAGCCCACATTAGTTGGTTTTTAAAATTCAAATTCTACCGGCATTTGCTCCATAAGCCTGGTTGGAGCACAGCATGATATATTATGTATGTGCATGTGTGTGTATATATATATATATATATATATACACACACACATATACATACATATACACATCACATACACAATATATAACATATGCATATATACATCATATATACAATATATAACATAACATATACATATATACATCATATACACAAATATATAACATATACATATATACATCATATATAATATAAATAATATATAACATATACATACATATACACATAATATACATAATATATAACATATATACATATGCATCTCAAGAGTTTTCATTCTGATGTTTGTAGGTCTATCATAGAATCATGCCATGACTCAGCTTTATAAAACAACTCCTCAACCCAGGGCCATAGCCAAAGCTCCTCTAGATTTCAGAAACCGAATTATTTGCTCGCAGCTGGTGTCATCTATAGGCTGCATGAGACTGTAGTGGGAAGGATTCCTGCTCTGTTGGTAAGGCAGAAAGATGAATGAAAAGAAGAAAATGTAGTGCCAGGACGACAAACCAGGCTAGGGTTCTCCTCTTTCAAGTCACCCCACCTACCAACAAGTGACACCTGAAGCTGGCTCGTGTCGACGGAAAGAAAGAGCTCATTTGTTGTTCTCAAGGTTTCTCGTCCTATCGGCCTGCTGCATTCCACCACTTCAGTTACCATCCACAGAAAGCTTTGGTGACATTAGAAATGCAGTGCTATTGTTAGCACATTTAATCGTCATAGCCTCAAACTGGTGAAACTGTTAATTTAGTCCTTGAGACTGAAATATTTCTACTGACTTCAGGTCTTTTGTTGTTATGGTTACTGTAAAGCATAAAAACTAAGGTTTAAAGTATGTATGTATGTATGTATGTATGTATGTATACATATATGTGTGTGCATATATATCATCATTGGTATGGGTTGTCTGTATCTCCTTGGGAATGGCGCGAAGGTCACCTTATCTCTTAGCCAAGATGCTTTCCTCCCCAGCATTAGGAGACAGTTGAAATGATATAGATTCCAGTTCTTGGAAGACGATTTATTCACTTCAGTTACAAAGAACCACTGTTTGACTGGACTTCAAAGTGTCTCCAAAGCCTTTGATTATTTATTTTATCCTTGATTTTGCTTTTTTTTTTTTTGAAACAAGTCCTCAGGTGACCTAGGTCAAACTCAAAACTCTAGATCTTTTTGCTTTCATCCACCTACCGAGTCCTGACATTGCAGGCCTATGGCACCAGGGTGGTCTGAGGACAAACAGCTTCCCGCAGGCTCATAGATGTGAATGCTTGGCCACTAAGGAGTGTCAGTAGTTGGAAGGATCAGGAAGAGTAGGCTTGTTGGAGGAAGGACGTCAATGGGAGGGTCTTTGAGGTTTCAAAAGTCCATGGGCAGCTCAGTCTCTTGGATCAGGATGTAGCTCTCAGCTACTTCTCCACACCATCTCTGCCTCTGTGCTGCCAGGCTTCCCACCAGGATGACCATGTACTAAACCTTTTAAGCTGCAAGTCAACCCCAATTAAATGCTCTCCTGTGTCTCTTCACTGCAATAGAACACCAACTATGACAGGCACCGTGCCTGATAAACTCTTGGCTTCACAGTGCTGAGGCCTTTGGCATGCAAAACAAGTGCTCTACTGTGAGCTACACCCAAAGCGCTCGTTTTAATTTTTATTTTGAGACAAGGAGTCACACTTGGTTCCCCCAAAATAACCTTGGACTTCCTCTGAAGCCCAGTAAGGCCTTAAGCTTGGAGGCTTTGTCCTTCAGACTTCTGAGAAGCTGTGTGATACAGGCCCGTGCCACCAGAGAGAGCTTCAAGGCTTATGTTTTAGAAGAGCAATCTCTTCCCCCTCTTGAATTGTAGACTTACTTAGCATGCTATGCATCCTTTATACTTGTAAGTGGTAGTGATTATAGGAGAGTAAACTCAAAAAGTCATTATGCAAACCTCAAGTGTCCTCAGTAATACCTCTCCTGTGGCCACTAAAACCACAAGTTAGAAGATCAGTGAGTGGGACTTTTACATCTATTGTGCTCAGGTTTTCTGTGTGATGCCAACAGGCTGTTAATTGTACAAATGGGAATTTTCACATCAACGCGGTGCTGTGCTATAGCATGTGCAACACACAGAAGAAAAAGAATTAGATATTTTTATCATTAGTCTTTTCTTTGGCACGAGTCCAGTTCAAAATGACCTTGAGTATAGCCTGCAACAGATGAATATCTGAGTTAACTCTCCTTGGAGAGCACACCTGATTCTACAAGCCACTTTGTGCCTGTTACTTTAGTTTTGTAAAATGGTCTAGTAATCTGAGGTTGATGGAAGACTCATTCTACCCTCTGGGATAAACTGCCCACACAATTTATTTGTGCTAGCATGCATGTGTTTAGATTATGGTTCCTAGTGAGTATTTTAAGTGAGAGAGCTTATGTGAAATATGGTTAACTGATTCATAACTCAGCAAAATCAATGTCCTCTTTGGATCTGAGCCAATATAAACAACAGTCTCCAAATGTCAAAACCTTTATAGTCCCGAGCAAACATGGACAGTGTCTCTTGAATTTCTCCATCCCCATGATCTCTTGATAGTATGTTTCCTTTAGTGACACACTGCCCATAATTAAGTTTTCTTAGTGATAGAGAGCACAGATATGTGCTTAGCATGCAAGGGACCTGTGGCATGTCCCAGCCAGCTCCGGTGAGGAAGCTGATCAGGAAGAGGTCTTCTACAAGAACCTACTGAACACTTTACCATTGAAAACCTACTGGATATGCTGGGCATGGCGGTACACATCTATAATCCTGCTAGCCTGGGCTAATAGTGAGGCTCTATTTCTAAAAGTAAATTTAAACAAAATAATATAGCAACAACAACAACAAAAAAAGAGAATCCAGGGACATTATATGTCATCTCTTATTTAATCTGTGAATTGTTGGATTTTAAACTGATTTCTAGTCACACTATTGAAAATAAAACCATAAGAAATGTCTTAGTAGAGACCTATGTTTATCCATTTTGGATAATATTACCAAATTACCACCTACACTGCCATTTAACAGTATCACCCATAAAGTCAATCCCTGCCAATTTTCTCTAACACTCATTAGAACTGTCCTTCTTTAAAAGTTCTAAAAGACATCATGTTAGGGCATTGATGGAATCCAAAGTCCACAGGCAACGGCAAAGTTAGTTCTCCTTGGAAAGCTCAGTACTCGGCCCCAAATTCCAATGGTTTTCATGTTGGCCTCCTAGTTCATTAAATCCACGAGCAAGCCATGCTCATAAGGACCCCACGAAGAAGACAGGATTGGATGAAATGAGAAGATTGGCTGGTAAGTCTGACCACCAAGCATGGTACCAGAAGAGAAATTATTGTTTCTGGAATTCTACTTGAATGCTTTAGGCTTAAGTGGAATGTGGTCAATTGATTTATTTCTCAGCACAATCCAAATCTCTGGTGTGGCTCCAGGCCTGAAATATATTCTCAAGATAAATATGACAATTTTTATAACCTTGAGCTCCGAAGGTAGAGCCAGTTTGAAGGGCAAAGATAAATCTCATAGAGTGTACATTTGTCTAGAGCAAATATTGTCCTACTGACCTTTATTTTAATGAAACACATATTGAATGGCCTTCTGTAGGGTAAAGCTAAAGATCCATTCTGTTCCATATTCTTGGATCAATACTCCTTTGAGAGAACATTACATCAGTCTTGTAATGGGATGGTCTTGGCTCATACAGGCTCAAACATGACAAATGGTCTGTGAAGAAATCCTGTCTCAGAACAAACTAGAAAGAAATAAGTTCTGGGTCTTTCACTTGAGAGATACCATAGATCTGATGGAGCTATTTCCACAAACTACTTAGCGTGGACAATTTGTAATGATGGAAACCTATTTCTTATAGGTGTAGAGGTTAGGCCTCCAAGGTACCAGAAGTTCTCAGGCTTTGCCCTTGGCTTCAAAGATGCTGTTTTCCTGAGAGGGAAGTGGGGAGCTGTCTGAAGTCTTTTTCTTTTTTCTTTTCTTTTCTTTTCTTTTCTTTTCTTTTCTTTTCTTTTCTTTTCTTTTCTTTCTTTCTTTCTTTCTTTCTTTTTTTTTTGAGACAAGGTTTCTCTGTGCAGTCCTGGCTGTCCTGGAACTCACTCTGTAGACCAGGCTGGCCTCGAACTCAGAAATCCGCCTTCCTCTGCCTCCCAAGTGCTGGGATTACAAGCGTGCGCCACCACTGCCCGGCCAGAAGTCTTTTTCATAAAACATTAATGCCATCATGAGGGAAGTAACCTCAAGGTTGAGTCACCATATAAGGCCCAAGTCTCCTCTCCTCTCCTCTCCTCTCCTCTCCTCTCCTCTCCTCTCCTCTCCTCTCCTCTCCTCTCCTCTCCTCTCCTCTCCTCTCCTCTCCTCTCCTCTCCTCTCCTCTCCTCTCCTCTGCACTTCTCTCCCCTCCCCTCCTTTCCCCTCCCTCCCTCTCTAACTTCCTCCCTCCCTTCCTCCGTGTGTGTGTGTGTGTGTGTGTGTGTGTGTGTGTGTGTGTGTGCAATATGTGTCTGGAGGCCAAAAGATACCTAAATGTCATCCTCAGAAATACTGTCCTCCTCCTTTGAGACAGGGTCCCTCACTGGCTGGGAGCTCGCCAGTTAGGCTATGTTGGTGGCCAGCAAGCCTCAGGAATCTTTGTGTCTCTCTCAGTGCTGGGATTACAAATATGTAGCACTATAGTTATTTTTATGAAGGTGCTGGGAATTCAACTCAAGTCTTCATTTTTTATCAAGACACAAATTTGGCCAACTGCACAATCCTTGACCTCAGGCATCCTGCTCTTTAACTTTTTTATTTTTAAACTTTTCTGTTTTTATATCACCTATTGCAGGAGGAACAATAAGTATCAATGAATAACTTGATAGTACAATTTCCTTGTACTATTGTTTTTTTTCTTGAGAATTTCATACATGTATACTATGAAATATGACCATGTTCACCCCCCCCATTTTCTCCCTCTAACTTTCCCCATATTCCTCCACAACACGCTGCTTTCGAAACACATCTCTTCATTTTTATAATAACTCATTAATGTCCATAAGTGCATCGGACAGGAGGTGGGGCGCGTATCCACTGAGACCCAGAAAATCCTACCAGTGCGAACATCCTCAAGAAAGAATAATTCTTCCTCCCCAAGACCTATCAATTGCCAATGACTCATCCATAATGGACAGGACTTGGCAAGCACCTCCCCCATCAGTGAAGGGCCACATTCTTCAGGCTAACATTTGGAGACTGGGGGAGGGGCTAGGCTCATAATTATTGACATGAATCTTGGAGTGACCCATATATTAAAAGTCTAGTACATGTTTATTTTTCATGTGCTAAATGTCAGACTCTATCTATACAATCCATATCTTTTAACAATTATGAAGTCTCACGACATATTTACATAATTTGCATTTTAAAAGAAGAGAATGAATCTGATTTGAGGAGGCAGCTATAGTGACACATATCTTTAATCCTAGAACTAGAGGAGCAGAGGTTGATAGATCTGTGAGTTTGAGATTATTCTGGTCTACATAGAGTTTTAGGCCAGCCAGGGCTATAGAGTGAGACCCTGTGTTAAACAAACAAACAAAAATGCCCAAATTTCTGAATTGTGAATACTGTGATTCCCAAGCCTTATAAATATCACAACATAATACCACCTTCTGCATCCCAGACCCAGGTCTGAGTTCTAGGGAGTGCATGAGTAAAAATGTGGTCTTCGCACTCAAATAGCACTTGATCTCCCTCAGAACAAACTCTCAATGAAGACTTTTTCCAGCTTGTAGCTCAGGAAATCACGGATGCATCAATTTCTCTGCACCCAGCTCAAGGGGTACATTTAATACTTTCCTATGTGCATATAAATAGCTCATATGTAATACAGCTTATAATACATTGGAAAATTTCACATGAAATTAGATCAAAATTTTCCTGCAAAGCTGCGTAGGTATTATGTAAATCTGTCTTTTCCAGAGGGGAAAATTACGGTAAGGTAACTGTGGTATTCTTGTTGAGTACAATTTAATTTTGAGAAGCAATTGTCTGAAACGTTTCCCTATATAGCAAAAGAAGGGAAGTTCATGAAATTAGATATTTGGCGATGTTGCATGAAATAACCTAAGTGATTAACTAATAATCAATACAACAACTAACATTTTCTGAGCAGCTAGTATACCTCAGTTCCTATGCAATGCTTCAGCGAGGATAAGGAACATGGAGTCCCTTAGCTGGTGGTCAGGAGATGGTCTAGGTTTATCTTGAGGAGAGGCAGGCTGCGAACCTCCTGTCGAACAGTCACTCCTCCTGACTAGATGACTGTGTCTCTCAAGGTTTCACACCAGCCCCACAGACAGGGCCCCTCCTCCGCTGTTCTGCTAACACACCAAGGCAGATGAGTGGGTCTGAAGAACCTTAGATCTGAGTAGAGGGATTTGGCAGCTGCGGGTGACCGTGGGTGGATGCTAACAGAGCCGTCTAGTGACATTCAGCTTATAAAAGTGGAAAACTATCATTTCAGTCGGAATTCTTTCTGGTCTTTTTGATCTTGTGAGGGATCAAATAGTTAGCAGATACATCCACTCACCTGCTGGTTATGCCCAAAGAGAAAGGAATAGGATGCCACAAAGTGCCTCAAAGAGCCCGAAGCCTGTTGCAGAAGCAGCAAGACTCCATTGGGGTCTTCATGTTAGTAGGTCCGTGAATGAGATCAACTGTATTCTATCCTTCTCACGAGGACAGCAAGCATGAGACAACCAGGAGACCCTCAGTAAATCAATACTTACCTGAATATTTTCAACTGTGGGCAAGGCGAAAAGAGATGCCAGTGGGATGAACTAAAAGTAATTTAGTCATTACAAAATAAACCACACAGAGACATTGTTTGTGTTGGCTGAAAAAAAAAACAAACTAAACCTTTGACTTCAAAGATAAAACAAACAAACAAATAAACAAACCCAACAAGCTCTATGTAATCCCTTAGCTGAGCCAGGTTATATTTCTCTATCTTTATCTATTTCTATCACTGTCCCTGTCCCTGTCCCTGTCCCTAGCCCTACCCTTACTGCTACCCCTACCCATGTCTGTCTCTGTCTGTTTGTCTTTCTGTCTGTGTATGTATGTATGTATGTATGTATGTATGTAGTATCTATCTATCTATCTATCTATCTATCTATCTGTTTATGGTAGAAAAGATCCAACTTAATTCTGAAATGATTCACCTTTTGGGAGGAGAGAGCAGGATAGGTATTTCTGACTTTGGTGTTTGGATGTCAATCCCAATACCTCTACTTTGGAAGCAATGAGTAGACCATATACCAGGGCGCATCTCTAACTTGGTGTTTGTAAATTACATCAAAGCTGATGAGGCCACTGATTGAGTACAACGAGGAGCAAGCCATTGAATAGGATATTGTTCAGATCCCGGCTTCTGCACACAGGCCGTGGAATGGTTGTCCTGACAACCACACTGGAGCTGCGGGTATGGAGCAGCCTGAAGGACATGAACTTGCTGGCAATGCCAACTGCAGGGCGGAGCAGGATTTGACTCCTGGCTAAGTGTTGTTACTCTCCAGGCCCATGTAGGCCACAGGACACAGATCCACAATGCCTTGGAGGAGCCATTCTATTTATTTTATCAACATTTCTCTATGCCCGGCCTATTTGTATTCATGTTCCATTTCATTCTTTATTCATAATTATTCTCATCTTCCATTGCGTTTATATTTTCCTAGTCATTTACTGTCATTCCTTTTTAATACTATGTGCTGTTCATGATTTCCAAAATCAATACTGTTAGTGCAACAGATATGTTCTGTTATAAAAAAAAATTGGATAGTTCAGCTTCTCCTGTGAGACAGGGGTCATAGGCAGCTCATGAAAGTCCTAGATTTCTGTGAGATTACTGCATTCTGAAGACCAGTCTGGGCCTCTAATTGTCTGGTTAAGCCTGTGAGTCAGTGTGGCTGTGAATAAGTCCACACCAATGGTTATCACTTGATCTTAGCCAAAAAGTCAATAAGCAAACCCCAGTGCTCCTTGATCCAACCACATGGGTAGACTGAATCGAGCACTTCTCATGTAAAACATTCTATAAAGGAGAGAAGACCTTTGTAGTGGGACAATTAAACCAGAACAAAGGGCCCACTAGCTCTCTGTACTTTTATTTTGCTTTTTCCCAAGGATTAATATAGCTGACCATGGATGATTCTACCTGAATCAGTCAAAATCCACATGTGGACAGTGGTGAACTAATAAACATCAGTTATTGCTGGCAAATGATCAGAAGCAAGAAAAAGGAGGTTTCAAAGGAAGTATGGCTCTGCCAGCACCTTAATGTCACATTTCTGGCCTCAAGGACTGCGGGACAGTAAGGTTCTGCTGTGGCGGTTTAGATTTCCCAGCCTGTGGTGGTATGCTATGGACGTTTAGAGAGCTTATGTAATGTGAGTCTCAAGAATGCAGTGTCTTGACTTGCACCTTGTTCAGAACCTTCTCAGGGTGTGTTTGGAGCAAACTGTGGGGAATTAGATGATACCTTCCTCTTCAGCCACGTGCCTAATTGCTTCATGTAAAAGTCATATAGTGTGACCTTTACAGTGTGAGACACAGCGTGAGAACAGCATCCACCTGGGCCATGTCATGACTCTTCTGTGATACTTAAGGGATAAAGAGAAGTCATGTAAATGGGTGGATGCTTATCCCACTTTTTAAACCCAACGTTTATGTGTTCTCTCAGAACCTATAAGACAGTAAGAGGCTAACTTAACTAGCTTGAAAACAGGGTGGAGCCAAACCACAGACCTAATAAAGTTCTTTCAAGGCTCTCTCTCCTACCTTTCTATCAAGGCTCCCATATGGAAGATGATAACTTTGCCTGATGTGTGGTTGGAGATTGAATAAAAAAGATGATTCATGAACGAGACAATGTGAGAGGTGCCACAAAGCACAGCTTGATGGATTATTCTAATTGGGTCCTCAAATTGGGGTCTCAAATAGTAGGGTGCATCGTGGAGCTTTCAAGGTGGAAAAAAGCAAAATAGCAAGGCAATGCCTTGGGTTGGAATGCAAATCTTGCAGAAGTGCTATAGGCAGGATGTAGAACATGGCTCAAATGCATAGTGGTGGGGACCAGAGAAAAACACTAGAGCCAGAAGGAGGGCTGCTGATATCATTCTTCTCTGTGGTTCAGGCTAACCGTCACATTTCTGGGATCAAACTTCTTACCTTACGGTGTAATTGGCAGCTTACACGCCTCCACTGAACAGCGATACAAGCCGTGCGTGGTGGTGCACACCTTGAATCTCAGTACTCAGGAGGTAGAGGCAGGTGGAACTCTGAATTCGAGGACATCCTGGACTATAAAGTGAGTTCTAGGACAGCCAGGGCTATACAGAGGAACCCTGCCTTAGAAAACCAAACCAACCAACCAACCAACCAACCAACCAACCAGAAAACAATAACAAAAAAGTAAAATATTGTATCGTTTAAAAATATTTACAGGGCTGGGGAGATGACTCAGCAGTTAAGAGCAGTGGCTGCTCTTCCAGAGGTCCTGAGTTCAAATCCCAGCAACCACATGGTGGCTCACAACCATCCGTAATGAGATCTGACACCCTCTTCTGGTGTGTCTGAAGACAGCTACAGTGTTCGTACATATAAATAAACAAATCTTAAAAAATGCTTTTTTAAAGAAAAACAATATTTGCTATGTGTCACCCAATGTCATGCAATAAGTGTCTAAGCAGATGGATAGAGGAGTACATTGAGAAATAAAGACTGAAATGCCTGATTGGATGGATCTGTTTCTGTGACAGGACAGAGGTGTTTCGGTGTTACACTAAGAAAGATCTTGAATGGCAGGGCGCAGGGACAGATAAAAAGAGCCTCTGTTTATAAAGGAATAATGTGATGCTGCAGTCATTTTAGGAAGCCTCGTTTTTTTCAGCATTGAGCACACAGGTCAGCTTCAGCATGGGCGGGGCCTGAAGGAGGGAGGGAACCCAGTTAAAGACACAGAGTAGTCCAGATCAAAGATGATCTTTCTTTTTTTTAAAGATCCAGGAGATATGACTGGAAGCTTTACGATCCCAGTCCTTCCTTTGAGTCAAGAGGGAAAGGGAAGCCATCAGTTTATTACAGAGCCTTAGGGATGACCGGAGCAACCTTGGGATTCCCACCCCACCTCGAGGGCTCAGCAGGGAACGACCTGTCAGATGGCAGCTCTCTCTGTGCGCATTTATCATAGCAGGGGGAGGCGGGGCCTAAGTGGCGAAAATGCACTTCTTAGCTGCTGGAAAGCTGGCCTCACCTGCAGTTTGGCCAAGATGGACGAGTCACCTCCCACTGCCGGGTGCCTCTCTGCCAAGGTCTCAGAACCCTGCTTGTGCTGGGTGCGTGACTCAGAGCTTTGTCAAGACTTCAGTAGGCAGTGGCTTTGGTGCAGAGAGTGGAACACTTGCGAAGGTTTCATGGGTAGAATTTACCCTGAGGTTAAGTTTGTTTTCTCCATGGCAACTGCTGACCCAGTACGGAGAGATATTTCTCCTTGGAGCTAGGTCACCTCGTGCCCTCTGCTCGCCTTGCTTCCCTCTCTGCACAGGACCTTGACTGATGATACCGGCTGTCTTTCAAGCTGCTCATAATGGGAACATTAGCCTACATTTGATCCTTAGGTTGTCTTTTGTGATATGTTATGGAATTTAAGGAACTCTCTCCCAGAACTCCAGTAACAGTTAAAACAATAAGGAGGTTGAAGACCGCTGCTTACGAGCTTGTCTCCTTTACACTCCAGCTTTCCTCACAGCTCTTCAGATCTATGGCTGTCTGGTGTATTTATTTCACTCCCAGAGATGATCATTTTCTGGTGAGCATCTTTTTTTTTTTTTTAAATTATCTTTAATCCTTTTTTACAGTCCAGTCGTTATCCCCCTCCGGGACCGCCCTCCACAGCTCCTCATCCTATTCCTCCTCCCCACCCCTGTCCCCCCACACACACACACACCTCCAGGCCTCCCCGTTCCCCGGCGACTCTAGTCTCTCGAGGGTTTGGTGCATCTTCTCTCACTGAGGCTAAACCAGGCAGGCAGTCCTCTGCTGTATATGTGTGTGGGGGGGGAGGGGGGCAGGGGTCTCAGACCAGCTAATGTATGCCGCCTGGTTGGTGGCTCAGTGTCTGAGACATCTCAGGTTAGTTGAGACTGCTGGTCTTCCTACGAGGTTGCTCTCCTCCACAACTTCTTCCAGCCTTTCCCTAATTCAACCACAGAGGTCTCCAACTTCTGTCCTTTGGTTGGGTGTAAGTATCTACATCTGTCTCTGTCAGCTGCTTGTTGGGCCTCTTGGAGGGCAGCCGTGCTAGGCTCCTGTCTGTAAGCACACCGTTGCATCTTAGCAAGAAACATTTAGAACTTTGCACTGAAAGAACTTAATGTCGTCAATAAACCCCACACTTAGCGTCTACCTTTAACACCCACACAATTGTTTTGGCATATATCTCTTCACTCCAAATGGACTGTATTTTGTTTTTTGTTTGTTTTTGAGATTGTGGGCTTTTTCTTTTCTTCTCTTTTTTTTTTATTTATTTTTTATTTTTTATTTATTTATTTATTTATTTATTTATTTATTTATTTTTTTGGCTTTCTGAGACAGAGTTTCTCTGTGTGGTCCTGGCTGTCCTGGAAGTCACTGTCCACCAGGCTGGCCTCGAACTCAGAAATCTGCCTGCCTCTGCCTCCCAAGTGCTGGGATTACAGGCGTGTGCCACCATGCCCAGCTGAGATTGTTTTAATGACATTTCTCTCTTCCCTTTCCTCTCCCCAAAGCCTCCCATATAACCCATCCTCATGTTACTTCAAATTCATGTTCTTTCTTTTCATTAATCAATTGTTATTACACACACACACACACACACACACACACACACACATATTGCTAAATATAACCCATTGAGTCCACATAATGTTCCTGTCCTTCAGTTTCTATCTTCCAAGTTCTAGGATTAAAGATCCACACCCAGTTTAATTGCTTGCTCTTTCTGTTGTATAACCAGTAAAGACTTCTTCGCATATCCTTTTGGTAGTTTGAGCAAAGGAGCCTGGCCTTGGAGACTCAGAAAAGCTTGAAGAAGGCAGATGTGAAGAGCATATGCAAGGTGACCATTCTGAAGTCACACATAAGATGAGGACACAGAGGGGATAGTAGGAAAATGTCTGCTTGGTTAACTCAATCTTAATAAGATTGGTCAATATGTTCGGACTGAGGGATTGCATTTCTGGTAGGGATCTGAGCCCCTGATTCGTCACAGAGCTACATTCAGAAACCTATCATTGTCAGGGAGATGCTGCGCGCTAGGTCCCTTTAACTTTACAGTGGAGCAGGAAGACAGCTTCAGTTTCTGAACTGGACCTGGGTGGTAAGCTGACTCCTTTCCCCTGTAAGCTAGCTGAACACCGTGACTGCTTCTCCATTCTTCTCAAGCTGGCATGGGAGGAAGTGTGTGAACACGGGCCCGCAGACGTCCCTACGCGGTCAGACACAGAAGAAGGAAAATGGACAAAGAGAAAAACGATCCTTCCTGCAAGTCCTCAGACCTCAAAGTAAGTACAGCCATGGGCAGCCCTCCCCCTCCCCTAAACACTGGGGACTGTTAGTGAAATGAAGCCCTGTGGCTGTAAAAAAAAAACAAAGACGAGAAAATTAAATACTTAATTCTTACAGTCTTTCATAGGTCTTGTGAATGCCAGCTTGTTTTAAAGGACTGTAGTTGGTAATGGATGGATACTGTTTTTAGAAAAGTCCAGGGAAATTGTACTGATCGCTACGTAGATTCCACTTTAAAATTTAATCAGCAGTGCTAACTGAGACTGCCTATAATGTGTTCTGGTACCTAAAGATCCAGCTTGGGTCCTGCTATTCTGTATGTGTTGGCATTTCCATACACTTCTTTGGCGTTACACTTGAGAGTAGCTTTGACACCACACTTAACTCTTCCTATAGCGAGTGGCTCATTTTCTTCCCAAAGAACAAACTCAACCCTTCAGGAACCCACATCAAATAAAGTCTGTCTGGTTCCCTCTCACCATGAAAGATACAGCAGCTTTTCATTCCAAGGGTTGACAAGGATGTTTGGCAAGGAGAACGAGGGCATCATGAATAATGCAAAGTGGACTTGGCCCCATCTTATCCCATTAGTTGGCAGGATTAAAGACTGGAAAACGTGGCAGTTGGATGGGAAGAAGGAGGAAGAGGGTGAGGGGATGAGGCAAGGCTAACAGAGATGTCCAGACGATTTACTTCTTCAACATTGTTGTTTTGTTTTGTTTTGTTTTGTTATTTTTTTTTCCTGGAATGCTGTCACTAAAAGAATGTGTGTTTAAAAGTTATTTCATCACTGGAGTTTAGTTACCCTGACATGTATAAATCTCTTTGTCTAAAGAAGCTAAACTCTCACATGCATTATTAAAGAATTCACAGAATCAGATGACAGAAGGCAGAGGAGAAACTAAAAGAGGAGGAGAGGAAACAGCTAAATAATGCATTTCCCCCTTTTCAAGCAATCGAACGTCCATAAACCAGCGATTTTACCAGCTAATGAGTCATCTACTTCATTTCTCCCTTCTTTTATTTATGATTGAGAAGCTGAGTCACCCACCAGTTTAGTGGCTGTCAACGACAAAATGACAGGGTTGGTGTCCTACTCTCCAGGCCAGCAAAAATAATCACACCTCTTTAATTTGTCTCCCTATCCCTGTCAGGAAGTTACAGTGAGGAAATCAGTATATTCAAGTGAGAAACTCACGTGTATGCTTATTTTCTGTTTCTCCCCCAGACAGAAAAACAAGAATATAAGAAAAAAACAGAATAATACAAGCTTTAAAGGCCAAAAAGATCTGAGTGTGGCAGGCAGGAGAATTATGAAACAAATGTCTGCAAACCCAATTTTTTCTGACATTCAAATTAAAAACAAATCAGTGCACCAAAAGAAATAGACAAAGATGGCAATGTCAATGCAGGCTTCTGCATGTCATAATCCTTTTCTTACTCCCCAACCCTCAGATCTCTTTGTCTGCTTGGCTCATTGCTGTCAGGCCTCTGCTCCATAGTGTCGGCCAATAGGGCTGGAGTACTGGGGCATAGGCTCTGGGGTTGGCACACCCTCTAGTTTTTTTCTTTTCTTTTTACATTATAACAGTGTGCATCTGTGTATGCGCGCGCGCGCGTGCGTGTGCGTGTGTGTGTGTGTGTGTGTGTGTGTGTGTGTGTGTGTGTGTATAGTCAGAGAATAACTCTCAGGAATTGTTCATTCCTTGCCCCCTTGTGGGATTAGGGCAGTAGGTCTTCACCTGTGAGTCTCTACCTCTTTGGTGTCCAACGACCCTTTCACAGGGGTGGCCGAAGACCATCAGGAAACACGAATATTTTATTTACATTATGATTCAAAACTGTCGTAAAATTACAGTTAGGAGATAGCAATGAAAACAATTTCGTGGCTCAATACAGATCTTCACCACAACATGAGGAACTGTATTAAAGCGTTGCCACATTAGGAAGGTTGAGAACCACTGGTTTACGGGAATCAAACTCAGGTCATCCATCGGGTTTGGTAGCAAGCACCAAATTTTACTCACTGAGTTCTTTTGCTTGCCAGCCCCTAATGTCTATATTTTCTGAGCTTCATACTGTACTGAACTAAAAGTCACTTATTACGCTCACGTGGGTAGCTTGACTGATTGGCCTCTTAGCACCGGCATCTCCTACTGGAGTCACTCCACTGAGGTTGGGATCATCTCTAATCAATGATTTGTTTTGTTTTCTTTCTTTTTTTTAAAGATATCCAACATCTCCATCCAGGTGGTCAGTGTCCCAGGGAAGCTACCAGGGAGAAGACCACCTCGAAAACCCATTGGCAAACCCAGGCTCCGCAAGCAGCCCAGGAAGAGAGCTCCCTTTTGGAATGTTCAAAAGAAAATCATTCTCTTCACAGTGTTTTTATTCATCCTGGCGGTCACAGCCTGGACACTTCTATGGCTCTATATCAGTAAGTTAATGTTTTAAGTTCCTTTGTGGGAGGGGCAAGTCCTGCCTAAATCGGCAGGCATAACCAGTCTCTGGCTTCTTCTGCTAGATTTTTCCCCCCTTCTTTCCCAGACAGACACACTGTTTGGAAAGATGGAGTTGAGATTTTAAGGGGAAAGCCACCAGAATTGTCCACCATTTCTTCTTTATCGCCATTACTTTCTTCCCATGGGTGGGAGGAAGAGGAGGGAGGAGGGAGGAGCTGAAGAGGATGCCCAGGAGGAGTTGACTTGCTCATAAATGCCACGCATGTGTAGCTTTTAAGAAATGAATGGGACACTGAGCTGTTTCATTTCCGCCTTCCACCCACAGCCTGTTACTAGGCAACCAGAAATTTCCACCTCCCTGAGCCCCATTTTATATAAACATCTTTGTCTTCCCGTTATGCTTTTGCCCCTGTGACTATGTTTTTGTCAATCTGAGTGATCCTTTGAGGCACACGTGACATCTAAATTCTTTTTTTTTTTCCCTACAAAACATTAATTCAACCTAGTAACTTGGTTGACTTGTATTGGCATTCTTATGTGTCCAATACATTTAATACAAAATGCACATAATAGCACATAAGCGAATACATACATGTGGTCTCAGCCCCAGCCTTTTGATATGCAGCTTCTGACATTCTTACAATGTCCTAAATAACAGTAGATGGAAACATCTTTTGATATAATATTTTGTCAAGGTCTAGTTCTTAGTTGCTAACACAGAGCTTCTTAGAACATTGCTTTTATACTGTCTTGGTTTTCTAATATTGATAAGATGATTGGTACCTGGAAGTGCCGAGAAAGACAGAGGAATCAACATGTCATCACCAGGCTGTATCTTCCAGTTCGAGACCACATTGGAAAGAAGAGTGAGGCTGGAAATGAATGACTTAACCAACCATGCTTTCATAAAAGGGCATCTGCAAAAACATCTACAAATCCGGGTTCAGAACACTTCTGAGTTGGTGTATTTATTTGCTGGGAGGAGCTGTGTTCTAGCCCCACAGGGACAGAAGTTAAGTCCAGGCACATCCAGGCTTCACCCTGATGAGCCAGCTCACCTAATGGTTCATCTGTGCTCTTTATAATATTATTTGTCCTAATCCATAAATAATGAGTAATAATAATGAAACGAACAAGTGTAACAAATGATCACAATTGAGGGTATTAAGGAACTCCCGATTTTTAGAACAGCATGGACTGCTTAGAGGTATACTACTTGTAGTTTATCTGAGGCCAGCACATCATTATGAGAATGAAGCATTAACTCTGCATAGCTACAGGAAGTCATTGGATACACGTTACTCTCTGCAGAGAATTGGAGAGTCACTTGATGAGGAGACAAACCCCACACATTTGGTGTCAGAAATGCTATACATAGAGCAGCAGCTTGCCTCGCTCTGTTCTCGAGGATATTAAAATGTGATCGTTAAGTCAAGAGGATTCTAGTAAAGAATCTCTGAGTGTTCTTGAGTCGCTTGAGTTTAAGTCGCTTACTTATCCTTACAAGTTGATCCTCAAGAATTTGTTTGGATCAATCTAAGCACCAAGGCTATCTTTAGAAACTTACTGATGCTTTTTCTACTTTTGAAAAGCCCACAAGTTGGTTACCCAAGAAGGAAGGGGGTTATTCCGTAGTTACTGGAGAGGGGCACACAATGGGCCTAGAGATGGAATTGAGACCAGGCCTCCAGAACGGGCTCCTGAACGCTCACTGGGTGCAATGTGGAGTGCCAATGCTGAGTTGACTTCTGTGATAGGCATGGGACAGGTTGATAAGCCAGGTACCATTTCTGAGTCCAAGGAGATTATAGGCTCATGGGATTAGTTAAGACAATGGGCAAGGAAGGCACCACACTTTGTGTGAACACAGAGCGCGTATTTCCCATGGTTTCCTGGCAATACCCTGTAACTAACGTTTTGGGAACACATTATACAGAAGTAGCTTATTTGTGTAAAAGCCAGAGGTGGTCATATAATGGAAACAGCCATAGAGAACCAAAGAGAACTTGCTTGATAAGTAAGAACTGTTTAATAGAAGACAGGTTAGTTTTGGCATACACAGTTCAGTCATAGAGGGTGACCATAAGTAATGCAGACAGTTAATCAGGGAGACCAACAGGGATTTGCGCCCTGGGCCAAGCTAAAAGTATTAAATAACTGGATTCAATGCTAAATTGATCATCGCCCCACATTTCCACTGTTCTGCCCCTTGAGTACATACTGATCAGACAAGGATGTGTGAGATAATAATAATAATAATAATAATAATAATAATAATACCTAAGAAGTGTCTCCCTGGAAAAACAAAACCAAAAGCAATTACTAGTTTTGAATATGAGATTTAGTGGGACTCTCTAGGGGTGAGGTAAGATGATCTGCAGAGGCCAGGAACCTAATGATCAAAGAATAACAAAGAGAAGACCAATCCCCCCCCCTCCCCCTAAGTCCAAGGCTTTCTGCCTTAACCCTTTGTTCCTCCTCCTTCCACAGCCTCCTTCATTGCTTTGGCCTAAGTGACCCCAGACAGACCCCATAAGAGGGGTGATTCTGACACTCCTATGGATTCCATCTTTTTTTTAATAGGATATTTTCTTTATTTACATTTCAAATGTTATCCCCTTTCCTTGTTTCCCCTCCTGAGACCCCCTATCCCATCCCCCTGCCCCTGCTTCTATGAGGGTGTTTCCCTACCTACCCACTCCCACCTACCCACCCTGGCATCACCCCACACTGGGGCATTGGCATCCAGCCTCCCCAGGACCAAGGGTCTCTCTGATGTCTGACAAGGCCATCCTCTGCTACATATGCGACTGGAGCCCTGGGTCCCTCCATGTGTACTCTTTGGTTGGTCCTTTAGTTCCTGGGAGCTCTGAGGGGGGGGGGTCTGGAGAAAGAAAAACACTCCCCCATTGCTGGTGGGATTGCAAGCTGGTACAACCATTCTGGAAATCAGTCTGGCAGTTCCTCAGAAAATTGGATTCTGTCTTTTTAAATCCAACCATCTTTTGTTTAGCTTCACCCGAAGGCATTTTCTTTCTCTGTTTCTGCTACCTCTCCCTCTTTTTCTTCCCCACCAAATATCTTGAGGTCCAAAGGTAAATCAAGGGCTTACTACATTGACGACTGAGATAAAACAGTGGCTTACTGGGTATTCCCTCAGAGACCTTAATACTGCTGCCTGTGGGTGACAGCCACAGGGAAGGGAGTGGCAAAGCCCTGTGAGAAGTCTGTCATGGCAGCCAAGGACCGCAGTTCTAGCACTTGAGAGGTGGAGGTAGGAAGACTGAAAGTTCAGACAGCCTTGCGCTATCCTTGTGAGACTGTCTTCAAAGACCAACGGATGGCAGGAGTGTAGCTCAGTGGAGAATGCAGGGCCATGGTTCCCAGCCTGGCAGTAAATGCACCGATCAATAAATATATATTAATAAAATTAATGCCGCCAGGCAGTGGTGGCTCACACCTTTAATCCCAGCACTTGGAAGGCAGAGGCAGGTGGATTTCTGAGTTCGAGGCCAGCCTGGTCTACAGTGTGAGTTCCAGAACAGCCAGGGCTATACAGAGAAACCCTGTCTTAACCTCTCCCCCCAAAAAATAAGAATAAAATAAAATAAAAACATATCCGTAAGATGCTGCAGAGACAGGAGATAGTCTGTAGATGAAGAGGAGACCGTGGTCCAGTGTCTAGTGCTTGCCTAGCACAAGTCAAACACCCAGCATTGTGAGGGAGGGGTGGTGGGAGAAGGCTAGACCCCGAATCCCCAGCCACCTCCTTGTCCTCCTGGACCCTGAGCCCATGCAGAGGCAGCCAGCCTTTTCTCTGTCCATCTGTCGGCAAAGTTCACGCCAAGAAACCTAGTCTTACAGTTCCCAGAGCAGATTTGAGTAGGAGTGACCCCACGCTGAGCCGAAGGCCACCCTGGTAAGGATAACTGCTCCATATGTTGCGTAGAGTAAGAACTGTGGCCTCCTTACTGAATGTCAGGCACACAAGGCAGCCAGTAGCTCAGTGGAAGCTCTGGAACAGTCAGGAGGTTTCTCTTCCTTTTCTTCGCCATGCTAACTGTAGCCCAGGCTGTGATGGTACACTCCCGCCCCCATTACTACTTTACAGCTTGCAGACACGGAACCCCTGAGAACTGTGTATGGTCTTCACCCTCTAGAGACCCCAGAGTAGACTCCAAGAAATGTAGCTTTACCCTTAAATCTCGCCTTTTAGTGTTTACCAGTAGCGGATAAGATGCGCAGATTGTGTTAAGAGCTATGATAATTGGCTGCTGAGGGAGAAAGACACCACCCAGTCTATTTTTGAGTTTTACAGATTAGGATGTGCACCCAAGTCCGTGTTTGCCTAAGATGACATAATCTTAGGACACTCCGGCCAGCATGCGTCAGGCCTCGCTTAGCTGTCCAACCTTACTGCCTTCTCTCTCGTTTTTGCAGGTAAGACGGAGAGCAAAGACGCCTTTTATTTTGTTGGGATGTTCCGCATCACCAACATTGAGTTTCTTCCCGAGTTCCGGCAGAAGGACTCTAGGGAATTTCTCTCCGTGGCAAAGACAGTTCAGCAAGTGGTGAGGCTGCGGGTGCCGGTGCAGGAGGGTGGAGCCCACAGGAGCCGGGGTGGGGGATGGGCTTCTTCAATGTTCCGGCTCGCTGGCCTTAGGAAATAGAAGATAGGGAAAGCTGTTGGAAGGAAATATAAGATTTAGTTCATCTGTGCTCTAAAATACACCCACCTTTCTTCTCTCTATTGCGTCCATCTTCACCATAAGATGCAATCACATCCAGGAGGCTCTTTAACTTCTATTTTTCTCCTCTGTGAAATAAACAATATCATGTGACTTTAAAATAGCCTCCAGTTCTGAAATTCAAACATACCCATTAATTTTGTGATTTCTACATATTTATTTCAGCACTGCACTGGCCATCTTTTTACATTTTTTTTAAAGTGCTTTTTATTCAAATAATAAATAAAGTAAAATTCAGAAAAGCATTAGAAGGAAATCACCAGTTTTTCGATGTCATTTCCAGAGGCAAAGCTGTGATTCTGGCCTGTAATGACGTGAGGTCACTGTGATATTGTAGTATTAGCAGTTGCTGCTATAGTGTGATGTTTTTCTCTCAACGTTGACTTTTATGTTTCCTGTGCAAGCCAATGTTCTTTTAAAAGCAAGTGTTAATAGCCCCAACGTTAACAAATCCCTTTTTATTGGACATTTAAGCTGTTCTCTAGTTATTTTTTACATTATACATAATACAGAATCAAAGCTGTCATGAATTATGCACATCTCTGCTCACTCCCACAGATGAGTCTCTAAAAGCATCTAGGAGAAGTCTATTCAGGGCTCCTGGCACAGAGGGACAATGGGAAGGCTTCTGCTAACTTGGACTTCTGCAGCAATGCAGAGGGTTGCCAGTGACCTCACGACAGCAAGAAGTGAGGAGGGGCTTGAGAGAGATGGCCATGGTCCGGTCATTTCTTACTGACTGCCAGTGGCTACGACTGGAAATTCCTCACCTCGACTATAGCTGCACCGATTACGCCTCAAATTACGGACACTAGGCAGGCAGGGAGGATCCAAACCAAACCAATGGAGGCCCAGCAGGCTTAGGCAGTGTGGTGTGTGTGTGTGTGTGTGTGTGTGTGTGTGTGCTGCATGGCTACTTTAAACATATAGAATCCTTATATTATTTTCCACAATATTATAGAATTTTTTAAGATTTGGGCATTTGGGTGGGTGTTTTGAGAAGAGAATGGATTTGGCTTTAGGAAAGCTAAGTGAGGACAAAGGAGGTGTGTTTTCTGAAAAAGTTTTCCTTTGAGGTTTGGATCAGCTGCTCTGGGGGAAGTTGGCCTGACTTTGGGCACCAGACGCCGCCTTGTGGCTAATATTGGAATTTGTTCTTGAGAATAAGCAGATCTGAAGCTATAGATAAATATGTTTGATTTTGTTTTTAATTATGGAGAAAATTAATACTAGGAATAGAAAGAACCCAGACGTTAAACTTGCTGACAGACTTTAAAGAGAGAAAAATGGGTAAGAATAACTGGCAATTCTAAGAACTGCTTCAGAAGTAAGGATTTAGTTAAAATCAAGAGTTAGAAGCCTTCTGTTTAAAGCCTGTTTTCTCTTCTACTAGCTGTTGGAATGTGGCCCTAAGAAAGCAAGTTTGAAGGGATTAAGATAATCTCTTTATTTTCAGGTAAACCTTGTTTATACAACATCTGCTTTCTCCAAATTTTATAAGCAGTCTGTGGTTGTAGACGTCAGGTAACGTATGTTCCTACTTCTGGGATTCTTACAATACTTACAACAAACTCCCCAACTCAGAAATAATTTGTTGGTGGCTAATAGCCCCATTAGCAAAACTAGTGACCCAACTGTCTGCCAGGCTGTTTTAAATTTACCAAGACTGCCTTCCTCCACCTAGATGGAATCCCAACTGCAGTCACGCTAGGGAAAATGGCCACAAACATGGTCACCATGGTGGGGGGGGATTGTGGGGAGAGGAATAAGGGTTAGGCCACTACTTTTCAAAATATTTTCAGTGAAAAACTGGCCAATAAATATTTTCTGAGAAGGAAAAAAAATAAAAGAATCTCACGGTAAGACAATAATTTCTTAGGAAAAACTGTGCTCTGCCCACTACACCCACCTGTCTCTTACCCCTAGTATAGCTGCAGAGACTCGTAATCCCCAGGAGCACAGTGAAGATATTGTAAATCCAATTGTTTTCCTTAACTTCCATTTCCAAAGTTACTTCCTACAGAGCACCATGATACATTTGAACCACAGAGCATGTTGTATTTGCTCAGCCAGAAGTATATAGACTCTGGTCAGCTTGAAAAGAAAATTGGACTCTGTTTCTAGATCCACTTCACATTAGCTGTGTGATATTTGTACTATGCTTGGTCCTTGATTTTCTCATCTGGAGAAGTGGAATGTTAGCAGGTCAGTTGGACAGAGTTACTTGCAGTGGGTAGTGACTCTGGTTGGAGACCCTTAGGGGAATCTCTGGAGAGGCAGCTGTGCAGTAACGCTTTCAGATTTGAATCCAACAGAGTGATTAGAACACACATAGCATGGGGCACTCTCTTTCAAATCCTTAAAGCAGGTTGAAACTCAACCTAAGGAAGGGCATTAGGTCCATTTGAAGCCTGTGCTCAGTGACCTCGAATCTGTCCGTTTCTACCGTCCTGGGCATGTCTGCATTCGGTAGTGTAGCCTTGAACATTTCTCTTTCTCTCTTTCTCTCTCTTTTCACTATAGCAGTAACAACAAAGGCGGCCTCCTGGTCCACTTTTGGATCGTGTTTGTCATGCCACATGCCAAGGGCCACATCTTCTGTGAGGAGTGTGTGGCGGCCATCTTGAAGGACTCCATCCAAACCAGTATCATAAACCGCACCTCCGTGGGGAGCTTGCAGGGTCTGGCTGTGGATATGGACTCTGTGGTATTAAACGGTGACTGTTGGGTAATTCTCCTTTAAGCATTCTTCAGCATCACATCTGATACTCACATTATCACAGTTAACATTGTGGGTAGAGACTCTTCCATAATCCCAGGAGCAAAGGATTAGCAGGACATTGGAGAGATTGTTGCTGAAGAGAATTCTTTTATGTTATACACATATAGTTGAAATGTAGAATTGTGAACAAATAGATACAAAATTATATCTAAATATATTAGATTATATTAATTATTAATTACATATTAGATATAATTATATCTAAAGTATGTTTCTTCATGCAGTTATTAAGCTGAGGCACCTTCAGACCATGTCCCTAAGGAAGAAGGTTCTAGAATAGAAGAATTTTACTGAGGTTTAGCTTATTTTCCTCTTTCTCTTCTTGTTGTTGGAGACAGAAAGTTGAGTTTGGTTTCTGGATAAAGTGGCAAATATTAAATGCCTTCCTGGGCAAAGTAAAGGTGGAGAATAGGAGGAAGGTCACGTGAGTGTTCAGCAAAGGGAAGGTATAACACAGCATGAAAAGATGAGGTGGGCACACAGGGTAGAAAAGGAGAAGTGATGGTCATGAAGATTTTATTACAGTTATATGTTCAGTTTTGTGTCTGTGCATAGACTGTGACACATGTGTGTAGGCCAACTTGTGGAAGCTGATTCTCTCCTATCCTGTATTAAGTTCAGGTTACCAGGGTTGCCATCAAGAGCCTTCATCTGCCATTTTGATGGTTCCTGGGTGTTTGTTTATTGATTCTTAGGAGGTTAAGGTGGGGTCAAGGTGACACAGACTTTTGTGTGTGAAAACAAGCCCACACATGTAAAAATCAGACACCATCTTTTGAGTCTTCTACACATTTGTGTTCAGTGTGGAAAGTACTGCCACAAAGGTTGTGTTGTACACCAGCCCCAAGTGCAAGCAATGGATGGGCCAGGTGACTGCATTTTGGCCTGAAAGGTCTAGTGGTGTTTCTGGAAGAGCATGTTGCAGTAGCTTGTAGCAGGACACACATCCGGCCTAAGAATTAAGATGTGTATTGGGACAGGTAGAAAATAGCTAACCACACATTATTATCTTCTTTGCCTCATCGAGTTAAGGAAAAAAAATATGTAAATGCACTGTATTGCTGGCACCCTGTTTGTTTGTTTGTTTATTACTTTCTGGTGAGTTAGAAGTTGGTCAGAGGTTTCCTACTTTCACACAAAAGTCCAACATTTGAAATCTGCCTCCCCAGCCCTCTTCTCTAATGCCTTGCTTACACCAATGCTCCCAAACAGACTGTGCCTTAACCCCATGGAAATATGACAAAGACTCCATTTGTCTTGACAGTGTGTCATTGTAACACTCAAATTATTCTGCAGTCAACTCTGTTGATATAAATTTTACAGGTATAACTGCCATTATACACACAGAGATATATTAGATATCGCACAGATATACTAGATATACAGTAGGTGGCTGGTATTTGTTTTGAACGAATGAAAAAAAATCTCAAGTAGAAAATTTCACACTATATTTGCTATTCCAGTCTTAGGACTAATTACTCTTATTTATATAGTTGCTTTTTTACCTTTGAGTTATTTAAAAATTTGTAACTATGAATTCAAAGAAGCAAATAAAATAGTAATTTGATTTCTCATAGATACAATGGCTGGCTGCCCTAATTTAGCTTTAAACCTAGATAACGCTGCTCATCTCTGGACCCATCACATATCTGATATGTAAAGTACAACCCGTATCAGACCTGTTTGATGATTTTAAAGAAGGGATGAGAATAATTTTTCTAAACAAGGAACTACTGGAACTAACGGTCTTTTTTCTATACTGTTTCAATGCAGCTGGGCTCCGGTCAGATTACTCTTCAGCCATAGGATCTGGTAAATTCATGACTTTCTTCCTTACCTCTCATTTGTGCATATATATGTATGTGTGTATATGCATATATACATATGTATATGTATATGTAATATATACATGCATATGAATGTGTATTGTGTGTGTACTATACCTCACATTTTTTAATGATATGATCTGGTAATTTTCTTTTTGTTGTGAGTGACAGCAATGTAAGTGGCTTTAGCCAAAAGAAACTTGATTGGCTTATTTATTCAATACTAGAGATAGAGATGGACTATGTTGGCTTCAGGCATGGTGGGAACCAAGTTCTAAAATGAAATGCTGGAGGGACCCTGCATCTCTGCCTTTTTATTCCAAGGCTTTGCTCTCAAGCACAGCTTCCATTGTGGTAGCAAATCAAAGTTTCAGCTTGGTCATGTCCTCAGTCATAGTGGCAAACTCCTGCACTCAGACTTCATGCAAGTTCTTGTAGACCTTCTGAACCAAATCCCATCATGCAGACTGGGTAGTGTATCCAATCCTAAGCCAACTTCTTTGACTGTTTGGCCAGTCTGGCCATGTGTCAGATTGTCAAATCAGAGGTAAATTTAACCCCGACTAAACTATGGGCTAAGTAGAGGCTGTTTCTCAAAGTAATAGGTTCTATCTTTAAAAGAGAGGAGCATAGAGTTTAGACTGGCAAGGAAAACAGATGTCCTCCACATGAGGACTTTTGCTCACTACTCTTCTATAGAGGTTTCTAGAAAAGTCATGCCTTGAGAGGAAGGGAGGGTGGAGAGGAGGGGGAGGAAGAAAGGGAGAGAAAGAGGAGGAGATATTAGTAAGGAAGTTTCTCTCCGCAGACAAGGGCTGCTCCCAGGACTTCTATGCAGATCATCTGACCCTCCGCTACCCTCTGGAGATTTCCACAACCTCCGGACAGCTAATGTGTCACTTCAAGTTGGTGGCCATAGTGGGTTATCTGATTCGTCTCTCAATTGAGTCTGTCCAATTGGAAGCTGACAACTGTGTCACCGACTCCCTGACTGTTTACGACTCTCTCTTGCCAATCCGGAGTGCCATTCTGTACAGGTAAGATGCAGGCTCTCTAGTGGCTGGTGAAAAGGCTTTTCATACTCTCTATATATAACTTCTTTGCCTACAATAACTAATTATATTCACTGTGATCATGACTGATCCTGATACCCCTGATACTTTAATAACTTTTAAATATCTGTAAGGTTTTACATTTGTTGTTCCCTTGTAGTAACAAGACTCTCAAAGTCCACGTAGCAAAGACTTTGGGAAATAGATACAATATATATCATATATTTTGTGTAATTTGACTTTCAGTATAAATTGAATAACATCCATTATATCAGTAGAGCATGAGAATAAGTATCCTACGATGATGGAGTCACATTAAACAATTAAAGATTTCTTTAGTTAAAAAGTTAGCATGTGTTCATTATAGAGTAAAACAAGGTCAGAAAATATAATAGCAATTACTTTACAGGTTCATTCTCCAGCCAAGTTCTGTTACATTTTTACAAAAATCTATTTATTCATGTATTTATTAAATATACAAATACCTAAATGTTTCTTAATTTTAAAATTTAATAGTAAATTTCTACTTATGGGTGCTTAATGTTCAATAGACTAGTGATGGCAATTAAGTTTTGTTTAGGCACTGTGTTAAAAGGGTATGTGAATTATATTACTTTTTAACAATAATTATACATATCACAGTGCTTTATATGTATGCATCTTTATATTTTGGTAAGTAACGTACATATTAATCTTCCAAACACAACATATAATATGCAATGAAGAGTAAGTTCACTCATGTCTCCCCTCAGTAATAGTTAGCTTCTTCTCATCCTTCCAGACACCAGGAGTTGCTATCTCATGTTGATCTTTCCAGCTCTGATCCATTGAGCTAAGCTATTATATATCATTATAGATCCCAAGGGGAGTCCAAGGACGAACATCTGAGAAAATCCTCTGGTAGCATTACTAGACAGATGCATCCACACCTCTTTAAGTTCTATCCCATCTGTGGAATCTTACAGCTACTCACTGACGAAGGTCTGACTAGCAGAGCCTCACACAGAAGAACTGAGTGCCGGCTCTGGAGATCTGTGGGGGATGCTGTAGCATGGAGACGCATTCACGAAAGAAGCAGTTAGCCATGTGTTGTTATCTGGTTGCAGAATCTGTGAACCCACAAGAACACTGATGTCCTTCGTTTCTACAAATAACCTCATGCTGGTGACACTGAAGTCTCCTTACGTACGGAGGCTGGCAGGGATCCGAGCATATTTTGAAGTCATTCCAGAACAAAGTAAGTTTTCTCCAACGTAAACAAGTTACTTGTAATCTTCATTGAGGTGCTGTGATCTTTCTGTCCTGGGACTGGGCTATAATAGTAGTCGTGGCAGTCAGAAGCAGCATAGTGAATCCAGTGAAGAACTGCTTGTATAAAGATGTTCATTAGGTAACTCAAAGGGGCAAAGGAGAATTGAAAGTGCATTTGCAAGAGCAAACAGAAGATTGGAACTAATGTGATTAAGAGCTTGGGAGAAGGAGCCTGTGGGTGGAGCTCTGGGCTCTCAGCAGGTGCCACTACTTACCTGATCCTGGTGTCTCTGAATCCAGAACTGTCTTTAAAGAAAATAGTCACATCCTACCGGTTCATAGCTAAAATGAGGATTAGAAACCGTGTTAACTGTATAAATTGATGACGTGACTGACCTATGATATGGCTAAATGGAAGGCTTTTAAGGAGAGAGAGAGAGAGAGAGAGAGAGAGAGAGAGAGAGAGAGAGAGAGAGAGAGAGACCAGAGGCATCTGGAAGAGCAAGCAGTAAATGGAACATGGTCAGTAGACTGGACCTGGCATGAGAGAAATAGGAGTCCAGCAGAAAAATAGAGAAAGGGAGGGGGTGGGGGGAGACAAAGAGATGGAGAAGGAGAGGGAGAGGAGAGAAGCAGATAGACAGACAGACTGGCAGGGTTATGAGTAGAATGAGTAGCTAGGGCAAGGGAAGCCAGTGAGTTGGAAGGAGGAGGAGATGAGCAGGTTAGTAAGGCAGCATGGGCTTTGAGAAGTGTAACAGGCTCTTGGGATACTGAGGGGACCTGGAAGCTAGCACCCACTTCAGTATGCTAATAGGAACCACAGAGAGCCATTGGTCCCTTCTGCCAGGGATAAGGGAAATAACTTCTTTTGATAGAGGGGACCTGGCTTCTCAAGTTCCTGAGGAATGCTGGCTTTTGTCTAACCTCCAGAAATCATCTTAAAGGCCAGATGGATTTCTTGATATCTGGACTGTCTTTTGGAGTTTTGGGAACGAGAGTTTCCTTTGGACCTAACATTAGCTAGGTATCCTGTGGGTGCTATTTCTTTGAAGAGATAAGGATTCAAAACTATGCAAATGTGCATGTGCGAAGTAATCTAATCATGCCCATCCTTGTGTGTGGATACTTTCTTTCAGAATGTGAAAACACAATATTGGTCAAGGAAATCAACAGCTTTGAAGGGAAAATCTCAAGTCCATATTACCCAAGTTATTATCCTCCGAAGTGCAAGTGCACCTGGACATTTCAGGTAACCTAGATCTTCTCAGTATCTTAAGGGAAAATTGCTCTGTTTTAGTAAAATTTAAGCTTTACATTTTCCACACTTTTTAAAAATTCTAAGAATAATATCATTTAAGGTTAGGAGACATAAACCTTCTTGAAATATAGTATCTATAAAGTGAAATTCTCCAGTCTACGTCCTCTGGTGTCAAGTTACCTACTACTCTCAGCCGATTTAATAGTATTTCTCCAATCTATTTTGTTTTTAATTTATTTTTGAAATGTAAAGGTATTGTTTCAGGATCAAAGAATCATTTTAGTGAGATAGTGCCACTTCAAAATGGAAATTAATAAAATGATAAATTTGATTAGATTTGTATTCAGAAACCGAAATGTAGAATTGTATGAAATATATACCTCTTCCTCTGTTGCTTTTAAAAGCATTGCTCACTGTCTTGAATCTTGGTCTTAAGGCTACTTTTTTTCTCATATTTCAATAGGATATGGAAATGAAAAATGCCACTGTCATTCATTCCTGTGTAGCATCATTGGGTGTAAATGGCAAACGTATCATTTGAATTCATCAATATGTAATTGTGGGCCTGGAACTCAAGTACTAAAATAGACCCAATATCTGAAACTAAAAAATAAATTAATTCATACTGGGTTTCAGTAGGGGGGGCAGTTGACAGGCTGATGAGTTCTCCTTATCTGTGAATTTCACATCTGTGGATTCAGTCAATGGCCCTATTGAATGTGTGACTGCATTGAACATGGACAGACCATATTATTGATATTATTCCCTAAACAACACAGCGTAACTGATTTTACAAAATTAGTGTATGGCACTAGCTATTATTAACAACATGGATATTTAGCGTATGTGAGAAAATCCATGTAGGTTATACATGCAAGGACATTTTGATTTGGAGATGTGAAGGGTCCGTGAACCAATCTTTCCAAGATATCGAGGGAAAGCTGCATGCAATATGTCACAGGCCACATGGTGACACAGTCAGTGCTTGAGGGGAAAATGCAGATGTCAAGCAGGCATGATAACTGGGTGGGAAGGAAGTCAAAAGTTGTTAAGTAGGAGGTCAGAGAAGCCAAGGGGGAATATTTGCAGAGAAGCTGAGGGAAAATGGGATCTACTTTATAGATGCCTGGATAAAAGCATCGCTGCCCAGGAAACGGCTGAGGTGAGGAGCCAGACACGGGAGGGAGTTCAGCACGTGTGATCGTTTGTACATGGTTATCCAAACTTAATACTTCAAATGGTTTAATTATTTTAACTAAGTCTGACGATTGGCATAATACCCTGGTGACAAATATCTTTACACTACTTAAAGTTGTTGTCTCTATAGTACAGTCACTTATAAAATAAGAGTTAGATCTTCACCCTTCTCAGATGACCAGAAGGTTGGGTAGATGAGAGGAGAGGATAAATGGGGAGCTGAGGAGGGAGGAGGGAGAAATACTATTTTCTCCATCTTCAATCTCTCTAATCCTCATGAGTTTAACAATCAGAATAAAGAATGCACCTTTCCTAAAACTCTGTCAAATGTCTGAAATTCCTTTGATGCTAAGTAAATATTGAGTCTATAATAACTTATATACTTAAAATGAAAACCTATAAACTCTGCTGTGATTTTTTTTTTTACTCATAATGTAAATGAGAATAATGGCTTACTTTCTATTTCTCTAGAGGTTGAGGATTGGGGGCTGTAGAAAAGACTTTATAAAGGAAAGGGCATACCCTACCCACAAGGGAGCAAGGAATAGAGGAAGGACATGGAAGGCACATGAGATTAAGGTCCACCAGACTTTTGCAGGCTTACTCTGAGCCACGTAAGGTCCCTTGGAAGGGACTCACTTCCTCCTGCCTCTGCGAAGGAAATCTGCAGGCATCTTTGCCATAGAAAGTTCCAACGGTTCTCTGAGATAATTCCCTATTCTTCTGGAGTCCCTCAGATGAGTTGACAATAAGGATGACGCACTGGGTAGGGCATGGCTGAAGTAAAAGGTTAGCTTTCATTTCCTAACCTTCAGAAAGTTACTTACCTTCCACTAGCTATGGTGTTTTCTCTATAAAATGGAAATCATATAACTGGCCTGACAGGTTTTCTATTGTCCTCAAATGAGAACAGGGAAGTGTCTGATTTATTTTCTTTCAAAAGCGGGTAATGATGGGTGGCTAAATATATTTACGCTAGAGAGAAACAACTGTGCACATACACACACACATACACATACACATACACATACACATACACATACACACACACATGCACATGACATAAACACAATACATAACCAAAATCAAACATCTGTCAGAACAATATGCCAATGGATAAGATCAGTCTAAAGAAAAACATAACAGGATTGAATTATAAAATATTTCTCACAACTTTTAAAAATATAATTTTTGTGAACCGTGTATATGAGCTCTTGATCTACCTCACCTCCCTCTACCACAACTCCTCTGTGTTTCCCTGATCCCAGAAAGACTCATGATATTTTCTTAAATAATAATTGTTACAAGTATATACAATTACTGAGTCCACTTAGTTGTTGCTCATATATATATATATATATATATAGGGGTGTGTGTGTGTGTGTGTGTGTGTGTGTGTGTGTGTATAGTTGCTCATATATACAGACGTCCAGGGATAATCATTTTGGGCAATCTGTGCAGGAGCTCCTCCATAAACAAAACTGATCCTTCCTTTTTCAGTAGCTACTGACCACCTGAGCTCTTCATGTAGGGGCAGAACTATATTGTTCACAATAGCATGACAACTGATATTGTAATTATGCTGGTCTTGTTTAGGCCAACCCTATGTTGATATTCTGTGGGTGCATATTACCATTTTAGGGGACACTATCCAGCAGCAAGCGTACTGGGCCTCTGACTCTGATAATCTTTTCACCCCACTTCAGCAGTTGTCCCTGAGCCTTAGGTATAGGGGACATGTTGCAGATGTATCAGTTGGAGTTGGGCACCCCACAGTCTGCATTTTGATCCCTTTGTGTCTGAGCAATAGTCCCAGTCTTTATAAAAAGAAGCTTATTTGATGAGGAGAGCCACCCTATCTGAAAGGATAAGTATTTAGAGCACAGAATTATAGTGAATTGAGGTCTAGGGCCTAGGACCTCACCAATCATGAATAGCTGTCTAGGTTTATAGTACCTGGAATGATTTCCCTCCTAGCCATCAGATGCTGGTTACCTAGGAGATAAAGGTGTCATTATTGCACTAATGGGGACAGCCGGCCTAGCTAGTCATTCTTGTGGCTTATAGGCTTTCTACCTGGGTAAGCCCTTGGTACCATGCATAGTACTTTCCAATCCTATGAGTGACAGTCCTCAGGGGGGCGCCTTCTAAATCAATTCCAGCTCAGTTCCTCCAGGTCCTGTATCTGAAGCGTGTGTCCTCAGCAATAATGGGATCTTGCCTTCAAGTTCTAGAAGGGAACTGAGGGCAATGGAACTAGTTCATTGTTTTGGGGAGATGTGTATTCCTCTGGCCATCAGCTACAAGGGAACTTTTCCATGCCCGGCACTGTGGTTTTCATTAGATAGTACACAGTTCTGCACTTGGGAGGAGCGCTGTCATCCCACGTGATGTAAGTTCATTAATACATTCATAAACACACACACACACACACACACACACATTATCCAAAAAGATATGTGTGTAAATGTGTGTGTTTATGTGTGTCCTTACCTGTATTTTTGAGTAATCTTATAAAGTTTCCCTATGTCCTTATCTCCTTTTTCACCACCCCCCTTTGCATTCCTTATTATCCAGGCCCCATGTTTTTTCATTATCCACATCATAGCAGCTATTTCCTACTGTCCTGCTCTCTGGAGTTCCTTCTCTCACTCGCACTATGGTCTATCCCTCCAATAGCTAGCTAACACCAACAATAGAACATCCTTAAAACAACAAGCCAAAAGAATGAGCACTGAGCTGTTGCTACTATGTTTCCAACCCAGTTCCCCGGTAAAAGAAAGCTCAACTCAGCGGTTAACAAAACAAGTTACAAGCCTAGACTGGGCAGGCCTCCCACTCTATTACTCTGTTTCAATCTATTTTATCCCATACAACTTGCAGTTTCTCTAGGCCCGGAGCTTCTCTCCCTGCCGCCTCTCCGGTTCTCTTTAACCGTTTCTCTTCATTTCTTCCCCTTTCTTCTCTTAGTTTCTTCTCTCCTCACGTTGCTCCTCCTCCTCCTGTTTTATACCCCGTAGCTCCTCCCCTAGACTCTGCTCCTCCCACTTTCCTCCTGCCCAATCATTGGCTCAAGCCTTTATTTGAAAAGTTAAGGTGGGGAGACGGTTCACAAGGCAACTCCTCATCTGCAGCCCCTCTGAGGAGTGGAATTAACATCAAAGTACGAGCCTAATGCTATCCACAACACTGAGCAAGTCAGGACATTCTGAGTTGAACTACGCTCTTCTACTGAGGCATTTTTTTTTTCTGACTTGACGTTTGCTTTTTCACAGACTTCCCTATCAACTCTTGGCCTAGCCCTGAAGTTCCACAACTATTCCATAACTAAGAAGAGTATGAAGGGCTGTGAGCACGGCTGGTGGGAAATTAATGAACACATGTAAGTAGTTTTCGTATGTGAGCAATCATCCGGAAGGTGTCCTCTTCTCCAGGAGCCTGCAGTTGACTGAGAGAGGGAAGCTATGGTTAGAGGAGTCGAGAGACATAACCGTGCCAGCGGGCACCTGTGGTTGTTGCAGACTTCAGCCCCTCGGCCTCTCCGTGCTGCGGGACTAGTCAACAGTGTATTCTACATCCTACAAAGGGATTTGCTAAATGAAGTGTTCAATCCTGAACTCAGTGGTAAAAAATAACAAGGGGCCGCTCTGGAGATTCAAAACTAAGAGACTACTAGCTCGATTTGTATTGTAGAAGGGGTCTAGCTGACCTGGCTATATCCTAAGCCTGGAAAATGGTTGGTCAGAAAAAAAAAATCTCAGACGTGCAGGTGCATGAGATTCCTGAATCCACCAGGTAGGTCATATCAACACATTTCCTAGCGTGTTCCTTAGATATTATTGGTGTGGCTGTGTTCCTAAAGCTACAATCAGTATTTAAAAATACAGATGAGACCTCTCTGGGTAGGACTATAGCTTTCCAAAGAAGTGTCCTGTGAGTTAAAGGCTTTGCCAGCTAATTCTTTTTCTTTCTTTTTTGGTTATTTTACTTATTTACATTTTAAATGTTATCACCCTCCCCCTTTCCAGTCTCCTTTCCCCAAATCCCTTCCCCTCCCCCTGCCTCTATGAGGGTGCTCCCCCACCCACCCACTCCTGCCTCAGTGCCCTACATTCCCCTACACTGGGCCATCAAGCCTTCATAGGACCAAGGGGCTCCCCTCCCAGTGATGGCGGATGAGGCCATCCTCTGCCACAAATGCAGCTGGAGCCGTGGGTCCTCCCATGGGTACTCTTTGGTTGGTGCCAGCTAAATTCTTTTCTCTTTGTCATTTTCTGAATTAAGCTTTCTTTCTAAGAGCCTCTTCTTTTCCTCACTTCTTTCTTGTTTTTAATTTTTTTTTCTTTTGAGTGTGTGTACATGTGCGTGTGCACGTGCGTGCGTGCGTGCGTGCGTGCGTGCGTGCGTGTGTGTGTGTTGTGTGTGTGTGTGTGTGTCTGTGTGCATGGTGCATACATGTGAGTACACATGTGTGAATAAGTATATGTATACCCATGGTGACATCATGGAGGATGATATTAGCTATCTTTATCTTTTTGAGACTGTGTCTCACTGAACTGGAGTTCACTGCTTTGTTTTTGTCTGTTGGTTGTTATTTGTTCATCTGTTTATAGCTTGGCCATCTAGCCAGCAAGCCTCAGAGATTCTCCCGCCGCCATGTGCTGAGGTGACAGATGAATGTCATGTCTAGCTTTTTATGTAAGGGATCGGGATCCAAACTCCACTGTGGATGCTTGGACAGCAAGCACTCACCTAACTGAGCCTTCTGCACAGCCCTCTAGGAGGTTTTACTGAACAAGGCATCTTTTCAATTGTTTAGAGACTACAAATATAGTCTACAAAATAGTCATAGCCAGGTATTTACTGAAAGAGACTTATTTAAACCCCATTATTAAAACGTGCTCTTGTAAGACTCTGAGGAGCCTTAACTTACCAGAGACCCCTGAGTGAACAATGTGGAGATGATGCAGAAAGCAAGAGGAATTGTACTTAATCCAGAATGCTGGGGTCGCCCTACACATGGGGAGAGAACGACCATGCACGGTCTGCACAGCGGGCCTTTATACAGTCCTCAGGGCAGCCACCATTAGGAACAATGTGGTTGGCAGAACAGTGTTACCTTTAGGCTGATTGGTTGTTAGGGAATGAGGTAGATGGCCTCTCAGAATAACTCTGGGCCTCCCCGAGCCACAGGGACCTACCTCCATGTGGTCTGAGGAATGTAATTTAGCCTCTCCCGGAAATATACCTTCTCAAGCTATATTCCCGAAATGGGTATTCTGAAAATACTCATTTCAGAAATATAGCTTGAGCCAAGTATCTAATTATTTTTTGTTTTTATTTTTTCTGTTTTGTTTTATTTATTTGTTCTATTTGTAGTACTGGCTGTCCCAGAACTCACTATGTAGGTTAGGCTGGCCTTGAACTTACAGAATCTGCCTGCCTGTCCAGTGCTAGCAGTAAAGGTATGCACTACCATGGCCCAGCTTCAAGTATCTGCTCTCTAGGTTCAGATTCAAACCATTGTCTGTCATCTAGTAGCTTAATAACTAGGGAAAAATTAATCTTTTTATTTAGAGTTATTTTTAAACTTGTTTTTGTTAGCATTCAATGAGACAATGTAAACTATGTGAAAAGCATGTGGGCATGCCTTTAGTTCTAACATGCCAGAAGCAAAGGCAGGGGGAACTTTGTGAGTTCCGGGATTTCCTGCTCTTCCTAGCAAATTCCAGGCCAACTAAAGCTACATAGTGACTTCCTCATCTAAAAACAAAATAAAAAATAAAAATAAAAAACATGGCAATGTGTCCCTAAAGCTTCAAGAATACTTCCTTTGAGGTACAAGCAAAGTAGAAATTCTGGCCATATGCTTTTACACATTGTTTGGGGAGTTGTGAACCTATGGATGAACAAACTGAGAGAAGACGCCCCCTTCCCATAGCTAACAGGTATGGTATATGTTATTTTGCTTCAAGTAGAAGAGTCTTGGGAAAGTTTCCTGCCCCAAATAAATTCCTCCACACCAGATACACTCCTATCTGATTCACCCGATTCTGCTTGTCCCCTCAGAACTTAAGTCCCTTCCATGTTAGTCATTTCTACCTAGAGAAGGAAGACTCTGCTTTATAACTTCAAAACTGAGCTGAGATGTAAGTCAAGGGAACATGGGATGCAATGGGGAAGCAGAAAACAAAACAAAACAAAACAAAACAAAAGACCCTAAACTCAATACCCAACAAATCAAGCAAACAGACCCCCTAATGGTGATGGGAAGAAAAATAACATTCTCCCTGAAACAACAGACACCATGGACTGGGATATTTGTATTTGGGGCAGCTGGATACAGTACTGGAATCTTAGAGGAGAGAATAATGAATTGCCTTTGCATGACTCCAGCAGTTCAGGCCTTTGGTGTCTTAGAAAGTGCTAGCGTCTAGCACACAAGGCTGACTTGTGTGACTCTGGTTCAGTAAAAGCATCTTTACCATTTGAACTTTAATGAATTCTTTTGCTTCTTTGTGATTCCCATTCCTTGTCCTGTGTCTGTGACCCTCCCTGGATTCCTGCAACCTCTCCTGGTTTACACTGCCACTCCATAAACTACCACTGTGCTCTACAGCACACCAATCATCTTCGAACTCAAGGCCAAGCATGGGTGTAAAGGTTCCTTTCTCCTTGGTCCCCTCCTTAGCCTGTGTGCTAGTTAATTTTCTTGTTACTATGGCAAAACATGAGACAGAAAGAAGGAAAGGTTTACTTTGGCTGGAGGTTTCAGGGGATTTCAGTTTGTTGTGATAGAGAAGCCACCCTGGTAGGATGGCTTAGTCCGGTCTTCAGGATGGGGCAGCTGGTTATACTACAGTTCTGACCAGGAAACAAAAGGTGAGTGGGTGGAGGTGGGGGAAGACACTGCAAGGACAATGTACCCCTTACATTCCATAACAGTGTCAGCAGCAGAGGACTATTTCAGATACACAAAATAGTGAGAGATCCCCTTTCACACAGAAACCATAACAATACACAGAGAGGAGCTCATCTTTGCAAAGCAATTCCAGATGCTGATGGAGGTCCATGGTAGAAAGAAATAATCACTTTGACACACAGGTAGCACAGTGGATGTGTTTTCAGAGTACACAGTGCTCAACATGGCCAGTTACAAGTATGAATCTAAGAGCTTGATTTGGCCTCAGACCCTCTTCTGTGTGTTCTAGTAACTGGCTATATACATACTCTCACATTCCGAAATTCCGTCCTCTGCCAAAGACTTCTGAATAACACAGGAATGCCTTGGTTTTTTTTTTTCCCCAAGCTGTCAACATCATAGGTAGAGCTTCTGAATACCAGCCTTGAGTCCATGGAACACAAGCAGTTCCCAAATGCCTCGGGAGACTATAGTGCTTGGCGTTCACAGGTACCAGGTTAGGATGCGGTCACCTCCGCAATTCTTAGATTAGCTGTTTCCCACAGTACAGACTTGACAGCTTTCCCACTGGAAAAGCCACGCCTACATAGGGCAGTTAACTAACTTATCTTGCTGTAAAATAATATTCCATGCTCCACTAACTACAGTGTTCACATAGTGAGAATTATTAACCATAGTGACATTTACTCAAAAGGATACCGGGAGGCCAGCTGGCACAATGCAATGGGAAATAACCAAAAGGTCAAGGTAGGGAATACTGTGGCTAGGCGTTACTTCTTGGAAATGTTGCCAAAGACAAGCCCTGCCGTGCCTATCAGATTTCAATTTAGATTGAATTAATGTTGTTGTCTCTTGTCTCAACTGTGGGTGGAATTATTAGCATATTGTCAGCCTGTGCTCACGGAGTCTACTGTACAGTGTGGTTCATGGATAAAAGCAGGCCATTCTTGTTACACATTTTTTTTGACAGTAAAAATATGCAAACCAGGAGAAATCCATCCACTGTTCTACTAACTTGTCCTGTTAGTGAAGAAAGCAATGGGTCAACGGGACTGTGCGTGTTTTGTTTAGCAAAGGCAGAATTACCACAAAAGTCCCACAACACAAAGTGACTGTTATTCTTAGCTCTGCTAGAAGCACCTCTGCTTACAGGACCTGAAGGCCCAAAGCATCCTTCTTGTCCATTGGCAATGGGACGGTCTATGGGACCTCAGGTGACATGACGTCCTCTGTCCTTGTCTCCTCAGGTACTGCGGCTCCTACATGGATCATGAGACCATTTTCCGAGTGCCCAGCCCCCTGGTCCACATCCAGCTTCAGTGCAGTTCCAGGCTTTCGGACAAGCCACTTTTGGTAGAATATGGCAGTTACAACATCAGTCAGCGTAAGTTTGGGGTCAGTTCCATAGAAAACTTCATGAGCTCTTAATGGTAAAGCAAGGCCAGTTCTTCTTTACTGCAGGTCTTGAGAATTTAAGGAATTAATACTGCTTTGTTTTTGTTATTTACTATTATATATTTATCTTTAAAAATAGGTAAATAATACATACTACAGAATAAGATATATCAAATTACATATTAGTGATATATTTTAAATTATAGAAAAATAACTTTTTGATATTACTGACATATAATTGAAATATGGTTTCTCATATGACTTCTAACAGATAGAAAAAGTCCATATTTTGGTCTTCCTTTCATGTTTTATATCTTTCCCTCACTTCTCCTCCTCCTCCTCCTCCTCCTCCTCCTCCTCCTCCTCCTCCTCCTCCTCCTCCTCCTCCTTCTTCTCTCTCTCTCTCTCTCTCTCTCTCTCTCTCTCTCTCTCTCTCTCCCCCATTTTTTTCCTCTGAGACAAATTCTAACTGTGTAGCCTTGACTAGACCATGTAGATGAGGCTGGTGCTGAACTTGTGGCGATCTTCTTGCCTCAGCCTCCACAGTATCGGAATGAGAGGTGCATGGTGCCACACATCCTGATTTTTAAGCTACTCACACTTCCTTGTGATCATAGTGCTTATACCAAAATACAGTGGGTCTATGGTGTCATTTTGTATTCTCTTTGGATGCCAATGACTAGGAAGAGCCGGTTGGTTGAGAGGATTCAAATGTCACCTTTCAGAAAGTTGAAATTTATACAGGAAACCACAAGTCAGCCAGGAAATAGACCTAGAAAAGACAATGTGGGAAGTCGTTGAAGCTGCACGGTATAGATAATGACTCGGATATTCTCGTCTCCTTTGAACAGAGACAAGGAAAGTGATACAGTGGAGTAGGCTTGAGAGAACCATCTCTCCACTCTATCCCACTCTGCCAACTCCCGGCACATGTGCCTCTGCATGGACAGTGCTACATTCTGATGTTCAGAGTGCTTGTATTGCCAGTGGGGACACAGGAGACACACATGATGATGCTCTCATAGGCCATCTACTCTGTTCTCTGCCAGGGATGCAGTAGCTGGCCTGACTGTGTGTTCTCTGTTCTAGTCACACGGGAGGGAAAGAATTTGTTATTTCTGTAATATTCATGATTAAGCTCAGGTTCAATGGTTTGATCTTCGGTCAATAACCTGGTTAAGTTAGAAGGAATGATGGACAGTGGAGAAGGAGGCAAGAGCCCTGGACTTTGAGATTAGAAACTGGTCATACTATGTTTAACATTGGGAGCACTAATTTGCTTTTTATTCCTTGCTTATTGAAATGATGCATTAAAAATTACTCATGATCTTGACTGCATGGAGAAATTGTGTCATTGCTTCCATTTTTTTTCCTATCAAATCTCTAACCAGTTAACACTTTTTAATTCTTTGCTAAGGTAGTGTATGCCTCTTAGGAACCCAGTCAAGAGTTTCTGTGTTTTTCTTTTGCCGGTAGCCTGCCCTGCTGGATCTTTTAGATGCTCTTCCGGCTTGTGTGTCCCTCAGGCCCAGCGCTGTGACGGAGTGAATGACTGTTTCGATGAAAGTGATGAGCTTTTCTGTGGTAGGTGTAATACGATTTCATTATGAACAGCTTCTTGGAATCATTGGTGCTGGTGGCTGACACTACAATAGTTGTTGCATGTCTGTTCCTAGCTATCCCCAAACTTCATGGCCTAATTAACACAATCATTTATTTATGTGTTCATGGATGATTAGGCTCCCCTTAGGCTGAGTGGCCCAGGCTCAAGCAATGGGCCATTCTGTGCTAAGCTCCTTCCGGGTTGGGATCATGGCTATTCTTCATAGAATGTTCTTTCATGGAGCCAAGGAGCTAACAGCAACTAAAGCAAGGGAAAGCGACATAAACACATGGCTCCCCATAAGGGCTGGCCTCTGGGGGCATAGATCATATTCTGTTCTGCTCTGAAAAAAAGTCACATGGCTAAGCCCATAGTCAAGAGGGAGGGAAATTTACTTTCTCTACCTTGGGTCATGGCATGGCTAGTATTCATACTCTGACCACAGGGAGTGATGTCTTGTGGCTAATGGCCTAACCTACCACAACTGGGTCTAAACACACAGATCCTACACCTCGAGGCACTCAGAATCTGCAGGAAGTTCAGTTCAGTGTGGCTGCTTATACAACAGAGGTGTGGCGAACAAGCTAGACAGCTGTGTAGTCTATTTATTTTTTCTGTTATAGTTACTTCTTTTCTATCGAAAGGGATTTTTTGTTTTGTTTTTAATGCAATATATTCCAATTCTGGTTCCCCCCTCCCCCCGCCACGTTCCTCTGAATCCATCATCTTTCTCTACCCATGCAACATCTTTCTTTTTCTTTTTCTTTTTCTTTTTTTTCTTTTTCTTTTTCTTTTTCTCTCTTTAGAAAACAAGTAACCAACCAACCAAAACATAATAAACAAACAAAAAGAAATGAAACACACACACACACACACACACACAGAGAGAGAGAGAGAGAGAGAGAGAGAGAGAGAGAGAGAGAGAGAGACCCAAACCTGTAAAAGCACAAACTGGAAACCTTAGTATACAATCAAAAGACAAGTAAGATAAAAAAAAAAAGAAAAAGAGAAAAAATAAAACTATATATAAAAATGCCAGTCAAAGCACTAGGAGACAAAGGTTTATAAACATGTCGTTGGGCTTGTTCTGTGTTGTTCACCTACTGCCCTTAGTGTGGTTAGTATACCCAGTGAGACTCCACAGCAGAAAACTAAGGTTCCTTTTACAAGCAGATGTCAGTTGGAGATAGCATCTTGCTTAACTCATGTCCACTTCCCTTTTTTGAGTGTGGGGTTCTGGTCTGGCTGGACCCTATGGAGGGCCTTGTGCATGCTGCCACAGTCTCTGAGTTCATATGTGCATCAGGTCCTGTTCTGTCTGGAAGATACCATTTCCTTAGAGTCCTTTGGATCTCGGAGGCTTCCTGCCTCCCGTCTTCTTCATACATATCGACTGCTGGTAACAGCTAAGGGATGGAAACAGGATATTCCTAGTCTAGACAGATAATATATAATCATGATTTTTCCATTGTTATTTGCAACCTATCCCTGCATTGTTTTCTAGTTTATAGGGCAATAGGAAGATAGTTTTAAGGACCATATAAAGTTATTGGCAACAGTTTTTAAATACTCTTGTAGCAGAAATGGTATGTAATCTTTCCATGTCTTTGGAGAAACATTTCATTTAATATAATACAGCTATATAAAATTATATTCATAAAATGACCTGTGCATCTACAACTGTGTGTGTGTGTCTATGTGTGTGTGTGTGTGTGTGTGTGTTACTGGGATCAAGTCTAGTGTCTTGCATGTGCTAGGCAAATACTCTAACCTTGAACTACATCCCTAATCCATTTATATACTTTAAAAATGATAAAAAAAATAAAACTTTCTTAATTTATGGCTCATTAGCAATCTAAATCTATGAAATCTTTGATTTCTTAAGAAAATAGATGCTGACAAATTTAGTGATTTAAAATAACCCTTTTAGTGAAGGGTTATTTTGTTTTGTTTTGTTTTGTTTTGTTTTTCATTACTGTTCTTTGCTCCAATGCTCTAGATGAAAGTTATTGGCATTCTTTTATATCAAGGACTGGTATTTGGTATCATTGTATTTCATTGCCTCTTTTCTGGAGCCATCCTATGGATCTCAGCTAGGCACCTTTGACAACAACCAAGTGCTTTAAGGCAGCAGTATACTTTGCTCACCCCTTGAAGGGGGTAGGTGGGTGGGGATTGAGTAAGACAAGAAATACACTGGCAAACCAGGCAAAGACAGTAAAACTGATACATTTCATGATCTAGAAATTACAGGGGAACTTTCCTTTCAGAAGATTCTTGTTGGTGCCTGCCATAGATGTAAAGGTGATTCAAGAAGTGTGTCAAAGAAACAGTGGTGTTTAGGGTATATATCCATCAGAATAAAACAAGTTTAAAGTGGTTTCACATGTGGACCTTGAGTCGGATATCCTTTAAGGTCTCACCTTAATTAATTGATTCACTAAGTTGTTTGTAAGCACCTAATATTTTTGGTCAGGGACCCAAGGTAGAAAGATGAATGGGACAAAGTCCACTACACCTTTCTCAGGAGTGTAGGCAAGTTCAACTCAGATTGTAGAGCAGAGACTGAAGTAATGGCCACCCAGAGACTGCCCTACCTGGGGATTCCTCCTATAAATAGTCACCAAACCCCAACACTACGACAAGAAGCGTATACCAAAAGGAACATGCCTTTGTCTCCGGAGGGGCCCTGCCAGAGCCTTACAAATACAGAAGCAGAAGCTAGCAACCAGCTATTGGACTGGGCATGGGGTCCCCAATGGAGGAGCTGGAGGGTGGTCTGGAGGAGCTGAAGGGATCTACAGCCCCATGGGAAGAACAATGATTTCGGCCACCCAGATGTCCCAAGACTCCTAGGGACTGAACCATCAACCAAGGGGTACACATGGTTCCAGCCAAGAATGTGGCAGAGGAAGGCCTTGTTGGGCATCAGTGGGAGGAGTGGTGCTTGGTCAGGTAAAGGCTCAACAGAAGCCCCAACAAAGGGAAGCCGAGGGGGGGGAGGGAATGTGTCTGGTAGAGGGGCATATATGTGGAGGCAGGGTGTGGGAGGAGGGGTTGGGGGTCTTTGGGGAGGGGGGAAATCAGGAAATTTACCATTGGCAATTTAAATGAAGAGATATTCAATAAAAAAAAGAAAGAAATTCACCCCCCCAAAAAAAGAATTAGTTTTCTTAAAAAAAAAAAAAAAGATTACTGATACCAAGTGTTTTAGTTAGGGTTCACTGCTATGAACAGACACCGTGACCAAGGCACCTCTTTAAGCACATTTAATTGGTTCTGGCTTACAGGTACAGAGAGTCAGTCCATTAACACCAACGGGGAGAACATGACAGCAAACAAGCAGGCATGGTGCAGGCAGAGCTGAGAGTTCTACATCTTCATTTGAAGGCTGCTAGTGGAGTTGCTAGCTAGCTGGCTTCAAGGCAGCTAGGGTGAGGGTTTTAAGCCCACACCCACAATGACACACCTACTCCAACAAGGTCACACCTCCTGATAGTGCCTCTCCCTGGGCCAAGCATATACAAACCATTACACCAGACGTGGTGGAGCAGATCTTTAATCCCAGCACTCAGAAAACAGAAGCAGGTGGATCTCCTTGAGTTCAGGGTCATCCTGGTCTTTATGGTGAGCTCCAGGTCAGCTAGGATTATACAGTGAGAGCTTCTCTCAAAAAATAAAAAATAAAACAAAATATGATTATTTATGATGCAATGAATTGAAGTTACATAAATCACCAGAGTTAAACACATACCATTGCAAAACCAAGATCTGACAAATCGTTTTGCTAGGAATTACATCAAAGTAAGGAATTTTACTAACTGTCCCCTTTCTTCCTGGGATTTGTCACTTTAAGGTAAGCACACCCTATCACTCTTGTTGTATTTTCTATGTCAAGATTCACACCTTTAGAGGCACTGTTGGCCACCAGAGGAGCCAGCTGATGTCCTGTGTTCATGACCTTTCTGCCTTTCATTACAGTGACAGTAAAACCTGCCTGCAACACCAGCATCTTCCGGCAGCATGGCCCTCTGGTCTGTGATGGCTTCCGGGACTGTGAGGACGGCCAGGATGAGCAGAACTGCACTAGGAGTGAGGAGGGGGGTGCACAGGGCTCTGTTGTTTTGTTAGAACCCCAATGATCTAAACAACTCTGCTACAAACAGAGAGATAGCTTGCCCCAGTTACCCCTGATCACTCCCAGTTTTAGCCCAGATATCTCTTGATCTGAGAATCCTACCCATTCTAGAAAACAAAGAGATACTTGTTTATAATGAGATAGAGTGGGTGGGGTGGAATTGGATGTGCTCCTGTGCAAATACTGGCACATTTTTGTGGCTTTACTAGCTTTTCATCCTAGCTGAAGGTTGGACAATGAAGGTCTGTCATAGAGGAGTCTTAGTAGGCACTGTGAGGATACCTGCTGTCTTAGTCAGGGTTTCTATTCCTGCACAAACATCATGACCAAGAAGCAAGTTGGGGAGGAAAGGGTTTATTCTGCTTACACTTCCACGTTGCTGTTGCTGTTCATCACTAAAGGAAGTCAGGACTGGAGCCCAAGCAGGTCAGGGAGCAGGAGCTGGTGCTGAGGCCATGGAGGGATGTTTCTTACTGGCTTGCTTCCTCTGGCTTGCTCAGCCTGCTCTCTTATAGAACCCAAGACTACCAGCCCAGAGATGGTACCACCAACAAGGGGCCCTCCCCCTTGATTACTAATTGAGAAAATGCCTCACAGTTGGATCTCATGGAGGCACTTCCCCAACAGAAGTGCCTTTCTTTGTGATAACTCCAGCCTGTGTCAAGTTGACACACAGTACACCCACTGATACCACAACAGAAAGTGAACCCTGTAGGTGGTAAACAAATGCATTGCAATTCGGAGCATCTATTCATTGTTTTCCCCTTAACTGCCCTAAAAGGATGGCATGTATTATGGGTTTGGATAACTTTTTTTCTTCTGGAGAGTAAGACAAGGCAATAGTCAAGAGGCCATGACCAGCATCATTGATATGGCCAGTTCTTTTTGTTGTGTTCACGGGGGATGTGAAGAATCAGTTGGAGGGATTCTCAGCTGCATGCTGCCTGCCTGCCTTCCATCTGCTTAACTGAAGGGAAATGTCCCTGTGGGGTGCCTCTTCTTCCCCCTGCCAGCTTTTCCCAGAGCAGAGTGACTCTGACTAGCACACCTTCTGCAGAGGTCCAAGTCATTCCCTCAAATCTGCTTTTTTTGTTTTTTTTTTTGTTTGTTTGTTTTTTTTTTTTTGTCTAGAAACAACAAAGGCAACAAAACAGTTCCTTCTCTTTGCTCATTTTTAGGTATCCCATGCACCGACAGGACCTTTAAATGTGGCAATGACATTTGCTTCAGGAAGCAAAATGCACAATGTGATGGTATAGTGGACTGTCCAGACGGAAGTGACGAGGAGGGCTGCGGTGTTGGCAATGGCTCCTTCTGGTCCCTGTATCCCCTCTTCCTTTACTTCCTCTTCATTTTCATTACCTCTGAGTATATCATTCCTCAGATAACGGCTGCTCAGGATCTAGGAAAAAATAATATTTATTAGTTAACTGGCTCTGGCGTAGCTCCAAAGAAATAAAAGCCCCAAAGCTTTGTTCCGTTTTCCTTCTTGATAATAGAAGATAACGGGATGTTTTCTCCTAATCCCAATCAAGGAGGAAGTCACCTGTGAGTAAAGCAATGGAATCCAGTGGATGGTTTTAGTTATGACTTTTGATAAGAGCAACATTGAGATTCTTTACCCCATATGCTCTCCTTAGTCAGGTGGCCTCTCATTAATAATTAATCAGCCTTACTGATGTCATTTACACTGAAAAGGAACAGCTCTGATGATTAGGTTTCTAGTATATGCCCACATGTCTTGGACTTACAAAGTCTCTCCCAAGTGCCAAATGTCAAACCAGCACTTCAAGAACATTCTCAGCTCTTTTACAGTTGAAGCCTGCTGTTTCCTTTCCTCATAGCTACCTAACTCCGTGGATTGCTGATTATATGAGTCCAGTTGTTACTATGGGGCCTTCCTCCCTGGCATGCACCAGTGTGTAGACTCCAAGTCAGGGCATGCTCTCAGCAACAAAGGACTGATACTGTGTTGGCGCTGGTTCCAGACCTATAGATTTCCTCTCTGCCAGATAACTAGGAGATTTCCAGCTGTTGGCTTGATGAGTCATTTCCCAACCCAGCCAGAAATGTGATTAATTTTCTAGTTCTCAATCTCTCTCTCTCTCTCTCTTTCTCTCTCTCTCTCTCTCTCTCTCTCTCCCCCACCGTGTGTGTGTGTGTGTGTGTGTGTGTGTGTGTGAGTGTGTGTGTTTCTATTTCTGTTTGCCTTTATGTCATATGACGCTTCCTCTCCTAAAGGTTGTAGCAGGAGTTCTTCCTTCCTTCACCGCATCGTTGGGGGTTCTGACTCCCAGGAGGGGACCTGGCCATGGCAGGTCAGCCTCCACTTTGTTGGATCAGCCTACTGTGGTGCCTCAGTCATCTCCCGGGAGTGGCTTCTCTCTGCAGCCCATTGTTTCCATGGAAACAGGTAGACCATCCCAATCCTTACCTTTGAGTCCATACATCTGACTTCCGTTGTGGGAGGAAATGCTCAGTTTAGTTGGGCTCATCTTGGGTGGGGTTAAGATAACCAGTGGTACGCCATTTTTGTTTTGAGGTAGCATTGGAATAAAGAAAAGGAATGCGAAGGATCTACTGAGGCTGGTTATGTTCCTTTTAGGCTCAGGAAATAGAGACTGACTTTCAAATCATAGGAGCAAACATAAGTCAGTGTTCTGCAGTGCTGGAGGATGGCTGGAGAGCAGGAATCCCAGAAAGCTGGGGTTATTATGTGACAGATTCTCTTTTAACTACGGGTAAAGGCAAAACTTAAAAGAAAAAAATAATCTCACATCAATTTTAAATCTATCTGAGATCTACTGGATCTTAGATGGAACAAAACATCAATTATTCTAAAATATTAAACAGAGTACTGCAGTGAAGTTATACAATGTGAGATGCTTTCCCTGGAACTTACAGGATTAGCATTAATTACTAAAATGGGTCACTGATAAGCAAAATAATTGTGCCAAACATTATGTTAGCCTTAGACTCTTTGAGTCTCTGGTACACTCATGTGATGTCCGTTCAGCAGGTTAACCAATGTGTTCTGAGGACCCTGTTTTGTGTTTTTAGTTTTCTCCAAAGCATCCATATTCTCTGTACCCCTCTTCTCCCTGGTTGCTATATTTATTCAGTGGAAGATTAAACTTTCTAAAGGATCTCCAAGCCCCTCTCTGCTGAATTGGACAAGGCATGATTGACCACCACACTGAGCCCAAAATTTTCTGATAGTTTGCAAGTATTTCACTAATGCCCAACTTAAAGCACTTCAATGTCTAATCTTTTGAAAGCCATATCATTTGCATTCAATCCAACACCCACAAACAATACTTTGGGGGTATCTATATTATAATGTTAGCATAAATAAGAGGAGGTTAACAAATTAATTGTAGTCACCTATGTGTAGTTCATGAGATGTTGGAAGGCAAGAAACACTTGAGGTATTTCCTCAAAATACTGTTGAGAGACTTTTCTGGAATATAGCTATAACTTCCTTCTACTACAACAGCTTACTTCACTGTTGTGTCTAGCAAGGAGACAAGGGAAGTGTGTGATCCTCGCCACGTCCCTAGACAAACCATGGGCTAAGAAAGGGCCTGGTAGTAAGTCCTTCCGGTTCCCATCCTCATGGCTTTGTAGATCACTTGCTTCCAAACTCTTTATAATTCCCTGCTCCCTTCCTTTTCTACCAGGCTGTCTGACCCCACCCCATGGACTGCGCACCTTGGCATGTATGTACAGGGGAATGCCAAGTTTGTCTCTCCAGTGAGAAGGATTGTGCTCCATGAATACTACAACAGCCAGACTTTTGACTATGACATCGCCTTGCTGCAGCTCAGCATAGCCTGGCCTGAAACCCTGAAACAACTCATTCAACCAATCTGTATTCCTCCAGCGGGCCAGAAAGTTCGCAGTGGGGAGAAGTGCTGGGTTACTGGCTGGGGGCGAAGGCACGAAGCAGGTGTGTATGGTATATATGCTGTGTATGGTGTATATCCTCATGTCTCTGCCCTACAAAGGAAAGAGCTAAGCTGAGCTAGTGCTTTGCTACTTCCAGAGAAGATTTACATATAATATTTCCGTGATGGGGAAGCCAGAGGGATACAGGGAGAAAGGAATTGTACGAGCAAGGCAGGGCTGATCAATATGGGCCTTTTTAAACTCTGGAGGGGTGCTGGGCATTCCATTCTAGGTCGGCAACTCATTTTTTACTTTCAGAATCCCTTGTCCTCTAAAGAGGTGATTTGTTTTTACAAAGGAGAGAACACACATATGCACAGCCTATTGTGCCAACTCAGACGACTGTCTGCAAGGTTGTGGAAGTGTGTCTCACACCAGGACTATTGGCCAAGGGATGAGAGTGACAGAGAAATCCAGCCAGGACCCTCCTCCTCAGACTGCAAACTCTGACCCAGGCATCACTGCATCCTAGAATCAGACCACCCAGGGGAAGAGGGGGATTACTTTTTGCAAATATCTGCATACCCTGAAAAGGAACCTTTTCCAGTATGTAAAGATTGGGCGGTTTGGGAAGCCTCTCTATCAAGCTTGCCAAAATTTTTCCCTGTCCATGATTTGTAGCTAAATTTAAATATCCAGTGAGGAGAAGAAACCCAAGCTACCTGAATGTTTCCCCAAGAGTTAGTGCCCATCCGTCACTCCTGGGATCTCAGATTCCTTTGATATCCTTTCCAAGGTGGAAAGGGCAGCTATCGTATAAGTCATTTTCCAGTTTACCCCACAGCTTTCGTTTGATACTCTAAGGATCCCCTGGGGTGTTTTCTCAGATTCTCACTGCCCTTACAGACATATGGAAGTAACGGTACTCACCAACAACCAGAGTTTGCTGAGTTCTAAGAGTCCCGAGGAGGGATGGCAGCTGTTTACACATCTGTAACTCTGCTTGTGTATTATTGCAACTGGTCATGTCACTACCTTGTCCTAGTTGGCTTGTCTATTGCTGTGAGACACACTCTGACACAAAAGCAACTTGAGGAGGAAAGGGTTGACTTCCCATTACAATCCTTCATGAAGCGAAGTCAGACCAAGACCAAGGCAGAAACTGAAAGCAGAGACATTGGAAGGATGGCTGCTGCTTAGTCTTATGTTCAGCTCCCTCTGCTATACCTTCCAGGACCACCTGCCCAAGAAGGATGCTGCCCACAGTGTCTGAGCTCTACCCCCACAAAGCATCAATCATCAATTGAGAAATTGCCCCATAGGCTTACCCCCAAGTCAATGAGATGGGGGCATTTTCTCCATTCAAGTTTCCTCTTCTCAGATGACTCCAGCTTTTGTCAAGTTGATAACAGCTAACCAGCACAATCATCATCTATCACTAGAGAAAAAGACTACCCAATTCATTGAAGAGACGCTTTCTTGACAAGCATGCTTGTATATGTATGGGTTTTGGCTCATTATAGCCAGGCAAGTGAGAAAGGACATGAAGAAGCTGTAGAAAAACAGGTTAGCACTCATGGCTCCTTGGGGATTCCCAAAAGTTACTTGTGTGTCTCCGTTTGAGGAGCCCTCCCGATCTGTAAACTGACACCATCAGTTGCTGACTCTCTGGCCCACGGGACAGAGGGGCACAGGCGAGAAAGTATGGTGGCAAGGTGGCCCAGTGGATTAGGTAATAAACTCCAATCTTCAGCTGTGTCCTGCTGTTACCTGCTGTTGGTGTGCCATCGGGCAAGGCTTTGATCTATGTTGTAAGTCGTTTCTTTGGAAGCGAAATGGGGTTAATAGAATTTATCTCAGAGAATTGCTCTGAGGCTGAAAGGTGATTCAATCCAAGCTCGAGTGAAACCTGGAAGAAATCTAGTCCTTACCATCACCAGGAGATCCATTTCCCATGTGTCTTGCAGATAACAAGGGCTCCCTGGTTTTGCAGCAGGCAGAGGTAGAGCTCATCGATCAAACCGTCTGTGTTTCCACCTACGGGATCATCACCTCTAGGATGCTCTGTGCAGGGGTTATGTCTGGCAAGAGTGACGCCTGCAAAGTAAGGCTCCCTCTTTTCCCTCACTTAACACGTTGTGCTCTATGATGCGATACTCTCTCATTTCATCTGCGTGATACTGGGACTATCTAGGGCAGGCCTTGCCCTTCCTTTATCTGAGTTGCCCAGATACTAATTATGATTCAGTTGCCTAAGACTAGGGAAACGTTGAGAATGAACAGGTTTAAAAAAAACAACAACCATTGGCAGGTAGATACATACAGAGTCCTTCTGTGTTGTTCCTTGCTCCCTTAGCACCAAAATCACCGGGTTCGTTTACTTGTTACTCTGAAGCCTAGTTGGAAAGGAGGAAGAGGAAGGAGGCAGGCACAGAGCACACTCCCTCACGGAGGCTCCACAGTTGCCGTGGGAGCAGGAGGCATTCTTAGTTCTTTTGGGACATTACTCTATTCCCTTTATACCAATCCATGCAGATCCCTCCACAATCTACGAAGAGGAAGTGGGTAATTCATAAAAAAAAGGAGCAGTTGGGACCCTTCCAACATCTTGCCAGTCTTAGCTGCAATGCCGGCACCTGATCTTGTAGTGATGACGTCCATCTTTTGAGATCTTATTGATAACAAGTGCTGGACAAGCTGGAATCAATAGATTCATTCACATCATCATTTATCCTCATTCTATAGAAGAGGGTAAATAGAGCCCCCTCCCCAGGCTCCAAAGTTGCATAGTCAGTAGGTATGATGGGTGGGATGTGGGCCCTTTCCTTTCTTATACTAATGCTAGTATAGTTAAGTGCTTACTGCAGCTGGTCAACTACCTAGCTGTGTTCTACACATGCACCAAGGTTTGGGCATTACATTAGACTTATAGAGCCAGTCTGGAAATGACAATGAACACCCAGTTTCCCTGTTTGTCAGAATGTACCTAAGGAGATGTGGAATTACTGAACTGAGACACAGGGTCATGTCTGCAGGACTTTCTTAGCTTCACCTCTGACCTGTAACTTTCTTCACCCTCCAAACTATGAACACAAAGCCCAGCTATTATATTTGAAGATTCATGCTGTAAGGGATTGCTTAAACCCTAAATTATTGTAGCCTCTGCTATATGGAGCTGAGATGTCCGAGGAAATTCTCAGATGATAACCGTTGGCAGGCAGCCAGTGGGCTCGTAGGGTGACTTCTAGGGACCTGGCTGACCCTTTTCTTTTGTCCTTGGGTCAATGAGTTAAGTGCTTGAGAGGAATGGTCCACAGGTGGAAGTTAATCTTCCAAGATAACTGCTGTCGTTTTGATGATGAAATGACCCCAGGCAGGGCAAAGCATACAGTTAACACTCATTAGACATCAGTTCTACTATGACAACTATTTTCACCAATGCAATGAATACCTATAGTAAATTTTGGGGGGAATTTGTGAAAATTGCTTTCTCCTGCATAGTGATTATACAAGCAAAACCATGTCAGAAGGGGACATTTGAACATAATCTGTTAGACACATAAATGATGGCCTAGGTGCTCAAGAGACAGATGTCTTCATGCTTTCATTATCTTTTTGTATAGGGAGATTCAGGTGGACCTTTGTCTTGTCGAAGAAAGAGTGATGGGAAATGGATTCTGACTGGCATTGTTAGCTGGGGACATGGATGTGGAAGACCAAATTTTCCTGGTGTTTACACACGGGTGTCAAACTTTGTTCCCTGGATTCATAAGTATGTCCCTTCTCTTTTGTGACTGTACCAGATGGATTTTTAACTGTGACTTACATGATGAGAGGTCCTTGAAAAAGAATCTAAGTATTATCAATAAAATTGATCATTTTTTTCAACCGAAAGTGTCAGATTGAGCACATCTGATATTCATTGCGAGGCAGACAAATTATTATGTATCCCATAAAAAATTCCCAAAGACATAATGATATTAATTCAAAGGATTCAAAATGTTACTGACTCGTGGATGGAAGAAAACTAAAGTAATGTCACAAATCAAGTCTCTAAATAAAGTGAGAAATGAGAGAGGTAGGTGTTCTTCCTCTGTGTTCCAGTGCAAGCAGAGATGCTAACAAAGACTGAAACAAACATGGCACACAGGTAAGACATCTCAGGGAACCCATACCTGTGACTGCCAGCATTACCACAAAACTCACTGCACAAAACAAAGGTACCTCCTCCTAAATGGAAATAAAACAAAGCTCAGTGATTGGCAGAGGAGGCAGCAACTGTGTTGGTTTCCAATCCAGTTTGAACTATCTGCATCACGATGGACCATGTGTGCACAGTGTCATGTCTCATCCAAAGAAACCGATCCATCCCACACAAAACTCAGGGTTGGCAACTTTCACTAAGCGAGAGAAGGGATCATGGTAAGAGCTAGACCGAGGCACACCTCTGACTCCTCTGTCTGGATACAGGTGGTCAACCGTGACGGACCAGAGGCGTTTTGGGTGTTTGTTCTGAAAATCTAACTTTTCAGGTATGTTATCTCCTGGCTTCTGGTTGTTTTTGTTAAATTTAAATGGCCAAGAGTTCCATTTGTTTTCAAAGCCTTGTAATGAAGCCTTTGAATAGACGTAAGTCTGTATTACCTGCTAGCTACACTCCAGTTCTTGATTTATCTTAATTTAGAGAGTGTCTCACTCCATATTAGAATCATATTTTTCTTGTCAGAGGGCAGAGTTAACCATAGCATCAAACAAGTAAAATAGGATAAAAAAAAAAAGAATATAGCAACACTATTACTAAACAGGATTCAGAATACTACACAGAATTGCAGAGAAAGAATCGAAGGGAGTTTGAACAGGAAGTGTTAATTTCCAAATGAGTAAAAGTGATTGGAGAAAAACTGGATAATGAATATTTCCAGTTTACTGCACTTAGTTCCGATTTTCTAAAAAACAAAACAAAACAAAAAAAAAAACCTTTGTTTGGAATTAAGGATAAACGTCACAATAACAGCATCTCTCTGGTGACTGGTGATAAAACTCAGGGGTAGGGCCGTATACCTGGGCTGTACTCCTAGAGGTGCAAAGAAAAGAGACATTTCTAAATATGTTCCCAGTATTTCTGGAATCCTCAAACTGGTCATAATAACTGTCTATGTGGGAGGAAGGAAACGGGGGAGCATAATGGTTCTGAAAAGAAGGTCTAGCTAGAGGCGAGATTTTTGGACCAACACCTAATATTCACTTTGCTTTGCAAACGTAATTCCGGGCTCACTAAGCCAGTTCTGAGCTATGCATGGGGTGCGCGCGCAGCCGGGAGGGGGGTAATGTATGCTTCCCGACACACTTTTTTTCCCTGGGGGGGGTAGTTTATGACCCCTCCTCTCAAAGATAAACAATAATCAGTAAATCAGTAATGTTTATGAATTTTTGCTTCTGCCAGTCACTGTCTTCTGTCCTGAGAAACACAAGCATCTAACAGTGCTGATTGCAGGTACTACTCTCAGCGATACCGATACTGCCCCTATGCCTGTATCAGCCTGGAAGGGGAACTTTGGGACTGTGTATTATTCATCTCCGTGTGCTCAGAATCCAGCACGCTGCCTGACACACAGAAGATGATTCATAGCTGTTTGTTGATTCGGTAGAGGAGCCCTCGCTAGACAGTGAGAACTGGAGTAAGCTTCAGTATCACTCCGGTCCAGGGAGAAGGCAAAGCTCTGGGAACCGCACCTCCCCTCCTCCCCCGCCACTCCCACCCCCAACCCAGCCTATCCCTTCCTTGACACACAGTTCAGCTTGCAATCAGGCCCTGTGAGCTTGTCTGCGGTCTGCAACCACACACGGAAAGGCATTGCAGTTAGCACCCTGAACAAACCAGAAAAACAGCCCTCCTCTCCTCGGGAGCCTCGGCTCAGCAGGGTCCCACCCGCAACTACCTTTCCCGAGCAAGGTCAGCTAACCAAAGCCAGAATGCTTCCCTGGCTTCGCCCCTCCCCTCCAGGTCCGCCACCACAGGTCTATCTGGCGCCGCCCAAGGTCTACCCGCCGCGCCTGGTGGGTGGAGTGTAAATGGAGTAGTCTCCGGTATGCTGGACTCTGCACCCTTGGGTGCTTGAGTCTTGTCTCTCAGAGGAGCCTCCGTCTTCGACGCTGCCATGGAAGGGTCCAGACCCTCGATGCCCCAGGAAGAGCTGGAGCTCTCGACCCTGGAGCAGGAGCAGCAGGAGCAGCAGGAGGAGACACACCCTCTCAACAGCATCCAGATCCAGCCTCGCTCTGCCGAGGACCCTAGCCCAGCCCAGGTAAGGTCTGAGGGTTCTGGCGTGACATCAGCAAAGGGGCCTGGCACCGCTTAAGGGCTCCAAAGAGTCCTTCCAGCCCCCGGGAGGTTAAAGAAAGCAAGAACTTTTGGAAGACCCCTCTATTCCCTAGACTCCGACCTAGCCTAAAGACTCTTAGGAATCCTGTAGAGGGGCGTGGCTGCTCCTTTCAAGGAAAGCGAAGCCCTAGAAGTAGAGGTGGTGTTTGAAAGTTATGTAACTTTTCACTTGTTTTTCTTTCTTTCTCAAGTAAAATTAGAGTGATAGATTGAATTACACACACACACACACACACACACACACACACACACACACACACACATTTTCTCTCACCCCTGTCCCTCTCTCCCCATCTCCCATCCAGCTTCCCACTACCACCACTTCTAGGGACATACGGTCCACTGTCTCCTACCTCTAACCAGCGATATGTCCTTCGCGCCCTTCCCCCCTCCTTCAAACACATTTTGTTATCTCCCACTTTGGTCATTGCTTCCTCCGGAAGAGAAACAGTCGGAGAACACAGGGAGGAAAGAGCTGCTGCGTCCAGACCGAGGGTTGTGAACTTGCCAGCTCAGGATAAAGGAAATAATAGGAAAGTTCTACCCAAGACCTGGCCTCACTGTCTTTTCTTTTTGAGGAAGTCCTTAGGGGTGTGTGTAGGTTGAGCCCTCTTCTGATGTCACGGCTGAGCCTTATTCACAGATCTACTTGTAAAACATCAGAGAGGTTAGACGCTGAGCCGCCCATCTTCTGTCAACTCCAAAGGTTTGCTTAAGTTTTACTGGGCGCAGTCATGTCTCTGGATGTGTTGTTTGAGCCTGGCTTTTCTCACCCTACTCCACCCCCATCCCTCCTGGGCCCAAGTTCTGACTTGACTGGAAAATTCAAAGCTTGAAAACATTACTCTTGGTCCACAGTGATTCCCGGAAACACTGTGTGGCCAGGTCTTATTTCATAAGTACCCTGGAGCCTAAGTTGGCACCTTATGTTTGCAGGAAATGAGACCACAGGTGAATGAAGGTTGGAAAGAAATGGCTGTAGGCCAGTGCAAGCAGCCATAATCAGGAACTTTCTGTATGGCTCTCCGGGGCAGGGTCTGGGCAGAGGAATTAGAAATACTTGCCTCAAGTTAGTCAGGCCCAGCACATCCCCAAAGATTGAGGTATTCTCCAGAAAGAAAAAAAAAAGTGTGTGATCCCAGAGAAGGCTGAGAAACAATGTTGGCATTCTATGCTCCATTTAGGCTCTGGGAGCCCTAGACTGACTGTAGACAACAGTTCAGAACCCCCCAAATCCTTACTGGGTATCAGAATTTTACAATTGCTTGGCACCTGCCTTGTGAATATTAGGCTTCGGTGTCCTAGAGACTGCTTGTTAGTCAGCTGTGTGCAGATGTGCCAGACTTCCTTGTAATTTGGCTTTGTGGGTTACTAAAGAGGAAAGTTTAGTAATAGATAGAATAGATATCTATCCATTCTATCTGATAGAATGGGGTGAGGGTAGAGAACGTGAAGAACCTTCTAGAAATACTTGAATGGTAGCATTTTACTAAGGAGAGAGAGGACACAAACCCCAAACCCTTCCCTAACAAGTTCATCATCCTCTGACTCTATAGGATACGTTGAAATGCGTTTTAACAGGAAAGGTCAATTCATGCGGTTCAGTAAGGACTGGCTAGCACAAGCATGTGGTTTATATATGTAAGAATTTTGTGTCACCGTCTTAAGTTGTGTGACAATAGTTCTGACCTTTGTGCTTATTTAAGTCCATATGCTTTCCAAATCATATGTTGTTAGTATTCTAAGCTCCACTCCACAATTACCTGGCAACAGCCAGGTATGCCCCGCCCCACAGACCTGGCCCACTATAAAAGGGGCTGCCTGCCCCTCCTCTCTCTCTCTCTCTCTCTCTCTCTCTCTCTCTCTCTCTCTCTCTCTCGCCTCTTGGCACTCTCACCTCTCTGCCCCTCTTGGGCTCTTCTCCCCTCACCCCTCTCTCCACGTGGTCATGGCCAGCCTCCACTCCTCTCTACTTCTCTACTCTCTCTAGTCCTCTCTCTCTCTGCCTCCACTACACACATTAACTCCCATCCTCTTCCCTGAATAAACTCTATTCTATACCATGTCTGTGTGTGTGTGGTCCCTCAGGGGGAAGAGGTGCCTGGGCATGGGCCCGCCTAAGGCACCCCTTTCCCCACACCGCCGTGCCACACCCTCTAATCCCCCTTCTGTCTTTTATAAACCCATCATATGTTTTGTACCTATTGCTAATATGTGCAACAGTGTAACCCATAAATGCAGTTAATTATTATCAAGGTAGAAGGAGCTGCCCTAGCTAGCAGGAACTGTGACGTGAGCCAGCCTAAAATCACCTGACAAGAGTCTCAGTTGAGTAACTGTGTCAGGTTGGTCTTCGGTATGTCTGTAAGGGATTATTTTGATTATCAGTTGGTATGGAGGATCCAGGCTACTGTTGGGGATGTCATTCCTACATCCTGGCTATAAGAAACTGGTTCATTCCTAAGTCCTGGGATATAAGAAAAGTGGTTCAGCATCAGCCAGTGTGAAAGCCAGCTAGCAGCATTCCGTCATGAATTCTGCTTCAGATTCCTGACTGAGGTCCTGCCCTGACACCCTTCAAGGAAGGCCCAAGACCTAGAAGTGTAAGCCAAATAAGCCCTTCCTTCTTCCCCCAAGTTGGTTTTGTATAGAGGGTTAGATCGTAGGGACAGAAATGAAAGTGGAAGAGGCTTTTGTAGTAGGATCCCGGAGGACCCTGTTATACCACTCCTGAGCATATACCCAGAGGATTCCCCAGCATGCAATAAGGACACATACTCCACTATGTTCATAGCAGCCTTATTTGTAATAGCCAGAAGCTGGAAAGAACCCAGATGTCCCTCAATGAAGGAATGGATACAGAAAATGTGGTATATTTACACAATGGAATACTACTCAGCAATTAAAAACAATGAATTCATGAAGTTCTTAGGCAAATGGTTGGAACTGGAAAATATCATCTTAAGTGAGGTAACCCAATCACAAAAGAACACACATGGAATGCAGTCACTGATAAGTGGATATTAGCTTAGAACCTCTGAATACCCAAGACACAATTCACATATCAAATGATTCCCAAGAAGAAGGAAGGAGAGGGTCTTGGTACTGGAAAAGCTTGATTCAGCATTGTAGGGATTACCAGGACAGAGAAGAAGGAGGGGGTTGATTGGAGATCGGTCAGAGGGACGAGGGCTTATGGGACTTATAGGGAAGGGGGAACCTGGAAAGGAAAAATTATTTGGAATGTAAACAAAGAATATAGAAAATTAAAAAAAAAAGAAAGTGAAAGAGGAGGGGGCTAGTCTTCTGGTTTGACAGACGAGTGAAGAGGCTGAAGCTTGAGATACAAGGGAACAGCTCTGGATCCCTCAGTGGGGCCCCTGAAGTTCAGACTCAATGTCTTCCAATGTCTCAGGTCTACACTGTTAATCAATTACAAAAATTACATTTATTTCCTCTCTCTCTCTCTCTCTCTCTCTCTCTCTCTCTCTCTCTCTCTGTGTGTGTGTGTGTGTGTGTGTGTGTGTGTGTACATGTACATGCGAGTGTGCGAGCATGGGCCATGGTATACACACTGAGATCAGGGGATGACTTGCCGGAGTCAGGCTTTTCCTTCTACTGTGTATATCCCAGGGATCAAACTCAGGGCATAAGGTTTGGCTGTGGGGCCTTTATCTGCTAAGCCATCTTGCTGGCCCCAACTGATTAATCTCATCATGTATAGGAGAATACATTTGGCATGCTTTATATCTATTCATTTATAGTTGCCTCAATGATAAATTATGTATTACAAGTAAATATACACCATTAGGTAATTAAGCAAACATGGGGAACCGGAGTGACAGATTTGGATAAGTTGCAGATGGATAGATAGGTCAACAGACAATGGGAGGGAACTAAGATCCTAAGCACCTCATCAGCAGAGGCATCTTCCTGCTTGGAAAAGCTGGGCTAGGAGAGAGCATTTGAAGAATTTGTCTCTCTTTCTTAATCTGGATTGGAATGTGGAGGGAAAGAAATGTAAGCCACCGATCACCACTTTGTCTATTGTTACTACAGGTTAATACCCTTGGGCAAAACATTGCAAAAGAAATTGTAGGTAAAGGTGAGATTGAATTTCTCTAATGGCTCCTTACAGGGGCCCTGGCTCAGCTTCCCAGAGATATCTTACGTGATGGCATCAACATTCTAATACACACACACAGACACACACACACACACACACACACACACACACACACACACTAATAAATCAGTAAACTGACCACTCTGTGGTAACCAAGGTTTATCTGAGCTACCAAAATAGCCCTGTTTTTATGCATTATTTGACATAGTAACAAGAATCAACTGACTTTTCTGTGTTTAGATGAAATGTGTGGATCAATTGCGAGGATATGAAGATGCAGGTTTTCCTGTGTGTGGACTTCTGTTTACCCCTGGGTTTTTTGTTTGTTTGTTTGTTTGTTTGTTTGTTTGGGGTTTTTTGTTGTTTTTGTTTTGTTTTTTGTTTTTGTTTTGTTTTGTTTTGTTTTTTGTTTTTGTTTTGTTTTGTTTTGTTTTGTTTTGTTGGTTTTTCAAGACAGGGCTTCTCTGTGTAGTCCTGGCTGTCCTGGAACTCACTCTGTAGACCAGGCAGGCCTCAGAAATCCGCCTGCCTCTGCCTCCCAAGGGCTGGGATTAAAGGCGTGCACCACCATGCCCGGCACTTACCCCTAGTTTTTAATCATTGTTATAATAAACTCTCCTAACTGAGCCAAGAAGAAGACAAGCCTTTGGATAGGTGTTCCTGCCGTTTTATCCAGATCCTGTATTAATGTTACATATTTAGTCCTTTATCTGGAGAATTGGTGGATCTCTTGTAGTGCCCAGAGAAAAGCCCTGAAACTTCCATGACCACCTAAGGCAGTCACAGAATGTAAGGTGGAGAGTGCAAGCACATATTGTGGGTGCTTTGTGGAAGAGCCTGCCTGAGGCCTTTCGACAGATCACTGGTCCACACCAACGCCCATCCGGCCAGCCTTAACAGCAATCACACCCACCGGTAGGAGTGGGACCTGAGCAATCATCCGGGGCTCATGCATTGAAGGCTGCATTTCCAAATGCTTCAAAGTACAGCGATGGGGCTTTTGGAAGGTCATCAGGTCCTTGGGGGCTTTGACCTCACTTACACATCTCTCTGTTGCTAGAATCATAATTTGGTGGCGTGATTGGAACATGCTGGATGATCTAGGAGTTAGGGCCTGCTTGTAGAATGGGTTTTCTGGATTTTGTCCTGGAAGGGTGTGTTTTGTTCCCAACCCCTTTGACACTTTCTCTCTTGGCTTCCTCGTTGTCTGATTGCTGTGAGGTGAACGGCCTCCTATTCCCACTGCTGCGATGTGCCGTGTTTGCCACAGAATTAGCTGATCGTGATCTAAAATCAAAAATAAAACCATAGCCCAAATAAATCTTCGAGTTGATTCTTTTGAGGTATTTTTTTATAGTAAGGGAAAACCAAAACAAAATGCTTCATGGCAGGCTCCGGCCCTTCACTCTCTAACCTCAGCTTCACGAGACTCTTCATCACAGCACATCCCAGTCCTTAGGTTGGTTTGTTGGGCCATTCTGTCATGAATCGCCAGATGTTGGTTCCTGGGCTTTTAATGACCTTCAAAAACCCTTCTTCTACACACAATGACAAATTTTATATGTTCTCATTTGTATGCTGAAGTTTAAAACGTTGAGCTTATAAAAGCAGAGAGCAGAAGTATCGTTACCAGAGCCAGGGAAGGTTATAGGGAAAGAGGGGTGGGGAACAGGTGGTTAATAGGTACAGACTGACAGAAAAAAAAAATGCCTCACAATGTTCTGTAGCATAGTAGAGAAACTATGGTTGACAGTGGATTGTATATTTCAATATGCAATTTGTATGTTCCTAACACAGAAGAAATAATAAACATTAGAGGTAATGGACCAGCAATCATCCTGATCTACCATTATACATGAAATACCTCAGTGAACTCCATAAATATGTACAATTTTCATGTGAGTTAGAAATAAATACATTTTTTAAAAAACTCTAGGAATAAAGTCCTGCCTCCTGTCTCTACCTCAGAGCCCCCAGGAGGTCCTTGCTAACTTCCTCTTGAGGTTCCATTCTCCCCTGTTGTAGATTTGGTTCAGTGTCATATAGCTTCTTGAGGTTAAGGACCTGATGGCCTTAATTCTGCATCTCCACTCTCTAGCAGGAATTTGAGACTATTTGCTGACACCCAATGAGTACCTCACAGTCTCTCTTTGCTTTTTAGGTAGACAAGAAAAACCCCTGGAGTTCCTGCAATAAAAGCGTGGTTGGAAAATGTAGACTGTGGATGGTCATTGTCACCATATTCCTGTCTTTCACTATCGTGGTCATTATAAGCCTATGCCTTGTAGGAGGTAAGAGGATTGCATCGCACATTGGGGGACCTTGTGGAATGCTTATGACTTACACTGGGGGATTCTTGGGCTTTTTTTTTTTTTTTTTGCATTTTAACTTGATATTATTTTTTTAATAGTCAGCCCAGTTTCATGATTTTGATGTCATATTAAAATAAATTTACCAGGTCCCTAACAATTGTCTTCTACAGAATTTTAAAGTCTTTTAGGTGGTTACCATTTTAAGAATTATTTCATGTATTATACATTTCAAATTTCAAAGATTTCAAGGTACACAGGGCTAGTATACTACAGTAGGCAAATAATTTTTACATCAAAGTAGGTAAGGGGGAAGAACTGTCTTCCTGGCTCATGCAGGGGTGGTTCATCTGGAGCTGGGGTCTCCTAAGGTGCTGTGGCCTCCATGAGGTCTGACTCATGTTCTTAGGTTGCCGAATGCTACAATGACAAGGAACTTTGGGTCTCTACAGGGGGATTCTTGGGCTTTTTTTTTCCCCAAGCAAATTTTCCTCTTCCTTTCTTCAAGTTTGATGGTGTCTGGAAGATTTTCACAGCATCAGCTAAGCCAGCTTTCTGCCTTTGGGTTTCTCAGACAAGCACCGCATCTACTCAGTTAGACACTGTCTAGGCGTGGCGGGTGAGGCCGAGAAGCTGTGGGCTTGTTTTAAGTAGGGAGCATCTCTGAGGCGTGCTGTGCCTCCTCCACCATGCTGAGGACAATGGCATTGTTAGAATCCGGGACATTGTACTTCAGGTGCCACAGGCGGACGCTGAAACCAAAGCTGAGTCACAGCCTCCTCCTGTCTCAAGTGCCTGACGCAATCCTGAAAGTTGACTGGCGACACCCAAAGGAGCCGGTCATAAAGCAAATGGTTCACATTCTGACCTTGAAAACACAGGACTGGATGACTGTCTATTCCCTGGAACTCACCTGTCTTCAACGACACAAAGCAATCTGCAGAGACAGATTCACTTTCCTTTAAAACTTTGTTTGTTTGAGATGTGAAAAGCTCTACTCCAAAATTTCAGAATAGCTTTTTAGTATTATAATGCAAACTTAATTTTTAACTTGACTGCAGATTTGCATCGTAACATATGTTAATTTTATACAAGAAATTACAAAAAGTAATCTTTTGTACCCCCTCCTAGGGAAGCACTTATTTTATGTGGCATCTTGCCTGCCGGGCTCCAAAGCTTGCAGGGAGAGTCACAGTAGACTAAAGAAATGGCAGCTGCTTGAAGGACTTTTAATTTGAAAATAATACCTGTTCAGTTAAGGCACTGGCTAGCTTCATGTCAACTAGAAGAAAGCAGACTGAGAAAATCATGGGGAGTAAGCCAGTAAGCAGCACCCTAGCAAGCATGGTCTCTGCTCCTATCTCCAGGTTGCTGCCCTGCCAGAATTCCTGTCCTGGCTTCCTTTGACAATGAACAGTCATATAGAGACATAAGCCAAAAAACTCTCTTTCTTCCTTTTGGTGATGGTATTTCATCACAGCAGTAGTAATCCTAACTACGACAGTTAGCATATATCATTAATAGTTTGTTACATTTTCTTCTCATCTCTGCTTGGCATTTTGAAATAATTCGGGAGATCAAATTTTAAGACAGTAGCCGTTCTTGAAGGTTTTAAAATGACTTCGACATCCTTTTGCTAAACCACTAAAAATTCAGGGAGGAATCTGAGCGGGACAGTGTAGAGCACAGGAGATTAAAAAGGAGCGAGACAGCAGGCTGACCTGTTTGTGAGCCTGCTAGCCACGCCCAGAGCTGCTCTGCTAGCTGTTCTAGGATGCCAGCTGGCAGTGTTCAGCCACTGCCCAATCACCAGGCTTATTGATATGAATCACATATTTGCAGAACTGAATGGAGTGTGTGGGGAAACAGGAGAAAGGGCGGCGTTGGGAGAGCGAGGGGTTAAGACAGCGAGACTAAGAGATTCCTCAGGATCCACGTGGCCCAGTCTCCTCCTGTCCGCTCTCAAATTCCTGAAACTCCAATCTCAAGGTTCTTTAGTTCCCAGACAGGTTGGACACAGAGGTGGAACTGACTATGCGGTTGAAATAGATACAGAACAGGACAGCGATTGCATCTGGGACAAAAGGTGTAACTAGCTGGGTGACGGGGACCCACAGCAGGGCATCCGTCCCGCGAAGAAGTCTAACTGCCTTTGTTAAGAGTTCCCTGTATGTGGTGATTTAATGCAAGGTGGCTGACCTTACTGTGTTCTCTGCCATCTGAGGACTGAACACTGTTATTGCCTAACATTTGGGGTGGCCTTATCTCCTCCTCCTCTGCTCCGGTGTGCACGGAAGTGAGGATCGCTTCAGATTCATGACTCAGCTTCGCGATGATGTGTACACAGTAGGGATAAGAGGTCATCGCTCGAGACTCAGCTAACATTGGTATTTTCTTTAACTGGCAATTGATGGGCAGAGTCCAGTGAAGCCTGTTGACTTTGGAGAACTGGTTTTGTCCCAGCTCTGTAGAGAATTGTTATTAACCGATAATTTAGTTTCCTTCTCCTTGAAGAGCTGTAAAATTTTTGATGTGACGATCATATATGTATATGTATGGTATGGTATGGTATGGTATATAAGGGTATATATACAATATACACACACAAAGAGAGAGAGAGAGAGAGAGAGAGAGAGCTTTTGAAACTTCAAATCTCACCCCCACTGACACGCCCCCTTCAATAAGGCCACGCCCCCTATTCTTTCCAAATAGTTCATTGACAGGGCACTAAGCATGCAAATATATGAGCCTATGGGGGCCGTTCTCATTAAAATCATCGCACCTTAGGGGAGAGGGAGAACACTTTCATCTTCCCCACCCCCCCAGAGTCACTTTCTTTGTAGATAATTTGGAGAGATCATTAAGCACTTTCACGTGTTTCCTTTCATTCTGGAGCCCTGGTCTGAAAAGAGTAGCACCTCACCGAGATGTACTCAGAGGCCCCCAGAGCCTCCCCAGCATTGCTGCTGACCCGCCCTCAGCTTAGCTTACAGTCTTCTGTAGGAAGAAATGCTGTGACAGGACTGAGCAGAGACTTTCTAAGTGACACAGCACTGAGTGGACTATTTCGGTCTTCAGTAGAGGGTGAGACCTCTGTCTGTTGACGTCACCGGAACCTGGCACACTCCTTTCATAGGGAGACACTTTGTGGTTAGGGTGACTCATGGGAGAAATACGTGGTAGATAGCACGAACAGCTGTCACCTACAAAGGTCCTTCCGGGCAGGAACTTAATTGCTATTCCCTCGACCCACTTTCTAAAAGTTACCTCGTATTTTTGTCTGACAGCCTTTCCATCAGACCTTTGGTGTTTTTTGACCTTCCCAAGACTCAAGTCTTATTTGCATTCCCTACAAGCACCCAAAGGTTCTAAGTGTAGTACCTGCATCTCTTCTGCAAAACAAAACAATCCTCCATGGGACTTGCCATGTCACTGAGGTATTGTTTTTTTCTTCTTCTTTTCCTGGAGAGCATAGAGGTAGTTCTGCATTGGGCTCTTACTCTCTGAATATATCCAAACCTCTGTGTCTATTGACCCCAGTTATATTTTACCATGGTGAATAGCAACTATCTGACTGTGAAGTCTAACTAACCTTTACCCTCCTTTGGTCCTATTTATAGCTGTCCTCTCTGTGAGTTTACCTTGTACACTCTAAGCCTACAGAACTCCATGACTAATATACATACATGCCTATACACTCAAGTGCACTAGAGAATGTGGAGCCATATATGCTAGGTAAGTCTTCCACCACAGAGCTACAAAGGCCTGTCTCCTTTCAGAACTGAAGTTAGCAGTACAGACTATCATGCTGGGCTTTTTCATATTGTTTTGTTTTAGTTTATTTCCAGTATGGTTCCATTATTGAAAGTTCAAAGTAAGCAAAACTAATCTATGATTGCTGAAGCCAGAAAAAGACATTTCCTTTTTGGGTGGGTTAGTAAGCAGAAGTGTCTGTCAGAAGTTAGTGATTTTTTTTTATTTTAAGTTTAATATCTCTATCAATTTCACGTAATACATTCTGATCATATTAACCCCCTTCCTCCCCTTAACTCCTCTTCCATACATCCCCATCTCCCCACTTCTTCCCAATATCATGCCCTTGTATTTTCATTTTTGGTTTGTTTGTTTTAATAATCAATGAAGTCTAATTTTTGCTGACCCCTAGGAGTGAGACTATCTACTGAAGCATGGTTGACCCATCAGGACTACACCTTACAAACTGTCTCTCCCCTCCCTAGAAGCCATTAACTGTCGGTAGCTCCTGGAGGGTGAGACTCAGGAGTCCCTCCTTCCTTTATGTTAGAATGTTGATGAACCTGATCTCATGCAGATCTTGCACAGACAGCCTCAACTGCCATGCGCTCATGAGTGCAGCTGTCTTGTCCTGTTGAGAAGGCTTCCTTCTTGTCTTCCTGCCTCCAAGATCTTACAGACCTTTCAGATCTTCTTCCACAGTTGTCTCTGAGCTTTGGTGGGGGGTGTGGAAGCCAAAATCACGGCTGAGTACTCCACTGAGACAGATTCTTTACATTTTGGTCACCTTTGAATTTCTCTCTTCACCACCATCCATTGCACAGAGAAACTTCTCTGATGACGATGTTTGAGAACATTTACTAATCTATGAATATAAAGATAAGGATTTAGAAGCAATTTGCTCTTATGTCCATATAGTAGAATAATAGTAGGATATTTAGTCCTGTGGCCAAGAAGTCCCTCAGTCATGGACTCTTGGCCAGATTTTACAACAGTAGGTATTTTTTTTTTTAGGGGAGAAACTCAGTGGGCCTTAAATCTAATCAGAGGTCAGTTGGTAACTCCCATGTCATTCATGTGTCTATTGTGTCCATGGGCATATTTTGCTATACTGGTTATTATAGTAGTTCACAGAGTTAACATCTTGGTAATAAGACCACTGAACATGTTCATTTGAGTGTCTGTGTGTATTTATTGTGTGTGTGTGTGTGTGTGTGTGTGTGTGTGTGTGTGTGCATGCACATGTGGAGGCCACAGGTTGAGATCAATTGCTCTCCACCTAGATTTTTGAGACAGCCTCAACTGCTATGCGCTGTCTTGTCCTGTTGAGAAGGCTTCCTTCTTGTCTTCCTGCCTCCAAGATCTTACAGACCTTTCAGACCTTCTTCCACAGTTGTCTCTGAGCTTTGGTGGGGGGTGTGGAAGCCCAATCAGGGCTGAGTACTCCACTGAGACAGATTCTTTGCATTTCGGTCATTTAATCTGCATTTAATCTGCATTTCTATCAAAAAGCACTGACTTCATGCCAAGATGACCTTTCAAAGTCCAGTAAGAGACAGAGTTGGTGACATATGAGACACCGAATTTGAGGGGGAAGCCTGAGAGCACCCCAGTTTCTCAGCCCAAGCTTTTCACAGGGCAGATGAGGTGACACCCCACCCCCACCTCCCCACCCCTGTGTGTGGTAAGCCTGTGAGGTTGAAGTGGAGCCAGGAGAACTGGAATAGGCATGCCAGTGCCAGTTTCTCGGTCCTGACTCCTGGCTTTGTGTGGCTTTCCTTCTTTCCTCCAGCTCCAACTCTTTAAAAATCAATTAGCTCTAGTCATTAAAATATAAGCAACACACAGCTCATTGTCCTGTGAGTTGCTCTGCAGGCCCTGGGGCTCCAGGTGAAGTTTGGTTTCCCTTCTGCAAACAGACTATGTCAACATCCCTCCCCTGCGGGCCGCAGGCTGGAGTGATGACTTCATGCCCCTGCCCTGTCTCTCGAAACACTTGGAGACAGGGACTTGTATCTTCAGTGTCTAGTCTCACCCCCATTCTTGTCTGCCATCCCGGTTTCTCTCCATGGTCTTCGACAGCGCTGAACTGGAAGGTGGCTCGGGGAAGCGGCTGACAATCACTCCCCATCAGTGTCCATGCTGGTTTCTAGCAACTATTCCAATACCTGGGTACCTAGCTAACTTTCAGTTCAGTGCAGCAGAAAACGTTCATGGTCTTCTCATTCCTTCCTCGTGGTTCTTCCCCTCGTCTAGATCCAGTGGTGTCTGAATTTCTTCTGACCTAAAACCAACAAAACATTTATCACAGTAAAAACAAATGACTCTCTTTTATTCTGTTTGGTTAAGCAGAGAAAGTATTTCTGCTTGTACTTACTGACTGTGCCAAGGCTCTGGAGTCCATGAATACCGAGAGTTATGTTTAGTTAAAGAAGCCAACAGGATGAATGAATACCTTTGTTTGCTTTGTATATTCTGAGAACCGGTCTCACTATGAAGTCATGGATGCCTGGGAGCTTGCTATGTAGAACAAGCTGGCCTAGAATCTGAAGTGGTTCCCTTGCTTCTGTGCTCTGGGGTCACAAGTGTGCACTATCACATCTGGCTTTATTAAATTCATTATTCAATGCATGCACTCACCATTATTTTTAAACCCTCAATTTGCTCAGTGACGTATATCGATGAAGATGAAAATGAAATACCCGAATTATCATCAAACAAAACATTCTTCATCGTGCTCAAGATTCCAGAGGAGTGTGCTAATGAAGAGGAATTGCATCACTTGCTCACTGAAAGGGTGATTATGTCTTACGTATTGTTTGCTGAGGTCTTAACATTGGATTGTGAGTTTGGTTAGAACAGTTGGCAAAGAGCTCTAGAGTAAGCCGCTGCATTTGTCTGAATGTTAGCTGCAGAAGGTGCTTCTAAGTGGATCTTCTGTGTTGCAAAGCCAGCAAGTGGGTTGAGGCTGGTCTGGTCTCCAGCTATGTGTATCCCAGAAGCCAATGTTCCTTGACATAAGCTGGTCCTGTATTCTCAGCCTGTATTCCTTGAGGATTTAATGATTCCAAGTGCTAAGGCCACATAGTCCTTGCTTATGGGCTCATAATCAAGTTGGGGAAGCAACCAAATAGTTACAAACAGTGTAGTATGTCCCATCACTGAGTTGCATACAGAGTTGTTAGGATTGTTTTTTGTGTGTGTGCATGTCGTTTGTATGTGCACATGCCACATGTGTGCACATGTCCAGGCCAGAGGTTGACATCATTTCTTCAGTTGCTCTCCACGTTATTTTTGAATCAGAATTTTTCACTGGGACCCAGAAAACACCCAGTTTGTCTAGGTTGGCTGACTAGTGTGCCCCAGGGGTCCTGCTGTCCCTGCCTCCCCAGCTCACACAGTACAAAGGAGGTACATCTAAATTATGTGAGTTGGGGGTGGAATTAGATGAAGGGGTGGGGCCTCGGGATAGTTATAAAACAAGGGCTGGGGATGTAATAGGATATACACACTGTCCTTGTAAAGTGGGGACAGAGTGATGGGCCACAGAAGATATTTATATTTCAGGGGTCTGTGCAGTGGTATACAGGATCTGAGTATGCTGTGCTGAAGACTCTCAGGGTTAAACTGATCAGGAAGTAGGGCAAAGGTCATGGAAATTTCCCCCACTTTTTAGTAGACTATGTAAAGATTTTCGCTTGTAGACTGGCGTGGTTAGATTTTCAGTTTCTTCTTTCTGTGTGGTACTGCCCAGTCCTTGAAGAGAACAGTTCTGAGGCAGCAGTACATCTGAGGCATGAAGGCAGTGTGAACTGGGGCAGCCATGGGGGCCATAAGGAAGAGCTGAGATTTCAGAGGCATCCTCACTTGGAGGAACTTAGTGACTGGAACATGGCAAAGAAGAGTGTAACCCCAGCCTCCTGGTTGGAAGGCTAGGTGCGTGATTTGTGGGATGGGAAATGCAGAAGAGTCTTCTGCAAGGCAGAGGATCTGCAGAGAGACTGAAGATTCTGTGAGGCAATCTTGGTTAGCTTATCGAAGAGTTCATGCCACACCAGGAACATCCTGAGACAAGGTCTCAGCCCACGCTGTCCCTGAAGCCTCCATCCTCCCGTTTTAACCTCTTCCGTGCTGATTCCAGCCGTGCACCATGCAATGCCTGATTGACTTTATTTCCAGTTCTAGAAATGTGGGATACAGGACTCCGTAAAAAGGATATATCTTCTGGTGGTCTGAGCAAGTGGATTTGGTTTTATAGAACTAGAAGGGTTCGAAGAAAGAGATAATCAAAAGAGAGTGGGTAGGACTTTCAAAATGCCTTTCCTTGTAAAGTGGGGACAGGGAGACGGGGCGACAGAAAGTAGCTGATTTGTTAAGCATAGATTATTTCTGGTTATAAGAAAAGGTCAAGATTTGAGTGAACCTCATTATCAAGCAAATTGAAACTGGTCCATTTGGGAAATCTGGCTGTCACTTCAATCGTGACTTACCAGACAGTTGGATATGCATCCTAATTTCAGCCAGGTCACATGAAAAATTCAGCTTTTATGACCTTGTTTTGATGTTTAACTTGGAGTACAGGAGTGTAACAACAACAGTGATATCTTGTAAATTTCGACATGGTTAAAATGTTTTATTTATGGGTCTGTATGTATGCCTGTATGAATGTATATGCATCATATGTATGCAAGTGTCCGCAGAGACCAGAATGTGTCAGGTCCACTGGAACTGGAGACAGGCAGTCTATGAGTCACCTAGTATGGGTGCTGGGAACCTCTGTTCTCTATAGGACCAGTATATGCTCCTCACCACTAAGCTGGAGCTAAAGATATCCTCCAATCATTTTTGTTTAGCAACGTTCATCTTGGTTGGGCTTCCAGATGAAGTGTGACCTGAGCACAGGGCAGCAGAGCTCCCTCAATTACTGTCGCCCTGTGACCCTGCTCTCAGCACATCATTGCTTGCCCCGGTGCCCTCATAAGCACATAGTCATTCTAGCCAAGGATAGAACACTTGATGCTCAACAGAGTGTTAAGCATTTAGCTTTTGAGGAGCTAAGTGTAATGAATAATGTACGGAACTCCAGCACTTAGGAAGCAAAGACATGAAGATTGCAAGTCAGACTACATAGTGAATTTGCAGGCCAGCCTAGTCTACAGAAACCCTGTCTTCAAAACCAAATCATCCTATCCCAAACCAAACCAAATCAACCAACCAGACCACAAACAATGGTAACAACAACAGTGACATCCTGTAAATGTATACCTGTGTGAATTTATATTCACAACAAATTTATATTCAAACAATTAATTTATATCCAAAACAATGGACCATAAAAATGCCAAAACAAAAAAAAAATGCTTTTGAGAGGATACTGGTTTACAACAAAGATCGCTATTACAATCATCAAGTGGACAGTGTCTTGAGCTTGAAGTATGCTCTGTAACCAGGATTCTTATGAACCCAATGCAATATCAAGTAGATCAAAGAATGGAGATAGATGCGTCTTCCTGTCTCACTCAAGTAGTCTTTTTGCTCATTGTAACTGAGTCTTTGTAATACCGATATAGCTATGTGAGCACTGAGAAGTGTCAGCCAGAGCACTGATTCTCCCTTGATTATTTAGTAGGCAGCATTTCTGTTCATTTAGCATCTGAGGAATGAGTTGAAATTAAAGCAGAGTGTGCAACTTCCATAAAAGAAATCACTGGTGCTGGTTTGAAAGTTTGCACTTGGGCTGTTGTTGAAGTTATTCAGAGATTTTAGGAAGTGCTACTATGTCCCTAATGCAACACCGGAAAGACCTTTAGAGTGTGCACAGTCACACCTTCTATCTTCTAATTTCCAAGTTTAGCTTTGACATTTTCCCGAGTCTGCTATGTGCAAACAGAGCGCTCGATCCTAGGATGAACATAGGAAGGAACAGGGACGAATAATAGGCTTGAAATAATAATAAGTGTTGGACAGATGGGTATGGAACCATGAGGAACTGGGGTTGGATTCCCAGAACCCATGTAAGGCATCCATGCTGAATCTCTAATTCCGTTGGTGGTGAGAGAGTTGGGGACTGGGGGGCTGGCAGATCCCTCGAGCTTGCTAGCCACCTAGTCTAGCTATTTCATGAGCTCTGGATTCAGGAAGAAAGACTAGCTCAAAAAGGAAGGTGGGGAACAACAGAAAAAGACAACTTCTGGCCTCTACATATATGCACATGCAGGTGCACACACATATGTGCATGCACACACATGTACATGCACAAAAATACAATAAACACACATGTAAGTTTTTACAAAAACCAATAGGCATGTTCTACAAGAGGCATATGGTTATTATTTATTACTAATACTTCTGGTGTTTGAACAAACATCCTTTGTAGCATCCTGCATCTGCCCTCACATTGCCTTCATGGTGAGAAGTGAAAGCTCCCTTCTAGATCCTGAATTTCCCCACTCCTGTCCATTATCCACCTTCTTCATACAGGAGCTCAAGAACTGAAATGACTCCCTTTTCTTCCAAAGGTTTATCATATTGTCTTTTTTTCCCTTCGTGATAATTGAGACACGCTCCACCATTGCTTTACCTTCTTTGAGTAGTGAGGTAAAACAGAAAGGAGCTGGGCTTGATGTCTGTCACACCTAAAACTGAATTCAGCCTTTAGAATTTACCAGCTATAGATGAAGAAACTAGCAAGTTTTTAACTTCTTGAAATACTCGTTCTTAATCTGTAGAAAAGGAGTGACAAAAATGCCTGTTGTGTCTTACAAAGGTTCTGCTCTTAAGATCAGAACTTATATAACTCATATAAACACCAAGTGCCACTGAACTTTCTGCTGAGTTATGTAGGAGGGTGTTTAGGTGGGCAGCCTTCTTGAGATTAGATAGGCAAGAAGGTGGTCACTCTCCTAGGGCCCTGCTGGGTTTTATATGTTACAGTGCTTGCTATTGAATAAGGCCATGGCTCGCCAAGCTTTCTTAATATACTTGGAAGTGGTTAACTCATCACAGGGTTACTACTGGTACAATGAAAGGTCCAGACAGTGTCAGGGTTGAAGCTGTTGGTTGGGCAAGAGTGGGTCTGGTCTTGCTCTTGGTGTAGCTGTGACTTTATTCTAATCCCAGAGCTGTGCCCACACTGAGGGTGGTACCAGATCCCAGCCTAGTCCTGATTTATCCTAGAACTATTACATTAGAGAACAAGGTGTTTAGCTTTCCTGTGTAAATGCAGAAGGAAAGCAGTGTAAATTCATCCAGCCGTATGCTTCCTAGTACAAAGCAGTTATCATTTGTATCTATGAAACTTGATGGGAGGACTAATTAAGTCCTGGAAAAGCAAGCTCAGGAATGGCTTGGTTAAGAGCGCATGCTGCTCTTGCAGAGGACATAGTTTTGGTTCCCAATGTTCACATGTCAGCCCTCAATGCCTGTCATTCCAGTTCCAGGGAATCCCATGCCTTCTGTCTCCATAGTCACCAAGCACATGGGTACCACACATACATATCTAGGAACACATAGAAAGCTACACCACCTATAAGAAGAAGAGCACTATAGGCAATGTGAAATGTGATCCTTCATCTATGAGATTGAGAAAAGTTTTTAAGTCTAGTAGGGATAGGGGAAATGGAACAGCTCTGATTGCAGTGAGGAGAGGAAAATGAATATTCAGCAAGAAGGAGTTGGGTTGAAGATGCACCTGCCTGTGGACCGACAATTCCATTTCTTGCTATATATCTTGGGGGAGATTCTCAAATGAACAAAAAGGTGCATAGAGGTGGTTGAGGATAACTATTGCATGAGCATAGTTTATGATAAAGAAGGCATGGAAGGAAGCCCCCATCAGTGGGGAAATGGATAAGCTGCTATAATGACTTAATGCATTCTGTGTAGACTTAAGGGCCCTGAGATGTATCTTATGCATAAATCTTGAATGAAATTTTCAGTATAAAAGAAAAAATTTTAAAAACATTGATTATTTTATTTACATTCCAAATGTTGTCCCCATCCTAGTCCCTCCTCCCAGAGCTCTTTACCCCATCCCTCCTCCCCTTTGTCTCTGAGAGGGTGCTCCTCTGCTCACCCACCAACCCTTTCCCCTCAACCCCGCCTCTGGCATCCCCCTCCCCTGTGGTTAGAAGATTAGGCACATCCTCTCCCAATGGGGTCAGACAAGGCAGTCCTCTACTACATATGTGGGAGGGGCCACAGGCCAGCCCATGCATGCTCTTTGGTTGGTGGCTTAGTCTCTAGAAGCTCCCAGAAGTCCAGGTTGCTCTTACTACAGAGTTGCCATCTCCTTCTATTTCTTCAGTCATCCCCCTGACTCTTCCATAAGGGTCCCTGAACTCAGTCCAATGGTTGGCTGTAAGTATCTGTCTTAGTCGGTTGCCGGTAGAGCCTCTCAGAGGACAGCCGTGCTAGGTTCCTGCCTGCAAGCACAACATGGCATCAGTAATAGTGTCAGGGTCTGGTGCCTGCCCATGGGATGGATTCCAAGTTGGGCTGGTCACTGGACGGCCTTTCCTTTAGTCTTGGCACATATCTGTGGTATTAGCTACTCAGGAACAGGAAAATACTGGAATTTGAGACCAACCTGAGCAAGATAGTGAGAATACGTCTGATAAAAAAACAAAAACAAAAACAAAAAAAAAAAAAAACCAGAGAATCGTATAGAATATAATACCTTTTATGTCAATAAAAACATAAATAGCATGACATCATGATTCTATAAGGAAATAATTTCTAAGAAAGGATATCTACCAACTAAGAGAGGTATGTACCTTTCTAAGAAAGGTATGATGGCTAGTACTGGGGAATGAAGGAAGAATGTTCTCAATTCTTAGCTTATGGACCGTTTTGGGTGGTTTGAAAAACCACATATGCAGTCTTTTATGCTTTGGCTTTGAGGACAATATTTAGACAAATTTCATGAGTATATCTATTTGTTATAAAAAGGGCTTTATGTTAGATGGGTCTGCCCAACTGTAGGCTAATGAAAGAAAGTGTTTTAAGGCAAGGCACAATATTGAGTATATTAAATGTAGTAAATGAATGTCTACCATTTACGTCAGCGTACAAAATAACGAGTTTCCTGATGGTGTTCTCACAAACACACAGTTTTGTCCGTTTCTACCACTAGCTCCTCTCCTGTCTCCCAGATTCCATCCTTGCTGTACTCTTCTGCCCCGAGAATGCCCTCTCCACTTTCCCATCACCCGTGTCCTATTAGCCTCCCCACACCCCTTCCTCTTAAATATTCATTTGCCCAATCTCATCAGCCTCTTGTGGCCTCTACTTATTCTTACTCCATCATTTGTGTACCTTTGATCATTTCAGTCTATGGATTGGTTTACTAGGAAATCATTCTATCACAGACCGTGGAGCTATTGCATAGCAAAATGTGAAAGGCTTGAAGTCTAGGTGGAAGAACCATGGGTGTCATCATGTTGTTAGGATGAACTTTTACTGCAAACCCTCTAGATCTTTGCAACTTCATCATTTTGTTCCTTTGACTGGAGAAATGCTGCAGACTTGACATTCAGGATAGATATTCCCCCCAACAAGGACATTCAGCAGAAGAGAAAAAGAAGCCCAGGACCAGTGATGTCCTGAGTAGCTTGTGCTGAACTGATCCCTCCCCCATTTCATCCCCAGCCCTCGCAGTTACTGGTGCGTCTATGAGCTCCTGCAGAGGATCGTTGACCATAGATAGCACCACTAAGATTACCAAGTGTCTGCTCAACTCATGCCAAGTTGAGGATTCCCAGTGAGTCACTGGACCTTATCAATGAGCTCATTTTATTTTATTTTATTTTTGACAGAGTCTCACTCTGTTGCCTTGGTTGACCTAGAACTCATTATAAAAAAGTCTTGCTTTGAACTCCTGGGCAGTCCCACTTTCTCAGCTTTGGGAATGCTGGGATTACAGACACATGCCTGGCTGACCATTTAGATCTCATTTGAGTGTTGACTTGAACTTTGACTTGTGGTCAGCTTACACTTTCTTCCTCTTAGTCCAGAGCCCCAAACCAGTGAATTCCTAGCCAGAGTGAATTCTCCTTTGTCCTGAAGTCATTTGCGTCTGCAGGTGATATGTAAGATGATCTTCAGTGATGTGTGTTTTTTTTTCTTGTTCTGTGTTTAGCTCACAGACACGTATAGACAGTCCCCAGCTCTGAGTCGTTTTTTTACTTCTGCTGATATCTTGGATTTCAGGTAAGCACTTGGATCTTGACCATCTTGCTATCTTTCTTAGAAGATCACCCACTTACCTACCCAACTCATCTCCATTCACCCACAATGAGTTTCCTGAGTTTTGGAGCAGGGTGGGGGGATGGGGAGAGGGAGACTTGATAGTTAAAAACCACAATGTTATGCTGGAATGGAATGGAGCCTGGAAACTTCTTAGCTCAACAAAGAAGAAAGGAAATCATGAACTAATTATGTGATTAAATTATGGTCAGCCTCAGAGAGGAGAAGCATGTCCAAGAGAAACATTTCTGTTTAACAGTAGACACAGAAATCAATTAAGGGCAGAAATAAACATAAATCTCAGATAGTGATGTCCTAGAAGGGACATGATCTATGTGCTGCAGCAGTGACTCAGGAGTATATTAGCCTCATACAACATTAAGAGAATTAAGAGACACCCGTCTCTTCTGTCTCCTTCCTTTAGTGCTATCACCAATGATTAATTACACTCAACCCTACACAATTAACACCTCTGTTTGTCTTGACTTTTTTTTTCTGTGCACATATCCACTGTATTCAGTTTCCATGTTTGTAGACATACATTTTTCTTTTTAATTCCAAGAAATTTAATAGTTTGAACCAATCAAAGGACACACATATGTGTGTGTACGCATGTGTGTTTTTGTATAAAGGAGTCATTTAATAAGTTATTCTTTTAATTTCCGAGATTACTGAAAATACTTTAAGATTTATATGAGGAAGCCTTATTGTCAATTGTTTGTAAGGTGTCACTAGGAGGTAGTTATCAAAGTCAACGTTATATGTTGAAATTCTCACACCTAAACCATAATAGCAGTAGATCTGAGAGGGCAGCATGTAACACCGGTGGGAACTTTTAAAAAAAAAAAAGATTTTATTCTATGTATATTAGTACACTGTCACTGTTGCTGTCGTCGGACACACCAGAAGAGGGCACTGGATCTCATTACAGATAGTTGTGAGCTACCATGTGGTTGCTGGGATTTGAACTCGGGTCCTCTGGAAGAGCAGTCAGTGCTCGTAACCACTGAGCCATCTCTCCAGCCCCTGTGGTAACTTGATGAGATAGGACTAGAAAGGACATGAAGTCCAGTGTTCTTTCTTCAGATGTCTCTGTAGGCACGCGCTCCCAGTGGGGAGCCTACTGTCTTTAACCAAAAGTCGCTGGCACAAAACTGGGTGCAGGAAAGGGAGAAATGGATAGTCGGACCTCACGCGCTTTGTTCCATCCCGTCTACACGGCTTTCCATGTGAAGACTGTAGTAGAGCTGTAGTAGAGATCCCTTCCACCCCTGGGTCTTTCCAACAATCTGACCTTGCTATGGATCGAAAGGATCTGAGCTTAGCATTCAATAGGTGGGAGTAGACACTGGGAAAACCCACAGGAAGACTGAGCAAAACCGGTCTAGAAGGTCGGCCAAGGCTTAGTGTTAGACAATGTTCTAAAAAGTCATTTGGGGGGAGGGAGGTTGAAGAGATGGCTTAGCTATTGAAGCCATATTGAAGCTGTTCTTCCAGGGGACCTGTGTTCAGTTCCCAGCACCCATGTTCAGAAGCTCACAAACTCTGATTTGACTCCAGTCCAGGGCATCTAGCAATCCTACACACACACACACACAGACACACACACAAACACACACACACACACACACACACACACAGAAGATGGATATATATATATATATATATATATATATATATATATACACACACACACACACACATATATATATATGTTGTTGTCTTTTTGAAACAGGGCTTCTCTGTGTAGCCCTGGTTGTCCTGGAACTCACTCTGTAGACTAAGCTGGCTTCGAACTCAGAAATCTGCCTGCCTCTGCCTCCCAAGTGCTGGGATTAAAGGCATGCACCACCACTGCCCATAAAATATATTTTCTAAACAAACAAACAAACAAACAAACAAAAACCCCAAGAACTTTAGTACTTCAGATAAAGAACTGCCATTGTGTGTGTGTGTGTGTGTGTGAGAGAGAGAGAGAGAGAGAGAGAGACAGAGACAGAGACAGAGACAGAGACAGAGAGAGACAGAGAGAGAGAGTCTCATATAGCTCAAACTCATGTAACCAAGGCTGACCTTGAATTCTGATCCTCCTGCCTGCACACACTGGCCTTACTTACAGGCTTGTGCCTTTGTGTCGGGTTTTCTGTATGCTGGGGCTTGAATCCAGGGTTTCAAGCACTCTAGGCAATCCACTGACTGAGTAACACCCCCAGCCTCCACCTCCCCAGCCCCCAGGTTTTTAATGTTTATTTAGAATTTTCAAAACCACCGCATCTAAAATGATGTCCTTGCACACGTAAAAAGATATTCCTATGCTCAGCACGTGTGTTTGTGTCTACAGAGAGGTCCTGACCTTGGTCCAGAACGGGCCTAACAGTATTTGATAATACCTTTCACTGTATCAGTTGCTAGATCTACTCCAGGAGTGGGGTGCTGTGGGAAAGTTCACAGAAAAATACCTCCTTCAAGTGTCTGCTTTTCATAAACCTACCGAGGGAGACGGGTGCTAGAGGCAAGGGGTGGTGCCCTTAGACTGGGTCAGACACCTTGATATTCTCACTTAGTTTTCAGCTTGTGGTCTTCTGAACTCCCACCCCAGGCCTGTTTCATCAGTTAGCCCCGATCCTTAGCAGTGGGGATGCAGGATTGTGGCTGCCTGTCCGCCCGTGCCTGTCCAGTCTCCCGGGTGATAAATCACTCTGCTAAGGGTTAATTAATGACACCTGCAAACTAGGCTAGCTGGATTGAAGTTTGAAAATGGGCTTTTAACACCGCCTTTAGTGGCACCGTGGCAACCAGGGTCTTGTGAGAGTCTCAATTTACTCTGTAATTTATTTAGTTCGTAGGGCTTGGCACAGTTCTTTGCTATATGGGAGAGCTTACAAACCTGTTTTATACAATGTACCGTCATTGGCCTGTGTGACGTCTGGCCTCTAGAGGGCGCTCTTTGCCAATCCTTGGCATCGCAGTGGCCTGATTAACTCTGGAGAGACTGAAGCATCTATAAATCTCTCCCTAGGTAAGGATCTCTCTGATGTGCCCTCCTCTTAATTTGTTTTTTATTATTGCTGAGCCTAATCTGGGACATCTTGACCAAAAGCAATAGAAAAATTAAATGTTACCTGTGAGAAATTAGATGTTGAGGAAGCCACTTAAGCTACTAATTTAGGACACACCTATAATTATTTTCACTATAAAAAAATTAGAGATGTGTGTACAAAAAGAGGCTCCTCAGGGATGAAAATTCCTTAGGTCTCATTCCTAAGAGATTTTTTTAAATGGCCGTCATGCCTTAAGGGGCTGTGGATGTGTACAAGAAGGAGTATCTCCCCAATCCAGTAGCTGTGATCCATTGCTGTGCTCAGGTCATTCTCTGGAAGATCAAGAGGTAGGGAATTAGTTATCTCAGGGTAAGGAGCCATGGGCCAGACCATAATCATTTTATTATAGGTTAACTGGTTAAACTTGGGGGGGGGTGTAGGATCAAAGTGTGTGTGTGTGAAAACCTATAAAATAAAATATAAATAAACATTTTGAAAGAGCTCATTAAATTAAGTATCCCCAATGTGTCCATGTGGTGGCAACACTGAGAACATGAAGGGAGGATGGAGGAGGGGCTTCTGGGCAGGGGGAGATGGAGGAGGGGCTTCTGGGCTCACCACACAGCAGGAAGGCTAATAGCAGATGGTGCTGTGCCAACGCTCTTTCTTGATGATAGTTGGGTTGCGTCCTTCCCTTCCAAAGCCACTCTCAGTGTCCTCTAGAGTGTGAGCGGATGGTGGTGGTTGTGTGGTGGCCACAGGTGGAGTGCTCTAGGGCAGTGCCTTCTCCCCCGGGGCTAATGTACCCTCTGAAGCTGGTTACAGGAAGATGTGGAGCCAAAGAAATAGTAGTGCTAAGTAAGATTGGTGTCCGAGTCTCGGTTTGCTTCTGTTTATTCATTATAATGTCTGTCTGTGTGTTCCAATGGTTTGGCTTTCAGTGTTGAAAACGCCACGGTAACCTATCACTTGCAGTTTGGGGTTCCATCCGAAGACGACGGCTTTATGAAGTACATGATGAGCGAAGAGCTGGTGCTCGGCCTTATGCGGCAGAGCTTCCACGACGAGAACGTATCTACCTGTGAGAGCCTCGGGCTCGACCCAGAGTCTCTCTTGCTCTACGGTAAGTTTGGGAAACAAAGAGGCAGGGCCTGTAGTGATGAGCGCCTTGGTTTGTCAGCCTTGGGGCCTTGTAGTGTGTCAGATCGAGTAACTGTTCACTCTTCCACAAGTTGATCTCTTGCTCTGGAGTTCACATCCTGTAACAGGCAGACAGAGTATGAGAAAACACTGTGGAAAAGAAAAAGACCATCGTCCCAAAGAACCTCATGGCGGAACAGGTGTGTGCCGGGATCTATAGGAGCACCTCCACCCAAGCCAACCACCATGTCCCTCTTCAGTTTCTCCTGGCACACTGATGGTGGTTTGAGGTGCTAACCCTTTACAGTTATTGTCACAGGTAGATTACAAAGAAGGACCAAATGCTAATGTGCCCTCCTCATCCAAGAGTCTCCATCAACGTGTTTATCATGAATCATACCAAAAGCATCCAATAAAGATTATGTGCCTTTTGAAGGGTATTCAGCATGCATGCATATCTATCTATCTATCTATCTATCTATCTATCTATCTATCTATCTATGCATGAATATATTTGTGCATGCATATGGAGAGTGAAAATTTTCTATTCTGAAATTGATGACGATTCCAATTTGATATAAGATTATATACTCAGACTCTCTATGACACCAGAGTAATTTTGAAAATTAGTGACCCACCCTAGTTTCACTTCTGTTGCTGTGATAAAACACAATTTCAGGTTCCATTTTGTTACTGCAGGGAACTCAGGGCTGCGGGAACTTGGAGTTTCTAGTCACGTCATAACCACAGTCAAGAGCTGAAGGGAAAGGAATGCATCTGGGCTTCGTGCTCAGCCAGTTTCCCTACTCTGACACAGTCCAGGGTTCCAGGCTGGGGAATGTTTCTGCCCTCTTTCAGACTGAGTCTCCTGATATCAACTAAGGCAGTCAACACAGTCCCCCACTGTCATGACCACAGGCCAGTCTGACCTAGGCGATCCCTCATTGAGAGTCTTTCCCCAGGCAACTCTAGCTTGGATCAAAACTAAGTGAGCACACAGTGACTTTGGTTTGCTTTTGTCTTCTTTCTAGAATGAAGTGACGGGGGTCGGTCTGTGTCAGAAAGCAGTGCTCTGCCGAGTCTCAGCCTGAAGACAGTTCCGAAGCGTACCTAGCAGTGACCAGAAGGAGACAGTAATCCCACTGATTCCACACAGATGTGAAGTCTGGGTCCATCTCGGAAGGGCAGCTTCTGAGAGCTGTCCCAGCTGGGTTCAGGAGTTAGAGGTCTGGGGTGGATCTAAGATCCCACACCATGAGATTACCACTGCCTTTGAAGCATTGGCTGCTTCTACTAGCACATGAGTGCTTTTTCTGTATCCAAAGATAAGTATCTGGCTTGGCTTTAGGCAGGTTCTGTTAACCCCAGCTGATGGGGTCAGTGAGTGGAAGCCACATCAGGGTAGTCAGGGAATGGAGGGAGAATCGACCAGTTGTTCACTGAAGTCCTCTCTCCACTCACAATCACATCTGATGGATCCCTGAGCCAGGACAAGAGGAAAAGGAAGGAAAACCCAAGATCTGAGGAGTCTAGCTGCTCACCTACCTCCACCACCTATACCTGAGAGCTGAGCTCATGAGGTGTATCGTGGGGTATTACATATACAAAGATGATTGATGTGTCTTAATTGTTTCTCATCTCTGCATTGTTCCTGAGATGACTTTTTTTTTTTAAAAAAATATGTCTCTAAGTTTTGGGCAGGGTGCCATCTTTTAATATTGCCACCCATGCAGGTTATTATTATTATTATTGTCATCAAAGGATCATTAAGACTGCTTAAATTTCTGCTGTTGTTATAACACACCGGCTTTGTGTTGCCTGGTATCAGCAGTCTTCCTATAGGTCTCAATTTCTTGAGCTGTTTGGGTGTCTTCCTGCAGACGATCATCGCTAAGCAGAGCATTTCTGTCCCTTTGAAACTGTCCAAAATGGTCTGCAGGTCCCTTGGAGGGCCAGAAGGAAGCTAGTGACTGTATCAGTCACCTATGGATATAGATTGCCTGTCATAAGAGAACAGAATATTTGTTTTGTTGGGGAAATCGCCTTCCTGGAAATTTTCTGGGAGAGTTAGTTTCGTTGTTGTATAGTGAGAAATCCCCTAGTCTGATATCTCAGATGCATTGCCCATGGATACAGGTCACTAGGGCAGGTACTTGCGTGTGAGTATGCGTCAATTGTAGGGTTCTGAACAATGTGAACTTGCTATCTTATTTAACTACTATATACTATAGTAATATAGTATAATGATAATTGCTGCATTGTAACATGGTTTCACTTTCAGGAAAGTTCCTTAAATTCCTGAAACAGGTGGATTTTTCTTCTTCCCCTTTATTTTATTATTTTATTTTATTTTTTTTACATGTTAACTGTGAACTTTCGTGTGCCTTTAGTTTTTCTAAAGTAACGAGGAATTGTAATACATAATGATCTAAAAACATTTACAATAAATTATTTTTGCAACGGTGCCGTTTTCTCGTCTGCCTCTCAGGTCTCATCTCATTAAGACCATGCGTTAGTTGGGTAGAAGCGAGTGCGCATGTGTGAGGAAGATGAAGCCGGGTTGGACCAGGTTGGGCTGGGGCTGACTGTGCCCTCCTCTCTTTTCCAGGGAGAGTGGGAGGAGCCTATCCTTACAATCTTTCTCTGCAGGGCTTTTTAGGCAGAGTGTTACACTCTCAATCTGCAATGCCCCCCACAGGCTTACATGTTAAACATTTGTTTTACAGTTAGTGATACTGTCGGGGAGGCTGTATAGTCTTTAGGAGGCAGGGGTCGCTGGCATAAGGAGACTGCCAGAGGAAATCCACTGAAGGTTATAGCCCAGTCAGGCTGGTCCCACCTTCATTCTCTGCTTCCCAGTCTACCATAACGTGGACTTTCCGTTAACACCACCGTGCCTTCCGTTTCATGACGGAATGAAACCATGAGTCAAAGTACACCTTCCTCCCATGAAATTGCCCTTGGGTTGGGCAGGAAGGATGGGTCCATTTGTGTCTGGGAATGGGCTTGGTATGTTCCCTTCTCTTTTGGGAAACACTAACATGCAGGTACCTTGGTTTTGATTTTGACCACTTGATCATAGAGAAGACTTTCCAAGGTTTGAATTTTGGGTACACTAAGTTATGGGTAACTTAAAGCATACTGAGATGTTTGGGGGGGAAAAAGCAATTTTATACACATATACACTGTTTTGTTCTAGAAGACAAGTTTTGTGGTCACCACACATCTTAATGACAGGAATAGTGCCTGGTTCATCCTAAGATTTCAACAAGTATCTGTGAAATAATGGAAGGGTTTAAGACGAAGCCCTATTGCTTTTGGAAGTCATTCAGCCATGGATAGAACACCTGTCCTGTTTTCAACAAAATTTCTAGCCATGTGTCCAACTCCTTTTAGTTTGCAATTCAAATTTTTCTATATTTTTTTAATTTTTTTATTTATTTAATTTTATTTACGAGTCTGTGCTTGAGTGTATGCATATGTACCACACGCGTTCTGTAGTCTGAGGAGCTCAGATGCGGGCATCAGATCTCCTGGAACTGGAGTTATAGGCACTTGTGAGAGCCACAATGATTTGGGACTGACCCCAGGTCATCCACAGGAGCAGCAAGATCTCTCTAGCCGCCTGTAGGTCTTTTTTGAGTCATGTGGGGTTTTGTTGTTATTGTTTTTTGTTTTTTTGTTTTTTTGCATTCATGCATAGATCATACGAGTGAAGAAGACAGTAAAAGACATTGTTAATGTCATTAGAGAAACAGGACCTATGTGTATAAAACAGGAAGCAGCAAAGAAAAAACAGCCTGGTTTAACTGTAAACAATACAGACAGACTGTCAAATATTTGAATTTCAGAGGCTAGGTTTGAAAAAAAAAGCCAGCCACATGGAACAAGAGAGAGACGCTCCTTCCCGTAGGCTCCTCTGGTGAACCAGAAATGCAGACCGTTCCCCCCACCCCATACCACACCTTCCTTCCTTCCTTCCTGATCCTTCCATGCCTTCCATCCTGTCCCCCACCCCACGCCCTTTCTCCCGTTCCCTTAAGGCCTTCCAGTCTGCCCCTCCCCATGCCTTCCCTCCCAAGATACTTAAGAGCCCACCCTCAGGCTGTCCTGATCATGGAAGAATTTGAACTTGTCAGTGGTACACTCTCCTGCCTTGATTTTTGCCCCTTTCCTATGTCTCGCTTCTGTTTTAAATAAGAACTTATTAAAAGCACAGTCGTTTATTTATAGGTGCTAATACGAATGTGAGCGGAAACCACAAAGGCTGCCGTGGCTTGCACTGTGGATCTCTCTCCATTTTATCTGTGTACCGTCTGAAGCCCCGTGGGGGAGGGGTGCTTCTTTTTATATTCGTAACTTGAAAGAGTAAATTAGAAACTCGGTCTCAGTTTCTTTCTCAAGAACTAGGATCCTTTTTTCAATCTGTCTTTCTTCTCTCTCTCTCTCTCTCTCTCTCTCTCTCTCTCTCTCTCTCTCTCTTTCTTCTTCTTCTTCTTCTTCTTCTTCTTCTTCTTCTTCTTCTTCTTTTCTTATTCACTTAACATTCCTATTATTACCCCCCTCCTGGTCACCCCCTCCCAAAATCGTGGCTCCATTTCCCCCCTCCCCTTCTCCGAGTGGAGGGGTTGGGTTGGGTATCTCTCCACCCTGGCACATCAAGTCTCTGTGAGGCTTCCTCTCCCACTGAAGCCAGGAAAAGGCAGTACAGCTAGAAGAACATAGCTCACATGCAGGCAACAGCTTTTGGGATAACCCCCTCTCCAGTTGTTCGGGACCCACATGAACACCAAGCTACATATCTGCTGCATATGTGCAGGGAGGTGTAGGTCCAGCCCATGTATGTTGTTTGGTTGGTGAAGAACCGGTATTCTTTAAGTGAGGGTTTGCATTACTAAGCTCCTGGAACAGTAGACACACACACACACACACACACACACACACACACATCTGCATTGACGTATACTTTCTGCAAGACTGCACAGTTTCATTAGAAATCTTGAAATGTGTGGAAAAGGGGGTCAGCATCAGCCTGTGGTTGCCATTAGTGAGTATGTTTATTTGTTTGGGTTTTTTTTTGATAATTTAATACATATAAAATGAAATCCCATCTCCCATTTTTCCCTTCCCACCCCGACTTCATAGTTTTATTTTTCTTTTTTTGATAACCCATAACGTCCAGTTAGAGCTGTCCTCATGGGTACGTGTCTAGGGCATCCACTGAAGCGTGGGGAACCTGCTACCAGACACCACATCTGCCAAAAAGAATGACCCCTGACCCCATCCTCCAACTATCCACTACCAATAGCTCCTCAGTCAGTGTGGTGTTGAATACCATCCACGCCATCTACACCAGCAGACAACATCTGAGCATGTGGCAACGTTTGGACACAAAACCTACCCTGAAATTGGATGCATTTTATATATTATGCAGATACATTAGCTACGTGTTCTCATCCCTGTGAACAAGATCTGACAGAAGCGAAAAGAGGGGCGAGGCTTATTTTGACCCAGAATTCCATGCGGTCACGATCATGGCAGAGTAGTATGGTAACTGGAGCGTCCCAGTCTGCGGAGGTGGGAGCTTGTGACAAGGGCTGTCACATGCTGGCCTACAAGGAAAGAGGTGGCTCCAGCCAGAACCAGGCGGAAAGACCAAATTATCTCCCCACTCAGAGAACCACTTCTGCTAGCTAGGTCATATTCCCAAAGGTTCTGTATCCTCTTTAAACTGTCACCAGCAGGGGACCGAGGGCACAGGGGACTATGGGACATTACACATTCAAACTACAGCACTATGCTGAGTCCAGTTCATAGGACTTTTTTTCTCAGATTTTTTTTATTTTTTTTTAATTTTTATTTTCTATATTCTTTGTTTATATTCCAAAGGCTTTCCCCTTTCCCAGTTCCCCCCCACCATACGTCCCATAATTCCTCTCCCCTCCAACTATTCCCCAATCCCCCCCCCAATTTCTCTGTTCTGGGTCTACAAAACTGGATCCAATTTTTCTCAGATTTTTAAAGAGTTATTGGTATGTGTTCTTGATTGATCCATATCGTCCACAAAACAGATTTAAATTGAAATATTTTTAAAATGTATTTAATTTTTACACTCCTTATTTTATTTCCCACCCCCAGTCTACCCTCTGACTGTTCCACATCCCATACCTCCTCCCCACCCCTGTCTCCACATGGATGTCCCCTTACCCCACCCCACCTGACCTCTAAACTCCCTGGGGCCTCCGGGGTCTTAAGGGTTAGGTACATCATCTCTGAATGAACACAGACCCGGCAGTCCTCTACTGTATGTGTGTTGGGGGCCTCAGATCATCTGGTGTATGCTGCCTGTTTGGTGGTCCAGTGCTTGAAAGATCTCGGGGTCCATATTAATTGAGGCTTCTGGACCTCCTACAGGCTCACCCTTCTCCTCAGCTTCTTAAATCTTAAATTTTATGTACTTTGTGTGGGCTGTTTATGTGTGAGTGTGGAGGTCAGAGGACGACTTTTAGAAATCAGTTCTCTTCTTCACTGTGGCATCCTGGGATCAAATCCAGGCTGTCAGGATTACCCAGTAAACACTTTTCTCACTGAGCTATCTCGTTTGCACTCATAGCAGAGGCTTCGATGCACCACCAATGGCTCTTTAGTCTAGAAACATGGCTGTTGGATAATGCTCTAATTTTACCATGTGAGCATGCTTCTTGGTCTAAGCATTTAGACTTAATGGGGCCCTGAATTCTAAAAAAATAAAAGCATTTGCTTGGGGGGGGCAGGTAATGCTTTACAGCACGAGGTGCAAATAAATACAGCTTATTGTATCGTACTGGGAGAGTTCCCCTCGCCTATCTGCCTGCCACGAAGGTTTAGTATCCGTGGAAGCGTTCTAGCATAGAGCCATCTGTTTGATGTCTGCCGTGTTGGAGGGGACTTGGGGGCTCTAAGCACTTGTTGCAGCAGCGTGACTTTCTCCATATGCATTAAAAGACTTCTGTTTCTCTCTGTTCTTTACTGTCATTTCTCCTCAGGGTCTATCAGAGATGGTATAATGGTGAGGGCTTTTGTTTTGTTTTGCTTTGCTTTTTTGTTTTGTTTGTTTTGTTTTTTTGCTTTTTGTTTTTTATCAACAACACAAAATTGAGTTACCCAGGAAGCGGGATCCTCAGTTTAGCAATTGACTCCATTGGATTGACCTGTGGGTATTTCTACTGGGTATTTCTACGGGCCATTGTCTTGATTGATGGTTGATGCAGGAGGGCCCAGACGACTGCAGCGCCCCTCCCCCCCCCATCAGATGGTCCTGGATTGTATAAGAAAGAAAACTAAGAGAGCCATGGAGTATAGGTAGTATTTCTCCATGATCTCCACTGCAGATCCTCCCTTGAGCTCCTGCCATGATAAACTATGGTTGGGACACATATGTCAAATGAACCCTTTCTTCTCCAGTTAGCTGTTGGTCGGTGTTTTATCCCAGTAGCTGAAAGCAAACTGGAATCGGTGACCGTATATCAGATGCAGCCCTCCAATGTATGGGTGCTATAGACTGAGTCTATAAGTATGTGGGTCAGGCTGAAAGGAGGGTGAAAGGAAAGTAAGATTTGAATCAGTCTCGGGCCTACACTTTCTGTCCCACAAGCCATGTGCTAGATTTTGCACAGCATTTCATATCTCCATAAACACATCCTTTGAGCCCAAGTGGCTTCTGGCCAAATACTACACTTAGGCTTCTGAATGAAAGAGAGGAAGTTAATGGAAACCAAGGTACTGAGATCTTGTCAGCTCTTTAGCTAAGGGTGATCAACTGGTTTGTGTCTCAGCAAAGTCACCCAAAGAACCTTAGGCCACTTCATTTACTCTCAGCGGGCACTTGGCCTGTTTTGTGCTTTCTTTCCTCTCCTCTCCTCTCCTCTCCTCTCCTCTCCTCTCCTCTCCTCTCCTCTCCTCTCCTCTCCTCTCCTCTCCTCTCCTCTCCTCTCCTCTCCTCTCCTCTCCTCTCCTCTCCTCTCCTCCCCCTCCTTTCCCCTCCCCTCCCCTCCTCTCCTCTTCTCTCTCTCTCTCTCTCTCTCTCTCTCTCTCTCTCTCTCTGCATTGCACATTCTAGGCAAGGACTGTACTACTGAGCTACCGCCCTAATGCCTTGGGGCATTTTAAGTAAAAAGTTACTCAGCTCGGATAACAAAACAGTAATTAAATACATAGTACCACCCAAGGTCATGTCAACGAACATCTTGACATTTTAGCATCCCTAAAATTAGGACAGTGGCCATGAGGTAAATCAAACAACACCTTGCGGATGCAGGTGTGAACATACAAATAGACTCATTTGCTAGTAATTGTTCTAGTCTTGCCCCTCTCCTTGGTGACTTAATATTTTCCCGCCAGTTCCTTGGTCTCTGCTCCTAATGAGTGTGTCAGTAACCAAATGTAATCCTCTCCAGTTTATCTCAAGCTGTGACTGTTTAAGGCAGAGGTCTGCCAAATTATTATGTACAAGAGGCTAAATTACAGCTATTTTTAGCGTTGTAACGTCCCTGGTTTGTGTCACAAATCAATTTTACTATGGTTGAGCAACCATAGATAGTATGTAGACAAATCAGTGCAGCTGTGTCTCAATAAACGTTTATCTACACAAAAACAGGTGGTGGGCTGGATTTGGCCAGTCATGCATAGTTGGCCAACTTAGCATAGACATGATTCCAGACATTCGAACAAAACAATGGTGGAAAATAAAGACTCAAGCCATAGAGGGGTGCTCACTGAGAAGAGGTGTGTTACTTTTCCCATGTGGACACTTATGGAGAAATTTACCGTACTGGATAGAGTATGCAACAGTAATACTGACTTGGAAGCCAAAATAAAGTTCTGCCACTAATGCCGATAATGTACCATGGGGGCAAACAATTTTAGGAGAAAAGAAGATAATGAGGTTAAAATCTCCCCCAGAAACTTCCCACCTTGTCAGTCGCTGACACTACAGCGGTTCTACTGAGATTTATGTGGTTGCATTTGAACTGTCTCTTCTTGGCCAATCACTTGCCTATCATGGCAGGGTGGGGGAGAGGGTGGGGGCGGGGGAGGGGGAGGGCATGGGGAGGGTCCTGCACCATAGGAGAAAGACACTTCTGATGAGACACTCAAAGTTTAAGAATAGAGTTTAAGATTATATTAATGATGGTACAGGAAATTCCAAGCCGTGGGGACCATGAGGCCAAGGACACTGTGTTGAGGACATGTGTTAGATCCATGGAATAAAAGGCATATTCCATATGGCCTGTGTCCACAGCAAGTAGCGCTGAGCTGGAACTTAACAGTGATGAGGACATTCTCTCTGGAGCCTATGGAACACGATGAGAAAACTTCCCCTGACTGCAGAGTACAGTTGTGGGACAATTCCTAAGAACTTACTGAGAAGAGCAGACCCTTTTGTGGTACACCCCAGGGTCGATACCGGGAGTCCTTCCTACCACAAATTATTTTTAACATCACTTAGAAACAAAGGTGGTCGCTTCTTTTTTCAATGCAATGATCAAGACAGTTGACTAATTTTTGAATGTTTGCCTATTGTCAGACTCTCAGAGGCTCTGTGGTTTGCAGAGTCTGCCCTGCCAAGGTCCTCAGAAGAAATAAACGAAGGAGTTCAGTGACCCATGGCCGCTTCCCCTAGAGTCCCTAACTCCTACATTTATCTGTCAACGAACGCTAACCTAGCCACTTCATTGTAGATGAGAAAAGTGGGTCTCATAGGGGGCTGTAAGCAACTGAGGCTGTTGAACAACATATGAGGAGACTCTGCTGGGCATAAGAAGTTCATATTCGTCTTCTGCAGAAGGTAGGGGCTGAGGGGTAGAAGGGAAACGGAGAACTGAATACTCAGTCTCTGTTCCTCTTGAAGACTCTCTGTGTCTCTCAGCCCTGTTAGAGATGTTCTCATAGTACCCCTCAGCCGGGTTCACTGATGGCCTTCCCCTGAAGGATTTGTGATCCACAAGGACGTAGCACAACTCTTCTGTGTAGGTCTCGCTAGCATTGTCCTGCAGGTCAATGGAAAGGCACTATAAAGACCTGGCCTCTTTCCATTCTATTCATAGTAACAACACAGACCAGATGGGGGCAGTTCTGCCTTCTCCATTCCTTGGTCATTGTGCCTAAATGGCTGCAGGGGCATTCCAAACACTAGGCTAAAAGATGGAGAATCCGTGTCACCCAAACCACCTAGTTGGCTTAGTGTGTCCCTTATTCATATGTTCCAGAGTGACCCTTGACCACCTTGAATATTTTCCGTGGTCTTAGAACATTGAATGTGCTTGGATAACATTTAACTACTCATCAAGACATTGTTATTCTTTGAGACAAAGTCTCCTGAATCCCATCCAAAATGTAGCAGATGATTTTGAACTTCTGTTCCTCTTACTTTTATCTTATAAGAACCACGAAGGTACATGTGTCACCACACCCAGTTTATGTTGTGCAGGGGATCCTAGGGCTCCCTGCATGCTATATAAGCATTCTCTGCAAACTGTACTACGTTCACAGACTCCTCATTACCGAATATCATATTATTAATTTGAGAGAAATTTTCATTAGTAGTGAAATCCCAGGAGTTAAAAATCAGAGGCTGTAATGTTCAGTGGAAATCACATGGATATTAGAGTGAGCCTGGGTGTTGAACATTGGCTCTGCCACCTTTCAGCTACATGGCTTTGGAGGATATAACTTCATCTTTTAGAGTTTGCTTCTGTGAAGTCGGAGGACACAGCACTACCATGATGCAATAATATGGGCTGTCGTGACAGTTACATGAGATGCCTGTCAAAAGCTCACCGCACGGCCCATCACCAACAAAGGGCATGGCAAATGTTAGCACCCTCCAACAAGTTATGTGACAGGAGAGCTGATATTTCTGTCACCAGGCACTGTAAACGGCGATGGGTTACAGCCCCGGCCTTTACAAGGTTCTTCCAGGTTGTGATCAGAAGGGATCTTATTACCTGAACAGGAGCGAGAGTCATCACTTCATCTGCAGAAAGAAAATATACTCAATGAATCACAGGTTAAGAAGAGACTCCAGGGGTTGGGGCTTGAATGTATGCAGTCAGACAACTAAGGGGCGGTTGGAGTAGTCTAAGGAAGTCTATAGTCAGTCCCTAAGATAGCATAGCTTGCTCAGGCTGCTAGGACCAGTGGACTTTTTGGCCCTGGGAAAGGTACTTTTGGGGCATCTTTAGGCAGCACATCAGACTCCTTCTCTTCACTTTTATTATGTAATGCTCATTGTGTACCCATACTTGGTAAAATGCACCAGGGAGCCAGACTCACCAGAAGCAAGTGTGTCCTCTCAAGGCTAGGCAGAGAACATATGAGACAGCATGAGAGTGCCCCACAGCAGATAGCAGGGTATTCTTTCTAACAGGCAATATAAGATGGTAGTAGCATAGGGATTGGCGCCGGAGGGAAGTTTTCAGAACAGGGAGCTTGGACGCTTAACATTTCTGTGTCTGTGGAAGCATAGCAGTTTTTCAAAACATCACCTCCTCCAAACTGACTGGCTTCAGCCCCAGCCACAGAGCAGAGGCACACTCCCCATGCCTGGCGTCCAAGCAGAATTAGCAGAAAGAATGGGGGGCAGAGCTGTTCACAGAGAGCAGGACCATGTGGTTCATGGGTTTATGTCTCCTAATACTCACATCACTACAAGCTTTTATGTCCATGTGGGACTTCACTGATTGCCACTAGAAGAAAGGGCTCTGAATTTTGGCATCAGTGGCCTTACTTCTGTTGTGTTTTCTTTAGATGGAAATTGGCGTTTGTTGGGACCATGGCATGAAAGAGCTCAGGCTGGGAGCACTGGGGGCTGCACTAAATACCCACAGAGCTCCTTCTAGGCACAGAGACTCACTGCACGGGTGAGCTATACTCCCCACTGTAAAGGCGGTGAGGTAAAGACAAAATTTTTTTTGGAAATGCTTCCTCACACCCACACCTCCTTCCTTTCTCTCTCTTGTATTTGCTGCTACTCTCCAACCACTCACCAAGTCATGTGACTTTAACCCAGCACTGATCTGTCCCCACAGACTTGTAAAAGGTCTGTTGGCATGACTTCCTGCCGAGGGTTCTGCCACTGGGCTGGATGATCCCTTCAATGTAAATCTGATTATCCCTGATCTTTTGGAAATGGGAATCTTCTCCATTCTTTCCTGTTGCTCCTAAAGGGAGGACCAAAACACTGAACTGCCTCTCTGTGCTCTGGCTGGCACACTCGTTGCCGGTTAGTTCCTTCAGTTTCCAGGTCAGGAATTGATTGAGGAATATGGAGGTCAGTAAACCATTCCCTGCTTTCATGAGACTACAGTCTAATAGCAACAAACAAACAAACAAACAAACAACAACAGCAACTAAACAGGGAACTGGATGAATTGTAGCACTATGGGTAGGTACATAGCAGGGACATTCTCAATGGGCTTAGAGCATAGAGGAACAGCGTTTTAGAAATGTACGTGCATCAGAAGTAAAAATGAGGGGGAAATGATGACTTACTTTGCTTTGGAGACTCTTGTCTGGCTTTAAATGTGCTCATGTTTTTCCTGTAAGAAAGGAATGTAGACGGGTCATCTCAATATTTGGAAGCTCTCGAAACATCATACTATGAAACTTTATTTCATTTTCAATATTTGGTAAACGTTATGCTTTTATAATACTTCTTTCAGCACATAGGGATGAAAGACCAAGAGGGAAAATATGATGGTGTTAAGCAGAAATATTTTCCTTTCTCTGTCTTTCGCTTGCCTCTACTTTGAAACGTGATCTGTACATATGTGGTGTCAAGAGGCTATAGTTTGGGGGAATATTTCTGATTCAAACTTCCATTTTGTTTTTACCATGCCAACGAAGGAGCAGGCATTTTTCAATCCCGAGCCCAACCTGTGATCACACAAGCAGAAAACCAAACACTTTCCGTTAGAGTACACTGCACAGAAGGCCCCCTAGATCTGGGTTGGAAGTCCATCGTCACCTGGTGGACAAAGATGCAGTTGCTATAAAGGTGGCCACAGGTCTGATATGCTAAGACTATTTAATGTCATTATCAATCACTTAGCTGTTTTTAGCAATCCTTTTACTCTCCCAGAGTGTCTCAGGTTGGGCAATAAATTATCACCTGGAGTATATATTCTCCATACAGGAAAGGGCAGGAATGTGTACTTCTGACAAGGGTTACAACGTGAATACTCTCAGTATTAATGGACAGTTTCATTCTGGCATCTGAGGCTTACATTTGTGAGAAGTCACCACCCATGAAGCAATTATTCTTGATTCTCACCACACCTCAGGGGCTGTTTCCTTGACTGATTCTCTGTGACTGTATCTCAGCTTAGTACCAGCGTTGAGTGTAACCACAAAGAGGAAGGCACTTAGAGGTACAAGTCCCACGTTGAATACGAAGGTAGGGGATTAACTCCTTGGAGCAACACTTCACTTACCAGGGAAGGCAGGAACATCCTTCAACGACGTGACAACAGCTCCAGTCCCTGAAATATCTGAGAGAAATGACCTGAAGTCAGTGAGCCTGGTTGCTTAAGCTTTATTAAAGGTTGCTTCTTCCCTCTTGTTGCTGTCCTTATTTCTTAGGTGTATTGGACACAAGTCTATGACCCTGTCAGGTTTTTTTTTTTGTTTGTTTGTTTGTTTTGTTTTTCGAGACAGGGTTTCTCTGTGTCCTGGCTGTCCTGGAACTCACTCTGTAGACCAGGCTGGCCTCGAACTCAGAAATCCGCCTGCCTCTGCCTCCCAAGTGCTGGGATTAAAGGCATGCGCCACCACTGCCCGGCTGACCCTGTCAGTTTCTAAGCAGGGATAAATCTTTTCAATATTATTCTCAGTAAAGGAAACAAAATGTTTTAAAAATCCACAATTCTAGTGATTTACTTGAATATCTGTAATGAGTTATCTCCAGAAAACCAAGTTGTAAAAGCCTGTAGATATTTGAGAAATCATTTTGTTTGGGCCAGCTATTAAAGTTTGTACACCACACAATGGAAATAAAAGAAAAGGATGGGGGGGGGGATGAGGGAGAGAGAAATCATAGACTTGAGGATAACAGGCCCCATGATGGCATTGCTGGCATCCCTACAGTGTCATAGACATTTGTCTCTCTAATTCATGGTCACATGGTCATGAGACAGCTTTTCCTGTGCTACCCTTCCTGGGAGAACTCCAGGCATACCGCGCTGTTAGGCACATTTTTAGACATCACTGAGTTCTCTCATGTTTCCTATGGACTCTCCACCGTAATTAACAAATTGCGCATCCATCTTCTTCCTACACTAGCATGTGAACCTCACAAAGCTGCCCTCCATCATGGTTTATTTCACCGGTGTATGCCACTGTCTCTGGTCTACATAAATATCTGATGAAGATATAATGAGTATCAGTGGGCACAGCCTCCAAAACGAAAGGCCACCCCAAACTCTGATGGTATAGCTACATCAGAAGGCTTGTGCTTTTTTACGGTAGAAGATGGAAAGCTGACTCTGAAGTCAGACATCTAGGATGATGTCTAGCTTTCTATGATTCTTTCCAAATTAGTGGTATTGTTAACCACCATATGGTTTACCATAAAATCCCCCTGAAATTCACTATGTGTACCAGTTGTGTTCCATACAGACATTTGGAAAACACCATTCAAAACTGTGCCCTCAGTGAACTTTCCAAGTAGTTTCCCCAAAAGGGCAGACATCAGAAACTCTGAGGCTGTGGGACAAGGCCATTGTTCTCTCTCCTTTAGGTCACTCTTAGTGTACTTTGTGCCCCCGTAAACCATTTGCTTTCATCTTCCTCTTCTGTTGTTTAAAGACATCATAAGGAAACTCTTGAGTCTGGCCGGTGTGTAGAAAGCAGATTCATTAAGGGAATAAGGAAGTGAAAGGGAAGGGAACGGTTGAGTTTTGAGTTACTGGATCCCACAATTTCTTAATTTGTAAAATGAGGCGATATATTCTATTTACTTTGTGAGGCTGTAAGGACCATAGATGATAAGGTGATGACGGGTAAAAGGGACTTGTGAGCTGCCCTCCTTACATGCAGTCTTGCATTTTAATATATATGTTTAGTTTGGGGTGAGTTTGGGTACGTTGACTATAACATATTCAAGAGAGCTGGAAAGAGGTATCTAAACATGTGCCTGCCGGTGAGCTAGCCCTGGAGTTTCCCCAGAAAGGGTAGCACAGGAAAAGCTGTATTGTGACTGTGGGTTGCAGAGACAAATCTGTGGCATCATATTGATGCCAGCAGTTCCAGGCACCAGTCTTCTCATAAGGCTTATTGTCTTCAAGTCTAAAGTCTATGATTTCTCTCTCTCTCTCTCTCTCTCTCTCTCTCTCTCTCTCTCTCCCTCTCTCCCTCTCTCCCTCTCTCCCTCTCCCTCTCTCTCTCCCTCCCTCCCTCCCTCCTCTTTCATTCCCCCATTCTTTTATTTCCATCGCGTGGTATTCATGCTTAAATAGATGGCCAATACACCTCTCAAAGTACATGCAGCTTGCACTGAAGAAATGCAGCCTTGGATGTGAAGGACCTTTGCATCCCTGCCTCTAAGATGCTCTTGGATTTTTGGTTGGTTTTTAGGTCCTCTCTCAAATGTACCTCCTGGGACACGGTGAAAACTGCTGCCACCTCCTATAGGTCACAGAACAACAGGCACTGCCACAATTTGGAATTCTTAGACCCTAGGTACTAGTACATTATAAGGTCATTTCCTTCGTTATTCCCTATGACTGGGTGCTCAAAAGACCAGGAAGGATGCATAAAGCTGGAACAGATTTGCAGCACTGGCTTACAGACAAAAGTGGCTCGCCACAAGCCTTTCAACCTCATGACATGGGAGAGTGCATTTAGTCCAGAAATAGAAACTCAAGGCTTAACATGGCAAAGCTAAGGTAGAGATTTGAGCACAAAAGGTATATTATTCCACAAACAAAGAAGCAACAGGATTTCAGATCTTTATTTCAGTTACACCGGAGACTTAGGCATCTGATTTCCTGTTGCCAGGGATACACAAGGCTCTTAGAATAGCAGCATGTCTCCTGTTCAATGTAAGGAAGTCTTGTCTATCCTTCACACACACTCACTACCATGATGGATGGCACCAGGCCTCGGCTGTGGGGAATGTGTAGCCTCGGCCCTGATAACTCCTACTTCCTGGGGAGTTGGGTAGTGTGTACTCTCACCTGCATGTTCTCCCCTGGGCATTTTGGAGTCTCAGATTCCAAGATGTTTCCTGCACGTCCAGCTGCCACCTAAGACTTAAATATCAGAAATGGGCCAAGTGTTCCCTTCCATAATTCCCACTGCAGCTGTATGTCTCTCCCAACTTTTTTGTTTCTTTTCTTTATGTGCAATCTTGAACCACTTTAGCATTTCCCTCACTGTCCTGCTACCTCTGAATGTTCCCTTCTGAAGCTCAGACACTGCCTGTTTCAGATCTAACATCTTTACCACCACAAGGAACAGACCACCTATGATGCTAAAAGCATTCCTGAGAATCCTCATCAGCCTGAAAATACCACCTCCCAGGGAGAGGCCTGGGCTTCTCTGCTCCTTCTCTCTCTTATTCACTGAAGTTCTAGGGGGTTCAGTAAATTAGCACTTTTCACAAGAATCCAGAGAACAAGGGATAGATAGAATAGAATAAAAAAGAATAAAATAGAGACAATAAAGTCATTCACTGTTTGGATTGGATTTCTGTTTAAACTTTCTTCCCTTCTCCTGGAAATTAAGAATATGAAGGAAAAAAGTTGGTGAGTACTTCTTAGTATGCGCCAGTCTTTTTATGTGTAGTATTTCATTCAGTTTCAGGACAAGTCCATCAGTTGATACTATTGTCCTGTTATTTATTAACAAGGAATCTAGGGACAAAATTTAGGCAACTTGCTTGAGGATACATAACCAAAAAGGGGGAAAGCCTGGGTTTCCTTTGGGAAAATACTTTTCTCTAAGACCTCTGGCTCTTCCTATGAGGAAGAGATATTTTCTATCTTCTGATCTGCAGAGACATGGAAAGGAGTGTGCCCACAGGGATAACAGAAGCAAGATGGACCACAGATGTCAGCACAGGAAGAGAGATGCTGGGATAGCTGGGAATTTTTTTTAGGGATACAATAATATCTGAACTATGCATTGATGTATAAGACTAAATATAAACTAATAAACCACACAAAAATGAGTGTGTGAAAAGACTACTAGGAGTGAGCACAGGGAAAGAAACCTAAGGGATTTCCAGAATGAAAAGGATCATCTTTAAAATGTAATGAACACAGATAATAAAAATCTAACCACAGACTAGAAAAATTATTATTTTTTACAATATTTATGAGAAAACCCATAAGAAATACAAATAGCTTTTGACTTCAGAAACAAAATACATTAAACCTCAAACAAAAATTAATTGGAGGCATACTGGCTCTTAACAGATAAAGAAATACAAGTGACTGTCGGAGCTAAAATAAAGACAGTGGGTATTAGGCTGTAACTGTGAGTGCAGTTAGCAGCTCATCTTATCTTCTTCTGCCTGTATTTCTATACCTCACACCCTCTCGTAGCAAAAGTACATCGATGTTACAGCACTCAACCCCACAGCAAAGTTCTGAGACATGAAAGTGCAGGTGTGCCGTCTGTGACTGTTTCCTCATCTAGACCATAATCTTCATTTTGCTTTTCTCTCCTCAGGAATGCTTCTAGTCATCGGTCTAGCACTGAGTACCTGCCATGTGCCAGAAACAAAGGCAGGAACCAGGAATTCACAGGGCAATGAGCAGAAAAGAAGAAGCAATTGTGTTCTAGAGGATTTCACAGGGAGATACAAGGGCAGCCATTCATAATCCCACTAGTAGAGAGGGGAGGAGGGTCTGGAGAGTCCAGAGCAAATGCTGGCTCTCAGGAAAGGACTCCCAAAACTCCTTTGGGTAAGTGGCATTTTTGCAAGACCTCGTTTTTTTCTATGTTCCCCTTCATATGCTGTCTAAGACCAAGGCAGCACAGAAGAGCCCCTGTCAGCTTACTCTCTAGAGATCACCGGACAGTCTACCATGAAAATTCCCTTATTTTGTGTGATCATATTTTCTTTTACACGTGTTCTCTTTGATCGAATGAAAATTGAGAGTGGTCCCCGATCACTGAGACCTTCTCTGTCGGGGACCATGGTGGCGCCATCTACACCTGGAACCTCTGGATAAGATTATACTATTTTTTTCCATTTAAAATGAGGAGACCAAAGTCCAGGAACATGAAGGCAAGACTTCTCCCTAGTGACATGACCTTTCCCTTAACCCGCTTATAAGAACACTAACTGCAGCCTCACCACCGTGGCAGAAAATGTGCCGTTTATTTTAAATTTATAAAGACTCCCCAAAAGAGTGGGTGCTCATAATTGATTCAGGAACATCCAGGGCCCAAGAAAGGATGGATGCCTTTCTCCAGCCCCAGGACGGTTGTTTCGTTTCTTAGATGGACGGGAGTCCTCCTTTAATGAGGTCTTTCTCTCATTTCACCTATTCTTATGTTGACATTGTCTGCATGCTTGAAAACCTGTAAGGATGTCGCATGGTGCATGGCTCGGGAGGGACTGGATTCTTGTCACACCCCTTTCCTAGTCCATTCACCCCAAGAGCTGCCCTCCTTTTCCCTTCCACCTCTGGCTCAGGTCTCTGCTCTCGGGAGGGGGGTGAGCTCACCTGGTTGTCCTCTGCAGACAGTTCCCCATCAGGCCCCTGGGACAGTCTCCACTTCCTTCTCACCCCGCTCGCTCGCACCTTGGCCTGTGCTCTGTCACTGGCAGTTTCCAACTGACAGCAGGGTCAGAGCTGCTCTGGCCACCCGTGTAGAGAGCCAGAAAGAGGAGGTGCCTGACGGAGGAGGAAGAGGGCTGAGGGGAAGATGAGAGGCACACGCGTGTGTCCTGAAAGGTCAGGGCCTTGATGCACCAGACTAATAACCAAATGAGAAACGGCTCGTTAGGGAGAGGGTTAGTTATCAGGGAATCCGAGGCTTTTCCTAACGGAGAAATCATGGGAGATTTTCCATGGCAAACACCTATATTTAGTAAGAGAGTCGAATGGGGGAGGATCATTGTTTGGAAGCAAACAAAACAAAACAATAAACTAACAAAACAAAAAGCCTGAAATAACAAATACTTCCTTCCCCCAATTAAAAAAAAAAAAAAAAACCTCGAAAAGGGAAAACAAAATCAAGCCACAGTCTAGGACGACATATATAGACTTTCAAAATTTACTCACGAGCACATCTACTGGAGTAACCGTACAGACAAGGAAAGTTGAAAAGGACCATCGCTGAGTGAAGGGGCCACAGAGCCATAGAGAGGAGAATCATAGGGCGACATGATGTGATGTAGGAAATGGGAAAAATGGGAGCACTCTAATTACTGAGTGTATATAGGGTGATCAGTCCAGGAGAAGGAGCCTAAGATAACAGTAAGGATGGCTGAAAAAGTCATAAGGAGTTTTATTATTAGCTCTCTACCTAAAAAATACCTGTAATTATAGAAGTCTGTGTAGACATATACATGTATGATTTAAATAAAAATTTCCCATCTGGTCTGACAGTACGACCTCCAAGAGTCAGAGTTCACCTAGCCGAAATGGCAGCGCCACACATTGTAACCATCTTTTGAGTTGTTGGTCAGGGCTGTCAAAGACTCCCTAAACCCAGAGCCGACTGCTACTGCTCTTGGCTGCCCTCTACAGGTAGATTATGAGTCCATATTGCTGCAGACACCTTGGATTTCAGAGGGCCCAAATGCCCAGGACCTGGAACTAACTACCGAATACCTCCGGGAGCACCTGCCAGGAGCACCCCACTCCCATGCACGGGAGCACCTGCCAGGAGCACCCCACTCCCATGCACATACATATAAGCGGCACAATGGTATTAGGAGAGGATTTGGTTCTTTGTACCCACTGTAGTGGCGGTGTGTCTTACGGAACGATACTAAGGATGGACTAACTGTATAGAAATTATATTGCTTAAATGAATCCTGGGACTGCAATCATGTTGTTGTTTTTTCTTTTTAATTTCTGTTTTTTTTCATTAATCTTCCGTATGGTGGTTGTTTCGTATTTAGTCACTCATTTGTTCATCCCGTCAAGTATATGTTGTGAACCTACTGTGTCCCGAGCATCTTGGGCTCAACAGTGAGCAAAACAGAGGAGATATATTTCTTTATTTGACTTTCAGTAATACAGAAGGCAAACAGCAGGATGGGAGCTGCCTTAGTTACTGTTCTGTTGCTGGGAAGCGGACAGGCGCGGCCTGGGTGCAGTTCCTGAGAACTCCACATCCTGACCAGCGGAGAGCAGAGAGAACAGGGACTTTGCCTGGTTTGGGATTTTGAAGGCTTATCTCTCCCCCCACGCCCCTTCTCACCCCCCTCTGCGTCCCCAGCCTACAGCCTACACACCTCCTGAAACAAAGCCACACCCACTTTAACAAGGCTCCGCCTCCTATTTCTCCCCAAATGTTTACATTGGCTGTTTACCGCCAGAGTCAAAGCTCTACAGGGTGGGGATTGCAAATCAGTTTGCCTTGTCATTTTGGGGTATTGAGTCCCGGTTTTTGAGTTTCAGTTTTACTACCGACCACTAGATGAAGACATTGAGCTGTGGAAGTCTCAGCTACCAAGAAAGAAAATGTGTTGATTTTGCAAGAGGCGGAGCTGGGCATTTACTACATTGGTGGTGTGGTACAGACTTGGGGCTAAAGAAACTGCTCCCACTGCACAGATGAAAGTGTTCCAAGTCCAAAAATGAAATCTGTGAGCCATTCTCTCTTTATCTCGATCAGCATTTACTGCAGTACTTAAGACTTGTGAGAAATTGCACTCACTGAACTAGAAACAAAGACCTGGATATTTATACCAGAAATGAGGGTGGAATTAGAAGATTTCAGAAGCTGAGAGCTTTGACCCTATCTACTTTTTGTTTGCTGTTGTGTGGGGAGTTAACCACCAGTGTAAAAACTATTCCACTGTACTTTTATATAATAAGGTAACAAGATCTAAATAGCCGTAGTTTACTGTAGGCGTGGGCTTTAGTACCTCCATCCTAGCTGCCTGGAAGCTAGTCTTCTAGCAGCCTCCAGATGAAGATGTAGAACTCTCAGCTTTGCCTGCACTCTTCCATTCTCCCAGCTTGATAATAATGGGATTAGCCTCTGACCGTGTAAGCTAGCCCCAATTAAGTGTTGTCTGTGAGAGCCTTGGTCATGGTGTCTGTTCACAGCAGTAAAACCCTAAGACACTACTGAATTGGACTGCTGGTATCCTGACAAACCAGGATTGGAATCATCCCCAAATACTACTTTCTAAACAGGTCTACACCCCCTTGTCCTGTTTACCATCCATTCACCCCTACCTTTGGACGATGGAGGGGGCGGAAGTGTTTGAGAATCCTCATTAAAAGTAGGTTTAAAAAAATCTAAGCCTACAAGAAAGTTACAAGAGTCCTATTTTTAAGTTATCTTCACCCTCCCCCCCCAGTCTAAATACAGAAATACCATCATTTGGAGAGTTGGTTGGTTAGTGTAAGGTGCTTTAATTCACATTATCACACAAAAGGCATATAAACTTTGATTTGTCTCTATCTCCAGAAACAAAGGCTTTCACGGTCATGCTGAGAAGCTTGGACAGAGAACCCAACTTTCTTTCCAGGTGACTCTTTAGACGTTATTATTGTCTTCTAAATTTTCCTCATTTTCTTCATTCTGAAAAAATGGATTATGAAAACATAAATCATTCAAAATTTCAAGTCTTTTGAGAAAGTATAATGTTTAAGCTTTGTCAACTTGATGCATTCTGGAATCATCTGAGAAGAGAGTCTCAAGAGGGATTGTCTGCATCGCAGAGGCTTGTGGGCGTGTTTAAGTGGCACTGCTTCAGTTAAGTTACTTGATGAAGACTCAGACTGGTGTGCGTGGTTTCCTTCTTTCTGCAGGGGGTCCTGAACTATCCAGGAGTTGAGAAATCAGGCTGAGCACAGGCCAACAAGTAAGACAGTGAATGCATGTGTATATTTATTTCTTCCTGCTCTTAAGTGTGGGAATGATGGGAGATTCTAAGCCTCAACGTAAATGCATAAGCTGAAATAAAATCCTTTCTTTTTCAAGTTGCTGTTATAGTCTGTCACAACCACAGAAAGGAAACTAAAACACAAGGACAGAGGATGTACTGGTGTGGGACCCAACATAGAGCAGAGGGGCCAAGCCAGGGACCCTTGCCATGGTCGCTGTACATACTCCATTCTGGAGGACCAGGACAGAGGTTTCTTGATGGGACAGAACTTTGAAGGGTTATCTTGTCTTGTCAAGGAAAACCATGTTCTGGGATGGTATGTGGTAGGAAGGGATAAGGTAGCAGGCCCCAAACATAAGTAACATCTAACACTTGGGAATAAAAACATCTACTCAACAACACAGCTTGATGGGTTTCTGTATACATTCAACTGGCTGCTGTTTCTATCTTTCCTTAAGCCCTCAGCTTCTCAATGATGTTTCTTTAAAGAAGAAAGAAAGAATACCATTCAGTCATTATTTCTCTGCCTCAACTCAAGTACCAGAATTCTCAAGTACTAAAACTGCAAGTGTGTGCCATTTTTTTAAATTGATGGACAAGCATCATTCTTTAAAAACAGGTACAAGAACAATGGCTACCCTGGCTCTTTTCCATCTCCAAAATATGTTAGGAGGCTGAATTCCAAATGCTTGGTTAGCTTGCCAAGTAACTAAACTCTATGCTCTAGAGTTTACCTTATATTTTTACCTTAACTGTCTTCCTTACATGATCTTCCTTCCTTCCTTCCTTCCTTCCTTCCTTCCTTCCTTTCTTTCTTTCTTTCTTTCTTTCTTTCCTTCTTTCTTTTCAGACAGGGTTTCTCTGTATATCCCTTGCTGTCCTGGAACTCACTCTGTAGACCAGGCTGGCCTTGAACTCAGAAATCTGCCTGCCTTTGCCTCCCATGTGCTAGGATTAAAGGCATGTGGCCCCCTCTGCCTGGCCTTACATGATTTTTAATTGAATTTTTCTTTTGCTGTTCCAGGCCTAGAAGGTTAATATGGGGCTTTCTGGGAAAATCGATTTAGTCCAGGACAGAAGAGATTAGAATACTCTGCACTGCATTTATCAAGGACTGTGATTCTAGGATCTAGCTGCTGCTTTCCAGACTGGAAAATCCTAGATGCTTTGCAGAGGTAGGTGTAGAAGTTGTGACAGCCTCTGAATCTGGCCAAATTCAGCACATGATAGAGGTAAAGGGGCTCAACCAATGTCATCCTTGCTGATATTAACGTGCTAATATGATTCAAGACAAATATCCTGTCATCTCTTGAATTTGTTAGTCATTTGTATAATATTTACACAAAAGTATGTTAACAGCCTATTATATGATGGGCAAAGAGAAACTTTTCATATTCAAATCTGTAAAATGATTAGTAGGTAGAGTCCTTGGGGTAAGAGAAATGCACTGAGAGTTTCCATAAATTGAAGACTTTCTTTTAAATTAATATAACTTGGAAAAAAAGTCTCTCGCTTACCTCTTCCTTCTCATCTTCATCTTCAGAGCTTTCATCCAATGTTTCAAATAATTCTCCTGCAAAGGAAGAGAGAGTTACTCCGTCCCTGGAGGCAGTCACATTTTTAAGTAGGTCATCTATGATCCCATTTGGATTGCAGACACAAGGGATCTGTGATCTCACACCAGTGGGATGAAAGGTCACTTCTCAAAGTGTGTCTAGCAGGCTTTAATTGTAAAGATATGTGACAGGTGTTCAAGAGAAGTGAAAAGCTGAGAAAAAAAGAGCATTTATCAATTTAATGTCCTATAACACTACAATGTCACTATGTGTTTGCGAATGCCTGTGTTAGCAGTGAGGATCCATGTGGAAGCCAGGCTCTTTTGGAGTTTCTAGTCGGCAGAAAGTACAGGTGAACAAACATGAAACAAAGTTTGCAGTGAGATGATCACTTATTACTCATGGTGGGGGGAAGATGGGGAGAGAGAGAGGGGGGAGACAGAAAGGAGAGAGAGAGAGAGAGAGAGAGAGAGAGAGAGAGAGAGAGAGAGAGAGAGAGAGAGAGATTGAACAGCAAGGTTCAGCAAGTCCATGCATGGAGAGATATGGGGTAGGTTTGAGGGTCCCAGGTACTAGAAACAATACATAAAAATGCCCAAGAATTAGAGACCACTAGGTCTTTGTTTGAGAGGAACCACTGGTCATTTGGCACGTCTAGGTTTTTGAAATTGAGAAGAGGTGGCAGCTTCAGAGAGACAGACAGTATCAGCTCCAGGACCATAATCTACAGGCGCTGCATCTTAGGGTCAGTAGGAACCCGTGTGATGACAGGATTTTATGTCCACAGAGATGCAAATATCTGGGAGCTGGAGAGATGTCTCAGAAGTTAAGAGCATGTACTGTTCTTCTGGAGTTTGGTCCCCAGCACCCATCATGGGCAGTTAGTTCACAATGGCCTACACCTCCAGCACCAGTGAGCTCTTATTCCCTGCTGGCCTTGGGCACCTACACACACATGCACACACACACACACACACACACAGACACACAGACACACACACACACACACACACACATACCTAATTATAATATATTAAAAAGTTTTAAGCATATACCAATGGAATGTAATAAAGATAAAATTCACTTAGAATTAACAGCATAGCATTGGTAGTTTTACTAGACATATACCACAGGTCTTTTCACATTGTAACATGGAAAGTTATCATTTTAATAATTATGTAATAATCAATCTTCTTGATTAAATTGTTAATTAAATAGTAATTTATTATAAAGTTTCACTGACTCTAATATTCTATCTTTATAGTGAGGCCCAATTATCTTTTTATACTCTCTTTATATCTTTGTAATAAATGTCTAGAAATCACATTATTTAATCGAAGGTTATAAAGTTTATTATTTTTAAAATCTCTATAATGAATTTATACTAGTGCCAATAAAGTAAGAAAATACATCAGATTTACTATTCCTTTTTCATAAATGAGTTTCATATATATATATATATATATATATATATATATATATATATTAAAATCTCACTCATATATGATGGGTAGTTCTTGTAAACGTGGGTTGAAAACCACCTAAGAGACATTTCTGAATGTGTCTTTAAGGAAATTTCCTGAAAGGTTTAACTGAGAAGGGACCACCTAGCATCATCTGTGGGCTGAGTGAAGAGAGAAGAGCAGACACCAAGCTGAGCACCTCAGTCACTGCTCTGCTTCCTACATATGAAGGCACAGTGACTACAGCGCCTCACTCCCCTTGCCACGCCCTCCCTGCCCTTGCCACGCCCTCCCTGCTGTGAGGAATTACATCCAACTGGGAGCCAAAGCAAGCCTTTGTTCTTTTAAGTTACTTCTTGTTAACCATTTGGTCCCAGCAATGAGGAAAATAATGAAAACAATCACTAAGGAAAGTGATGAACTTGTAAACCTATGCCATTCAAGTGATGAGGAATTGGAGTTCCTAAATAATCCTGTTTGCTGTAGTATAGTTTTTTATCATATGAAACTTGTTTAAAGAATAGGCTTTTTGTCAACACTACCCAGTGATTCATACGTCTGACACTCAGAATGTAAACCATATTTTATATTTCTATTCATATACCTGACATTTTCCTTTGGGGGAAGAGCTGGAAATTCTGTCAACCATTTTTTTCCATATTATTTTGATAATTATGCAGGCTTATACTTAAAGATGAGATATGATTATTCCTAAGTGTAATTCTGATATCATATATTGGGATAGCTGATTTTGGCTTTCACCAAAGGGTAAAATTTGATTAGATAGAGGACACCTAAAAGGACAGTTGATAAAGTACACTTCCGGCGTGTCTGTTTACAGAGAACAGAGATGACTAGGTCTGTAGGCATTCAAGTCCAAGAAAACAGACCTCAAGACTTCTTTTACCGGGAGTAGTCAATTGTACCAGCTATCGGCTTCTCCAGACATCTCAGAGTCCAAGCCCGGGATATAACGAAGCAGGGCTTTATATACAATGTTGGCTTCTCTGTCCCATACATATGTTGACTTACATCTTGATTGGATGCTTTGGGCCGCTGGGCAGTGAGAATAAAAGAAGTTGGGATGTGGGGGGAGTAGGGAAAGGGGGCTGCAAGAGAGAGGTGAAGCTGCAGGTCCCCAAGGGTACTTGAGTGCTAGTGTCTGTTTCCTGTTTCTTTACCTTGCCTGGGGATCCAGGGTACCATCCTAAGTCTTGGTGTGTGGGATATATTGTCTTGGCTTCTTTTGGTCTCTCTTTGCCTCCTAGATGCCATGAGGAACAAGAAAAGCCCCACCCTCTGAGGCTTCTGGCTCCCTGGTTTTATAGCCACTCTACTTTCTATCCGCCATACAAACCTACGGCAACAGAGAGGGTAAAGAACAGACCCAAGTCTCTGACACCGTGGACCAAAATGAAGTTCTCCTCCTGGAAGTAAGCTGTTTATTTCCTGTTTTTGTCAAAGTGATGGCAAGTTTGACATGTCAAATATGGCAGCTACAGGAGGGCCTCAAGACTCTAGGCAGAATGCGTGCACCTGTTCCCAAACACAGACATCACTATTTTATGAAAGGAACAAGAATCCTTATAATCACGCCCAATATAGCTAACTCACCTTTAAAATCTGGTTTCATAGAAATCCTTCGAGGAGGGATGTACTTTCTTACATTCCACCTGAATTTTCTTACAGCAACCGAAGTCTGGATAATCATTACTTTTGTGAAGTCTTCCATGCCTTGTATCTGAAAGTTAACAGAATACAGATTAATTTCTGAATGCCTGTGATGCAATTACATGTTGCTCTGGCAAGCTGGTATTCTAGGTCTTCAGCTTCCTGACGGCTGGGGTGACCAACATCAGCTGCTACACCTGGTTCTGCACGTAAACTCTTCCTTGATACATTTGGGCATATTATTTTGCATAGACTTTATGATAACTGCCCTGATAGTTTGCTTTCTTTTTTAACAACCGAAGGCCAAGCCACACTAAATACGCTGCTGCTTATTCTAACAGAGCATTTGAGACATATTTCCTTTGCTAGATATCAGAAATTGCCAGATTTTGCCTTTTATATGATTAGTGATAGGTGAGTACTATTGATAATGCATCTTTAGGGTGACGTATTGTTCAAAGTCATTCTTGAGGATGTTTGGGTATGGATCAAACCCAGGGAATCCTGTCGATGGCGATCATTCTTTTTTTTTTTAAACTTCATTTTTTTTTAAGATTTATTTACTATTATATGTTAAGTACACTGTAGCTGTCTTCAGACACTCCAGAAGAGGGCATCAGATCTCATTACGGATGGTTGAGAGCCACCATGTGGTTGCTGGGATTTGAACTCAGGACCTTCGGAAGAGCAGTCAGTGCTCTTAACCGCTGAGCCATCTCTCCAGCCCCCGCGATCATTCTACAATAGTATTTATTGTGAGCATCATTTAATATCTTTTCCTTTTTTGAGCTATTAGTAGCTGGTAGGGCCATTCGACATTTTGACTGACAGCTGACAGACACTACCTTATGTCTTGTAGTCTTGAGTTTAGCACTGCTAGACCCACAGCTTCTGCTCTAGTAACGCCAGTGATCATTCAGAGAAAATTCTACTCCGGCTGCATGCACCACTGCAGCCCAGCTGCTGTTCAGGTCTGAGCTCCAGCCGCTGTAGGAGACCTTGCTCTGATGCTCTAAGCAACCTCCTCTCCAAACAACTTGCACCAGCTTTATAGCATCCCAATCCAGGCAAAACAAGCCTCTGTCAACTCGTGGTGGGGGACCATGTTCATCCTTTATCTTTTCTTAGAGAGGGCAGGAGAGGGAGCCCTCCCCAGTGACTCTGGGCAAAGCTTGTGCTTAGTCATAAAAGAGATGTGATTGGTGCATATGAAAGGGCTGTCATTGGTAGAATTGGAACACACACACACACACACACACACACACACACACACACGCAGGACTGTGCTTAGTATACAAGAGGACCCTATTTCTCTTTCTATGTAAACAAGCTATCTATTTATTAAAGTCAGCCTGGGAGGCCTCTTTCCTGTATATCCTCCTTTAGTATTGGGATGTTAGATCTAAAATCTCTGTCCTATTTATGATCTTATTTCAGATACAGCCAAAAGAGGTAGCTGAGCAATAATAATATTAATAATAATAATAATAATAATCAGGAACCTGGGAATTCTTGTCCTAGCAATAGTAGTGGACACTGCACAAAGGCCACTGAAGGTTTGTACAGAGCCCATAGGATGGTAAGACGGTGATGGTGACTGCTGTACTGAAAATGCTGAGAACAGAAAGCCAAAGGCAGAAACTGCAGTCAGGGAGAAGGGCAGGCTGCGGTTGCTAGGAAACCAAGGATTATGGAGCAAAGGGTCCCTTTGAACTCCTAACAGTTTAAATAGCAACATGTCCATTTTTATATTTATCTTCTGAGTTGGAACAAGATTGTTGCCACGCGATTCAGTGGGGCTTGTCAGGACCTTCTAGGGTTGTTGATATAGTCCTTCTGAAAGGTGTGCAGAAACTAGTGTGTTCTCTTTGCACTAAAACGTAACCGTGGCCAAAATTTTACACTGTGGTGTGTTTTGATGTAACTGTGGCCGAAATTCTATTCCTTGGTGAGTTTTGTTGGCCTTGGCACTGGATGGAAAAAGCTTGTGTCTAGGTCACTGAGTGTGAAAGCAATCAACAAATACTGTCTAAGCGAATGCACATGGCTTGGCTAAGTGTGGATAGTGGGCTAGAGGAAGGGAAGGAAGAGACACAAGGGCAGACAGACAGATCGCAGCGGCAGCTTTCCTAATATCAATGTATTTTTCACGTGATGCCTGTTTCTGTACCTGATGGCAAGTCACAGGAATTAGGAAAGGCGCCTTATAAATTTTCCTCAACTGGCAGTCTTCGGCAGATCCGTGGATGAGGACAACGTGGGTTACCGTTTCATCATAGATGTCTGTCTTCGTGAACTTGGGTATGTCTCTTACAAAGACATTGCAGAGTTTCAACTGCATCTTGTAGTTCCAGTCCTTAAGGAGAAGAACAGACTCGTGTCATTATCCAACAGTCAGTTTCTGCCCCTGTCTCTGTGCAGGTTTGCTTGGGGACAGGGGTGGGTAGAAAGAATTCAGAAGGACCCCTCTCACCTCAAAAGATAAGTGTTCTCGTATCTTTTGGGCCGTAATGGCAAGTCCAATTTTTTGCCACATTTTGTATTTCATGTTAGGACATTTTTTTTCAAAGCCTTCATACAAGTGGCTAATGGGAATAAAATATGTCTGGAAAAAGGGAAGACAGGAATTGAACAATTTGTGTAAGCCGGTGGCTGAAGAAATATCTGTCATCTCCATACGGTGACATTCAAGCTAAGAATTAAGATGCACATTGCAGCCAGAAATCTCATAACATGCATTTATTAGCTCGGGCTTGTAATCTTGAAAAGACACAAGTCTTCATGGTCCAACAAGGACTTTTCAGCTTTCATTTTTTTATTTTTAAATACTCTATGCATTTCTGACGTGGTCTGGTGTTTGCACATCTTGAAGTTATGCCAAGTTAAAGACCAGTCGCCATCTTACATACTTATCTTTATTCTTTTCTTTGGCAAATAATAGCTATGTATGCTAATGAGATGCAAATCAAGCTAATTAACATGTCCTACAGCTTACCAGCTTGCAAGGTTTTGTGTCCAGGACTTTACAAGTCTAGCGCTTTAACCATTTTGACATATACACTGTTATTACTTCCTTCACCATGCAGTAAAATAGAAAACACTAAAATCTATTCTTCTGGTGAGCTCAAGTGTACCCTTGACCAACACCTTCCCCTTTCTCCTTGTCATAGAGGTCTGGAAACCACCCCTCCCCTCTGTGCTTTCTGAGACAAGCCTGCTGCTTCACCTGCCACATGGAGGTAAAAAGAAAAAAAATGCAGTATTTTTCTTTCTGTTCCTGCTTTCTAATATTTGCACAACCCTCAAGATTATTCATGCTGCTGAAAAAAATAGAATCTCATTCATTAAAACATTTTTATTACTTTAATCAGTGACATTTATGCTATAAGTTAATTACTGTACACGGATGTCATGGCACATCTACAGAGATTAGGTGGCAGCCTGCAGTAGATTCTTTTCTTCCATCCAGTGGGTCCCAGGGATGGGACTCAGGTCATCAGCCTTGGTAGCAAGCGGCTGTACCAGTGAGCCAGCCATCTCTCTAGCCCATCACGCATTTCAGAGGCTGAATAGCATCCTACGGTACATATGTTTTCCTAAAGTATCAGTTGCTGGTTGTTTTCATTTCTGGACTTGTGAATAACACTGCAATAAACATGGAGAAATAGGTGTCTTTCCACAGTATGCTGATTCCCTCTTTGCTTAGATTCTGTTTTTTTTTCTGAAAGATTTATTTATTATATGTAAGTACACTGTAGCTGTCTCCAAACACTCCAGAAAAGGGCGTCAGATCTTGTTATGAATGGTTGTGAGTTACCAGGTGGTTGCTGGGATTTGAACTCAGGACCTTTGGGAGGGCAGTTGGTGTTCTTAACCACTGATCCAGATTCCTTATATTGATTTCCCCACTCCAGGCACATAGGCTGTCTTTTCATCCTTTGGTGACCTTCTCAATGCCTTTTGTCAGTATTTTATTTTTATTGTAAAGATCTTTCCTTTTCCTGGGATAAACTTATTCCTTTGTAGTTATTATGAGATGATTGCTCTTCTGACGTCTATTTCAGATGGTTTTCTATTAGCATATAGCAACAACCTATTTTTGTATGTTACATCTTATGATCGTGTTGGGATTGTTTGCTAGTTCTACCATTTTTCAGATGGTCTTGGGGCATAGTCTCTGCATGAGGTCATTTCACCGCCACTGACTGACCGCACCCTTTCCAGCCTGGATACCCTGGATTTATTTTATCCTCTTGATAATTGCGGCTCAGTCTCCAGTATTCTGTTGAGTGAAAATGATGAAAATGTGTGATAGGAGAAAGGGAGCCTTCAGCTTTTCCCTTTCACTATAATGTTAGCTTTGCACAAAGTATATGTATGCATGCATGTACGCATGTATGTATACATGTAAATGTATGTACACAATCTGCCTTTATCTTGTTTGCTTATCGTCTTTCTATCCCTAACTTTTCACACTGTTTATTATGACTTGATGATGAATTTTATGAAGTGGTTATTTGTGATGGAGCTTCAGATTTTGGCTGTTGTGCTGTTGGTGTGGTAGCGTTTCACCTTGACTGGCTTGTGTATCTTCATTCATATGCGTATACATGAGATACATCATATACTTGATTGGGATGAAAAAAAAACCCTCTTTTCTGTGCTTTTGTGTTTGGGTTGCTAGATTTGTTTTGAGAATTTTTGTTTCTGTGTTTGCCATGAACACTGCTCTGTGGCTTTTCTAGTTTTGTTTCCTATTTTTCTGGTTTTAGTGTTCAGGTGAATGCTGACCCCGAATGTTTGAAAGGAACCCGTCCTCTTGCTTTTCTTTCCTGCCTTCTTCCATGAAACTTATTGTAATGCTGTGTTCTCTTGCTCGATTTTCTCAGTTCTTGTAAAGTTCATATGGGAGGTGCTGAAATGGATTTATACATAGCTGGGAAAAAAATCCCTGGAGGTTTTGCCAGCGTGCTGGCAGAAGCCACTGCATAGCTTGCTTGTTTGCTTGTTTCTTCCTCCCCCCACCCCCCTTTCTTTTTCCTTCCCTTCACTCTTTCCTCTCCTACCACCCCCATCTCTCTCTTCTTGACAGGGTCTCTGTACATAGCCCAGGCCAGCTTCTAAGTCACAATCCATTGACCACCACACCTGGTTTTCTGTTTACTTTCAAGACTTAGATTCTCTTTGGCTGTCCTTACCGATTACATCATTTCTCCCAGCCCCTTTCCCACTTTTTTTTAAACTGGCATCTCCATCTGCGTAGAGCAAATCTTAAACCTTCCACTTGACCATTTATTTCATGTTTGTATTGTGCCGATCCTTCCTATCTCTCCTAGGTTTAAGAGCAGTTTCTCTTTCATTATGCGTGCTTTCCTTGAGTTCACTGCCTCTATCTCTCCTCGTTGCTTTAGCGACTTGCTAGCTCAGTGCATCCTCTGGGCAATGTTAACATTATTTTTTACACAATGCCTCACTCCATCTTGCCGTCCATCACTGTTTAATGTTTCTTGCTATGTGTAAAAATTACCTCAAGAAAAAGCTTTCAAAATGTCATGATTCCTGATGACACCCTGTGGAGATTACGGATTCCTCCCTGTTCCTCTGAATTGCTGAGATTTGTTGCCGGGAGCTATTAATTATCTGATCATGGAGGCTCAGCGAGGTCGGCATTTATAATTTGCTTGAGTTAATTAATAGATGGTGTTAGGTAGGTTCCAAAACAGAGTAACATCAAAGTAAATTAACTTTGAACCTACCTCCACTCTGGATCCTATCCGTGCTCCCCCTTAGCATGGACACAGTAGATCTACAGAAGACAGTGCTTCCCCTCAGCACTGACATGGTATTGATTGGGCAGATCAACAGAAGGCCGCTTTATGTTCAGACTTTGCTTTCATGGCCTGTTATTTCTGGTCCTTCAGTTGGATACTAGTGGTTTAAAATAGCTCCTTTCTGACAACTAAACCTTAAAAATCCTTAAATTTTGGCAGTATTTGTTTTTGTTGTTATTTTTGTTTGTTTATCTGTTTTGACACAAGGTCTTGGTCATGCTTTGTAGCTTTAACTGGCCTATGATTTCAGCCACTTTATTGAATACAGTTACACAATTCATCAAACTTACCATCTTCTGTAAGGCTCTTGTTGCATGGTGCCTGGAGAATTGTGGGAGGCAGGGACTCAGGATGCGTTTAAGGGCTGTCTTACTTTCTTTTCTGTTACTGTAATAAAATACTCTGACCCCCATCCCAAAATACCCATCTGGTCAAAGAGGGTTTTTTTTTTTCTTCTCATTCCAAGTAATAGTCCATTGTTTTGGGTAAGGTATGCAGGAGCTCAAGACACTGCTGGTCACATGCCATCCATGGTCAAGCACAGAGAGAGAATAAACTCATCTTGCTTACATGTCTTAGCTAAGCTCTCTCTCTTCCCTTTTACTGTCTTTCTCTTCCTCTGGCGAGGGAACAGGGCCACCGACAATGGGCTCCATCTTCCATCAGATAAAAATCAATACAATCCCCCAGAGATGCACTCACATGCCAGCCTATCACACCGGCCTGATATAGGCCATTTTAAATTAAGACTCTCTCTTCCCAGACTGTGTCAAATTGGCAGTTCAAAATAACTAGTGCGTGCCCGACCTTATTGATTCCTTTTCTCAAGGCTTTCAGACTTATTTTGGACACACCTGTTTAATCATGATGGAAAACAGCGTCCCATGAAATCGGTGAGGTTTCCTGCTTGGTTATGGTGGGTTTGCTATGGATACAGTGCCTTCATGAATGCTTGCTAGTGTTTTTATTCAAATCCTAGTTTGCAGAATGTTACATGTATGGTTTCTTTTTTTCTGTGCCACTACTTAAAGATGCTTTTAAAATATAATAGATGTGATTATTTTACTTAAAAAAAAACATCTAAAGAGGTCTAAAAGAGAGAGAGAGGCTAGGCAGCTGTATAAAATGCATGCCTGTATTACCAGGCTCCAAATGGTAATGGTGATTTTGTGTGCGTGTGCATACCCAGATATGAGCGCATACATGCATAAGCGTCATGTTGAAATGACCTGTGACTGATACCGAGACATTCTGTACCTCGTTCGAGTGCCAAGCTTTATGCAACTCAGTCGAAATATCCCACCAACACTCAGCTTCTTTCTGCCTGCTCTAAGCTAAGCTAAAACATAAAGAAAAATATTGGCCCTTGAGCATTAATCCAGAGACAAGATAACGGCCTCCACCCACCTACACCCCGTGGACTTGCAAGCCTCTTTTCCACTTATAAAAGTATCTTTTCTTTAAGGAACACATTTTAGCCCCTGATAAAATTCAATTTCTTCTTTTACCACAGCCTTCTCAGTCTTACCTACTCTATCCCTAAAATATACAGCAAATGCCTTTTCTGTTAAACATCTTCATGCTGAGAATGATATTTGAAGGCTCCTAGAGCCACACTTTTAAAAAAGATGTCTCTTCACATAGATCTGCTTATAAAAGCATCATAGGCTTTATTCATATTGAAAATTTCCAAATTGTCTCCAATATATCTCTTTATACTTGCTTTATTTGAAGTAGAGCAATTACACATGGGTGTTACATCTCTTGTGTCCATTTGTACTAATATTCTCTCTCCCGCTTCCTGTCCCCACTTAATGCCACTGACTTGCTAAAATGTCAGGTCATTTGTCCTTCAGAATGTCCCGCATTGTAGATAAAGCAGATAATTCCCTCTCGGTTTCACTGACTTGTTTGTCTCCTTGTGTTTCCTGGAAAGCCATTTCCAGATAATGGTTTTTGCCTATGGGTTTAAAGGTTTTGTTTCTTCCCTGTGCTTTCATGGGTGAACATTATTCTAGTGCAGACTCTTCCCCGCTTTCCTTATCTTACAATTTATGCCACATTCTTTTCTTTTTCTTGTCCTTTTCAATAATGACAATTTTATTCTGATGAATTCACAAATAAAAGAAAATCACATAGCTAGATTAAAATCTTCATTTAAGTAAGAATTTGTCTAGACCTAAACTCTATATACAACGTAGTGAAACAGCTCATATGGTTAAATTCTTTTATTGTGGTAGGCTCACTTTTGAAACTATTTTGCTAGGGCATTATTGTGAGCATCAGAAGCTGTTTACAGCTAGCCTCCGAATTCAGTGATGACCCACCCCTAGGCAACCAGGCCCCTCCTGGCTCTGTTGCCATGGCAACCGCTGCACACTCTCTCACCCACATCACTTGTGTGCATCATTACCTGGGTTACCTACATCAAGGTCCAGATAAAAGACAGAGACCACCAACCCATCTGTCTCTCTCTCTTCCTCGCTTCTTCCCCACTTTCAATAAAGGACCTCTCTCGAGGGAACTGTGCTGGCTCACCGTGATCTGTCCAGGAACAAGCTGTTTTCAACTAACAATTATGTAAAGTAGGTATCCATTGGTAAATAATGAGTGTCCCTTTACCTTTCCTACTTAAAAACACACATTGCCACTGGCCCTTAGACACATGCTAAGCACTAAAAACATTCTAAGTTTGATACCAGACACTGAATGAGATACAGCAGCAAGATAGAGGAGCTGGTCTGACCTCCACGACTGTTTTGCAGGTGGCAGAATACTGCATCCGCTCCTTTGTCAAACAGTTTAACTCTCCGATTATCTCCCCGCTGAGCAGGTATTCTGTGTGAGGCAGTGGATACATTTTAATCTCTGACTCTGAGGATGCTTTTTCCGTCTCCAGGTGTAGCTTTGACCTTTTGAGCTGTTAAGAAAAGAGAGAGAAAAACCACATACGCTGGTTAATTTACGTCACCCAAACTGTCTGCCATCTTCCTGCTTCGGGCTTAGCAATTGCGCTGTGTTTACATCGTTCTGGAAATAGTTCCCCTGAAAGTAAAACTGTTAAATTAGCAGTGGCTTTCACACAGAATATTCTGAAACAGATATTCTGAAACAGGTAGCTCTTTCTGACTTCTCTTTGTAGGCCAACCTGTATCCATTTAAAATGGTTGAATCTTCCACTCATATAAGCACAAGAAGAGCCACAATTGATAACGTTACATGTTCAGAGATGGTCCTTTGTGCAGTTTCCTCTTATCTATCAAAGGAGAAGGGGAAGGGGGATGGGAGATGAGGATGAGGCAGGGTCTCAGTGAAGGGGGACCAGGAAGGGCCAGTGTTTGATGAAGAGAGAGAGGGGGGGGGAGGGAGGGAGGGAGGAAGAGAGGGAGGGAGGGAGGGAGGGAGGGAGGGAGGGAAGGAAGGAAGGAAGGAAGGAAGGAAGGAAGGAAGGAAGGAAGGGAAGAGAAGGGAAGACTTGGAAGGTGGTAGGTTGTTGACCATTGTGTCTGGTCTTGAAAAATCATCATTTGCATGCTAACTGCTCTCTGAAGAAAGGATCTCTTGGGAGCTTCTCTTCCCTGGTTTCTGGGACTTTCTAGCGGCTATCCCCAGTTGCCCATCCCCCACTGCTACATATTTCTATTTTTTTCCTGATCCTTCCTGTCTCTCCTGATCCTTCTAATACCAGATCCTGTCACCCCCTTTTTTCCCTCCCCCTCCTCTCTCCTTCCCAGGTTCCTCCCTCCCTCTACCTCCTGTGATTATTTTGTTCCCTCTTCTATGTAGGATTGAAGCATCCACACTTTGCTCTTCCTTCTTGAGCCTCATGTGGTTTGTGAATTGTATTTTGGGTATTCCAAGCTTTTGGGTTAATATCCACTTATCAGTGAGTGCATACCATGTGTGTTCTTTTGTCTGGGTTAGCTCACTCAGGATGATATTTTCAAATTCCATCCATTTGCCTGCAAATTTCATGAAGGCGTTGTTTTTAATAGCTGAGCAGTACTCCATTATGTAAATGTACTGCATTTTCTGTATCCATTGTTCTGCTGAAGGACATCTAAGTTGTTTCCAGCTTCTGGCTATTATAAATAAAGCTGCTATAAACATAGTGGAGCATGTGTCCTTGTTATATGTTAGAACATATTTTGGGTATATGCCCAGTAGTGGTATAGCTGGGTCTTCAGGTAATACTATTTCCAATTTTCTAAAAAATTGCCAGATGATTGATTTCCTAAGTGATTTTGCCAGCTTGCAGTCCCACCAGCAATGGAGGAGTGTTCCTCTTTCTCTACATCCTTGCCAGCATCTGCTGTTACCTGTGTTTTTTATCTTAACCATTCTGATTGGTATGAAGTGGAATTTCAGGGTTGTTTTGATTTGCATTTCCATGATGACCAAGGATGTTGAACATTTCTTGAAATGCTTCTCAGCCATTTGAGATTTCTCAGTTGAGAATTCTCTGTTTAGCTCTGTACCCCATTTTTAACATGATTATTTGGTTCTCTGGAGTCTAACTTCTTGAGTTCTTTGTTATATTTTGGATGTTAGCCCTCTATGACTAAATGGGAATGACTTCAGCCAAAATATCCAACAAATGGGAGATAGAACCTGGAGAGGCCAACCCTAGCAGATAGGCAGAGCCCCCAGTTAAGGGATGGGGCCACCCATGCCTCTCAAAATTGTTAACCCAGAAATATTCCTGCCCAAAGGAAAGCCAGGGATAAAAAATGGAACAGAGACTGAAGGAGAGGCCACCCAGAGACCACCCCACCTAGGGATCCATCCCATCTGCAGACACCAAACCTGACATTATTTGCTGATGCCAAGAAGTGCTTGCTGACTGGAGCCTGGTGTGGCTGTTCCCTGAGAGGTTCTGCCAACACCTGACCAATACAGATGCAAATACAGTCTAACATTGGACTGAGCTTGGGGACCCCCCAATGGAAGAGCTAGGGGAAGGACTGAAAAAGCTGAAGGGATTGCAACCCCATAGGAAGAACAATATCAACTAACTGGACCACCCAGTGCTTCCAAAGACTAAACCACCAACCAAAGAATATACATGGAGCCATCCATAGCTACAGATATACACTTATAGCAGAGGATGGCCTTATATGACATTAGTGAGAGGGGAGGCCCTTGGCCCTGTGGAGGCTCGATGTCCAAGCATAGGGAGATGTTAGAGCGGTGAGGCAGGAGTGGGAGAGTGGGTGGAGGAGCACCTCACAGAGGCAAAGTGGATGGGGGAGGGCAGAAGGGATGGGGAATTTGTGGAGGGGTAACCAGGAAGGAGGACATCATTTGAAATGTAAATGAATAAAGTGATTAATAAAAAAATAAAATAAAAAGCATCTTTTGATTTTATAGCATGAAAAGTCATTAGTTCTTAATTTTGAAAAGCTTTTTTTTTCTTAAAAATAAACAACTTAGATGTTCACGAGCACATTCATAAGCGTCTCTCCTTTACCTTAACCATGCCTGAAATGATCACATAGATCCCTTCTGGCTCATCACCTTCTTCAAATATGTTATTTCCACAGTCAAATGTTACAACCTTTGCTTTTTCCTAAAGAGAAAAACCAAGAAATTTGGGATGTTGATCTATACTTTAATAGAACTTTTATACATTTAAATTAAATAATATTTAATTATTAATAATGAAGAAAAAGAGGATTATAAATACACACAGGAGAATGTGGAGATCCACAAATAAATATAAATTTTGTATCCAAATCTCATACACGTATGAAGAAAAATAATCTAGAAGTAAGAATGGAGTGGGAGAATAAGAATGAGTCATCTAAGTAAAACGTTTCAGGTAGATGAGGTGAATGAGTCCGAATACTTGAGGGGAAGTTTAAGCTTGGTACTGAACAAGCAACCGAAAAGAATACCGTTAAACACGCTCAGCCGATAGATGTATTCATTCTGCAAGCAATCGATGAGAATGACCGGGTGGGTATTCAAAGGATGAACCAAGCCAGGTCTGGTTGCCCATGCTTGTAATCTGACATGTGGGAAGCTGAGGTGAGGTAAGTGAGACTTGGAATACATAGCAGTGTTCTTTCTCAGAAACCATGACAATGAAAACAAGGGAAAGAGCGAAAAGGGAAGGAGGCATAAGTTAAACCGTGGGGGGGGGGGCAGAGATGTAAAATTACTTGCAATATAATACACGTGATAGTACAGCATACGTGCCTAGTGGAAACAGTGGTAGTGCATTTCTTATTTCAAACTGAAGAAAACTCGATGGTATCCTGGTGAGAAATTAGCCTGAGGTAGTCTGCAGACATGCAACAAGTAAGGATAGATCGGAAAGGGTCTAGGACCAGCGACATTTCCAGGAGATCACACAGAATCCACACATTCATGGGATTGGAAGAGGGCTCAGTGTGAATGGTTCAGCATAAACAAAATGAAGGGCAGATGGCATGTGGGAAGCAGAGGGGAAAGAAGCTGAAGGCGGAGAGGCAGGAGGGAGGCTGCTTGTATATGGGCTGGGGGCTGTACTCAAAGAGATTAGAGTCTATCGATAGCAAGGGACACTGGCAGAGTTTTCACCGGCGAGTGTCGAGTGTCGTGGTCAGGTCCTTCCTATTTTCATGGTCATTTGGTCGCGCATTAAAGGCATCTCAGAGCAGGGCAGTGGTGGTGCACACCTTTAATCCCAGCACTTGGGAGGCAGATTTCTGAGTTCGAGGCCAGCCTGGTCTACAGAGTGAGTTCCAGGACAGCCAGGACTACACAGAGAAACCCTGTCTTGAAAAAAAAAAAAACATCTCAGGAGGTGAACGCTTTACCTGGATAAAGGCTATGGCCTCCGGGTCCTCGCTGAGCCATGGGATATTGGGTGGGGCTTCCTCCACGTTAAATGGCTGGGTCACAGACTGCAGATCGAACACCTCGATCTTTTTGGCCATGATTAACTAGAAACACAGCATTTAAGAAAGAAGGTGAACCAAACTGTGTATACAGAATGAAGAGGAGAAAAAGGAGGAGGAGGGGAAGGAGAAGGAGGAGGAGGAGTAGGAGGAGGAGGAGGAGGAGGAGGAAGAGGAGGAGGAGGAGAGGAGGAGCAGCAGCAGGAGGAGGAGGAGGAGCAGCAGCAGTAGCAGCAGCTTTTACTGTATGTGTTAGTTAGGTCTCTGCTCTGGAGGGCACAGCATGTAACGCCTTTCCATCCTGGATTGTGGTGCTTTGAGTGAGAAATGTTCCCTACAGGCTCGCAGGTTTGAAGACTGGCTCCCCAGTTGGTGACATTATTTGGGGGTGGTTGAAGAGGTGTGGCCCTGCTGGGTGAAGAATGTCACTAAGAGTCAGATGAGAGCGTTTCTAGCCTAGCCCACATCAGTTTGCCTTCTCTGCTTTATGTTTGAGGTTGAGGATGCGATCCCTCTGCCTCTTCTATCTCCTGCCTGCAAACGCCAGCTCCAGGGGATCCAATCCACAGCATCACTCCCTCTCAACTTCATGACTTCTTCTTTAACTATTATCATATCCATCCACCCATCCATCCATCCGTCCGTCCATCCATCCATCCATACACACATACATACATACATACACACACACACACACACACACACACACACATACATACAAATGTGCAACCATCCACATTTATATCCTTTATTGTCTGGTCTGCTGAGCCCATTTGGGCATAAAATATGCTCTCAGGCACGCATTTTCAAAGCTGAGTTTCTGATTTGCCATCTATGATAGCTGAGCTGGTTTGACTTAGCTCTCTAATATTTAAATTTAGTTTGTCATACCTTGATAGAACATTAATAATTTTTTTTTGCATTTTTATGAGCTGATAATCAAACACATCATTACTGGTTTTGAGTTTCTTAGTTCTGTTTTTCTTTGTTTATTTTATGATAGGGTCTCATGTAGTCTGGCCTAGCCTCTAATCCACATGTACCTAAAGAATATCTTGAACTCCTGATCCTCCTGCCTCTGCTTCTAAAGAGCTTTAAAGACCTTTAATCCCAGCACTTGGGAGGCAGAGGCAGGCAGATTTCTGAGTTCAAGGCCAGCCTGGTCTACAGAGTGAGTTCCAGGCCAGCCAGGGCTACACAGAGAAAGCCTGTCTCAAAAAACAAAAACAAAAACAACAACAACAACAAAAAAGAGCTTCCATTATAGGCACGCCCCACTATAACCAGCTGTGTAATTAACATATTAATAGTACAAATATTGAATTCAGGTTTTGTTTATGGTAGGCAAGTACTGTACCACCTAACTTCGGTTCTGGCTTTGTAAGATTTATTTTTAATTTTAAATACATGTTTGCATATGTGTGGGGGTATGAATGTGTGTATTGGTGTATGTATGTATATGAGTGAGTGTGCATATATGTGTGTATGTGGGTGCATATATGTGTGTATTGATATATGTGCATTATGTATATATATATATGTGTGTGTGTGTGTGTGTGTGTGTGTGTGTGTGTGTACTGAGTGCATGTTCACAGAGGCTAGAAGAGGCAAATCAGAAACTCAGCTTTCCTGGAGCTGGAGTTATGGGCTGTAGTGAGTTGCGTGGATACTGGGAACTGAACTTGGGTCCCCTATAAGAGCAATATGTGCTGTTAAAAGGATGAGCCATACTCCTGGCAGAGAGGAGAAGGGGAGGGGGTGGAAGAGGGACTGTGTGTGTGTGTGTGTGTGTGTGTGTGTGTGTGTGTGTGAGAGAGAGAGAGAGAGAGAGAGAGAGAGATGAAGCTATTCAAACCAGTTTCTATTTCATTTTCTTTCCTTTTTTCTTTTTTTGTCTTCCTCTTTCTTTCCTTCCTATATTTTTCCTTCCTTCCTTCCTTCCTTCCTTCCTTCCTTCCTTCCTTCCTTCCTTCCTCTCTCTCTTTTATTTTTCATTTCTTACTTTCTTTCCTCCTCCTCCTCCTCCTTCTACTCCTCCTTTTTTGAGTCAAAGTCTCACTATTATAGCCCTGGCAGGCCTCATAATATGTATTCTTTGATTAGCAGAGATGTTAAGTATCCCTTTAAAATAGTCACTGAAAAGTATCCTTTTTCTGTTGGTACCTGTTTCAGATCTGCTCTTTATGCTTTCTGTAGGAGTCTCTGCCCTTTCTAATCATTTATGGGATCACTTTGTGTGGGAATAGCTTTTTTTCTGAAAACACCTCTCACGTCTAGAAACTATACTTTTGCTGGACCTTGAATTTAAGTTAGAAATATACCTTGAGACCGTGTAAACCATGTGCTCAGTCTATACTGAGTAGTCAGCCCGTATAAGTTTAACCTGCCTTTCATAAAACAATGTAATCAACATTAAAATGACTTGGATTTTTCACATAATCTGTTTTATAACTAAGCTAAACCTAAGCTTCACTGTTAAGCTCTATACTCATCCACGCCCCTGACATAAAATAACTTAGGTACACTATAGTAATCATTTGCTAAGTGCAGTCAATATATTGAAAGCAACCTTAAAGGAAACAAGTGTCCACCATAAATGTTGAAGCAGCACGTGGTGGCTATAGCTTATAAGAGCTGTTTGTGGCTTTGGAATGTATTCTGGTCAATAGGGCTCAGAAGGGAAATTTTTCCCTCTCAAACTCTGACCAAAAAAGAAATGATTAAGAGCTACCTCCTTCCTTTCTCATGCTGTGGGTTTTTTGTTTGTTTGTTTGTTTGTTTTTGTTGTTGTTGTTGTTTCTTTTGTTTTGTTTTTTGTGCCTTTCAATCAATACATACAGAGAAAGCTCTATTAGGGACCAAAAACACAGACAAGATGGAAGACACAGTGAGAGAGGCAGAGAATTTAAATTTCGGTTCCCTCCTGCTCTAAGCTACGAAGTGACTCATTTCTTTGGAGGTAGAGCTGACACATTCTGGAAATTACTCCCATCATCATTTAGCGGGTAATTTCAGTTACAAATGTCATCTGCCATTTTGTGCTTTGTCTGCTGATGCTCACTCATGCTACGCTTTCAGTGTGTGAAGTTTTACAGCTGATGTATTTAGGCCTGTTGCTAGACTCAAATATGTTCTACCCCCACATCTCCCCCATTTTCACTGTAATGTTGCAGCATTTTATTATTATAGCATGTCTCAACATCTAGAGAGATAGATAGCCCCTCAATTTTTCCAAAATCTTCTTGTGCCAAGGTGTAAGTTTACGTAGTGGAAGTTTGCTCTGTGAGCTGAACACTGCGCCGTGGTGGCATCGACTAACCACATCTGGACAGTGCAGTCCTCGCCATTGGCCATGGCTCTTCATTTTGCAACATTCTATGTAAATTGTACGGTGTTTGTGACTGGGTTATTTCCCTCAGCATAGAATCTTCCATGTTCATCCACCCATGGCCAGCATTTCTTTCTTCATTAAGACTGAGGATATTTGAATATATAAGATATATATATATATATATGTATATATATATATACATATATATATATATACATATATATATATATATATATGGTACATATTGCATCATCATTCATCTGTCTATGTGGCAGACACTGGGAATAATGCATTCTATGAATACAGATATAGGAATCTCTTTAAGACTGGGCTTTTGTCTACCTTTGAGTGTATATCAAAGAACTGCTGGGCAAAATAGCAACACAAATGTGTTGTGAGAACTTCACTACTCTTTCCCACAGAGGCGGTACAAGTTTCCATTCCCACCAATGGTGCGCAGGGAGGGACTCCATTCTCTCTGCTTGCTGACTGATGAGTATTTTCTGCTTCCCTGATTCTAAGTGATGGGGAGACGTGATGTCATTTCTGTCCATTTCTGTTTGTCTTATTTGTTTTGATTTTGGGCATTAGTGACAGTAGGCAAATTTCTACATGTTTATTGGGCCATTTAGATGTCATTTGAGGGGAAAATGTCTTTTTAGATTCAGGTTTGACTAGTTTCAGAAAATTTCTCTATGTATCAATATCTTAAATGTATAAATTGAAAATGTTCCCTCTCACTCTGTGAATAATTTTTTTTAGTATGTGATAATTTAATGCACATTTTAAAGTGATTTTTCTGTTTTTCTTTCTTCCTATTTCTGTATGTGCTTTAGGCATTAATTCCAAGAAATCAGCCGAGGTGGTGGTGGACTTTTAGCCCTATATTTTTCTTCTTTAATTTTATGGTTTTAGATTTCATTTTAGGCCAAGGATGCATTTTGAGTTATTTTATCTGCCTGGATTTAGGTAAAGGTTCAACTTCTTTATTTTCTGAAAACGGCCTGTGGTTTGATCATGTTAGTTCTGGCCTTCCTGCTCACTGGTGCCTTTCGTTTAGAGAGCTTACTAGAAATTTAAGGTAAGTTTCTGTAAATATTTGCCTTTAAAATTTTATATCTACATCTTCCTTTCTTCCAACTCCCCACAAGATTTGTTTCTGCCATTTTGACTTATTCTCTTTTCTATTTGTCTTTTTAAAACACTTATAATTGTTTTGGTTCTACATTACTACACTATTTTTTTTCTGTCTAGTTTTGTTTTTGTTTTTTTGTTTTTTTTCTATATTCTATGTTTACATTCCAAAGGCTTTCCCCTTTCCCAGTTCTCCCCACCCTACATCCCATAATTCCTCTCCCCCCCAACTATTCCCCAATCATTCCCGCCCCCCCACGATTTCTCTGTTCTGGGTCTACAAAACTGGATCCAATCTTTAAAGGCCCAGGGTCCTCTCCTTTCTTCTTCTTGGGAATCATTTGACTTGCTAATTGTGCCTTGAGTATTTAGGGCTTCTGGTCTAGTTTTGTTTTTACAGTGAAGCACTTGGGTTCTTTTTCTTTCACATACCTTCTTTAGAAGCTTTTTGTGACCATCTGGAGGAGCACGTCTAACATCGCAAAGTTCTGACAGTCTAGTGCGTGTTTGCACACGCTTCGTGTTCACAGAGCTCAAAGGAGCTAAAACCTTTAGTAACCTGGTCTCATCCTTTCGTCACAAATCTACATGCTTACTCTGAGAATGCGCGGTCTCACCTTGTTAATCTCAGTGCCTTCCACCTTGTGTATAATTCCTTTAGACCTGAAAGCCTTGACAATTTCTCTGGCCATATTGAGCATGACATTACTCTCCTCCTTGGTTTTCATAGTGACAGCGATTTCTGGATGATCGTACTCTAAGTAGCCTGCAGAAGAGTGAGTGCAATATTTCCAGGTAAAATGAGAAGATTGTCTTAAGAGAAGACGCGAAGCTAACTATTCTCCTCTAAGTCCAAAACGTGCAACTTTAACCCTAGGGCAAGCATCCCACTCGCAGGCCTGCTGTCATCAGTCTCTCCCTGGTAGAGATGAGAGTCTGTCCTTTTCTTGGATAACACTCACACTTGTACTGAGCCTATGGAAAAGGGACAGAAAGTCCTGCCCTAAACTAACGGTTGCACTGGTCCACCATTGCTGGGCCCTGGAAGAATGCTTGGGGCCCCCATGTCTGGTATTCACGATCCATTTTCTTGTTTGGGTCCAAACAGGATCTTTGAGTATGCACTGCATGTTCATCTGTGGCTTCCAAGGAAGTCCTACAGCTAGCTCTTGCTGGGTCATTTTCCTCATGCTCTCTTGGTGAATCTGGAAGACACACTTGTGTGTGCCTTTTTGTTTATGTTTTCTGGATTCCTAGATGCCCATGTAAGCCTCACTCCACTCACGCTGGACAAGTGGGCTTTCTGTTGGTCATGATCGCTTCTCTGACCTGTGCTTATGCGCCACGCAGCTCTCTCAAGCTCCACTCCCGGCCTTTCTGCGTTCTTTCGCTGCTAGCTACTTCCTGCCAAGCCCCGTTTTCATATGTGAGCCCTACGCTATCAGGGTGTATTTTCTATTCCGGATCTTCCCTATACCAGAAGTACAGCCCGGCATGACTCAGAGGTGGCACTCTTGCCAGGCGGACATTGAGACCACTACCCCCACCCCCACACCCCCACCCCCACCCCCACCCCCACCCCCGTCAGAGAGACCCTCCGGCTCTATTCTGATTTCGACCCATAAGTCATGAGTCTCTGTGGTAACAGTCTTTGAGTCACTCATGAAAGCACAAGTTATATCTGGTTTGGAAGAAATGCAAATTAATCAGGCTACAAATGATATATACAGAATCTTAGTGGGGTAACATGGGTTGTTTGAACACACATTAAAATCCTGTATTTGTCCAGGCAGAGAGCAAGCGTGGTGAAGCAATGCTATGCTAATATATTTATCATATGTTAATGGAACCTTACACTAATATTACACACCAGAGAGAACACAATCATGTTGTTTAAGTTTGCCAGCTTACTTTTACGAATTAGGTTTGGGGGGTCGAAGAGATGGATCAGTAACTAAGGACACTTGCTGATCTTGAGGGATACCAAGGCTCAGCTCCCAAAACCCACACGGAGGCTCGCAACTATCTGACTCCCGTTCCAAGGGAGTCTGCCTTCTTCTGGCCTCTTGCGGAACTACATGCAGATGGGACGTTGGCCGTGGCTTTTCTGAGGTTGTCATAACCGGAAGATGGGTAAGTCATATGTTTAGAGTGAAGGTACCTACCGAGCTCTTTCATCGCATGCTCCATGTTCCTCATTACCCGTTTTAACAGTATCTATAGAACAAAAAGACATTCTCGTCATTGGAAAAATAAACCACTACAAAGGAGTTTTGCATTTGTAACAGATTTTTAAACTAATCTGATAACTTCACTCAAAAGGATAAGGGAGTCACGGAGAGGTATCTCAGCAGTTAAGAGCTCTTGCTGCTCTTGCAGGGGACCTAGGCTCATTTCTCAGAACCCACAAAGCCGCTTCAACTGTTCCTAAGTCTGGTTCCAGGAGACCTGGCGCCCTCTTCTGGCCTCAGTGAGTAACACAGTTATACATACATGCAAAACACTCATGCGCATGAAATTAAAATAAGTGTTTTTATGCAGGGTGGAGAACGTTTTTAAGGGTCAGAACTGAATTTAGGCAGTGAGCTTTCAAATTAGGGACACAGGGGTGGTTTTCAATGTTAAACTCACAGAACATTTGACCAAAATATGAGAACTGAAATTGTAACCAAAAACTGTTGATAGTTTAGAGACCCAAGTCCTTTGTGTCTTCTCCTTTGCCCTCTCAAATCTTATTGCTAGGTATTAGTCGCGAGCGACTGACAGAACACTTAGGAAAACTGGCTTATATTTGCAGGTATCCGAGAAAGGAAATGCTGTTCTACCATGAATTTGGTGTGCAATATTTTCACTATGCTTCTGGCACATATACTTTGGCATTCAAGTGTTACGAATTGCAATGGAGACAAGTTTGAATTCTACCTAGCTACATCCCGCCTGGATAGTACAAACACTGACCTTCAAACAGAATAAGAAGTAAACTCCAGGATTTCGGTCTGAGAGCTGCGTTTGCCACCTACCAGCCAACGGAGCATAGGCATGATCAAACGAATCTCACTTGACCCCATTTTTCATCTGCACAGTGAGGACACATGACTGGACACATGTAGATAACTGTTGATTTTTTTAAATACTGTCTGTTTGTCAGACCACTGGCTTCTATTTTCCTTTGTCTTTATTTGGGTCAAAACCAGAAAAATGGAAAGACATGGTAGAAGCTTTGCGGCATGGTGAGGAAATGGTTCCACACCGTGGCCACTGCTCCTCACTTAGCACTAGCTCCTGACTAATCCTGGAGCCTGCAGGAAGAGGGGGTCGAACCCTTTGCATGGATGGGTTCCAAGAAGCTCCCAGTATGCTAACATGGCACTGGTATTTACAGTCTTTCTAGTTCAGTAAGATAAGTGATATAGCGAGCCAGGACTCAGAGACTATACCTACATGTGGACTCGGGACAGGATTCCTGTCGGCAATGGGGTAGTAAAAAGAGCGGAGGTTTCTCCTCGTGTTTGGGCTTGCTCTCACCTGTTTAGTCTGTTTGGAACTTGCAATCTGATCGATTATATTCAGTACGTCCATTTCCCCTTGCACATAGCCTTTCAGTATCGAATACCGGAAGGATATCTGCTGGCTCATCCTTTTGTCTATTATTTGCAGCAATTTGGGTGTTATGAGCTAAAAAAAAAAAAAAAAAAAAAAAAAGAACTGTTATTAAACATCACCTGCATAGTTTTTGTTTACACTTACTTTGCCTAATTGCTTTCTCTGCTTTGTGACAGGAGCGCGAAGGCGTGAAGCTGTTTTTTTGCCCCAGCTGCCGCATCTCCCTTCTATGACAGACTCTTGCCCCCGTGAAACCCAAACACATTCTTTCTTCTCTAAGCCACCGTAGCCATGGCTCTTTATCAAAGCCATGGGAAGATAACCAGCATGCTGTCATTTTGCAGCCATACTGCTTCCAGACGCTGGGATGATGCATGGATTCTTAGGCCATCTCCCGTCTAAAAGCACACTTCAAAGGAATGAAGATTACCTCTAGTTTCTCTTCCCACTCACAAGGTCTACCATTTGACATAAACATTCAGAGTTCTTTGAACATATTTCCAAAGTTTTCTTAGACAGATCCCAAATTCCTTATCCCTTTAGTAGATACCGTATACTTCATATTAGAAAGAAAGAACTGCAGACTTTGGAATACTGTGATTCGGTGTCCTTAGATAAAATTGTGTACTAGTGTTATTTATTGTCCTGAAGAATACTACAAAAGTATATACCGATGATTGACTTTAGACCTGGTTGGTTTAGGTCTTAGTCTCCAAAGCATTTCTAAGAATGTATAAGAAAGACATAATAGTCCGTGACTATGTCTGTACCCAAACATCCTTCCAGTTGTGATTGGAACAACCTTCCAATCACTTACACAATCATATAAGAAGTAAGTGACAGCCATCATATGTGGTAAAGCAACATTGATTGGGGAAGTAATTTTTGATACCATGATTATGTGGATTTTTAAGCACTCTGCACTAAAAGGGAAAGCGGTGATGATGCCCATAGTTCTGTGAGCTAAACTGATTTATAATATACTCAGAGTGTTCATAACACAAAATGTCAAAACTTGATTTGTTAAAGGTAGTTGAACCTCAGCCAGCTAGAAAGGGTTTTCCCCGAACCTGCGGAGCTGGTCGTAACTGACTCCCCGACTCCAAGCTGACGGAAGCCATTGTCATGTGTCTGTCTGCCTTGCTTCTTACCTTCAAGATGCGCAGAATACGAAGGAGTCGAACCACGTTCATGAAGATCACAGTCTCTGTTAAGTCAAAATTGTAACTAATGGAGTCTGTTTCGATGAGTATTATGTCTAGGATACCGACTAAGGTAATCCCAAGCTCAAACAGGAGCCAGGTGTGTGAAAAAAATTCCTTCCTCATTGCTGCCACCTGTTCATACAAAAAGAAATTACACTGTCATGTTTTCCCTCCAACATAATATTTTGATCGACTCTTCGGGGTGCAGTCCTATCATATTCACTTCTCAGCCCTTTGTCCACACCAAACCCCTGTTTATATTATTTAATTATATCAAATGTGTAATGCTAAGTAGTAAGGAAATCATATATGTCGTCATTCAAGCAGTCTAGATTTTATCCAGTCAGTTCAAGATTTAAAGATTAAGTTGGTGAAAGGATGTCTTTTATTCTCTTGATTTTGTTTTGCGATGATGTAAAATAAGTCATTTTTAATATTTTGAAAACGTAGGTAGATGTTAATATTTTATCCAAACTGCGTTGGCAAGTGCACCAATCCTCTTATTTCAGTGCATTGTAAAGCTAACAGCAGGCATCACATGTGGTCCATGCTCAAATATGTCCCTCTCAGAAAATCCTGTTGTACATTATGTTTTCAGATCATGCTTTCCTGTCTTAGAGTAGCTGATGAACACAAAACAGACTCTGTGGGTGCTTTTGGGTGCTTTTGGGTTTGTTTTGGTTTGTTCTTGTATTATTAAGTTTTGTTTGTTTGATTTTTCACATGAGAGAGAGACAGAGAGAGAAAGACAGAAAAAGAGACAGAGAGAGAGGGCGGGAGGGAGAGAGAGAGAGAGAGAGAGAGAGAGAGAGAGAGAGAGAGAGAGAGAGAAGGGAAATCTGGGAGAAGGGTAAAGCAGAAGCTAAATATCATACAGAAATATGTTAAAAGAACATGACCAATACAGTTTAAGCCCACTCCGCATTTCTTTGACCTTTATCATTTAAGTTTTTATTTTGGCAAGTACAGAGTCAGTGCCTAAAGCATCCATATTTCCACTGGTGCTCTCAATATCACTTTTAAATTAAGTTTGTGCGGGCTGGAGAAATGGCTCAGTGGTTAAGGGCACTGACTGCATTTCCAGAGGTCCTGAGTTCAATTCCCAGCAACCACATGGTGGCTCACAACCATCTGAAATGGGATCTGATGCCCTCTTCTGGTATGTCTGAAGACAGCAGCAGTATACTTATATAAATTTAAAAAAAAATAAGTTTGTTTGCTTTGAGAAAAGACAGAATTTCAAAATACTCCCTTAGAAAACTCCAGCTCATGTAGAAATGGGGGTCAGGGAATTCCCTTGTCTCCCATGATGCATTCATTTGCACAATTTTTAGATTACCTTAAGTAGAGCCTCCAAAATATAAAAGGCAAGAAAATAGTAGTTAGCACATTTTATCTCGTTTTCATAGATGTCTTTTAGTCGGGAAATCCAACAAATTATCATAGGATACGTGCTCATTAATACCACAAGGTACCCAGTATACTCAAATTCATTTGTGAAGACTATTTTATGGCATGTATGAAGAAATATGTATCTGAAAAAAATAAAAAGGGAAGACACAATTTTAATCTAAAAAAAAAAACGTTATATGAATTGTTTTTCCTTATTTGGTCAGTTCTATTCCTATGTCATTGGAGCCAGAAAACTCTGCTGAATTCTAGGCGGTGACCTCAGTAGTTAGGTGTCTGCATCGTTGATCAAATATGATGATTGACAAGCTAATTTAAAAAAAAAAAACAGTTTCAATGGAAATACCTTGTGTGGGAGGATAAAGCTGTTCTTAGAGGGTTTTAGATGAAAATCCCTGTGCCAAGGGCGGGGCACTTCCCTATGAACTGTTGTTCAGGAATGTCCCGGAGGCTTCCCCCAACCCCACCCCAGGGAAAAAAAAGTACATGCACTTGCTATGGCTACTGGCTGCCTACCAACACTAGTTGGTAAGGCCCTCCTGCTTGCCCCAAATGCCTTGGTCACAGGATATAGAGAACTCAAGCTTAAACAGAGTTTCCTTTCTGCCCGCTAGCTAGCACTCAGTGTTTCAGAAGGTGGCATGGGGCTTCTGGGGGGAAAAAGGTCATGACTAGTCTTGCACAGCTGTGAAAACTCTGTGAAAACTCTGTGAAACAATGTTGACTGGACGGGGCAGACAAGATGAACCGGCCAGTGCACCAGTGGTTGACGCTGCTGGGGGCCAACCGATTGCTTTCTGATTGGATGAGGGAGTTTGTGTCTAGAATGGTCAACCTGGTCAAAAAGCCTGTGGATGGGGAGGTAGTAGGCTCTAGTGGGCAAACCATTGCTATCAGTGTGCTAAGTGGACATGACGTACCCACCCAAGCCTATTAAAGAGCCACGTTTATGTCCATACACTATGGCTGCCATCAGCTTTGGTAGGAGAAACTCCCTTATGCAATTTTACAGAGAACAAAATACATTTAAATGTCCAGTCCTAAGGGAGTGTCTATACCACCCTTTGTGAGGCTAACGGGACGTCATTAGAGAAGGGTCAGAGACAGTGGGGACAGGAGAGTAGAAAGCTGACTTCAGGTCTAACAGCTGCTGTCACAGGTCTGCAGATGACTCCGGCTACTAAGGCCACGCAGAAGGCTGCGTGCTACAGAGGGTCACCTCTTTCCTGTGGATACACACGCAGCTAAGAGTCGGTGGGAGAAAGAGAAACGTTTCTCCAGATTTGTTGCTGCTTGTAAGGAGTAGATCATAGACTTTCTAGGTACTGTGCAGACTTCTACCACAAACCCTTGTAATCTTTCTCCTTTCACAGGTCTCGGAAGAACCAGGTTCCCCTTCCTCATACTTGGATTGGGGATTTCCAGATTTTGCAGAAGGATTGCAGACAGAACTGCTTGAGAATGCATTGGCATTGATGAGGCCCGCCCATTGTTTTTCTAGATACCCCTTTCCCAGCCATATCCTTGGATCTTTTTAAATACCTAATTCATCCAGAAATATAAGAAAATGAAATAAATCTAAGTCTCGCTGGATGAGATGAGCCCATTGTTGGACCTTTCTGGGGGCCTAACACCTTTTTGCCCCTCCTCTTGCACAGGGACCTGAAAGGATTAACATTTCTTCCTTGATTGAAGCCATAATAACCCTCTGTCCTGGCATCTACACCACAAATCTCTGCCTCTTCCAAAACCAGTTCCAAAAAAAAAAAAAAAAAAAAAAGGAGCAAGTGTTCCTGTATACAAACTCCTACCCTTGTACCTGTGAATAAATTTCCACATTTCCACTCTGGCTCTAGCAAACAACTGTGCTGGCTAGTTTTTGGTCAACTTGATACAAGCTTTGGTAGGAAGAAAATGCTCCCATCAGAATTGGCCTGTGGACAACTGTGTGGTGCATTCTCTTGATGATTGACGTGGAAGGGCCCAGCCCACTGTGAGTGGTGTCACTTCTGGGCAGGTAGGTGGTCCTGGGGTCCTGTACAAAGACGCAGGTTGAGCAAGATGCACCCCTCCTTGGCCTCAGAATCAATTTCTACCTCCACATTCCTACCTTGAGTCTCTGCCCTGGTTTTCCTGGATGACGTACTACAAGCTGTAAGATGAAACGAATCCTTTCTTCCTCAAGTTGGTTTTGGTCATGGAGTTACATTAAAGCAGTAGAGATACCAACTAAGACAACAGCCCCAAAGAAACTCATTCTAGAACACATACACACATGCACATATTCACACCCACACAAACACACTCACATAAACACACATGCACACACCCACACCATGCACACACACGTAACACAAATACACACATACACACACACACACACACACACACACACACAAAGACATGGACGTAGAAGAGTAGTTAGTTTAGGAGAGTTGGGGGGGTGACAAAAGTGGGCAACAGGAGTGAATATTATGTGTATGAAAATGTCCCAAGAAATACATTGCTATATATAATTAACATTCTAATTAAAAAGAGAGCACTTAGCACAGTACTAGAATGTTTGCTTAGCATACACAGCACCTTAAAAATACAAAACACCCCAGTCTCCCAAATATGAGAAAAATGTCACTTACAGTTCCGCTTCTCTAAGTTCTTTTTTGTGTGTAAGGAATTAAATTATAAACGAGTTCAAAATGGTTCATGAGCTCTTTCGATTATAATTTAGAAAGAAACTAATTTTAAAAGGCTTCATCACATTTCTGATTTCAGGATTGCTCACCTTGATGGAACCCCTTTATCTTTTTTGGTATTATACACCCAATTGAGTAGTAATTTTCTAAGAAAGGAGAGGAGTTTTTTGCTTTCTGAATAATTCTTTATATTCTCAGGACTCATATATCTGAGGGAGAGAAAGAGAGAATCATTAAATGTATTTTGCATATTTTGAGATAAGTCCAACGCAGTACCATCAGAACGAGGGAGGACTATTTTGTATAATCATGACTGAACAGGACATCTCATAGCATGGATCCAAGTCTTGAATTATAGATATATATCTGTGGAGTCAGGTTGTGAGACCAATTTATTAAAGAGAATTCAGATTATTAAGGATTACAAGTACCAGAAGTCTTAACAGTTAACTATGTTTCAAATATTTGACATCTGGGTTTTCACGTTAGATGCCATAATCTGTTTTGACAAACTACCTCAGCAACATGCTTGTTTATGGGGGTGGAACTGCCACGTCAGGCTGGGATAATTCAGGAGTACACGAAGCATCTAGGCCACCTGGCATGTTTTTCTTTAAGGCAAGTGGTTGTAGTTAAGTGACTATAAGAAGGCACACATGTTAGCTTGGAGGGATCAATGTCACAAGGGACTCAGAAGCATTCTGGTAGCCCTTTCCAGAAGCTGCTTATAGATTTCTTTTAATTTTGGGGTTGGAGAGGTTCTGCTCTGTAGTGGTGACTTGGCCTTAGCCAGCACTCTTGGTTTTATAGGAGTTTATTTTTACCCTGTCTTTGTGTCAGTTCCCCTCTCAGCCCTCTGGGCATGGGTTGCTTAGGTCTTACGGCTTCATTTAAAGATAAAAGATCCAGGCTACGCCCTCCCTCTCTGATGCTTTATTTTTCTCCCTCTGCCCCTCACCAGGCCAACGTCATGATGATGGTTTTTAGGGTGACATTTATTCAGCCATTTCAAAGCTTCCACTGTGCTTTGTAAATCCGTCTTCTCTATGGAGAGCATTGGCATTGTATTGTTTCAAAAAGATACATTTGCCCAGCTCCTTCAATTCTACAGAAAGACTCAGATTTGGAGAACAAATGGAGACTCTTGCGTCATGCATGGAGATATTTAAATACATGCTAAGAAGCCCAGATTTTAAATAACACATGCTTTATCTTACGACCTTCACCCATAAAGTGCTGTGATGATTTGCACAGATTGGCTGAAAATGAAAACTCTTGTGCTCTTGGGAGAAGTCTGTACTTGGACCACCATGAGTATTTACACCGGCTGTGCCTGTCTCGTGCTATGGATGGGCCATGACTCTTCTGACATACAGCTTTTCTCTTCACTGTCCGGGCTACCACATGTCAGTGGACACAAGGTTGGTACGTCACAGGCTTCTTTGCGGGATGGGGAGCCAAGAGTAGATGCTAACGCAGGCTCTGGGAATGGTCTTGGCGTCGTTTAGCTAGATTTAAGCTTCTTCAGTATTCAGGGGCAGATGTAGGTTTGGGAGGTGCGTCTAGATTTTGGGTAGACACTGTGTCAACTGCAGTGCAGTTTAACTGCTCTCCTACTCCTAATTAGACAGTCCATTTCCCTACCCAGGGTGACCTGACGGTGCTCCCCCCCACACCAGCTTTCCTTCGAGGACAGATCTGAGGAAATCAGTACCAGCTCACAAAGACCATGCCAAGTGTTAACATTTGTGCTTTGGGAAGATGCATCTGCAGAGACTAAGAGACACTTGGTCCCTGTGCAAGTGTTCAGAGAGGCTAAAAGGAAAAGCAGTTTGCTATACTTTAGCCATGCACACGGGAAAGGAAAGAGAGAAAAGGATTATTTCTTTCAGGAGATGCTTACCAAATACACCAGTCCGAAGGACTCGAGTTTGGGACACAGAAAGGAGGAAACTGAGTGTGGCTTGCAGAGCAGGGGGTGGTTTGTGCAAATGATACCAGATGAACGGAAGGTTACAACACACAAGCATGAAAACTCCCACGCAACGTGCCTTAGGGTAGACGCCCTCTCCTGACAACATACTTACTCTCCCTTCTTCTCACCAAAGCTTCCCGCTGCACCAACCAACACCTGCACTGCACTCTGGGTCAGAATCTCATTCCTGTACTGTCGTTGGTAGCTTGCCTAAAAGAAGTGTTGATTAAGGTTAATATGTGCTGTGGACACAATAACAACTTATTACCTCTGTCACAGGAAAAAAATGCATGAAAAAGAAGGCATTCTAAATGATGTAGGATACTTGCAGAAAGAACCTTTCTACAGCATTTAGGCCACTATATGGTGACAGCCTAGATCCGGGCTTTGGATGGAATAAGCCATTTGGAAACCCTGGAACTGCTAGTCTTTGATGAGCTTTTCAAGAAATAGAGTTATGTGAAAAATAACTTTGGGGTTGTTGCAAGCTATATCCCCGCTGTGAGACGTATTTGTTATGGGTGTTTAGAAATCCCGAAGGATTACAATGATCTTGACTCATCTTTATTTAATTCCATGTTCCCAAATATTTCACAGCCAAACTCTGCTGTCTGCTGTCTATTAGACAAAATAATCACCATTTTGCTGTTTGCTGATCTTCAGGACTATGTTTGAGGCCCTGGGGATCACTGCTGGGTATTGTACCTAATAAAAGCAGGCCGTTCACAGCTAAGAATCACTGGATAGGACACATTACAAAACTCGGATATGGAGTGTAATGAAAGGTTCCTGGATTTGTAGCAGGTGTTTTGTATACAAACATTGATGAAAACCACAGCAATTTTATTCTTGGAGAGTACTAGAAAGAGAAATCCATGAATACACACACACAAAATGAAAGACATATATAGAACAAAATTCTATAAAATTGAAAATGTATATTGAAAATAATTTATGACAAATTTGAAAGCATACACAGAAAAACTTAGATAAAATGATGGTAAATATATAGAAAATTTTTTGGGTAAAAAATAAAGACATATAGAGAAAAATTCCTGATGAAATTGAATATGTGTATAGAAAAAATTGTGATAAAATTGAAGACATATATAAAAGAAATTTCTGATAAAATTTAAGATATACATAGAATAAATTTCTGATGAATTGAAGAATTATGTAGAAAAAATTCTGAGCCTGGCAGTGGTGGTGCACGCCTTTAATCCCAGCACTTGGGAGGCAGAGGCAGGCAGATTTCTGAGTTCAAGGCCAGCCTGGTCTACAGAGTGAGTTCCAGGACAGCCAGGGCTACACAGAGAAACCCTGTCTCACAAAACCAAAAAAAGAAAAAAATTCTGATAAAATTGAAAACATACAGAAAAAAACAGATAATATATATATATATATATATATATATATATATATATATATATAAGAAATTTGAGATAAAGTTGAAGACATAGGTAGAAGAAATTTCTGATAAAATTGAAGACAAGAGGGGAAGCCGAGGGGTTACAAAGCTACTCTTGGGGCTGGGGATAAAGTTCCGAGGCTGAGCTTTGCCTAGCACACCAGGGCCTTAGGCTTAATCCCCAGCACCATTGAAGGTGTGTCTATAGCAACAGGAATTCAGTAGAGCATCAGTCTTTCCCTTAAACAGCATTACCATACACGAAAAATGCATAATTAAAATAATTTTCTCATCTCTAAAGTTAAAAACAGTAATTTGTGGGTGAAAAGAACTGAGAAAGTCAAAAATAATATGGATACCATTAAATCTTAGAAATGTTAATAGCAAAGTGGCTAGAGACTAGAAAACTGTAAAAATTTTAGACTAAACAGAGAAAAATGAAAATAGTTGATTGTAGAAAGCTACTCTTATTGAATTAATTAGTCTATATGTGTTTTACTTCATGAGGAATCTAGTTTATTCTATGTCTAACAGATACAAAAGGCAGCGTTTTCAAGGTGATGTCAGTAACCCAGACTTATCGGCATTTGAAGCATTGTTTCTTATCAGCATTACAATACAACACCATTCTGTATGACTCTCTTGCTACACCACACCATAGACGTACCATAGAAAGGTACATTTCTTTTCTAATGTACCACAGTTAACCAGAAGTAGCTGAGATCTGAATGACAAAGTTTTGGAGACTGAAAGAGGCCAGTTATTACTACTATCAGCCATAAATGTTGAGCACAGAAATAAAATTGGCCACATTACACAAACATGCGAAGACAGCTAAGGTGAAGATGGACCCCAATCGCGTGGAATGACCCGAGCAGAGTGAGCAAGCTACCGGGGGAAAAAAGAACATTTCTTTTTGAACAAAAATGCAGCACAGAAACACAATATCAAAAGCCAGGGGCATAATAGCAGTAATCAAACATTTGAGGAAAAAAAATTAAAAAGGTATAGGGGCAGTGGATGGTAAAAATAATGCAGGAACAGATATACAGAGGGACTGTAGAGGTCAGGCATTCATCTGAGTCACACACAATAGTAATAATAAAAGGAAGACTCTTAGGAGAGTCATTTGCATTTGTTTTAGGGGCTCTGGAATGCTATGTTTTCCAGAAATTAAAAAAAAAAATGTAAATGACGTAAAGCCATGGCCTGGAAAACATTCTAAACTCAAATAAAATAAAAATAAGTCTGCAAACATCTGAGTGGAAAAAGAAGTTATAATTAATTTCATAAATTTCAATTAAAATATACATGACTCCATTTTCATATGTACAAGTCACTGACTAGGTGCATCTCTTGTATTTTAGGTCTGAAAAACCTTTTGAAATTAAATGATCAAATTATTTTTCTACTTTGGGAACATGAGCTACCAGGTCATGGCAAACTTGCTCCATAGGCTGCACTGAGCTGTGTGCTCCTGCTGTTGGCTATGAATGACCCACCACAAACTAATAGACTCGCTTAGAACAATGTGTGTGTGTGTGTGTGTGTGTGTGTGTGTGTGTGTGTGTTTAATTTGTTTGTTTGCTTGTTTGGAACTTGTTTGTATGGTACTCAAGTATCAAGTTGATAGATGAAGATGCTATTTTGCAATATCAAAAGTCTGGGCACACATAACTGCTATATTATTGGGAGGTAAATTATAAAGATACTCATGGATGGAAATGTTGAAAATATCAGTGGCAAGTATAATATCAACATTTTGAAGAACGTGTATTTAAGAAGGCATATTTATAAAAAGCTGGCTATTTAGAGAGCAACTATTTACTCTGTAATAACATTATTTTATTGCAATTATTTTAGAGAAAATATAAAATTAGAGATTGAAAATTACAAAAAAGAAATAAATTTTTTTGGACTGCTGAGCTAAATCAGTCATCGTAATCTCATCTCTTGGTACAGGGCTTCATATGCTGCTTTTCTTCTTTAAAAATGAAATCAGAGGAAAAAATGAGAAAAAAAAAGCTCTACGTTAAAAACTAATCTATGGTAAGTGCTTTTAATTAGAAATTGGTACCTAAAATTATTGATATTCACAGTTTTTATGATACAGTTAGACATGGTTTTGTTTGTTTTGAGACAGGGTCTCGCTATGTAAACCAGGCTGGCCTGGAACCCGGGGAGATTAACTTGCTTCTGCCTCCACAGAGCTGGACAAAAGACACATGCCAACATGCCCAGACAATTATTCTGGGTAAAGTTAGCTTTACTAACACCACCACCACCACCACCACCACCACCAACAACAACAACAACAACAACAACAACCCATTGTGTATTTCCATCCAAAAGAAGGAAAGACATCAGGGAGGGCAACGCAGGGAAATGAAAATGGAAGCAGCAAGAGCGATCCTAGATAAGAACAGACTTAAGATGCTCAGATAGCCCGACTGCTTTTTCTTATCAAACCTTGACATTGTTCAGAGAGGTTTAAGTGAGCAAGTATTGAGGATCAACTCTGGGCCTCATGTTATGCCATTCAGTATTGACATATAGTATTAGACGTATTGATAATTTACAGTCTTGGTGATATTACTACTTTACTAGATTTACCTGGGAAGGAAAACGAACTCTTATTAAAGTAAACTTTATTCTACTTTTTCTTCCCTCTTTCCTGGATAATTAATGGATGGGTGAGGTTGGGCGAGAGGTTGAGGAATGAACGGGAAGATCAAATGGGGAGACAGAGGGTAAGGTAGGGAAGGGAGGGACTATAGGGATGGAGAGCTAACACTAGCGGTCATCTGAGGGATTGTAAGAAACCCTAATACAGTAGAAGGTTATATACACATATAAAAGCATCTAAACAGAATCACCAAGACACACAGGCAAGGAAGTGCCAACTATAAATCTTTTTCTTCCAAAGGAAACCTCCGATGCTTGAAATGTTACATTTAATTGAGTTGATAGCCAAATGGGGAGCCATGGAAATCTGCAAATAACCCATCCTATTGCCAATGCTATTGGTTGCTCTCCACACACTCTTGGTCAGGCCTTATAGCCAAAGACAACAACATTTACATAACTCATTGAGCCCAGGGAAGTAGAAAGAATTCCTCTCTAGAGCCTTCACCTGTACTGACAAGTGTTCATAGTTCTACAAAGTACTCTGTACACTATGGAGAAGAAAGCTAGCCACCAGCCCAGATGCAAACCATGTGATCTACGATGGCGACCTGCTTGGAAGAGGCTGCTACGACAGTGGCACAAAGCTTGTGGGTGTGACCAACCACTGCCTCGTTAGATTTAAGGACCACTCCATTTGGTGGATCCCAACCTTAACTGTGCTTGGTTGACCACAATTCTGAGACTAGATAGGCCATTAGCCTAAGGGAAAACCAAATACTACTGTTCTGCTAAGGCCGTGGTCCCTAACCGTCCTAATGCTGCAACCCTTTAAAACAGTTCTTCATGTTGTGCTGACCCACAACCACAAAATTCTTTTTGTTGCTACTTCCTAACTGTAAATTTGCTACTGCTATGAATTGTAATGTAAATATCTGACATGTGATCCCTGTGAAAGGGTCATTTGATTCTCAAAGGGGTCGTGACCTACAGGTTAAGAACCACTGGGCTAAAGGAAAGCACACACGCAAGAACCCCCAATGGCATTCTGCTCTACTCATAGATCAGAGTCTTGCTTCAGCCAGCATCAGAGAAGCTTCCTCCTGATGCAGGAGGAATAGATGCAGACAAAAAGCAGGAACCCACGGCAGGATTACGTTCACAGTGAGAGACCTGGGAATGCTCAGTCCTAAACGGGCTGTGTCTATCAAGTCGCTACTCTCGTGGCTCGGGGAAGTCTATGGAAGAAAAGGAGAGAGCCAATAGGGGTGGAACACGTGGAGGAAAGAAGGACTTGTAAACACTGCAGGACGGATGCACATACGAAGCCCCAGAGACCGTGGTCTGAGCCAGACCAAGTCTCAGCACTGAGACAGAAAGTAGACACAGCTCCCGTCCCTAATCCAGCAGGAATCCCCAGTTGATAACCTCCTGAAAAGAAGAAATTAGTTTTCTTTAGCAAATCCTCACTGGGTATACAAACCACACTTAAGAGCAGGCCCCATGCCCAGCACTAGATGGCCAGCACAAAACAAACCCAGTGGTGTTTTTGGAGGATTTTTGTCTCTTAATGCTTTATCTATGCTTTTTGTTTGTTTGTTTTACCTTACAGGTCTTTTACTTACATATTATGTTTACCAGTTTTGTGTTTTTGTGGATTATTATTATTATTATTATTATTATTATTATTATTTTATGTCTGCTTGTTTTTTAATGAGAGATAGAAAGGACAAGTGTGGACTTGGGGGGGTGAGAAAATGTGGGGACTGTGGGGAGTCTGGGGAGGGCAAATTATAATAAGAACACATTATATGAAAAAATCTTTCAATAAAATTTTTTTAAAGTAAAATTTAATACCATAGTGTATAAAAGCTATGGCGGCCAGCTGTGAGGCAGAAGTGCAATGGCAGGAACTGTGTGGTAAGCACACGTGTAGAAGCCGAGCTGTGTGGAAAGTCGAGTGACCAATGGCAGGCTGCAGTGCGTCTGCACACATGTGATCAGGGCAGGGCATCTAGGAGACACAGCAGAAACCAGGTGTGAGCAGAGGTCGGACCCTCAGGACACAGATGGTCCAAGCAGGCCGTTTGTTTAGGAGGGAAGGAGAGGACTTGTGCTTCAGGTGATGGGGAAGGCTGGGCTATGCATTTGGAAAAGCAATATGAAGAGTCTTCTGCCCGGATTGCAAGAGAGTGCCCAGCACATTCAGGTAGACTTATAGGTTATGCAGCTGTACAAGTGGCTGATTTGTCCACAATGCGGCTTTCAAACTCTAGCTTAAAGATTTTTCTATTACTCTAGAAATAGTGTAATAGATCTGGGGACTTTTGCAGAAAAACTAGAAAAGTGATCTTAATTTCGTGAGCCCTGTAACAATACGTGGCAAGCAGTTTCCATTTTTTTTTTTTTTATTTCAGAGTTAGAGGCTAATTTCAAACTTCCCTTTCTTGATTTCCTAATCAAAGGAAACGGTAAATCATCACAGCTAAAAAAAAGGCCAGCAGGGCTGGCCTGATTGTCCAGGCTTAGGCCACCACCAGCCCTATTTGCCTCCTTTCGAAATCTCCTTCTACTTTAAAATTAGGGTCTGCTTGCTGCCTCTCCTATACCCGTTTCCTTCTGATCCACCTTTTTGCCCTCTTTTCTGCTAGCATATATGTGAGAAGGGGCACTTTCTGTCTTTGCTTTAGAAGCTGCTAAGAGAGAGTTTCAGGGACAACGCCCAGTGACTGTCTTTTCTCCACTTACCTTAGGAACCTTGGCCCCCTGGAGCACCAACTTTCAGAGAGCTAATAAAAGAAAAGCCAGAAAAAAAAAACCAACAAACCAAAACCAAAAACAACAACAAAACCTTTCCCACCTGATCACCTAATTGTGAGAGGACAGTCTTTCCTGGTGTGACACAACCTGGTGTGACAAGTGTAAAGCCTGCAGGTGGGATTTCCGTACCTGACCGCCATGTTATTCATCCACTGTAGACATGGCACTGATGCTTCAAGCTGCTCAGGCTGGAGTAAGTGGGGTCTTACAAGAACATGTCTGCATGTCTGCCTTGATTATTGAAGAGAGAAAACTCAGAGCGTACAGACTGCCCGTTTCCCAAGCAGGGTGGGAAGGCGGAAGGCTTAGAATCCTGAATGGCTGCCATAGGTGAAAACCGCGAGCTGTTCTGCATGTAACAAGGAGAATGAACGTGGATGCAGTGGAGGGGTGAGTCAGAGCGTGTGCTCAAGAGCCTGACCTGGAGAGAAAGCTGAAACCAGGCCAAAAGCAACTGTCTAGAACCTTGTCCTAGAACCTTCACTACAGAGCTTCTCCAATCCTTGAATGAAAACACAATAGCCTCTAACAGCAACTATTAGAGAATTTGGTGGAAAATACCAGAGTTAGAACCAAAGATGGTAGTAGTATTAAACCAGTTGCTTTAAACACAGCTGAAGGCTGCCATTTGCATCTGTGAATTTCCAAACTGAAGATTGGATATATAAAATATATATGATATATGATTATGTCATATATTGTGTATTGTATATTGTACATTATATGTGTGTAATATATAATTATACATACTATTTATAAAAACAAATATAGCATATATAGTATATATTATTATATATTATTTCCAATATTTTCTGTTATAGATAGGGAATGTATTTATATATATATATATATGTGTGTGTGTGTGTGTGTGTGTGTGTGTGTGTGTCTGTATGTTATAAATAGGTGATATATATGTAGTCTATCAATAACAGAATATATTGAAAATAATATGTATTATATATACATAATATATATATAGAGAGAGATTTCCTTCTGTCTGTTTCCCTTCCTTCCTTCCTTCCTTGCTTCCTTGCTTCCTTCCTTCCTTCCTTCCTTCCTTCCTCTGTCCATCCCTCCTTTCTTCCTTTTTCCTTTTTTTCTTCCATTTTCCTTACTTCCTTAGACTTTTTCACCCCACCACTAGTAGCTCTCTTTGTGAACTCCCCCAAGTGCTGGTATTCTGCACTAGCCTTTGTGCTAGCCTGCCTCGGTTGAGTAGTGCAGATGGACGTGATCAGAATCTATCAAGAAGGGAGAGGCCGTTCAGTACAGCTCTGGATCCCCAGCGCTTTAGAGAAGAGGAGCGGAGAACTCACGATCTGCGCTGACAGGAGACGCCTGTTGGTCAGCTCCATGGCTTCAATGTTGAGGGTCTCATCTATTTCTTTGTTGCAATCTGGACATTTCACCTTCTGATGCTCTGTTGTTTCTTCTTGGCTCAACTAACAAAGCCAATGAAGAGAAGCAAAAATGTATAAATAATTATTTATATATTGTTTAGCTTAACAGTCTAGTATCTCCCATTGACTTGCCTTGGAAAGTTACAGAATCTGGTAGATATATAAAGATAGTCAATTGCTCCTCATTTGTTTAAGTGTCCTCACTATCTGCTCAGTTCTATTAAGAGATGAAATGATTGACTGGTGGTGGGAAGGATTTATTCTTTTCTCTCTCTATGGAATTATGGAATGCTTGTAAAAGCTAAAACATATTCAGTCACACTTTGAGTTAGTGGTCCTATGTGGTTCCCCGACAGCCTCAGCATCACTTGCTGGGAATGTGCACGTTGGCCCCACCCACTGTGTCAGAACTGGGGAGAGGTGGGTAGCCACCACTGTGTCTGCTGCCCTCAGAGTCTGGTGATTACTGGTTTAAATGAATCATTCAAGGCAGAAAAAAACCAAAGCGAACATGTATTAAAGAGACACAAATGTGGAAATTTTGCCAATGAGAGAAACTGAAGCTTAGAGAAAACCATTTGCTCAAGAGGACAGAACAGACCTAGGGATACAGCTACAGACGTATAATTCCACTCACAAGGGAGACTGAGTCAGGGCCATTATAGACACCTCGTGCGACTTAGCTTTGCTTAGTGCAAGGCTCCTGCTTCTGTCTACTGCCTTTTAAAAAAAAGTGATTAATTAAAGGCTAGAAGGCTAGGTCGTCTGAGTGTGAGGCCCCAGTCCTATCTATAACAGAGCAATCATGACAGCGCTCCACCACAAAGAGGACAATGTTGGCACTTGATCATCTGCTTTTGAAACTAATCAAGTGTGGCCAGGGGACTTCCTTACGACTTACAGATGGAGAGTGGGGTGAAATGCCTGGTGTCACACCGTGCATCAGATGCTCAGGTGGGGGTGGGGGATCAGGGAGCTCAACCGTGCTCCAGACAATCCTGATGCAGACAGGTCAGAAACTGAATGAACTCAGTATTTGTCTAAGGAGACATTCCAGTTGGATTCCTGGACAGGACTCGGTTCTGAATCACCAGCTATCTCTCCAAACACAGATTATGAATATGAAATGGTCTTGGAATCTTACTTCCTTAGAGACCAAACCTCTGCACTCCTCAAAACAGGCCCCTCACATAATGTGACCCAGACAAAGACCACAATCAAAAGCTGCACAGCACAGGACATAGAAAGACAACAATGGCCTTGGGAAGACCCGGGGATGCTTTACCCTTTCCCGCAGGGCAGCGAGACTCAGGGCTATGGTGAGTACTGCTGTGTTTTTTTCAGTCAGCTTCTCATTTTGCCCAGGCTGATGTCCTGAGTGCTTTGAAATGGCTAAGTCTGATCTGAGAGATTCTTAAGTATTACTCAGAGAAAAAAAAGTGCTATTTCAAACACAGATAAACTTTTGGGGCTGACCTTGTCCTCTATTTTATAGAAAATGCACCTAAAGATACACTAGCTTGTAGCCAGTGCTTAGCACACATGATAACCTAAAAAAATTATGGATAAACAAATGATTGTAAGACCATTTTCAGTCCTGATCTTGTGAACAGAGGATGCTCTCTGAGGCTTGTATTATGCTGGCGAGGATGTGGAGAAAGAGGAACACTCCTCCACCGTTGGTGGGATTGCAAAATGGTAAAACCGCTCTGGAAATCAGTGTGGCGGTTCCCCAGAAAATTGAGCATGTTCCTTCCAGAGGACCCTGGCATACCACTCCTGGGCATATACCCAGAGGATTCCCCTGCATACAATAAAGACACATGCTCCACTATGTTTATAGCAGCCTTGTTTATAATAGCCAGAAATTGGAAGGAGCCCAAATATCCCTCAAAGGAGGAATGGATACAGAAAATGTGGTATATTTATACAATGGAATACTACTCAGCAATTAAAAATAATGAATTCATGCAATTTGTAGGTGAATGGTTAGACCTGGAAAATATCATCCTGAGTGAGCTAACCCAATCACAAAAGAATACACATGAAATGCAATCACTGGTAAGTGGATATTAATGAGCCCAGAAGCCCTAAATACTCAAGGCACAATTAGCAAGTCAAATGATTCCCAAGAAGAAAGGAGAGGACCCTGGGCCTGGAAAGATTGGATCCAGTTTTGTAGAGAAACTGTGGGGGGAGGGGGAATGATTGGGGAATAGTTGGGGGGGGAGAGGAACTATGGGACATAGGGAGGGGGGAACTGGGAAAGGGGAAAGCCTTTGGAATGTAAACATAGAATATAGAAAAAAAAGGCAATGCCAATTTGTTGCTCTCTCCTTTTAATTTACACGTGTGTCTTATGACTTCAGATTGGTTGAGATTTCTACTTTGTCATGCAATAACCACAGTATTAAGATGTTCTCATTATTTCTTTATTGCAGAAAATAGTGACCAATATACCTCTCTATGATTTAAAAATTATGAATGTTTTCTATTTGAATGAACACTTATGCTTTAATCTACATTTAATGGCATTCATATTTATTTACTCTAGTGGAATAGAAAACTATTTTATGCTTACTGCATATGGATTTTGAAGTATAATCGCATTATCAACCATGTTCCAGTCAGCATTAGCAAGATCTTTGTCAAATTTGAGTGCCGTGGCTGTAGATTTGGTTAGCTCTTGAAAGTGTTGGAATGTATAATAAACCGATTTATATTTTGTTGATGTGACATCACGAAGACCTTAGGGCAAAGAACACATTGTACAAACAACAGAAAGACATAATTTTTGTATGCAAGTTATAAAATATCCTTTTGTTCTTTATTTACCAACACTAATCATTTGTGTGTGTGTGTGTGTGTGTGTGTGTGTGGTGTGCATGTGTGCAGGTATACTTCTCTTGTGTGGTTGTATGTAGAGACCACAGGTTGACATTTATAGGCCTTTTTCAATCGTCCTTTTCTGAGTTTTGGAGGCAGGGTCCCTAACTGAACCTGGAGCTGGCTGTGTGGGCCATAGTGACTGGTCAGTGAGCAGGATCCTGGAATATGCTTGTGTGTGTCTCTCTGTGCTAGGGTTATAGGTGTATGTCACCACATCTGGCTTTTTTTTATTTATTTATTTTTTGGCTTGGGTTCTAGGGATCCAGTCTCACACCTTTATATTTATGCAGTGCATGCTTTATCCACTGATCCATCTCCCTGTGCTACCAGTAAGTATGCTTATGTTTAAACATTAAAGATTCTACATACACTCTGTAATGGCAATAATGCGAGCAGTTCAAGGCTTTGTACTTGCAGACATCCTTTTAAGATGTAGATGTAAGAGCAATACTGCATATTTATTGAATGCTTACTACATGCTAGGGAAAGATGACTCAGCATTTTGTATTCACTATTTTCTATCTATCTACTGGTCTATTTTATTTATCTATATTTATTTACTTTCAGGGTGAGTCTTTTCTCCCAGTTTTCTAAATGAGGAAGCAGTACTGTTTGCAATTTGATGTTTTTCGTCTTTTGGGCTTGTGCTACTGTGGCCTTGAGCTTACAGAAGGTCTAACTTTCATCTTCCACATGTGGGAGCTCCAGTTCATCATGTTAGAACTTATGCTGATGGCTCTCTCATTTCTCAGACATTCACACTGAAGTTCTTGAAATGCAATGTCCATAATCGTACAGGCAAGGAAGCACATCCGATGTATTCCCTGCCCTACTCCCTGAGGGTCACGTCCCTCTATTCTTCTGTCCTTGAACGCACAGCCTCTAGTTTCCTTAGGAAAGCAGCCCCTGTCATTGTCTGTATTTTATTTTGCACATAGCTTATTTATTTTAGTGTACCTGTCAGTCTCACAAATTCATTTGACTTATTTACAGCTTGTTTTTCTTTATTCCAGTGTGAACTCTGCCAGCTTAGAAATCTTACCTGTCTTCAGAATGTAATACTTCTTACAATAGTATCTACTATCTACAGCATCCTTACTAAAAAGTTTTCTGAATAATTGGATGAACTTATACTACTTTTTAACTATACTAGGATAACATAAAAATCTTTTAAAAACAAGTCTACTAGCCAGAATGATTTATACACTTTATATACCGATTTAATTTCTTCTTCAATTAGGAAACACTGTGACTGACTTGTAGAGCTACATTTTCTTATCAGCTCTTTTTAGAGTATTTGGAATAATATTTTTTCTCTCATTAGGACTTACCTAGTTTAGTAACTGCCATTGGCAAAATAAATCTATTGACAATCAGGGTAATTACACATACTGACACTCCATGAAATAATATCTAGAATTGAAAAATATATTAAGTAAGTATACAGGGTTATTTATTACAATGTATTCTGTAGTATAAATAGGTTGTTATATGCTAACAGATGATTGTAGCAAGTAAGGAAATTGGGTACCAGGCATGAAAGAAGTGGTGTGGTGATTCACTATATTCTTGCCCACATGCACCTTCAGCCATGTTTTAAGAAAAAAAATAAGCAGTTTCAGGATTGTGTCTTCCCTCTAGGGGTCTGCAGATTTCTTTGTAATAATCTCACCTTAACATGCAACAAAGGGAGAAACATCCTCGTATGTTCGGTTAGGACATTACTTAGACATCCTTACCTGACAAATGTTTTTGCTTTCTAGAATTGTTAAAGGTAAGCATAGAGAGCGATACAAGGAAATAGAGCTAATTATCATCTATCTCCTCAAATGAATGGATTCTAGAATAAATAAACAACCGAGAGTATGTCTTGCAACTGCTGCTGCTTAAACTGACTTAGAGTTCTTAATTCATCATCCTCTGAAATCCATTAGACCTGTGTAGGCATCTGGGAGTTTCTAGCTGGTAGGGGGATGAAAATTATTTGATTTTTCAGCCCTGCAGCCTCCAGTCCTCTCTTGGCTCTTGGTATAAGGGAGTTCACAACTCTTTTGGAATGAACAGACCACAAACCAAGAACTCCCCCCCCCCCCACACGCCGTACGCTCCTCACCCTCCCTTCTCCCGGAAGCTCGCATTACAAAATCAATGCTGGACAGCACTGCCATCAAACACCCAAATAAGAAAACATAGCTTTCCTTACTTGAGACCTTTCCCTCTCGGAACCAAGAGAAACGTCCGAGTAGGCGAGCAGGAGGGCCATATTTATGTTCGGTGTTCCTTTCATTTCACTCCAGACCATGATGAACGCCCAGCGCCAGCTGAACCCGTGACCAAGTCGAGACAAAATGGGGCTCATTAGCAGAAAGACCAAAAGTCTGGAAAACAAAATGAGTTTTTTAAGTCTTTAAGTTATTTTTGTTGTAGACATGTCTTTCTGTTTTATTTTACTGTATTCACAGCGAGCCATCTTTTACACACTATTGTGGCTCCAAAGGAAGGTGTGTGTGTGTCTTAGAGACACACAATGACCGGCTCTTTGCACTGCTGAGCTGCTAGGGTAATCTCACATCACATGTGGGCGGTGCTTCTCTAAGCGGAAGATGAAGGTAACCTCAAGGCCACACTAAGGAGTGGCAAGCAGAAGATGTCCTCCCTTTCTTTTGCTTTGCAGATTTTCATCTTGCTCATGTCATCTGTATTGTTCAGTTCTCTTCCATGCCCCATGTCATCCCTGTTATACCAATTTTGTATCATCAATTGGGATAAATATTTGCAAGGAGTTGATTGATATCAACAAACTAACTGACTGGGCTAGAGGGAAGCAGAATTTTAACTCTTTGAGTGATGCATGAAGCTCCAGTTATGGCTTCCTTTCTTAGTGTGCGTCTCCTTTTGATGCAGACTCTTCTGCCTTTTAAGCATAGAATAAAGGAACTGCAAACATTAATGGGGGGAGGATTTACAAGGAGGGTTTAACTCTAAATTTTTAAAGAGCTGTTTCCATTTCAAGTCTTGAATTCAGAGAAATTATAACATAATATTGGGCAAAAATTATAAGGCACAATTTCTCCTGTTAGGTAAAGTTTCTGCCCTTGTACAAAGATAGAAAATACTGAGTGAAATATGCCAAATATTAATAGTAGTTGCTTCTTAGTAATTTTGGTAGATTATGAACTTTTTATATTCAGAAATTTTACAGAGTATTTACGTTGCTCTCTAATTCATTCAAAATCTATCTGATAAAACTCCTGGGCATTACTTTGCCAATGACCACTTGAGAAGTTTAGATCAACTAACTGTTCGGGCTGAGGTATAAAATCATTTTTCTTTTATAAAACATTTTTTCAGATAATTTCCTATACACACATTTCACATGGTATTCTTACCTTAAAACAATCAGTGTGAAGTAGATGTTTAATGAATAATATACATCAGAAAATGATATATATAAATATGTGTGTGCAGGGATTAGAAGTCCAATGAAAGTGAACACCATAAGAAACCCAACAAAGGACAGGCAGTTCCAGAATCTGCAATTTTTGAGAAGAATAAAATATAGTTCCAGTTAACTTACACGTTTACTATAAAGCTTACCTATGTGAAACATTATGCAATAGTCAATGAAATAGAAATGAAGTAGGAATTTATCAATACTTAATATATGCTAAAAGTAAACAGTTAAGAAAAGAACACTAATGCAGGTAAACATGTGATTACAAAGCAATTTAAAGTACTTTGTGTAAATTAGTAACTTTCTTTCTTCTATTGAGTCTGAAAGAAATACCTAGGTTGCAGTTAAATGCAACAGGACATACCAGAGTAACTGAACTCCCAGACACCATGGGTCATGTAACTTGAAAACACTGATAACAAGAATTCATTTATTAATAAAAATTTATTTAAGCCCTAAAAATCACTAATAATAAAATGTTAACTGATAGAATGTGGCGGTGATAGAAGGCAGTGAATGGTAGACGTTAGTCCGGAAGTGTCAGGTGACAAAAATCCCAAGTTGGCCATGAAAATGCCTAAGTTCATAGGTAAAGGAGATAAAAAGCCTTACAGTAGTTTCAGTGGCTTAGATAAGAAGGAACTGAGTCTCTGATAAGATGGGTGTGGCAGTTACCAGCGATAGTATCAGTGATTTGGCTGAGGAATTGTGAGAAATGGGGGACTAGAGAGAAAGAAAAAAGATGGAAAGTAGAGATGCCTTCTCTTTCAGAACAGTGGCATGAGTCTTTTCTAGGTTGTTGAAGTAAGAAAGACTTACCACTATCATCTTAGGTTTCTACCACATTGAATAGGGCCTGATGTGTGTTATATTTTAAATAGATTCATGGAGCTGAGATAATATAGTAGTTATTTATCATGTCTGTGGAATAATTGGCTCAGGTAAGGCGGTAGGCAGTACACAGGAGGGGGTGGGGGAGAAGGTTTGGAATCCAAAAGCCAGCAGCACTTATGTTTATCAACAGCACTAGGGATAATGGTAATTGCTGGAGTCATAAAGATATGATAACCAAAATCTTCACTGAAAGGGTGAGGGGTGAAAATATACCCAATGTAAATGCAAAATTTTGTGTAAAATTATGCATCAATGAAGGCTACAAAAAAATTCCAGGCTATTTTAGCTATCAGTGTTTTACTCACACCACACAGATACAACTATTGTATGTTCACAGCTTCCAGTGTATAACACAAAGTCAGAAAAGGAGAGCCACTCACTCAAGGAGAAATGCTTCAACTCCTGGTTTAAAACTTGTAGAACTTAGAAAAAGTCCTATGGTGGCCAGAGTAAATATTCCAGACATCCCAACGAGTTCACCTAATTTTAGAATGAACAACAACACAAGGATCAACTTCAATGGTAACACAATCTCTACCGGGTGTGAAAATTTCAGATATCATGGCTTTAAAGAGAAGTTACCCAACTTAGTTTCATCTAGAAAACATTACAAGTTATTACTGCTGCTCATAGTTTCTCAGATACACACCCTATTGTGTAGACAATATGTGATGTATGTCCTTATATTACTTTGGCTTCATACAGCAGTTCAAAAATCTCTTCATCTATCCCAGTGAGGCTAAAAATCCTTGACATACTAATTGCTTCAAAGGAGTGCTTGATACATGAATTAAAAGTTAAAGGGGTTACCTGTTGAATTCTTTAAGGACCAACAGGTTTCATATACCTTCTGTTTGGAAGATAGTACAAGAGGTATATTTTGTGGTAGAATTAGGAACTGGGGACAACAAAGTCCCCGTATGGATCTCTTCCTACTTTATTTTATTTTTTGGTGCACTTAGTATAGAAGCACTGAACAGTATAGAAAACTGTCAATTTTTTTTTTTTTTTGGTTTTTTGAGACAGGGTTTCTCTGTGTAGTCATGGCTGTCCTGGAACTCACTCTGTAGACCAGGCTGGCCTCGAACTCAGAAATCCGCCTGCCTCTGCCTCCCAAGTGCTGGGATTACAGGCATGCGCCACCACGCCCGGCAATTTTTTTTTTAAAGTAGATTATATTCCTGTAAAAACTTACATGTTACAACACAAAGAGAAGATTTGTAATCCCACTCCTAAGACTGAAGATATAACTATAAAGAATTTTTTGGTAACTAGGTGTGATGGTGCGAATATGCAATCCCAGCCCTGGGGGGCAGAGGCGGAGGTGGAGGTGGAGATGGAGGCAGAGGCAGAGGCAGAGACAGAGGCAGAGGCAGAGGTGGAGGAGCTCCATGAGTTCAAAGCCAGCTTGGCCTGCACAGCAGTTTCCAGGTCAGCTGTGTCTACATAGTGAGCTGCTGCCTCAAAACCAAGTCCCAAATCAAAACAACAAAAGTAAAACAATAACTAAAATGAAGGATTTTTTAACGGTAATTTATTTTAGGATGAACATTAAATTTTCCTGGAAAGAAATAATTTGGTAAGCTATGGACTAAGGGATGAGAGCCAAGAAACAGCTGCTAGCATACACACATGCTCAGTAAATATTCACATTGAAGACAAACAGCAGAAATGAGGTGGGAAAGATGAGGACACCAGGAACCAGGGAGTCATCAGACCCGACAGAATCGTGAGTATGACTTTGTCGTGAGTTTTCCAGAAGTGACAGTGCATTTAGGCAAAACTAAGGAGGTCGTGAAGAAGGAAATGCTGGTCAGGTTCAAGGAGTCCTGAGGTGTTTGAGTTTGCAAAGAAGTTTTGTAGATTTGGAGATTTAAAATGATTGAGTCTGAGTTCTTTTTAGGAGAAATCCTTTGCTCGGCAAACTCCCGTAAATCTGTCAATACACATAGCCACACTGTGTTACTCTGAAATGGGATTGCACAGCAGTACAGATCTATGAAAGACTCCCTCTTGATCTAATCAATAAATACAATATGTGTTCTTAAAGTTAAGAAATATCCTGGATAAACCACTCTCGCCTAAGTTCCTCACACGTATACATTTGCCTCAATTCTGGGCCACTTTGTCTATTTGATTTACTTAGGAATTTTGTATTTCAAGAACTACATCTTAACTGCTGTAGACTTAGCAAATGCTTTGAAATGTGTCTAATAGGGAATGTTCTTCCCATAAAGTACATGCTTCTAAACAGAAGTCTTTCTCCATTGTAATTTATTCAAATCCTATAAATATCAGTAACCTTTGTATTTTTCTGTGTAAATCCAGGCTCCTTTATATAGTTTATAAAATTTTGCCAATGTAAAATCATCAGAATTTCCAGATATGGAGGGCTTAGATCAGGGTTTCTCAACCTGTGGATCACAACTCCCTGGGGGAGTCATAGATCAGATATCCTGCATATCAGATATTTCATCACAATTTATAACAGTAGCAAACTTACAGTTATGAAATAGCAACAAAAATAATTTTATGGTTGGGGGCCACCACAGTGTGGGAAACTGTATTAGAGGGTTGCAGCATTAGCAAGGTTGAGAACCACTGTCTCAGCAAATTATATGCAGTCTGTTCTGGTGAGAAAGGTTCTCCCTCGACCTTGTAAGCTAAGCAGTTAACTCATTTATACACTCATTTGTACAATTAGTTATGAAACTCTTTCTTTAGAAGGGGGCCCAATAAAGTATGATTACAATTGTGGCTTTGTCCAATCCTCCTCCTTTTATAATAGTATTGGCTTTCTACACCTGGGTATATTGTTCTCTGTGTACAGGAATTCACATATTTGGCACAGTATTTGAACAAAAATATTCTACTTGAAAAAAATTCACAAACGTTTTCATTGTTATCTGTTCTTTGAGGATGTTTTTACATCTACCCCTTCTATATATGTTAGTGTAAAGCATGAGCCCTCCTACTTACAAACATAGAAGATGAGGTATAGAACTGAGAAGATGAAAGTGATGTGGTTGACATCATCACCAAAGATGGTCGCCATCCATAACTGAATCACTTTTGTAATTATGATTCCCGTAAAGAAACTTTCAACAATATATGACCAAGCTGTAGACATAACCTTATGGGCTGCAAAAAAATAAACAAAACCATTCATAGGGCTCACTCGGCCTTTGTGTTAAATGATGTTCTACTCAATTTTTCATTCTATCATGGTTAAAGTTAACTCTGTTAAAATGAACATCAGAGTACAAGCATCTCTTGAGAATACTGAGTTCACTGGACTATATGTTAGTGCTGTTTGTAGTTTCTTAAGGACCCTTCCTTAAGGAGCATATATTGGTATAATTAAGGATTAATTTATACCAATGGTCCATAGGAGTGTGTATTCTTCACATATTCAACAACATTTATTAAGTTTTTTATTTTTAATTAATTTTTTCTAAGTAAATGAAAACAACCTGCCTCAGTCTGTATAGTGTTACTTGTAGGAAGGGTTTGTAGGGAGGAAAGTGAAGGAGAAAATGATGTAACTGCATCATAATCTCAAAGATAAAGAAACAATTTAAAACATTATTCTTTTATTATTTAATGTGGAAGTATGTTTTGTTAACATATGTCTGCGCTTTATGTGTGTACCTAGTACCTGAGTTTGTCAGGAGAGGGTGTTGTATCTCTTGAAACTAGAGTTACAAATGGTTGTGAACCAACAAGTGGGTTCTGGGAACAAAACCTAGGTCCTCTGGAAGAACTGTCAGTGTTCTTAACCAATGAGCTACCCTACGGACCCATATCCATCATTTCTTTGTTTTTACAGATGTCATTTGGCTAGGTTTCAATAGAGCTGACATCTTATTGTGTGCCTTGTTTGTATTTCCAGGATAACTGATGACATTTATGGCTGATGCGTATCATATCAGTCCCTCATAGTTTCCCTTTAGGATGGACTGCAACCTTCTGCGACCACAAGCCAAAATCGCTATTTCCACACATGCATTGTTCATAATACAGAAATATTTGGCAGGGGAATACAGAAGTAAATAAAACATGGTCTCTGTGCAGCCAATCCCATATTCTTTTGGTCTGTCACACAACAGACTAGTAACTTTTTATTGTTGGACAGTGTGTTTGTTTGTCTTCTTTTCCTGAAGGCAGTTCCTCATTATATATTTCTACATGTAATGCTTTGTGTTTCTCTGACTTCTCCTTAAGTTCTAAAGACAGTTTTCCTCCTATTTTACTGTTTATTGTTGTTGATGAGTTTTCTTTGGCTTGCCTGTCTCAGCCCAAGCAGGAAGCGGATTCAACATGTAGCTAAGGCATCTAACACCTGATCCGCCTCTACCTCCCGTGTGCTGGCTGATTGTGGGAAGAGAATCTGGAGATGGTAGTCTGGTGTGGCCACATGGGGGAAAGAGGGTTCCTTTGTAAATGTTGTCTCTAATAATCCTTTGGTAGGTAGGGTATCGTCAATATGGCAGAGGTGGCTTGGATTCCTTCCCACCTGGAATCATTCCTTTGGAAGGAAGGAAGGAAGGAAGGAAGGAAGGAAGGAAGGAAGGAAGGAAGGAAGGAAGGAAGGAATCTTTGATCTGTCCAGTAGAAAGAGGAATATCTCTGGGGATAGCTAGAGTATCACAGGAGAACTCTGAATTCACTTGAGTTCTAAACATGCTGCTTAGTCTAGCACCACCTGTTACTGGAAAAAAGAAAAAGGAGACAATTAGGGCTGTAGAGGCGGCTCAGCGGCTAAGAGCACTGACCTTTCTTCCAGAGGACCTGTGTTCAATTCCCAGCACCTACATGACAGCTTGCAACTGTCTGTAACCCCAGTTCTAGAGGACCTGATACCCTTACACAAACATGTATGCAGGGAAAATGCCACTGTACAAAAAAAATGAAAATAAGTAAATTATTAAGAACAAGGTTATGGTTTGTGAAACTGGGTCTGAGGCCCTCTGTAGCTTTACCCTAGTGTAGGAGGAGGTGGTTTGAATGAGAATGTCCCCCCAATAGGCTCAAGTAGTTGAATGTTTACTCACTAATTAGTGCCCAAGCCACCATGACCTGGGTAAATAGTCACTGGAGAAGGTACAAATGCCGATATCATAAAAGGCAACTACTGGCTTATCTTCTAAGCTGTCTTGTTTATTTGGCTTTTGTTGGGGTACACAGAAAAAGCAAAACAACAGCAGCAGCACCAAGAAGATACCATCACCTCACTGTCTGCATTATGCCTGTTGAAGGCTGCTCTCCCAAATGTCCCCATGGAAATTTCACCCCAGCCCACAGCAGAATCACAGTGACAGTGAGAAAGCAATGCTATGTACAGGTCAAGTCACCCTGCCAATACTTGCTACTTTCTATAAGCATATAGAAATTAATTTATATTAATGAACAACATTCATGAGCACTTTAAGAAAGCAATCCACCTTTTAAGATGTTAGAGAAATATCCTTACCTAGGGTATGGTTCACATTCTTTGTCTTGAAGCTGATTTGCACAACACCACTATATATAACTAAGGATATCACTGAGGTCAGTAGACTCTCTCCATTAATTAAATTTGTGAGGCTTCTAGAAAGACCTACACATGTCAAAGAAGATAAAGATGCATCAGCATTAAAGAATAAAACTGTATTAGCATGTGTTAACCACAGCTTCTCATCCTCTCAACACTCTTCCCCCAGTCCCCACCTTTTGTGGATTTCTCCAGTCTAACAGTTTTCTACCCAAAACACACACACATTTTTATGACAGGGAGAATCTAATTCTGGACCTATTCTTAGCTGTGAATTTTTGTCACCTAAACTATCATCATGTTGGAAAAAAAAACAAGTAATTTATTTACTTATCAACTCTAAGTCTCTACTGTTATAATCAAATACTAAATTAACTACAGTCCATTATGTTTAGGTAATGAACAGATTTTGCTTTAAGCCACCACAATTAGGGTGTTCATTGTCAGCAAAATCTACCATTGTATAATTACTCCAGTTCATAAAATACAATTGTTAAGCAAGCAGGATTATTTGAAAATTAATAACAAATTCGGAATCAAGGAAGAAAACAAAAACAACAAAAACAAAAACAAACCTCAAGAAGACCATGTAAGCCTTGTTTATAATAGCCAGAAATTGGAAGGAGCCCAAATATCCCTCAAAGGAGGAATGGATACAGAAAATGTGGTATATTTATACAATGGAATACTACTCAGCAATTAAAAATAATGAATTCATGCAATTTGTAGGTAAATGGTTAGACCTGGAAAATATCATCCTGAGTGAATTAACCCAATCACAAAAGAATGCACATGAAATGCAATCACTGATAAGTGGATATTAATGAGCCCAGAAGCCCTAAATACTCAAGACACAAATAGCAAGTCAAATGATTCCCAAGAAGAAGAAAGGAGAGGACCCTGGGCATGTAAAGATTGCATCCAGTTTAATAAAGAAACCGAGGGGGGAGGGGGAATGATTGGGGAATAGTTGGGGGGGAGAGGAACTATGGGAACTATGGTGGGTGGGAACTGGGAAAGGGGAAAGCCTTTGGATGTAAACATAGAATATAGAAAATAAAAATTAAAAAAAAAAGAAGACCATGTAACTGTATGTCCTGTATGGGCTGCACTGGACACCTTAGGCAGATTGGTTTCTTGTGAATAATGAACAACTATATATAACTTATACAAGTACATAAACAGAAATTATATTCATAGAGTTTAGAAATACTTAGAAGATAGAGACACAATGCACTCAGTATACCACTGTATACAAGCACGAGGACCTGATGCGGATCCCCTGAGTCCATGTGAAAAGCTGGCCATCTGCACCTGTAACCCGAGTACTAAGAAAGTAAAGGGAAACATCCAGGCCCTTGGCTCCCTCCCGGCCAAGCCAAACTTGTGAGCTTCCATAGTGAAAGATTCTGACTCAAACTTGGGGAAAGAAAATCAGGAGGATGATTTCTGAGGTTCTTCTCAGCCCTCACAGGCACATGCCCACTTGTGCCTCAACTTCACTTACCCATGTACTCACAAGCACAAAATCTTGCTTTTCAAGACCAAGCCAAAATGCTGCTAAGAGAAAGATACCTTTTACAAATCTTTTTTTGAAAGACTCAACTTTAGAAGAATAAAAAAAATTCCAAAACTAATAAGCAAGATGCCCAGGATTTATGAGATCAGTCTTCCAAGTGGATTATTGTAAGTTTAAAAAGACAGGGAAAATTCAGTGGGATACTAGATTACAAGATTCAGAGATTAAAATAGGTCCAGAATTGGCTTCTCTGTGTCATAAAAATATACATCTTTTGAGTGGAAAATGGCTAGATCGGTGAAATCGACAAAAGGTAGGGACTGGGAGGAAGCGTGTGGAGAAGATGAGAACCCGCGGTCAGGGATGGGTTCTGGCTTGATTTAATTTGGAGACAGTATTTCTTTGTGTTGCTCAGGCCGGCCTTGAACTCAGGCTTTTTCTGTTTCAGTCTCCCATGTTCTAGGATTCCCAGGATGTACCGCCCAGCTAATCATGCTCTTTTAACGTCTCTCATGAGGTACAGCATAATGGTAGAACACTTGTCTACCATGCTGCAAAACCTGAATTCCATTCTCAGTATCACAGAACGGATGCATACAATAAAATAAACATGTTCTCCCTTTATCATGGTAGTTTCCTTATCTTCAAGACTCAGCTTTCCTTTCTTCATGTAATTTACACTTGACATGTCTCTCATATTTTATTTCTATTTGTTAAGAGCATCCCTGTTCCATTTATCTGGCCATAGAGTAGAAATTGGATAGACAAGAATATGTTGTTAGTGTTGTTAGTGTGCATAAGTGTGTGTAGGGTAGGTACCCATGATTAATCCACATTAATAGTTGATCTAAAATAACATTTCTATTGTCCATCATTAGAAAGTAATTGAATGGAGGAACTGGGTTATTTTTCCTATACAAATCTGTATTATTCTTGCTTTTCTGAATAATATAACAATATTTTACTTCTTTCCCACTGATGGTCTATTTAATTTCTTTTTTCTTCAATATTTCTTATTCACTCTACATCCCTTTCACAATCCCACTCTCTCCTCTCCTCCCAGCCTCACCCTTATACACCCTTCCCCCTGTCACTCCCTCTCCTTCTCCTTAGGGAAGGGAACCCCCCCCCTTTGGTTACCACCGTGCCCTGGGACATCTAGTACCAGAAGGACTAGGTATACCCTCTCCTACTGAAGCCTAACCAGGCAGTCCAGCAAGGGAAGGGGATCCAGTGGCAGGAAACAGAGTCTGAGATGACTCCTGCTCCACTTGTTAGGGGCCCCCATGAAGGCCAAGCTGCAAGTTGGCTACAAATGTATGTAATCCGTTCTAAATAGTATATACCACAACAATTTTTGTTAGCTGTTCTTCTGGCTTTTGATTAACGTTCTACAGTTACTACAGTGACTACAAAGGGCATTTAAAATGACATTATCCTGTTTACTGTTTCCAAAGGATAATACATATTAAGCAAAAGAAAATTGACAACAGTGTGTACAGACTAATGTGTAGGTCCAAAATGTTCTGTCAGTGCAAGGGAGATATTTGTATGACCCTAGTCCATGATGAGAATCTGCTTTTTTTAGACACGAGATAAGCTCCTCCTTGGCTTTTCCTTCTCTCCTAAGCATCACTTGCAGAATATGTGCCAGTCCTCTATATCTTTCAGCCCCTTACCACACCACTGCGTGTGGTGAAATCCATCTCTGACAAAACATGTCCTCCGTATAGGAAAGGAAAAGAGAAACGAAAGGGGGTACTTACCAAGGTCTCTTATGGAGGCTGAAGTAAGCATTGGATCTGAACTTATAAGAACAGCTGAAAATAGTAACCAGGGGATGGTTTTCAAAGATAATTTATTCACAGACTGCAGATACCAAAGTATTAAGGTGTAATTAATCAGAAATCCAGGAATTGTAATTAGTAGTATCTGCAAAGACATTTGGTGGTAGAGAGATCAGATCTCTTTTGCATTCTGTTTTGAAAAGCAGCAGACCAGAGAACTGGCTAACAGTTTGTTAGCTCCCTTTGCTGGAGCAACATCCTCCACTTCCCACTTAAACAGGAAGTGGCGGAGCATAGGTCTTCTGGGCCAACATGTACCATAGCTCTCTGCAGCTACTGCACTCCCATCCCCCGGGGTCTCCTAGTCAATTGTCTGAACTCAGTGTGCCTGGTTTTCAGTTAAAATGCATTGCTTCTGATGGTGTTTAGGCCACAGCCTCCTATTTACAGAACTACTTTTGATAGCTTTGGAAGATGTATCGGCACAGCTTGTGATCACTGAGTTTTATCTCAATGGCTTCCGTTAAGAGACTTCGCCTCTCGGTACTCAGATGCCACTGGGATTTGGGTTATGCTTGCTTCCATGAGTCTTCCTCTATGTTCCTAGCAGTTGTAGCTTTAGATGGTAGGGATTTAAGATGGGAAATTGCTCATTAAATTCCTTCTTCCTTGAGACAATACACTTCATCATCATGTTCTTACAGATTCCCAGAGCTAGAATGATAATTGGTATCAAATTTTGTCAGTAAAATAATCAAAACTGTTTCTTTTCTTCAACTTTTCCCTGAGCTTCCAATATGCTAGAACACTGCCAGTATATGTGTGATGGTTTGTATATGTCTGGCCCAGGGAGAGGCACCATTAGGAAGTGTATCCTTTTTGGAGTAGGTGTGTCACTGTGAGGGTAGGCCAAAGATCCACATTCTAGCTGCATGGAAATCAGTATTCTGCTAGCTGCTTTCAGATGAAGATGCAGAATTATCACCCATGCCTGCCTGTATGCTGCCATGCTCCTACCTTGATGATAATGGATTGAACCTCTGAACCTGTAAGCCAGCCCCAATTAAATGTCCTTATAAGACTTGCCTTGGTCATGGTGTCTGTTCACAGCAGTAAAACCCTAACTAAGGCAAAGTTTTTTTTTCTTTCTAGATTCACCACTATACTTTTTTAAAGATACACTATACTTTTATACTGTTTAATCTTTTCTCTTTATTTCCTATTTTGGGATAAAAAAATTATAAACTGAAAATAATAATATGGTTAGTGAATGGACAGAAATATGAAAGCAGAACCGTTACCTGCCAAAATAACTTTTGAAGCATGTAGATATCCATGTCAAATGCAACATTAAAGATAATCACTGGTGTAAATATACCAAAAAATATGTCTGGATCCATCCACTGTATGGCATCTGCATATATCTGGATCTAGTAATATAAAATTGATTATTCACATATATTCACCCTTAGTTAGCATATAACACATGCCAGAGAGTCTTTTCTAGCAACAGGGAAAGAAAGTTCCAGAAAGATACCACAAGGTATGTGGTTGAAGACATATTCTGTTGGGTTATACGCAACTTTTCATCTGATTGGCAGATGAAAACAGGTAGCAGAGGAAGTTGATAGCATAGGCTATCCCTGAGCCCTTCTCAGAGAGAGGATAGAGGAAACACATTGACATAGGGAGTAAAGATCATATAGCAGATTTACAGGAACAAAAGAGAAAGAAAGTATTTTAAGTAAGTGGATTATTACACATAAGAATCTACAAATGAATAAATGATCCTATGAAGTCCCAGGAGCTATGAAAAAGCTATATTTAATCAATATCTCTGAAAGAATGAGAAGACTAGTTGGTACAGAGATGAAAAAGTTCATGTAAGAAGTGAAATATCTGGGGGCATCTTTCCTGATGTTAGTAGACATCAGCAGGTTCTATCAGGAACATTTATCTGGTTCATCTTTCTTCTGTGGTGTAGCCTACCATATGTACATACTTCAGCTGGCCTCCATGGCTTTAGCCAATGCTATCAAGGAGTTGAGTAGTATTCTATCATGTAAATATACCACATTTCCTGTATCCATTCCTCCACTGAGGGACATCTGGGTTCTCTCTAGCTTCTGGCTATTATAAATAAGGCTGCTATGAACATAGTGGAGTATGTGCTCTTATTGCATGTCGGGGAATCCTCTGGGTATATGCCCAGGAGTAGTATAGCAGGGTCCTCCAGAAATGTCATGTCTAGTTTTCTGAGGAACTGCCATACTGATTTCCAGAGTGGTTATACCAGCTTGGAATCCCACCAGCAGTGGAGGAGTGTTCTTTCTCCACATCCTTGCCAACACCTGCTGTCTCCTAAGTTTTTAATCTTAGCCATTCTGACTGGTGTGAGGTGAAATCTCAGGTTTGTTTTGATTTGCATTTCCCTAATGACTAATGATGTTGAACATTTCTTAAGGTGCTTCTCAGCCATTCAAAATTCTTCAGGTGAAAATTCTTTGTTTAGCTATGTATCCCATTTTTTAATAGGGTTATTTGGCTCTCTGGAGTCTAATTTTTGAGTTCTTTGTATGTATTGGATATTAGCCCTCTGATGGAATACTATTCAGCAATTAAAAACAATGAATTCATGAAATTCTTAGGCAAATGTTTGGAACTGTAAAATATCATCCTAAGTGAGGTAACCCAATCACAAAAGAACACACATGGAATGCAATCACTGATAAGTGGATATTATCCCAGAAGCTCTGAATATCCAAGACACAACTCACATATCAAATGATTCCCAAGAAAAAGGAAGGAGAGGGCCCTGGTCCTGGAAAGGCTTGAGGCAGCAATGTAGGGGATTACCAGAACAGAGAAATGGGAGGGGGTTGATTGGGGAACTGGCAGAGGGAAGAGGGCTTATGGGACTTATGGGGAGGGGGAACTGGGAAAGGGGAAATCATTTGGAATGTAAACAAAGAATATAGAAAATTAAAAAAAAAATAGAGGAAAAAAACAGATTTGAGAACAGGCACAGGATAAAGTTCACACTCCCATAATTGCTGTTCTGAAAGTCTTTGATCTCTGGCCGAGTTCTGCTCTGTGCTTTTTCTGGCAGGCTGGCTTATTAGCTTGCAGAATGCTCTTAGGCCACAGTTCTTGACATGAGATATCTTTCCTTGTGGAGATTTTGGAAGGACTTAAAGTTGTATTTATGTCAAAATTGGGATTAGGTAAGTGAACAGCTCAGTATTTGTCCTTGCACAAATAGACAGACTAGATTAACATTACTGGCTGTATCTGAAAAGTCCATCAGTTTCAGAGCAGCTGTCCCACTCACTGAACTGCCTGCCTAAAGTGGTCCTTGGCTAAGTACAGCCCTTGGGCTAAACCCGACTCACTGTTCATTTCATATACATAGTGAGACAGCTGTGCCTTTCATTCATGTATGGGGAAGACCTTTAGTAGGCAGAAACCAAGATCACAGATCCTGCATAATGTAAACCATTTACATTGAGTCCTTTTACAAAAAAGCTTTACCCCAAATTTCTGGATGAGAACACTGTTTAATGTACCAGGAATGCAGTCTAATTTCCTATAGTATTTCCTCTGTCTACATGATCCCAACTGTTCCCTATATTATCACTTCCTTGTTTAAATCTCATTTGTTTTTGTCATGTCCATTTCATAAAATAGGCTCAATTTATATTTTTTCTTTTTTATTCGATACATTCTTCATTTACATTTCAAATGATTTCCCCTTTCCTAGATCCCCCCTCCCTGAAAGTCCCATAAGCCCTCTTCCCTCCCTCTGTTCCCCAATCAACCCCTTCCTGCTTCCCTGTCCTAGGTATTCCCCTACACTGCTGCACTGAGCTTTTCCAGGGCCAGGGACCTCTCCTTTCTTCTTCTTGGGCATCATATGATATGTGAATTGTTTCTTGGGTATTCCGAGCTTCTGGGTTAATATCTGCTTATCAGTGAGTGCATATCATGTGTGTTCTTTTGTGATTGGGTCACGTCACTCAGGATGACATTCTCCAGTTCTACCTACTTGCCTAAGAATTTCATGAATTCATTGTTTTTAATAGCTGAGTATATCTTATTTTACACCCCTTTTAGGGCCAAGCATGTCTTATAGAAAACATATAAAACATTTTTTAACTGAAGCAACAGTATTAGATCACTATCAGAATTATTACCAGAATCCTATGATAGAAACTCCATGCTGTCTTCCTGTCCAAGTTCTTGTCTAGGAATTCTGATTTATCCTCAGTAGTTGTACACATATTCACTTCCAACAACCCCTGTGCCTTCTGACTATGGGCTCCCTTCTTTCAGCATGGTTATGTATAATGATGATGATGATGATAATGCATTATTATTACAAATAATTAATTACAATTACAATAATTACAAATAATTAATACATTATTATTATTATTATTATTATTATTGTTTTACAAGCATCTTTTGCTTGTTTAAGTGGAAGGAGATCAGCTTTTTATTTTTCAAAAATTCTTTAGCCTTCTTTGCATTTATGCAACTCTTACATATAATGTTGATATTCATTTATTATGCATACCTGGGTAGAGGCAAAACTCAGAATTTCAAAACAGCATCCAATTAAAAATAGTATCACAGGAAGAGGAATTGGAAAATCCTTCAGATGCATGTTCAAAAATGCTGCAAAAAGTATACTTGTTACTGATAGACAATGTAAAATCTATACTCATTACTAATAGATAAGGTAATGGCATATTTACTGACTTTTACTATTATATGTTATGTGACTTCTAAATATCAAGGAAGTAGAATAGTATTTACTATTAATTACTGTTAACATGTAATCAAGACCTTGTGTCATGCTTAAAGACACAAAACCAATGTCAACATTTCCTTATTTGATTCCTGCATTATAACTTTTGTATTTTCTTTAGAGACTTTAGTTAAGTACTGCTAGAAACCAATGATTCTTGGGTCATATTTGCAAGAGTTTTTATAACACTATCATGGTTGTAAACTAAATTATATTGGTTCTGCAATAATTAACTCTAACGAAAACTCCTGTCCTTTTTTTTTTCTGTATACCTTTTTTTTTATTAGATATATTCTTTATTTACATTTCAAATGATTTCCCCTTTCCTGGTCCCCCCCCCACACACACAAAAATCTCATAAACCATCTCCCCTTCCCCTGTTCCCCAATCAACCCCCTCCTATTTCCCTGTCCTGGTATTCCCCTACACTGCTGCATCGAGCCTTTCCAGGACCAGGAACCTCCCCTCCCTTTGATGTCCTACAAGGTCATCCTCTGCTGCCTATGCATCTGGAGCCATGTGTAGCACCATGTGTACTATCTGGTTGATGGTTTTGTCCCTGGGAGCTCTGGGAGAACTGGGAGTACTGGGTGGCTCATATTGTTGTTCCTCCTATGGCGCTGCAAACCCCTTCAGCATCTTGGGTCCTTTCTCTAGCTCCCCCGTTGGGTACCCTGTGCTCAATTCAATGGCTGGCTGAAAGTGTCCCCCTCTGTATTTGTCATGCATTAGCAGAACCTCCCAGGTGATAGCTATATCTGGTTCCTGTCAGCAAGTACTTGTGGGCATCTATCATAGTGTTGGGTTTTGTAACTGTAAATGGGATGGATCACTAGGTAGGGCAGTCTCTGGATGGTCTTTCCCTCATACTCTGCTCCACACTTTGTCTCTGTATCTCCTTCTGTGGGTATTTTGTCCCCCTTCTAAGAAGGACCAGAGTATCCATACTTTGTTCTTTCTTCTTCTTGGGCATCATTGATATGTGAATTGAGTCTTGGGTACTCCAAGCTTATGGGCTAATATCCACTTAGTGCATACCATGTGTGTTCTTTTCTGGTTGGGTTACCTCACTTAGGAAGATATTTTCTAGTTCTACCCATTTGTCTAAGAATTTCATTAATTCATTCGTTTTAACTCCTGTGTTAGGAACAATGGATTGAGAACTTGTCTATAATTTGCTCAACAGAAAATAAATCCAAGAAAACCACAGTAACTTGTAACTTTCCCAGTTTTGTTCACCATTTCTGTGAAAAGGCAGTACCTGAATCTGTTAAGTATCAGTATATTTTTTTCCATTTACTTTTTTCTAGTTCTTTTAGTATACTTTTTAAACAAGTCAAAGAAAATAAAGAAAAGCACCATTTCCAGTTTTTCCTCCTCCTCCTCCTCCTCCTCCTCCTCCTCCTCCTCCTCCTCCTCCTCCTCCTCCCCCCTCCTCCTCCTCCATTTATAAAAGGTAAATGTAGGTTTATCATTTAGGTAGTATTTCTGGAAGTTTCTATCCAGAACTTTGATTCTCTATCTCCTTCAATTGCTCTAGTTACTGAAAGCTGAGTCTCACCTAGTAGTAATTGTGCTGTGAGTGTTTTAACCTGAGAGACACTGATGACAGATGTGACACATCTCTTCCCAGAGATAGGTACTGTTTCATTCTTTCAGCTGAATGTATTATATTAAATGTATGAAACTAGGTATACAATTCTAATGTCCTACCACTGTTACTTTCTTTAATTCTATATATCATTTACAAGATGTATCTATAGACTAGACTGAGGAGGGATGGGTCTTAGCTTACCTCCAATCGTACAGATCAAAGATAATATCAGGATGATCTCAGGGAGGTCCTCGGGAGTGCTCAGAAACACACTTTTGAGAAGTTCCAGCCATGCATTACTCAGTTTGATACTGTGGGATGCAGTTAAATTTTCAGAACTGTCTTCCATTCCCTTGTTCAATCACAGTCAGTCTGCCTCAAACTCTGTGTGTCTCTGAAAAACTCACAGGGGTTCAAAGGGAATAGGCCTTTTCTTCTTGGTGTCTCTTAATGCTTTTCTAAAAGAGAAGAAAATCACATATTTCTCCTTTAAGTATCGGCCTTTTCTTCTTGGTGTCTCTTAATGCTTTTCTAAAAGAGAAGAAAATCACATATTTCTCCTTTAAGTATCTCAAATCCTCAGTCCTGGCGCATAAACACTAGGAATGCAACCCCTTCCTGTGACACTTCCTACTGGGATGAAATGTAAAATGCAGAATCCCAGGTGATAGGGGCTAGCCAGAGAGGCTCTGTATCCAGTCTCAGTCCTGAGTGCTACCCAGCCATTGCCCATTTTGAACCTTTTCAACTACCCAAAAGAATCCTTCACAGAAGCCTTCTCCCTCCATTGAGACCACAAGCTACTGCAGGTTATCTGACTGACTGAGGAAATGAAAGAACCTTGGACTTTCATGTTAATTTTAACCAGACTACCATTAACAGATCATGCTAAAAGCAACCGGGACTTTCTTTTTTCCCATGTGGAGTAACAATGAGCTATGAGTCTGATAAGAATTTAAAACAATGAACAATAGCAACATCAGAGAACTTATCCCTTCCCAAGGTAAGACAGTTTTATATCCCAAGATTTGACCGTTTTTAATTACCTTCTTGAAATCTTATCTTGTGGGCTGAGCAAGGACTCCTCATGCCCAGAGTGACCTCAAATATAAATGTGTGTGTGTGTGTGTGTGTGTGTGTGTGTGTGTGTGTGTGTGTTTATGTGTATATATACTTTTCTGGTTACAAACAATGTTTTGAAAAATAAATTAAATAAACATGTTCTTATGTTTAACTTTGAAATAAATATGCAAACAGAATGGTAAAAATCACCCTCATGAGTCTCTCCCAGAGGGCTTTCTATGCTTTCTTTAAAGTGATGAGCTCATTCTCTTCTAAGGATTCTGCATCCTGCTTTCTTCATGTTACTGTATCATTAGCATCAATAAGACTTGTATACAATATTTATAGTGACTCGATCACAGGAGCACAAACTCCAGACACAGGCTGCCTGGACACAGAGGCATGTCTAGCTTCTCTTTGTAGTTTGAAGCCTGTTTTCTCCAACTCCATTAATTTGACTTCAAATTTGTTTAATTCCCTAGCCCATGTCACTCAGCTCTCTGAATTTATTATCCCCTGGGGAGCTATACTGATACTGAATAGTATGCCTAGAGATGACCTAGATGTCCCCGGTGATTTTAATATGTAGCTATTTAACAATTGCTGTAACTCTCCCTGTTGAAAGGAAACTGTTGCTGAGCTTTCAGTCTCAAAGTAAGCACTGATTTTGATTAGGTTTGTGACAAAAATGCCTACAATCATAAAGGCATGTGTAGTTAGCAAGTTTTACTATTTGTAGTAGTTAGGGTAATGACTTACCATCTAGAACCATGGTGTGAGTACCTTGGTAAAATGTTGCTACAGAGAACTCCCTATAAGATTGGTACTTTGAGAGAAAAGGTCTAGGGGGTAAGGATTTCCTATAATTTGGGTGAGTCTGAGACAATAGTGTTATTTGGTATCTCAATAAATCTTACCTATAGCGAGAGCAAGTCTGAGGAAAAGGACACTGTGATGTCATTTATAAAGAGCTTGCTGTTAAGGGAAAGCGGGGATGTATGGAGTCACAGGACTCACACAGCTATCTTTTATTTGTCTCAATGAGTTGTTTTATTAATTAACTAAGTAACTTTTGAGAGAGGGTCTCACTGTAAAGATCTAACTGGGCCACAAACTCAGATATCTGCCTGCTTCTGCCTCCTAAGATCTGGAATGAAAGTGATGTGACATCACACCTGGACACTCCATGTGTAAACTTGATGCTCTGTGGGACTATTTGTGTCCAGTAGAACAACTTGCCCCAGCTAAGAGCACACCAGTCAGGCTACCAGTACACTGAGCCCTAACTGTAAGGATCAGGCCAGATTCTAGAGTTAGGGTGTAGTGTGTGTGTGTGTGTGTGTGTGTGTGTGTGTGTGTTCATCAAAGTATATATTTTTCAATGTATTCTTAATGTATCAAGACCTTGAGGTAGGGCTACAGGTCTTGCTTCATATGCACAAAGCCTTGGGTTCAATCCTCAGCATAGCTTAAACAAACCAAGGTGACACGTGCCTGTAATCCCAGCACTCAGGAGATGGAGGCAGGAGAATAAGAAGCTAAAGATCATCACTGGCCACATAGCAAATTCAAAGACAGACTGGGTTACATAAGAGCCTACCTCAAAAGTCAAACAGACGAGGCAAAACAAGAGCTAGAGACTGATCTGGAAATAGAGCAAAGGCACTCAGCTATGTCTCTTGAGTCAGACGCTCTATATCAGCAGAAACACGAATCACTTGGAAAGCCGAAAAAAAATATAAAAAATCCCCGTGCCTGGTTACTACCCTCTGAGGTGGATGTAACTGCGGCAGGGTGCTTCCTGGGGCTTGGGAACTATCCAAGTTCCACTTTGACCCACCTGCCTGCTTTCAGAGTTTAATACAGCAGAGGGGCCTCTGGTCCTGAACTGCAGATTGGAACAAGTGGTCCCATAAACACTTCTTTTCATTTCTCAAATCATTTTAAAACATTTAATTCTAATAAACCAGCTCCAGAAAATTATGTAATTACCACAAGTTTTAATTATTGTTGAAATTTAGGAATACCCCGGATTAAGTTCAACACAATTTTTTTTAATGCAGTGTTTATGGTGGTTAATACTTAGGCTACAAACTTTGCAACTTTGACTTAACATGTACCAAATAGCCTTTTCCCAATAAAATGTTCCATCTTAAATTAGCTTGTAAATGCTAATGTTACTATTCTTTAATATGTTAAAGATATTTGCACAAAAGCTACAGGAGGGACAATCCGATTTAAAATGCCATCAAAACGTCTTCAGAATAAACCACCTTTATGTGTTTCAATAAATTTAGAAGTCCAAGTCTCATTATGAGAAAAAAAATGATTTCCCTTTATAATTTCAGACATTATTTCACCAATGAACTGTTTTGATTTTGTTTGACTGGAGATATTAACGTCCACCCTCTCAAAAATGGCATGTTGGTTACCCTTAGCAGACAAACAACCAAAGCTCGGTGTACTGGCTGGTTTTGTGTGTCAACTTGACACAGGCTGGAGTTATCATAGGAAAAGGAGCTTCAGTTGGGGAAATGTCTCCATGAGATCTAGCTGTGGGGCATTTTCTCAGTTAGTGATCAAGTGGGGAGGGCCCCTTGTGGGTGGTACTATCTCTGGGCTGCTATTCTTGGGTTCTATAAGAGAGCAGACTGAGAAAGCCAGGGGAAGCAAGCCAGTAAGGAACATCCCTCCATGGCCTCTACATCAGCTCCTGCTTCCTGACCTGCTTGAGTTCTAGTCCTGACTTCCTTTGGTGATGAACGGCTGTGTGGAAGTGTAAGCGGAATAAACCCTTTCCTCCCCAACTTGCTTCTTGGTCATGATGTTTGTGCAGGAATAGAAACCCTGACTAAGACACTCAGAGAGATTCTTTTTCTCATAGCATGAAAGTTGCATTCATTCACTTTGTCCCTGAAAACTTTATTTTTTTGCCATTACCATTTGGTAGGAATGCAGAGATGGAACTGTCTCAAACAGTGAGATATGATCCTTACTCATATGAAAAAGCTATGAAGTGCAAGCCATAGCTTTCACAATTGGGGTTGGATGCAACTGAGGGTCTCAATGTGTGCTTAGTGAACTCTGAGACATTTGACACCCTTCCTACTCACTGACCCTGAATAGGGTGGGAGTTTGCTGTAAACTCATAAAGAACAGCCCAGGCTCACAATCCTCTTCCCACTTTCTTTTAGGGCATGACTTCTTCACATCAATGGGAAGTAATTATCCATGAACGCACTTAAAAAAGTTTAAAGGCAGAGGGGCGAGGCAGCAATTTACGATAATCTCAGGCAATTGATCTTAGGAAGAGTCTTTGGTTGTAATGAGAAAGGAACAAGGAACTAGACGGGGGAGTCACCTCTCATGCTAAATGCTGTGGTTTCCCTTGATTCTCCAACAGAGAAGGTTTAGAGACCAAGTACCAGTTGGAAAGGCCAGCTTCCAGAAAGAGAAACAACAGGAGGTCTCACCATCCATCATCGGGGCACAGGAGTGTCCTGGAGAACATGAGAAGTGAAGGCCAGGAACTTCCTCTCACTCCAGAACTGTCCAAAACCAACTGCAACCTCACCACCTCACCGACAGTTACAAGTTCCAAGCCCCGCCCCTGCTGTGTGCCTACTGGCTGGAGGTTCATAACTCCTGACTTGATTGGCTCATAGAAACAACACATTTTCTGTGTATTAAAGACATTGAAAAATTTAAAGCTGTGCTTATTTAGAAAAAAAAATAAGTGATTGAGAAAAGAATCCTCCAGTAAAGCATTATTTACATTAAATGTAAGTACAGTAAATGTAATACAGTAAATGTATAGTGAGTTTCTGGCCACGAACACATGGACAGTGTTTTCTTTGAATTCAAATAAGAGGACGTCTTTCGGATAGGGTGAGGTTATAGATATGTTAAATGCAGAATTTCTGGTTGCTGGATTTGTCTTGAAAACGCGGCCCGAGTGAGGCGTGGGGCTGTGGGGCCACCGCATGCCCGGCCCCGCACCCTGTGCCTGGCTTCAACTATAAGTTCCTGGAGAAACCCCAAGTGTGGCTGCTGTGTCCACTGTGTGGGACGCCTACTTGCGGCCACGCCTTCTGCGACACCTGCCTGCAGGAGTTCCTCAGTGAAGGAGGAGTCTTCAAATGTCCCGAAGACTAGCTTCCTCTGGACTGTGCCAAGATCTACCCAGCCGCGGGGCTGGAGGCTTGGAGTGTGCCACTTCATCGTCTACAAGGCCACCCGAACACTTGCCGCTTCAATGGAGTGCCCCCAGCCAAGATGACCGCCCCCACACACACACCTGCAGCCCTCAGGTGTGAACTTTTCTGGCTGTGACTTCAGTGGGGGAGGCCTACGAAAGTCACGTGGGTGTGTGTCCCCAAGAGAGTGTGTACTGTGAGAACAAGTGTGCTGCCTGCATGAGACTATTAGTGAAGACCTCCATCGAGAGATTCAATGGACTTTTCACTTCTTTGCCTCCTCCATCTCTTCATGCTTCCTCTCTGTGCACAAGAACCAGGTAACTCCGTTTCCTTTCACAGATATTTGGCTGGAAGTCAATGGCAAACGAAAAACTACCTTGCAGGCCATTTACTACCACACAAGAATTAAGAGGGCTGTGTGCTTGGTTCTGTGTGCTAGTCATAGATGTGTGTACTCTCACAGCCAGCAAATCGTGTAGTGGGAGCATGTAGAGGCTTGATGCCCCAGCAAAGGGAAATGCTAGGGCAGTGAGGCAGGAGTAGGGTGGTGGATGGGGGAACACCCTCATAGAAGTAGGGGGTAGGAGGTTTGCAGAGGGGAAAGCAGGAAGGGGGATAACATTTGAAACGTAAATAAATAAAATAACTGATTTTAAAAAAGAGAAAAAGATGAGCTGAGGTTTAATGATAAAGCTTTTTATTAGCACGAGGGCAGCCCTGGGTTCAACCCCTAGCACCAGAAAAGAGTAAGTTAGTAAATAAATGAGAAAGATCTCTGTCATGGTGTAGCTCAGACTATAAAGAAAAAGTGAACCTGGGAACAAATGCTAATGAGGTGCTATGCAGTATAGAGACAGTTCTGGAATCAGTGATGGACAGCCTGATTCCTTCCTTCCTTCCTTCCTTCCTTCCTTCCTTCCTTCCTTCCTCCCTCCCTCCCTCCCTCCCTGTCTCTCTTTCTTTCTTTCCTTCCTTCCTTTCCCCCTTCCTTCCTTTTTTCTTTCCTTTCCTTTCCTTCCATCCTACCCTTTCTCTGCTTCTTCCCCCTCCTCTTCTTTTTTATTTGTTGCTAATTGGGCTTTTCTTGTGTATTTAATCCTTCCCTGAAGGCAAGGAACAAACTACTTATGAAAACTAACATAGTTGTAGTGGTTTTAACTGTCAGATGGCCTTGTGTTTTCATTTGATTCAACACTGAGAATCAGATAGTGTTAGTTAGGGCTGTTATAGAGATGAAATGCTGAGCCGCAGGAAAGTAAAATGTCGCTAGAAGACCACAGTCCTTCAGATCAGCCCATGTGAAGCATGAACACAGAACTTTCTGGTGAACACAGGGTGTCTCTAACGAACCTGCCTCATGTGTTGAAGAGGTTCCTCATGATTTTGTGCAGTTTAGATTCACTACAGTTTTGTAAAACTATTTGATACAAACTTTCTTGTAATCATACATCATACAGTCTAGAGTGTGTCCTTTCCTATTGTGTAGAAGAGGCAAATGAAATGGTGATCATAAGGCAAAGAGAAGTTCTGTTAGGACCTCTGGGATAGTCGGCATCTATATTTTCCTTAATGCTCAACCTTGCTTTCAGAGTCTTTACAGAGAATAAAGCACAAGAATTATGAAACAGCTGTCCTGGGAAGAAACGTGACCATCTTCTGCAACTTGACAAGTCTGGAAGATGTCTTGCAAATCACCTGGCAGAAAGTCCAAGGCTCTTTGCCTCGCAATATCGGCACTTACAGCCATAAATATGGAGAAAAGATTCTCTCACCATACACAAACAGACTGCAGTGCAAGATCCTGGAACCCAGCGCCTCCTTCATGACTATCCAAGGAGTGACATTTGAAGATGAAGCCTGCTACAAGTGTCTGTTTAACACTTTTCCACAAGGCAGCCATGGAGGACAAACCTGCCTTAACATTTTAAGTACATAACTCCTTCCTGAAGGGGCCCATTATGGGGATACATATCATGGAGTTTTATCTTTTAAGGATGTTTTCCAGAGAAAGAAAGTTATATATAATGAACAGCTGATGATGATTAACCCAAGGTATTAGATTAACTAATAACTTGGTGGTCTCAGGCCGCACGGTCTACCACCTCACATCATCTCTTTACATTACGCTGCACTGGCTTCCTTTAAGTGGAAAAAACCCAGAAGGGTATCAGAGTGCTGTCACTGAATGGAGAAGATGATGTGAGAAAAGATAGAGACCCCCACAAAGAACAACGGAAGGTGAAAACTAAGGGAATTAGTTTACTGTAGTCCTCAAATAAACAAAACCACAGTACCAGTAAGAACGCGAGTTCTGTATTGGGCGGCTATAAATGTAAAAGTGCTGAGATGTACAGAATATAATTTATAGATGTGTGGAGGTTGAGACAGCAGTCAGTGGACAGAGGAAAAGATATTGGAAGTTTTTTACATCCTTCAGGAGGTAGCAGATAGGGATGTGTTTTCAGCATTTGTGTGTATATAGAAATTGGGGGAAATGCCGCCCTCTCACAGCAGAGAGTTTGGTATGATTTGCTTTTGTAGTAATTTTGTTTCCCTCTCTTTGCCTCAGCTGTATCTGAGCTAGAAACCGAACTCCAGTCTGCTCCTGGCTCTGAAGACCTTCATGTCCTTCGTTGTTCAGCTGTGGGAAAGCCTGCCCCTGGAATCTCCATTTACCCTTCACAAGTCACATTACACCCACCACAAGAGTACTGTGCTCGGAATGCCAATGCCACAGAGACTGTCACTAAAATCTACAACATCTCTTTGAAAACTGTGAGGGCCCTGGGTCTCCAGAACCTAATAGTGTCCATGACTCACCCCATAAGATATGAGGAGAAGATAGTCCCTCTGCCAGTCAATCAAGGATGTAAGTAAAAGTAACAGTGATGTTAAAGGGGGGAGCTGGTGCCGGGAAAACAGCTTAGTCTGTGAAATGCTTGTCATGAAAGTACAGATGCCCACGTGAAAAGCCAGTTGTGGGTGTGTGCTTGTAATTGCAATGCTGGGCATGCAAGCCAATGGGAATCCTGGGGACTCACTGGACAGACAGGCAGCCTAGAATAATCAGAGACCCTCTGCTCTCAGTGTATTTCTCTAAGATAAACAAAATAATGTTAACAAAACCACAAGTTGGACAGTTTTTCTGTTTTATCTCTGGCTTCCATAGCATATGCTTGTACACACAGATACAGGGACGTAAGCAAGCATGCACTTCTACATGAATAGACCCACACACACATATATACACATGAAAGGAAGAGAGAGAAGAGATATTTATCTTTAAAAATCCAGTATGAAGGGTATCCATCCTAGTCAGCTATCTTTGAAGAAATCAAGAAGTATAAAGTACACACACAATTAAGGAATCAAATGGTGGAGCCAGACACAGTAGCGCACACTTTAATCCCTGCCCTTGGGAGGTAGAAGCACAAGGATCTCTGTGAGTTCAAAGCCAGCCAGGTCTACATAGTGGGTACCAAGACAACCGGTGCTGGAGAGAAAGATGCTATTTTAAAAAAAAAAACCGAACAAATCAAAGAATGCAGACACTCTCCACATTAACCCTGCATGCTGCACAGGGTTTATTAAATTTACTATTTGCCTTATTGCATTTGTTTGTTTGTTTGTTTGTTTGCTTTTTGGTTCTTTCATTCATAGTTTTTGCTTTTGGTTTTTCTTTATTTGAAAAATAAAGGCAATGGTAGCCTGTCATTTTTTCTCTCACATCTGTTGAAGAAACTTTTTTTTTCAAAACATTTTATTTAATCTTTGGTAGTTTTGTTCTTTTCCTCAGTTTGGTGACAGCTATTGGCTTTTCCTCACTTCAAAACTTTATTTTTAATTAATTAATTATAGTCTCTCATAGATCACATCTCTACCAGGTTTCCCTTCCTTCTTTCCTCTCATTCTCCCTCCCTCAAATCCACTCCTCCTCTATTTTTCTTCAGACAATAACAGGCTTCCCAGGAATATCAAACAGGCATAGCACAGAGTACAACAAGACTAGGCACAATCATTCATATCAAGGCTGGATGAGCAAAAGGGTTCCAAAAACAGGCAACAGAGTTAGAGGCAGCCCTGATTCCCACAGAACACCAAGCCACACAACCAAAGCGTGCATGCAGAGGTCCTACTGCAGACACATGCAGGCCCCCAGGTTGTGAGCTCCTATAAGCCCTGGGTAGTTGACTCTGTGACCCGTGTTCTTCTGGTGTTCTTGATCCCTCTGGCTCCTACTAGCCTTCCTCCTTTATTCCAAGAGATCCCCAGAGCCTTGCCCAGTGTTTCCCCGTGGGTCTCGACATCTGCTCTTATCAGTTGCTGGAAGAAACCTCTCTGATGACGATTATGCTAGGCAGGGCTTTGCAAGGATAGCTGAGCATCACAAGGAACAATTGTCTTGTCTAAATCAGTCTATCTTTTTATGACATTTGAAAACAAAGTGATTTCTTAGTGGTTTTCCTTCCTCCCATTTTTCCCATGCCCTTCCCATCCGGTGCCTCCTACCTTAGAGCCTCCTCACTCTTGATTTACCTCCTCTTCCAGGGCTCCCGGGTCGGTGTGCCCAAACCCTGATCCCACCTCATCGCCTACTAAGATTACTCTCGCTCATTCTCTTAAGCCTGTACACACACACACACACCACTGTCTAGAATCCACATATGAGGCAGGACATGAGGGTTTTGTCATTCTGAGTTTTTACCTTGCTTAATGTTCATGTTTTTTCATGAACAGTCTACATTTTCATGAAATTCTAGAAGTTCCGTGATTTTATATTTTATTTGCAACTTAATAATATCACATTATGTATATATACCATGTTTTTGTTAGTCATTCATCTGAAGATGGGCATCTTCGCTGTGAATATAGCCACAATAAACATGGACGTACAAGCACCTCTATGGTAGAATCTGGAATCTTTGGGGTACATAGGAGTACACAGCTGGATCAATTGTTAATTCTCCTTTTAATTTCTTATGGAGCTTCAAAACCAATTTCCAAAGTACTTGTAGCTCCACGAGCAGTGAGTAAGCCCTCATCTTTCCCCCACATCTTCTTGAACATTGATTGTTATATTCCTAATTTTCATATGGGAAGGGGAGGCAGGTTGAGACTGTATCTCACTATGTAGCTCTAGCTGTCCTGGAAATCCCTATGTATATCAAGCTGGCCTTGAACTCACAGAGATCTATTTGCCTGCCTGTGTCTCTGAAATGCTTGGATTAAAGGCATGCACCATTATACCTGGCTGTCAGACTTTGTTTTCTTAATAGTCCTCCGACTGGGTCTAAGTGTGTCTATAAGTAGTTATAATTTGCACTTCCCTGAAGACTGGGGCCATTGGGTACTTTTAAACATACTTACTGCAGGGCTTGAAAGATGGTTCAGTGACTAAGAGCACTGTCTGCTCTTCCAGAGGGTAGGATTGGATTTCCAACAGCTACTTAGCAGCTAAGAATTCTCAGTAATTCTAATTCTGGAAGATCTGATATCCTCTTTTAGCCTCTGTGGGTAGCACAAACACACACACAAGGTATACAAAGAAATATTCAGGGAAAACACTCATTCATATGAAATGATCATAAATCAAATGTCAAAGAAAACTAATAAGTATATATGTATATATATGTATGCATGCATGTATATATGCATACACACATATACACACAATTGGACATTGGTTTTTTTTGTTTGTTTTTGTTAGTCCATTTTTCGAGTGTCAGCTTGGGTGTTTGTTTGTTTTGCAGTTCTTTTGTAAATTCTGGGTGTTAGCTCCTGTCTTGAATGAAATGTGGCTGTGGATCATTTGTTCTGATGGGTTCTGTTACTCTGAAATAACCTATTTCATGCAGTTCCATCCATCTGTTCTTTGGGGATAGTTGGTGTACTCTTGGAGTTCTGTTCAGAAAGTTCTTGTCTACAACAAGTTCTTAGTTTTCCATCCTTGTGGCTTGTATGATTTTTTCTTCTCATATTTTTTCATTTATAAATAACAAACAGTATAATAGGTGACTTAATGTTCTAATAAAAGGCTAAGAAACCCAATGCTGGGGACCTACATGTAGCACAGAGCTGGCAGTAATTAGAAGGCTTTGCATGGTAGGATGCACCATGTGAACAAAAGGGAGCTGAAAATCCCCAGGGCCACAAACACTTCACAATGTCACATCCCCATTATAATGACCTTAAGCTACTCGCAAGGACTGCCCACTGACCTAAGCACCTCTTGGAGGTTGCACCTTTTAATATTGTTGCATTGACTTTCCTCTTTGTTAAGTTACCAAAGAATTAGATTATTCGATTTCATCATGGCATTTCCGTGTGTGTGTGTGTGTGTGTGTGTGTGTGTGTGTGTGTGTAAATATACTTTGTTTTACTGTGTCTTCATTTTTTACTGCCCTGTTCCCTGTTGTCTTTTTTGTTAGGAGCCATAATGGGAGAAGCTAATAACTAGCAGGTGATCATCCTGAGATGGGCTGCTTCGGATTATTATATAATCTGCGACAGGTGCGCCCTCATTAAGCAAGGCTGTAAGGGATTTATTTTAGGAAAGATTCCTGCTATTGATATGTTTTTTCTGTTATTATTAAACATATATAACAATCACTAAGTACGAGCACACCCCTTTGGAGCAGATCTCTGCAGATCCACGAAGGTGTCTTATACTGATGCTATAAAGACAAATAGATGGCTTAAGTCTTAATGGTGATCCTATAAGAATTCCTAAAATTATATCTGTGATTATTAAGCTTTTTTATAGTGGGACTGCAACTAGTTCTTTTCTGATAGTCAAAACTGCAAAGAGAACTCTGCCAGTCTCCCAGGTGTCATCAGGTTAATTTCTCTTAGATGGTAACCAGACTTTCTCCTACTCAGAGCAGATTCCAAGAAATTGTAAAACAATTCACCAAAGGTCATAAAAAGTAAACTAACGATTTGTTATAGGTGTTAGGAGAGAAGATAAAATATTTACTGGGCTTATCTATGCAAAACTTCACTAATAACTTAGTTATGATTTTTTTCAACCTTCAGTAGACGTGTAGAGCTGCAACAGGTGATGGATGTTTAATCAGATAATTCTTCCTAATGGATATGCATGCAAACATTCTTTGTTGTAAACTTCTATTTCAATTTATGATTTGATTTTTTTTGAACTTGTGATGAACTTTGTAACACATGATCATGTATTCTGAAAGATGTGTAAGTACTGAGGACAAAAGAGAGAGAAGATAATTTTTTGCCTTCCCTCACTTATGTTTTTTCATTATAAAAGCGGCATGTGTTTATTGTAGAAAAGAGAGAAATTACAAAATTTATAAAACTGAACATATAAAACAACCCATAAATGCAGAGTACGTACTGTTAGCAATCTAAGCATATTTATATACACTGTATATATGTGTGTACATATGCTTTTTTCTTTGTCTTTTTTTAAATTAGGCATATTCTTTATTTACATTTCAAATGTTGTCCCCTTTCCTGGTTCCCGCCTTCCCTGAAAATCCCATAAGCCATCTCCCCTTCCTCAGTCAACCCTCTCCAACTTCCCGGTCCTGGTATATTCCTCTACACTATGCCATCAAGTCTTTCCAGGACCAAGGGCCTCTCCTCCCTTTGGTGTCTAACAAGACCATCCTCTGCTGCCAATGTGTCTGGAGCCATGGGTAAGTCCATGTGTACTCTGGTTGATGGTTTTGTCCCTGGGAGCTCTGGGAGTACTGGATGACTTATATTGTTGTTCCTCCTGTTGGGCTGCAAACCCCTTCGGCTCCTTGGGTCCTTTCTCTAGCTCCCCCATTGGGGACCCTGTGCTCAGTTCAATGGCTGGCTGAGAGTGTCCCCCTCTGTATTTGTCATGTACTAGGAGAACCTCCTAGGTGAGGGCTAAATCTGGCTCCTGTCATCCAGCACTTGTGGGCATCCACAATAGTGCCTGGGTTTATAGGATGCATCCCTGGTTGGGTAGTCTCTGGATGGTCTATCCCTCAGACTCTGCTCAACCTTTTGTCTTTATATCTCCTTCTGTGGGTTTTTTTTTTTTTTTTTACCCACTTTCTACAAAGGATCCAAGGATCCATACTTTGTTCTTCCTCCTTCTTGGGCATCATTTGATATGTGAATTGTCTTGGGTATTCCGAGCTTTGAATAGCCTTTCCTCACTTAGAGCAGAATTTTTTCCCTTTCCCTACTTAGAAAAAATTTTCCCTTTTTCGCTTTTCACTTTACAACCTAGTAATAAATTCTATAATCACTTCTCTAAGTCCCCTTTTTCTTCCTGGGACTTCAGACTAGCGAGTGAGGAACAAAGGCTATCTACTTAATCCTTTGTGGTTTGAAGAAGAGGTGCTAAGGGTCAGAAACTGCAGTTTCTGGCCTCAGAGAACAATAGAAGGCGGGTCAGCTACAATGCCACAGTAACTTAGACTGAGACAAGAAAACTTCTTATATGGCAACTCTAAAAGTCTCATAAGACAGTCTTAACCTCCGCCACCTATGCTCTTCCCCCTCCACTGCCTCAAGAAGAACCGACAAGAAAGAAGAAACCCTCATGGGGGCTGAGGCCCCTCCCCTCACTCCCTGGCATTTTTATCCCATCTAGGGCCTCAGGGATTTCCAAATCTTTTTTTTCAGGAAAGGAGGGTTAGGACTGAAGCCAAGTGCCTTGTGCCCGTTAGACAGGTGCTCAAAACCAAAACTGGGCATAGCTCCAGAGTTTCTTTTCTTTTTCCTTCTCTCTTTTCTCTTCTTTGCTTTCTTCGTTTCCTTCTTCCCTCCCTCCCCCTTTCCCCTTCTTCCTCCTCCTCCTCTTCCTTCTTCTTCCTCTCTCTCTCTCTCTCTCTCTCTCTCTCTCTCTCTCTCTCTGTCTCTGTCTCTCTCTCTCTCTCTCTCTCTCTCTCTCTCTCTCTCTCATTTATTTACTTTAGAATCGTATTTGGTTGCTGAGTTTGGCCTTCAACTTACTCTGCTCACTCTGTAGCCCAGGTTAGATTTCAATTTTCAGTCTTCTTGGTTCAGCCTGCCCATTAGCTATAATGACAGGCCGGTGCCACTAATACAACCTTTCTAAACATCTTCAATCTGCAGGTTTCTATTTTTTATTACTCTTGAAGGAAATAACTATTATCTCTTCAAGTAAGGGGCTATGTAGTTTTTCATTCTTTTTTACGTAATTAATCAGATCTTAATATTTGCACAGGGAAGATTGAATTCAAACTAACTAGGTAACTCTGGGACTCAATATTTCACTTGTCAAATTTTCCTTTTCACTTGCAAAACAACCAGTTTTATTATTTTACTATGTTTATTTTACATCAGCCCTTTTATTGCTTTATAACTTTATTTGTATGGTCTTTTTTTTTCTTTTTTTTATTATGGTTTTTTTAATTATTTTTTTTAATTTTTATTTTCTATATTCTATGTTTACATTCCAAAGGCTTTCCCCTTTCCCAGTTCCCACCCACCATAGTTCCCATAGTTCCTCTCCCCCCCAACTATTCCCCAATCATTTCCCCTCCCCCCTCGGTTTCTTTACTAAACTGGATGCAATCTTTACAGGCCCAGGGTCCTCTCCTTTCTTCTTCTTGGGAATCATTTGACTTGCTATTTGTGTCTTGAGTATTTAGGGCTTCTGGGCTCATTAATATCCACTTATCAGTGATTGCATTTCATGTGCATTCTTTTGTGATTGGGTTAATTCACTCAGGATGATATTTTCCAGGTCTAACCATTTACCTACAAATTGCATGAATTCATTATTTTTAATTGCTGAGTAGTATTCCATTGTATAAATATACCACATTTTCTGAATCCATTCCTCCTTTGAGGGATATTTGGGCTCCTTCCAATTTCTGGCTATTATAAACAAGGCTGCTATAAACATAGTGGAGAATGTGTCCTTATTGCATGCAGGGGAATCCTCTGGGTATATGCCCAGGAGTGGTATGCCAGGGTCCTCTGGAAGTGACATGCCCAATTTTCTGAGGAACCGCCAAACTGATTTCCAGAGCGGTTTTACCATTTTGCAATCCCACCAACAGTGGAGGAGTGTTCCTCTTTCTCTACATCCTCGCCAGCACTTGTTATCTCTTGAGTTTTTAATCTTAGCCATTCTGACTGGTGTGAGGTGAAATCTCAGGGTTGTTTTGATTTGCATTTCCCTGATGACTAATGATGTTGAACATCTTTTAAGGTGTTTCTCGGCCATCCGAATTTCTTCTGGTGAAAATTCTTTGTTTAGCTCTGTGCCCCATTTTTTGATAGGGTTATTTGGTTCTTTGCAGTCTAACTTCTTGAGTTCTTTGTATATATTGGATATTAGCCCTCTGTCGGATGTGGAGTTGGTGAAGATCTTTTCCCACTTTGTTGGTTGCCGTTTTGTCCTTCTGACAATGTCCTTTGCTTTGCAGAAACTTTGTAATTTTATGAGGTCCCATTTGTCGATTCTTGATCTTAGAGCATAAGCTATTGGTGTTCTGTTCAGGAACTTTTCCCCTGTGCCCAAGTCCTCCAGGGTCTTCCCAAGTTTCTTTTCTAATAGTTTCAGTGTGTCTGGTTTTATGTGGAGGTCCTTGATCCACTTGGAGTTGATCTTAGTGCAAAGAGATAAGAGTGGGTCGATTCGCATTCTTCTGCATGTTGACCTCCAGTTGAACCAGCACCATTTGTTGAAAAGGCTATCTTTATTCCACCGGATGGTTGTGGCTCCTTTATCAAAGATCAAGTGACCATAAGTCTGTGGGTTAATTTCTGGGTCTTTAATCCTGTTCCATTGATCTGCTTGCCTGATGCTATACCAATACCATGCAGTTTTTAACACAATTGCTCTGTAGTACTGCTTGAGGTCAGGGATATTGATTCCCCCAGAATTCCTTTTATTGTTGAGAATAGTTTTAGCTATCCTGGGTTTTTTGTTGCTCCAGATGAATTTGAGAATTGCTCTTTCTAGATCTATGAAGAATTGAGTTGGGATTTTGATGGGGATCGCATTGAATCTGTAGATTGCTTTTGGCAAGATGGCCATTTTTACTATATTGATCCTGCCAATCCAGGAGCAAGAAATATTTTTCCATCTTCTGAGGTCTTCTTCGATTTCTTTCTTCAAGGATTTGAAGTTCCTGTTGTACAGATCTTTCGCTTGTTTGGTTAGAGTTACACCAAGATACTTTATGTTGTTTGTGGCTATTGTGAAGGGTGTTATTTCCCTAACTTCTTTCTCAGCCTGCTTGTCCTTTGAGTACAAGAAGGCCACTGACTTGCTTGAGTTAATTTTATAACCTGCCACATTGCTGAAGTTGTTTATCAGCTATAGAAGTTCTCTGGTGGAGATTTTTGGGTCGCTTAGGTAAACTATCATATCGTCTGCAAATAATGATGGTTTGACTTCTTCCTTTCCAATTTGTATCCCTTTGACTTCCTTATGTTGTCTAATTGCTCTTGCTAGAACTTCAAGTACTATATTGAAAAGATATGGAGAGAGAGGGCAGCCTGGTCTAGTCCCTGAATTTAGTGGGAATGCTTCAAGTTTCTCTCCATTTATTTTGATGTTGGCTAGTGGTTTGCTGTAGATTGCTTTTACTATGTTTAGGTATGGGCCTTGAATTCCTGCTCTTTCCAAGACTTTTAGCATGAAAGGATGCTGAATTTTGTCAAATGCTTTTTCAGCATCTAATGAGATGACCATGTGGTTTTTTTCTTTCAGTTTGTTTATGTAGTGGATTACATTGATGGATTTTCATATATTGAACCATCCCTGCATCCCTGGATCCCTGGGATGAAGCCTACTTGATCATGGTGGATGATCGTTTTGATGTGCTCTTGGATTCGGTTAGCAAGAATTTTATTTAGTATTTTTGCATCTATATTCATAAGAGAAATTGGCCTGTAGTTCTCTTTCTTTGTTGGATCTTTTTGGGGTTTAGGTATTAGCGTAATTGTGGCTTCGAAGAATGAGTTGGGCAGTGTCCCTTCTGTCTCTATTTTGTGGAATAGTTTGAAAAGTATTGGTGCTATGTCTTCTTTGAAGGTCTGGTAGAATTCTGCACTAAAACCATCTGGTCCCGTACTTTTTTTGGTTGGGAGGCTTTCTATAACCCCTTCTATTTCTTTAGGGGTTATGGGACTATTTAGCTGGACTACTTGATGCTGATTTAATTTTGGTATTTGATATCTGTCTAGGAAATTGTCCATTTCCTCCAGATTCTCCAGTTGTTTTGAGTATAGACCTTTGTAGTAGGATCTGATGATCTTTTGAATTTCCTCAGTTTCTGTTGTTATGTCTCCCTTTTCATTTCTAATTTTGTTAATTTGTATACTGTCTCTGTGTCCTTTGGTTAGTCTGGCTAAGGGTTTATCTATCTTGTTGATTTTCTCAAAGAACCAGAGGTCTTGTTGATTCTTTGTATGGTTCTCTTTGTTTCTATTTGATTGATGTCAGCCCTGAGTTTTATGATTTCTTGTCTTCTACTCCTCCTGGGTGAATTAACTTGTTTTTCTTCCAGGGCTTTAAGGTGTGCCATTAAGCTGCTAGTGTATGCTCTCTCCAGTTTCTTTTTGGATGCACTTAGAGCTATGAGTTTTCCTCTTAGCACTGCTTTCATTGTGTCCCATAGATTTGGGTAGGTTGTACCTTCATTTTCATTGAATTCTAAAAAGTCTTTGATTTCTTTTTTATTTCTTCCTTGACCAAGGTGTCATTGAGTAGAGTATTGTTCAGTTTCCATGTGTATGTGGGCTTTCTGTTGTTTTTGTTGCTATTAAAGATCACTCTTACTCCATGGTGATCTGATAGGAGGCATGGGATTAGCTCGATCTTCTTGTATTTGTTGATATCTGTCTTGTGACCAATTATATGGTCTATTTTGGAGAAGGTACCATGTGGAGCTGAGAAAAAGGTATATTCTTTAGCTTTAGGATGAAATATTCTATATATATCTGTTAAATCCAATTGGTCCAGAGTTTCAATTAGTTTCACTGTGTCCCTGTTTAGTTTCTGCTTTCCTGACCGGTCCATTGAGGAGAGTGGAGTGTTGAAGTCACCCACAATTATTGTGTTCGGTGTAATGTGTGCTTTAAGCTTTAGTAAGGTTTCTTTTACGAATGAGGGTGCCCTTGCATTTGGAGCATAGATGTTCAGTATTGAGAGCTCTTCTTGGTGGATTTTCCCTTTGGCCAGCAAGAAGTGACCTTCTGAGTCTCTTTTGATGATTTTAGGTTGGAAGTCAATTTTATCTGATATTAGAATGGCTACTCCAGCTTGTTTCCTGAGACCATTTGCTTGTAAAATTGTCTTCCAGCTTTTTACTCTAAGGCAGTGTTTGTCTTTAACACTGAGATGTGTTTCCTGTATGCAGCAAAATGTAGGGTCATGTTTCTGTATCCAGTCTGTTAATCTATGTCTTTTTATTGGGGAATTGAGTCCATTGATGTTAAGAGATATTAAGGAATAGTAATTATTACCTCCAGAAATTTTTGAAATTATATTTATTTATTTTATTTATTTTTTATATTCGAGAGGTTACCTTCTTTTGGGTTTGATGAGAGGAGGTTTCTATCTTGCTTCTTCCCAGGTGTAGTTTCCGTCCTTGTCTTGGTGTTTTCCCCCTATTATCCTTTGTAGGGCTGGATTTGTGGAAAGATATCATGCAAATTTGGTTTTGTCATGGAATACCTTGATGCCTCCATCTATGGCGATTGAGAGCTTTGCTGGGTAAAGTAGTTTTGGCTGAAGTTTGTGTTCTCTTAGAGTTTGCATTATATCTGCCCAGGATCTTCTAGCTTTCATGGTCTCAGGTGAGAAGTCTGGTGTTATTCTGATAGGTCTTCCTTTATAAGTTACTTGGCCTTTTTCTCTTGCTGCCTTTAATATTCTTTCTTTGTTTAGTACATTTGGAGTTTTGATTATTATGTGACGGGATGTATTTCTGTTCTGATCTAGTCTGTTTGGGGTTCTATATGCTTCTTGTATATTCATGGGCATCTCTCTCTTTAGGTTGGGGAAGTTTTCTTCCATAATTTTGTAGAAGATATTTGCTGGCCCTTTAACTTGTACATTTTCATTCTCGTCTATACCTATAATCCTTAGGTTTGGTCTTCTCATTGTGTCCTGGATTTCCTGGATGTTTTGGGTTACAGCCTTTTTGCATTTAGTATTTTCTTTGACTGTTGAATCAATGGTTCCTATGGTATCTTCGGCTTCTGATATTCTGTCTTCTATCTCTTGTATTCTATTGTTGATATTTGCATCTATGGCCCCTGATTTCTTCCCAAGGTTTTCTATCTCCAATCTTGTCTCCCTCTGCGATTTCTTAGTTGTTTCTACTTCTGTTTTTAGTACCTGGATGGATATGCTCAGATCTTTTGTTTGCTTGATTGTGTTTTCATGTATTTCTTTAATAGATTTTTGTGTTTCCTCTTTCATAGCTTCTACTTGTTGGCCCACGTTCTTCTGTATTTCTTTAAGTGATTTTTGTCTTTCTTCCTTATTGTCTTCTTCTTTTTGATCCATCTTCTCCTGCATTTCTTGAAGTGATTTTTGTATTTGCCTTGTAAAGGCTTCTAACTTTTGATCCATTTTCTCCTCTATTTATTTACGAGTTTTTTCTATGTGTGCAGCTACCAGCATCCTGACCAGTGATTTTATATCCAAGTCTTGTTTTTCTGGTGTTTTGGGTATCCAGGGCTTCCTGTTTTTGGCGAACTGGGTTCAGATGCTGTCATGTTGCCTTGATTTCTGTTAGTGACATTCCTTCGTTTACCTTTTGCCATCTGGTTATTTCTGGTGTTAGTTGACCTTGTTGTCACTGGCTGGTGTTTGAATCTCCTGTGAGGCTGGGCTTACCTGTTGTTTCTCTACTGGTGGTTATGCGTGATTGCTGCTCAACGGGATCACGAGCTGGCTGCTACCCGCTGACTTTGTGCAAGGCCTGAGGTCTCCGGGAAGTGTGGGGGAGTGCAGCAGAGCCTCGGCAGGCGCTGCTGGGCCTGCCTAGTAGCGAGAGCTTAGCAGATCCCCCCACGTGGTAGCCCCTGATGGAATCTGTCTACCTGTGCCTTTCCAGCTGTGTTCTGGTTGCAATATGGAGGCCTGCCGCTATCGCTGGTCCAGGGTCCTGGGGAGCTGGGTGGCTCCGGCTGCCTTGGTGCACGGCCTAAGCTTGCAGGGTCGTGTGACAGAGCCTAGGCGCCTGGGCCCGCCTGGGGGCGAGAGCTTAGCAGATCTCCCTGCTCTAGCCCCAGACGGAGTCTCTACCTGCACCTTTCCAGCTGTGTCCTGGTTGCAATATGGAGGCCTGCCGCTATCGCTGGTCCGGGGTCCTGGGGAGCTGGGTGGTTCCGGCTGCCTCCGTGCACCGCCTAAGCTGGCAGGGACGTGCGGCAGAGCCTAGGCGCCTGGGCCCGCCTGATTTGTATGGTCTTTTGTCTATGTGATTTTGTAATCCTATTCATCAGTTAATGAGCTTTGAACATTCATTTCAGCAGTGGAAGACTCATTTTTGATCTTCATCAGACCCTTAGATCAAGTGGTGAGGATTCTGAATTTCTATTAACTCTTTTTCTATTACTTCCTTCAAAAGAGTAGTAGCACTTTTGTTCATAGTCTAAAATCTGGCTTTATTTTCATAATCCCTCATGTTAGGGTAAATATTTGAACATGATATGAAGGTACAGTTATGGGAAGTGACTTATTCTCATATCTGACTCTCACAACATCTCAACAGTCTATCTTAATTTTTCCTAATTATTTGGACATTAGTTAATAAGATAATTTGGTTCTACCAACACTACCATTGTCATCAAGCTAGTTTTACTGTGTTCCAAGTCTCACACATCTTGTTCTGCCAGTTTGTTTCTTTTTCTAACTCACCAACACTTCAGCACAATAAGGAGCATGGTCCCCATGGGTAATTGAGATAATAGCAGAGGAAGTCACCCATTAGGAGCTTTGTCAACGGCTGTGTCTGTTAACAGGGTTTGACTGAGTCATGATATTGGTGATAATTAATAATTATTACCCTATATTATGGGTAATCTACTAAGATTAAACCTAGTATAAAATAAAATAGCATTAGAACATATTAGGAATATCCTAACAAAAAACACCAATGGTGAAACTTTTACAAATTAAAGGTTTTTTCTGATTTTTTCAACAGTCAACAGTATTAACACAGTCTTCTCTCAGATTCTCAGCTCTATGCTTCCTAAACTGGAAGAGAATTTCTACTTTCCTTCTAGTTACCTTCCAAGATGTTATTTTGATAGCAATCAGCAGTCACTATTCTTTATTGTCAAGAAGTAATGCCATTCCATAGTCTAGAGAGCTGCTAACTATCTTCCCATGTGCATTACTATATTGATATACAAACAAATTATTTGGAACTATAAATACCTGTATGAAATAAGGCATGCTTGGGTTGCCAGTGGCCACCAAAGCACTCAGCTGCAGGGTTTCGTTAACTCCGTGCTGTCTGCAGACCATCAACTTTCCCTTTGAGCTTTGTAGCCTTGTACACCTTGATATTGATTTCTGGACTTCTTTCAAATTTAAGAGTTGTATTTCAGGTTTCAGAATGCTAAGGAAAACAGGCACCCATTCCAGTAAAATATTCCACTTCTTAAAACCTTCGCCTTTACAAAGCAAAGGTTGCTGGTTGTGTTATAGGGGTTCACCCTCTCTCCTTTTTCCTTGCAAATATCCTATAATCTGAAAGACACGGGTATGAAGAGCCTGGAGTCTTCAGGCTTGGTGAACTTCAGATGCCAAGCTATGGGAACACCACTGGGACAAAACTGAGTTTTAAGTATGAACATAAGACATATAAGGAGCTTCACTATCAGAATCTACAATAATAGAATCCAAATTATTCTCCAAGGGAGAATAAGGCTTAGATGATTAAATATACTATAAAACTAATTGCACTATGCTTGAGATAAATATAACAGTTCTTTCTGAATTCTATAATAAAATCAAGTAAAATTGTTCCTTTGTACAAATTATACATTGATAAGACAAACAGGTTATTGAAAAGCAAAAGCATAAGGAAGTTCTGCGCATTTCCCTGTTCCAGTACAAACTGACAGATTTTCAGGCTCTCACTCAGTGACACAAAATGCAGTCAACCTCTGGCTATCACTAACGTTCCTACTCCTGTATATTGACAGTTCTCATGAAGTTACTATAATAAGAATGAGGTGAGAGACTGAAATGATATGGTTTGGTCAATAAGACCTGTTCTACTCTATTCCAGTATTAGGATAGGATGGTTGACAGCTGGATTGTATAAACTAGTGAGAAATTTTCCTTTAATTTGGTCACATTAGCCCAGGAACCAAGGAGAATCACTTAGCATCAGTAAATTCTGAATGTATTCTCATTTCATGGAGAATTTCCTCATTAAAAGTACATTAAACAATCTGGGTTAGGTTTTTACTTCATCTTAATATCTGTGATATCTTCTTTTCTTCATATTATCTGGGTAAGTGTATAAACATTTTCTTCAAATTCTTTGATGGTACTTTCCCTTCTTTTGAGATTAAGCTTTTAATTTAAAATTTGATCTCAGAAATTGATCTTTTAGAGTAGTTAAGATACATCTTTGGAAATCTCATACACTTAATAATGAATTCTGATCCCTCTCCTTTCTCATGCCCCTCCCCCACTCTCATCATTCCACCCCACACCTCTTCTTCCCATGGCTGACTCTCCCCAGGTTCATGTCTTTTGACCTCCTGACCCACTTATTTTAGCCAGGGCCATCAGTGGCAACATCCACTGGGGACCTGTTGTCACCAGGGGACTGGATACACAATTACAGGTAAGGTTTCCTACTTTCCCTGGATATGTAAGTAGAAAACAGTTCAGCAGAAGGCAGAGGGGAGCCCGGAGTCCCTCTTCCACCAGGCATGGAGGTTGGTGGGCTAAAATTACTTGTCTTTTCAAAGGCTTTTCTTCATTACCTATTTTAAGGAAGTTTTTTCTTTTCAGTTATATCTGGGAATACTAGTGTGAAAGGCTTCCATCATTTCTTTCACTGATTGTCTTTATCCTGCACTCTGGGGGCTCATACTTCTGTTTATGTTACATGGGTTTTAAGTTTGTTTCCTCACACTGAAGGTCATGTCAATATTTTTTGCTGCTCTTCATTTAATCATTTTATATTAATTCGTTTCAAAGAATCTCAAGAAATATTAGAGATGAGTATTTGTATTATGTTTGTTTATTGAAACTAAAGTTGGCCAGATCCTTTTTCCTGGTCAATTCTCCCAACTCATAAAATGGGATTATATGAATTAAATGCCATAAGTGTCATCTATAAATCTATTCTGTTTTATTATGGTTGATTTTAGTTATTTATTAAAATGCAAATGTTAATAATAAGCAATTTATCAATTAAGAGAAATGTTATGCCTTGCTTATTTTTATGTTAAATATTGGGGATTTGAATTACTCATTCTGGTGAGATTCCATATGTAGTTTCTGCTTTGTTGGAATTACCTTCAGAAAAGAGTTCATATTTCCATGTAAAATTCTTCACGTTCAATCTCCTCCACCTATCTAAAATGGCTATGTTGGGCCTATTGAAAAAGAATAGTAAGAACTAGATAAAATCACATTGGTGCAGTTAAAGGTAAAGTCATAGTGCCTCAATGCAAAGCATGCACGTTTCTAATTATCAAGAGAAATAGCAACTGCTGTCTAGGATCTTACTTTTTATTCCATGGTAATGACAAAGTCTATTATAGTCAATCTGAATGTTAATTAGGCTGCAGCAAGACAAGAAAGCTTTACAAATTTAAGGCCCCAAGGTAGCATCACAGTGTAACTAGAGAAACGATATTTTCTGGTTTGTGCTTTTCAGGTACCATGAATACTTGTTTAAACTGGAAGATAACTGCAGCTGCATTCATCATTTTGTTTTTTATTTTATGCATCATCGGTGTGGTTCTCTATATTTGTTTCCAAAAGAAAAGGTGAGAAATTGGATATCTTTTATGCATTTGTATGTTTTGCCTTTGTGTGTGTGTGTGTGTGTGTGTGTGTGTGTGTGTGTACACTACATGTGGGTCTGGTGTGTGTGGAGACCAGAAAAGGGTGTTAAAACTCCAGTTACAGGCAGTTATGAAAACTCCATATGGGTGTTAGAAACTGAACCTGGGTCCTCTGGATTCAACAAGAATTCAAAAGAAGGGCGGTGGTGGCATATGCCTTTAATCCCAGCACTTGGGAGACAGAGGCAGGTGGATTTCTGAGTTTGAGGCCAGCCTGGTCTACAGAGTGAGTTCCAGGACAGCTAGGACTACACAGAGAAACCCTGTCTAAAAAAAAAAAAAAAAAAAAAAAAAAAGAATTCAAAAGAAGCATAAGCACCAAATTCTCTAAACTGCTGATCCATTTCTTCAGTCCAAGTTTAAGGCTCATTACTGAGATAGATTTTCACAGTAGATAGCATAGGGTCAGGACAACAGGTTTAGAGAATACCTGAGTGCCACAACCACAAAACAAAGGGGTTTCAATTAGAAGCCTGAGGTAGGTTCAGAAGAGGCATAAGGTGAAACGGCAAGCTTACATTATAGGATTAATAGAATAAAATACTCAGACATGTTTCTGGCTCCTCTGGTGGGCAGCAATAAGTGATGGGAGGTAAATGTAAATAGGAAAATCCTAGGCAGTGACCGCAGAAACTATAGACATACTCCTCACCATGAGATATGTACTACTGTCATATGTTTAAAATTAAAAAGATACTGTGATATATTTGTGCTGCACTATCTCAAGCAATGGAAGCATATAAATCAAAGAAGCATGAGAATCTCATGCATAAATAATCCAGAAATCTCTCTCAATGGGATATAGAAGAGATGCTGTAGAAGGCAAGAATGAAGAAGCATTTTGAACAGAATGCGACATTAGTCGGGATGGCAGATGATACTTTTCTGTAAGGAGGAGTAGAAAAGAGGACGGAGCAGGATCAAGGTTATGTTCAGAACAGGAAGCTTTCCTGAGTGACAGCTGTGGAGAAAAAAGAAAGACTTATCTTGCTCATGGTAAGGGTTTTAGCATTAAAGAATCTTACACAAATATGTGCAAAAGTAGAGGAAGAACAACATTTGCAGAGAGGATTAAGAGTTCTATTCGAACAGTGCAATTTTTAAATGACTATATCCCAGGGAATATGTTAATTAAATATCTATATGTATGAATCTAGGGTTTGTGGAGCAGTGGATAAGTTTTGTGATAGAGACAATATGGCCTCCAATGGAGATACATCATAAACTATTGCTCTCCTTATGTTAAATTAAAAACATTAGGCAATCTAATATATTGGTCAAATGTTCAAAAGGATTTTTATATGAATGTCTTCAATTTTAATTGATAGCCTGCTTTTACAATGTGCTGCCATGATACATGTTTGGTTAATATTCAGTTTATTTCTGTAACTGTCATGGTATTTCTAGGTCAAAGAAATTGCGTGAATTATCATCAACACAGACGTCAAATACAGTATCAATTCTCATGCAGACACCGCCATCAACAGAGTGAGAACTTAATAAACAAACTCCACCAGACAGATATAACTGGAAGTATGTATATTTTTATATCACTAGATATTCTTTATGATTTATCATTTCAAATTAAATCATGCATTGGCTAGCAGCAATTATCATTTTAGAAATAAGCTGAAACAAATATTTGTTTTACTATATAATCCTATACCTGGAAGCAGTAAATTCAAGTGAGGTTTTATCAATATTAATGTCTTTGTGTTGTAAAATTAAAATAGAATTATTTGAACTAATACATAAAAATTATAGATGTTTATGAAGTACCAGGTATTTTGATAAAATGTTAAACATATCTGTTTATACAGCCATTTATTGTTTCTTTATGCCTAAAATATGAAATCTCGTCCTCTTGGGTTTAAAAAAACATAGTTCATTATCATTATCTATAATTACCCTTCTGTGTATTATCACACAGAAGTCTCACTCTATCTGTGACTTAGTGTTATTGATCAACCTCTCCTATCTCTCCTACCCTCTACTAATCCAGCCTCTAATAACTACCATTCTACTCTCAACTCTATGACATAATTTTTTAGGTTCCCTATCTAGACAAGATTATATTGAACTTGTTTATATGTTCATAGGTCATTTTACTAAGCATGGACAAATACCTAGTTCAATGTATATGGTTGAAAATTCCAGAATTCCCTTTCTATGGCTAAATAATATTTACACAGGTGTGTGCATTACAATTTCTTAATCTATTCATCAGTTATAGATAGGAATTACTTCGTTTCTCTACTGTTGTGAATAGTGCTGCAGAGAACATGGTAATCTCCTCAACATATTCAATATATTGATTTATTTTCCATATTTCTGTGTGTATATCACATATAACACACAACACACACTTTTATTAATAGATTGATTATATAGCACTTCTGTTTTTTTCCTTTTATAAAAACCTTCTTATTGTCTTCCATAATGAACACTCTAATTACATTACACCTACATGATTCAAAGGTTTCCTTCTTCACATACACATAGCCTTTTTATGAGGTAAACTGCTGGTAGCGTTTATTTGTATTCCTCTGTCTTGCAAATACCATGCTGTTGTAATGAACTACTGCTTCGTGGTATATTTTTAAGTCAAGAAGTACAGTGCCTCTGATAAGGGATGAGGTTTTAATGTTCCAGATATATCTTGGCTTCTTCTGCTAGTTCTGCATAGAATGTCATAGAAATTGTACCAACTCTTTGCATCACTTTTAGTAGTTCGGTTGTTTTGATAATTTGTGTTCTCCCAAATTATTAATACAAGTTATCTTTTTAGTGTGCGCATCTTCAATGATTACTCGATTGGATGGTTGTGATTTTTAGCTGTAGAAAACTGTGGGAAAGCTGCTTTTCCTTTCAGTGTAATTTATCTCACTTTATCTTATTATATGTTTATTCATGTGTTCCTATTTTGTAAAAGCCACATCTTTCTCTGTATACAATTTTTGTAATTTCTGCTGATCTAATGTCTTGGTTCTTTGTGGTTGTTCACTATCATGAATGATCCTTATTTCTTAAGTGAAGCCTTAGTAGCTGTTAGTGGTTAAGATAATTTCTTGGTATTGTAAGTTAATTTGTATTTGGAATCCTTGCTAGATGTCACAGATTCAAAGTCTTGCAATTTATTCTGATAGTTCTCCATGCATACAGTTATCTCTCACATACAATACGTTCCAAGATAGTATATTTCAACTTGAGACAAGCTAGAATCTTGTGAAATGAAGGGACCAAAATTGAGAAAATGCCTCCATACAATCTAGCTGTTGGTCATTTTCTAAATTAGTTACAGATTTGGGAGGGTGTTGCCCATTGTGGGTATGACCACCCTGGGCAGATGATTCTGGATTCTATAAGAAAGCAGGCTGAGCAAGCTATGAAAAGCAAGCTAGTAAGCAGAACCCCCCCCCATGGTCTCCCTATTTTATCTCCTGTCCTGACTTTCTTCAGTGAATCATGATATGGAAGTGGTAGCCTAATAAACTGTTTTGTCTCTAACTTGCTCTTGGTCATGAAGTTTCATCATAGCAAAAGTAACCCTAAAGAAGACAAATATTTATGTTGATTTTGTTTTCTAACTTTATATCTTACTTTTATACTAAAGATCAGGGAAAATTACTTTATTTCTCATTTCTGAATTTAATTTTTTTAATCCATGCTGGCTATTAAGGATATTATCATGTATAAGAAATGTCTTATTATTTTTATTTTTAATTTTTATCACAAAAAGGTGATTGATAGCTGGGAAAATAACATTTTATGAAAATTGCTAATTCTGGTTTTCACCTGTGTTGGGAGAAGAGACTCTGCTCTCAATCCCCACCCACTTAGGACACAACAAAGCGGCAACTCAACTCCCACATCCAGGATCACAGATGAGACCCAAAATGCAGCCCCAATACCTGGCATAACACAATCAAACAGGTAAAGGTATTGAACAAAGCCATCCAAGATCTAAAAATGGAAATTGAAACTTACAAACACACACACACACAAAGGGAGACAACCCTGGAGATTGAAAACCTAGAAAAGAGAGCAGGAGTCAAAGATGTAAAATACAAACAGAATACAAAAGATAGAAGAGAGAATCTCAGGTGTATAAGAAACCAAAGACGACATTCATACAACAGTCAAGGAAAATACCAAAAGCCAAAAGCTTCTACTCCAAATATTCACGAAATCTAGGACACAATGAAAAGTCTGAACCAAAAAAAAAAAAAAAGAGTTATAGAAGACTGAAGATTCCCAACTCAAAAAGCCAGCTAAATCCTTCCACAAAATTATATAAAAAAGGCTTCCCTAACCTAAAGAGAGATGCACATAAATATACAAGAAGCCTACAGAACACTAAACAGATGGGACCAGAAAGAAATTCCTCCCATCACATACTAGTTAAAATACCAAATGTACAAAGAAAGCAAGAATATTGAAAGCTATAAGAGAAAAAGTCCAAGTAACATATAAAGGCAGACCTATCAGAATTATACCAGACTTCTTAACAGAGACTCTAAAAGCCAGATAGTCTTCAGCAGATGTCATACAGACTATAAAAGAACAAAAATGACAGCCTAGGATACTATACCCAGCAAAACTCTCAAATACCATAGATGGAGGATCCAAGGTATTCCAAGACAAAACCAAATTTAAACAATATTTTTCCACTAATCCAGTCCTACAGACGATAATGGAAAAGTCCAACACTGAAGGAAACTACACCCATGAAAAAGTAAATTAATCTTTTCACAACAAACCCAAAAGAAGAGAAACATACAAAGATAATTCTACCTCTACCAACAAAAATAACAGGAAGCAACAATCCTTGGTCCCTAATATCTCTCAACATCAATGGACTCAATTCCCCAATAAAAAGACATAGGCTGACAGACTGGATACATAAACAGTACCAGCTGGAGTAACCATTCTTATATCCAATAAAATAGATTTTCAACCAAAAATTATCAAAAAAGATAAGGAAATACACTTCATACTCATCAACAGAAACATCTACCAAAATGAACTCTCAATTCTAAACATCTATGTCCCAAATGCCAGGATACCCACATTCATAAAATAAAATAAATGTTACTGAAGCTCAAAGTACACATTGAACCTCACAAAAGAACAGTAGCAGATTTCAGTAACCCACTCTCATCTATGGCAAGATTATAGAAACAGAAAGTAAACAGACACAGTGAAACTAAAAAGTTATGAACCAAATGGATTGGCCTATATACAGAACATTTCATCCTAAAACAAAAGAATATACCCTTTTCTCAGCACTTCATGGTAGCTTTTCAAAAAAATCAACCCTATAATTGGACACAAAACAAACTTCAACAGATATAAGAACATTGAATTAATGCCATGGATTCTATCTGACCACCATGGACCAAGGCTAGTCTTCAATAACAACAAAAACAACAGAAAGCCCACATAGACATGGAAGCTAAACAACTATCTACTCTATGAAAACATGGTCAGGGAAGAAATAAAGAAATAAATCAAAGACTCTTTAGAATTTAATGAAAATGAAGCCACAATATATAAAAACTTATGGGATACAATGAAAGCAGTACTAAGATAAAAACTCATGTCCCTGAATGCCTCCATAAAGAAATTGGAGAGATCTTACAATAGCAGCTTAACAGCACATCTGAAGGCTCTAGAACAAAAAGAAGCAAATACACCTAAGAGCAGTAGATTGGAGGAAACTCAGGGCTAAAATCAAACAAGTAGAAACAAAAAGAACTATACAAAGAATCAACAAAACTGGGAGCTGGTTCTTTGCTAAAATCAATAAGATAGATAAAATCTTAGCCAAACTAACTAGAGGGCACAGAGACAATATTCAAATTAACAAAATCAGTAATGTAAAGGGAGACATAACAAGAGAAACTGAGGAAATTTAAAAAATAACCAGATCATACTACAAAAGTCTATATTCAACAAAACTAGAAAATCTGGATGAAACTGATGATTTTCTAGACAGTTACCAAGTACAAAAGTTAAATCAGGATCAGATGAGCCATCTAAACAGTCCCATAACAACTAGAAAATAGAAGCAGTCATTGGAAAGCTCCCCCCCAAAAAAGCCCAAGGCTAGATGGGTTTAGTGCAGAATTCTCTCAGACCTTCAAAGAAGACCTAATACCAATACTTCTCAAACTATTCCACAAAATAGAAACAGAAGAAACACTACTCAATTCTTTTATGAAGCCACAGTTATACTGATTCCCAAACCACAAAGAGACCCAACAAAGAAAGAGAACTTCAGACCAGTTTTCCTTATAAATGGCAATACAAAAATACTCAATAAACATCTTGCAAACCGAATCCAAGAACACATCAAAACAATCATTCACCATGGTCAAGTAGGCTTGATCTCAGGAATGCAGGGATGGTTCAATATACGAAAATTCATCAACTTACTCCACTATATAGACAAACTCAAAAGAGCCTTCCAGCTTTTGTCTGCTGCTGGAGCTGATCCTGTGCCATAGTACTCCATACCCATATACCACTGGGCGAGAGCTGATCTCCCATGAGTGTAGACAAACTGGTGAGCATAGGTAAGACCACCACTTCTACTCAGAGGGACCTGCCTAGAACCCTCAGGACATAGGAACTGAGGAGCATTCTGGGACAGGATGCTTCTGGTTTCTGTCTGCACCCAGGAGCTGACCCTGTGCCACAGCTCTCTAAACGCAAATGCCTCCAGGAGAGAGCTGGTCTCCCAGGAGTGCTGACACACCTACAAACACAGGTAAGATGAAAACTTTTCTTCAAATTCCTGGCCCAAGAGGAACCTACTCATAGCCATCATGACACAGAAACCAAGAAACAGCTGGGGACAGCATCATTCCAGTTTCCATCTGCACCCCAGAGCTGACCCTGTGCCACAGCTCTCCATATCCAAATTTCTCCTGGAGAGAACTGGTCTCCCAGGAGTATTGATATACAGGCTTGCAGGAGGGACAAGCCACAGGCAGAGACAGCAAGACCAGCTAACACCAGAGATAACCAGATGGCAAGAAACAAGGGCGAGAACATAATAAACAGAAATCAGGGCTACTTTGCATCACCAGAACCCAGTTCTACCACCACAGCGAGCCCTGGATACCTCAACACACTAGAAAAGCAAGACTCTGATTTAGAATCACATCACATGATAATGATAGAGGACTTTAAGAAGGACATAAATAAATTCCTTAAGGAATTACAGGAGAACACAGATAAATAGGTAGAAGACCTTAAGAAGAAACAAAATTCCTTAAAGAATTACTGGAAAACACAACCAAAAAATAAATATGAAGGAACTGAACAAAACCACACAGGATCTAAAAATGGGAATAGAAGCAATAAAGAAATCACAAAAAAAGATAAACTCAAAGGAAAAGGCCCATGAACATCTCATTAAATGCTGAAAAAGCCTTTGACAAAATACAACAGCCTTTGTGTTAAAAAAAAATTGAAGAGATCAGGAATTCAAGGTCCATACCTAAATATAATAAAAGCAATATACACAAACCAATAGACAACATCAAACTAAATGGAGAGAAATTTGAAGCAATAACATTAAAATCAGGGACAAGGCAAAGCTGCCTGGTCTCTTCCTACTTATTCAGTATAGTTCTAGCCAGAGCAATTAGACAACAAAAGAAGATCAAAGAGATACAAACTGGGAAGGAGGGAGCCAAGATATCCCTATTTGCAGATGACAGGATAGTATGGATATATGACCCCCAAAATTCTACAAGAGAGCTCCTACAGCTGATAAACCACTTCAGCAAAGTGGCTGGATATAAACTTAACTCTAGCAAAATCAGTAGCCTTTATCTAATCAAAGGATAAATGGGTTGAGAAAGAAATTAGGGAAACAACACCCTTCACCATAGTCACAAATAATATAAAGTGTCTTGGTGTGACTCTAATCAAGCAAGTTTAAGATCTGTATGACAACTTCAAGTCCCTGAAAATAGAAATCGAAGAAGACCTTACAAGATGGAATGATCTCCCATGCTCATGGGTCCACAGGATTAATATAGTAAAAATGGCCACCTTCCCGAAAGTAATCTACAGATTCAATACAAACCCCATCAATTCTTCATAGAGTTAGAAAGAGCAATTTTCAAATTTATTTGGAATAACAAAAAACCCAGGATAGCAAAAACTATTCTCAACAACAAAAGAACTTCTGGGGGAAATCACCCTCCCTGACCTCAAGCTGTACTACAGAACAATAGTGATAAAAACTGCATGGTATTGGTACAGAGACGAGCAGGTAGATCAATGAAATAAAATTGAAGACCCAGAAATGAACCCACACACCTATGGTCACTTAATCTTTGTCAAAGAAGCTAAAACCATCCCATGGAAAAAAGACCGCATTTTTGACAAATGGTGCTGGTTCAACTGGAGGTCAGCATGTAGAGGAATTCGAATTGATCCATTTTTATTTCCTTGGAGAAAGCTCAAGTCCAAATGGACCAAGGATCTCCACATAAAACCAGATACACTGAATCTAACTGAAGAGAAAGTGAAGAGGCTCAAACACATGGGCACAGGGGAAATTTTCCTGAACAGAGTACCTATGGTTTATGATCTAAGATCAATAATCGACAAACGGGACTTCATAAAATTGTAAAGCTTCTCTAAGGCAAAGGACACTGTCAATAGGATAAAACTGCAACCCAGAGATTGGGAAAAGATTTTTCCGACCCTACATCCAACAGAGGGCTAATATCCAAAATATACAAAGAACTCAAGAAGCTAGACTCCAGAGAACCAAATAACCTTATTAAAAATGGGGAACAGAGCTAAACAGAGAATTCCTGTCTGAACAATCTCAAATGGCTGAGAAGCACTTAAAGACATGTTCAATATCCTTACTCATCAGGGAAATGAAAATCAAAATGACCCTGAGATTCCATCTCACACCAACCAGAATGGCTAAGATCAAAAACAGGTGACAGTAGATGCTAGTGAGGGTGTGGAGAAAGAACACTCCTCCATTGTTGGTGGGACTGCAAGCTGGCAAAACGACTTTGGAGATCAATCTGGTGATTCCTGAGAAAATTGTAAATAGTTCTACCTCAAGTCCCAGCTATACCTGAAGACCAGCTATATATACTCCTAGACATATACCCAAAAGGTTATAGCAGCCTTATTTATAATAGCCAGAAGCTGGAAACAACCCAAATGTCCCTCAACAGAAGAATGGATACAGAAAATGTGGTACATTTACCCAATGGAGTACTACTCAGTCATTAAAAACAATGACTTTATGAAGTTCATAGGCAAATGGAAGGAACTAGAAAATATTATCCTGAGTGTGGTAACCCAGACACAAAAGAACACACATGGTATGTACTCACTGATAGGTGAGTATTAGCCCAAAAGCTCATAATGCCCATGATACCACCCAAAAACCATATGGAGCTTAGGAGGAAGGAAGACCAGGGTGTGCATGTATCAGTCCTGCATTGAGGGGCAAACAGGATGATCATGGGAGGTACAGGGAGAGGGTACCTGGGAAGGAGAGAGGAGGAGGAGGAGAAGGAGGAGGAGGAGGAGGAGGAGGAGGAGGAGGAGGAGGAGGAGGAGGAGGAGGAGGAGGAGGAGGGGGCAGTATAAGATACTGGTGGGGATGGAAAAGAGATTCAGAGGGTCAGGAAATCGAATAAAAATATGTAGCAGTGGGGGATGAGGAACTGTGGATTGCCACTGGTAGGTTCCATATGCCAGGGAAGCAAGAGGCTCCCAGGACCCAATGGGGATGACTTTACCCAAAATGTGCAGTAAAAGGAAGATAGAATGTGTAGAGACCACTTCCAGTAGATAGGCATGGCCCCAGGTTTAGGGCTGGGGCCACCAACCCATCTCAAAGTTTTTAACCCAGAAATGTTCTTGTCTAAAGAAAGAACAGGGACAAAAAAATGGAGCAGAGACTGAAGGAAGGCCAATCCAGGGACTGCCCCACCTGGGGATCCATCTTGTCTGAAGACAACAAACCCGGACACTGTTGCCAAGAGGTGCTTGCTGACGGGATCCTGGTGTGGCCGTTCCTTGGGATGTTTGTCTGTTAACTGACCAATGCAGATGTGGATGCTTGGAGCCAACCATCAGACTGTTCAGGGGACCCCTGCAGAAGGCTTGGAGGAGTAGAGGGGCATTGCATCCCCATAGGAAGAACAACATCGCCTGGCCGGACCACCGAGTGCTCCAAGGGACTAGACCACCAACTAAGGAGTGAACAGGGAGGGACCCATGGCTCCAGATACATATGTAGCAGAGGATGGCCTTGTCCTGTGTCAGTGGGAGGGGAGGCCCTTGGTCTTGTGGAGGTTTGATGTCCCGGTGTAGGGGGATGCTTGAGCGGTGGGGCGGGAGAGGGTGGGTGGGTGCAGGAGCACTCTCAAAGAGGCAAAGGGAGGGAGGAGAGGGCAGATGTGGGATGGGAGGGTTGTGGAGGGGGACCCGGGAAGCGGGATATCATTTGCGATGTAAATGAGTGGAATGATTAATAAAAAAATTAAAAAGAAAATAAAATTGCTTATCTTGCAAGCATGAAGACGAGTTCATACTCGTCTTCGAGTTTTACGAACTCACATAAAAACCCCTCAGGCATAGTGTTGTGTGCTTGTAATCCCAGTGCATGCTAGAGAGATAGGGAGAGGATTCCAACATGTCCTTAAGACCAGCTGAGACATCAGCTTTGTGGACTGAACCACTGTTCAGACAGCTCCTGTTACCCCTTTCTAGATCTATATCTATTCTATCTATCTATCTATCTATCTATCTATCTATCTATCTATCTATACATTCATGCTGTGTTTTTCTAGAAAATAGTAATATAAGCATCTCTATTTCAGTTTCATTCTTAATATTCACATTTCATTTTGGCAAGCTTTCTTGTCCCACTTTCATCAAATGTTTTTTTTTTTTTTTACTAGTTTAAGGCTCATACAAATGTATAAACATTTGTTATATATGTTATATGTATATATATATATATATATATGTGTGTGTGTGTGTGTGTGTGTGTGTGTGTTATAAGCAGTTAGTCTACTTCTCATTTACTGCAGGGAATCCATATGCTGACTTTTTTTTAACTTCGTTGGTTGATTCTTTGTGCATTTCGTATCATGCACTCTAATCCCAGTTCATTTCCCCATTTCTTCCTATCTGTCCTCTGCCCCTTCTATCCTCCTATCAAAACAAACAAACAAACAAACAAGCAAACAATCCCCCAAACCAAAAACAATCAAACAAAAAAGACAACAAAGATATCTTGTCACGGAAGCTGTGGTGTGTCACAATAGTTCCTTCCGAGGGCTCTGGCTTTGCCACACTGCCAATACTGGCTCCTTATTGGGACTAGTCTTGGATATCTGTCGGGGTCCATCCTCGACACAGGATCGGAGTTGTCAACTGGAAGCATGGATATCTGGAAGGCGCATAATAAATATACACAGACTGCTTTTTGGGGTATAAGCCGACAGGCAATTTTTCAAGGCTTAATCTTTCTCTTCTCTCTCTCTCTCTCTCTCTCTCTCTCTCTCTCTCTCTCTCTCTCTCCTCTCTTTCTCGCTGGTTGTCTCGAAGCTCAAGGCTGCACACACTCTGCCCTTTCCTGCACACTCTGCTCTTCTTGTACTCCCACACTCGTATACACCTCTGTGCATTCCCCTTTCACTCCCGCACACACTCTTCACACACATCTCACACACACACCACATGCATTCTCCCTCACACACACACTCTCCACGCACACCTCACATTCTCTCCTCACTCACTCTTCACATGCTCTCCTCAGGCTCTCTCTCTCTCTCTCTCTCTCTCTCTCTCTCTCTCTCTCTCTCTCTCTGCACTTTCCCTCAACATTCACCTCACATACTCTCTAGCCTTTTTCTTGCCCAAGTCTTTTGATATTCCTAAGGTAGGTAGAAAAAAAGGCATTGTATAATCATTGCCAAATCAAATTCTGAGGAATAACTGCATCCCACAAAAAATCAAGAATTGCAATTGTTCCCCAGAGTTTCAAGTTTCCTGTTCCGAGGCTTAAATCCAAAGTAATAATAATTGCAAACTTACAATTATTTAAACCTTAATTTTTAACTCCTTATACTTCAGAGGTCAGAGCTCTGAGATCAGCAACTTGCATTTTCCTGGGAAGCCCAAATGGTACATGACATGGGTAAAGCTGCCAGGCAGTGGCCAGAAAGAATCAAGTTAACATTTGTGTGTGTGTGTGTGTGTGTGTGTGTGTGTGTGTGTGAATATCAATTTTATTTCTTCCTCATTGATGTAGTAGATGGCTTCCTTTAACATCAAAATTTTACACAACAGTCAGGAAGCTAAACCAGCTCTGAAGAAGTGAAACATGCAAGATGACAATGATTTTAAGTTTTAAAAGCATGGGAAACAGATTACTCAGGGGCAGAGTCATGGCATAGGAACGATACCAACCAGGTTTTACAGTGGGATCTGGAGATTTGACCCAACTGACTCCAACTAGACAAGTGGATATTTATAATCGAGGGTTAGTGTTGAGATCTATACATGGAAAATTACTGAGAAGAAACTTCAAGAGGGTTTGTAACTTAATGTCACAGGACTCACTATGACAACATTTTGTCAAACCAATATAGGGATTTTTATCCATCTGAGTTTTAAAATCATGATCTTGCTAGGTAGTCCTGGCTAGTCTGGAATTCAGTATATAGCCCAGACTGGCCTTATAGCAATCCTTCTACTTCAGCCCCTTGAGATCTGAGATCACACACATATGCTAACCTTAGCAGATTAAGAAGGTTGGAAGATAAAAATATTCTACTTTCTTAGTTCTGCCCTTGGATTTTTTCAGATTTGCTAGAAAGCTTTTTGTGTCTTGTTGGATTATTTAAATTATGGGGAGGAACAAAGAAGCGTAGAGTATCAGGAGAGTTTTAGGTGTTATTAATGAGCTATTTGATCCCACCCCAAGAAACGTATTTAATTTATGATTACATGATGGCTAGAGACACATGCTTATTAGCTCTACTTACAAAGGTGGAGGCCTATTACATGGTCTTAGCTACTAATTGATAGCCATGACATAAACAGGGCCCTGAGTAAACAGAACGACAAGCCAGCCCCCAGTAGATGAATGCCAGAGGCAGGACAACCCTAGATTTGCACCCGTGAGTGACATGGCTTCTTCCGGGTTCTATCAGGTGCTTTTAAGACACTGAGCAATGAGCTCCTTTCCGAGTACTTACTTTCCTCTGTGAGGTCCTGAGCGCCTACAAGGCAGAGTGACAGCCGAAGAGGAGACAGGTTCTGTCGTGTTTTATTATGGCACACTTTCAAGACGACAAAGCAATGCCTTTCAGAAAAGCGGACACACTTTGGAAATGTATCTATTAAATATTAAGACATGGACAGCCAAAGCTACACGGAGAAACTCTTTCTGAAATACGAAAACAAATACTGTGGGACTAGCTGTGTAGCTTGAAGACAGGGTGCTTGGCCAGCATGTGCAAGGTGGGTTTAAACTCCAGCATCATGCACACACAGACACCCAGAGAAAGCTCAGCAGCACAAGGACAGAGAATTAGTAAATATTCTTAACTATTTAAGGGCTTGATTCCAGAAACTAAAAACAGGGATTTTTGTACCCCAGGCATTCAATCCAGAAGCTTTTTTAAAAAAATAAATTAATGACAAGTAACTTGTATTATGTCAATGATCTGAGTGCAAGTAATAGCAAGGACTAGAAATTACCAGGAAGGAACAAAGTAAACCAAAAACCAGAAAGGGGAATTAAACCCAGGGTTTTGCCCCAGAGCTGTTATCTCCAGCCCCTTAATTCTGAGACGAGATCTGGCTGGCCTTCAATTTGTGACTGTCAGGGTTTAGACTCCTAAGTGCTGGGACTGCAGGCATGGACAGCATGACTGCCTAGAAAGAAGATACTTGTGTGGGGGAAAATACCCTGAATGTGTTTGAAATATTAAAAGAGTATAAGAAATTGAAATAACAAAGTTTGATTCATTTCTGGTTAGTTTTACAGCACCGGGAAACCCAGCGCCTTATACATGCTAGCAAGCAGTCTACTTCTGAGCTACAGCCTCAACCTTAAAATGATTAATTCCAAATATTTAATGCAAATATACTTGGGCTTTATTTATTTATTTATTTATTTATATTTTTAAGGAATTATGTATTTATTATATGTGAGTACACTGTAGCTGTCTTCAGACACACCATAAGAGGGCGTCGGATCTCATTACAGATGGTTGTGAGCCACCATGTGGTTGCTGATATTTGAACTCAAGCCCTCTGGAAGAGCAGTCAGTGCTCTGAACCACTGAGCCATCTCTCGTAGCCCATTGGGCTCGATTTATAATTATCTTTTTTCAGGGAAAAAGAAAAAAAGAAAATAATATATTTCCATCCCACTAGGGAAAACAAAGGCATCTGAAGAAACAGCAGAAGAGTCCTTTCTGACAATCCTTACTGTCTCGCCCTTCACTGACCCTCTCCTCTGTATCTGATAAAATCCAACAACATCCCGTCAAACCTATGCCACAAATACAGTTGACTCCACCCACAGTCCATGAACGCTCTCTAGTCTATTTCTCAAGGCAAATAAAATGGACAGTAAGCCACACGGATAACACTAGGGGACAGACCATAAACGGTCCAAGCAGCAAAGAGATTGTACAGAGCAGGAAACAAAACGGAAATCCACCGGGTCAGAGGTAAAGGCTGGATTTCTCTTGCTGAGGCTCAGATTTCCCTTGATGGGTCTTTGCTTGTCCACTTGAGTTCAAGTCGAGAAGCATCTCTTTTCTTTGTTAACCAGACACGCCCAGGTACAGCGGTTTCTCTTTCCTGTGGTAGCTGCTGAGTTCTGATAGCAGCGGCTGGAACAGTGGCATCTTTAAGTTGCCTATTGACAGCAGCTAGCAGGTAATGTCGAGCCTGGTCAGAGTCTTGCAGGTGGAAGAAGGCTACTCCACCCCTTGGCCTTGGCATTATCAAGTTGTCCTTCTAGGACTTTCTGACTGTATTCCCTCACTCGTCCATAGTTCACTGGCTCCATCTGGAGGAGACAGGCAGCTAGGTTGTTGTAGCAGTCGGTCTGGACGGTGTGCAGTATGTTTTCTTGCTCTGGTGGTGAGAGCTGGCCCCTGAGGTCCCAGATTGGATATAGGGGAAGGCAGACTTGGGTCCAGACCCCGCAGCTGAAGAAGAGCTCGATGGGGCCGGCTCATAGCATCTCGGTACTTCCCGGTAGCCTGGTTTCCTTCCTCCTTGTAGAGCTGAGCCTCCTGAAGGCGCTTCTTCATTGACTGTCAGAACTGTTCAGTTGTCTTTTATGCAACAAACATTTGTTGATGGTTCTGGTGTTAATTGAGGAACCGAAGTGAGTGGGGCCTGAGTCTCCAGTCCATCGGTGAAGCACAGAGGCCATACGCTACATGTCTAACAACCGCACCACAGCAGAGCCCGGAAGACCCCTCCGGGATTTCAGTTTCAATGCAGGAGCACAGAGCCAAGCTAACCCTTGACTCAGCAGCTCCACTACATTTCTCCTTCTGCAAATTGCACACATTGACTCTCCTAAGAGTCCCAATGTTTTGACTTAGTTTTACTAATATAAAATTTTACATATTCTATACTTGTTTATCTAGGAACCACTCTCAAATGTTGTTCAAAACTTATTTCATAACTAATAGTTTTTTTCTTTCTTGAAGTCCAATGTTGGCTTTATTTCATTTTCTATTAATTTCTTCAAACTTTCTTTGCAAATCAGGCATTAATCTGGAATTACCATTGAGTAGTTATTACATTGTTTCCAAGAGGAAACACACAGCATGCACCCGGGCCATTAGGACTGTGCTGTGCTGTGCCTCATGCCTCTATTTTTAATTATTTAAGAATCATTACATCAAGGAACATCTGGTTTCACAGAATTTGCCAGAGCAGAAGGAGGAAGAAGAAAGAAAGTCAGATGTAATAGAATAATTATGCACACCAAGGCCAACTGAAAAGCAGACATGCCCAAAGGAAATCTAACACAGCCATTGTCCAGGGCTCAGGTTAGGAGAAATGGGAACAACTGTTGTTACAAAGAGCTGCTGTGGGCTCCTGAGATGTCTCCATCCAGGCCTACTGCAGGCAGTCCTTTATTTCAGATGGTGGGTCCCCTGGAGGGATGTGTCTCCTGCTTCTCAGGGTCCCAGACACCATCCTTTTCTACAAGGAGCTGCCTTCATCCTGGCCTACATCAGGCAGCAGTCCCTGTCATTTCATGCTGTCCCCAGCAGATATCCCCTTGGGTCATGGGGATCCTGAATCTTTGGATCTGGAGAACCAGTCTCTTCATAGCTCCAGCAGTTCATAGATGGGTAGATGTTACAGTTAGCCACTCAAAGCCCTGGATGTGGGTCTCCATGGTAGCTGGGTTGGTTAGACCATCAGCTCTCCCCCCAGGCCCCACCCCATCAGGGCAAGCTCTCTAGCACTCGCGTGCCTAGTTCACACATGCTGCAGCTGGCCAGTGATAGGGTCAACTCTCCTACTCTCCTACCCTCGGGGCAGGTACACCTGCACCCCCACTACCAGGGGGTACTGTACTGACCAGGCAAGGTGCAGGCCCTGCTCTTGCAAGCGCTACACCCAGTGAGTTTCAGGGACAGCTCTCTGCTCTCATGACCCTGGGCCAGCACTCACACCTGCTACAGGTGACTAGATAGAATTTGAGGGGATGTGGTGGGGGTTGGCTAAGCTGTCCTGTACTCCCCATCTTGGGGCCAGCTCATCTTCATCCCTGCCACCAAAGCAAGCTCTACTGTCCTGCCAAAGCAAGGTGCAAGGCCTGCTGTCCTGGGTGATGCAACAGGCAGGTTGGAGGGCGAGCTCTTGTGAGCGCTACAGCCAATCAAGGGTGGAAAGAACCCTTTATAGCCCTTGGGCATAACATGGTCCCAGGTGACAGCCCACACCAGGAATGTTCAATGGCCTTTGATGATAATATGAGCGACAGGTATCCACAAAGACCCCTGCTGCTGCATGATCATAGAACCAGACATGACCCTAAGTGGCAGTGTGGCTTGGGACTTCACTATGGACTCAGGTGACATTGAAGGATACTGACATCAGGCTGTTCCTCTCTCTGTTCTGAGCTGCCTCTCTTCAATGTGCTCAAACCATTGCATCACTCTTTCTCTTCCATAGCCCCACCCTGTACTTGCTCCTCATAGTAGTTTCCACTGTGGGTGGGCCGCATGGCAGGGCCTCTGGGTGTCTTCATATATTTGTTCAGTGTGATGATTCCAAAGGAAATATATCTCTGGGTAAAACTGTAACTCAACAGAGTCATCCACACTCATGGTTAAACTGCCACCACATCCAACTAGAGAGATTAGCAGATTGGAGAACGAGGAAAGGAAACACAGCAGGACATCTCCTGTCAGTTTTAAGTCTACATTTAGTAGGTATTGCTCTTCTTCCTGGGCTGGGAAGATGAATTTCAGAGGTTGGAGGGTACCTGTCTGCAGGCCACCAAATACACTCATTTTTACTGCCGGTTTAAAAGCTCTGGGAGTCACGGTGACTAGAGCAGGAATTCAAGGCCCATACCTAAACATAGTAAAAGCAATCTACAGCAAACCAGTAGCCAACATCAAAATAAATGGAGAGAAACTTGAAGCAATCCCATTAAAACCAGGGACTAGACAAGGCTGCCCTCTCTCTCCATATCTTTTCAATATAGTACTTGAAGTTCTAGCAAGAGCAATTAGACAACATAAGGACGTCAAAGGGATACAAATTGGAAAGGAAGAAGTCAAACTATCATTATTTGCAGACGATATGATAGTTTACTTAAGCGACCCAAAAAACTACACCAGAGAATTCTACAACTGATAAACAACTTCAGCAAAGTGGCTGGTTATAAAATTAACTCAAGCAAATCAGTAGCCTTCTTGTACTCAAAGGACAAGCAGGCTGAGAAAGAAGTTAGGTAAATAATACCCTTCACAATAGGCACAAACAACATAAAGTACCTTGGTGTAACTCTAACCAAACAAGCGAAAGATCTGTACAACAGGAACTTCAAATCCTTGAAGAAAGAAATCGAAGAAGACCGCAGAAGATGGAAAAATATTTCTTGCTCCTGGATTGGCAGGATCAATATAGTAAAAATGGCCATCTTGCCAAAAGCAATCTACAGATTCAATGCAATCCCCATCAAAATCCCAACTCAATTCTTCATAGATCTAGAAAGAGAAATTCTCAAATTCATCTGGAGCAACACAAAACCCAGGATAGCTAAAACTATTCTCAACAATAAAAGAACTTCTGGGGGAATCAATATCCCTGACCTCAAGCAGTACTACAGAGCAATTGTGTTAAAAACTGCATGGTATTTGTACAGCAACAGGCAAGTAGATCAATGGAATAGGATTGAAGACCCAGAAATTAACCCACAGACTTATGGTCACTTGATCTTTGATAAAGGAGCCACAACCATCCAGTGGAAAAAAGATAGCCTTTTCAACAAATGGTGCTGGTTCAACTGGAGGTCAACATGCAGAAGAATACGAATTGACCCACTCTTATCTCCTTGTACTAAGATCAAATCCAAGTGGATCAAGGACCTCCACATAAAACCAGATACACTGAAACTATTAGAAAAGAAACTTGGGAAGACCCTGAAGGACATGGGCACAGGGGGAAAGTTGCTGAACAGAACACCAATAGCTTATGCTCTAAGATCAAGAATTGACAAATGGGACCTCATAAAATTACAAAGTTTCTGTAAGGCAAAAGACACTGTCAGAAGGACAAAACGGCAACCAACAAAGTGGGAAAAGATCTTCACCAACCCCACATCAGACAGAGGGCTAATATCCAATATATACAAAGAACTCAAGAAGTTAGACTGCAAAGAACCAAATAACACTATCAAAAAATGGGGTACAGAGCTAAACAAAGAATTTTCACCAGAAGAAATGCGGATGGCCGAGAAGCACCTTAAGAGATGTTCAACATCATTAGTCATCAGGGAAATGCAAATCAAAACAACCCTGAGATTCCACCTCACACCAGTCAGAATGGCTAAGATTAAAAACTCAAGAGACAACAAGTGCTGGCGAGGATGTGGAGAAAGAGGAACACTCCTCCACTGTTGGTGGGATTGCAAAATGGTAAAATTGCTCTGGAAATCAGTTTGGCGGTTCCTAATAAAATTGGGCATGTCACTTCCATAGGACCCTGGCATACCACTCCTGGGCATATACCCAGAGGATTCCCCTGCATACAATAAAGACACATGCTCCACTATGTTTATAGCAGCCTTGTTTATAATAGCCAGAAATTGGAAGGAGCCCAAATATCCCTCAAAGGAGGAATGGATACAGAAAATGTGGTATATTTATACAATGGAACACTACTCAGCAATTAAAAATAATGAACTCATGCAATTTGTAGGTAAATGGTTAAATCTGGAAAATATCATCCTAAGTGAGTTAACCCAATCACAAAAGAATACACATGAAATGCAATCACTGATAAGTGGATATTAATGAGCCCAGAAGCCCTAAATACTCAAGGTACAATTAGCAAGTCAAATGATTCCCAAGAAGAAGAAAGGAGAGGATCCTGTGCCTGTAAAGATTGGATCCAGTTTTGTAGACCCAGAACAGAGAAATCGTGGGGCAGGGGGAATGATTGGGGAATAGTTGGGGGGGAGAGGAATTATGGGACGTATGGTGGGGGGAACTGGGAAAGGGGAAAGCCTTTGGAATATAAACATAGAATATAGAAAATAAAAATTAAAAAAAATTTAAAAAAAAGAAAAAAAGTAAAGACATCCACGAGAAAAAATATATTGGTAGTACCAACATAAAAATATAACCTCCAAGCCAGGTGCGATGGTTCATGTCTGCATTCCCAGTACTGGATAGGCAATGGCAGATATTTAATTATTATTAAATTAATATGCAGGCTTGAGGTCAAGGCTGGTTTTACAGTGTGTTCCAGACCAGCCTGGTCTACAGAAATAGATCCTGTCTTAATCAATTGACCCATTAGATCAATCAATATAACATGTCACTATCAGTACTATAAGCAAGCAGTTCTATCTTTTACTTTTGCTCTGGACCCTCAAAGAGCAGTAGGAATGAGTAAGCTGTGAGTATATGCATTAGCAGACTTTCTCCCCTGCAGTGGGGTGAACAATGCAGATACAAATGGAGGCATAGATACATCGTGCATCACACATCAGCTCACAAACAAGCAAGCCTAGGCTGTGTGTCATATGTAGCAAAGTGGTCCACGGTAGAATGTAAGTGGTGATGTGAGAATGGGCAGAAGAGGGAAGCAAGCTCCGTAGAGCTAGTCTTGTTTTCTTTTAAAAAAATGTCTACGTTCTGTGTAGGCACTGGTTCAAATTCTCCATGTTCAATGAATTTTGTTTTCAACAATTGGGCCTTTATGTGAGTTGATGGAGAATAACCTACAGTCTTGTCACCAGCCAGCATTCTTAGGAATTCCCATTGAACCCATTTGGCCAACAACTCAATGAGATACAATCCAAACCTGGTATTGGAAGCTTGATTTGGTGACAGGAGATGAGCAGTTGGGGTTCTGTCTCCTCTGTGATTTAGTGAATTCACTTAAATCACCTTCATATGTGTACATGCCTTAGGAAGCATCTAGTGTATTAATTTTCCATACTACCCCTAAAATTTCTCTTAATTTTAGCCGTCTCTCCATGTATTCCCTCCCACCAACCTATCTCCCCTGGCAATCTCCAATTTATTTTACTATCCTATCCAAAGCTTTCTATTTTATTCCCCTTGTAACAAAATCTATCTGCTCCCCAGTCCCTTACTCTATTCATACCCTCTCTGGTTCTATGGAGTGTAGCACGATTAACATTGCCTTAACAGTTAATTCCCACATATAAGTTAATATATGCCACATTTGTCCTTCTGGGTCTGGGTTACCACACTGACAATGATTTTATTTTTAGTTCCATCCATTTACCTGAAAATTTCATGAGATCATTTTTTAAACAGCTAAGTAATGCTCCATTGCTTGTATGTACCACATTTTCTTTCTATAGTCTTCTGTTGAGGGACATTCATATTGTTTCCAATTGCTGGCTTTTCGGAATAGAGTAGTAATAATCATATTTGAGCAAGTGTCTCTGTGGTAAGATGAGGTACCCTTTGGGTATATGTTGAAGAGTGGGATAGCTGGACTTTGGGATATATTGAATCCTGTCTTACTGAGTAATGGCCACACTGGTTTCCACAATGTCAGTGTGGGTTTGCCCTCCCACCTACAATGGAGGAATGCTCTTCTTAGTCTCATCTTCATCAGCATGAGCTGTCACCTGTGTTATTGATCTTGCTGTTCTACAGATGGAAGATGGAATCTTAAAGCAGTTTTGATTTACATTTCCATGATGACAAGATGTTGAACATTTCTTTGTTTCTCAGCCATTTAAGTTTCCTCTATTGAGAATTCTCTGTATAGAGAACATTTTTGATTGGGTTATCTGTTTTATGATATGTAGAGTCTTATAAATTTTGAATATTAGTCCTCTGTTGAATGTTCAGTCAGAAAAAAAATCCCATTCTATACGCTGCCACTTTGTTCAGATAAAACTATCTTTCACTGTGCAGAAGGTTCAAGTTTTCTCATTTAGTAATTGTTGATGTTACTGCCTATGTTTATGGTGTTCTGTTCAGAAAGTCTTTTCCTGTGCCCATGAATTCATTGGTATTTCCCAATATAATCTTTGCCCCTGTATAGTAATGCATTCTGTATGCTACTAAAAGATAAATGTATATAACACACTAATCTCAAACTGGATTATATTTTGACTCTGAATGATATTTTTTTGCTATTCTTATAGATCAGTGTGTTGTACAGCCATGATCAGAAGAACAGCCTCCTGCAAGCTGGGAACAAATATAGAGACTCACAGACATACAGACAGTGAGAAACCTGGGAATACTCAGTCCTGAATTGAATGAATGTCTCCATCAAATCCCTTCCTCACAGCTCAGGAAACCGGCAGAAGAGGAGGCAGAAGGAGTATAAGAGGCAGAGCAGACAAACCACAGCACAAAAGAAGGCCCTTTTTATGAGTCAGAGTTTCTTTGTGTAACCATAGCTATCCTGGAACATTCTTTTGAGACAGGCTGGCCTCAGACTCGCAGAGGTAAACCTGTTTCTGCCTCTTGAGCGCTGAGATGTGTGTGACACCACCACCTGCCAAGGCCTTCTGAATTAGCATGAGCAAAGCTCAAATGAACTCACAAAGACAAGCAGCATGCTCAGGACCTGCACATAGCTGCCCCAGATCCTTTGCAGACATATTATGGTTTCCAGTTTAGTGTTTCCGTGGGATTCCTTAGTATGTAAACGAATGGGTTCATAATTCATGTGCTGTCTCTTCGTCTCATTTTCTTCTGTTAGTTTGACTTGTCCCACTTTGGTGTGATAGTGATAGTGTTTGTTTTAGTTTATTATATTTTGAAAAAAAGTGAATTAGTGAATGAATGAAAATCTAGCCCCTAGGAGAAAGAGTAGGAACTAAGCTGCCATTTAGACCTTCTGAGAAAGGGAAAAGCTGTTTTTCCAATATAGAGTCAATGGGCATATCCACCACTCTCTCCAGGCCTAATGTCCAGCAGTATCTGACCAAACAGTAATGGACTCCATTGGCTGGTTTGGTTTTTGTTGGTGTTTTCTGTATGCTTTGGTTGGGTGGCAGTTTGTTGGGGTTTTGTTTTGATTTGTTTTTAGGGAGGCTGTTGTGGTGTGTTTTGTTTTGTTTTGTTGATTTTTGTTTTGCATTGGCTTTTTGTCTGTTTTTTGAAAAAGAACTTAAAGTTGACTGGGTAGGAAGGGCAAGGGGAGAATCTGAACGGATCTGGGAGAGTGGAAGAATAGAATCACATATAATATTTTTAATTTAAAAATTGTTTTTAAACATTAAAAATATAAGAAAATTGTTTCAAAATCAGGGAAATTAATCTAGGTTTGAGCTATATATTTTATTCTACAATCATTCAAATTATGTACTTGACACTTATAAACCTTATAAAAGACCCCTTTAACGTAAAACGTCTTTAAAATAATACACTAAGATAAAACCTTTCAAAAAGACAACACTGAATTCCGACTACTTCAATTGTTTGAAAATATTAATTTTTCATACTGAAATGATGACGTAGCAATTAAGAGCACTTTGTGCTCTTCCATAAGGTTCAGGTTTGAGTCCCAGCACCCACACGCTGGCTCAGTTACCATGGATAGCTCCCAGGAGATCTAATGCCTTCTTTTGGACTCTTCATGCACCAAGAACTTACATGTTACATTTAAATACATGTAGTCAAAGCATTCTCTTCACAGCCAGCCATTGTTAGATTAGATATACTGCAGCTTGTAAGTCATTCCAATATATAATATATTCCAATACATACATATTTCTACAATATATATTTATATATGCATTTATATTTATAAGTGTGTGCATGCATATGTGTGCTTGTAAAGAGATTCTATTTGTAAGTTCTGTTACTCTAGAGAATACTGACTAATACAATTAATGAGTTATACATTATAGTGAGCCCATATTAAAAACACAATGTCCTGTTACTTCATTTACAAGCTGTAAGCCTAGACTGGGCGAATTTTGAGCCATTCCAATTATATCCCAGTTGTATGTAACTTATTACTTGCTTTTTCTCCTGACCACATGCTCTTGTTCCATTTCCTTTCACAGTGGTTTTAACCTATTTTCTATACCTTCTCCTTCCTCTGGTCTCTCCTGCAATCCCCTCACTCCATCAAGGCCAGCCTTTCTCTACTGCCCAATCACAGACTCTAGCCTTTTATTAGCCAGTTAACTTTAAATTTGGAAATCAAGGTTTATATAACAAAGGCTAGTGTACATAGTAATTCACTTCTTTTGGGGCAACCAGACATTGGGGTACAGAATTTAGCATTTGAAACACAGCAGCACTAGACCAACCCCCAGCACAGACCTAACAATGCATTTTGTAAAATGATGTTTCTAATGCCTAAGTTGAAGGGGTAAATTTGGTTAGTTATAAATACAACAATATAGAAGTTAATATAAATCGGAGTTTCTCAAGATAGAAAGTTATTATGCAGTTGAATTGATTACATGATATAAGAAACCCTGAGAATCACAGCATCAGATGCTGGGAGTTGTGTAATCATTTAATGCTTACAATGGAGATTGAGTTACTATAGTAACTATTCATTATTCTTTATGTGAGGTACACAGCACCTAATCAAATCTCTCTCTCTCTCTCTCTCTCTCTCTCTCTCTCTCTCTCTCTCTCACACACACACACACACACACACACACACACACACACACGGGTGGATTTATGAGAAAGATTTACATGGATGTACCCTCCAGTTTTGGGTTTTAGTTAATTCTAATTGTAGTCAAGTTGACAACCAAGAATAATTATCTCAAGTCCAAGTCAAAACATCTCAACCTGACATATACATATCTCCTTACAAAGTGATTAACTTTCAAATAAAGACAATAATAACATTTAACATGTTATAACTATCCCACATACAACCACAAATGAATTATATATTTAACCAGGACATAATTATCCCTCACATAATATAAATGTGCCTTGTTTAACCACAAATGCATCATTAATTTATAATAGGCAGCAATGTCCCTTGAAGGACATTCTTTTGTATCTCTGTCCATTTACAGACATCTATCCACATATTTTCCTCAGAAGTCTTTCTTACCAACTGTTCAATCATGTGCTTTACAATCCCTAACCATTCAGCAATGCATTGGCCACAGCCCATACATATATCAGTCAATAATCACACATCTTGCCATTTTTTTTCTTCCAAACAAGATGATGAGTATGTGTACTTCCCAAAGTTTTGCACTGTGAACATTTCCCTTGGACAGTGTCTTTCAAGGTCTTCCCAGAAAGGAGTTGTTCTCTTCTGGGTGGTGCCTCAATAAGGTACAGAATTATCAGTAAACTAGGTTCTAGTCTTCTCTTTCTTAGTCAACCTTTTATAGGGAAATCCCTTGAGGCTACATACTAGGCCACAGACAGTTTTGTAATGGGAATAGAAACCATAGGCATTCAGGCAACTCCTTTGTGCAACTTGCTTGTACCTTCAGGACTTATCACATATATGCCATGTCCATTTCATAATTGATTGCTGCTGTCCATGTCTTTCTTTATAACTTGATAGGTTAGATAATACCCAAATCCTGATGGGCAGATAGATTAAGTTGCACGACAATTTGGTGTCCCATTGTTAAACATCAGATTCCACTAAGGCCAAATAGCAGGCCAAAAATAATCTTTTCAAGGGAGAATAGATGTCTACAGATAATGGTAGACACTTGTTCCAAAGATCCTAAAGTTCTGTTCTGTGATTCAAAAATAGGTGTCTGCTAAAGGCTCCAGACAGCTTCCCTATCTGCCACTGACACCCCAAGTTCTGTCAGGTCTGCCAGATCATATTGTCCAAGTGAAAAATATGGTTCAGGTACAGCAGCCTGGACCTGTTGAAGAGCCTTATTCTATTCCAGGCACATAGAAAGTTAGCATTTTTCTGAGTCACGTGGCCTGAGTAACACACCCAAGGGAAGAATGTGCTATCTCAGGAATCCAAATATGCCCATTAAACATTATGCTTTTTTCCTGGTGGTAGGAGAGGCCAGGTACAATAACTTATATGTTACCTTAGAAGGACTATGTCTGCATGCTCCATACCACTGGACTCCTCAGAATTTCACTTAAGTAGAAGGCCCTTGAGCTTTGGTTAGATTTATTTTCCATCCTTTTATGTGCATGAGCATTACCAGTGAGTTCAAAGTGGCTGTTACCTCCTGATCGCTTGGTCTGATCATCATAACGTTATCAATACAGTGCAACAATGTGACATTTTGTAGAAGAGACATAGGATTAGGAGCCATTCTAGCTTTGTCATGACATAAGGTTGAAGAGCTAATATGTCCTTGAGATGAAACTATAAATGTATACTGCTGGCCTTGCAAACTGACAGCAAGTTGCTTCTGGTTGTCCTTCTGGAGCTAAGTCTGACCTAGTAGTAATTATGCTGTGAGTGCTTTAACCTGACAGAGGTGAAGGACATTGATGACCAATATGACACATCTCTTCCCAGGGCCAGAATTTATTCCTTCAGTTAAAATTATTATAGTAAATATATGAATGCATATATAAAATACTAATTTTCTATTACTGCTACTTTCCTTAATACATGATATCATCTACAAACTATATCTATAGACTAGACTGAGGAGGGATGAGTCTTAGCTTACCTCCAATAGTACAGATCAAAAATAGTATCAGTATGATTTCAGGGAGGTCCTGATAAACATACTTTTGAGAAGATCCAGCCATGCATTAGTCAGTTTGACATTTTGAGTTGCAGTTAAATTCTTTGCAATTACTTCTATTCCCATCTTTAGTTACAGTTGGTCTGCTTCTAATTCTATGTGTTTCTGTAAAATCCAAACATGATAAAAGAGAGGTTTTTTTCTTCTTCTTGATGTCCTCCTAATATGTAGAGAAATGGCATGAGGTGACTGCTCCCAACATGCTAACTGTAAAGTGACTTAGGGATGTCTGTGAATCTTAGCACACTGGGACACTGAGAAAGCATACTTTCTTAGCAGAGGATCCTGATGTTCTGCCAAGGTAGCTGGATGCCCAAGGAAGTGGCCTTTATGATCATTTTTTTCATGAGAAACTCACTTTGATTTTAATTAAACTATGCAACACATGAAAGAGTTGGACTGCTGACAGACTTCTCAGTCTGTAAGGAGGCTTGGGTCACCTTGAACCCAGATAAACTATTACTTGACAAACAGAAGCTGTTGAGAATTAGAAGCTGTGAGAAATCTCTGTTCTGCTTGCCTATAAAAGATGCTGGAAAATTCAATAAAGTATGCAGTGGTGCACAGTTATTCTGAATCCTCTATGTCCTGATCAATGTGATGTTACCCCAACACACTAAACATTGATGCTAATGCTCTTCTAAAAGAAAAGAAAATCACATATTTCTCCTTTAAGTATCTCAAGTCCTCACTCATGAACTGTAAACATTAGGAATGCCTCTCCTTTCTGTGACACTTCCTACTGGGATGAAATGCAAAATGCAGAATCCCAGGTGATAGGGGCTAGCCAGAGAGGCTCTGTATCCATTCTCAGTCCTGAGTGCTACCCAGTCGTTGCCCATTTTAAACCTGTTCAACTATCCAAAAGGAACCTTCACAGAACTCTTCTCCTCCTCCGTTAAGACCAGCTAGTACAGGTTATGCATCTCTGGGAATGGAACACCGAGAGATTCATTGTCGGTTTATCCAGCTGTCTGAAATGTTGATGGAACATTTTGACTTTCGTGTTATTTTTAACCAGACTGCAATTAACAGACCATGCTGACAAGGCTAATTTTTAAAAATCATTCCTACCAGAATGTGTCTGAACACTCACTTCCCAAATTAGTAGATATGTGAGACGTTGAACTATTTAGAATAGAGTGGGTCATGGGAATAAATGGGTAAGGGATCCTCTTCCTTAGATTCTGTCTCAGCAGGGACAAAATGTCCCTAAGACTATGGATTATGTGTGTCCAGGCCAAGTAAACATACATTTGTCTTCTCTATGACTGTAGACGTTTTATATCTCTTTATATCTTTAATCTCTTAAACTGTTTACAGCAATCTAATCTCTGTTTCTTATTTTATGATGAAGCTTACATGCACTTAACTTAATAGCTCACATGCCACTCCAGATAAGAATCCACTTCATTCCTGGCTGTTAGCTCTTCACCCCACCTAGGCCCACAATAGCAACTCCAGGAAAGAACTCATAGTTCCTGGATCCCGTGTGAGCTTGGCTCGTTTCTCATCTGTGGGTATGCTCTCTGCTTTACTGTCCAGCTAATAAATTTACACTTCCCCTATTGCTTTGGGATAGGGGCACGAATTTCAGTCTCATTGGAAGTTCAGCTAGGAAACACGCAATTGAATCTTGTTCAATTCTCTGTCACCTATACAAAGAACTCAGTAATTGCATCATGGAAGAACCCCAATATTTTCTCTGGAACCTTAGTTTATGAACAAAACTAGAGGAGAGGATAGCTAGGAAATTGAAAAATGTTGCAACATAGTGCAATTTAAAATAATTTTTGAACATTTTTTCTAAGAATTTCATACCATGAACTCTGTAGCTGCATTTTCCCTTCTTCTTTCTCACTCCAATTCCTCCTCTCTCCCCCCTTCCTATTTCCCTCTGACATTAATCCACTGTGTCATTCTGAGTATCTGAAGCTATATAGTGCTTACTCAAATAGACTCAAACTCCCAGAGGTCTGGCTATCATTGCCTGCTGGGTGCTGAGGTTAAAGATGTGCAGCATTATGCCTTGATAGAAAAATGTTTTTAAAAAATGAGGAAGGGGATATGTTAGGGTTACTATTGCTAGGATGAAACACCATGAGCAGAAGCAACTTGGGGGAGGAAAGGGTTTATTCTACTCACAGTTCCATATAATAGTTCATCATCCAAAGCGATGAGGGCAGGAACTTACACAGCAAAGAAGCCTAGAAGCTGATATAGAGGCCATGGAGGGATTCTGCTGACTGGTTTGTTTCCCATGGCTTGCTTAACGTGCTTTCTTATAGACCTCAAGACTACCAGATCAAGGCTGGAACCAACCACAATGGGCTGGGCCCCCTTCCCTCTCTCACTAAAGCAATTACCATAGGTAAACATTCTTGTTAATGAATAACCTTTTAATGGGAAGATTTGGGATAGGGGCATGAATTTCAGTCTCATTGGAAGTTCAGCTAAGAAACACAGATACTGTGATTGTTAGTGAAGACTTTCATCATCAGCTTCGATGGACTTCTCACTCCTTTGCATCTTCCATCTCTCAGTGCTTCCTCTCTGTGTACAAGAATTGGGTAACTATTTTTTTTAACGTGTGGTTAGCTGGAAGTGACTAATGAATGCTAGGTCACAGGACATTGACTTTCACTCCAGTAGGTAAAGAGGAATGTATGCTGGATTCTGTGTGTGAACCGTACACCTAGACAATCGCACAGCTAGCAAACCATGTAATGTGAGCATGTTTGAAACAATGAATATAGAGAATAGGAGAAGGGTGAGAATGAAGGCAGGAATACAGCTTCTGAGCTGTGCAAAACTTGCTCCAATTAGATAGTTTCCTTTTTACATGCCTTATGTAATGATAAAGGTAAAAGACAAGGGAGATGTAAAGGACATTTTCACAGCATCCTTTGCCTTTGAATTGTACCCTGTTTTCATGGTCAAGTATGCAGACCTTTAAAGGTTGAAAGACGTTTTCTTGTACATTAAGCCTTTTTTATTTTATGGACAAGCCTAAAAATAATCTGCTTTATGGAGCTCTCCATTATTACAAGCTGAGCTATTGTAGAAACTCAAGAAACATTGTCACGGTATTTTCTGCTTATTCTGACTGACAGAAATAACAGCACTTATTCTATCAGCTTTCTTCCGATTAAGGAAATAACTAGTTTCTTGAAGAATTCAAGCAAGAAAAGATTGCCAGAAGACTACGGCTTTACAAATCAGCCAAGCATGAGCACAGAACTGGCTGATGAACACAGGTTTTTCTAACAACAAACTTGCCTCATGTCTTTGAGAGGTTCCAGATGCTTTTGTGCAGTTTAGATTTACTATATTTATTTTTAAAATATTTGATGCAGAGCTATTTGATGCCTGTGAAGATAAAATGATGGAAAAGCAGTCATAAAATGGATCAAGGTGTGTAGGGTTTTTGTTGTTGTTGTTTTAAGATTATTTATCTTATGTATGTGAGTACACTGTTGCTCTCTTCAGATACACCAGAAGAGGGCATCTGATCCTATTAGAGATGCTTGTGAGCACCATGTGGTTGCAGGGAATTGAATTCAAGACCGCTGGAAGAGCAGTCAGTGTACTTAACCACTGAACCATGTCTCCAGCCCCATGGTTGAGATTTTAACCTTTGTATTTAAATAAAGCAGACACTAGTGGCCATGGATAGTGTTCCACGGCAGCGTTCCGACCTCTTCCCTCCCTCAATATCTGCTCTATCTTTACCGCTGCGCATTTTGTCATCTGGAAGCATTGTAGGTCAAAGGTTTTGTGGTTGGGTTGGTATCCAAATCCTTCTACTGGAAGTTTTGCCTGGTTACAAGAGATGGCCTGTTGAGGCTCATAACTCCCATTTCCCACAGAGTCTTATCTAGAGCCACCCACACAGATTCCTGGGAAATTATTGCCCTAGGTTTCTAGCTTGCATCAGAGATGCCAGTCCATTCCAGTTGTCTCTTCCAATAATCTCTCCCTCTATCCTTCCCCAACCTTGGATTCTTGATCAAAATTCAAGTGTCATCCTGTTTCCGTACCCAACCCCATCCACTGCTCCCCCAATCCATGAATGATGGCTATTCTTTTTCTCATTCTCACTGAAATCCATATGGCCCCATGTACACTGGGGTCCTCATTGTTAGGTAGCTTTTTGGGGTCATTGGATTATATCATGCTTGTCTTTCTGGGTCTGAGTTACCTCCCTCAGGAAGATCTTTTTCTAGTTCCATTCTGTAAATTTGATGATGCTGTTGTTTTTAATAGCTGAGTAATACACCATTGTGTAAATTGTCCACATTTTCTTTATTCATTCTCTGGTTGAGACCTTTGAAATGTTGTTTACAATTTCTGGCTATTACAAAACAATATATCTGTGATAGACATAGTTGAGTAAGTGTTTTGTGGTATGTGGAAGATTGCTTGGATATATGCTCAGGAGTGGTATCTTTGGGTATTGAAGTAGAGCTATTCCCAATTCTTTTAACGAAGTGCTATGATTATTTTCAAAGTGGTTGTACAAGTTTGCACTCCCAGCAGCATTGGAGGAGTATTCCCCTTGCTCCATATCCTTGCTAGAATGAACTGTCACTTGTGGTTTTGATCTTAGCCATTCTGATGGATATGTGGTAAAAACGCAGTCATTTTGATTTGCATTTCCATAATGACTAAGGATATTAAACAATTCTTTAAGCTTCTTGGCACATCTGTACCACATTTTAAAAACTGGGTTATTTGGTTTGCTGATGTCTAGTTTCCTGATATATTTTGGATATCAGCCCTCTGTTGGGGTTGGTCAAAGTCTTTTCTCATTCTATCGGTTGCCATTTTGTCTTTTTGGCAGTGTCCTTTGCTTTATAGAAGCTTTTCAGTTTTATGAGGTTCCACTTACTGATTCTAATTCTTAGTGCCTGGCCTATTAGTGTTCTGTTCAGGAATTAGTTTCCTGTGCCAGTGCATTCAAGAGTATCTCCCATTTTCTCTTCTATCATGTTTAGTGCATGGGGTTTTATGATAAGATCTTTGATCCGCATGGACTTGAGTTTTGTGCAGGGTGATAGACATGTATTCTTCTAATTGTAGAAGTATAACCAGTCAGACCAGCACAATTTGTTGAAGATGCTTTCTTTTTACCATTGTATAGTTTTGGATTCTTTGTCAAAAATCAAGTGTCATAGGTGTGTAGACTTACTTCTGCATTTTAACATGGATTCCATGGATTAACTTGTCTGTGTTTAGGCCAATGCCAAGTAGTTTGTTTGGTATATTTTTAGATAATTTATTTATTTACATTTCAAATGTTATCCCATTTCTCTGTTTCCCCTCCAGAAGCCCCCTAAACCATCCTCCCTCCCCATACTTCTATGAGAGTGCTCATCCACCCACCTCCCCACCTTTGCATTCCCCTGTACTGTGACATCAAACCTTCTCAGGACCAAGGGCCTCTCCTCCCATTGATTCTGACAAGGCCATCTTCTTTTACATATGTGGCTGGAGCCATGGGTCCCACCATGTGTATTCTTTGGTTGGTAGTTTAGTTCCTGGGAGCTCTGGGGAGTCTGTTTGGTAGATATTGTTGGTCTTTCTATGGGTTGCAAACCCCTTCAGCTCCTTCAGTTTTTTCTCTAACTCCTCCCTCCTCTACTCAGTCCTTGCCATGTTCTGGCAGAGCTTCTCAGGAGACAGCTATATCAGGCTCATGTCAGCAACCACTTTTTGGCATCCTCAGTGGGTTTGGTGTCTGTGTATTGGATGGATCCCCAAGTGAGGCAGTCTTTGGATGGCCTTTACTTCAGTCTCTGCTCCATCCTTTGTCTCTGTATTTCCTCCAGCGAGTATTTTGTTGCTCCTTCTAAGAAGGATTGAAGCATCCACACTTTGGTCTTTCTTCTTGAGCTTTATGTGTCTGTAAATTCTATCTTAGGTATTTCAAGCTCTTAGGCTAATATCTACTTATCAATGAGTACATACCATATGTGTTCTTTTGCAATTGGGTTACCTCACTCATGATGATATTTGCTAATTCCATCCATTTGCCTAAGAATTTCATGAATTCATTTAATAGCTGAATAGACTCCACTGTGTAAATGCACCATATTTTCTGTATCCATTCCTCTGTTGAAGGATATTTGGGTTCTTTCCAGCTTCTGGCTATTATAAATAAGGCCGCTATGAACATAGTGGAGCATGTGTCCTTGTTATATGTTGGAGTATCTTTTGGGTACATACCCAGGAGAAGTATAGCTGGGTCCTCAGGTAGTACTATGTCCAATATTTGGAGGAACCACCAGACTGATTTCCAGAGTATTTCTACCAGCTCACAAACACACCAACAATGGAGGAGTGTTCCTCTTTCTCTACATCCTTGACAGCATCTGCGTTCACCTGAGTTTTTGATCTTAGCCATTCTAATTGGTGTGAGGTAGAATCTCAGTGTTGTTTTGATTTGCATTTCCCAGATGATTAAGGATGTTGAACATTACTTTAGGTGCTTCTCAGCCTTTAAATATTCCTCAGTTGAAAATTCTTTGTTTAGTTCTGTATCCCATTTTTAATAGGGTTATTTGGTTCAGAGTCTAATTTCTTGAATTCTTTGTATATATTGGATATAGGGTAGGTAAAGATGTTTCTCCAATATGTTGGTTGCAGTTTTGTCCTATTGACAGTGTCCTTTGCCTTACAGAAGCTTTGCAGTTTTATGAGGTCCCATTTGTAGATTCTTGATCTTAGAACATAAGTCATTGATATTCTGTTCATAAAATTTTCCTCTGTGCCCATGTGCTCAAGGGTCTTCCCTACTTTCTTTTCTATTACTTTCAGTGTATCTGGTTTTATGTAGAGGTCCTTGATCCACTTGGACTTGGGCTTTGTGCAAGGAAAGAAGAATAGATTGGTTTGCAAATTGGGAAAAGATCCTCACCAACCCCATATCTGACAGAGGGCTAATATCCAATATATACAAAGAACTCAAGAAGTTAGACCCCAAAGAACCAAATAACCCTATCAAAAATGGGGTACAGAGATAAACAAAGAATTTTTACCAGAAGAGATTCAGATGGCTGAGAAGCATCTTAAGAGATGTTCAACATCATTAGTCATCAGGGAAATGCAAATCAAAACAACCCTGAGATTTCACCTCACACCAGTCAGAATGGCTAAGATTAAAAACTCAAGGGACAACAGGTGCTGGCGAGGATGTAGAGAAAAAGGAATACTCCTACACTGTTGGTGGGATTGCAAGATGGTAAAACCACTCTGGAAATCAGTCTGGCAGTTCCTCAGAAAATTGGGCATGACACTTCCAGAGGACCCTGTCATACCACTCCTGGGCATATACCCAGAGGATTCCCCTGCATACAATAAAGACACATGCTCCACTATGTTCATAGCAGCCTTATTTATAATAGCCAGAAGTTGGAAGGAGCCCAGATATCCCTCAAAGGAGGAATGGATACAGAAAATGTGGTATATTTATACAATGGAATACTACTCAGCAATTAAAAGCAATGAATTCATGCAACTTGTAGGCAAATGGTTGGACCTGGAAAATATCATCCTAAGTGAGTTAACCCAATCACAAAAGAATACACATGAAATGCTATCACTGATAAGTGGATATTAATGAGCCGAAAAGCTCTGAATACTCAAGGCACAATTATCAAATCAAAAGATTCCCAAGAAGAAGGAAGGAAAGGACCCTGGTCCTGAAAAGACTGGATCCAGATTTGTAGGAGAGTATCAGAACAGAGAAATGGGGGAAGGTGATTGGGGAATGAGTGGAGGGAAGAGGACTTATGGGACATATGGTGAGGGGGAAACTGGGAAAGGGGAAAGCCTTTGGAATGTAAACAAAGAATATAGAAAATAAAGAGAAAAAAAAAGAATAGATTGGTTTGCATTCTTGGACATGCTGACCTCCAGTTGAACCAGCGGCCTTTTGTTGAAAATACTGTCTTTTTTCCACAGAAGTAAATGCACCCAAGAGGAGTAGATGGCAGGGAATAATAAAACTCAGGGCTGAAATCAACAAAGTAGAAACAAAAAGAACTATACAAAGAATTAACAAAACCAGGAGCTGGTTCTTTGTTAAAATCAACAAGATAGATCAACCCTTAGCCAGACTATCCAGAGGGCCCAAAGACAGTAACCAAATTAACAAAATCAGAAATGAAAATGGAGACATAACAAGAGAAACTAAAAAAATTTAAAAAATAAAATCATACTACAAAAGCCTATATTCAACAAAACTGGAAAATCTAGATGAAATGGATAATTTTCTAGACAGATACCAAATACCAAAGATAAATCAGGATCAGATAAACCATCTAAACAGTCCCATAACCCCTAAAGAAAGAGAAGCAGTCAAACTCTCCCAACCAAATAAAACTCAGGACCAAATGGGTTTAGTGCAGAATTCTATCTGACATTCAAAAAAGACCTAATGCCAATACTTCTCAAACTATTCCACAAAATAGAAACAAAAAGAACACTACCCAGTTCATTTTATGAACCCACTGTTATGCTGATACCAAAATCTCACAAAGACCCCCCAAAAAGAGAACTTCAGACCAATTTCTTTTATGAATATTGATGCAAAAATACTCTACAAAATTCTCACAAAGTGAATCCAAGAACACGTCAAAAATGGCCATCCATCATGATCAAGTAGGCTTCATTCCAGGGATGCAGGGATGATTCAAAATACAGAAATCCATCAATGCAATCCACTATATAAACCAACTCAAAGGAAAAAAAAAACCCACATGATCCTTTCATTAGATGCTGAGAAAGCATTTGACAAAATTCAACACCCTTTCATGGTATAAGTCTTGGAAAGAACAGAAATTCAGGGCTCATACCTAAACATAGTAAAAGCAATATACAACAAATCAGTAGTCAACATCAAACTAAATGGAGAGAAACTTGAAGCAATCGCATTAAAATCAGGAACTAGAAAAGGCTGACCACTCTCTCTCTACCTATTCAATATAGTAATGGAAGTCCTAGCCAGACCAATTAGACAACAAAAGGAGGACAATGGGATACAGATTGGAAAGGAAGAAGCCAAGTAGTTTTTACTACAATTATATTACAGCTTGTATGTACAATTGTACTACAGCTTGAAATCAGGGATTGGGATAACTCCAGAAGTTCTTTTAATATACAGATTGTTTTAGCTATCCAGGATTTCTTTTTCAGTATGAATTTGTTTATTGTTCTTTCAGCATCTTATAAAGAATTATGTTGAATTTTTGATGATAATTGCATTCAATCAGTAGAATTGCTTTTGTAAGATGGGTGTTTTTACTATGTTAATTTACAAGATGGATGGGCAGGGGAATTCTTTCCATCTTCATATGACCTCTTTAATATTTTTTCTACAAAAGCTTAAAATCTTCCATATAGGTCTTTTGTGTTCTTTGTTAGTTTTACACCAAGATATTATATATTATCTGTGGCTATTGTGAAGGGTGTGGCTCCCTTAATATCTTTCTTAGCCTGTTAATCATTTGTATATAGGAGAGCTACTGATTCTTTGGTTGTTGTTGTTAATTTTGTCTCTAGCCACATAGCTGAAGATCTTTATCAGATGTAGGATTTCCCTAGTACAACTATTGGAGTCACCTTATGTGTGCTATCTTATCATTTGTGAACAATGATATGTAGACATCTTCCTTTCTAATTTTTATCCTCTCGATCTTCTTTAGTGGTTTTATTGCACTAGCTAGAATGGCAAGCACTGTATTGAACAGATATGGAGAGAGTGGACAGCCTTGCATTGTCATTGATTTTAGAGTATTTGCTTGAAGCTACTCTCAATTCAATTTGTTGTTGGCTATCAGCTTGCTGTATATTGCCTTTATTGTGTTCAGGAATGTGGCTTATATCCTTGATCTCTACATGAAAGGTTGTTTTTATCAAAGGCATTTTCAGAATCTGATGAGATGAATTTGTGGTTTTGTTCCTTAAGTGGGTTTATATGGTGAATTCCACTGATAGATTTTTGTATGTTGAACCATTCCTATATCTCTGGAATAAATCCTTCTTGATCATGGTGGTTCGTCTTTTTTATACTAGGATTTAGTTTGAGAGTATCTAATTGCATATTTAGATACTAATTGCATGTATTAATGTTCATGAGGGAAATTGATCTGAAATTCTTTCTTCATCAAGACTTTGTGCAGTTTATGTATCAGAGTGACTGTAACCGCATAAATTAAATTTGTCAGTGATTCTTCTGTGTTAGTTTTGTGAAATTTTCATACTATTGGAATTACAACTTTGAAAGTCTGTATGATTCTGTCCTAATACCATCTGGACATGGGCTTGCTTTTATTGAGAGACTTTGCATGGCAACTTCTATTTCTTAGCTGTTATAGGTCTATTTAGATTGTTTTTCTGAACTTGATTGACCTTTGGTAAAACAGGATCAGATAAATCATCTAAACAGTCCCATAACCCCTGAAGAAATAGAAACAGTCATTAATGGTCTCCCAACCAAAAAAAAAAAAAAAAAAAGCCCAGGGCCAGATGGATTTAGTGGAGAATTCTATCAGACCTTCAAAGAAGATCTAATACCAATGCTCTTTAAACTATTCCACAAAATAGAACACAAGGAACACCACCCAATTCATTCTGTGTAGCCACAATTACACATATACCTAAACCTAGCAAAGGCCAAACAAAGAATGAGAAATTCAGACCAATTTCTTTTATGAATATCGATGCAAAAATAATAAAATTCTTTCCAACCAAATCTGAGAACACATCAAAATGATTATTCACCATGATTAGGTAGAATTCATTCCAGGGGTGAAGGGATGGTTCAATATATGGAAATCCATCAAGGTAATCCACTACATAAACAAAGAAAAAAAAACCATATGGTCATTTTATTAGATGCTGAAAAAGCATTTGACAAAATTCAGCATCCTTTCATGTTAAAAGTCTTGGAAAGATCAGGAATTCAAGGCCCATACTTAACATAGTAAAAGCAATATACAGCAAACCAGTAGCCAACATCAAACTAAATGGAGAGAAACTTGAAGCAATCCCACTAAAATCAGGGACTAGACAAGGCTTCCCCACCTCTCCATACCTATTCAATATAGTACTTGAAGTTCTAGCTAGAGCAACTAGAAAACAAAAGGAAGTCAAAGGGATACAAATTGGAAAGAAAGAAGTCAAACTATCACTATTCGCTGATGATATGATAGTATATTTAAGCGACCCAAAAAACTCTACCAGAGATATCCTACAGCTGGTAAACAACTTCAGCAAAGTGACTGTATATAAAATTAACTCAAATAAATCAGTAGCCTTCCTATACTCAAAGGATAAACAGGCTGAGAAAGAAATTACAGAAACAACACCCTTAACAATAGTCACAAACAATATAAAGTATCTTGGTGTGACTCTAACCAAACAAGTGAAAGATCTGTGTAATAAGAACTTCAAGTCTCTGAAGAAAGAAATCGAAGAAGACCTCAGAAGATGGAAAGATCCCCCATCCTCGTGGATTGGCAGGATTGATGTAGTAAAAATGGCCATTTTGCCAAAAGCAATATACAGATTCAATACAATCTCCATCAAAATTTTAAATCAATTATTCATAGAGTTAGAAAGAGCAATTCTCAAATTCATTAGGAATAACAAAAAACCCCGGATAGTGAAAATTATTCTCAACAGTAAAAGAACTTCTCGGGGAATCAGTATCCAGGACCTCAAGGAGTACTGCAGAGCAATAGTGTTAAAAACTGCATGGCATTGGTACAGTGACAGGCAGGTAGATCAATGAAATAGAATTGAAGAGCCAGAAATGAACCCACACACCTATGGTCACTTGATCTTTGACAAAGAGGCTAAAACTATTCAGTGGAAAAAAAAGAGCCTTTTCAACAAATGTTGCTTCAACAGGTGGATAGCATGCAGAAGAATGCAAATAGATTTATTTTTATCTCCTTGTACTAAGCTCAAGTCCAAGTGAATCAAAAACCCCCACATAAAACCAGACACACTGAAACTAATAGAAAAGAAACTGGGGAAGAGCCTTGAGCACATGGGCACGGGGAAATTTTCCTGTAAAGAACATCAATAGCTTATGCTCTAAGATCAAGAATTGAAAAATGTACCAGCTTGCAATCCCACCAGCAGTGGAGGAGTGTTCCTCTTTATCCACATCCTGGCCAACCACCTGCTGTCTCCTGAGTTTTTAATCTTAGCCATTCTGACTGGTGTGAGGTGAAATCTCAGGGTTGTTTTGATTTGCATTTCCCTAATGACTAATGATGTTGAACATTTTTTTAATTTTTATAAAGATTTATTTATTATTATATGTAAGTACACTGTAGCTGTCTTTAGACACCCAAAGAGGGCATCAGATCCCAATATAGATGGTTGTGAGCCACCATGTGGTTGCTGGGATTTGAACTCAGGACCGTTGGAAGAGCAGTCAGTGCTCTTAACCTCTGAGCCATCTCACCAGCCCCGATGTTGAACATTTCTTAAGGTGCTTCTCAGCTATTTGAAATCAGTCTGGCGGTTCCTCAAAAAGCTGGGCATGACACTTCCAGAGGACCCTGTTATTACCACTCTTGGGCATATACCCAGAGGATTCCCTGGCATGAAATAAGGACACATGCTCCACTATGTTCATAGCAGCCTTATTTATAATTGCCAGAATCTGGAAAGAACCCAGATGTCCCTCAATGGAGGAATGGATACAGAAAATGTGGTATATTTACACAATGGAATACTACTCAGTAATTAAAAACAATGAATTCATGAAATTCTTAGGCAAATGGATGGAACTGGAAAATATCATCCTAAGTGAGGTAACCCATTCACAAAAGCACACACATGGAATGCAGTCACTGATAAGTGGATATTAGCCCAGAAGCTCTGAATACTCAAGACACAATTCACATATCAAATTATTCCCAAGGAGAAGAAAGGAGAGAGCCCTGGTCCTGGAAAGACTTGATGCAGCTATGTAGGGGATTAGCAAGACAGAGAAGTGGGAGGAGGTTGATTGGGGAACAGGTGGAGGGAAGAGGGCTTATGGGACTTATGGGGAGGTGGGAATCTGGAAAGGGGAAATCATTTGGCATGTAAACAAAGAATATAGAAAATAAAACAAAAAAGAATTGACAAATGGGACCTCCTAAAATTACAAAGCTTCTTTAAGACAAAGGACACTGTCAATAGGACAAAACGGCAACCAACAAATTGGGAAAAGCCAACCTACATCCTACAGAGGGCTAATATCAAATATATACAAAGAACTCAAGAAGTGAGACTCCAGAGAGCCAAATAACCCTATTGAAAAATGGGGTACAGAGCTAAACAATGAATTTTCAACTGAGGAATATCAAATGGCTGAGAAACACATACATTAGTCATTCAGGGAAATGCAAATCAAAACAACCCTGAGATTTCACCTCACACCAGTCAGAATGGCTAAGATCAAAAACTCAGGAGACAGTAGGTGCTGGTGAGGATGTGGAGAAAGAATTTCAGCTTCCTGTTGGGTTTGCCTTCTGAAATTTGTCCGTTGGTCCATCGCCCCCTTGTGGCTTATTCTTGAACTGCTTCACACCCTTCTTGCTAAGTTTTGTGGTGCCTTTCTCAAAAGTTCTTAGATGTGATTTTAGGTCTGCCTTCCTTAACAGTTTTCCTTGGGGATATCTTTGAAGAACTAGACTGTTTTTATGAACTCTATTCTTTACATGTGATATCTGTAAACTCTTTCCTCTAAATGTATTCTTCCCTTTCACTTCCATCATTTCCTAGCCAGCATGACTCCTCTCTGCATCTATTATTTTCTGAAATCACCTGGGAACTATAATGATGTTGAGGACTTTGTCCAGAGATCCCTTTGATGTCCTAGATGATTTTAATATGTAGCTATTTAACAATCAATGCAACTCTCCCGGTCAAGGGAAATAATTGCTCAGTTTTTAGACTCAAAGCCAAGCTCTGGTTGTGATTCAATTTTGTGGCAAAGACACCTATAATCATAAATACATGTGTTGTCAGCAGATAATATTAGTAGAAGTAAATATATGTCTTATATTAGAGGTAGAATTACATTACTAAATGAAATAGCCTGTCTGTGTTTATGCTTGTAGAAAGATTATTGATACTGACAGGTGCTCCATTGTGTGGGTCTCATAAAACCATTTCTTTTGAGCAGACCATGAAATTTAACCACACCCATCACTGATAACCTGCTCTTTCTCTTTTTAGCTCTTTACCATCCCCTTCATTATTATAGACTCCTGCTTTCAAATTAATACATATGGTTTATTTGTGTATAAAAAAATCTAGGACACACAAATGAGAGAAAAGTTGACATTTGTCTTTCTGAGGCTGGCCTATTTTGTTTATATGTTGATGGCCAGCTGCAGCCATCTTCCATCAAAGACATTCTTTATTTATTGTTAATGTCATTCTTCATGGGCACATGACACTATTTTGTATATATTCCATATTTTTACTTTCCATTCATCTCTTATCTAGGCTAATTCTACAGATTGGATTTTAAATGATGCTGTAATAAACAAAGACATGCAAGTATTTCTGTGGGATATTGATTTAGAATCCTTTTCGTGGGGAGTTACACTATGAATATGTCAGTTTACAGGCCACTAACAGTGTTTAAGGATAGCCCTTTCCCTGAATAATTGCCACTATTTGTTATTATTCCTTTCATTCCAATTGATGTGAGGTAGAAATTCAACATAGTTTTAATTTGTACTTTCCTGATATGAATGTTGAGTTTTGGGTTTTGTTGTTGCTGCTGTTTATGTTTAAGAATATTTTATATAATCTTTAAAGTTTTTTATTCATTCTTTTGAAATTGTGTACAATGTGTTTTGATGATTTCATCACATCATCTAATAATTCCTCCCAGATCCTCTCTTCTTCCCTATGGACTCTTTGTATTCTATTGGTTGTTGTTGGTTTGGTTGGCTGTTTGGCTGTTTGGCTAGTTGATTTTGATATTAGATATTTTGGTTTGGTTGATTTTTGTTGCTTATGTGGTTGGTTAGCTTGTCTGTCATTGATTATGGAGGAGAGTGAGCATTTATGAAATGCTCACTGAATACTGATACCAGTACAGAGAAGCCAAGGCCAATTGCATTCTTGAGAGAATATCATTATGTCCTGGGTTTAAGTTCTGGTTCCTAGTTCCACATAAATAGTCTGTCTGGAAAATTATATTTGCCTCTTTATAGATAAGATTGAAATACAGGAAGCATGTTGGGGACATGAGAAGGGAAAGTACATCCTTATTCTGGAATCTTTTTGTAACCCCTCTCCAGCTCAGCATGAAGAATTTCAGGACAATTTGACATGAAGATTACTAACTAGCACAAAGAAACAAATCCTTTCAAATTTTATGTTAAACTATCAACAAATTAGGCTTGAGATCTGAACATATATGACTCTTAATAAGTCCGTGTCACATGCTCCACTATATTCATAGCAGCCTTATTGATAATAGCCAGAAGCTGGAAAGAACCCAGATGGCCCTCAATGGAGGAATGGATACAGAAAATGTGGTATATTTACACAATGGAATACTACTCAGCAATTAAAAACAATGAATTTATGAAATCTTTGGGCAAATGGTTGGAACTGGAAAATATCATCCTGAGTGAGGTAACCCAATCACAAAAGAACACACATGGAATGCAGTCACTGATAAGTGGATATTAATTAGCCCAGAAGCTCTGAATACTCAAGACACAATTAACATATCAAATGATTCCCAAGAAGAAGGAAGAGGAGGGTCCTGGCCCTGGAAAGGCTTGATCCAGCTTTGTAGGGGAGTACCAGGACAGAGAAATGGGAGGGGAGTGATTGGGGAATGGGCAGAGGGAAGAGGGCTTATGGGACTTATAGGGAGGGGGAACCGGGAAAGGGAAGGCATCTGGAATGTAAACAAAGAATATAGAAAAAAAATAAGTCCGTGTCCATTTGTTTCTGGACACTTTCTGAGAATCTCAGATGAGGCTATCTTTTAAATATCTTTCTTACCAGGATGGACCTGATCACAAACTTCCCATAGGAATAGAAGCATAAAAAGTTGTCTTACTGGGAATAGAATTGGTCGTTGGAATAAATGGGCGTTGTGGTTTGAATAGGTATGGCTGTCATAGACTCATGTGTTTGGATGCTTGGCCCATAGGGTGTGGCATTAGTACGAGGTGAAGGCTTGTTGGAGGAATTGTGTCACTGTGGAGGCAGGCTATAGGGTTTTATATATGCTCAAAGCATGCTCAGGAGAACAGTCTCCGCTTGTGGATCAAGATGTATAATTCTCGGCTCCTTCTCCTGCACTATGGTCACTGCCATGCTTCCCAGCAGGATAATAATGGACTAAGCTTCTGTAACTATAAGCCAGCCCCTCTCTTCACTGTGGGCAAGGAAGTTCTTCTCCTTTATATTCTGCTCCAAAGCAAATAGATAGCAGTGAACCAGGATCACATCTGGACCAGCCTTGTGACCAAATATTTGCATTGTCCATGATAACAGATGCTGTAGAGCTGTCTTTAATAACCGCGACAGTATCTAACCCCTATTCCCAATTTTATGATGAAGTTTACAGGATCTTAAATTAATAGCCCATCTGTCACTCAAAATAAAAATCAATTTCATTCCTCCCTCTTAGCGCTTCACTTCACCTAGATTCATAATAGGAATCCCAAGAAAGAACTCACATGGATGGTTCTTGGATCACAGGTGAGCTTGACCCATTTTTCTACATGTGGGTATACTTTCTGCTTTATTGTGCCATCAATAAATCTATCATTTCAGTACTGCTTTCCTGAGTCTTGTTCAATTTTATGTCCCTAGTACAAAGAACCTGGTAATTGCCTCATAGAAGAACCCCCCACATCACCTCTGGAACATATGTTTATGAAAACAAAAAACAAAAACTAGAGAGTAGAAAACCCAGAAAATTGAAAATTGTTGCAATGGGATATAATTTAAAATAATTTTTGAACATTTTTCTAAGAATTTCACACCATTAACACTGTGTCTGCATAATTTCCCTTGCCCCTTTCTCACTCCAGTCCCACCTCTCTCCTCCCTTCCTCTTTCCCTCTGAAATTAATCCTCTGAATATCTGAAACTCTTTATGTAGTGCTTACTAGGGCAGACTCCAACTCCCAGAGATCTAGAAGATGTGCAGCACCACACCTTCACAGAAAATGCTTTTAAAAACTGCGAAGGAGGTTTCTTAGTTAGGGTTACTATTGCTAGGATGAAACACCATGAGCAGAAGCAACTTTGGGGAGGAAAAGGTTTATTTTTATCCACAGTTCCATATAACAGTTCATCATCAAAAGCAATGAGGGCAGGAACTTACACAGTGAAGAAACCTGGATCTGATGCAGAGGCCATGGAGTGATTCTGCTGACTGGTTTGTTTCCCATAGCTTGCTTAGCCTGCTTTCTTATAGACCTCAAGACCGCCAGCTTAAGGATGTAACCAATCACAATGGGCTGTCCACTTCCCTTGCTTACTTAAGCAATTACAATATCCTGGTTAATGAATAACCTTTAAGGGAAAGCTTTGGGATGGGGCATGAATTTCAGCTTTATTTTGGAACACAGCTAGGAAACACGATATTTTGACTGCTAAAAAAAGACTTTCATCAGCAGACTCAATGGACTATTCACTCCTTTGCATCCTCCATCTCTTGATGCTTTCTCTCTGTACACAAGAATCAGGTAACTCTATTTCCTTTTATGGATGTTTAGCTGGAAATGAGTGGCAAATGAATGCTAGGTCACAGGACATTGACTATGTAAAGAGGAATGTATGCTATATTCTGTGTGTTAACTATACTCCTGTACAATCACAAGGCTAGCAAATCATGTAATGTGAGCATGTTTGAAACAATGACTATAGAGAATGGAAGAAAGGTGAGAACACAGCTTCTGAAGTGTGCACAATTTGCTCAAATGAGATAGTTTCCTCTTTCTCTGCTTTATGTAACAATGAAGGCCTACTAGATGCTAAGAACCTCTGCACGGCATCTTTTTGTCTTTGGATTATGCCCTGTGTTCACAGTCAACAGGACACATACCTTTTAATGTTGAGAAAGGCTTCTATTAAGACTCTTCAATTATATGGACAATCCTATAAATAATTTGCCTTATGGATTTCTCCATCATTATAAGCTGAGCTAATGAAAGAATTCAACAAACATCTTATTTATTTTTTCCTGCTTATTTTGAATGATTGAATTAACAGCCTTTAATCCATCAGCTTTCTTCAGGTTACGGCTGTATCTACACTTCTTTCCCTTGTACTCTATATCCTATCTCCCCACACTATGGGTTTATGTTATCTGTTGTTGATTTAAAAAAAAAATAGATGACCACTTACCATCTGTTCATTTGTGTCTGGTTTCTTTCATCTATTGATAGATTTAATTACATTTTTAGAGAAAATGTAGCTCACTATATCTCAATGTGTAATGAATTCCTCTGTGTAATATTATAATTTATGCAATCTATTATTTTTAATATATTTTATTAGTTATTTGAGAATTTCATACAATGCATTTAATCATATTTACCTCCTACTTCTATCTCTATTCCTCTCCAGATACATCCTCACCTACTCATGTCAGCCAAATTTATGTTCTTTTTTAAAAATTAAACTACTGAATCCAAATTATTTTGCCCCTTTACCAGTGGCTGTGGATTCATCCACTGCAGTGTGTCATGAGGTCTGTTCTTAATTTGCAATTTAGTTTTGACCATGATCCTATGTTCCTATGAACATCTTTGTTCATATTTTTGGAGAAAGCATGTGTGCACATCTATTAGTTTGATGTTATGCTTAGTCTTGCTGCTTTTGGAGATGTTTCCGTTCATTGACAAGATAGCCCCAAGGGTTTCCACCAAGTACACAAGAGAATTCAATCTCCCTTCAGCAGTGTGTGTGAGGTGTATTATTTCTACACTTTGCCAATAAAACCTGACTTTGTTAACCTTTCATTTAGACATCTGGTATATATAGTCCTCAGTTTAACCTATAGTTTCTTAATAACCAAGTTGAATACCTTAAGTGCATAAATGATCCAGCTAGGTGTGGAATAATACACACTTTAGGGTACATAGACGCATAGGTACATATATACATTAGGATTAAAATAGAAATTTGGTCATATATATGTATATGTATATATAGATATCATTTATTTTATATTGGTTAATTTATAATTCTTATTTTGTGCCCCTAATAAATATTTATTAGGTAATATGGGTTGGGTACCATTTTAGAAACTTGATATTCAGGGTTGAAGAACATGTTTAGTTCTCTGCTCCTTTCCTAGTTCTGAGGATCCAGTACAGGGCGTTGAATGTGTTAGGCAAGCATTCTACCACAGATAATGTATATAGAATCTCCAGCCATATTACTTTTTACTGAGACACAGTCTCACTATGTACCATAGGTTGGTTTTGAATGCAGGATCCCCCTTTCTCAGTCTGCAGGAGTGTGTTACATTCTATTGTTCAGAAAAGGCAAATAAAAATGTTAATCATTAGGGATAGAGACAGGTTCAATTTGAATACCCCACTGTAATATGAAAATCTATATCTGTTAACACTGGCATTTGCTTTCAGAGTCTTCACAGAGCATAAGGATTATGAGATAGTTGTCCTGGAAAGAGTTAGTTTTATTAGTCCCAATTTGATTGGTAGATGAAGACAGAAACCTATTCATCAATATTAAAGAGATTTATAACTTTAAATTTGAGTTCATTTAAACATAATAAGAAACCCCAGAAATGGTATTGTTAATGTACATTTCAGCTGTGGCTACAAACTCATGGAACAGTTTTTCTCTGCTTTCAAATAGGAGGAAATCTTCTGGATAGGATAAGGTTGTAGATATTTTGAAATATAAAAACTCCAGTTGGCATTATGAGCTTTGGGTAGGGATCCAATTTGTGGGCACTTAAAAGAGCGCAACTAAGAATGATAGGAAACCTTTTCATTCACTCTGAGACAAATGTGAAGATGGCTTCAGAAATAGTGATGTATCTTTGTACTCTTTGAAATTTATATAAAGAATAATTCAATTGAAATTATTTAGCAGTATTATTGGGGAATCAAGTTTGTATGTATGAGTCAGTGTTATCTAGAGAAACCTAACCTGTAGGATGAGTGTGTTTATTCTAATTTATGGCTAGTTGAGATTCTAATCAATCATAACAATAGTCTAAGAGAAATTGTGTAATGCTTTCAAAATCTAGGTCATTTTTTGGCATGTAAGAGAGTACCTTAAATTCTGATTCACACAGAGATTTGTGAGGATGTTTGGGTGCCAATGAGATGGAATGAACGAGAAATAAGAGACTTGGGACTTTAGGAGCAAATGCAGGAATGGCCTGTGACATTGTCCTCTTGGCTGAGTGAGAAGCATCCCTGGCCTAATACAGCCTGATGACACCAAATGACAGGGGTCATTGAAGGGAATTATCTCAAGGTAACAATGTAAATCCATGTTAGCAAATGGCCAAAGAAACCATGAAAGGATTTAAAAATCTGATAAAAGTTTCAATGAAATAAAGGTTAAGGATATTTCTGACAAGATGGAATTTATGAGGACGGAATACATATCTTCTATTAGGGATAAAATTAGATTATTAAATAAAATAACCTCTGTACATTTACACATACATAGAAAGATTGCTGTTACTGACATATATTTATTGACAATTATCTTTTGAGTGTTCCATGTAGTGTGTCCCTATTCACTTCCCATAACCTCCCCTTCCACTCTCTTCTCCTGTTCTCCTTTAGTCTTCTCACTATTACCATTCATCTCCTGCTCTCATGTCATATCTAGAAGTACATACATATACTTGACATATATCTTCACAAAATCTAGGATTCACAAATGACAGCAATCTTGACATTTGTCTCTCTGAAGCTGGCTTATTTTTCTTATATGTCGATGGATGTTGGGTTTATCTTTGAACAAAGCCATTTTAACTTTATTTTTAAGGTCACTCTTTATAGTCAGGTATAATATATATATATTTCACCTTTTCCTAATCCATTGGTCTGATGATTGCTACCTAGGCTGCTTCAATGGGTTTGTTTTATCCATGATGCTTTAACAAACATGGATTGCAAGTGTGCCTACAGGACATTGACTTAGAATCTTTTCTGTGGTGAGTTTTACCATGAATGTCCTAGTGTACTGTCCACCAACAGAGTCTAAGGATCCTCTTCCTCTGTATAACTGTCAACATTTGTTGTCATTCTAGCTAAGGTGAGATGGAGTCTCAGTGTAGTTTTAGTCTTCATACCCATCATGACTAAGGATGTTTAGAATTTTTTCCCATAGGTTTATGGACTTTTGTAATTCATCTTTTAAAACATCCAATGGTTCTTTTAGAATTTTGTACCAAGAGTTTTGAGCCATAGTCACTCAATCCCCAAACTCTTTCCAAATTGACCCTCCTCTTCCCTACTCCCCCAGGTGTTAGCTCTATGGTATCCTTTGCTTGGTTAATTGGTTGGTTTGGGGGTTGGAGGTTTTGGTTTCATTTGTTTGATTGTATCTGCTGTTGTTTGTGTGGTTGGCTGTAGAGAATAGTATGAATATCATTTTCTTGAAATGTAGGCTGTCTGCTCATTCTAGTGCAGTGAAAGCAAAGCCAAATGCATTCTTTGGAAAATAGCATTATTTCATGTTACAAGGTCATATTCCACGTTCCACATTGGTAATTTATCTGGGTGATTTTATTACTTCTGTTTATATAATATAGAAGAATAGAAAATGGATGGGTGGGAACATGGGAAGTAAAAGGAACCTTTTATCTTGGTGTCTTGTTGGGATCATTCTCCAGTTGGGAATGAAGCTTGAGAATTTATATTTGATAGTAAATGATACATTTACTAGCAAACAAGTATGATTCCTTTCCTATATAGATATTTTATGGTAATAAACAGGTTTAAGGACTGAAAATATATGACTGTGAGTACAATTTCACCCCCCTTTCTAGACAATTTCTTGGACTCTCAGAAAAGACTCCTAACTTTTAAAAACTATTCCTACCAGCATATGTCTATAAATAATTTGCCTTGTGGATTTCTCTATCATTACAAGCTTCCTTAATTTAAGAATTCAACAAATATTGTCCGGTTGAATTAACAGCATTTTAGTCCATCAATTTTCTTCAGGTTAGGGCGATAACTACTGCTTGGGTGCGGAGTCTTGAGAGGTGGCTGAGTAAGAGTTAGGAGCATATTGTGTTCTATATGAGTACCCAAGTTCTTTCCCAAGCACCTATACCAGGAGGCTCACAAACCTATAAATCAAGCCCCATGGGATCCACAAACCTCTTGTATTCTCTGGGGGTGTATGCACTCAGGGACACATACCCCATGGCACAAGCATAATTTAAAAATAGTAAACCTATAGTAATAGCATGGTTGCTATTTGTGTGTGTGTGTGTGTGTGTGTGTGTGTGTGTGTGTGTAGTTGCTAGTTTGGGTTTTCATGTGTTTTGTTTAATCCTTCCCTGAGGGCAAGAACCAAAATACCTATGGAAACTAAAATGTTTATGGTAACTTATAACTGTCAGACTACCGCATATTCTCATTGTATTCAATGCTGTGAGTCAGGTAATGTTACTCGTGTTGTAGAGATGAAAATGGTGAGGTACAGAAATGTAAAAGACTGTTAGAAGACCACAGTCTTGCAAATCAGCCCAGGCAAATCATGAACACAGAACTGGCTGATGGCCCTAGGGTTTTCTCTAACAAGAAACTTGCCTCATGCCTTTGAGAGGTTCATGATGCTTCTGCAGGCCACACCTCCTAACTCCTCTTCTGTAGTCTCCCTCCTTGAGGACCAGCATTCAAATATATGAGCCTCTGGGAGCCATTCTTAATTCAAACCCCATCACTCTTCATATTCTAGCTCCTTACGCTATGTGTATTTTATTTGTTGACGACTTTGAAAAGTACATGACCACTTACCAAGTATTCATTTGCTACTGGCTCCTTAATACATTGGTAAGATTTATCCATATTTTTAGAGGAAACATAGTTCATTAAATCTCATTTTGAATGAATTCCTTTGTGTAATACTATAATTTTAATGTATGTAATACATTGTTTTAATGTATTTTATTAATTATTGGAGATTTTCATATGATTTACTTTGATCATATGTTCTCCTTACACCTCAATCTCCTCTCATATTCACCCTCACCGCCATATGGCAAATTTATGGCTTTAAAAAAAAATAACCTACCTAGTCTAATGTGTCCTGCCGTGATACCTAAAACTGTGGGCCTAGCCACTGCAGAGTGGCATACAATATATTCTTAATTTGCATTTCAGTTTTCATCATGACAAATAATATTCTTATGGACCGTTTTATTCATGTTTTTTGATAACACATGCGTGTACTTCTGTTAGGTTCATGTTATGAGTAGACTCACTGCTTGTAAAGAATGATTATATTCCATGATCATAACTCATTAACAGTTTCTACTGAGTACAACAGAATTTGCACTCCTGTCAGGAGTGTGTATGAGAGGTGTATTGCCTCTGCACATTTTCAAATGACATTGGATGCCTTTGATTTCAGATATTTGGTGCATATGTAGTCCTCAGGTTAACCTGCATTTCCCTAATGAACAAGTAAAGTGACTTAAGTACACCAAAAAACATCGAGGAATTATACCTACTTTAGGTTACATATGTGCACATATTCATTAAAAATATAATAGATCATTATTTACATATATACATAATATATGTAAATATGATAGTAAATTTATATATATGTAGTACCTTGTGTTATTTATAATTCTTAATTTTTTATTTTAATAAATATTTATTGGTAATATATGCCAAAAATCATCTTATAAGGTGAATATCCATTTTTTAAAAACATACTATAGCTTCTTTTCCCTGTCTTATCTGTCTCTGTGTCTCTGAGTCTCTCTGTCACTCTCTCTGTCTATCTCTCTGTCTTTCTGTCTGTTTCTTTGTCTCTCTCTTCTCTCTCTCCTCTCTCTCTCCCTCTCTCTCTCTCTCTCTCTCTCTCTCTCTCTCTCTCTCTCCTCTTCTCTTTCTTATCAGGGTCCAATTCAGGCCTTTTAATATGCCAGGTAACTGACAATGTACATAGGATATCTAACATTTTTCATTTTTCCCTTTTTAGTGAGACACAGTGTCAACTATACATTATAGATTGGCCTTGAATGCATAATCTTACTTCCTCAGACTGGACTGTCATTACACATGCCTCATTTTTACTGAGCATAAGAAGCAACTAAAATGGTAATCATAAGACAGAGAGACAAGTGTTATTAGAATACTCTACAGAGGTATGGGAGAATATATCCCTTAACAATAAATCTCATTTTCAGAGTCCTCACAGAGGATAAAGCATAATACTAATGAGACAGCTGTTCTGGGAGGAAACGTGACCCTCTTCTGCAACTTCACAAACCTGGCAAATGTTGAGCAAATCACCTGGCAGAAAATCCAAGGCTCTTTGCCTCAAAATATTGGCACTTACAGCCATAAATATGGAGAAAAGATTCTCCCACCATACGTAAACAGACTGCAGTGCAAGATCCTGGAACCCAGCGCCTCCTTCATGACTATCCAAGGAGTGACATTTGAAGATGAAGCCTGCTACAAGTGTCTGTTTAATATTTTTCCACAAGGCAGCCATGGAGGACAAACCTGCCTTAACATTTTAAGTATATAACTCCTTCCTGAAGGGGTCTATTATGGGGAGTATAATGGAGTTATAGTTTTTAAGAATATTGTCCTGAAAATGAAAAGTAATGAAAAGCTGATGGTGATGGGTCCAAGTTACTTAGACAGGAGAAAAGTACTGGAGGCCAGTGCTAAGGTGGGATCTTGTCCCTCTGCACATCACTTCTTTACATCGTGCTGCATTAGTTTCCATTAAGTGGAGTAAACCCAGGAAAGTATCAGAATATTGTTACTAAGACAGAATGAACATATGAGAAAAGAGACATTGGGAAAAAAAAAACAAGGAGATGTGAAGCTAAGGGAATTAGGGTTGCCAAGTCTTCAAATGAGCAAAATGTCACAGTACTAGTGAGAACACTAGAGTTCCTTATTATGTTGCTTTAAGGTAATTATTAATATTCCGTTTGTAATAGTTAATGTTGGAAATTAATATGGCAACAGTTATTTCTTAACCAGCTGGTTCCACCAAAAAAACCACACACAGAGCTTTGCTTTCAAAGCAAAGGCCTTAGCTAGGCAGCTGGGCAAACTCTCAACTAGCTCATCTAAGTTAAACCAGCCACCTAACCCCAACCAGCCACATAGCTAGCCATAGCATCCAGGCCAATAGTCACATCTCTCTCCTGCCATATCTTTTGGAGAAAGGCCTTCTTCTTTTTTCCCAGAGTTCCTTTCTCCCTCCCAGGAAGTCCCACCTTCCACTTCCTGCCCAGATAATTGGCCATTAGATTTTTTAATAGCCAATCAGAGAATGTCTTAGGTAGGTGAGGTGTGAGAGACAACTTCACACAGTGTACCCCAACATCTCTCCATGAGTGTGATGTGCTGAGATGTACATAATATAATTTATAGATGCCTGGAAGTTGAGACAGCAGTCAGTGGACAGATATTGGAAGTTTTGTGACATCTGTCAGGAGATATCAGATATAGAAACTGGGGAAAATGCCACCCTCTCAGAGCTGAGAATTTGGTATGACTTGCTTTGTAGTAATTTTGTTTCCCTGTCTTTGCCTCAGCTGTATCTGAGCTAGAAACCGAACTCCAGTCTGTTCCTGGCTCTGAAGATCTTCATAACCTTCATTGTTCAGCTGTGGGAAAGCCTGCCCCTGGAATCTCCATTTACCCTTCACAAGTCACATTACACCCACCACAAGAGTACTTTGCTCGGAATGCCAATGCCACAGTGACGGTCACTAAAATCTACAACATCTCTTTGAAAACAACGAGGACCTTGGGTCTCCAGAACTTGGTTGTGTCCATGACTCACCCCATAAGAAGTGAAGAGAAGATAGTCTCTTTGCCAGTCAATCAAGAAGGTAAGTAAAAGTGACAGTAAAGTTAAAGGGAGCAGCTGGTGCTGGGAAAACAGCCTAGTCTGTAAAATGCTTGTCATGAAAGCCTAGAGCCCAAGTCTGATGCCCAGCACCCACATGACAAGCCAGACATGGGAGTGTTCTCATAATCCCAACACAGCAAGAATAGACAAACTTAGAGAGTACTTTTTGTTGATCTCAAGTATCCACAGCACATACATTTATACACCAACACATGCACACACAAAGAGTGAAAGAGATTGCAGAGATATTTATCTTTTTAAAAAATCTACTATAAGAAATAATTGTACAAATCAGCTCATTTTAATAACATAAATCAATATAATACAGATGCATGATTAAGAAATCAAACAATGGCCGTGCCGTGGTGGTGCACACCTGTAATCCTAGCACTTGAGAGGCAGAGGCAGGCAGATTTCTGAGTTCGAGGCCAGCCTGGTCTACAAAGTGAGTTCCAGGACAGCCAGAGCTACACAGAGAAACCCTGCCTCGAGAAAACCAAAAAAAAAAAAAAAAAAAAAAAAAAAAAAAAAGAAAGAAAGAAAGAAAGAAAGAAAGAAAGAAAAAGAAATCAAACAATGAAGCCAATCCTAGTGTCCTATGTCTGCAATCCCAGTAGTTGGGAAGCAGAGGCTGGATGCCCTCTGTTAGCTCAAGGCCAGTCTGATCTACATAGTGAGTTCCAGGACATCCATTAAAAACAACAAATTCATGAAATTCTTTGTTGGACATCAAAAGGAGGAGAGGCTCCTGGTTCTGGAAAGGCTCAGTGCAGCAGTGTAGGGGAATACCAGGACAGGGAAGTGGGAGGGGGTTGAATGGGGAACAGGGGGGAGGGGAGATGGCTTATGGGATTTTCAGGGGTGGAGGAGCAGGAAAGGGGAAATCATTTGAAATGTAAATAAAGAATATATCTAGTAAAAAAGAACAAAAATAAACAAACAAACAAAAACATGGCAGATGGAACTGACTCATATTGAGACTCACATTGAGACCTCAGTACATCTTCTTGATTAAATAATTAAGAAAAACTTTTGGCTAAATCATTGTCTATATCCATAGAACATCCTCAGGATACATTCTTACAATTTGGTTTACTGCTTATAAGAGAATCTGTATCAAGATTTACAGTGTAGAATTTCTCTTTAATTTCCCAACCAAAGAATAATCAATAAAAATAACTATTTAAAAAAAAAAGAAAGAAACTATCACTCTGAGTGCGGTAACCCAATCACAAAAGAATACACATGGTATGTACTCACTGATAAGTGGATATTAGCTCAAAAGTTCAGAATAAACAAGATACAATTCACAGACTACATGAAGCTCAAGAAGAAGGAAGACCAAAGTGTAGGTGCTTCTGTTCTTCTGGGAAAGGGAGCAAAACACTCACAGGAGCAATTATGGAGATAAAATGTAGAACAGAGACTGAAGAAAAGGCCTTCCAGAGATGGTCCTTACCTGGGGATTCATCCCATAAACAGTCACCAAACCCTAACACTATTGTGGATACCAAGAAATTCTTGCTGAAAGGAGCTTGATATGGCTGTCTTCTGAGAGGTCCTGCCAGTCTTACAAGCAGAGGCAGATGCTCAAAGCCAACCATTGGACTGAGCACGGGGTCCCAATGGAGAAGTTAGAGAAATGACTAAAGGAGCTGAAGGGGTTGTCAACCTCACAGGAAGAACAACAATATCAACCAAACAACCAAACAACCCTCCTGCCCACCAGCTCCCAGGGACTAAGCCATCAACCAAGGGGTATACATGGTTCCAGATGCATTTGTAGCAGAGGACAGGGCCTTGTCAGGCATCAGTGGGAGGAGAGGTCCTTGGTCCTATGAAGGCTGAATAGATGCCCCAGGGTAGGGAAATTGAGGAAGGGTAGGTGGGAGTGGGTTGGGTAGAGGAACATCCTCAGAGAAGCAGGGGGAGGGAAGATGGGCTAGGGGTTTTCTGGGAAGGGGGAACCTTGGAAAGGGAATAATGTTTGAGATGTAAATAAAGAATATATTCAATAAAAACCCTCTGAAACTGCCAAAAAAAAGAAACAAAAACAACAGCAAAAATGAAATAAATCAAACAATGTCAGCAGTCTTCACCTAACCATTGGTCTTGTGGCAGGCATGCTGTTCTTTACAGACAACTTATTTTTTATCCATAATTTTCTGTTGAATCCTTTTTAATCCTACACAGAGAATTCTCTTTAGGTTTTCCTTTAGTTTAGGGTTGCAGATAGCTTTATTTATTTGTTTATTCATTCATTCATTCATTCATTCATTCATTTTTCATATGCTATCTTTCTTATTTATTTACATCACATACTATCTTTATTATTTATTTATTTTAGCTTTTTATTGATTCTCTGTGAGTGTCCCATCATGCTCCCCAGTCCCATTCATGGCCCCATTCTTTATATCTTCCCTCTTCTCTTGCAACCTGCCCCCCAAACGAAAAGTATATAGATAGAATTTTAGAAAGAAAGGAAGAGAGAAAGAAAGAAAGAAGGAAAGGAAGGAAGGAAGAAAGAAGGACAAAAAACAACTTGCCGTGGAAACTGTAGTATGTCAGTGTGTCACACACTATGTCCTTCTGTCCAGTCATCTTTACTTGCATATGTTCGTTGCAATGAGTCCTTGGTCTGGTTTGAGGTCCCAGGCTACCATTAATACTGTATCCTCCCTGGGACTCCTCTTGGATATCCTGTTGTTACCCTGTGTCACGGAGATCCTGCAGCTTTGGATCTGCAGGACTGGCCCTTGTATGTTGTTTGAGCAGTTCATAGATGGGGTAGATGTTGGGGGTAAGACAGTGCAAAGCTCTGGATCGGGGCCTGGGTGGTAATTCAGCTGGTCAGCTCAGTTCCATGCCTGTACCACCAGGGTGAGCTCTCCAGCACTGCCCAGCTAGATCACCCAGTGCTGAAGCCAGCAAGATGCAGAGTCAACTCTCCTAGTCTCCTGCCCTCGGGGGCCAGCTCACCCGTCCCCCACCCCCATCCAGGGTCGGCTGGACTGTGCTGCCCTGGTAAGGTACAGGGCCTGCTCTCTGGAGTGCTGCAGCCAGTGAAGGCTTATGACCTCACGGCCAACTGACTTGCCTGACTCCGGTGAGGCGGGCAAGGCATCTCCCGCTCGCCCACATTGCATCATGGTAGATGAGGGTCTCCACACTCACATCCTCATCCATTCCCCTGTCACCAGGGTCAGCTCGATTGTGCTGCCCTGGCAAGGGTCGGGTCAGCTCTCCTGAATGTGGTGACCAAGGAAGGGCGGGGCCAGCTCAGCACAATGCCTCAGGTGGCAGTCCTGACCAGGGATATCAGCATGGCACTCAGTGCTAACACGGGCCTGGGACATCAACACAGCCCCCAGTTGCCACAGGACCACAGACCCAGACGTGGCTCTCGGAAGCAGCACGTGTTCAGACGGCAATGCAGGCCAGTCAGATCAGTCAGACCTCACCCACCCCGAGGCAGCATGGCTCTCAGACATCCACATGATCTCTGGTCGCAGACAGACTAGATCACAAAAATACACTAGGCTGTGGTGGTAACTTAGTGGCATTCTACCTTGGTGGCAGCCTGGACCAGGACCTCACCATGGCCCTGCTGTTACCCAGGCTACGCACATCTGCCTGTTCCTCACTGCTGCTGGGTCTCCGGTTCCACCTTTCTCTCCAGAGTTCACACTTTGTCTCCATCCCTCCCTGAGTGCTCCATCTTTCCCATCTCTCCATATTTGCCCATCACCGTGGGGTCCTTGGTGAGTGCTTGGGTGTTTTTCTTCAGGTCACCCTGACGTGACTATATATTTAAAGGGACATTTCCATAGCACTCTAATTCATGTTAGGGAGCTTTTTCTTTCTTTTATCAATGTGGTGACACCACTGACTTTCCCTCATCTTAAAATTTTATTTTTTCAACTAGCATCTAACGTGCTAGACAGCATAATGACAGTTTTGAACAAAGTGACATTTTATCGTGTCCCGTCCGTCCATTGCCACCCACACCCTTGCCATCCCATGCCTCCTGCCACAGAGCATACACATGCCCAGTTCATTTTCCTTCCATGACTTAACTGTCCCTGTGTTCACACTTCCTGCCACTATTGCTCTCTGTCTCCTTACCAGGTTTTTTGACTTTACCCACAGTTGGTCTTGTTTACGCAGACACATGGGCAGACAGGCAGGCAGGTGGACACACACACACACACACAGACACACACACACACACATACCCCCACACAAGTCCACATATGAGGGAGCACATATGGGTTTTGTCATTATGAGTTTGTTCTCATTTGGTTTAATGTCCATGCTTTCCAGATCCATTTTTTTTTGTCTACAAATTTCATGATTTTATTTTTATTTACAACTGAATAATATTATATCGTGGGCATACATCACATTTTTATTATTAACTCATCTGTTGATGGACATCAGGCTGTGAATATAGCAGCAGTAAGCACAGTTGTGTAAGTGCCTCTGTGGTAGAATCTGGAGTCCTTGGTGTATATGCCCAGGAGTGCACAGCTGGATCATTTCGTAATTTTCTTTTTAATTCCTTACAGAGCCGCCAAACCAATTTCCATAGTATGTGTATTAATTTGCACCACCACCAGCAGCGAGTAAACATGCCTTCCCCCTACATCCTCTTGACCATCTGTTGTCAGTTTCCTCCTTATTAGTCCTCTGATTGAGATGGCGTGGAGTTTCAAAGTAACTAATTCACATTTCCCTGAATCTTGGGAACATTAAGCACTCTTTTAAAAAATACTTACTGGAGGGCTGGAAAGATGGCTCACTGATTAAAAAGCATTGGCAGCTCTTCCAGATGAGGAGCTTGGATCCCCGGCGCTTACACCGCAGCTGAAAACTCTGCAGTTCCAACTCTAGCAGATCCGGCCTTTTCTCTGACCGATTTTTATAACTCTTCTTTTATAAGAGTTGTTGTGGCCATGGCATTGCTTTACGGCAAGGGACCAGTGACTAAGACAATTATAAATAATGTAAATTTAATTGAATTAAAGTTCTAGTAAAAGGATAGGAAATCAAGCACTGGCAACCTACCTGTAGCACAGAGCTGGTCAGTAATTGGAAGCTTTGCTTGGTAGGATGCACCACGTGAACAAAAGGGAGCTGAAAGTCCCCAGTATCAACAACACTGTCACAATGACTCATCCCGTTATAATGACCTTAAGCTACTCACAAGGGACTGCCCACTGACCTAAGCATGTCTAGTAGGTTGCACCTTTCGATATTGTTGCACTGGCAATTAAATTTTCTCTTTTCAATTTTAATTTTTAAGTTTCCCAAAAAGTACTAGCCTTCATTAACATTTTCATGTGTGTGTGTGTGTATGTGTGTGTGTGAAGTCTAATACTACACTAGACTTCATTAGCATTTGTGTGTGTGTGGGTATGTGTAGTACTAGACTTCATTAGCATTTTCATGTGTGTGTGAGTAGTACTAGACTTCATTAGCATTTTCGTGTGTGTGTGTGTGTGTGTGTGTGTGTGTGTGTGTATCATTATACTTATTCTCACTTGTCTCCCTCTTTTTCTGGCCTATCCCTGTTGTAGCTGTGTTTCCTTTTTACAATTTCCATTATTGTGGTCCTTAGTGTCCAGCTTATTTATACTAAGCTTAAGGTCTTAGGGTTTTTTGCACTTCTATTTTCAGGTGATGAGGAGTGGGGACTGAAGCCAGACACGGTGGGCATGCTAGGCAAGTGCGGAAACACTAAGATGGGCACATCTCCAGAGTCTGTTTTTCTTTCTTCCTTCCTGGTTTGTTTTTTTTTTCTTTTTGGACTATTTCATGGAAAATTTTACATAAAAAAATGGTTGATGCAAAAACTCTTTCTAAATTAATTGATCATGGAATTAGAAACATTTGTGATAAAATCAAAGATTTACATTGAAAACATTTCTGATAAAATAGAGGAAGTATATAGAAAGAATATTAAAATAGAAGATTATCATGAAAAATAATGCAAATAAAATGGTAGACATAAAAGAAATTACTAAATTAATTAAAAGGGGAATTACTAACATTTCCTGATAAAATTGAAGATTTACATGAGAAATATTTTGTTAGTCTATGTCTTTTTATTAGGGAGTTGAGCCCACTGTTGTTAAGAGATATTAGGGAATAGTGATTGTTGCTTTCTGTTATTTTTGATGTTATTTTTATGTTTGTGTGGGTATCTTCTTTTGGGTTTGTTGGAAGATTACTTTCTTGCTTTTTCTAGGGTGTAGTTTCCCTTCTTTTGTTGGCATTTTCCATCAATTATCCTTTGTAGGGCTGGATTTGGGGACAGATATTGTGTAAATTTGGTTTTATCATGGAATATCTTGGTGTCTCCATCTATGATGATTGAGAGTTTTGCTGGGTATAGTAGCCTGGGCTGGCATTTGTGTTCTCTTAGGGTCTGTATGAGGTCTGCCCAGGATCTTCTAGCTCTCATCGTCTCTAGTGAGAAATCTGGTGTGATTCTGATAGGTCTGCGTTTATAAGTTACTTTCCCTTTTCCCCTTACTGCTTTTAATATTCTTTCTTTGTTTAGTGAATTTGGTGTTTTGATTATTATGTGCCAGGAGGATTTTCTGTTCTGGTCCAGTCTGTTTGGAGTTCTGAAGCCTTCTTGTATGTTCATGGGCATCTATTTCTCTAGATTAGGGAAGTATTCTTCTAGAATTTTGTTGAAGATATTTACTGGGCCTTTAAGATGTAAATCCTCGCTCTCCTCTATACCTATAATCCTTAGGTTTGTTCTTCTCATTGTGTCCTGGAGTTCCTGGATGTTCTGAGTTATTGGCTTTGTGCTTTTGCATTTTCTTTGACTGTTGAGTCAATGTTTTTTATGGTATCTTGAGGATCTGAGGTTCATTCTTCTATCTCTTGTATTCTTTTGTTGATGCTTGCATTTATGACTCCTGAATTTTTTCCAAGGTTTTCTATCTCCAGAGATGTCTTACTTTGTGATTTCTTTATTATTTCTACTTCTACTTTTAGATCCTGGATGGTTTTGTTCAGTTCCTTCACTCGATTGTGTAATTCTTTAAGGGATTTTTGTGTTTCTTCTTTAAGGGCTTCTGCCTGTTGACCCATGATCTCCTGTATTTCTTTAAGGGATTTTTGTGTTTCCTCTTTAAGGGCTTTTACCTGTTGACCAATGTTCTGTATTTCTTTAAGGGAGTTACTTAAGTCTTTCTTGAAGCGCTCTATCAGCATCATGAGATACAATTTTAAATCCAACTCTTGCTTTTCTGGTGTGTTGGGGTATCCGGGACTTGTGGTGGGAGAACTGGGTTCTGATGTTGCCATGTGGCCTTGGTTTTTGTTGGTAGGGTTCTTGTGCTTGCCTTTCACCATCTGGTGCTAGTTGGTATTCTTGTCTCTGGCTGGAGTTTGATCCTCCTGTGGGGCTGTAAGCCTGTGTCATTAGTCCTCTAAGCTCAAAAGTGAAAGCACTGCTGGGAGATTTCTCTCTCTAGTGGAGGGCTATGCACAGAAGACTGTGGAGTTTCCCAGCTCCCTGGTGCAAATGGCAGTGGGCTGGAAGACTTCTGTCCCAGCTGTTCCACTGATCTTAGGCCCTGTGTGCTCCTAGCTGCATCCCCTCCAGAGAGAAGGTGGAGATCTCACCTCTGTGCTCAAAAGTGAAAGCCTGCTGGGAGATCACTCCCTCCAGGTGGGCTATGCACAGAAGGCTGTGGAGTCTCCCTTTCTTTTCTTTTTCCCTTTTTCCTTTCCTTTTCCTCTCTCTCTCTCTCTCTCTCTCTCTCTCTCTCTCTCTCTCTCTCTCTTTCTCTTTCTTGATGTTATAAAGTTGTCCTGGCGGTCCTTACACTCAGCTCACTCTGTAGCCCAGACAGGATTTAAATTTTCAGTCTTCCTGCCTCAGCCTCTCAAGAAGCTAACATGACAGTCCTATTCCACTGACCCACCATTTCTAAACATCTTCCATCTGAAGGTTACAATTTTTTATTTCTTTTGGGGAAACAATGACATTGTTTCAAAATATGATAGTATCCAATCTTCTTATAGTCCTCCTCACCTCTGGAATGTCACATAGATAATGAATTTTATTAATCTATCTGATATTAAAATCATTACATTACATAAATCAGAAACTCTAATAAAATTCATCTATCTAATATCAAAATCATTACATTACATACATCAGAAACTCTAATATTCACATTTCTGGGTACCTTTCTTCATTCCTTTACCTATAAGAGTCTACATACATTGTTTTTCACTCTTCTAACTTCAGGCTTCATGCTGGTTGTTTTTGTCCATTAGAGCTTGTCTATGAGAAACTGCAAACATAAATGAGTATTCAAGTTTGGTAACAACTTTATTTAAATATCACTTAAACAGTGTACAGCTAAGTCATTGGAAGTATACAAGTTATTTTAATATACTTACATTATAGTCATCAGGAAATCCACCATAGAATATCTTTATCAGTTTTCATCAAAAAGACCCATAGTCTTCTTTTTCCTTTGGCACGTTGTTTTTATTAAGATAGAACTTACCCTACTAATCATAAAGTATATGGTTTAAAATTGCTGGTATTTTCCAAGTACTTTGCAAAAGTCGCTGATGTCTAAATATAGGGCATTTCTACCATTCTCTGAAGAAATGTCTACACCTTCTACCAGTGGCAAAATTTTCAATGTCTGGAAATGAGTGGCCTTCTCTCTCTCTTTTTAAAAAGATGTATTTGTTTATTATATGTAAGTACACTGTACCTGTTTTTAGACACTCCAGAAGAAGGCATCTGATCTCATTACAGATGGTTGTGAGCCACCATGTGGTTGCTGGGATTTGAACTCAGGACCTCCGGAAGAGTAAGAAGTGCTCTTAAACTGAGCCAACCTACCAGACCATGAGTGGCCTTCTCATTACATGGTAGTCAATAATTTGCTAATGAAAACTGTTAAGTACTTTAAAAATTTTTTAAAAATTTAAAAATTAAACTTGAAAAGAGAAAACTTAATTGCCAGTTCAACAATATTGAAAGGTATAATGTATAAGACATGCTTAGGTCATGGTGGCAGTCCCTTGTGAGAAACTTAAGGTATTCATAATGGGAAGGAGTCATTGTGACAGCATTTATTATTTTGGTTACTTCATATAAATGCAATAATAGTATATGTTGCTAATTTGGGTGTGACTTCTTTCATGTATCAGAATATCAAGGTTCATCCATGTGGTGACGTGTCTCAATACTTCAATTTTTATATAAATAAAAGGTATTTTACAGTATAAACATGCCATACTTCATTTATCTATGCTTCAGTTGGTGCATGTTTTGACTTTCTGCATTTTTGACTTTTGTGTAAAATTCCTCTTCAGCACAAACTTTTACATAAACATATATTTTCAGTTCCCTGGTAATAGTACACCCAGAAGTGGATTGCATGAGAGTGCATTGTATATATGAACTTTTGTAGTGAATGGCTTTATAATATCTTCCTCCAAAGTTTGTTGCATATCTAAGTGTTTGTGGTAGACGGGTTCCTTACTCTAGGTAAAAATAGATGGGAGAGGGCTGGGGCTATGCCTTAGTGGTACAGTGTTTGGTTGCCAGGAGCAAGGCTCTATGTTTGATCTCTAGCACTGAGAGGAAAAAGGAAAGAATATAAATCATTTAACATGCGCTTTCATTTTAGAAAAGCCAGGGCTCTTTCTGCTTAACTCTGGGGATGTAACTATGGAGATTTAAGCCTGAGGCAGATGTCGCAGCTCTTTGCCCTGGCAAATATTTACCTCCAGTGTTTATTCAATTTTATTGCTGCCATTGCTGCTGCCATTTCCACCCTGCTTTCAGCAGCTCAATTTTAAAATTTGAATTTAATAATTCGTACTTTTGTTAGGTGAAATATGTTTCTAAATGTCAAGTTTGTCCCCTGGATGCTTCCTCCTACTAGATCTAGGTCCTATGAACTCTAGGATTTGCTAAGTCTTTTATATTTTAAAAAAGATGTTAAAATAATTTATTCACATTTTCTTTTTTTTTTATTCTATATTCTTCGTTTACATTCCAAAGGCTTTCTAGTCACATTTTCTTAGTCAAAATGAAGTGTGGTTTCAAACTAGTTAGATCTTTTGGTGTCAGAGTATCCTGTATCATATAATTTTATCCCAACCCTAAGACTTTGGTTTTGTCTACAAATTTTTGTTAACATGTTCATCATCAATGTGTGCTCTGACCCACAATTTCTGGAAGTTCAAGACTGTTGCTTTCAATCTTCCTCAGACCCTTAGATACTCTGTGGAAGTCGAAGAGATCCTGGCTTACTTGTTATTTTCCACCTCTTCCCCTTGACAAGTGGCAGAAATGTTATTCTCAATCTAAGTTTGGCATTACTTTTGTAATCCCTTCATGTCAGTGTAAATGCTATGAGCATGATATGCATGTTCAGTTGTGGTAATTGTCTTAGCCACAATTTTATTGCTGTGAAGAGGCACCACGACCACAGCAAGTCTTATAAAGCAAAGCATTTAACTGGGACTTGCTTACAGTGTCAGAGATCTAGTTCATTATCATCATGGTTAGGAACATGGAGGCATGGAGGCAAGCATAGTCTTGGGAAAGTGGCTGAGAGTTCTACAGCAAGATCCAGAGGCAGCAGGACGAGAGAGACCCTGGGCCTGATATGGGCATTTAAAACCAAATGCCCAAAGCCCAAACAATCCCTGTGGACTTTTGCCAAATGAGGCCATCCTTACTCCAAAAGGATGCATCTCCTATTTCTTGTTAAATAGTACTACTTCCTGATGACTAAGCATTCAAATAAATGGCCCAATACACACTTTGCTGGATAATATTGTGTCAACATGACACAAGCTAATGTCATGTGGGTGGAGGTAACCTCACGGAAGAAAAGGCCTGCATAACAGGTGGTAGCCAAGCCTATGTGGCATTTAATAATTAATGACAGGTGGGGTCTGGCCCAGCCCATGTGGGTAGGGCCATCCATGGTCTAGTGGCCCTTGGTTATATGGTAAAGCAGGTTTAGCTAGTTATGTACAGCATACCAGTAAGCAGCACCCCTCCACAGTTTCTGCATCAGCTCCTGCCATCTGTTTCCCGTACCATTTGAGTTCTTGTCCTGACTTCATTTGATAATGAATAGTGAAATGGAACCTATATAACTTGGTCATGGTGTTTCATTGAAGCAATAATAATCCTAACTAGGACAAGTTGATATCAGGATAATAGGGTACTGTTGTGATAGAGCTGACCATGTTGTTTTTCTGGAGGATTGTGGAAGCACTTTGGAATTTTGGGCTAACAGAGCCATTGAGTATTGAGGGCTCAGTGGGACATTGTAGGGGCTTGGAAGATCAGAATGTTGAAAGCAGTGCAGACAATGAAGACTGTGGCATGTAAAGTTTCAAAGGGAACATTAGAGTTTCTATCAGGGCCATTTGCTATTTTGAGTTGACAATCTGTGGTTCTGGTTAGCTGGGATTGTCAAATGAGACATCAGAACGAATAAAGTAAAATCCTTGCATTACTGGGACAATAGATCCTGGTCAGCTTGAGCAAATAAATTAGTGGTGATTAAGAAGAGACCAATGTCACTGAGTTGAAATCTTCTGGAAAATGTTTCCTCAGATTCTGTACAAAGAAGCTGTCTTACAGACATGGCCAAGCTTGTACCCTGCACAAACAGTCAAATGTAGCAATGTAACAGTCTCCCAGGTAGTTCTGGTTTTGAAGGCATGAAGGGGTCATGAAGAGCTGCTGAAGATGGGCACTGGGTGGCAGGATGTTGCTATTGGTGAAAGTGTACTCCAGACATAGCAAGCCACCCCAGCATTTCGGAGATGCCAGTACTGTGGGATGACCACCAAGAACAGAAGGAGCAGAGGTAGGGAGACAGTGGAAGCCTATAAGACAAACCATGCAGATGGCAGAGGTAGAGAAGCAACCAAAGCCCTTTGGAGCAGCACAGATTGTGAGTGAATCCCGGTCATTGGACGTTGAGTTGTTTTGCATTTTGGAATTTGTTGTTGCTTTGCTTTGATTCTGACTGTGCCTTCATCATTCTTTCTTAAAATTTGAAAGTATTCAATATACTTTTGGTTTTTAGGAGCCCATCGTTTTGTTTTCCCCTTGAGCACTGGGCTTAGCTACATTACACTTCCTGGTGCTTCCTCTCTCCTCAAACTGTGCCCTGTGCACTTTTCCTTGTTCAGTTTGGTCCTTTTCATTAGAGATTTGCATAAAGAGTGATTACTAGTAAGCACATCACGGAGTCAATACTAGGTACTCTTGAAATCTCTTCAAATCCATTAATCCAAAAACTCTTCAATTTAGCCTCAGGCAGATTTGAAGGACAAGGGCAAAACCCAGACACATCCTTTTCCAATATCATAATAATTATCTCTAAATCTCTTCCTAATATTCTCCTCTGAAACTTCTTGAGCTGCGCCTCATTCTACATTGCCTCCCTACCATTGTCTTAGGCCGGCTTCAAGTGTCCAAGTGATTTTTCTGGACTGAAGTCCCAAGGTCTTCCCTCTTCCTCTGAGAGACAGCATGGTCAGGCTTATCACAACAATACCCTCTCCCTAGCACCCACTCTGTCTCAGCAACTCTTCTATGACTGTGAAGACTCAGTCAGGGAAACTCATAAAAGAGAGCATTTAATCGGGTCCTGTTTACAGTTTCAGAGATGAGGTCCATTTCTGTAACAGCAGGGAGCATGGTGGCATGAGGAGACACATGTTGCTGGAGAGGTGACTAAGATTTCTATATTTAGATCTGCAGGAAGCATTAAAAGACACTGAGACTGGTTTGAGCTAGTCTATGCTAGTGACACACTTCTTCAAAACAAGCTACACTCCTCTAACAAGGCCACAATTCCTATTTCCCTTTTTATTAGGTATATTCTTTATTTACACTTCAAATGTTATCCCTTTTCCTGGTTCCCCCATCCCCCGAAAATCCGACAAGCCATCTCCCCTTCCCCAATCAACCCACTCCCACTTCCATGTCCTGGCATTCCTCTACACTACGCATCAAATCTTTCCAGGACCAAGGGCCTCTCCCCCACTGGGTGTCAAACCAGATCATTCTCTGCTGCCGATGTGTCTGGGACCATGGGTAACTCCATGTGTACTCTTTGGTTGATGGTTTTGTCCCTGGGAGCTCTGGGAGTACTTGGTGACTCATATTGTTGTTCCTCCTGTGGAACTGCAAACCCCTTCAGCTCCTTGGGTCCTTTCTCTAGCTCCCCCATTGGGGACCCTGTGCTGGCTGAGAGTGTCCCCCTCTGTATTTGTCATGCACTAGGAGAGCCTCCCAGGTGATAGCTATATCAGCTCCAGTCAGCCAGCACTTGTGGGCACCCACAAGAGTACCTGGGTTTTGTAACTGTATATAGGATGCATTCCTGGAATTCACATATCAAATGATGCCCAAGAAGGAGGAAGAACAAAGTATGGATCCTTGTATCCCTTGTAGAAAGGGAGAAAAATACCCACAGAAGGAGATAGATACAAAGACAAAAGGTTGAGCAGAGTCTGAGGGGAAAAGACCATCTAGAGAGTACTCCTATTTCTTAAGTGTTTGCACTGCTTGTTGACTAAGCATTCAGATATAGAGTCTCTGGGAACCATTTGAATTCAAAACACAACAGTAAGAAACATACACTTGTATCTTACTCAGACAACACTCAAATATTATATAATAATTTCTCCAAGGGATTTATACATTAATTACCAGCCTATTCATTTCACATTTCACTGCCAATAGAATACTATTTTCCATCAAGATTGCCATTGCTTTCAATTTTAATGTCTGTCAAGCATCTCAAGAATTTATTCTGCTAGTTTGTTCTTTGTGTTCACTAACCAACAATGTACCATTAATGCAAATGGCATTGTCTCCACGGTTAATCCAGATACAGTTTTTAAAGTCATTCATTAGAGGCTCTATGAACATGGCTGTATCCATTAACATGCTTGATTACATCATGGTGTGCTGATAAGTATTATTACCAGTAATATGGACAATAATAAAATTTTAAAATGGCATAAAATTAGAATAACATTTGAATACATTAAGAACAGCCTAATGAAATCTCCAATCACAATGTTTTTGTTTTGTTTTGTTTTGTTTTGTTTTTACCAAGTAAAGAGTTTTTCTGAACTTTGTAAAAGCCAAGGGTATTACTCCATTTCTTTCTCAGCATGCTCATGTAATATTCTCAACTCTACACTTTCTAAACTGGAAGAGAATTTGTACTTTGTTTCTAGGTCCCTTCCATCCTGAGTTTTGCAGGCAAATGGGTGGATCTAGAAAATATCATCCTGAGTGAGATAACTCAGATCCAAAAGGACATGCATGGTATGTACTCACTAATAAGTGGATACTAGCCAAAAAAAGTACAAAATATTCAAGATACAGTCCACAAAACTCAAAAAGATCAACAAGCTGAAGGGCCCCGTGAGGACTCTTCAGTCCCGTTTTGGAGGGAGAAGAAAGCAATCACAAGTGGGAAGGGAGGGAGGGACCTGGGAGGGAAAGTGGACAGGGTAAGGGGAGGGAGAGGGGAACCTGATCTGGTATTGGGCGAGGAAAAAAGACTGAAGCCCTGAGGGCCAGAAGAAAGAATTGAAACAGGCAACCTCAGGAGGTAGGAGGTTGGGGGAACCCTCCAGAGACCTGGGAGGTGAAAAACTCTCAGGACCCAAAGGGTGGGGGGGACCTTAGATGGAATGCCCCACAGTAGGGAGAGGGAACTTATAGAGCCCACCTCCAGCAGGAAGACAGGGCATCAAATGAGGGAAAGGACTGGCATCCCACAGACACAACTCTGACCCATAATTGTTCCTGCCTGAAAGAACTACAGGGATAGAAATGGAGAGGAACCTGAGGAAAGGGTCCAGTGACAGGCACAAATTGGGATCCAGATCCAGGGGAGGTCCCAAGGCCTTACACTATTACTGAGGCTATGGAGTGCTCACAAAAAGGGTCCTAGCATGACCGCACTCCAGAAGACCCAAAAAGCAGCTGAAAGAGTCGGATGCAGATATTTGCACCCACCCAGTGGAGAGAAGCTGCTGACCCCTGTGGTTTAATTAGGGAAAGGCTGAAAGAAGCTGAGGAGGAGGGTGACCCTGTAGGAGGGCCAGCAGTCTCAATTAACCTGGACCTCCGTGATCTATTAAACACTGGACCACCAAACAGGCAGCATTCAGCAGCTGATGTGAGACTCCCAACGCATACACTGCAGAGGACTGCCGGGTCTGTTTTTAATCAGAGATGATGCACCTAACCCTCAAGAGTATGGAGGCCCCAGGCAGTTTAGAGGTCAGGTGGGATGGGGGTTGGGATTGGGGGAATGCTCATGAAGACATGGGGTGGGGAGGAGTTATGGGTTGTGGAAAAGTTGGAGGGTGTACGGAGGGGGGCGGAAATCTGGAGTGTAAAAAAATTCAACAAACAACATATGCTGGAAAGGATGTGGGTAAAGGGGAACACTTGCGCATTGCTGGTGGGAATGCAAACTTGTATGACCACTCGGGTAATCAATCTGGCAGCTTTTCAGAAAATTGGAAATAGTTATACAGGAAGATCCAGCTCTACTGCTCCTGGGCATATACCCAAAAGATGCTCCACCATACCACAAGTACATATGCTCTACTATATTCATAGCAGCTTAATTCATAATGGGCAGAATAACGCAGATGTCCCTCAAATGAAAAATGGATACAGAAAATGTGGTTCATTTATACAATGGAATACTATTCAGCTATTAAAAACAAGGACATCATTAATTTTACAGGCATATGGCTAGAACTATAAAAATTATCCTGAGAAGGTAACCTAGACCCAAAAGGACACGCATAGTATGTATACATTTATTTGTGGATATTAGCCATAAAGTACAGAATATTCATCATACACTCCACAAACCCAAAGAAACTAAACAAGAAGGCAGGTCCAAATGAGGATGCTTGACTCTCACTTAGAATGGGGGATAAAATAGTCATAGGAGGTAGAGGCAGGGAGAGACCTGGGTGTGAGAGGGAATGGGGAGGAGAATGAAGGGGTTCAAGATCATGTGTGGGGAGTGACAGGAGAGAGGGCCAGAGGGCCAAGAGAATGAATCGAAATCTGCAGCTGGTGGGGTAGGGAGGCATCTATAGGAGGTCTCAAAAAAGCAAGTTTTTAATTTACAAATTATTTTTTTCAACTTAAAATGAAAGTTGTTCGTTTTGTGAATTAAGTTCTGTGTTTGACAATGTCCTGTATGTATATGATGTATTTGATTCTCTTCTGTACTCCTCTCCTCTCTAATGGCCCTCCCAGTCCTATCTTCTCACCGCCACGCCTCTTCTCCCCCGACTCACGCTCCCAGGTTCATGACTTTTGGTCTTGCCTTGTGACCCACTCAATTTAACCAGGGCCATCAGTGGCAATGTCCCCTGGAGACTGGGTGTCACCAGGGGATGGGCACACAACTGTAGGGAAGGTTACCCACTTCCCTTAGATGTGTCAGTAGGAAATACTTCAGCACTGAGCCCCTGTTCCACCCAGGCTTGGCAGACATGGGGCTAAAATTGCTTGTTCTTTTAAAGACTTTTCTTAATTACTTATTTTAATGAAGTTATAACTTTTCAAGTGTGTCTGAACATAATATCTACAAAGTCTTCCAGTCATGTTTCCACTTCATTCATCGTTTTCTTTTTTTTTTAAGGTGCTTTTTTTTATTTATAGATATTTTTATTGGATATATTCTATATTTACAATTCATTTCCCTTTTTCTGGTTCCCCACCCCCAAGGGTCCCACATACCCTTTTCCCTCCCCCTGCTCCCTCATCCACCCCCTCCCACCTCACTGTTCTTGTACTCCCCCACAATGATGCTTTGGTCCATTCTAGCTCCAGTGTTCACTCCTTTCTTCTTGTCAGACCTCACTTGGTATGTGATTTATGTCTTTGGTGTTCCAAGCTTCTAGGCTAATATCCACTTATCAGTGACTGCATACCGTGGGTATTCTTTTGAGACTGGGTCACCTCACTTAGTATGACGTTCTCCAGCTCCATCCATTTCTCTAAGAATTTCATGAATTCATTGTTTCTAATGGCTGAATAGTACTCCACTGCGTATATATACCACATTTTTTGTATCCATTCCTCTGTTGAGGGACATCTGGGTTCTTTCCAGCTTCTGGCTACTATATATAAGGCTGCTATGAACATAGTGGAGCATGTATCCCTATTGCGTGCTGGGGAATCTTCTGGGTATATTCCCAGGAGTGGTATGGCTGGGTCCTCTGGAAGTATCACGTCCAGTTTTCTGAGGAACCGCCAGATTGATTTCCAGAGTGGTTGTACCAGCTTGCATTCCCACCAGCAGTGGAGGAGTGTTGCTCTTTCTCCACATCCTCGCCAACACCTGCTGTCTTCTGAGTTTTTAATCTTAGCCATTCTGACTGGTGTGAGGTGAAATCTCAGGGTTGTTTTGATTTGCATTTCCCTAATGACTAATGATGTTGAACATTTTTTAAGGTGTTTCTCAGCCATCCGAATTTCTTCAGGTGAAAAGTCTCTGTTTAGCTCTGTACCCCATTTTTGGATAGGGTTATTTGGTTTTCTGGGGTCTAACCTCTTGAGTTCTTTGTATATATTGGATATTAGCCCTCTATCGGATGTGGGCTTGGTGAAGATCTTTTCCCAATTTGTTGGTTGCCGATTTGTCCTTTTGACGGTGTCTTTTGCCTTACAGAAACTTTGTAATTTTATGAGGTCCCATTTGTCTATTCTTGCTCTTAGAGCATAAGCAATTGGTGTTCTGTTCAGGAATTTTTCCCCTGAGCCAATGTCCTCAAGGGTCTTCCCCAGTTTCTTTTCTATTAGTTTTAGTGTGTCTGGTTTTATGTGGAGGTTCTTGATCCACTTGGAGTTGAGCTTAGTGCAAGGAGATAAGAGTGGATCAATTCTCATTCTTCTGCATGTTGACCTCCAGTTGAGCCAGCACCATCTGTTGAAAAGGCTATCTTCTATAAATCTATTGGCTGCCTCATTTTGGTAAATTTTAATTATTTAAATGCAGGTGTCAATAATAGGCAGTTTATCAATGCAAAAGAAGGTTATGTCTTGCTTATTTTTATATTAAATATTAAGGATGTGAATTTCTCATTCTGGTAAAATGCCATATGTAACTTTTCTGCTTTGTTGAAATTACCTTCAGAAAAGAGTTCATATTTCTGTGTAAAATTCTTTATGCTCAATATCCTACACCTATCTGAAATGGCTATGTAGTATCTTATTGAAAAAGAATAGGAAAAAACTAGATAAAACCCGTTGGTGCAGTTAAAGGTAAAGCCATAGTGCCTCACTGAAAGCATGCACATTCCTAATTACATTCAAAGGAAGTAGCAGCTGCAGAGTAAATCTGAATGTCAATTAATCTGTAGCAAGTCAAGAAAGTTTTAGAAATTGAAGGTCCCAAGATAACAGCACAGTGTAACCAGAGAAATAATGTGTCTGGTTTGTGTTTTTCAGGTACCACGGATCCTTGTTTAAACTGGAAGGTAACAGCAACTGCATTCATCATTTTGTTTTTAGTTTCATGCATCATCATTCAAGCCATTCTCTATATTCATTTCAAAAAGAAAAGGTAAGCTATATATATAGCAACCTGATGAGACAGAGAAACTCGGTGCAATTGAGTTAGATGGAAATATATATATTTTTTAAATTCCAGGGGTTCTGAAAAAAATCCATTGAGAAAAGAATAGTGAAGGAAAACTTATCTCAATGTGCTGGATAGTTCCTGACATTAAATGATTAAAAATTTGACTGCTGGCAAGCATTTTACGTTATAGTGATTTGAGTGTACTCTTTTTTGAAAACAAAAATGTTTACTTTTATATTACGTGTGTGTTTTTACCTGTGTGTTTCTGCATGCTACATGTGTGTTTGGTGCCTGTGGGGGCCTGAAGAGGGTGTTACAGCTACAGTTGCAGGCAGTTGTGAAATCTCCATATGGGTGCTGGGAACTGAACCAGGGTCCTCTGATCAAGCAAGAACTTGCCTTAACTCATGAGCCATGTCTCCATCACAAGTTTAAGATTCTTTATTGAGAATAAATTTTCACAGAAGAAAGCACAAGGTCCGGGGAAATTGGTGGGAGAGAGAGGTAGAGACAGGAGGCCCGAGACAAGGTCCAACTGAGCCATAAGATGAAATGGAAATCTTACTTTATAGGATTAATAAAACACACACCCATTTATCCAGCTCCCTTGTGGATACTGCACTGCATGTCGGGAAGGATAAATAGAAATAAGATTCTAGGCAGTGGCAGTAAAAACTATAGACATAATTGGTAGCATGTGATTTATTTTGCTGTCATTGGATATTCTTTAAATTAAAAAAATAAAAACCTTTGGCATATGTGTTCTGCAACTTCTCAAACCAAGGAAATGTATAAACCAAAGAAGCCTGAGAATCTAATCTATAATCTAGAAGGCTCTCTACTTGAGAGTGGAAGACGTGCCTTATAAGACAAGAATGAAGGGGTGTTTTGGAGAGATTGCTGTACTAGTCAGGATGACATATGTCTAGAAGCAAGAGGTAGAAAAGAGGAGGAGGGATTAAAGCTATATTCTGGATGGGATTTCCTGAGTGACAGCTGTGGGGCAAGAGTAAGAGGAAGGACTTATCTTACTCAAGGTAAGCTGTACTAAAGAAAAGCTGTACAAACATGCAAATGAACAGAGAAGTAGCAACCTTTGCAGGGAGGATTAAGAGTTCTCTTTGGAACATTGCCAGTTTTAGATGTCTACTTTATAGCCCAGGAACTGTACTAATTAAGTATCCACATGTATAGACCTGGGATTTCTGGAGCAGATGATAAGTTTTGTAATATAGAAGATATGATCATCATCACTGAGACAGATTATTGTTTTCAAATTTAAGGTAAAAATAATAGTCAAGTTTTACTACTTTGGTCAAACTCTCAAGGGGTTTTTCTGTATAAATCTCTCAAATTCTAACTAATAGTCTGCTCTTGCAATGTGCTGTCATGGAGAGGGTGGGAGTGTTAGGTCAGTATTCAGTTTATTCCTATATCAGTGTCGTGGTTCTGTAGGTCAGAGAGCACGCTCGAGCCATCATCAACACAGATGCCTAACCGATTATTGACACTGAAGCCCACACCACCATCAACAGAGGCTGAGAACCTAATGAGACATCATCGCCAGACAGAGACATAATTGGTTGTACGTGATTTTTTCCCCTGTCACTATGCCTTTAAATTTAAGAAGTTTCAAAATTTTGCACAAGCATTTGCTAGTAGCAATTATCATGTTAGAAGTAAGTGGAGACAAGAATTTGTTTCAAGTGAGGTTTTATTTATGCTAATGTCTTTACATTTTGAAGTTAAACTTAGATTTAAGTGATACATAATAATTATAGATATTTTTGGAGTATGGTGTATATTTTGATAGCAAGTTAAAGATATCTGTTTACTCAGACATTTATCATTTCTTTGTGCCTAAAACTTTTCAAATCCTGTAAGGTTTTTAAAATATGCAGCACATAGTCATTATCTATAATTACCCTACTGTGCAGTAGCACAAAAAAAATCTCACTTCTCTCTAACTATAAACTTCATCTTGACCACTTTTTCGTCATCTCTCCTACCCTCTACTAACCCAGTCTCTAATCAATACCATTCTACTCTCAACTCCATGGCATGGATTCTGTATTCCTTATCCTGATTAGATCATTTACTCCTCGTCTTTAAGTACCTGAATTTTTTTTTGGCTTGGTATGGGGGAACCCCAAGCTCTATCCACATTGTTGCAAATAACAAAATATGGACAAATAATATTCATACAGGTGCGTGTATCATGTTTTCTTACTCTGCTCTTCAGTTCTAGAAAGGAAGTTGTTTTAGTCTTCATCTGTTGTGAATAGAAGCCCAGATGTCTTCTCAACATTTTGAACATATTTATTTCTTTTCCTTTTAGGCATATATCCAAAAATGGGATAGCCTGATTATATAGTAGATTTGTTTTTAACTTTTCAAGAATCCTTTATGATGCTTTAAGTAATGGCCAGATAAATTTATATTTCACCTGCAGTATGTGAAGATTCCCTTCTCCAAATGCAAACTTCAATTTTTTTCAGTGTCTTAAATAATAAATATTTCTACAAAGTAAGCTGCTACCTTTGGTGGTTTTGATTTGCATTTCCATGATGATTAATGATATTAAGCCTTTTTTCATGTCCCATTAAAAGCCATTTGGTATGCCTTCCTTGAGATATGCCTATTTAAGTTTATTGCCCATAAAATGAAGTAATTTTTTTAATTTTTATTTTCTATATTCTTTGTTTACATTCCAAAGGCTTTCCCCTTTCCCAGTACCCCCCCACCATACGTCCCATAATTCCTCTCCCCCCCCAACTATTCCCCAATCATCCCCCCCCCATGATTTCTCTGTTCTGGGTCTACAAAACTGGATCCAATCTTTTCAGGCCCAGGGTCCTCTCCTTTCTTCTTCTTGGGAATCATTTGACTTGCTAATTGTGCCTTGAGTATTTAGGGCTTATGGGCTCATTAATATCCACTTATCAGTGATTGCATTTCATGTGTATTCTTTTGTGATTGGGTTAACTCACTTAGGATGATATTTTCCAGATCTAACCACTTAGCTACAAATTGCATGAATTCATTATTTTTAATTGCTGAGTAGTATTCCATATACCACATTTTCTGTATCCATTCCTCCTTTAAGGGATATCTGGGCTCCTTCTAATTTCTGGCTATTATAAACAAGGCTGCTATAAACATAGTGGAGCATGTGTCTTTATTGTATGCAGGGGAATCCTCTGGGTATATGCCCAGGAGTGGTATGCCAGGGTCCTCTGGAAGTGGCATGCCCAATTTTCTGAGGAACCGCCAAACTGATTTCCAGAGCGGTTTTACCATTTTGCAATCCCATCAACAGTGGAGGAGTGTTCCTCCTTCTCCACATCCTCGCCAGCACTTGTTGTCTCTTGAGTTTTTAATCTTAGCCATTCTGACTGGTTTGAGGTGGAATCTCAGGGTTGTTTTGATTTGCATTTCCCTGATGACTAATGATGTTGAACATCTCTTAAGGTGTTTCTCGGCCATCTGAATTTCTTCTGGTGAAAATTCTTTGTTTATCTCTGTACCCCATTTTTTGATAGGATTATTTGGTTCTTTGGGGTCTAACTTCTTGAGTTCTTTGTATATATTGGATATTAGCCCTCTGTCAGATGTGGGGTTGGTGAAGATCTTTTCCTACTTTGTTGGTTGCCGTCTTGTCCTTCTGACAGTGTCCTTTGCCTTACAGAAACTGTAATTTTCTTGCTCCTGGATTGGCAGGATCAATATAGTAAAAATGGCCATCTTGCCAAAAGCAATCTATAGATTCAATGCAATCCCCATCAAAATCCCTATTCAATTCTTCATAGATCTAGAAAGAGCAATTCTCAAATTCATCTGGAGCAACAAAAAACCCAGGATAGCTAAAACTATTCTCAACAATAAAAGGACTTCTGGGGGAATCAATATCCCTGACCTCAAGCAGTACTACAGAGCAATTGTGTTAAAAACTGCATGGGATTGGTACAGCAACAGGCAAGTAGATCAATGGAATAGGATTGAAGACCCAGAAATGAACCCACAGACTTATGGTCACTTGATCTTTGATAAAGGAGCCACAACCATCCAGTGGAAAAAAGATAGCCTGTTCAACAAATGGTGCTGGTTCAACTGGAAGTCAACATGCAGAAGAATGCGAATTGACCCACTCTTATCTCCTTGTACTAAGATCAACTCCAAGTGGATCAAGGACCTCCACATAAAACCAGACACACTGAAACTATTAGAAAAGAAACTGGAGAAGACCCTGGAGGACATGGGCACAGAGGGAAAGTTCCTGAACAGAACACCAATAGCTTATGCTCTAAGATCAAGAAATGACAAATGGGACCTCATAAAATTACGAAGTAATTTTTTTTAAGTTCTTAAGTTTCTGATATGTCTCTAAATATCAAAGGTTTGTCAGATGTGGACTTTGCAAATATTTTCTTCTTTTCCAAAGATGGTCTTTCATGTTATTAGCAACTATTTTCCTTGTTGACAAGAAATGTTTTAGTATTATGTAATTTATTTTTCTGTTTTAATTTTGTTGTCTGAGCTTTTGGAATCTTGTCTGAACTGTTCTTACTGATTCTTTAAAATTCTATAAAATACTTTCCTGCATATTTTTCCCAAAATTTGTTTTAATAGTTTTATAATTCTATATTTATAGAGTTTTATGTTTATGCTTTTATATGATATTCATATTTAATGCTCACAGTTCTATATTTATGGAATTTGATATTTATACTTAATAAATATGCAATACAATATATTATATAAGTTTTCAAAACAGTTATTCGGGCCTTCCTTCTAGTTGGATTTGATTTTTGCAATTTCTGTGAGAGATAGTGCTAGTTTCATCCTTTTGCATGTGGTTTATCCAATCTCCCCAACACTATTCATCGACAACACTTTCTTTTCCCAGTACTTGTATGTGTGCATGTGTCTAAGTGTTTGTGTGTGTGTGTGTGTGTGTGTGTGTGTGTGTGTGAGAGAGAGAGAGAGAGAGAGAGAGAGAGAGAGAGAGAGAGAGAGAGAGAGAAGGGGGGAGGGAAAAGAAGAGGGAGAGCAAGAGGGAGAGGGAGGGAGAGGGAGAAGGAGAGGGAGGGAGAGAGAGAGTTCTTTATTGAAAATTAGTTCTTTGTAGATGTGTGGGTTTATCACAGTGTATCTATTCTGTTCTGTTGGTTTGTGTTTCTGTGTTTTGCAAATACCATGCTGTTCTGAGTCCCTGCAGCTTCATGGTATATTTTGAAGTCAGGAGGTCTTCTGGGTTCTTTGGCTAGTTCTGTGTAGAGCTGCACTGAAATCATATGAATTCTTTGGATCACTTTGAGTAGTGCAGATATTTTTGATAATTTGAAGTCCCCCAGTCTTTGAGTACAGGATGTCTTTTCAGTGTGTGTGTGTTCTTCGATTTCTTTGTCTGATGTTTTGTGACATTTTTTTTCACTGTGGAGATCTTTGGGCAAGCTGATAGCCATTTCAGTATAATCTCTCTCACCTAATCTTTGTTATACATTTCTCCAAGCCTCTCCTCTTCAGGAAAGCTGAGTGTGAATGCTCTGTATGTGAGCTGTGTAAATTTCCCTGAGCTAACGGACTAGTTCTTTCATATGTTTGCTGTCATGTCATACCTAGCTTAGAGTGAAATCTTGGTGGTGAGAAAGATTCCTGGGAACTGTAATATAGCTTGTGTTTGGAATAATTTTTAACTTTACAAAGTCAAACTAGCTAGTTTTGTTTTGTCAACTTGATGAAATCTAGAGTCACTGGAGAGGGAGGGGGCCTCAATTAAGAAAATGCCTCAATAAGATTGGGCTGTAGGCAAGCTTATAGGCTATTTTCCTTGTTAGTGATTGATGTAGGAAGGCACAAGCCCTTGTGGGTGGTGCTATTCATAGGTTGGTGTTCCTGGGTTCTATAAGAAAGCAGGTTGAGCATGCCATCGACAGCAAGTCAATAATAAGCACCCCTCCCTGTTGTCTGTATCAATTCCTATCTCCATGCTCCTATCCTATTGAGTCCTTGTCCTGACGTCCTTTGATGATCAACAGTAATTCAAGTATAAGTCAAATAAACACTTTCTTCTCCAACTTGCTTTTTGTCATAGTGTTTCATTGAAGAAACAGAAATGCTATTTAAGACAAGTTGATGCCAGGGTTATAGGATATTTCTGTGGCAAACCTGATCATGTTGTTTGGGGGAGGATTGTCGAAGGACTTTGGAACTTTACGCAAGAAAAAAAAACCATTGATTGTTCATCTAATACTTGGTAAGTTGTTCTGCAGGCTCACAGAAGATCAGAATGTAGAGAACACACAATTGAAGTGGGGGGCTGCCCCTGAATCTTTTGCCTACCTGTGACTCTCATTCCCCTAACTGAACGGTCTTGTATGGCCTCAGCGAGAGAGGATGCACCTAGAACTACAGTGACTGATGTGCTGGGGTTGGAGGAGGGAGATATCCAAGAGAGTTTCCCTTCTCAGAGGAGCAGGAGAAGAGCTGCAAGGGGTGAGGAGCAGGGGGCTGGAAGGAAAGGTAAGCTGACGTCAGAATGTAAAGTCATAGAATAAAATAAAATAAAAGTAAGAGTCTGCATTTTTGGTTAGCTGGGCCTGAAGAATCTGTGATTAACATGATGTCAGAGCTACTAAAGTGAACCCTTTGATTTGCCGGGGTGATTGATTCTGGTGTGATGGAGCTGAGAAATTTAGTGGTGATTGAGAGAAATCTGCATCACTGGGGACAAATCTGGGAAGGGTTTTACGTGAATCAGCACACAGAAGTTGTGTCCCGGTGGTCGTCACGGTTACAGCTGGTAGTGCCAACTGAATTTGGCAGTGTAAGAGAGGTACTGGCTTTGAAGGCATGAGGGGATCATGGAGAGCAGCGGAGGCTTGGCACCGTGAGAGGTCGGAAGAGGACGTTGAAGGTGCAGGATTGAAAGGGTCATGCAGATTAAGTATGTGCTTGGGTTGTCACCATGAAGAGAACCTGGAAGACGCTGTTGGCGGAAGTGTAGCCCAGCTATAGCAGAAGACCCTAAAAGCATGAGATGAACACCAAGAACAGCAGCAGCAGAGGAGAGGAGCCAGCAGGGAGCCTTAGAATACAAGTTGTGCGTGCTGAAGAGAGCAGAGCCAGGGAAGTGACCCAAGGCCTCAGGATAGCAGGAGTAAAGTGTCAATATTAGACGTTGAGTCATTTATACTGTTGGAGCTCAGCTTTGCTTAGTTCAGATTGTACTCTGAGTCTTCCCTCTTGAAATAAGAAAGTACGTCATTGATTTTTTTTTTATTTTACAGGAACATATAATTGAGAGATTGCATTTAAAAGAGACTTCACTTTTAAGAGGCTCCAAAGTATCTTTTCTTAAAGAGACTGAATATTAACATGTTTTAATTTGTAAAGACTATGAGACTTTTAAAGCTATTTGGGTATTTAATGTGATATCATAGATGACTGAGAAAGAAAAGGTTGTGGTGTAATAATGATATATTATGGGTTAAGTCAACAAGGGGTTAGTTGTGCTTGCTAGTTTTATGTCAACTAACCAGAAGAGGGCACACCAGAAGAGGGCATCGGACCTGATTAGAAATGGCTGTGAGCCACCATGTGGTTTCCTGGGAATTGAACTTAGTAACAGATGGTGAGCCCAGGACTTTGTGGCCGGTGGTCCTGGGTTCAATAAGAGTAGACTGAGCAAGCCACGAAGGGCAATCCAGTAAGCAGTACTCATCCATGGCCTCTTCATCAGCCCCCTCCTCCAGGTTCTGACTTTGCTTTTGAATTCCTATCCTGACCCAAGGAGCTGAAGAGCTTTGCAGCCCCACAGGAGGAACAATAATAGGTACCAACCAGTACCCCCAGAGCTCCCAGAGACTAAACCACCAACCAAAGACTACACATGGAGGGACCCATGGCTCCAGCTACATATGTAGCAGAGGATGACCTTTTCAGACATCAATGAGAGGAAAGGCCATTGATCCTGTGAAGGCTCGATGTCCCAGAGTAGGGGAATACCAGGTCAGGAAAGGGGTGGGGGTTAGTTAGTAAGCAGGGAGAGGGGAGACAGGACAGGGGATTTTCAAAGGAAAGGGGATAATTTTGAAATGTAAATAAAGCAAATATCTAATAATAATAAAAAAGAATTCCTGTCCTGACTTTCTTTGTTGATAAATAGTCGTGTAGAATAATCACAAGAAACACTTCCTTCCTCAACTTTTCGTCATGGTGTTTCATCACAGCAGAGAGACCTGAATTAAGACAGATTCAAAGTCTTGATATATTCTGATAGTTCTACATGCACAGGCTCATTCTCACAAATAATACAGGATTTATGAATTTAAACATATTATTTAAGTATGTCATTTGATTAATACTGGCTATTTAAGGATATTATTGGGAATGAAAACTGTCTTATTATTCTGATTTTTTAAAATTTTTATCATGGAAAGGTGATTGATGGCTGGGGAAATGAGATCTAAGTAAACTGCTTATCTTGCAAACATTAGGACTTGAGTTCTATCCCCAGAACCCATATAAAAATGCCAGGAATACTGCTGTATGCTTGTATTCCCAGAGTGTGCTGGAGAGGTAGAGACAGGATCCCTATATATACTAAAGGCCAGTTGAGGCACGCAGCTCTGTGGAGTGAACAGCTCCTGGATGCTTAGTCCTTCTTTGGTAGACAGTCATTGTTAGATGAGCTGCACCACAGCCTGTAAGCCACTCTCTGAAAACCCCTGTGTGTCTCTAGATACACACTCATTCTCTCAGTTGTGTTCTTCTAGACTGTTCCCTGACTAATACAAGGAGCATGTATTTACATTTTATTCTTCATATTCATATTTTATTTCCACACTTCTGTCCTGCTTTCATTAAACTTTTTTGCTAACTTGAGACTCATGTGTATACACACGTGTTTATAGTATTTATTCCAATTTTCTTTTCTTATTTGCTGAAGACAATGCATATGCTCACTTTAGTATGTTTTTTACATTTCCTTATTTATTTTATGTATGTGAGTACACTGTCTTCAGACAAACCAGAAAATGGTATCATATCCCATTACATATAGTTGTAAGCCACCATGTGGTTGCTGGGAATTGAACTCAGGACCTCTGGAAGAGCAGTGAGTGTTCTTAAATGATGAGCCATCTCTCCAGTCCTCACATGCTCATTTTTAATGCCATCTTTAGACATTTTCAAACATACAGCTTAGCATAATTTTCTCCACCTCCCATAATCTTACTTTCTAGTCAAGATTCCTTTCCATGTAGGTCTGTTTGAATTATTCAATAGTTGATATATGCAAATTTTACATAATAAAAAATTTAGTAGTTATTTGAGCTTCCATACATCCGGTAGCCTACATATGGATTCAGTTTTCCATTTATTAGAATATTTATTTTTAAATTTTCAGTTAGTCTGGATATAATACATTTCCTAAGGATCCTATGGTTCCCAATACCGCCTTTTCATTCTCTTATTGTATAACCTACCTCTTGAAATCTATTGCTAGAACTTTAGTAGATTTAAGGCAAAACAATGCCTAGTAAAATGTCATTTACATACCGATAAAATAACAAGAGCAGAGGAAGTTTCAACATTAAATGAGAGAAAGATATATTCAAAGCTATCCCAATAGAATGACTTGCACACACAAACATACATGTGCACTTGCATCCTTATGAAATGCCATTTATAAGAAAAGGTTAGTATTGGTACCAACATAAAAATTAACTTCCAAGTCAGGTATGGTTGCTCATGTCTGTAATCCCAGTACTTGAGACTAAAGCAGAGCCTTTCTGTTTTCTGGCCAGCAGACAGCAGTGAGGAGGAGGAGGATGCAAGGGGAGGGACTTAAGGAAGACATAATGTCTGGCTGTGGGTCTCTGCACCAGATTTTATCTGTTGCTGCCTCTGATGACAGCTGGACAAGGCACCAGTCTATTAGTATAGCAGAATGCCATTAAGAATGTCATTCTCTTCTTTCCTTCCATTCTTTTCTATTCTTTCTTTCTTCCTTCCTTCCTTTTATCCTTCCTTCCTTCCCTCTCTCCCTCCCTCCCTCTTTTCTTCCTTCCTTCCTTCCTTCCTTCCTTCCTTCCTTTCTTTCTTTCTTTCTTTCTTTCTTTCTTTCTTTCTTTCTTTCTTTCTTTCGCTAGCTGTGTTTAGTTCTACTCTGGGCTATCCAGTATCTGGTTCTTGACCATCCAGGCAGTATAGGCACAGGCTCCCTCTTACTGGGTGGGCCTTGGGCTAAACTAAACACTAAATTGCGTGGATTGGGTGGCTACTCCCTCTTGTTTTCTGCTAACATCTTGTAGGCAGAACATTTTGTAAGTAGAAGATTAAGAGGCAGGTTAAGTGTCCAGATTTGTCTTTCCATGGCCTGTAGAGTACCGTCTCACACCAGAGAGACTAGAGTGTAGAGGTGCAGGCTCCAAACCTCAGCTCTACCCTCTCTATGTTCCGTGAGCTGAATGAATCTGTCCTCAGTGATGGGTCCCACTGTCAGGTTTAGAGCGCGACCTTCAGTTCTAGCATTGTTTGGGGATCTCCACTATATGTCCTCAACTAAAAACGCAACTGGATATAACCCAGTCCACTGCTAGAAGTCCTTGCTGGCTACCAAAGATCACCAGTTCAAACCCCATATCCTCTAACACTAGGAGTCCTCACTAGAGTCACCCTCATAGATTCCGAGAAGTTTCCACTGCACTGGATTTCCATACTACCTTCCAAATGTTCCCAAACTCCAACAGTCTCTCCCCTCAGTTTCTCACTTCATCCCCCAAAATATGATCCCGCCCCTTCCCATCCCCCACCTACCCCCAATCCACCCACAGTATCTATTTTCCCTTCCCAGGAAAATCCATGTTTTCCCCTGTAGCCCCATGTGTATAAACCTCCTCTTTACTGAACCTTTTGGGTTTATGGACTGCAGATTGACTATCATTTACTTAACATTCCTCATGAGCACACACACACACACACACACACACACACACACACACACAGGGGTGGTGGCTCCATCCCTTGTGAAACTTGTGCTTTATTCGCCGCCTAGTGGTTATAAAATGTAAGTGGCAGTGTCTCAGTGGATAGGCTGAGCAGAATACTTCCACTTCCCGGACTTGCCACTGAATATATAAACTATTGTCGCCTCCAGCAGGAAGCAGAGGGTCTTGTGTGGTATGGATATCATCGCACTCTGGAGGACAGAAAGGGAGACAGGATTTGAGGAAGCTTTCCTTTGCATTCTTCTTCAAAAACTACTGTCAGTTGAGTAGTGCTTCTGTCATTAGATGGCTCTATCAGAGATTGATTGATTGATTGATTGATTGCTTGATTGATTGATTTTAAATTATCATTAGTCTTTTTTTAACAGTCCAGATTTTATCCCCTCCCCAGTCCACCCTCTGATAGTTCCTCATCTCATTCATCCTTCCCCGTCTCTGAGAGGATGTCCGCCCCACCCCATCCCAATCCACCAGCTCTCCCCAATCCCTCGAGCCTCAAGTCTCTCAAGGGTTAGGTGCATCTTCTCTCACTGAGGCCAGACCAGGCACTCCATGGCTGTATATGTATCAGGAGCCTCAGTCCATCTCGTGTATGCTGCATGGTTGGTGGCTCAGTGTCTGAGAGATCTCGGGAGTCCAGGTTAGTTGAGATTGGTGGTCTTCCTATGGGGTCACCCTCCTCTTAAGCTTCTTCCAGCCTTTCCCTAATTCAACCACAGGGGTCCTCGACTTCAGTCCATTGGTTAGATATAAATATCTGCATCTGTCTCAGTCAGCTGCCCACTGCTGGTGGGATTACAAACTGGTACAACCACTCTGGAAGTCAATCTGGAGGTGATGCTATAACTTCTAAACCATGATATAACAGAAGCTAGACCTGCCAGATCAAAAAACATCTTCCTTCCGTACGTTGCCTTGATCATGTTCTACATCATAGCAATGAGAAAAGTAACTGATACAGCTTCCAAATTTAAAAAAACTCCCAGAAACTCCTCTTGTATTTTATTTTCATCATACGGCCTTCCCAGAATTCTAATGTTGGCACATGCCTACTACTCTTAACCACATACTAGGCTGTGTATACTAGGCTGTGTATGTATAGCTTGGGAGGGACTAATATTACAATATTTATAGGAAGAGGTCAACTAGAATGGAGTTAGTCATAGACTTGGAGGAGAAACCAGGAGGTGTTTATGAGAAAAGAAGAGACACTTGGTTTTGCAAGTTGAGTAATTCTCCAGTACCTAAGACTCTGTGTTGTATACTTAAAATTTTGCTTTGAGAATTGATGTGCTAGCTAAGGTTAATTGTCAACTTTAAATAGCTTAGGTCATCTGAGGGGAAATTGAGGAATTGACTAGGTCACATGGGCCCATGGGCCGTGTGTGATATTATTTTGATTGCTAACTGATGTAGGGGGCGCAGTCCACTGTGGGCAGTACCATTCCCTGGGAAGGTGGTTCTAGCATCGAGCAGAAACCTATCTAAACATGTCTCGATTGGGGGTTAGAAAAGTCTTCCATGAGCCAGGTATTTAAACTCATGGTCTCCAGTTGGTGGCACTGTTTAGGGAATGTTATGGAATCTTCGGGAGGTGTAGCCTTGATGGAGGAAGTAGGAGTAGGTAACTGGGACCAGGCTTGTAGAGGTCACAGCCTTGCTCCTCTTCCCAGGTTCCTCTCTCTCTGCTTCGTACTTGTGGTTGAAGATGTGTTCTTTCTGGCCGCCTGCTGCCATGCCTCCTGACCACTTAGGGACTCTCCTCCTGCAGCTATAAGCCCAATAAATCTTTTTCCATAGGCTGCTGCTCTTTGTATTAGCGTAGCAACAGAAATGTACCTAATATAGTCAATCGTTCCGGTAAAGCTTTCATCAAGGAAAAACTTCAGTTCCAGGGCTTCCTGTGACTCATTTGACCTGTCCCCTGGTTCCCATCTGCTTTAAGGAATACTGCAGGGCAATCTGATAGCTAGAAGGAAGGTGCCTTTGGGCTTTTAGGAAGTGTGGTCACTTTGAGCCCTTAGGTCCTCTAAAGCTCTAGCTAAGGAACCTGGTAAACACACACACACATACACACACACACATACACACACACACACACACACACTCACGTGCACACACGCGCGCGCACACAAGCATGCACACACATGCACTGGCCTTTAATATACCAAATCGTAAAATAAAGTTTTTTTTCTTTTTTTCCAGGGTGTCTGTACGAATCCTCTTACCTTTTCCCAGGACATTGTTCTGCTCTCGGTGTTATTTTTTGCTGTCCAGGACCACAGGATGCATCAGGTTTCTGACTTAAATTATTGGCCACTCAAGTTAGTTCCCACTCTGATTTCCCTCTAGGATGGACTATGTCGCCCTCTACTGCCTTCTGCCACAGAGAGAGGCTAGTGATGAGAATGCAAGCAAAACATTCATACGCACACAAATTAAGATAAATCTAAAACGAAAAAACATATGGAGTGATTCTTTCACATTTTTGCTATATTACTCTGCAAGCAAAGGCAAGAACCTGAGTGTGGCGGGCGGGGGGTGGGGAGTGGTGAGTGGGCGGGGGGCGATGAGGTGTGGGAAGAGAGGGCGTGGTTCCTCTAGAGAAGCCAGAGTCAGCGTGTGCGTGTGCGGTGGGGCTCTCTGTGCTGAAGGGTTTCCTTGCTCACAGGTGTTGCGGTGATACCCTCCACAGTGGAAGAGCTCAGACCCCGAGAAGCTGGTGTCTAGCTGCCGCCCAGAGCAAGGATGATTAGTCCGGTGAGTGGAGATGCTAAGGAGGGCGGAATGGGCGATCTGGAGCCGCGGCTCTCCGAAGCTAGCGGAGCCAGCGAGGGAAGCAAAGAAGCTGTTCCTTGGAGAAGGGGTATCCGGGGCTCGGAGCTCCGTAAGGAGGCAGGGGCCCGGAGAAAGCCCGGGAACGCGTGTCTCTGGGGTGGGCGGCTTTGCTCCTTGCTGCGATTCCATTGCGAAAACAGGGCCTGAGCTCCATGGCTCCCCGAAGGGGAGGGGTGGGTAGCTCTGTGCGTCCCCCGTGTTGGTCCTTAACCTGCGGCAGGGGTGTAGCCTGGTAATGGAGCTTGCTCTCTTTCTCTCCCTCTCTCTTGCTGCATTCCTGGCCCTTGCCTAGGAAACCATGCAGGATGTAGTAGTGCTGGATGTAGTAGTGCTGCAGCGAGCCAGCTTCCAAGAGGGATGGATTGTCAGCCCCAGCTCAGTGGTCTTGTTAAACGCCAAGATATTTAGAGAGGCCGACATTTTGAGTCTTCGGTACTGTTTTAGAGGCAGAAAAATGTTAAAAGGAAGGACGGTCATCCGCCCTATTCTTTATACACACGGAATTGGTAGAATTGGGTGAATCTAAATGCAATTAAACCCCCGAGGTAGCACTTTTCATGGGGCTGGCAGAGCCCACAGAGCAGTTATTGCGTTACCTTTCATAACAAAGAGGAATGCTGGTCTGTCAGCTAGATGCTCTTAATGTTCAAGCAAGAATTGCTGTCCTGTTTTACAAATAATCGGAGAGAGGGGTTCATTCCCCCCCCCAAGTTTCTGTACCTGCAATGAAATAAGATATAAAATCAGACCTAGAAAGAATAGGAGAATAGGAGCGAGGCACCCAGCGGGTGTGGACTTGTCAGCTAAGACCCACGACCCACGGAGCTAATGACCGTCCACCTTCTTGATGAGAAGTATAGGAGGATTTATTTTTACTTATTTATTTATTTTTGTCTTCATGATTGGACTCTCTAGTTAATTCTTGGTTGGTGAATCTTTTAGCATCTGTTAAATTCTGGGCACTGTACTCAGTGTTTTAAACATGGAGTTCTCACCACACACCTGTGATATCGCTGCAGCACTGACTCGCTGGTTTTGCAGCAGACAAGCTCCTGGGATCTTTACCATTCAAAAACACTATTTTAGATTTTTGAATATTTGCATACGCACAATAAGATCTCTTGGGAGTGGGACTTAGGACTAGGCAGGAAATTCATTCATTTTTCATGTAGGTCTTCTATACACACCCTCAGATAATGCCATGATTATACAGTTCCCCTTGAGGACTGGAACCATGATGGTAGGTGTGGAATTTTTCACGATAGCACTGTCAGCACTCAGAAGTTTCAGATATTGGAGCATTATGGTTTTTCAGTTTCCCACCTAGACTTCATTTAACCCTGAGATTAGTACTGACGTCTTCCCCCAGGCTCCAGAGAGGTTAAATAATGTGTCTTACCTGATAATTTAGGATTTACTGTAGACTGGACTGTGCCCTGGTTACCACCCAGCAATTCCACGTCATCTTTCCGAGAAACAGAAAGCCTACCACTGTCTGGCGTAGACCAGAGGAGAGTACAATAAATGCTATGTGAATTTTTAATACCGAAACCTTTCCTTTGACTCCCTGATCCCCAACCTCTGTTTTTTTTTTGTTTGTTTGTTTGTTTTCACCATCCCCAGAACCCATTCCTCAGTCTTCTGTGTGCATCTGCTTTTCTCTTGTCCTGCAACACTGTTATTTTTCACTACAAAAGCCAGATATTCCTGCATTTTCTGATTACAGCCTTGGCTAGGGCCTGGGCTTCATTGAGAGAGAAAGGCAAAATGGTTAAAAATAATGGTGTTGAATTAGCATGCCACAGTCTGCTAGCTGGAGATAAAGTGAAAGGTATTGATCCCTAGCTGCAGAACCGGAGGATACATGTGGCTAGAATTTCCCAGCCATCCTACATGATACGAACGAAAGGAGAACAGGCTCGACAATACAGAGGAAAAATTCCTGAAGTCCCCAGGGCGCTTCAGAGCTAAAGCCCTTTTAGAAGGTGGTGTTGGTATGCATGAAAAGAGGGAGGGAGGGTGGATGATGCATCCTCTTAGGGAGCTCTTCACTGTTAACATCCTAAAGGGTAGTGACTTAGATGTGAACCTTAGATCAATGTAGTCAAGAGAAGTCTCAAGGTGGGCGTGGCCTACTCATGGTACAGTTGAGTACCCCCTTCCCTCCCCCCAAACAAATTGTCTAAGTGAACAATAATTTGTACCAAGGATCACACAGATGATAGAATTTTCAATTTTCTGTAGCCTTAAGTTTGTAAGGAAAACCCAACTATGTCACGGATAGCAGAGCACACACCATGGAGTCCAGGCAGAAAGTCTGAAAGACTGGGGTGTGAAAACAGAAAAGCACTCAGGTGTGGGGCGGCATTGGAGCTGTCCACAGGATGAAACATCACCTCTTTCAGGGTGATGAAAGATCACAAGGAATACCAGGCCCAGGCCCATGATGGAAGTTCTGGGTCTGTGACATTTTCAGTGAGTGCTGGCAGAGCCAAGGATAATTGTACTTCTCCCTGACTGTAATGCCTATACCTGCAGGGTACTGTTGGCCTCAAGAGAGGCACACACACTGTTCCTATTCATCTTCTAGGAGTCCAAACTGCAGACCTTGGCTAGGACAGCTCTCCTTACACTACCTAAACCCAAAGGAAGACAAGTATTGATCTTTACCAGTTAAGATTCTACCTCTACTTATAAAGTCACTTGTTTCCGGGAAAACTCAAGTTTACATAATGTGATTAATCTCTGTGACACACCTTGTGTCATGAACTGGTGTGTCACTTCTCCCAGTAACATTTCCTCCATTAAGATTTAGGTCATGGCATACAAAACCCAAAGCAACAATTCCATACAGTGGGAAGGAAAAGGATGTGTCAAACTGGAGTGCTCTCACCGGGTAGAGGAATTCTTGTACCATATCAAAATTACTTCCGGGTCTTCAAACGCTGCTTTCCAGTGCTGGGTGTGGTAGAAGATACCAGCAATTCTAACTCAGGCAACAGAGACAGAAGAAATAGGAATTCAAGGCTATCCTTGGCTACATATCAAATTCCAAGACAATCCTAGACTACACAATAGTCTATTTCATACCACTCCAACTAGACTTTTTCTTTTGTTAAAGACTCTATTCAATTCCTCTACTATTTGACCCAAAGCCCACAGGAAAACAGACTTAATAAGACAAAGAGAAATTTTAGGGCAATGAGATTGGCTTATTTTAGAGGTGTTGTGGAAAATAATCTCTAGAGGTCACTGTATCTGAAAAGCACTACAAAAGTAGGCATTGGTTCAGGCATGCCTTGAGAATGAAGGAGTCCCTCAGATGGCAAACCATCCTTTGACAACCAGGGCCATTTAAGTGGTTATGGTCCAGTAATTTGGGAATAAGCTTCAGTTTATCATGGTAGCAGAGGCTGTCATTATGAAGAGCCTGATAACATACACATTTAGAATAGGGTGTCCACATTGCGTTTGTGGTAGCAATAGATTAGAGCAACTTGATTTGGTGAATATTGATGTTTTTGTGAGTCAAGAAAAGGGGAGAAAAGTGAAGTAAGAGACTAGCTCTGTAGACACAGCATACAACCCCCATGATCTCTGAGGTGGATTTTTTAGGAGTGTGGCAAACCATACTGTAGTGTTAGATTTTCCCCATTCACAGCAAAGAAGGAAGAGGAGGACAGTCTTGGGAAGGGGGAAGGGAAATGCTAGGCAGGTGATTTACATACTGGAGACAGTGTTCTGTCTAAGGCATAGGGGGGACTATGCTTAGGAAGGCATAGAGTGAACTATGTTTAGGAAGAAGTAATGGCAGAAGCAGACTAGGAAACTCAGTCAAGACCTAAACATGGGCACTGAAGAGATGGCTCAGTGGTTAAGAGCACTGCCTGCTCTTCCAGAGCTCCTGAGTTCAATTCCCAGCAACCACATGGTGGCTCACGACCATCTGTAATGGGATCCAATGCCCTCTTCTGGTGTGTCTGAAGAGAGTGATGGTGTAATTATATATATAAAGTAAATAAAGAAATAAATCTTTAAAGACCTAAACATGGTAAGATAGTCTGCAAAGGATTAAGGCCCATTAGGTCCCTAGGGAGGGAGCTCCACTCTGAAGCATTAGCAGTTCTAACAAACATGAGCAAGAAATTTTCTTTAGAAGCAAAGCCCATGAAAATGTACACCTAAGGAAAACCAGTGAAGCCAATGTGCACAGGGGTGTGGAGCGCATCATAGGAAGCTGCCAAGGCAGGAAGTTATGTGAGCTTCTCTATTATGGGGCTAGAGAAAGTTTTGGGAGAAAGATCATGAGGCCTTAACCCTAGACAAAGAATTACAGGCAACTAAGGAATGCTGAGAACAAGAGAAATAATCTTCCAGAGGGAAGAAAATGCACTTGATTATCCAATAGAAAATAGTCAGCCTTGAAAATGTATGCAAACAACTAACATTATACAGACTAAGCATGTATATACAACAGCAAGAAGATGAGTTCAAGACTTGGAAAGACAACAAGGGAAAGGGGAATAATTATATGTACATATATACAAATATATGCACACATATACATACATACATACATATATAAGTATATATGTGATATATATGTGTATTATATATACATAAATACATAATATGCATACATACATTTATTATATGTATATAATATATATATAATTTGTTATATGTAATGTACTACATATAATGCATATAATATATTATTTGAAAGAGAATAAGGAAAATATTTAAATGAATAAAAGAAAGTGCCAACTCATCCAACAATGAATTTAACGAAGATTGCATTTTTAAATTATTTTTGTTAGATATTTGCTTTATTTACATTTCAAATGTTATCCCCTTTTCTTGTTTCCCCTCCGATAACCCCCTATCCCATCTCCCCTCCCACTGCTCACCAATTCCCCCTGACCTGGCATTCCCCTACACTGGGGCATCGAGCTTTCACTGGACCGAGGGCCTCTCCTCTCATTGATGTCTAAAGAGGTCATCCTCTGCTACATATGTAGCTGGAGCCGTGGGTCCCTCCATGTGTACTCTTTGGTTCGTAGCTTAGTCCCTGGGAGCTCTGGGGGTACTGGTTGGTTCATATTATTGTTCTTCCTATGGGGCTGCAAACCTCTTCAGATTAAGGAAGATTACTTTAATAACATATAAATATGTGCCAATATATAAAAGGAATTAATAGAGTAGGGCGTCTCTATCTACTTTCTCTATCAGTCTCCAAAGCACGGGTCAAAGTGCCTAGTTTAGATCAAACTCAGTAGATGAGGACAGAAGCAGTGCCAAGGCTCAGTTAGAAACGCGTGAAGGTTTTACACGGACGGACGCGTACTTATGTATGAAAAGAACTAACAATAGAACAAAACACACAAGGGCACAAGCTGAGACCAGGGTACTGGAACAACGACTTCACATGGGAGAGTTTCTTGCATAAAGTGACTAATTAAATACTTGGGAAAGAGAAATATTTAAATGGAAAAAAAAAAAAGGAAGTGCCAACTCATCCAACGGTGAACTTAAAGAAGATTACATTTTCAAATTATTTTCTGTTAGATACTTGCCTTATTTACATTTCAAATGTTATCCCCTTTCCTCATTTCCCCTCTGATAACTTCCTATCCCATGTCTGGCAGCCAGCGAGATAACTCTTGTCTGGGGGAAAAAAGGTCCAAAAGAAACACTTCACACAATGAGATGATGATGAATTTCCTGTCATTCATAAAGTTGTTAACCCCGGCTGTTCCGCTTACCCTTTCAGTTGGGAGCATTTTAGGTGGAAGGAAGATGCAAAGGAACCGGAGCACAGGAAATCGTGGCAAGCTGAAGGGTCTGAAAGGTTGGCAAGGAAGAGCCTGGTGTGCGGGGAGGAGGCACAGCAGAGGCCCGGGAGCATCTGTGTAGGTGCTGCGCTCCAGGGAGCAGGAAATGGGCCTCTAGGAGTCCAGGGAGCACCTGCTGAACACTTTTAGCCAATTTCATAACACCTGTCAGATTGCTCAGGCCTGGAAACTTCCTTAAATGGGATCCTCTTATCCTGACAAATAAGCAAGAGCTCGATCATCCTCACAATCTTGCTTTTGAGATAAAAGGTACAAAAATACTTTGACACTTGTGACTAGTTTTAAAAAAACAACAACGCTGTAGCTATCCCCTGAGAGGCTCCATAAGAGCCTGACCAATACAGGTATAGATGCTCCCAGCCAACCCTCCGACTGAGCACGGGGACTCCAATGGAAGAGTTAGGAGAGGGACTGAAGGAACTGAAGGGGTTTGCAACCCCATAGGAAGAACAATATCAACCAACCAGACTACCCAGAGCTCCCAGGGACTAAACCACCAACCACAGAGTACACATGGAGGGACCCATGGCTCCAGCTACATATGTAGCAGAAGAAGACCTTATCTGGCATCAATGGAAAAGGAAGCCCTTAGTCCAGTGGAATCTTGATGCCCCTGTGTAGGGGAATGCTAGAGTGGTGAAGCAGGAGTGGGTGGAGGAGCACCCTCATAGAAGCAGGGGGTTGGTGGGATCAGGGGTTTGCAGAGGGGAAATAAGGAAGGGGGATAACATTCCAAAATGTAAAAAAATAAAATAACTTTAAAAAAAAAGCAACAACAACGCTTTGTGCACAGGGTCAGGCCATGTGTTGGTGTGGTTATGATTGTGAACTTTGGAGCCAGTGCTTGGGTTTGAGTCTTGTCTCTACTATTTCCTGGCTATGCTACCTGAGGAAAGCTACTTAAAGTCTCTCCTTCACATTCCGCATTGTGCAAGCGTTGATATGAGCAGCGCCTTCTTCATAGGTTCCTGGAGTGCTCGGTGAAGTAGTTGGTCTCAAGTGTTAATGACAGCTCCAGGTACATAATGTGCTCAGTATATGTTAGTTTTGTGGTTATTAATAGTTTAGTCACCAAAAGCAAACTTAAAGTTGAACTAAAACTTGCCCAGGCAGTGGTGGCACATGCCTTTAATCCTAACACGTGTGAGGCAGAGGCAGGTGGATTTCTGAGTTCAAGGCCAGCCTGATGTACAGAGTGAGTTCCAGGACAACCAGGGCTATACAGAGAAACCCTGTCTCCATAAAAAAAAATTTATACATTCTCATGTATGTATCTATTCTAGTCATTTATTCTTTCAAACCAGACAGTCATGTATCTACTACCTTAGGCGAAGAATGTTATTATCACTGAAAGTCAGAGACGGTTCAGAAAACAAAGTTTTGTGATAACATTAGCCTAGACATTCAAGCTTTAAAACCCCGTGTGCTGAAAGAGAAGGGAAAAGTTCATTCCAGAAAGAATTGATGACAAGCTCCAGGGTGGGGGAAGAACCAGCTTGTCTGACCCTAGGGAGATAAGAGTTTTCCAGTGCAAGAGAAGGAAAGTGCTGACTGGCGTCTACAGCTGCAGCCAGGCTCCAGCTTGAATAAAAAGAAGGAACCTTGTATCTTAGCGCCAGCCATAGAGAATCAAACAGAGAACCTGTACATAGTTCTTGAGTATGTGCAGAAGACAGGGTGCAGGATAACAGAGTGTCACAGGCACTTAGAGAAAGCGTGAATTCCCTATGCCCAGTACTAGGAGAACCGAGGGTAGTTGACAAGAGCACAGGAGAGATGCCAGTGGCCTTTGGAGTAATCATTGTTAGAAGGGTGGCCTTGGTGCCTGAGGGAAACACAGCTATCTTAGCAGAAGAATACAAGGTAGAAAAATGGTTGTACCAAGAGACTTTTATCCCTATGCTATGCCTTGGTGTACTGTAAGCCCCCATAAGTTCCTGGGTTGCAGATACAATGCCAGAAATGGGGAGCTCAATAGAGTGTTGGGGTGCTTGGAAGCTGAATTGACAGAGAAGGTACTAGTTTGACTGAAAGGAAGTTTCTAGCCCCAGTTGGATTGGGAACGTGAAATAAGAATGAAATTCAGTTCATGAAAGTTACAGAGAAAATTGGCATGTCTTACATTCCTTTAGTATAAAAGTTTTAGAATTTTGGCCGCTGAGATGGCTCACGATGCTCACGTCCCTGCTGCACAAGTCTGGTGACCCAAGTTCAGTCCCTGAAACTCACATAGAACTGAAAGGAGAGAACCGCATCCAACGGGTTGTTCTCTGACCTTCAACTCACCCATCAATATCATACGTGTGCACATGCACACACACACACACACACACACACACACTAAATTAGTTACAAACAGAAATACAAGAGAGCATACTTTAGGTCCAGTAAGACAGTTCTGAGGCAACCATAAAGGGTAGCTGATCTGAACACTCTGTCTCCTCAGTTTAAAGAAGAATAACATTTTCTTAAATAGTGCCAGGACATCTAGCAGGGCAGAGCATTCCTGGCCAAGTAAAGAAAAATAAAGCAATGAAGGAATAAATACAGTTAATATTAGTACCGGCTTCTAATTTTTTTTTAAAAAATTGGTTGCATTTTCAAGAGAGTCGGCCTGAGCAGGAACATTTCTGAAAAAAAAAATGTTTTCCCTTTGAGCTTTGTCCTCATGAACAGTAGCTGGTTATTTGGGAAGGGTAAGCTGTCTGATATCTGTATTTTCTGCATTTGTCTCTATTAGCACGAGGCAGTTTGGCTCAGGGAGCCAATGTGTTCAAGACTTTGCTCTTGACAATGGCAGCTTTAAAAGCAAGGCTTACATTGCCAGGGCTGTGAAAGAGCCTCACAGTGGCTTCCCCACCCCACATCCTGAGCACTCTGTTAGTTCTTCCATTTATAGCCTTGAGTTCTGTTTCCACAAGACTCTCTGGTGGGTAAACTCTTGACTCCTGCATTTCCTAACACAGGTATTATAAGGACATTTCCCTAGCTCTGTCCAAATACAACCTCTATTTCTGTCGTTTGCTTTCTGTCTTCAGGTATTCAGGAGACCTTTCTGCCATCTCTCCACCTACAGCCTGATTTGGGGCATGGCAGCAGTAGCGCTGAGCACAGCTCAAGGTAAAGATACCTCAGTTCCTCATCCGGAGAGCCTCTGGGGTGAAGGTTGGCCACGCCTCTGCCTCTCAGGCTAGCCCACTCATCTGCATGAAATATTTGAGCATGTTATCAGCCTCGGAACAGTGGGAGTTGTTCTTACCATTTTCCTCACTTTTGTTTTCAAAGCAGCCGAACAATTTGACACTTCCAGTAGATAAACTAGATTTAAGAAAAACAATCCCCTCCCTAGTAAAATATGAAGTTAGATTTTTTTTTTCACCCAGAGAACTGGGGAAATATATTTGAAAAATAATTCCCTGGACTTAATTTTAAAGACCTGAGAATATTTGGAAGGTCATTCTTAAAGTTGAAAGTTCATCTGCTTTTTACAAAAAGCAAAAGGTAGAAAAAAAAAATACTGTCACTCAGAGATGCATAATCCTACACTGTCTCCTGTACAGTAACCCTGCTGGTTCCGCCATCTCTGAATCTCCTTGTCTTTCCAAGGGAGGTTGCTGCTCACTCTGTCGGCTCTTTTCTGATCATTGTGGTATGATGTCATTCATCATTAGCCTCTCTGAGAAAGACGCTGCCAGTGAAGGGCTGGCAGGCCTCACCCCCACCCACCGCCCTGACACACTGTGTCCATGACAGGATTTTCTGACCAACTAACAGATTCAAAAAAAGGATTCCAAATGAGCACCAGAGACTTGGTAACTTTCCCACTCTGGCATATCCTCTTCAGTCAAGTATAGCTTACCACATACCCAGTACTAGTTTTAATCTCCTTTCCACTCTGCAATCTAAAAGCAACATTAATTTTTTTTTCCAAACGCATTCTGCAAAATCTCCAAAGGTTTTCAGGGAACCTCAACTTCATCAATGGGATTCTGCTTTCCATGACTGCCCTTACCTTCAGGGAGTTCCCATCATTCAATTCCCAGCTAGGTAACATGGCGCCCAAGGTATAATGGCTGCTCTGCTGTCCTTGCCCTCTGACACTCCGGGGGAACGTTTGTGTAGCCCTTATTTCCTACTTATACTTGTTAGGATTTCACCTGCTTGGTTACCCTTAAAGAAAAAAAAATGTAGTGGTTGTGTTCATCCATATGTTGTCTATCATTTTATCATTTCGTTCCCTGCTGCTGTTTGGTGTGCGAAGGGGAAGATTTGAGTGTAGGCATCTATTCATTTTCAGTTTCTTGGGTTCCCAGTAAATGTAGTTTTGTTAAATCTTTCCATCAGAGAAATGCTTCATCGAGCTTTATAGACACTGAGTGCATTATGTTCTGGTTACCCGTTTGGTTCTGGTAATTTATGAATCTTGTTGTGAGTTAAGCTATAATTAGAGTTTAAAAAGTGATTGGGGGATTTTTGGTTTTAGTGTATTGTGGAGAGTGTTCAGAAAGAGTAAATTTTTAAGACCAATTTCAAGTCCAGTTGGGGGAAATATTTTGGTTTTTGAAAAGATTTTACATTTTATGATTCAACAGCACACATATCTGAGTGATTCATATCCTTATATATAAGCAAACAATGGCTATGTAAATCTAGTGTATTCAAATTAAGTGTAAAAACACCTCTAAGCACATTGTAAAATTTTTTATATTATCTTAGTTAAATTTTTGCCTTAATGATTTAAAATTGTGGAACTGAAGATTCTGAGAGACAGAGAGAAAACTCTCATATTACCGCTGTGGGTTTATAATTTGCTATTGTAATTTAGCAGTGTTTGCTTTATGAGTCTCAGCTTTAGGTTGTCAAGTACGTGAGGTTTCATGGTTGATATGTTGTCTCACGTTGGATTGCTTCCTCGTTATTATTCTTTTGTTTTTCCCTGTGGAAAAAAATCTGGCTGGTCTAGTGTTAAAATGCTTAAGCATATCTGTTGAGGTTTTCTTTAATCCTTTGTGTGTGTGTGTGTGTGTGTGTGTGTGTGTGTGTGTATACTCCTTATGTGTTACATTCTCAGGGAATGCCGAGACCTGGCCTTCTGGCCTACGAAGTCTTCATTCAGTGACAGCCATTCTGCTAAGTTGAACAGTGTGTTGAGATTTTGCATTTCCTGTTTTCCAAATCTCTAATTTCTACCATTCAAAATGTCCTTTTTTTTTTTTAACTCACCCATATTCATTCCAAAGTGCTTCTTGATTTATGAGGTCCAGATTCATTTGTTGTGAGTTCTCGGATAGAGCATTTATTACTCCTCTTTCATTGTGTCCCTTTTCTCAAAGCATTGGTCCTTTGCTATTGGTTCCTTGCTATCACGTGGATGCTAATACGTCTGTCAGAGGCTAAGTGGCCTGCATTGCAGAGAGGAAATCGTTGTCGTAGCACCTAATAAACATAGAGTGTGATGACATCTTTTGATCATGCTGGGTATATCAAGTTTCCCAAGCATCAGCATCATCCTGTTTATCACTCTCCTCATTTTCCAGAGCCTGAGCCCTCTGTGATCTGTGTGTGTGTGCACACACACACACACACACACACACACACACGCGTGAGCGCCTCCCTCATCCTTGCTTAAACTGTTCTCTCTGCCTGCTGCTCTTTGGCTCTTCTTCACCGTTCACTATGCATGAACTCACCTAATGAACCGATTCCATCGGGCACTTTTCACACCCAAACATTCTACTTATTCTCCAGCTCACAGGGAATTCTTCACAATTTCCGGTTCCTGAGCATCGTCTGGTTGTTTTACTCTGCCTCTGCTTTTCAAAGTCAAACGGACCTATTTCTCTGCTAGCACATAGGCATGTCCATGCACTTTGTTTTCTTCTTTGCCTCTTTTATTCTTTCTATATTTGAGTTTCAGCATGCGTCTATTCATTACTAGGAGTGTGTGTGTGTGTGTGTGTGTGTGTGTGTGTGTGTGTGTATGCGCGCGCGTGCGTGCGCACACATGCATGCGTGATAGGGTTCTAAAATAGAAATGTTCTTTTTGGTTCCATAGTGGAAGTGGTGACCCAGGATGAGAGAAAGCTGCTGCACACAACCGCATCCTTGCGATGTTCTCTGAAAACATCCCAGGAACCCTTGATTGTGACATGGCAGAAAAAGAAAGCCGTGAGCCCGGAAAACATGGTCACTTACAGCAAAACCCATGGGGTTGTAATCCAGCCCGCCTACAAAGACAGGATAAACGTCACGGAACTGGGACTCTGGAACTCAAGCATCACCTTCTGGAACACAACGCTGGAGGATGAGGGTTGCTACATGTGTCTCTTCAACACGTTTGGCTCTAGGAAGGTCTCAGGGACAGCCTGCCTTACCCTCTATGGTGAGAATCTTCTCTCTTTTTTCAGAAATGATAATTTCCAGGAGCATTAAGTATGTGGTTATGGTGCCTGGATTTTTTGATCCATAAACATGAGCAGGTTAAGTAGAGGCTCTTAGCCTTTCGTGCCTGCTCTCCCTGTTATTGCAGAATCCGGAGAGCTGACGTCACTGCACTAAGTTGTTTGGCTGGAACTGTCTTCTCTCTGGGGTCTTGCTGTTACCAAAATTGAAGACAATGATGAGGGTGACACATTCTCCACAGCAGCGAATTCATGGCTCACTCGGTTTATGGACAGAAACTGTGCAATATGTTATCTGTGGAGCCCTTTGCAACTCCTGGAACTAGCAACAGAGACAGAGTAGTCTAACCTGGAGTCAATAGGATGTCTTTCTTGGTTAACTTCATGGAAGCAGTTTCATGATTTCTAAGTGTATGACCAGAGGAGGCTTTTCAGAATGACTGACCCCACTGGGAATATAACGGGCTATAAAGCACTCTTTTTTTTTTTTTTTTTTGGATTTTTTTTGGTTTTTTTTGAGACAGGGTTTCTCTGTATAGCCCTGGCTGTCCTGGAACTCACTCTGTAGACCAGGCTGGCCTCAAACTCAGAAATCTGCCTGCCTCTGCCTCCCAGAGTGCTGGGATTACAGGCGTGCGCCACCACCGCCCAGCTATAAAGCACTCTTTAAACACTCCATAGGCACAGTGGTGTGAAGAGATTGTTTCTTCTTTACTAACACATGGCTGCAGTGAAGTATTAGGATGGACACTGGGATGGGTGAAGTGGATGGCTTTGTAACATCTAATGTGACGTGGTGGCTTTAGGGAGGAGGAGACAAACCTAGTGGAGACATTACAAATATTGAAGCAAGGCTTTCAGCATGCTAAGGGAGTTGGCCACGGGAAGAGGTTTACTAGGTACAGGGATATGGGAAATCGCATGGGTGCAGCGATCTCCTATTCACTCTGTCTATGATGGACCTTCTCAATAGTAGGTCAGGCTTTCTCCCTGATTTCCACTTCTTTGTGTATTTCTCTTGTTCTTTCTTCCTTTCCTCCATATCTCTCCCTCTTGTCTTCTTTTCCTTCTTTTTTTTTTTTTTTTGCTTCTCATTTCACACTTTATAATTTCTGCAATTATTTTCTAGTTCTCTCCTCTCCTAAGCCACTCTCCGATAACAACACCATAGACTATGATACTCAGTCGAATCACATAAATCACACTCCTTTCTCCTTACTTTTATCTCTCCCAGCACCTTCTGATTCTTGGAATTTGGGCACCTAGCTGCAGTTCCACTCCCCCAGCTACTGCAGTCTACCTGTCTGGAACCTACAGGCACAAACAAGCTTTCACTTAACCCCTGGCTTCTAATTAACTCCTGGGCTGCAAAGCCAGCTCCACAGGGGTTGGTTTGCACTGGTTGGCAGAAAGAAGGCCGACATTCCAACAGAAATAAAGTTGTTAGCTGGGCAGGACTTTAAAAAAAAGAGAACAGGCCGAAACCAGTAGGGAAACTATATCCTTTTTTTCTAAACAATTTTTCCAGCTCTGTCAGGTGATCCAACAGTCACTCTCTGATTTTCTTACTTATGGATTCTGGGTTCCTAGTTCGCATTTTGAGGAGGTTTTCTAACTAGGCAATTTGGGGAAGAGATGAGTCTCTTCTCTGTCTCATTCAGCTTTTTGGGAAAAAAAAAATAGAATTTTCTCTAAACAACAGGATCTGGGAACTGCACCCTGCGTGTTGCTTCTGATAGGTAAAGGGAACATATGGGGGGTGGGGGGGCTGACTGGGGGATACTGTCAGATGATTTCTGAGAAACACATAACAGAAAAGATGCAGAATAATTAGGCTTACAATATACAGAGGAGAAAAATATCATTTCCTATTTTATCTTCATGTTTCTAACTAGCCAGCTATGCTGGAGACAAACTGCAGATATGACAATTCTCATGCAAGGTTTGAACTCACGGGAAGAGAATGGGAGGAAGATGTGTCATTTTATCTGTTTAGCTCCCATTGTCTTTCTGTGAGGAATTTCCCCTTATCTCTTTAAGAAAACGCAGAGCCGAGGAGAGGTGCTTAACTGACGGCAGGCCATGTGTTCTTTTCTTTTGTCGCAGTACAGCCCATAGTACACCTTCACTACAACTATTTTGAAGACCACCTAAACATCACTTGCTCTGCGACTGCCCGCCCGGCCCCTGCCATCGCCTGGAAGGGCACTGGGACAGGAATTGAGAATAGTACCGAGAGTCACTTCCATTCTAATGGGACGACGTCTGTCACCAGCATCCTCCGGGTCAAAGACCCCAAAACTCAAGTTGGGAAGGAAGTGATCTGCCAGGTTTTATACCTGGGCTCTGTGATTGACTACAAGCAGAGTCTGGACAAAGGTAAGAGAGGCTGGGCAAGGTAGACTGTGGTGTGTCTATGTTTGTGCCCTGGGAAGATGGTAATGTTCTTCAGAGACTCTCAGCTGCTCAGCAAAGGCCATAGTTAGAGAGAGCATGGGGCAAAGGGGCAAGAGCTTGAGGGAGCAAATACAGCAAGTTTTTCTGTAGTCTCCCCATCCACAGAGATGACATCTAAGACCTCCAGTAGATGTATAAACATGCAGAGAGTATGGAACCCTATGTTTTACACACACACACACACACACACACACACACACACACAATTGCACATGTACCTATAATTCAGTTGGCTCTCTAATTACACGTGGTAAGAGATTAAACAATAAAAGCCAATTAAGAAAATACAATCACAGAAATCTACTTTAGTGAACATTTGTGTTTAGAATTCCTCTATGAAAAAAAAAAAAACATTGAATATAAGCATGAGGTACAAAAAAACAGTGGATATGAAAGTCAAGGCAGCTACTCCATGATTAAGAGACGGATAGCACACACACACACACACACACACACACATTGTCCTTATGCCAGGCCATTCATGTCCTTGGTGAGGTGAGAGGAGATGATGGCAGATGTTATCCTTCACTCACAATAGCGCGTGAGCTAAAATGGGTGGGTTGTGTATTTCTGGGATTTCCTTTTCATATTTTTGGACTTCACAACAGCTAACTCAAGCTCTAGAAAGTAAAATTGCCAGGAAAGGTACATGGGAAACATATTGCTTACATACGTTTGGTGAATATCCATCAATAGGGAAATATTTTCTAGGCAATCACAAAACTGTGTGCCCAGTAAGAAAGCCACAGCAGACCATGAATGTACCTAAGGTGAGGGAGGTGAGGCATTAGTTCAGCCTGGGGACTAGGAAGGTTTCCTGGAGGACCCCATCCATCCACATCTGCGATAAAATCTTTGGATGATCATCACTGAGGAAAGCTCCTCTGAGGAAGCCTCATCACTCTTTCAAGACAAACTACATGACCATTTGTATGGTTTTTTAGCTTCTCAGATGATTCCTTCCAGATGACTCTCTCTGGGACTCATGGATACACAGTTTGAGAATGGTGTGTGGGTGACTAAAGCGAGCTGGATTTCAAGCATGGCTTTCTCTCTAGTTTTGGAGCAGTAGCCCCGGAAGTAGCACACAGTGATAAGCACCTAATATGTCAGCAGCCGTGTGGGAGTTCTTGTCAATAAATAAAACCTGGAAAAGTTGTCCTTGTTACCTTCTTCTTCTTCTTTTTTTTTTTTTTTTTTTTTTTTTTTTTGGTTTTTCGAGACAGGGTTTCTCTGTAGACCAGGCTGGCCTCGAATTCAGAAATCCGCCTGCCTCTGCCTCCCAAGTGCTGGGATTACAGGCGTGCGCCACCACGCCCGGCTCCTTGTTACCTTCTTGTGCAGTGGCCTCCTGGAAGTAGCTCCTACAGCCATGTCTGGCACATGCCTTAAAACCTCAATGCTAGTTAGAAATTGGGTGTTTAGGTAAATTTTGGCCAAAGAGCCTTGTGTGGTGCATTTGGACTCTCATGAAGAGAGCCTGGGGATCAGCCAAGGTCAAGAGCAAATGTCCTTGAAAAAGGAGAACTTGAAAAGGTCAATAAGTTCTTTTCCAGGAATTCTGAATTTGACTTAGATGACATAAAATGTTTGCTATTGCTTGCACAGTATGTATTTGTTCTGGGAATATTTACTGATGATGTAAAATTCCCATGTGCAGCTGTAGAAACCATGGGAATGAGACAAATCTGAAGACTTTCTGTTCTCTGTGCAAAGTCTGCTTCAGAAAAGGTGCTAGATGTTTCCTCTCCTGCGTGTTGTATACATCAAGGAACCAGTGTTTAGCTGGGCTCCATTGAGCACTCCTGGGGAGAGATTTAAAGAACATGAGATTTGAAGGCAAAAAAGATTTGACTAACCCTCAGCTTTTCAATTTCCTACATTGGCATTGAGTTCAGCTGGCCTCCCCGATTAGGAGTGGTTTCATTTTTAAGTCTTATAGCTAATAATAACATTTAACTCCTAAACCAAGTGACACTGCAGAAACCTTCTTATTATATGCAACTGCATGAAATATGCTGGCTGTTACTAACATCTACTTGTTTTACAAACCCTGCGAGGTCATGACTGTAGATGTAACTACGCATACACTTAAGGATTATTTTTGAAGAGCTCTCAGTTCTTATAAAAACTCACTTTTTGCTTTTTCACGTTTTGCTTAGCAGACTCCTCTTCTGACCTCCCCTTTCTCCTTCTCCCCTCTCTGCACACAGGCTTTTGGTTTTCAGTTCCCCTGCTGCTGAGCATTGTCTCCCTGGTAATTCTTCTGGTCTTGATCTCCATCTTACTCTACTGGAAACGTCACCGAAATCAGGAGCGGGGTGAGTCGTCACAGGGGATGCAAAGAATGAAATAATAAGGTAAATATTTCTTTCATTATAACAACCTGGGGTTTGTTTGTAAATAGAAATAAGGGGGTAGCATTGTTATATATATTGTTTATAAAATACGTAAATATTGATGCTGTTCCAGAAGAGCTACAAGCTTGCTTTTTTGCAAGTAGACATTTCAGCTGTTCATTTCCTAGGATATTTTAAAGGTTATTTTCTAAGTGAAGAGTAAGAACTCTAGAAAGAAGATAGGAATCTATTGATTGGATCATAGTGGGATATTGCGAAACCAAATAGAAAAATCTGGCACCCACACAAGGACCTCTCCACCTGTTAATAAAACCAATCGTGTCTCCTTTTACATCAAGGCACAACCATCTGACCAATTGGGAGACTGATTGTCCAATACCATCATTAACTAGCACTTCCTATGCTCCACACTCATGATTCCTCAAACACTCTCCACATACACGTGATTCCCACATGTAGCTGTTATTTCATAGTATTCTTCATGCCTTTCCAGGCTGAGAATTTCTACTCATCCTCTACCACCAACATTTGCCACAGGATCACATACCTCTTTCTATATATGATATATATTGCAATAATGATATATTGCTCAATAAGTTTTATTTACTAAGTAGGGGGATAGATGGAACTAGCAAGAATAAGATATTTTCCAGATTATCTTTCTCTTGTTGTAACTCAGTACCTTATGAACGTCAGTCAAGTCTTTGACAATGTGAAGTATCAAAAAATAAGATTGCCACTAAAACAAGAGAAGTGAGTTATATTTCAGGAAAGAAATGCTCTTCTTTGCATTCTGAAGTCTGTGCTCAACCTATTAAGCACAAATCTGGGCTTTTTTTCCCTTGAAATGGGAATTTCCTAGGGTGAAGGGGTCACATGGGAGTTTCTTCCATCCTAGATAATTTAACTTCAGGGTCAGGAAAGGAAAAAAAGTTGGTTTTAAATAATATTTTAGATTTTGATTTAAAAATTGCCCTCAAATTCCACCTTATTTTCCTTTTCACTTTAGGGTTCCTGGGCCATTTTTCATGTCCTCACAATGTTTTTGATCACCTTATCTTGCCTAAACCTTAAATAAACACCAGATTAATCCATATGAATTTACAAAATGAGCCTGCAATGTCCATGCCCCCTTTTAGAAAGCAGATGAAAGGATTTGTTCTGTCTGCAAGGTTATAGATCAGAATATCACATGGTATAGAAACATAAGCCATGGAACACCAAGCCCTCCTCACAAGATCAAAGGCAGAAATCTCTGATTCTGTATTATCCAAACATCTCTGTTTTTCAGTTAGGTAGTGGAAGCCCGGTAAGGGAAGCCAGTTTCCTTCTTTTGAAGGTCAGAGTTCTTATAAGCAGGTTAGAACTACAAGACTGTTTCCCCATCTCTGTCCTGACTCCAAAAAAAACAAAAAAACAAAACAAAACAAAAAACAACAAAAAAAAAACCAAAAAACAACAACAAAAAACCGGTTATCAGTTGTATGCACTGTAAATTGTTCTCTGTTTTAAACAAAAATGTCCAAAATAATTTCTTGACCAAGAGTTATATTTAAGCCCAAGATATATTTCACTAAGCAAGAATATTTGCAAAGTAATAGTCCTTTGTTCATTTAGCAAGTCTTAGATTTTCTGAGGAATAGAATTGCTGGATGCCAGAAAGAGGCAGTCAAAGTCTGTACTAAAATTTCTTCCCATTTAAGAAATAAATATTCCTCCTTCAGATGAACCTTGTGAACACTTAATTGCCATTTTGTTGGCAAATGTTGACATGACATATGGCCACATCAGTCAATTTCTCTGAATGCTCATATTTTGAGTAACTTGATTTCATTTTTAAGATTTCGGAACTTTAGCAGCTATAGGATTTGATTCTGTGTACATAGAGCTTCTAAAACCAAGTGCCAATTATATTGAAAGCCTAATTGCTCAGAGCTAAGGAAATACTGGTTCCCAAAGAAGCAAATTTTAAGCTATGCAGAACATTGTGAGAAAGACAAAAATGCCAAAGAATGTGGTAATACTTCTCTCTTTTTTTCATGCAACAGGTGCATACTCTGCCCTTGTCTTCCATATTTTCCTCCTTCACTTCCATTCTATTTCACTTTTTGAGGTCATAGAACTTTTATATATAAAGGAAATGCAGTCAGGTGAAAACCACATCGAGTTTCCAAAACCAGTGATCCACAAGCTCATGCTATGAAAATGAAAGAGGAAATGAGAAAGTGGAACTGAATGCATGTGTGTGTGTGTGTGTGTGTGTATGTGTGTGTGTGTGACATGTACACATGCACATGCATACACGCTGTGTGTATGAGTATACATGTGTGAATGTGTATGTGTGTGTGTGTATGAATGTGTATGCATGTGTGTGTGAATATGTGTGTGTATGTATGAATGTGCAAGTGTGTGCTTTGCAGGTGTGTGTGACATGTACACATGCATACATGCATGTGTGCTATGAGTATGAATGTGTGAATGTGTATGTGTGTGTATGAATGTGTGTGTATGAATGTGTATGCATGTGTGTGAATATGTGTGTGTATGTGTGAATGTGGAAGTGTGTGCTTTGCAGGTAGATAAGAAGAAAGATAAATGATGTTTATACTAATTAAATCTAAACAGACTCATCTCCATGGAAATTTCAGTAGCCAATAGGAATGTGTTCAGTTATGTCAACGTTTGTTTGCTAATCCATCAAAATAAAACTCCTTTTAGATCCCAGTCACAATTCCTGGTCACAAAAGTGAAAACAGATTTAGTTTTGCCCAGAGGGGTAATCTGTAATCACCGCTGTTGTCTTTGCATAGAGGTCAGCCTCCTCTAACTCCTCATGTGATTCAGTACAGTGTAGGACATTGTCCTCTGCTCTCTTTTCTTTTTGTGTCATTTGATCTTGAGGAAGTTATGATAGTTACTAGGACACTTCTACCCGACTCATAGCAGGATCACCACAGTTATTTCCCTGGAGTCTACCATTATAAGACTAAGAAGCCTTTCAGGAATATGCTTACTTTGTTTTGTTTCTGTGAATCAGTATTTTACTATTGAAATAGAAAGTGAGAAAGAATACAAACTTTCCTGGGGAAATTTTCTACCATCCCAAACCATTATTTCTAGTAAGAGTCGGTGATGTCGTAAGTTCATACCTTCCCCATATAGGACAATGAAGTAAAACTGAGGCTGAGAATAATCTTGCATTTCACAACAATCACCCACCATTTATTATATAGTTCTCAGAAATGATGAATGCAATTTTGGGTCTGCTATGAACTAGATCACTGTAGATATCCCTGCATGTTGGAACTCTTAGTTTTGAGTAGCTATGTTATTTTCTTGGCTTTGGTTTGGTTTATTCAAGTCTGAGTTGGAAACAAAAGAATACAAACATTCGAGTGAGGCATATATTCTGGACTTCACTTCTTTTCCAAGTGCTGGCTATTTCATATATTTGATATTTTGATTTTCATATCAAAGATATTTTTGGCCACATAATATTTATATTTATCTTGGTTTCCCTTACTTTCTGAGCGATGAATGGGCCTTTGACAATACATAATAATTATATTCATAATTTACTATTTCCTGGTTAGGAGCATACACTGATTTCCATGTTAAGCACACTATTATGTCAAGGAACAAAGATTTTCAGTGAACTTTCTGGTGATAAAATTCATCATTAGTTATGAAGATAATCCAAAGAAGATTTATTACTAAAGAAATTAAAATCTTTGTTGTTAAACAATAATGCTAGTGATCTCCAGACTAAAGGACTGGGTAGATGAGAATCCCTACTCTATCCCAGAATCTTCATCACCTTAGCATGGAATTAGATGCTCTATATGAGTGAAGCAATGGGGAACCTTTAGTAAACTACTCAGGCTAGCTTTGCTGGGAAAAAATTTACTCCAAGTGTATATGAAAAACATGTATGCCTTTTTTTTCATGTGTAAAAATGCTACTCATCATTCCAAAATGGCATGACAAATTTCTTGACCACCAGATACTCAAAGTCTGGGTTTTTTTTTAAATATGGAATAAAGTTTATTTAGGACATGGGGAGGAGAGTTAAGAGGGTAGAAAATGCACAGAAATGTAGAGAGGAGGAGAGTAGAAAAGTTGAGGCTGGCTATGACCACGTGGGCGGAGGGGAGGGGAGGGAGAGAGAAGAGCCCAAGAGGGCAAGAGAGAAGCTAAGAGAGTGAGAAAATAAGAGGGGCAAGAGCAAAACCTGGGTTTTCTTGCATGGAACTATTCTTTGCTTTTCTCCAAAACCCTAAAATAATAATCTTGGCATAAATGAACCAAATCTGAGTTTCACTCTGTAGCAAGAACATCTCCAGGAGTGAAGACATCATATTCTTCTCTACAGCAACTAAATAGTAGTTTGGCTCTCAAGTGGACATCCATCTCCTTAGCTGTTCAACCATGGAGGTTTTTTTTTTTTTAAAAGAGATTGCCTATTCACATTAGCATCATTTATTACACATATTAATGAAATAACAAGGGTTAGAACACTTTTAAGCTGAGTAATCCTCTAATGTTGTTGTTACTTTGAATTTTAGCTTACGTTCTTTCTGTCCTATTACCAGTTGTGTTTGTTGGAACTGCTATGCTCCTCACCCTTGTAGTCTACACTTTGAGCCTTGGCTGAACAGATCCATACTTTCAGTCTTCATTATTAGAGAAGCCATCTTTATGTTATCTCAACTGGAAGATGTTGAGTTACTTTACCAAATACACAAATGGATTAGCCAAGGAATGTTTTTCTATTGTTTCTTTATCAAATAATCAGAAACTTGGTACTTACAACAACACAAAAATTCATTCTCCTACAATCCCTCAGATTTTAAATTCAACATAGGAGTCATTGGTCTAAAATCAAAATGCCTTTGAGGCTATCTTCCTCTCTGCAAATTCTCGAAGAAAACCAATGGCCTTTGTTTATCCAGGTGTTTCAGATTGAATCCATTCCTTGTTTTTGTTTTTGTTTGTCATTGTTTGCTTATTTGTTTGCTGTTTTACTTGTTTCCATTTACAGAGGTAGTGATGAACATTTCGGTCATTCTCAAACTGACTTTCTCACTGACTCCTCTTACTCTCATAAAGACATGTGTACTTGCATTAGGCCTATCTATATCTCTGGGCTCTTAATTAAATCATACAGATAAACCCCTCCTTCCATGTAAGGTATTCCTTCCCACTCTCCTGAAATTAGGACGGGTATGATAAAAGACAACCTTGTGCTGCTACCCCACAGGTGAAGGTGGGCTGGAGTGAGTGGAGAGATAGCTGTTACCTGGTCTCCAAGTACACGCATATTCCTTCGCTTCACATAGTTCAGGGAAGTGCTGTATCAAAGAGCATCAAACCAGTCAGACCCTCTAAAGAAATCCCCTTAGCATCTCATTCAAGCCTTGCCTCCTTCCAACAACGCAAGACTTTACAACAGTTTTCAGAATTATATTCTGCATCTCTCAAGTCTTTAACACAAACACATAACTTCTGCTTTCTTTCATGAGTCATCACTGACTGTAACATTACTGACATGGGTTCTTTTCATTGGAACCTCAATTCTTACATACTTCCTACATATTTCTACTCATACACCCATCACAGTAGCAACTGTTACTGACCTTGTCCTTGTAGCTTAGTCATAGGCAAGACCATTTGGATCCTTTGTAAGAGCAGTATCTGTAATGTAATAATTCACTTAGAACTGTACATCGTGATATCAGACAGGACCAACTGATCTTTCCAATTGATTATAACTGAATAAGACACAAGTTTCTAACTAGGGATGATGATGGTACATGCCTGTAATATCAACAACTGAGATGTTGAAACAAAGGAATTTAAAGTTTAACATTAGCCTGTGCTATGTAGTCAAAGACTGAATAAAAGGGGGCGGGAAATGGAGATAGTTGGGTCTCGAATACTGAAAGAACAATATTATGAGGCCAGGCCATTGTTGATACTGAGTATCTGGGTATTTTCCTCGTCACTCACTAAAATCCCTATTAATGAGCATCAGTGATGTCATCAGCCCATATACAATATAGTTCTTTTTCAAAAAAGAACTGGGCTAATAAGTACTGTATTCTCGCATGCACATGAGCATGCACACACACTTACACACACATACACACACACACACACACACACACATACACACATACCTCAATATAGCATGTAGACATATGTCCACTTGGTGACTTTTTTCTTTCACAACCTTCAGTACAATCATCTACTGCACAAGAGAGTATTATGGAAGCGCCTTTAGACCAGCAAGCACCACAATACAGTTTATTTCTCTCTTTAGTAAACAAACTAGACAGAACTCGCCATGATCTGTCATTGCGCCCAACTCTAAAATTTTCTGTGGTCAATTGCTTACAAAATTTATGACATTTATACAACAAAGAGAAAAGATTAGCCTCCTATTTTGTAAGTCCTTTGAACATTATTTTTACTGAATATCACTAGGGCTTTTCATCTTCAAAATGTGTGTATCAGTTATTTCAACTTGATTATTCATATTAGTTTTTTAGACTGACAAAATTACATCAGTAACATATAATACAATTCTTTGGATGTATGTACAAATTCTGGAATGGCTAAATCAAGCTAAGGAATATCTCTTCTTCATTATATGTTGAACTTTTTTATGAGAACACTTACAAGCGACGGTTTCAGTAATTTTCATGTGCTTGATGACCTTGTTACTCTAGACAGGATGTGTTACAATAGTCTTTGGAACTCATTCCTCTCTCTAACTGAAATTCCCCTCATTTTCCCAGTGCTGCTTGAGATAATTCTACAATGTTATTCCTGTCCTCAATAAATCAATATTTTAACTTTCCTTTTTAGCAAAGGAGATTATAGATGACCTACAGAATTGGCTATTTTCTGAGCATTCATTTGTTTTATTAGGTACTATAATCACTTCCTTCCCAATTCTGATAAAAATCCTATTTCTTTAAAACAAATAGCTGGGTGCCTTTGGACCTATGCTCCTTTCTCTGCATTAGGAGCAATTACTGTAATTATATGAATGCTGTAAAGATTTTAAAAGAAATGCATGCAATTAAAGAAATGCTTTTAAAAAGCTAGGACCAACTAGCTTAGGGGATTGCCAGCAGAGTTGCTTTTATCAAGTTCTTTAGTACAAATGTCTTCATCATTTATAATTTCAAGCAATTTGACCTTTGGCCTATGCCATTTAGGCTCCAATCACATCACGGAATCACAGTGAGCTTCCGGGAAGTGCTGCTGGATTCTGTGGCTACTAAGACTATGGCCCTTTTTGGTTTTATTAGTGTGTATTTATGCCTTTGCACACATGATAAAAGGAGGATAAGTCAAGGAGGTGAACAGAGAAAAAGACATGGGGATTACGGCAAGCAGGATTTGAGGGAACAGAACTCAAAAACTGATTTGAGCACAGGAGAGGCGTGATGGGGAGGTAGAACACACGGTATTCCTTTCACACGCAGGTTTAGAAGTTTGGAAGCGAGGTAAGCTGAGACGGGAGCAAGGACACACAGAGCAAAAACATATATGTGTTGAGATGAGCTTCTGATACTTAACATTGATTTATTGATATTGGTAGCATAAATTGCTTCATTTTGAAGATGTGGAATTATTTTGGTTAAACTCAGTTGTTTTGGGGAGTGGGTAAGAGGGCTAGGATGATTGGAAAGCTGGTTATTTGACACATGTATGTATTATAATATATATCATATATGACTTGTTATAGAGACATTCATATTAGACCGAGAAACCATAGATGAAGTAACGGCTAAGGATACTATGAAAAACTGAAAATGGCATTGGGAGAAAAGCATATATAGCATACAATGAGAGGGAAGATTGAGGAGCAGGGCAACTTATTTAAGATAAGTAGTCTGAGCTCAGCTTCTCTGGGTTGGTTAGACTAAGGACCTGGAAACAGAAAACAAACCAGACCATACTCCATTTACAAGTGTCCTAAAACCATTAAAACTTTAGAACACTTGTAAATGGAGTATGGTCTGAGAATGTTTTCCCACCCAAAACCTACTTCTTACTAATCTGAAGTAAAGTGTAGGTTCAGACTAAATGGCTGGTATAATAACACCTTGACAAGGAAAGTTCATGTCTATTACATACGATAATTTTTAAAAATCAATTTTTAAAAATCTCCTTTTATTTTCTTTTTTATTGTAATAACTCACTTGTGTTAAAATACTGGGCCATGTTAATGGAGAAGGTAGTTATTTCATGAATCACTGATAGCTAATGCTGAAAATGTTGGCATCTAAAATATGCAGAACTCTGGAAGATTCAGTAAAATGACCTAAGATAATACAAAGTGGGAGGGAGGGACCGAGGTTAAATTCCAGGTCTGTTATCTCATTATCTACATTCCTTGTGGGGAAGCTGACATCCTCCCATTTTATATGCTAGGCAGTCAGTAACTCTTGAAAAACTTTCTGTCCACTTAGTGATTATTCCCTGTCTGATGTCTGCAAGTTATGACCCAGAGGGAACAAAGCTGAGGGTTCTTCTTAGGTAGATTCTCCCTGATCGATTGGTATTCTTGGCCATGTGCCTTTCTTTGTATTCTTAGCTGATCCATTACTAAGTCAGAACTATATGATTCCAGCACTTGAGAAACTGAAGAGATAGGGTCCTTAGACTAGATCATTGCTAGTTCAAAGCAATTCTGGGCTTCACAGTGAGTTGGTGAGTTCTGGGACAGCCTCCTCAGTTACAGAGTGAAACTTTATATCCAGAAGAGAAGAGAAGAGGAGAGGAGAGAGGAGAGGAGAGGAGAGGAGAGGAGAGGAGAGGAGAGGAGAGGAGAGAGAGGAGAGGAGAGAGAGGAGAGAAGAGAAGAGAAGAGAAGAGAAGAGAAGAGAAGAGAAGAGAAGAGAAGAGAAGAGAAGAGAGAGGAAAGGAGGGAAGGAGGGAAAAACTATACACTAAGAGATCTCTGTATTTCTGTGTTCCTTAATTCTGTTAATTGCCTAAAGTATGTTGAGAAATTAGAAATGTCCAGTGTTGACACTCTTCTCTTTCTTTTATTCAGAGCTCTAGAGAAATTATACGGAACCCTGAACGTGTTTCCCTGGTCTACTTGAATCTGATGTGAAGGAAAAGCAGGAGGGAAAAGGTCATTCTCCATGGGACCTAAAAAGAGCAAAAATGCAGAAGCCAGCCTGTGAGGGGTTTGACTCTTTGCTGTTGTCCCAGGTCTTCAGTGTTTGCATTCCAAGAGGAAGTCGTGTGCCTCGGGTCTGTTGTAAGACTTGATTTTTGTAGAGCAATGCAGTGCTTTGTTAGAAAGGCACTGGACTTAGACTCACCTGTGCCAAGCCAGCTCTCAGACCAACTAGGACTCCCACCGGAGGGACAGATCATAGTCAACTTACCTCACAGAGCTTTCTGGTCCTTATACAAAGTAGAAAGGAGTGGGTGGGACCAGAAAATTTGCCCCGTCTGAAATCTGATGGAATTTAAAGAAGAACTTTGAAGAATAAAAGAAAAGAGAACACAGAAGGGTCCAAAAAGCTTCTGAGAGTACCTTTTGCCTTTCTGTTGGTGTCCCAGCTCTGGTTTTGTTCTTAGGTCCACCAGTGTGTTTCCCTGTTGTTTGAGTATCTAGTCGACTACCTGCTACTGTTCTGCTGATCGTTTGCCTTGCTAGAGCCCCTGATTCCCCTGCCTTTCTCTATGTGCTTCTATGAGGGTTACTATGATGAAACTAGAGCAGAATTTAGTGTGAAGTAACATTGGCATCTGTAACGTGTCCATTTAACTTATTTTTATAGTGCTTAGGCAATATTGTTAGTCTTAGCAAATAGTTCACATCCTTACAAAAGCATGCTTTCCCTGACCATTTGGCCCATGATATCGATATCACCCTCTTTGAGGCCATTCTAAATCCTGTCTCGTGTAACAATAATATATTATGAAAACAGATACATTAAGAATTTCCTGTACAGCAGTCAATTGTATATGCTCCCCGCCCCCTTAGCTTCTTTTTCTGTGACTTTATTTTTTCACAAAGAGAAGGCAACCCTGGAATACAATCGCTTTGTTCTGAAGATATTGTGAACTATCAATTCTTCACCCTTTGACAAAACTAGTGAAGTTGTTTTCTGTATCCTTTGCTTCATCTGTCTTTATAGAGTGGCCTAGGAATTCAAGTGTAAGTTGTTTTCATTGTTGAACTGGATATTTATATACTTGGTATGCTTTTCAAGTGTTATTTAATTCTGTATAATTTCCTATATTTGTATTAAAATACTGAACGATTCAAAGTGTCAACTAAATATTTGATGTGTGGCATTCCCTTGAGAAATAATAGAAATAAAGAATAACTCTTGGGCTATTTTTTTTTCTCTGTGTGAAATCTTCAGTTGACCTTTCTGCTTCCGCGTGGGGTGGTATCTGATGTGGTCAATGAGAGCTGCAGAGGTAAGTGTCTTTTGACATGTTTCTTGAGTTATGGGGTTTCCTAGGGGTGCTCTTTTGGTTTTAGCTTTAAATATCAGCCCTCACAAAGGAGTAGCTTAGATGGTTTCTGGCACCATAGCAATTAGCACTCAGTCTTGCTGCTTCTGGTAACATGGCTAAATCATTACTGGGCCAGGCAAGAGGAGTGAAAGAGATACCTCTCCACCATGCTGTTCTCAGGACTCACTCCTCTCATCATTCAGAGACATCACCGAGAGACCCACGAAGAATTTCTATGTGAAATTAATTATGTATCTTGATATCTACCATATCCGAGAGGGAAACATAAAACTTAAAAGGGAAATATATAAGCACACAGCGCTGTCAGGGTTGTTGTCAGAGTTTAGGGCCAACTCCACCGCACACTAGCAAAAGATGGAGAGTTAAAAGGGCAAATAGTTCACTGGTGCTGCTGGAAAAGCAGTTTTCATCCCACAGACCCATTGAAATGGTCTTGGAACACAACTGAAGATGGGTAAATTAAAAGATGGGTCATGCAGCTTTGTGGACCTTTCTCAAAGCAACTCCTACCTAGATAGCTATGTCCACACAACCTAAGGTTTTGCTCATTCAGCCATCCCTTTACTGGGGCCATTGCCTTTCTTAGAGTTCATCTTCCAAGTAAAGACTTCAGAGCGCCCTACATTATTTTTTTTTTCATAATTTACTTTTTTTAAATTCACTTTACATCCCCATCACAGCTCCTCTCTCCTCTCCTCCTAGGCCCATCCTTACAAATCCCTCTCCCCACTGCCTCTCCCATTCTCCTTAGAGAAGGTGGAGCTCTCCCCATTGGGTACCACCCCTCGCTGGGACATCTAATCCCAGCAGGACTAGGCACATCCTCTCCCACTGAAGCCCAACCAGGTAGTCCAGGTAGAGGAAGAGATCTAGTGGAATGGAACAGACCTAGACAGTCCTTGCTCTACTTGTTAGATTATCCACATGAAGGCCAAGCTGCACACTTGATTCAAATTTGTAGGGGGCCATGTTCCAGCCGATGCATGCTCCTTGGTTCATGGCCCAGTCTCTGTGAGGTCCTATCAGCCAAGCTTAGTTGATTCTGTAGGTCTTCTTGGGGTGTCCTTTACCCCTCAGACTTGTTCAATTCTATTCCCCACTCTTCCACAAGACAGCCCACTTGATATTTGGCTATGAGTCTCTGTATCTGCCTCCATCTAATGCTGGATGAAGCCTCTCAGGAAATAATTATTCTAGATTCCTGTTGGAAAGCACAGCAGTGTACCATTAATAGTGTCAGGGGTTGGCTGTCTCACATGGGATGGGTCTCAACGTGAGGGAGTCATTAGCTTTTTATCCAGTCTCTGCTCTTTCTTCATCTCTGCACATCTTGTAGGCAAGACAAAATTTGGGTTGAAGGTTTTTGTGGGTGGATTAATGCTCCCTCCCCTCCTCTGAAAGTCCTTCTTGGCCACAGAAGATGGCCACTTCAGTCTCCAGATCCCTAATCTGGTAGGAACGTCAGCTAGGGTCACTCTTCCCCCATCCTAAACTCCTGGACAAGGGAGGATACCTGGATTAATTATTTTTGGTTCACTATAGTTCAATTTATATCTGCATGTTGAATGGCTTATCAATTGTCTATCAGAATATTGAGGCAGTTGTACTTAAGGCAGACATGTTTGATGGAGACATCAAGTAGCAGGGTTGGAGAGAAATACAAAAGACAAAAAGAGGTATTTAAGAGCATGCTCCCTTGTCTGAGACAGCAGATAAACTAAACTTGGAGTCTCTCTTTCTCTCTGCTTGCTTCCTTCTACTGCCTCACCTAGGCCAGCTCTCCCACCCACGCTCATTCTGAAATTTCAATTAAAGGATCTTTTGTACGTTTATGAATTAGAAAGACCAGTTTGAACTTTGCACATTAAAGCATAACTGGGAAAGTTGTAAAGTTTTTGTTCCACAGTAGTTCAGTCACATATATCTTTGCTAAAATTTTAGAAAAATTCCACAGTAGTGGTAGCTCATTCAGAACCAAGGGGAAACAAAAGAATTCTTTGTTGCTGAGCAGAAACTGGAGATGAGGTCTGATTATCTCACAATTTCATCACTGACCCTGAGAGTGATTCACAACCATAGGCACAAAGAGAAGAAAATCCTTATTATTACTAGACACTGTAGGCTTTCATTTTACATAGCGAGTTCCAGACCAGCTAGGACAATACAGTACACCATTTCTCAAACAAATACATAGGCAAAGCAAACTAAGCAATTAAACTAGTTGTTCTTATGCAAGGATTTTGCTTTCTGAAATAAACTTTGAAAATAATTCCCCCAGTATGTTTTAGTGATTAAATTGTTTTGTATTCTCAAAATATTCCATTTTGACTTCCATATTCCCTAGAGTTGCTCAGGCAATTTAATTCTTAGGAGGCCATAGAGAGCCATGATACAACTCAACCTATGCACAGGTATCATAATCATTTGAGTCTCCAGAGTGGGAAAGATATTGAATCCCATTTTTATAGATATCCAAAATGAGCATTCAGACAGCAGTGGGCATTTGAAATAGGGTTAAAATTCCAGCTCCAACTTCTAGGCTTCCTGTCCAGTATTTGCCCTTCAAACTTCCGTCCACACCCAGAACTGCACTGTGACCCACCTCACATCCAATGTAGCAGGGTTTCCTGTTTGCTCTATCAGTATGTTCAGACTCTGTCACCTACTCTATTTCTATCCCCCTAGTCTAAATCATCATTCTCCTGAACCATTGCTATAATTACCTAATTAATCTCCTTGCTTCTCTTCAGTATCTTTTAAGTATGACTGTTTAAAGATATAACAAGTCAAACTCTTGCACAAGGTTTTCTTAAGTGCCTTTTTAGTTCACATTGTATAGAAGCAAAAGTCTACATGGGCTTTCAAGATGCTGCTGACACTTACAGTCACTAGCATCTCTGATATTTTGCCAATATTCTGAACACATTTCTACCTTTGAGCCCTAGTATTTGCCTCCCTGTCTAAAGCCTCTCATATCACTTCACAATCCTGCCCTTTCTGCTGACAGTTTACTACACCTCCCTCTGCTGGCTTTCCTCCATTGCTTGCATCACTTACTGGAACACTGTACCTGGTACATGTTGATTCTATTATCTAACTCCCTCACTATTTCATAACTATCATGGGGGCTTATTTTATTGGCTAATAAATCTTTACTGGGCTTGAGATATTGCTCAGTAGGTCAAATGCTTGGTTAGCATGCACAAAGCTTCAAATTCAATCCCCAATATTCATAAGCCAGGTATGGTGGTACACACCTAGAATCCCAGAATCTAAGAGGTGGAGGTAGGCCAATCAAAAATTCAAGGTCATCCCTGGCTATATAGCAAGTTCAAAGCCAGCTTAGGATATAAAAGACCCTGCCTGAATCAAAATCAATCAATCAGTTCATCCACTCCATCTTCCTTGAGTGAAGTTTTTCATTCTCAAATTATGGCATGGAGGAGAAACTTACACAACTTTGCTTTTGTGCATCCTTTATGCCTTGTAGAGGACCATGTGACTATGTTCTCCAGTATGAAACAATGTTTTAAAATTGGCAGTTATGGAGCTATGGAGATGGCTTAGTCAGGTTTACCCCCAAGCCCATATAAAAACCCATGTGCAATAGTGCATGCCTGTAATTCCAGTTCTGAGAAGGCAGCACTGGAGTCTCTGGATTACAGTCATGCGCTGCCACACCTAGGTTCTGAGCACTGGGAATTCAATGTGGATTCTCATTCCTGGAAGCCCAGTGCTAGAAAACAGGCAAGAAGATCCAGGGGAGCTCACGGAACAGTGAAGACCTAGTTTCTAAATCGATAAATAGGTAGAGAGACAGACAGACAGACAGACAGACAGACAGACACACACACACACACACACACACAGAGAGAGAGAGAGAGAGAGAGAGAGAGAGACAGAGAGAGACAGAGAGAGAGAGAGAGAGAGAGAGAGAGAGAGAGAGAGAGAGAGAGAGAGCACAAAAGCAAGCACATGCACAATTACAAAATTGGCAGACTTAGGGACATAAAATGGAGATCATATTTTCTTCCTCGCTTTTATGGACTGGCCACTAAATCCAATAAGAACAATGCTCAGTAGGTTCAATAAAATCAGAGCTATAATAATTCTGTTTCAGTGGATGGGCTCGAGGATGGACGGTGGAGTCTATAACTTGTGCAAGTTCATGTGCTGAGCTCATTCTTCCTGGTGACATCAAAACCCCCAACTGACGCTCTAGCATCATGTGCCTCTTGGCCTTAGTTTCAGTTTCCAGCTCCTCTAGGCCAACACAGAGGCAGGTGGACCCCTGAGGCCCGGCTTTAAGAACTGTGGTCTGACTTAGGAAGCAGAAAGAAATCCCCTGGCTTCAGGAGGTGCTGAGTCACAGACAGAACTGGCATTTTTCTGTGCTGAGAGATAAATGACATATCAAAGTTCAAGATCCTGCTTACAGGACCTCCACTGACTGACTTCCCTATCATAGTGTTGTAATGTGTCTGAGCTCCTTTCCTGTCACTGTGGACTACACTGACAAAAGCCAAGAGGGATGAAGGGTTGATTCTGGTTCACAGTTCCCGTTACAGCCTGTCATGATGTATGTGTGTATGGGGGACAGGGATGTGGAGAGTTCACAGCCATGGGAGCTAGAGGAAGCTGGTCACACTGCATCTTCAGTCATGAAGCAGAGCACACTCTTTGCTGTCAATCTAACACTGTCCCAGGTCCCTGCCTAGGGAATGGTCTTGACTCTAGTTAAGATGGGCTTTCTCTATCAATCAAAAAAAAAAAAAAAAGACAATCCTTGACAGGCATGTCCAGGACCCTATCTTCCAAGGGATTCTAAATCTTGTCAAGCAGATATTAGCACCAACCATCAACCCATTTGGCCTTAAAATCTGGATGATGTGACCTCTTGCATGATGATGGTTCTGTTCCAGATGACTTAAGCAGGATGCCACAATTGACTTGCAGCGTTCTTTCTCCAGATGTATATTACTAAACCAGAAGTAACACCATCAAGAGATGGCCAAAGGTCAAGAGTTCCCTGGGAACTCAATAGTTGCTTTGATTTTTCTTTCTGATTCATGTTAATCAAGAAATTAGAAAAATCCCACTTGTACCACATACAATTTGGATCTAACAGTCTTTACTTTTTTTTAACTAGAAGAAAACAAGACAACCAGACAAGTCAGGAACTCAAACCAGTTTCCAGTTTTCTCGGAGTATTCTTTATGTTCCAGTCTAGTTACAGAGGTGGACGGAAGCTCAGCTGCTCCAGTATGCTCTTCAAACACCACACAACGTCTGGGCATGGTTGCCTCTGTATCTAAAAATTACCTTAAGATTTAGGAAATATCTTGGTTTCCCTTTTTATAAATAAATGACATTAGCATTACTACCTCATGTCAAAAATAAATGAGATAGTGGCTTTAATGAAATGATTGTAAGTAACACATTGCAAGGCCAGATGGCTGTGTGCAATTCCAGGAAACATTAAGTTTCCCTTGAGTAACTAAACAAACAGTGAGGAGTCTTGTGTGGGTAGCAGGTCATTTCAAGTGGATGGGATTGGCCTATCAGGACTTGTGAAACGTACCTGAAAGGTATTTGTATTTTAAGTGGGAAAAGGTATCTTTTCCCAGTGAATTTTTAAAAGGACTGGGAGCCATCCAGGGCAATGAGACACTTTTGCATGTTAGAGTCAATGTTATTTACTCCTGAGAAGAGAACATAATCTTCAAGAGCATTCCAAGTCTATCAGATTCACGCTGTGTTTGACTTGGCCAGAGCCTAACCAAGTGTCAGCTTAGCCAATAGACAGCACTCCACTCTTGTATTAGCAGAAGTTAGCAATAGAGGTTGTTTCAGAGGCTGGGTAGCACACAGCCACTGGGTAAACTGAAACTTCATACCAGATGTAGTCCACGAGGCACAGTGACCTTTATGTCTCCATGGGCAAGGCTGAATGACATTCCCAGATGTTAAAAAAAAAAATCTCACAAGGATCTTTTCCTAGATCTCACTCTAGGAGTTTCCACAAGCCTTTGCTAGTGAAGATTAGAAATCTGGTGGTTGAAACTTCAACGTTGTTAATGACTCTTATGTGGTCTGATAGAGTATAAACTTCCAGCTCAGCTAAGCAAATTTTTTCTCTAGTTTACATAGAGTGTTAGGACCCCAGAGTTTACTGGAAGCCAAAAGTTTCCTAAACTGCTTCCCTATACAAGGTTCACTGGCATCTTTGGCAGTGAAGAGTACACAGCAGGACAGATTTTCTCTCCTGTAGTGTGCTTTTGATTTTTTAAACCAGGGTGTTTATTTCCCTTGGAATTAAGGAGGTGTGTTCCAGTGCATTATTAGCTGGGGAAAAACAAGTGTCTGGAGATTGCAGATTAACAACAAAATTTAAATATATATTAAAAACCAAAAGAACCAAATCATGAAGCAAATACCTAAAGCCAGACTAGAATGAGTTTTTATTGAAAGTCCTGAGTTTTCAAAACCGAAACCTACCATAGGAGACATGACAACCATGGACAAAAGATGAAGAGAAAGAACACAAGCTATTGACAAAGTTTGTACTAATGCTACTTAGAAAAAGGCTTCTACTATTGCATTTTATACTAAAAATATGAAAATAATTTTTATATAGTTTTTAGGAGATGATGTGCATTTATCCGTGGTGCGTTATACAGTGTTTTTCTGTATTAACTAGTGTTTTAAGTGATTAAGCAATGTATATCCAGCAGCAATGGGCAAACCTTGAACAAAGTGTCATTCAATGAACATATAACATGCTGAGCATGGGAAATAGGAATAGCAGAAGGAATCAATAAAACCCTGCTGGAGATAATTTCAGCAGTTAGGAAAACATAAAATAAAGCTATTTGCATGTATTCAGAGGCAACCTGTGGAAATTCATGAAGTAATGTTATATAGAGTGAAACAAAATGTCCAAATGCAGATTGGGTGTCACTTATACAAAATGTTCATATTGAAAGCAGAAGTGTTTTCGCTAATCATAATTTTAAATCTATGCATGGCGGGGTTATCTTGGAACTTGTAGTAGACCCAAGTCTAAAGACAATTGATTTATGGTTCATATAAATCATTACACACATATATGCATATATAGCTAAAAAATGCTAGTTTTATTTTTTAAATTTTTACTACTTGTGCATTGCCTAATGGATATGTGATGTTTATATGTATGCAATCATACATGCACATGCAAACAAGTGCTCACACTCATGCCACAGCATACATAACACATGTGCCGGCCAGAGAACAGTATTTGAGACTGGATTCTCCCCGTCCATTGTACCTTCTGAGAGATCAGAACTCAAGTCATCAGGCTTGTGAAGCAAGAGTGTCTGTATGCTGGGCCATCTCATCAGCACTCACATGACGGTTTTAGTGTGCTGTGGTCCATCATATGAGGTTACATGACTCACTCCCCATGTGACACTGTGTAGTCAGTGAAAATGTGATTCAGTTTTCAGAATGATTTTATATAATTACAAATATAACACTATGATCCATTAAGTATAGTTGATAGGAATTAAGAGTTGGCCATCTGTTAGTCATCATTGAAACTGAGGCCCATTCCATTTTTCTATTTGTTAAAAATCTCAAAACTCAAAAATCAGAAAAGGACTTGGGGACAATTTTTCATTACCTGGGAGCTTGGTTTTTTTTTTTTTTTTTCCTTTAAGCAAGAACATTGTCATCTCATCTACTTTCATAATATATTCATTTTGTCACCTCTTCATTCAAATAAAATCTTTTCCTCAATGTCCTTGAATTAATTCCATTACTGTAGACCACCAATAAAAATAAAACAACAAACACTCGTACTCAACCTTCCGTAAAACATAAATGTTAAAATAACTAAAGAATCACTCTCTTAGTAATTGTCTGCATAGAAATGAGTTAAGAAGGATCCAGATGCTGAACATGTATTTGAACACTTGGTTTCCAGTTGGTGTTTGAGAGGGTTTACAGCATGTGGTAGTGGTTTGAATGAGAACAGCCCCCATAGTCGCATATATTTAAATATTCATGGTCTGCAATTGATGGAACTATTTAGGAAGGATAAGGAGATGAGGCCTTATTGGAAGTGGTTTACCACTGGGTGGCGAGCTTTGAAGTTTTCAAAATCCCACCCTATTCCTGGTGTCTCTCCCTTTCTCTGCCTCATTCCTAAGGATGAAGATATAAACTCTCAGCTACTGTTCCAGTGCCATGCCTACCTGCCTGCTGCCATGTCCCCCCATCATGATGGCCATGGGCTCACTGTCTGAAACTATAAGCCTCCAATAGACATTTTTCTAAGTTACATTGATCATGGTGTTTTACCAGAGCTATAATTAAATCATGGAACTTTTAGAAGATGGAGCCTTGTAGGGATAGTTATATCACTGGGGTGGACTTTGAAGACTTAGAATATTGACCCATTTCCTGTTCCCTGTCTTTGCTAATGATATTGGGATTAGCCAGCTTCCTGGGTCATCACTTTCCTGCTCTGACAGACTCATCCTTCTGCAATGATAATCTAAAAGCTTTTCTTTCTTAACTTGTATTGGTAATGGTATTTGTCACAGCAACAGCAAAGTAGAACATTGCTTGGTCCTTCTGCTCTTTTTGGACATTTGTTCATTTTTAGCCTCTGTCATTATGCTCATGAAGCCATGGTGCCAGAGCTCCAAGTTGAAACTCAATGCTAGAAGTATTATTTCTTCCCTGAGAGAACTGGCAGACTCCCTCCTTTCCGATTCTAACCATATAAATGTCGTTCCCCCTTCTTGCCTTGATTCAACAGAATCCAAATCCCAATCTAGTTTATTTGATTGATTGATTGATTTTTTGTTTTCTGGTCACCTTTAAAGAGCTGTGAAGTACAGAAGGATAAAAGCACAAGGAATGAAAGATACAAAACCAAAACCACCAACAAAAATCAAACCTAATCCACTCCAGATCTCACTGACCAGAAAAGCTACTCTGATCATATTTTGTAAGTTTAACCATTGACATTCCATTTATAAAACTGTATTTGCTATCATGTTAACATATAAAATGCTCACTTACTTGGTTCTAATTTTCACATTGTATTATTTGTAAAGACTTAAATTTATTTAGTTTGTGGTGTGTGTGTGTGTGTGTGTGTGTGTGTGTGTGTGTGCTTATGTGTCCTTATGTGTACCTCAGTGTACAAGCAGAAGTTAGAGGGCAATTTTGAAGAGTCAGTTCTATCTGTCTTCTATGTAGGTCCCAGGGATAGAAATTAGGTTGGCAGGCTTGGTGACAGGTTCTTCCTAGAACAGGAAGGACAAACAAAAGTTTGCCCTTAAATCAACTGACCTGGTAACAATGTGAGGCAAGTTTCATCAAGCCTAGGTTGTTTTGAAATAATCCCCACTCAGCTATGAGATTATGATTCATTGTCTATAGAAGGAAATTGAAAAGTACTGGGATATAATGGTAACAAAAGCAGCCAAGTTACATTGAGGGCTTTGTTGTCTTAATCGGGCATAGTATAGATTGCTGCTCATATAGCATGGTATTTAATGTTCACAATTCAGTAAGAGGGATTCTGATTTTGACCTACAATCAACAACAGCAAACTCAAGAGGCATTGTAAGGCTGAGCATGTTTTCTAATTATAAACTGCCAAAGTTAGCTATTACTATATAGAAAGTTTTGATGCCTTGGACATTCCGAAAGTTTTTTAAACTTTTTAAATAATTACTCCAGGAAATTCTAGTCTGGTTCTTATACAACAATTCACACTACTATCTTGTAAAGTGAAGGAAGTGTAGAGTAAGGTTACATTTGGAGGTTAGTATAACTATGTAGAAATATCATTTCTCAGCCACACATGATGATACATCCTTGTAATCCCATTACTTGAAAGACAAAGACAGCAGATCAGGAGTTTTAAGATTGGCCCTCGCTATTCAGAGTTGAAAGCTACCCTGGTTTATACTATGCTCTGCCTCAAAAACAAAAAAGAAAAGAAAGGAAAGGAAAAGGGAAACAAAGAAGAAAAGAAAGATGGGGAGAGGAAGGAAGGAGAATGAGGAGGAAACAACAAGGTAAGGAAAGAAAGTTTGCTTTGTCTCATGGTTCCAGAATCATCTTAGCCCATCACAGTGGTGGTGACACAAGGGCATGACTCCATCCCAGGGTGTGTGAGTATGTGGCGCCTCCTACTCATGAGGCAATGAACCATAAAGAAGAGAGTTAGTTACACTGAGACCTATAGGGGGAGGCTATAATCTTCAGTCCATACCTAGTGGGCTATTTCCATGGCTGGACTCCTTAGCCATCGAAACAGCCTCTCAAGCTGGGCACTAAAGCACTTGCAACCTTACCTTATTATCTTTGGGGGACACTTGAAATTTAAACTATAATACCTCTTCAAAAACTATTTCAGTGGAGTGCAATGAAGCTAAGAAAATAAAAGAGGAAACAAACCTGGGTGACCTGAAGAAAGATGGAATGATATAGAGAAAGAGAATTGCTTCCACTCTGACATCCAATCCGGAAGCATATAAAAACTACCTTTGGCCTCCATGGGGCCATACATTCATTTCAACAAATAGGGGTTTTTATTTTTTGCTTATTTTTCTTTTCTTTTTTCTTTTCTTTTCTTTTTTCTTTCCTTTCCTTTCCTTTCCCTTCCCTTCCCTTCCCTTCCCTTCCCTTCCCTTCCCTTCCTTTCTTTCTTTCTTTCTTTCTTTCTTTCTTTCTTTCTTTCTTTCTTTCTTTCTTTCTTTCCAGACATAAGCAAGGTATTCTAGTTAGCTCCAACTATCTAAAGTAAGGCAAGATCATTTCTCTAGAGAGGGTCTCTGTAAATTCCATATGGTTAACAAGTATTCCAGGAACACACCTATGGAACACCAAGTGTTGATAATAGAGGAAAGCAAGAAGCAGAAGGATAAGGTGGATATGAATAGCCAGAAAAGAACAGGGAAGGGAGGCTGTGTTAGATAGCCCAACTATGGGATACAGGAAGTTTGTGTTGCCTCGTCACTCTAGCTTAAAACACATTGGCTTAACTTGAAATACTCTAATTGAAATTGATGAGCCCTCACAAAGAAAATATCTGATTCATTGAGGTTTGACATATTTTACTTGGACCGGTGGCAGTGTGTGCCCAATTCATAAACAGAAGTTTCTTGGCTTCGCTCATGTTGCACAACATGAAGGGAAAGGGGGAGTTGGATGCTATTTCTAGACTGTTGTTTTTACCACAGTGAATGTGGGAAGTGTTTCCTCTTTTAGCTGACAGTAAACTACTGAGCCAAAGGAACATGAGGATGTGTCATATCTGACCTCCATATGTTGAACATAAATGACCATGATTCACTAAAACAGTCCGTACACACGAGTAATGATGAGGGTTTTAACTCGAGCTGGGAAGTTTTCTCAAGTGCCTTCATGAAGAACTGAACATGTAAAAGACGTTGACACTTTGTAACTGTGTCATCTGGGAAAGTGTCCTACTTCACTGTCTTGTATGTCAGACCAGAAAGTTATATTCAGCTCGTGTTGTAGAGAGAGCTGAGATAATGGTCACACAGCATTCTAGCCCACTGCTTACAAACACCACTGCAGCTACTCATGTAGTCTTTGCTCCTAGAACTCCCTGTGTCTCCATACTGTTTATCCTCTTCCCCCAAGAGTTTGGGATGTTAGCACTTTGCATAACATAAATAAGCTAGTGATAGTTTCCTGTTCTTTTCCCTGAGATCATGAGAAAAGTAATTGTGTTGGTTGAATGAAAATGGCTCCCATCGGGCCATATGGAACGGCACTATGAGGAGGCAACTCCTCCTAATAGTTACTGGAGGAGGAGTGTCACTGGGTAGAGGATTGAGGTTTCAGAAGCTTTCGGCATACCCAGTGTCTCTCTTTCTTCCGTCTGCCTATGGATTCAGATGTAGACCTCTCAGATACCTCTCCTACACCATGTCTGCCTGTGTGCCTCTATGCTTCCTGTCCTCACAATAATAGACTCAATCTCTGAACGGTAAGCCAGCCTCAATGAAATGTTTTCTTACATAAAAGTTTCTGTAGTCATGGTGTCTCATCACAGCTTTAGAAACCCTAAGACCAAGGTCATCTGGTATAATTCAGAAAAAGGGAATGCTAACAGCTACGAAGGGGGGGGGGATAGAAAATAACACATAAGGTTATTCTGACACGTTTGAAAGACACTAGGTGTTCAGTAATGATGATCATTGTTTCCTTTATTTCATCAAGAGGAGACCCGAAAGATACCTTCAGGCAAATGAAAGAGGATTTGGGGAAGAGGAAATAGATGTGAATTTTTGGAGGTTGTAGTGGGGTTTAATCGTAACGGTGTAGTTTCCTCATTCTTGCCACCAGCATCAATGACTATGACTTTATTTTGGAAAATGTATCATGAAGGTAGAACTTAAGATAAAGGTCTTGAGGTAAGATTCTCCTGGGATCTGAAAATGTTCCACATCCAGTAAAAGAGGACAGTGGAAGCAATGGAGCCATAGGACAAAACAATGGCATCACCGAAATCTGGAGGAGCCCAGGGCCAGCTTTCCCCTGGAGGCTTTAAGGAACTCTGACCTGCCAAAACCTTGTTTGTGATATCAGGCCTCCAGAACTGCAAGGTAGGACATTTCCATTGTTTCAGGCACCACAGGTGTGACATTCCAAAGCCAGGAAACAACCTGAAAAGTAGATAGATGACCCTGTCTCCAGTAGGAAGATGAATAACTATTTCAGTATAATTACTGAATTATTAAGCATGTATCACATTAGAAGTTGATTGAGATTTTATCCTTTTAATATTTATTATATCTGCATATATATACACGAACATAGTTTTCTGGACTGACTGCTCAGGAATCTGCAGATTTTATTCTCATTATTGCACATTGTTCCTGGCTGGAGTAAGAATAATAGAACTAAATCCAAACACAAAGTCACTGTTGACGTGGCCTGGGAAACCAACAGACATGGCAGACATAATTTCTTATCTGGGCAGCTGTTTCCCTAAAACCAGTTCATTTACCATCTTCAATTTACAGGAGAGACTTCCCTATAAGCAAATAAAAAAGTTGTCATACTTATATTAATGTCTTCTGTTTCTTTGGACCACTAGACTATCAGAGAAAAAAAATTTAAGTGATTTCACTGACTTTAAATACAGATAAATAATATTCTTTGTTCTTGAGATCATAAAGAATTAATATTTTGGAGGTGCTGGGGACAAAACTCAGAACACATGGTGTGTGTGTGTGTGTGTGTGTGTGTGTACACACGTGTGCGCGCATGTGCACCTACAAAGTATCTACTTTATAGTCAACTCAATCTGAACAGGTCTGAGGATAAACTATTGGTTCTTTGCACATATTCTCTTGGAGCTCCAAAATGAATAATTAATTGTGAACTCTGCTTTGAAATGTCTGACAACCTTCTTATACCCTGCATACCAGGCAGAGGGGGCATTCCTACTGTGTAGCAGTATGTCTCCAGCACTGACAACACCTCACAGAGATGAGGTACTCACTACAGCATTGTTGCATATAAGACTATAACCAATAGCCAAGGTAAGAACCCATAGATTTCACTAGTCTTCAGTGTGTTGTCACTTTCTTGTGAATGTGATGGAAAAGAGATATTTGTTTTGACTCATTGCTTCAGTGGCAGGAGCCATAAAGGGACAGGCTTGTAACTAGCAGGTGATCATCCTGAAACAGCCTGCTGCGGATTATTGTTGGTTCTGAGACCTGTGACGTCATATAGGCGACAATTAATGCGGCCCTGCAGGTTTATTCCTGTTACCAAGGCAACGGCCACCATGTACCCAGAATTCAATAGGCCTATCTAATCTACCTGTAATTTGAATAATCATGCATATAAAAGGAGTAGCGTGTTCTCCCTCTTTCTCTTTCTGCTCTTCGCTCCCGGCCTTCCCTTTACCCGGCTCCCCTGTACCCATCTTAAATAAAGCCACGTGGAGCTGCTCGGTCTAGTCTTACTGTTCCAGCCCACACCTCCCGGCTCCTCCGCGGGCGCTGCGGACCAAGCCAGGTCAGGCGGCTCTGCTGCCACTTCTCCCAGCTTTCCGTGGCGGGCGGTTCGGGGCCAGGCGGCTCCGCTCCTGCTGCGTGTGCGAGGAAAAACCAACAGAGACAGGTGAGCCCTCCTTAAGCAAGGCTGTGGGGGACTAATTTTAAGAAAGATTCTTGCTACTAATATGCTTTTCTTATTATTAAACATATATAATAATCAATAAGTAATAGCACACCCCTTTGGAGCAGATCTCTGCAGATCCACAAAGATGCACTGTCTTATAGCGATGCTGTGTAGACAAATAGATGACTTAAGTTTTAATGATGATCCTAGAAGAATTCCTAAAATTATACCTGTGATGATTAAGCTCTTTTATAACAGGACTGCTATTAGGTCCTTTTCTGATAGTCAAAACTGCATCCTCCCAAGTGTCACCAGTTAATTGCTCTTAGATGGCAACCAGACTTTCTCCTACTCAGAGCACATTCCAAGATTTTGTAAAACAATTATCCAAAGGTCATGATTTATTATAGGTGCTAGGGCAGAAGATAAAATATTGACTGAGATTATCTATACAAAACTTCCCTTATACCTTAGTTATGGTTTTAAACCTTAGGTGAACCCGTAGAGCTAAGACAGGTGATAGGTGTTTAGCTAGATAATTACTTTCAATGGATATGCATGCAAACATTCTCTGTTGTAAACTTCTCTTTCAATTTATGATTTGACTTTTCGTGTGAACTTGAGATGAACTTTGTAACATGTGATCGTGTATTCAGAAAGATGTTCAAGGGCCGAGGACAAAGAGAGGAGTCAGAACTGAGGGACTGAGGAGAACGGAACCAGAGTTGAAAGAGGAACTGAACTGAGGAGAAATTTTCAGTCAGAAGAGAGCAAGATTAGAAGGAGAATGCGGAGTGGAAAAACTTAGAAACTATAGGTAACATAAAAAAAAAAAAACTAAGAGAGCAATGTGCAGAATGCAGAGGGAAAGAGGAAAAAAGAAGATGCTGCAGAGAGCAGAAGGTGCAGGCAGGTTTCTCCTTACCATGGGACAGAACAGGTCCCATGGTAAGGCCAAGGCAGGCTTAGTCTTATTAAAAGGAACAGAGCTTTTTTCTTATAAACATGAGTTTAATTCATTTAGCATTAAAAGGGTGGAAGCTTGTTCTTTCTCTATGCAATAAAGATTGGAGCTCACTTTTCATCCAGAATGAGTGAGTTCTTTCCGAACTGGTGCTTGGTCTTTTGTTCCATATGCATATGTAAGTATGGATGTGTGTATAAGTATACATATGTAATTGTGAGAATGCATGCATGTGTGTGTGTGTAAATACGTAATTGTGAGAATGCATGCAAGTTGGGCCCAGATAAATTTTTGTGGAAATGTGTAAATGAGAAGTCTGCATGTTGGAAGCTGTGTATAAACTTAAGTGAGATTATGCATATTCGCTTATGTAAAAGTTTTTCTTTCTGTGAGTGTTATTCTCTTCTCCTGTTTCAATAGAAGTTTATTGCTCCAAACTTCCCCCTAGCCTGACAAGCAAGAGGCATCTGGACAATAGGGAAAAGGCTCTAGCAATTAACCCTTTTCTTTTTTCTTTTTTTTTTTTTAGTTTTTTTTTTATTTTCTATATTCTATGTTTACATTCCAAAGGTTTTCCCCTTTCCCAATTACCCCCCCACCATATGTCCCATAATTCCTCTCCCCCCCCCCGCTATTCCCCACTCATCCCCCCCCCCACGATTTCTTAATGCGCTGTTGTTTTAGGATGAGGTGTTCAGTGCCTGAGACTGCAGTCTCTGGCTTCAGAGGAACACAGAAGACAGGTCAGCTATAATAGCATAGTCACTTAGATAAGTAAACATTTTATTATACAGCAACCCTAAATATTTCATAAGACAAAGTCTTCCCCCGAATCTTAACCCGAATCTCGTAAGACTCATAAGACCAAGTCTTACCCCAGAATTTCGCAAGACCAAGTCTTATCCCCACCAATGCTCTTCCTCCTCCGCTTCCTCAAGAACAACCAATAGAGAAGAAAGAACACCTCCTGCAGGGCTGGCTCCTGGCATTTCAGAAGCCCATGCGAGCTTGCTCCATTATGTCTGGACCTGTGGTGAAGCAGAGCTGGATGCGAGAGAATAAAAGGGGGAGGGAAGCTAATGACAAGAATACAATCCACTTTCAAAGGTGTGTCCCTTGGGAATGCTATTTAACTAGGCCCCACCTGTCAGCTGGGAGCCCATTGACAGCCTTAGTATCCTCATGAGTCAACCAGGTCTCAATGGTATCACCAACTGGGAACCAACCCTTCAACAGAAGACTCTTTTAAGAAGACACTTAGTTTCCCTGGAACCTTAGTCGAATTCATCTAAAAAGTTAAGAACTATTTTGGGAGGATAACATGACTCTGGGGAGCTGTTGGACTGGTCTTGTATAAAAGCCAGAGAGATTCCAGGGTCCTGTTGAGGCTTTGGTAGCGGGACAGCCACAGAAAGCAAAACTTCCTCTGCTTCATGCTTCTGTCTTCTCCTCCTGGCATTTTTGTTGTGGTTGTTTATTTTTTTAGATTGTAAAAATTTTTTAGATTTACTTACATTTCTCCTCTCTCTTTTTTCTCTCAAACCCCTCCTGCACACCCTCCCCATTCTCCTTCAAATTCATGGTCTCTTTTTAAAAATGTTATTGTATGTATTTATGTATATGCGTATATATAATACATATACATATTTTTATATATGTGTGTATATATATAATACATACAACACACACATATATATGCTTAAGAAAAGCCTATTGAGTCCATAAAATGTTACTGGTATGTGTGTTTTCAGTGCTGACCATTTGGAGAGAGCCCATCTCTCCCCCTCCAGCTTTACCCAGTTGCCTGTAGCTCTCTATAGAGTGGAGGCCTCGTGGACTTTTCTCCATCCAATTAGATGTGATCCTTGGTGTCATTATTGTTCATCTCACAGTTGGGCAGCCTGACACTGGGCAGCCAGGTTGGTGAGATGCACTGGTGTAGCTCGTAATAGGATATGACAGAGGAGACACAATCACACAGCAAACTCCTGGATCCTCTCGCTCTTATCATTTTTGTACTGTTCTTCTTCACTGAACCTTAGGTGTGGGCGAATTTTATAGATATATCCGTTGGGATCTTCTTGAGCCCCACTGCAGAGCAATTCCTTTTAGAATTGTCATGCCCATGAAGAGATTCTGGAATCAAATTTTAACACATACTTGCAAAACAAAAATGAGCTTTTGAAGAAGTGCCTGGAAATTGGATATGTTTGTGATTTACTACTAGCCAGGCACCATTAAAAGCTGGCTTGTCTTGCTTCATTTTGTTTTTGCAAGAAATATTCAATGTTTTGCCATTACCCACAACGTACAGGCAAAGAAACTAAAGGGCAGTGGACTAAATAATCACAGTTGTTGGCTTTTATAGTTTTATTTTAATATCTTACATTTTCCGTTTTCTTCTTTTTGTTCTTTTGTGGCTGTAAAATGGGACATAATTAAAGAGACCACAGTCATGGCAGAGAGAGTCCAAGGCAAAGATCCTGGCTTCAGCCTCTGTTTTCCTGCTCATCTCTCTGTTTTAGTGTCTGGCACAACTTTTCACTGTTTCTTTCTGTTTTTGTTTGTTTGTTTGTTTGTTTGTCTGTTTTTTTTAATGCCAAGACAATACTTGGTATCATTGGCCTCTAAGACATTGTGGAGGAAGCTTTAGCTTCTTAAGCAGTTTCCTAAGAATCTCAGAAATGCTGGTAACTTTCTCCCTAACTGGCCAAAAGATAAACTATATACAGAGCTTTGGAGTCTTGGGTTGTGAGATAGAAACTTTGCTGGTCATCAGTCTTATGGGCTTGAAGGCATTTCAGTCTTTAATGTCTCAACTAAAGGGGGGGAAATCTATTTTTACTCCAACAAGATAGTTTTCAAATTGGTTATAATTAAGTTACTAAAGGGACTGGCCACCTGGCTGAAAAGCAAGAGAGAAAGCAGACTGGGAAGGTTTATTGGACAAACCCCAAACACTAAACTCCCTGGAGGGAAAACTTAACAGAAAACTTGGAAGTGAGTCAGGAAAATAAGTTGCGAAAGATAACACAGGTGGACCTCCACAGAGATTTTCAAACAAGTCTCCCTCCCTTTGAGCAAGCAGATCTTCAGGGTCCATTACAATGCATGATCCTATGCCTGATATCGGCCCACAGGAAACACTTGGCTGTTATCCCCTGTACCAAATTCCACTCTCTTTTTTTCTATTTCTTTGTTTTTTATTGATTGTTTTATTTATTTACATTTCAAATGTTGGCCCCTTTCCCGGTCACCCCTCCACAAACCTCCATCCCACCCTCCAGCCCTTTGCCTCTAAACCCAACCACCCACTCCTACCTCACCCCTCCCCAGACCCCTTCACTGGAGCATCATCCAGCCTCCACAGGACCAGTCATCTCCTCTCCCATTGGTGCCCGATAAGGCTATCCTCTGCTACTTACGCAGCAAGAACCATGGACCCAGCCATGTATTCTCTTTGGTTGGTGCTTTAGCCTCCGGGAGCTCTGAGGGGTCCGTTAGGTTAGTGAATATTGTTCTTCCACTCTTAAAGGCAATCCTGTTTTCTGCTTTGAAGTCTCTATGTGCCGAAGTAAATGCCCACTATCTTTCAGAGGTGTTGGACAGGGCAGCAAGAACCTGGCAAATGACAGAGTTCAAACTTGCATTTGGGCGAGAGACTCTCGATGAGCAACTCGGGGTGGCTCAAATTCACATGGCGCCCGGGCTGGCTTTGAGCTCATCTTCCTGAGTACTGAGGTTACCGGCATGTTCCACCACACCCAGGATTCAGGAAAGAAAAGCCGAATCATCAGGCATAGCCACTGGGGGAACTAACGCTCTTGCAGGCATTTTGCTTTCCTCTCATTGACTCATTTAATTCCTTCACAGGAACACAACCCCTGTCTGGGATGGCAAAAGCATCTACTCAGGAGTTATTCACAGGATACGCCCTTTGTGTGACATTTTGGATGTCATTGCTCTTCCAGGGAAAAGGTCTAGGTCTTTGATTACTGCTAAAATAAATATTAGTTTGACGGAAAACTGTGGTAACTATAAACGGAAAGTTGCGGTGAGGTCCACGGAAGGCCGCAGAGGTTACGTGTGCTCTTTGGCTTCTTACAAACCTTTGTTGTATTGTGTTTGCACGACCTGATCTTGCTTTGTCTCTCGGAATGTTTGTCAAGGCTTTCCTTCGGGCTCCGCTCTGGTGAAATACGTGCAGTTCTCCGAGCAGACTCGCAAACTGCGGTCTTCTTCCTTGCTCCCTTGGAACCTTTCAAACTCAATGGACTCAGTTGTATGTCTCCTTTAAGGAATAGAGCCATGCAAAGAGCCGGAAGGACCATGAGAAGACAGGAAGTGTGCAGCTCATCTCTCTGAAGTTCTACCAGGCTTCTTCTGGTCCTGTGTGGGGAGAGCTTTCTTATGTGCACCACATACACCTCACAGTCTTTCATCCCTTCCCTCTTTATCTACCTTCTCGGCCTTCACATCCCTTTCTCTATAGTCTACCAAACGGAAGGATCCAGAGGAGGTCAAAGTTCTGGAGATGTATGGCCGTAACCCGTGTTGGATTTATTATGAGCAATAACAATTGTTATTTGTTATATAGAATTTGCTCGCTAATGACCTGAACCACTAACAGATGTGTTTTGTTTTGGCGTATAAAGTGTTCGATAAAGTTTGGAAAGTTCCTATCAAAATATGAATTCCTTGATTTTGTAAGGAAAAACAAAACAAAACAAAACAGTCATTCCACCCGGCCCACGTTTGGCCACTCAAACCCATGGCTTCCTACAGGCAGCTGTTAGGCTTTACTGGAGCAAATGAAAATGAAAATATTTATGGCTCAAAATAGCACTCTCTCACTGTAGAATCTTATTTCTCCCAACCATGCCAAGGGACAGCAGGGCAAGAGGAGACCACACTTCAGAGACATGATTACTCTCTGTTCTACAGCCAAGCCACTGTGTCTAGGACATTTAGAGTTCTCTTTCTGGACTTGGCCCACAAGAGAGACTTAAAAAGCACAAGTTCCCTTTACTGCAATTAAGTATGTTCTAATACATTAACTCACATGCTTCCAGTGAGGACATTGTCATCTTTAACTACGGGATTCTGTAAACAGTTTATTAATTGGACAGACATCAGAATTTGGTCACTAATGAACTCAACCACTAGCGGATGTGTTCTGCTTGGTATATGAAATGTTGGATGACATTTGGAGTTTTCCTATAAAAGTATAAATTCCTTGATTTTGGAAATAAAACGTTACTCCAGTGTGCCCATGCTTGGCCAGGTGTCTGACTCCCACATAAACCCATGGCTCCCCACAAGCAGGAGCTAGACTTTGCCACAGCCCTCCACATTTGTTGTTTTATCTACGGGAGGAAAGTCATTCCTTTTGGTTAACTGCCTGGATACTCTAGAGACTGGATTTGTACCTTCTGAGCCACAGGAATTAAAATGTATCTGGATTGCAAGCACGTCCTCCTCCAGAAGCTCGATCCACTTCACCCTTCCAATGCTCCACTAGTTCCTTCCTCTTCTCCCCTGGAGCTTGTCTAACCCAACACCTGGCACCACTAAGCATCTGGTGTACAGCATTAGTTCTTGTGGATTTTTCATGTTCAACACGATGAAAATACCTGGCGGGCAGATCAGGTCTTCCCCAGCTCAACGTGAACTCCTGATAGATCCCTTGGAAAACTCTTCCAGAGGCTTGTTTAGTTTCTCACAGCTAAGGAACAAGTACGTCACATCCTGCGATTCCCTTCAGAGGATGACTTTGGAAGCTATAGTTAGGCACTCAACAGTGGAGCAATTCCATATAAACAAGACATTTTCCTAAAATCCATGAAATATAATGGATGAGAGGAATTGAACTCCAGAGCAACGGGACAAGGCATTGTTTATATAAACCAAATTGTCTATGTGGCTACCTGTAAGATGTAAACATCTGGAGCAGATGTTATGTGTTTACACGTTCTTCTCCCTGCTCAAGCACAAGCTAAGCATCCTCTCCTCTATCCAGCTTTCAGATTCCCCAGGCTAATATGTCTGAGCACTTCATCAGCTTCATATTTTTTTTTATTTTATTTGGGAATATTTGTGTGATTTTTTTTCCTTGAGTGGCCTGCAAGACAAAAATATATCTATCTGTATTTTTTTCTGTTTATCACCAGTAGCTATCAGAACTAGGCACACAGTGTTTAATAAATGTTTGTAGATTGGAGCTGCTCCAAATTTAAGACCCACAACTGAACTTCAATTGTTTCTATTAGGCGCAGTAGAGAAGATAGACTGCCTGAGGCACGTAATATGATAAGGACATATACAGATTTGTGTGTAATGCTCTCAAATATGTGCTCTTGCTCATGACCTCATTCATACTTCTTCAGGGTCATGTGAAAGACTACAAGGTGCTGAATTAAAATGTAGCTGAAACTGTTTAGATAACATGTAGAAACCTTCGTGTGGCTGTGTGACAATCAGGAATAATCATCTTTTAAGAAACTCTTACTAATGGGAAAACACAGATGGCGGAGAAAAATTGAAGACCAAAGTCTAGGCTTCTTCCTCTTAGCTGCTGTGATTCAGCATGGCTTGTTTCCCAAAGGTTTGTACAGTGGAAGCGTGGTGCCCACTAAGGTGGTTATGTGGTTAAGTGGATGAGTCTACTGGAAGACATTCGAGTCATGGAGGCTTGACTCTCTAATGATTAGATAGTATGTTAAGCCTGTCTTGCAAAACAGTGTTTAAAAGAGAGATTACTCATACACTTTGGTCCTTATTCAAGTAGAGTCTCCTGTTTCACTTCTCTACCATGCCATGACACAGCCAGGGTGGCCTTTACCAGGACAATGCTTCCATAATTTCTGTACCATCCAGTCTTCTGTGTTATATACAATCTAGGTAAAACTCTTTTTGTAAACAAAGCACTCAGCCTTGAAGAGTTCATTTTAGCAACCCCAAATCAACTAAGATAGGAAATTGGTACCACGAAGATAGATTATTGTTATAGTGATATATGGAAATTTGCAATAAACATTAGAAGAGTACCCAATAGAGGTTAGAAGAGTTTGGGGAACAGGCTAGAAAAAGTCTGCATGTCCATTGACAGAACATAACAGTGATTCTAGTGAAAGCTCAGAAAGCAAGGAGACTAGAAAAGGGCAGGAATTTCTTAGACATGCATTGAGTGCTCTTAACCAGAATGCTGATGGAAATGGATGGAAAGCAACTAATTAATGAAAGGAGCCCATAAAATGAATCTGATCCTGTTGGAAATTAGAATCAAGCCTTCCCTCTCTACCACAGTATTGGAAAGAACCTGTCTATATTGTACCCATGCCTTGGGGACTTATGGAAGTCCACATTTGAAAGTGTGGGCTAAGGGGTCTCTAACAAGAGCCATTTCTACACAAAATACAAAAGAACCTATATAGGCAGTTTAAACCAGTTTTGATAGAGGAAAGAGGTATTTAAAAGAGAAAACAGGCCGGGCGGTGGTGGTGCATGCCTTTAATCCCAGCACTTGGGAGGCAGAGGCAGGCGGATTTCTGAGTTCCAGGCCAGCCGGGTCTACAGAGTGAGTTTCAGGACATCCGGGACTACACAGAGAAACCCTGTCTCAAAACAAAACAAAACAAAACAAAACAAAACAAAACAAAACAAAACAAAAAACCAAGAAAAACAAAACAAAACAAAAGAGAAAACAGGACAGGAAATTTGATCAGAAAGTTTCAGGCTGGCCAGAGAAAGGCATGGAAGAAATGTATATGTCACAGCAGCTGGTTACTAAAGATTAGCACCAGGGCTGGAGAGATGGCTCAGACTTTAAAGGCTAGGCTCACAACCATAAAATGTAAAAGATTAGCACCAACTAAAAGGAGCCAGGTGTTGTACATCCTGCCAATAGAAAACAATACGTCAAGGTCATAGAAAGAGTTTACAAAGTCATCTCTCCCTTTATACTGAGCTCCTATGCCTTTTAGATAGTGTGGGTTCAAGAAATGGGCCTGGTATGATTTCTACAGGTTCCTTGAACAAGGTCACCTCAGGACTTAACTGCATGCTTTGCAGCACACTGTTCTGGGCTCTTCCAGCTGTCAAGGAGAGCTTCTTAGGCTACCACTATGGAGGAAGCCAAGCAGAAACCTATCCACAAGGTCTATTCTTATACACAAACATACATGCAAGAGCAATAGGATCCTGGACATTCCACCAAGACTTCGAAGAAACTATGAGAAGACTTGCAGAGTCTTGAGGTAGAGGAAGAACTGTCACAGGAGAGTGCCCCAGTGGTGCTCTTGAAGCAGGTCTACAGGCCAGAGTTCAGGATGATTAACCTTGATCTAGAATCTCCTAAGAGGCACACCTCGGGTGTATCTGTGCAGCCATTTCCCAGAATGATTAAATGGAGGACCCGCCTCCAAATTGTTTGGTATCTTTCACTGTGAAACGAGTAGTCATCATCTTCTCTGCCTCTCCAGCGTTAGATGACTGTCGTTTGACTACTCAGTCTAGAGCTTTTAAGCCATCCTAGTAAAGCGCCCCCTTTCTCTCATGCGCGCGCGCGCGCGTGCGCGCGCGCGCGCACGCACGCACACACACACACACACACACACACACACACACGTCCTAAGAAACTTACCTAATGCAAATGCCATGGCTTGAATGTAATCTATCACCAATAGTTTCATCTGCTAGTTTGTTAGTTCCCAAGTATGGAGAGATTGAGTTAGCAATTTCAGAGTCTGAGCCTACTAGAAGATAACAAGGTTATGAGTGCTCCTTCATGAACAGTCTACTGCTACCTCAGCAATCCAGAACATTAAAAAGTAGGTCACAGCCGGACAGTGGTGGCACACATCTGTAATCCCAGCACTTGGGAGGCAGAGGCAGGCGGATTTCTGAGTTCGAGGCCAGCCTGGTCTACAAAGTGAGTTCCAGGACAGCCAGGGTTACACAAAGAAACCCTGTCTCGAAAAAAACAAAAAACAAACAAAAAAGTAGGTCATCTTTCCAAACATACTATGGTTTTATGTGTTTGGAAATCCCCCTTTCCACTCCTCTGTGCTGTGCACACACCCACTACTGTGCTTTCTAGATGTATAATAGCAAATGTCATGGGTCAAACAAATCTCTTTATAAAGTACATAGCCACAAGCACTTCATGATGGCAGCACAAAACAGACTCAGACAGTAGGATTATTGTGGTGCTTACACAGATGGGTCGGATTCAATGTCTGAACTCATTTCTTATATAGTTTGGCAAAAGTGAAAGACCCTGTCTATAAAGACTTTTAGGATGACACGTTCTCAGAAGATCAACAAACCTACACCATTGGATCTATACTTCCCAGCATGGTACCCAGATCCAATATGATATTTTGTACTTATAAATACCACATGCCTGATTCTGTTCTACTCGATTATAAGCAATTGTCCTCATAAGCATAAGACTTTAAAAATAAATAAATATAAATATATATGTGTAAAGCAAATAGAAGGAGAAAATTAATACAATATTGTTGCTTTTCCTAGCTTTTATTTTTACCAAGTATGAGTTTCAAATTAATTGTATTTCTCTTGAAGGTTTTGTATTGAAGGTGTTTAAGAGGAGCTAACATCACAAATAGACGACTTTGGCTAAAACACTGTGGTTTTTTCCCTCTCTGTGTCTGTCATAAATTCTAAGTAATCTCATTTACTGGATTTGTAATTCGGGTTTTAAAATGCAGAAATGCTTAAGGGAACAGGCTTTAGCACTATCAACTGTACTAAAATTGACTGCTTCAAGAAGGCTTTTCTTTTCGAGTTTGCATATTGCCTTGGTTAGCTTTCTGAGGCACTTGAGGAAAGGCATTATTATAACGGTAGTGTGAGTACAGCTGGAGATGTTTACAGGAATCAATCAGGTGTAGGAAACATGTTGAGCTATTCAGGAGCAGGCAAATTGTTACATTTCATCATTCTCATGTTAGATACAGATATTATAAGGCACACAATGTTTTAAGCTGACATGTAGTATCTGATAATTTCCATACATTTTGTGAAATATAGAAGCTAATCAAACAAGTTTAAACTGTACTTGGTTTTAGTCTAATATTTCCTATATTTAGAAATTTTACTATTTCTCTAAAGTTGTATTAAGGTTTTTTTAAAGCCATTTCCAGTTTTTAACTGCAGAGCTCTGCAAGTCAAGAACAGCACAAGCTACTGCAAGTATCGTTTTCCGTAAACAAAAACTTCTAACAGACATAAAAACAAAAATGTTCAGCTGACATCATTTTAGGATTAGTCCAAAACATTGTTCTGATGAAAAAGATATCAGTGACAAAGCCGAAGGGTTTACAGAGTGAGGCAAACAGGAGCTGGGCAGCGGGAGATGACATAGTGGTGGGTCGGCAATGCTAAGAGTACCAGCCTTGGATGGGAAGAACAAATGAGACTCCTTAGACAGAAGCCAAAATTCCATAACAGGCAAAGTATGCAAGAGGCAGCTGAAAAACACTCCCTAATGCCTCCCACTTTCTGCAAGCAGAAATTTCAAAAACACACAAAAGTGAAACCAACTGGCCTTCGAGACATCTTTTACCAGAAGTGGCTCTGATTGTCAAAAGTTTATAAAACAAATGAGGCTTTTGTTGGCATTTACTGTTACAGAGGCTGAGCCAGCTCTGTGGTTCACTTCCGTTTCTTTCTAACCTTTTAGTAATAATAAAATTCTTATTTAAAAAAAAAAAATAACAACAAACCCTGACAAGTTAGCACATCTGTCCTGCCAACAAGCACTAGGTCGCTTGGGAAGAAGTACCCTCAATTGACGAATTGTCTCCACCACATTGGTCGATGGACGTGCCCTATTTTCTGAATTAGTAAGTGTTGAAGGGTCCAACCCACTGTGGGTGTGCCACCACTGGGCAGATGTTCCTGAATGTACAAGAAAGCACACGGAAAAGCCATGAAAAGCAAGCCAGCTAGTAAGTTCCTCTATGGTCTCTGCTTCAGTTCCTGCCTGAAGGTTCCCGCAATGAGTTCCTGCCATGACTTCCTTGCTGATAGAATCTACCCCAAAGGGTATAATTAACCCTTTCACTCACTGCTTGCTTTTGGCTATAGTCTTTATCATGAGCAACCAAAATCAACAAGGCTCCATGTATGCTGTCTGTTCCTTTTCTCGAAGTCAGCTCTTCTGTGAAGTTGTCCCAGAAAGATTCCTTGTGCTTGTCTTGACTGGACTCTATTCAGACCAAAGGGATAAAAAGAAAACCATTTGTATCCTTTTGCTCCGGGTTTTTAGATTCCTTTGTGATGAGAACAGAAGACGGAAGGAAGCAGGCCAGATAAGGAAGCTTCCCCAGAGTAGCAGTTCCGAGAAGGGCCTTGCCCAAGGCTGAAAGTGAGGAAGACCGGGTGTGTGTTCCAGCTTCTTCTTTATCTCCTAAATGAGCATCTCCAGATAAGGGCTGTGGATGAGAGGAGGCGGCTGGACCCCTGGCTGGTCCAACTGGAATGGCCAGTTCTTCTCCCTCTCCATAGTTCACCATAGTTTTTGCCATTAATCTTTCACAGAGCCTCCAGACCAGAGGATAGTATTCTAGAAGACACCGATTTTATGGGGAGGTTAAAAATACCAGGTCTGAACAAGAACAACTTGACTATATCAACAAATGACACCCCAGAAGAGCAAGGGCCAGGGAAGCCATGGCCATGTGCTCTCACAGATGTGTAATCCCTATCTGGCTTGCTCCTGGAGGTGAGCTGCTTGGTTAGTTCACTTAATATACTGGTTTGAACTTGTTCTTACCTACTTACCTGCAAAACAGCATTCTCCTGGGCATGGCAGCACAAGCCTTTGAGGCAGAGGCAGCTAGATAACCTGTGAGCTGAAAGCCAACCTACTCTACGTAGTGAAACTCTGCTTGGAAGACAAAACAAAACAACCAAATAACAAAACCAAACAAAGTAGGGTGGGTGGTGATGCACACCTTTAATCCCAGAACTCTGGAGGTAGAGGAAGAAGGATCTCTATGAGTTCGAGACCAGCCTGGCCTAGGAAGCAAGCTTCAGGACAGCTGTCTAGAAAAACTAAAAACCAAACCAACCAACTAAACAAACAAACAAAACACCAACAAAAGCAGCATTTCTCTTTAAAGATTAAGCAGGCTCCCCCTAGTGCTACTCGAAGCATGTCTAAGACCACTGTGTCTGGTAGTATAACTGTCCTCATTATTCTAACCTGATTTCAGGAGCCAGAGTCTGTGGATTAGAAATGCAGACAAAATCCTCGGTGACTACTGACTGAGAATGTAACAAAACACAAACAAACAAAGAAATCAACTGGAGGAGTAACTCTAGGAGACTAGCCTGAGGTTATGAAGGCAGATAAGCATCGCGGCAGGCGGATAGTCAGGGGAAAAGGTCATAGGTAAATGTGAGGATGACGAACGATCTTGGATTCTTCATCCAGAACAAAGGTGCTGAGGAACGGTTGCCATAGCGCCACAGGTCTGAGGCTTTGGAGACCTGCCATGGCTCTGAACATGTCAATATGTGCACGCATCTCATCCAGACAGACTCAGCATGTCCTCTGCTTCCTATGCATAGGTTCCTAAATAGAGCATCTTTACACTAAACCATAAATATACAAATCCAGGCAGTGGTGGTGCATGCCTTTAATCCCAGCACTTGGGAGGCAGAGGCAGGCAAATCACTGAGATTGAGGCTAGCCTGGTCTACAGAACAAGTTCCAGGGCAGCCAAGACCACACAGAGAAACACTGGCTTTAAACAAAACAAAACAAAACAAAACAAAACAAAACAAAACTAATATACATGGTTTCCCCTTGTTTGAAGAGAATTTAGAAGGCTCTTAATAGTCTGTAGGTTTCATGGCCTTATTCTTAGGCTACACTAGAGGGCATGGATACAGAGAGAGAAGTTTTATTCTAGAGAAATTCCTGTTCTCTTTCAATATGACTGGGGTAGGCCTATACCCAACCTGAGAGGTAGGTTTCTTCCCATTCTCAGATGATTATTCACACACATCAGAAGATATTGACAGAGATAGCATTTAAGTAAAATTTAATTGCCATTTATTTCCTCAGAATGTATCCATCCTTTGTACTGGGTAAAGAAAAGGAGGTGACTTGACTCCACATCTCAGGCTATCACATAGACAGGGCAGGCAGGATCTGACTTCAAGATCATGATCCTTTTCCCCAAAGACACAATTAACTAAAACATTTAATGTCTGTCTTTTGAGGTTCCATGAACCTCAATAGGTTTTCCCCCTTTGCCCAGAACAATAGAATATCACATTCCCCTGGAATCCACCAAGCATTTTGGTTAGTCTAACTTTACTGGGTGCTCATTCTTTCTCTGCTTATGTATAAGTAGGTTTGTCTTTAATTATAGAGAAGAAAAGAGGTATCCAAGCAATTTGGTGTTTTATTTATTGTATCGCTGTAGTTGCCATAGCTACTATAGCTTGTACGTGTCCTAGCTATTCATGTGTTACAGAATGATAGGCAAGCGAGTTGTGGTTCAAGAATGTAACCTAATGTTTAGGTGAGGGCATCAATTTTAGGCCTTGTCACTAGGCTGTGTATGCAGCAGTTCCAAAGCTGGGACTGGCATCTCCTTTGACTTTTGGGAAAGTCTACCATACTTGTTCTTATACAAGTTCCCTCAGTGAGGCAAGCTGAAGTATCAATAAGACAGAGAACAAGGTCCCAGTATTGGAGATAATATTTTCGCATGCGACTTCAAGAGTTCTTCAAGATACCTCCATGCTAATCTGCATGGGTAGTCAACATCACCAAGTGAGCTCATGGAAGCTTCAGTCTTTAAGGATGAGCATTGTTGGAGCAGATGGTCCACCTCCCATCCACATGTTGTAACCCCTCTGAGTTCTCACAACCATGGGAAGTGTCACTCCTTGGATCCTGTTCTACATGGAGTTTCTCTGAGGTAGCAGGCATGTATGTGTCAGGGGAGATGGACTGTTCCCCAGGATTGTGTGTCACCTGGCCTGGTTTGTGGTAATTTCTCATAGTCGTTGGGACTCTATTTTATTTCTGTTCTTGAAAACCTCAAATCCCCAACATTGAAAGTTAAACTGGAGTGTCTGGGGTCCCACAGCCTCCTTTTACAGCTCTTTCCAAATTTCTGGAGTAGATAGATGGATGAGATAACGACTCAGACAAAACTGACCACAGAAAAAGATAAACCTGAGTGCAGAGAGTCTTTGTTTGGTCTTCTACCCAATGTGGCTGCACTCAATAAATCTCCTCCGAAAAAATAAGTAAATAAGTAAGTAAATAAATAAATAAACAAACCTCCTCTGCTTTTTTATTTTACTGTGACCTTTATAAAAATTTACTAACTTTTCCTCATCAGAAACTTAACCAACTATATGTTATCTTGTAATGTTTTTGTCTTGTATGAACTTGTTCATGACCTAGACCTTCTGTGATGGTCTTAGATGTTCTTGTTTTGTCTTTACTGATGACTGATTTCTATTTCTGTTTTGAAACAACCCTCTCATAGAAGAAAAGTCTGCCATCCCAAATCCTTTTCCATCTAATAGTGTCTCTCTTTTTCTCTTTAACCATCTTTGCCAAGAATATATTTAATATCTATAGCTTCTAAAGTTTTATTTTAACTTGACAATCTTGGTCTTTTTTTTTTTTTTTGTTGTTTCTTGATAAAATAACTATGTTCCAATAACTACACAGAAAGCTGTATCTGAGGTGCAAGCAAAGACTGTTAAAAATCCTTGAGATGTTTCTGTTCTTCCTCTCACATGGCGGAGGCAGAATAGCTTATAGAGTGTGATCTGAGAGGTCTGGCCCGAAGCCTTACAAAATTAGCATATGAACACAATAAAATAAGCTGGCAAAGAAGAAGGTTGGAAATTCCTGCCCAGCTGAAACCAATCACAGGCTCTGGCACAGAGGTACCCCAGAGTCTGACCTATAGCTCATTATACCACTAAAACACGCATCTCTAGAGAGAGATTCAAGATGCTAATGAGACATGCAAGGCACAGTCGTATATAGAACTACATGTAACAAAGAAAGCATGCTTTAAAAAGCTGGTGCGATGCAAATGAGTCCCGAAGCCTTCACTATCTAAAGGAGCCCACGTGTCTACAGTGAAACAACACAAAACTCTCCATTCTCTGTACAGTGAGGTCTTTGAGCTACTAACCCTCTCATTTTCTGGATATTTCTTCCATTTGCGGTGTGGCTTTTCCTAAATCAACTGTCCACACTCTTGTTAGGAGTAGGCATCTGCTCAAGTCCACGCATGGAGACACAAGACTGTTAAGCCTTTTGCTCTAGTTTGCTTTTTTCTTGTTGTTGTTGTTGTTGTTGTTGTTGTTGTGATAAAGCACTGACCAAAAGCAATGGGAAGGAAAGAACTTAGCTCATTTTATACTTTATATCACCAAGAGAAACAAAGGCAGGAGCTTGAAGCAGAAACCACAGAGGGATGCTGCCTACTGGTTTGCTCTCTTATCTTTTCTCTATAGCCCGGGACAGAACCATCCTCAATAGTGATCAAGAAAATGCCACCATTACAGGCCCAAGGGAATTGATGGAGTCAATTCCACAAGGGAGACTCACTCTTCCAGGGTATGTCTAGGTTTGAAACAAGTTAACAAAACATAGGCAACCTCTCCAGTGATTCCCATCAATCCCTGATACTGGCTGATATCATTTTTAAGTGTCTGTGGAGTGTAAGGAAGTAAATAAAATTAAATGGCCCAACAAAAATAAGAAATTTTAGGATCCACACAAAACGCCCCAAACACTACATAGTATGGACTAGAACTCCCAGCAAAGTCAAGAATTGCACTAGGATATGGACATGTGGTAGATATTAATTACTATTGTTAAATATAAGTTTTGGTGGAACTATTCAATGGTCCCAAAATGTCTTTTTTTAACTGAATTGATTAATTTTTTCTAAACTTTCTCAATGGAGTATCCAACCTGGCTTAACATTTTTTGAGACTGTTATCCCTAAAGGATAAAGATGGAATTGAAATTCTTCAGTGAGTATGAAAGGAAACTTAAGGAAAGAACTGAGCTTAGATGTCTATAGATAAAACAGGGGAAGCTGATGCGGGAAATATTAACAAATGATCCTGCCGACACTCATGGAGCCAGACCACGCTCTCACACTCCTGCCACCGCAGCCAACTCTCTAGAGCTAGCCCCTGCAGCATCTGGCTCACTTGTCCCACAAGCCACTAGTTCCCTATCTGTCACAGTCCCCTGTAACTGGTGGTCCCACACTCCAGTAACCAAACAGAACTGCCAACCTTGAGGTTGTATAACACAATACCCAATAACCCGGTAGAATCAAGACTCTAAAGCTTAATTAACCAATCAGATTTATGTGTCAATAATATCACAGTTTATGGATGCCAATACAATAACTTCAGAGCCAATTGATAATGATAACAGCTTTATTCCAATATTTCTAACCTTGTGAAATCATAGCTACTTGTGGCTGGAAAACGCCACATGGGTACACAGGAGTAACCATCTTCCTTCCTCCTCCTACCCTGAGACACTCCTCTCTCCTCAACTGTTAGCTCCACCTCCCTTTCCCTGTCCAATCACAGGCCTCCCACTGCCCTGATGAGATTGGACAGGGAAAATCCTGCAACAGGAAGCCATCTCTGGTCTGCCTGCATGGTGAATAGAGTCACCCATGAACTTTGTGGGCTCTCCTGGGTTTGCCTCGCTGTCCTCATCTGGATCTCCGGAGCTGCCCTCTAACTCACCTCATGACCTTTGAAGAGACTCTTTATTTGAACTTCTTAACTCTTAACCTCACTTCCTTCTAAGATTCTGCCTTCAATTTCCACTTGTCAAACAGTGGTTCTTTTGTGGACTTTCCTGTCATAATGGGACTTGGCAAGTGCCTTCACAACTCAGTCAAGGGCAAAGTCCACAGTTACCAAATGTAGTAATAAGCACGGAATATTGCAAGAAAACCAAGGAATCCGAGAGGAAGTGTTAGCCCTAGTAGATTGAGAGCATCACAATGAATATTTGAGCAGAAAGAGGGCCTTTCTAATATTGGCAGTGGTGAAGGCCAGCAGGACTCTTTCGCTCAATTTTGGCTTAATAGCTTCACCATATAGCATCCAGATCCCTGCAATGACTGGGTTGGGGTACCTTTTCCATAGAGCCAGCGCATGTAAAAGCAAGGCTAGGGCCTCAGACAGAGTATCTATCATAGTCAAAACAAAGGGCTAAACTTTTGCAGGAGAGGAGGAAGGAAGTGTGGGAGGGACAAGTCTGGAAAAAACAAATGCAAGGTTCTTTGTTGTCCTTCCTCTTGCTGTTGGAGCCCCAGGAAGAAAGGGCCCAGATGTTTCCTTTGTATATGCTGAATGCAGTAGCGTGCTCCAACTCTTCTGAGCTTAGAGCAGTTTGCACCTGAATTTGCATCCTCAGGACACATCCCACGAGTTAGGTTGGTCTACCTGAAATCCTGGCTCCCAATTTTTAAGAAATGAGATGATAAAAACATATTCATCTTCTGCCGCTCTTGAGCAAAATACATGGGAAAAAACCATGAAGAAGGAAACAGTAAAATATCAATGTGGAATTGCATTTCTGGTTAAACGAACAAACAAACAAACAGAAAACTTGTTTCCAAATGCATTATTTGTTAATGGAGCCAAATTCTGAAAAACAAACATAGCACTTGCTGCATCATGTGAAGCGCAAAGATAAACAAACACAAGCAAACAAGTCCAACACAGCAACTAATAACTGAATAACATTTGTGTTCAAAGAAAGCAGGTACCACGTGGGAGAGGGGAATGCTCTGCATGAATAGCAGGTGGCTGGAGGAAGCTGTGATCCCAAGGTCAAGTATTTTTAAACTAAGTTTAAACAAGTTTCCAGAATGAGTATTTTTCACTTATGAACAGGAGAACTTATCTGATAAGGTTCTTAAGCATTACATATACTCAGAACCACACTCACCCATGGTGGAATGACCTCATTTTGAGAACAAGATCCACTATCATTAGCACTCACACAATTTAAGCCCTTTCCAAACTAGGCATTGCATGTGGTAAAATGTAGTTGCAACTGTCAATACGTAGGATCAAGGACTTCTATTGCTATATGAATGACCTAGAATGGTATGTACACCACTCTGTGAGTTTGTTAAAAATACCACTATTATATTTTAACCTTCAGATCTTTAAGAACTATTTAGAATTTCTAGTGAAAGGGAATAAAGGGAAACATAGTGAAAACTCCAGAAAACTTTCAAATTGCATGTTTTAATCCAATTTTTTTCTCATCTACTAAGCCTACATAGTTGGTTTTATAAAGTAACAAAAAACCTTGCTCATGGATGCCTGCATTCAGTCATATCACAGACTCCATGGCTCCCTCCCTGTTGATTTGTCATCTACTAGAGAAGGGAATAGAAGGAAATAGTTTCTAAGTTTCCTAGCCTGAGCATTAAAAGATTTCCTACACTATTGTTTAGTATCCCTATTTTTATCATTCTAAATGATATAGATTCGTTATTTTCTACTGCCATGATAAACTACTATAACCAAAAGCAACATATGGAAGAAACAGTTATTTTGGGCTTATGGTCCCAGACAGATAAGAGTCCATCATGGTGGGAAATATGGTGGCCAGTGGAGCAAGAACCTGAGAGACGAATGACATATTCAACATGAAGCAGAAAGAAAGAACCAGAGAGGCTATGGACTCTCAAGGCCCACCACAGTGTTATGCTTCCACCAGTAAACCCATACCACTTTCCCAAGCAGTGTTACCAACTGGGAATTAGGTGGTCAAATGCTTAAGCCTTTACGGAAATTCAAACCACCCCAAAAGAGCTGGCCAGTCCAGCTGGCCCATCTACAAGGTATGTGTCTTGTCACTGGTGGCTGAATTGAGATTTCTGGCCAGAACATTTCTAATGTATCTTGCTTCTGGCCGGAAGAGCCCACAAGCTAGGACATGAATCGGTCTCTGGTGGGAACAACTGTGCATTCTTGGCCAAAAATAGGAAGCAGAACTGGTTGTTTTCAACATCTCCGCTTGCCTGGTTTGCTTCCATCTCAGCATTCACCGTTATCTTCTTTTCTCCAGCAGAAAAGGAGATGTTCTTCTGAATAAAAAAGACCAACTCAGTGTGGGGACTTCCCCACCCACATGGTCTCTTCTTTGTTCCATAAAGCCTCTTCACATCTGTGAGGCCCCTTCCTCAAGGTTGAGATTTGAGCTAGAAAATTCTTGGTGATTTTCCTCAGCACACACTTCATATAATATTTGTCTCCTGGTTTTCTATGGCACTTGAGCATGATAACTTCAGACTATGCATAAAATTACAACCCATGCTGTAGATATTCATCAATATTGGGGCTCCAAGGGGATTCCGGGTAATTGTGTCCCCAAGCAAGGAGCTGAGCAGACACTTTAGTAGAAGAAATGGAGTTTATAAGAAAAGAGACACTTCCAAAGGATGAAGCGGGACAGAGCAGAGAGTTGAGTACTTCAAATGTCCCCACCTTGCAGTGTTGAGATTTTTATGTTACATCAGATGAGCATTGAGGTTCATTTGCATAGTGGTGACTTGGGGGCTCTTTTGCACAGTGTAGTCTTTCTAAAACATACAAGCATCATCTCTTATCAGCATCTCAAATCTTCCCTTAGGGGGGGTGTATATTTTTGTTATATACTGAAGTTTCCAGAAAAGAAAAAGTACTCACATTTACCATTTTACCTGACTGATTAAAACTTTAATGACTATAGAGAGCTGGAAGGGAACAAATTAGCTTGTGCTACATCTTAATAGCTTTTTGTAACTCATGTCAGAGAGTGACCTAATATCTTCTTGACTCTTAGGTATTTTTTAAATGTATAAACACACTGCTGACTTCCACCAGCTCAAAGACCAAGAGCACCTGAGACCTCTGGCAAACACCTGCTTGCTATGCTGTAAGCCACCCACGATATTTCCAACAATATATTTGTTTTCAAGTCCATAATGGCATTAAGACATGATAAAATCATTTTTTAAATAAATTTTCTTAAAAGTAATGGGCTTTTAAAAACATGAAAGTGGGATTGCTTCAAGTATCTCTCCATTTAGTTTGATATTGGCTCTTGGTTTGCTGTATATTGTTTTCATTATGTTTAGGTGTGGGCCTTGAATTCCTTACCTCTCCAATACTTTTAACATGAAAGAGTGTTATATTTTGTCAAATGCTTTTTCAGCATGGGATAAGGAATTGTCAGAGGGCAGAATAGGAGGGGGATAATGACTAGAGTGTAAAAAGAAAAAAATTAAGATTAAAGATTTTTAAAAAAGACAAAAAAGGGGGGTTGGGGATTTAGCTCAGTGGTAGAGTGCTTGCCTAATAAGCGCAAGGCCCTGGGTTCAGTCCTCAGCTCTGTTAAAAAAAAAAGACAAGATTAATGATTAAAAAAAAACAAAAACAAAAGACAAATCCATGAAAGTAATTTGTTTTCATTCAGTATATTCTGATTACAGTTTCCCTTCTTCACATCCAAGATCTTCCTTACCTCTCTACCTATGTAACTCCATGTCTCCTTTCTCTAGAAATCAGCAAGGTCAGTTAAAAAAAAGAAAGAAAGAAAGAAAGAAAGAAAGAAAGAAAGAAAGAAAGAAAGAAAAAAAAGAGAGAGACAAACAAACCAGAACAAAGCAAGGCCGACTGACAAATAGGGGAGGGGAAAAGTGGGGAGGTACAAGAAACACATACACAAGGACAGACACATGCGTGTGTAAGACCTGAAAGAAAAACGAGAGTGCTCCTAGCACCCCACGCCTCGGAAGGCGACACCCCAGATCACTCACTAGAAATGGTCTTGATGCAACAGCAAGAGGATTTTTATTCCAGAGGTTCTGGGGTTCACAACCATACACCACACAAGGGTAGAGGACTGTGAGCAGCAAGTGCAGAATCAGGACAGCTTTTATAGGTTTACAACAAAACCCACACATCACAAACCAATCATTCCTTAGCATCGAGAGCCCGAGCAGTGCGAGCCAATGGATTTGTACCACTCCATAGCTTCTAAGCCAATCAGTTTCAATTATCCAAGCCCGCACTCTGAGAACCAATCTGTTTTCTATAGAAGCCAGGTAGCAACTAGTTAGCTCATTTCAGCTTATGGGGCCAGGACCACGTACACATTTCCTGTTACAGGGCCAGGATTATGTAGTAGGCGCTCGGGGACCTGAGCACCTGCCAGGTGCAAGCCCCACCCAGCTGTGCTTGCTCTCGGCCTTGCCTCAGCTGCTCCATGGATGCAAGACAGGAAAGGACGCCGGGGACCTTCCCAGGCCTACAGCTCGCAGCTGGACACTGCAGGCGGGTATGACGTGTGCACTCCTGTGCAGGCTCAAGGAATGTGACCGTTCACCTAGTTTCTAACAAAGAGCAGTCTTTTGGGGGTCATTTAAGAGTTAGGCACAGGGGATCCCTAGGCTGTAATTCTCATCCTTTCACGTGCATCCATTAAAAATACAAAATGGAAAGCCATAGTAGACAACCAAAAGACAAGTAAGGTGAAAAGGCCCAAAGCATTATGGAACAAAGCACTACTAGCAATACCACTTAGTTCTTCTTGTGTTAGTGATCCGCTGCTGGGCATGGGGCCTCCCTTGAGTGTCATTTGTATATCCAGAGAGACTCCATTAGAAAACACTTGTGTGTTCCTTTGTGAGCTGTTGTCAGTTGCAGAAAGCTTTTGCGTTAGGGACACTGGCTCATGCTACCACTTCCCTCTTAGCCCTGAAACTCCAGTAATGGGCTTTTAATAAACTGTGACATGTTCTGTGTCAACATTAGTGAGTAGGGTCTGTATTGCTCTTTCAATTATTCTTTTTAATTAATATTTGTTTTGTATTCTTTGCCAATTTCATACATTCAAGCAATGCACTTTAATAATATCTACTCCCTGTTCCTTTCTATTCTCTGCAAGACTACCCCCAACATGCTACCTAATACCTTAAGCTTACTCTCCTTCTTCACACTTGAGTCCAGTTAATGTTTTTCATATATACACATGAGTGTAAAGACATCTAAAGGAGGATGGACAATCTACCAGTGGCTACATTCCTAATGAGAAATGATTCTGCTTACCCCAGCTGTCATCAACAACCAAACTTCAGTAGCAGTAGAGCTTTGTAAGCTTTTGTCCTGTCCATGTTTGAATTCCAATCGGCTTAGTCTTGTGCTGGTCCTGTATAGGAAACCACAGTTGCTATGAACTTGTTACTGTAATGACCATGTCCTGTCCAGACAACAGTATTTCACAGTTCTCCTCATCATTCTCCAGCTCCTGGATTCTTCCATCCCATTGTTCACAATGTGCACTGAGCCTTGGGTTGGGTGGAGAGCAGATGTAAACTTTCCAGATATGGCTAAACATGCAAAAGTCATTTATCTTCAGCATTTTTATCAGTTGCAACATCTGAATTAACAGCTTCCTACTGCAGAATGAAGCTTCTCTGACCAACATTAAGAACAGCACTACTCTATAGAAATAAACATAAATATTTAGAAGGCAATTTTCACAACATGAACATTTAGCAAAACCACAGAAATAGGTTTTCCCACTAGAGCCTGTGACCTGAGTCATGGCCTTTTTTACAGTCAAGGTTTACAGCCAAGAACTTCTTTCTATGAAGCAAGTCTAAAATTCAGTTTAAAAGCCATTGGTTAATCGTGTAACCATCATGCCACTATTATACATCACTGCCTGGTAGGTTAGAATTGTTAGGAGTAGGTACCTTTGTGACTATACAGAGCTTCTTGATAGACTTCTGAGAGCCAGCAACTGTCTTAAAACTATATCCAAGAAAAGCCTTTATGGAGTAAAATCCTCTGGATGAATGAAACAGCAGGAGGCCACAATAATCAATAGAAATCTTTAACTAGTTTAGTAACTGTGGAGGCAGATTTCTGCAGACATGGCTGTGGTTCTTCAAAGGCTCAGGTTCTTCCCCTTTCCCAACAAGTTTGATCCACTCATCCCCAGTGTTGCTATTTTTCATTTATTTTCATGTCTATTTTTTAGCCAATTAATTCCCAGCTTGGCCCAGTTGAAGTCTGATAGCACCTTTACAAATTCAAGTTTCAGAGTGTAGGATCCCATATATCTCAAGGGAAGAGGAAAAGAAGACTTCCCTCAAGACCCACTGGAATCAGAATGATTGGAGAAGGATATCCATCATTCTTGAGGCTTTTTGTCTTATAGATAGCCCCAAGACAACCTATAACTTCAGCAGAGGGTATACATTCCTGTCTTAGCCCTCAAGACTTTACACTTCAGCTACAAAAGAGCTGAGTGAACAGTTAGTTATCCATGGAGCCATCTCCCTAGTCCCTTTTATTAAAATGTAGAACATCACACACAAGTTAGGCAACTAAATATTTTTGTATAACTTAATTATTAATGCTATTATTTTAGAAAATAAAATTTTAGTTGGTTTTTTTATTAAATATGCACCAAAAGTGTACACTGGATAGCCTCTTTAAAAAATGTTACTGGGAAAACTAGATATCCATTTTAGCAGCATTAAAGATATTCTAAAGAGAGACTTCTGTTCCCCCCTTTGGCTCTCAGAATTTAAGTAGCAGTTCTGTTGTTTCGTGACTTATCATGGGGATAAGTAAAGAAATATCCAGTTATCCTAGAAAGGGCATCCATCAATTATAGACCAATGAAATGATTTCACTTCAGTCTACTGTTGTGAGTCAGGGAGTTCACTGGAGTTACTTACAGGAACATGGGTCACTTACCAAAAGTCCAGCATGGATGTTGACACACGAAAACTGTATCCTTGGAGCTCTCTGCAAGATTTACAGGCATCTGGGCTGATGGGAGACTCTCCTTCCCAGAAATTGTTACTGCTTTTATAACCTGGGGGAGGGGCCTTAAGAATCGTCAAAGTTCCAGCTTTCTGAATATAATAATCTACATCTTGAGTTTTGTGAGCCGCTCCCACACTTTCTAGGAGGGGAGGCTTCTATTCGTAGGAAATCACTGAACAATACCCAGTATTCTGCCAGGAGGAGGCAAAGGCTGGGATGAAGCCTGATGCTAGGTAGGAGGAAATTTTCACCTATTTCTGGCAACTAATTAGACTGCCTTGAAAGATAGCTAATGGCTGTGACCAGAACTGCTTAGTTATACATATACGTAGCCTTCAATTTAGCCACAAATCCCATGCCATAATCTGGTAAATGGAATTAGGGACTCTCGCTGGACCTCTGTCTTTTGCTTCCCGATGAATGAATCTCCTTTCTTTTCTCTTTACTGTTGCCTGCTTAATTGGCCTATTGAAAACAGATGGCCAAAGCTGGTTTGTTAGAGCTGTCCAGAGCTCAGGTTCTGATCCTACCCACTCAGACAGCGTATGTAAAAGAATAAAACTAGATGCCTGGATGCCCTCCCCACCCCAAAGTCAATTGAAAATGGATCACAAGACCTGAAACTTTGAAACAGATAGTGGAAAGTATAAAGAAAATAATTAAAAGATAATAAATAGTCAGAACAATTGTTTCCCCAATAGGACTCTATGCTCACCAGAAACAAACGCAAGATTTGACAAATAAGATTCACATCTAATTAAAAATTAGAAGACAGCTTACAGAATGGGAAATATCTTCAATGATTCATCTGACAGATTAATAACTAGAATATATGAGGGATTCAAAATATGTGATAACAAAAGCCATGTAATTAAATTAAAGATGGGCGGATTATCTGAGTTGATGCTTCCTAGGATAAGAAAAACAAATGACTAATACATATGTGGAAAAAGTTCACTGTTTTAGTCCATCTGGAAAATGCAGGTCAACTGTAATGAGACTCCATCTCATCCCAGTAAGAATGTGTGTTAACAAAAGAATAAAAAACAATAACTGGCAAGGATGTGAAGCAAAATGGAACTCTCATATACTGTTGGTACAAAAGTAATTAGTATCGTCAGCATGGAGAAGAATTCTTTATAATCTAAAAATTGAAACACCGTGAGATCCAGCTGCCAATTTCCTGTAGAAAAATTTATCTATCTGTATTTATGTATCTGTCATCTGTCCTCATAAGCTGTCTATCTGATTTATTATCTATTAGTAGCTATCTATCTATCTATCTATCTATGCATTTATCTATGTATCCATGTATCTGTCTATCTAACCTATCTCTATTACCCATGCAGCTATCTCATTTATCTTTCTATTATTTATCTACTCATCTGTCTCTCATTATCTATGTTTATATGTATCTAATGCTCATATTTATTTCAGTTCTATTCCCAAGACCAAGATATGGAATTAACCTAGGCGTCCATCAATGAATGAATGCATAAACAAAATAAACCATGAATACATATTGAAGTATCACCCATCCATAAACAGGAATAAAACCGTTATTTGCAGGATACTGGCTGGAATTGGAGGACATCACTCTAAGTAAAATAAGTACAGTAAGACACAGACAATCAAGTATTGTGAGATTTTTTTTTCTCACGGGTAAGCTGACATTTTTAAAGAACTTTAAGTATGAGTACAAGGACTAGATAGTGGGCTAGGATTAATGGGGGTGATGGAGGAGGCTGAGATGCAGAAGAATAAGCATGGGTAGACAAGATCAATGCAGGGCATGTGCAGGCATGAGGGTGTAGCAGTGAATCCTATCCATCTCACAGCTAGCATATATAAATAATTATAGCTTTAATATTCCAGCTTAACTTAGTAAGGAAATTACCAAAAATGAAGAAAAATAAATGTTTGGATGGGATAATAACAAAAATAAGAATGGGAATCAAAATAAAGAGGTTAATGCTACCTACTTAGCATTTACTGTAGTTCTAAGGATGGCTTGAAAATGAATCCTGCCATGTTGTGACAGAATGATAGTATATATATACATATACATATACATATACATATACATATACATATATATATATATATATATCCATGCGGAAATCATGTAGCCTAAACAAGTCCAATGAGAAAATTTGCAAATTAAATATGGTTTCTACATCGAGGAAGAAGTGAAAATATAGAATTATCTGAGATGCTTTTTTATGTATTTATAAGTAATACCGAATAATATATTTGTTTACGAGCTACAATATGGTAACAACCAAGCCAGATAATGAGCACTCTGATCTCCTTAAACATTTATCATTTCTTTGTTTGGATGCCATCCAATTCATCTCTTTTAGTTCTTTTTTGTTTGTTTGGTTGGTTTGGTTTGGTTTGCTTTGGTTTGTATGAGATAAGATCTTAGTATGTCATTCATTGTACATGATATTGTGTTAAATATGAGCATGTCAAATAAGTATACATTACATATTTTTTACACTTTAATGTGGCCGACTAGTTAGCATCACACGTATTCTCCTCCACTCTCCATACCCTTGTCCTCCTGACCCCCAATTTACCCTCCTGTCCCCCAACTTACCCTTCTGTCCCCCATTAGTCTCCTTTGTTCATGGAGAAATTTTCATTTCTAGTTTTGGATCATACATACATGATTATATATATATGTATATATATATATGTGTGTGTGTATATATATATATATGTATATATATACTTATATATATATACACACACACATACATATATAGTCTTCCTGAGACAAATTAAATTAATATCAATCGTTCTACAAATAAATTCATACTTAATATTAGAAAAAATATCAATTGTGTACACATATCACACTTTCACATTTTCTTTATTCATTGCTCTCTTTTTGAACATCTAAGTTGGTTCTACATCTTAGCTCTTGTGACTAGTACTACAGTAAATTTTGATGTGCAAGTATCTCTCCGATGGGTTGGCTTGATGGCATTTGAGTACATACCTGGGAGTGGTATAGCTAGACCATGTGAGAGTTCTAGTTTTAGTTTTTTGGAGGAACTTCAGACTGATTTCTATAGTGCCTAGACTACCAGCATTGTAAAAGGGCTCTTTTCTGTTCATACCTTGAGAAGCATTTCTTTTTAATGTAGTTTCTTAATGACTGGAATGAGATGGAATCTCAATGTAGCTTTAACTTTGCTGATGGCTGGTAGGGTTGAACAATTTTCACGTGTTTAATAGCTGTTGGTATTACCCTCTTCTGGAAACCCTCTGTTATTTCTTGAGCATGTTCGTTGGTTTGGTTGTATCTGACAGGATGGATAGGGTCCTCTGTTTCTTACTCATTTTCCTTGTTTTGTTCATTTCATGCTAGCCTTCTCAGTATGAAGTCTTTCTTTGGGCTTAGGCTTTCCTCTCAAAGAGAGGAAAAGCAGGCACTGACTGTGAAAATAACAACTTGACAGCAAGCTTGTTATTCTAATAAAGTTTTCTGTATTCAGTAAATTTGGCAACCAGAGTGAATACAGTTAACAAAAATGTAAAGATTTTTTAAAACCATGCTTATTAAAAATTAAGAAGTAATAAAGGAAGTAATTGGAAAATGGAAATGGAGGAGTAAATTAGGGATTAGAAGAAAATGTATGAACTGGAGGCTTGACAAGTAATAGAAAAAATGTTTTAAAAAGCCAATTTAAATAGAAAAGTATTAAAATTAAAATAATTTAAAATATGAAATGAAGTAGAATAAAATATATCATCAGCCAACATTTCCTTTTGGTTGGGGTGAATGTGTTTTCTCCTTGAAAATTTTTGGTAGCTTACTCTACAAACATGTAGATGATGGCTATTAGACTTTATATAATTCAAAACAAGTCAGACCAAACTGCCTCTCTTGTTGGTTTAGGTCCTGCAGAAGAACAAACTAGCTAGAGTAATTTCTAGGTCCTCTGCCTGGGTTGCCCATGATGATCTTATCCTCCTCTTCCTACAGCCTCCTCTCTTGGAAAGCACAGAGGAAAAGAAGCAGACATGGAATCGGTGGCTTTGGGGAGGAGAAAAATACATCGTGATTAATATAGAGGAAATCACTTTGCACAGGATGATTAGAAACCCTTCCCTGGAATCTCCTAACAGAGCATGCTTCATGAAATACAAATGCAGGGTCCATAGAAGATCGTCTGTCTCACTAACTAGATTTTGGTTGGTCTGGGCCCATCTAGGTGACCCACATGCATGTGGGAAATACACTGGCAGTAGGAATGGCTCAGTTATCACTACCAGTGTCAGAAGAATCACAGTTGTCCACATACTTTGAGGGAACATAGGCACTGGGTTTCTTTTATGTTTGTTTTTCAATTTTTTATGATAAAATTAAAGATTTACATAGAAAATCCAGATAAACACGTTAAAATTAACAATTTTCATGAAAATTTAAAGAGTAAAGTAGTAGATATGTAAAACATTGCTAAATTAATTGAAGTATGAATCGAAACATTTTATGATAGAATTGAAGATTTGCGTGGAAAATATTTCTGATAAAATTGTAGAAAAATGTAGAAAAACATGTTAGAATTGAGGATTATCATGGAAAATTTTATATAGATATAATAATGGGAAGCATTATAAATAATGTATTTATAATGTACATTATAAATAAAAGTATTCCTAAGTTGTGTAGAGAGCCTTATTGAGGTGCCGTGCCACCTGGCAGGAACTTGACATCTACCAATGTGAAGTTCTTCTCCCAGCCTTTGAGCAGGAACTCCTGTGTCAGCCATAATCCCCTCCACCCAGGGTAGAGTGCTCAAAGGTGAAGCCTATTGTTCTTCAAGGAGAACAATCTCCTGAGAAACACTAGCCACTTTGAGTTTGTTCCTCCTGTGGGCCTGTAAGCCTGTGTGTCCTTACTCCTCTGAGCTCAAAAGTGAAAGCACTGCTGGGAGATCTCTCTCTCTCTCTCTCTCTCTCTCTCTCTCTCTCTCTCTCTCTCTCCTGGCGGGCTCTGCACAGAAGGCTGTGGAGTTTCCTGACTCCCTGGTGCAAATGGCAGTGGGAAGACTTCTGTCCCAGCTGTTCCACTGATCTTATGCCCTGTGTGTTCCTAGCTGGTCCTCTCCAGAGAGAATGTGGAGATCTCACCTCTGGGCTCAGAAGTGAAAGTGTTGCTGGGAGATTACTCTCTCCTGGCAGGCTATGCACAGAAGGCTGGTTCCCTGGTGCAAATGGTGGAGGGAAGACTTCTGTCCCAGCTGCTCCACTGTTCTTATGCTCTGTGTGCTCCTAGCTGGTCCCCTCCAGAGAACAGGCACTGGGATTCTAAAGGGTGCTGTGAAGCAGGACAGTGTTGTTAGTCGCTGTCTTCAGGTACTTCAGGCACTGTTGCTTCCTTTATAAAACTGCTCAACTTGTCTGTACCTCTGAGGGCTTCAGTAAATATTTCATGGGACCATCAATTAGTGGGAACTGCTGAGACTTCCTGTTTAGCCCATTACCCACTGTGCTTAACAACTCTTGGTTCACTGTTGATCCTAACTGGGGAGATGAGATGGCAGATACTGTTTTTTTCACTCTTTATGGCCCCATACTGAGTCTTTGTGTTCTGTTGTGTCTCCACCCCAGCTTCACTGTACCATGGCGCCCTCTTCCTTAAATGATCCACAGTGAGCTAGAAGTTGGGATTTTGTTGTTGTTGTTGCTGTTAGAGTTTTGTTTCTTAATTATTTTTATCTCTAAATTTAGCTCACAAAGTATTAGGCATTTTCAAGCAAAGTCTCTTTTAGTAGATTCTCCCCCCTGGTCTGTATTCTAGTCTCTGGATCCGTGATCTCCCCTGGTAACCTCCCCTCCAGGCCCTTTTCCTCTTTCATAGCTTTCATTCCTCTCTCCTTCCCACTACCCCATTTCAGCAGTCACTTTTACACTCTCCATCAAATATCTTGTATAAATTCCAAGCTATGATTACAGTCTCTTAAATTATCTAGTTCCACAGTTCAAATTAAGCTTCCTGCCTCTTGACATTAACTACCTAATACTAAATGTATTATTTTGGAGTTTTGAAGAAATGATACATTTTGTGTGGTTTTATCTGGTGATGACATAAAAACTTGCTAATATTACAAGAGAAATGTTGGTGGTCGTGTCCTTCCATCAGTCAGGGGAAGAGCACTAGGCAGTCATTTGTTCATCCTAGCTTGATGCCTGGCTTGGTGACCAAAGCTGTTTTATGCTTAGGACACATAAAAATCAAATCAGATCTAGGCAAAACAGTGTGGAAGGAGGGAGACAGATATAAAGACCTTCCTTCTGCAATGCCATATCAGGGAAAATACCCACAAACCTGCACTCCACCCCACAGAACAGGTGGGCCATAGAAACACAGAGCCCTGCTTACCACCATGCAGAACAGTAAGGGAGGAGGAAGACAGAGACTTATATAGCACAGGCAGGCTGTAGGCACCCACTTGTCACCATACCATCCACAACAGACTGAGGATGTCATCCAGGGGCCTGCTAGTGGGACCAGCCTGCAGTGGGAGCCACTACAATGTTCAAGTCTGCACAGATGGGAGAGAAAGAGAAGTGGAGCAGCTTGAGCATCATGAAGAGAGATGGAACTGTAGACTCAAGGATGGAATGTAGTAGGTTATTGTGAGTGACTGTCTTAGTTAGGGTTTCTCTGCTGTGAACAGACACCATGACCAATGCAAGTTTTATAAAAGACAACATTTAATTGGGGCTGGCTTACAGGCTCAGAGGTTCAGTCCATTGTCATCAAGGCAGAAACATGGCAGCATCCAGGCAAATATGGTGCAGGAGGAGCTGAGAGTTCTACAACTTCATCTGAAGGCAGCTAGTGGAAGACTGACTCCCAGGCAGCCAGTGTTAGGATCTTAAGCCCACGCCCACAGTAACACACCTACTCCAACAAGGCCACACCTCCTGATAGGGTCACTTCCTGGGCCAATCATATACAAACCATCACAGTGACCAACCTGGGGCCATGATGAGGTGCCAGCCTGAACTGATGCTGAGGGCTATGTGGCCATGCAGCCACGGGGGTTGAAGTCCCTGGTTCATATTACCTCTAGAGAGCATGGGACATCCCTGGTCAGGGCCACTACTAGGGGCCACATGAATGTCCTGGGGCTGTACAGAACTGGTCCTGCCCCTCACTGTCTGCAGTGCACTAGAGAGCTGGCCAAACCTCCCACCTGCAGCAGCATTCTGGAGGGTAGGCCCTAGCAGCACAGCAGAGCTGACCCTGGTGGGAGGGGCAAAGGTGAACCAGCCCAGTTGCTGCACTCAGGAGAGTGGACCCCTGCACCTCGTCTGGGTAACACAGTGGAACTGGCCCCAATGGGGAAGGCAGAGGTGAGGTAGCACTGAGGGTGTGTGTGTTCGAGTGGGAATGGGAAAGCTGACCCAGTTCCTCACAGGCTGCAACACTTTGGAAATTGGGCCTCTTGCTTTGACAGGGCAGCACAGTGGAGCTGACTCTGGAGGCATGGGTGAGGGTGAGCCAGCCCCTAGGGTATGAGAGTTGACCCTGCCTCCTGCTGCTGGTGGTATTGGATGACCTAGCTGGAGCAGTGCTGGAGAACTCCCTGTAGATAAGCGAGAGCCAGTGCTCAGACTCAGCTACCACCCAGGCCTCTGATTTGGCCCGCCCCAAATCTTTAGCATCTGCAAACAGTTGGGATTTGTGAAAGGGCCATTCTTGCTGAGCCAAATGTGCAGGATCTTCATGACACAGGGCAAAAACAAGAAGACCAGAAGGAGTCCTGAAAGGATCCAATATTGACGGGGTCACAGAAGCCAGAGACCTCAACCAGACCAATGACCCATTGCAATAAATATTTGCAAGTGAAGATATGTGAACAGAGGGATAGAGATATACTATGGGACACATTGTACCACAATACAACTTCCATGATGAGATATTGCTCTATGCTTTGTGTGTGTGTGTGTGTGTGTGTGTGTGTGTGTGTGTGTTTTGTGGGGGAGAATACAAGACAGGTGGTTATGAGGGGATGGGGAGATGATCAGGGTGCATGATATGAAACTCACAATGAATCAATAAAAAGCTTTTAAAAACATGTTATTCTTCCATTTCCATTATTATTGTCTTGACTCTTTTATTTGTGAGTTAATTAATGATGAGTACCTAGATTTAACTTTGTCTACTTCTGCCTAGAAGTTCCAATAAACGCCAATGACCTTTAAAGAGGCCACTGTGAGAATGTGGGAGGCAGTCCTCTGGCTTGGTGAATAAGCAACCGCTCAAATGTTTATGTAGCCCACACACCACCAGCATTCGCAGAAGATGGAAATTTTATCAATTCTGCCTCATACATGATAATATTCTGTGATGGAGAACAGAAGAAAATTTGGCCCTGACGTGGAAGAAATTCTCGGAACAATCTTGTAAAAGGCCAGTCTGTCAAATATCAGCATAAAGGAGAGGACGCATGCAAGGAGAGAACTAAGCAGCCAAATAATCCAAAACCTGAGTTTTATAATAGGAAATCAGACCATTTTCCATTTATCTATTGTTCTAGTTAGAGTTACTATTGTCAGTATGTGGCTCACAGTTCCACAAAATGGTCTATCACTGCAGGAAGTCAGGAACACAAGCAGAGTCCAAACCTGGGGCAGGAGCTGATGCAGAGGCCATGGCAGAGTGCTGCCTACTGGCTTGCTCCTCATGGCTTGCTCAAGCCTGCTTTTCTTATAGAACCCAAGGTCTCCCCCATCATTGATCACTAATTAATAAAATGGCCTACAGGCTTGCCTGCAGCTCAATCTTATGAAGGCATTTTCTTCCTCTATTTGAGGCCCCTCCTCTCTGATGATTTTAGCTTGTCTCAAGTGGACAGAAAACTATCCAGCATATGCATGAGCAAGGAGGTGTTAGTCTGCTCAAGGAAGGACACCTCATCTGCTACAGCAGCTGCAGTCAGAGTCACTCCCTGGTTGAGTTATTGATAGTCAACTGTCATTCTCCACAATCTCCACAGTCTTCTGTGCCGTCTAGATAGGAGAGTTATGGGAATGTGTGGTGGGAATCACCACCTCTGGAAGTCTTTGATAGGGGTGCTAATTTCTGTAACTCGTAAAAGGATGCAACACTGGTTTTGATTCACTGTTTTCCTTGGCACAGGCAACCCTAAGGGCTTCCATTTAGCCTTTCCAACCACAATAGCTCTCATTCCCCAGTCAGGAAACCAACGGGAGAATTCTGCCAACATTTAAGTATATCTATCCCAATGATACGTTACGGGATTGGGCAAAAACCACAGGATGAATTTAAAGACACACTGGCCCTACTGTGTGTAGGACATGGACCAAGCCTCCATTAATCACCTGACCTCCAAAAGCTCCTATTTAACTGGAGGGCCACTGTGTTTCTTGGGATCTCCTGGGAAAAGTGTCATTTCAAGAACAGTATCCAATAGACTTTGGAAAGTCTGACTGTTTTCATTTCCCTGGCATACAGTAGTTACTCTTGTAAAAGGCTGTATTTCCCTCTGGGGAAGGACTGGAGAAAGGCTAAAGGTAAAACTTTTAAGTATTTTATCAAGATCCTTCTTTAGGGGAATCTGGCCACCCTTTCACTCAAGGGCTTCTGGGTCTGCAAACCAAGGTTCAAGGATATAAATTAATTCACAAGCCAAGGCTACAACATGAGACCCCATCTAAAATAAATAAACAAACAAAATAACAAAATTTGCCGAACTGAAAAAAACAGTAACTATTTTAGAAGTCTCTTCTGAGGCTCAATGCCTCATTTCATAATAAGAGCCCTCAGAAATGTTACTTCTGAAATTATGCCAGACCTAGAAAGGCAATTAATCTCTATTATATAATCAATGGCATCTCATATTAAGGATGAGCATGGACTATTACATCCATTCTTGTTTAATATTAAGAAACTGAGGTTCAAAGCTGGGTGGTGGTGGCGCACGCCTGTAATCCCAGCACTTGGGAGGCAGAGGCAGGCGGATTTCTGAGTTCAAGGCCAGCCTGGTCTACAGAGTGAGTTCCAGGACAGCCGGAGCTACACAGAGAAACCCTGTCTCAAAAAACCAAAAACAAACAAAAAAACAAACAAACAAACAAACAAAAAAAAACAAACTGAGGTTCAGAGAGATGTTAGATTGAATTTCTGTCTAGCCCATAGCAAGGTGAGATTCTAATCCTGTTGGCCCACTCCTCAGGACAGCAGCTAAAGTATATGTAGCTGAATGCTTTGAAGTATCTTAACTTATATTTTCCTTTTCCCATGTAGAAAAACATCCTGACTTTTTTACTGAATAAAAGGAAAAACCATGACTGATCCTGGGACCAGAGTGAAGAAATCCTTCATTATCGGCCTCTCCATAAGTGCTCTTGCCTTGCTCATTTATTATTCACTGGTTTCAAAAATTAAGTTTTTGAGATCTTGTTCTTCCAGAGAACCCAGTTTTGAGGCCAAGCACCCCTGTGGCAAGTCACAGTTGTCTATAACTCTAGTTCCAGGGAATCTTATACCCTCTTCTGGCATCTGATGGTATTTCATGAATGCCGGTAAAACACCAAAACACATAATTGTTTTAAAAGAGGAAAAGTTAAAAATAGATCAATTACTTTCATATGCAGTTTGGTTAATGCTCATAGGACTGAATTAGTGATTGCTAAACTGAATTCTGATTATGCAATGGTATCCTCATTTCAGTCTCCCAGCATGAATTAAGGATATGCTCTTGATGATCCCAACTTTGATCATTGTGGGATACAAAAAGGTTATTCTTAAAAATTACCCAATTGCAGGTATTCCCTTATGATAATAGAAATCAGAGGACTGTGAGAACCCTGCTATTAAGATCACAGTCCCCAATGTCTGGATGGCTTACTGAGCTTGGGACAAAATGGAAGACTCGCTTTCTCAACAGGGCTTCATTTTCTCTGCCTGACTGTCTAGGGAGTGTCCCTGAACACAAGTGGCTGGCCTTGTCTGCAAAATGACCTTGTACATAGCTCTCTTTGAGGGCTGCTCAAGTCAGCACACAAGTCCCACTCTGGCTTCCTGCCCACATGATAATTATATGCTGTGACCAATCAGCCCTTAGGACATATGGCATTACGAGAGGGGTCATTGCAGACCTCTGCATTTGAGAGTCAATAATGTTGAAGTAGTCAAGTTTTGCTTGAAAATAAAGGAAACTGTGAGAATTTCCACCCAACTGCATGAAACAGAGCACTATCCATTCCACTGCATCAAAAAGGCTGGCATTCTCCGGGAGTTAAAAATTCACAATCTCAGGTTTTTCTGGGGATTCAAATACACACCAGTCTACATGGCCTATAGTTCACCAAGTACTTTAGATGACTGGAGGACACAGCCAAATTTGAAAAGCCCAAAATAAGAATAAACTTAAGAACATCATGTTCTAAGCAGCAGCTGTCTATCTTTGCGGTGCACAATAGAGTTGTCTTTATGAATTCCTTTATTAAAAACACTCAAATTTATGAGGAAATAGAATTCAGCAAACTTTATTGTTTGATTTCCTAGGGAACAAATCATTCTATTTTTAAAGGAGTAGGAAAGTTCCTAATCAGATTTCCACTGTTCCCAAAGGTTTTGCTATTGTTTTTACCACCCAAGGCTGTGCAGAAATGCATTTCAGGCTGGGCTATGCAGAAACTTAGAGGATACTATAGTTGTCATAAAGGGAGGGGTGGCTACTTCTTGATCTGATAGTAGGTCTTAGGGGTGACTCATCTGGAACTGGTTCTGCAAAAATACAAGAGTTAAAATGGCATAAATGCTGTATCAAGGTTCTAGGGAAAATCCTGGGAAGGTAGGCAGTGTGTAACAGAGTCAAATTCCCCATTGGGTCTTTGGACACCCTGCACTGATATCCTTGGCTCTCTGGTAGTTTCATAAGCACATGTGCCATACCATGTTATTATGATGACAGCGTGGCCACTGGGTCCCAGCCCTTTAAGCATCCACATGATTATCTCCATGAATACTCACTGGTTGTGAATCAAGAGCTGTAATCCTAGAACCTGACACCCTGTCTTTGCCTTCATTTCTATTCAGTGTCATAATGACACTGGCTGATTTACTGTTGTTGCAACTTCTGGCATGTTGAATTCATGGTTAAAATGCTTGAGGACATCACTCTCCTGACTAATGCTGTTCTAAGAACTAGACAAAAACAAAAACAAAAACAAAAACAAAAAAACACAAGTAGACACTGGGTACAGTATATTCTTATGCCAGGGGCTAGCTCCAGATTTCACAAACATCTAGAAAACACATGGTTAATATAAGACCTCATTTTCTCTCTCAGTCTGTCTCATCCTGTTTCCTGCTTTCTGTAATGTCTACTGTCTCCATTTTTAGCCATTTTTTCATTCAGCCTTTTGATCTGCACAAAGAGCCTGCTTTTTCTATCAAAGAGGTATTATATAATTTGCACGCTGTCATTATGACCATGAATTTCCTTCAATTAATTCACTGAGTTGTTTTTGTAGAGGGAAGTGTTACAAAGGCTTATGGGAAAACAAGTTATATAATAGGGCTATTCATAGAAATACAAGATAACTTAATTTTAATTCACATTAAAATTAACATATATTGACCCTCAATTCTTTTTTAAAACTTTTTTTAAAGCACATTTTTGTTCAAGTACTGAAAGAAGTCCATTGACATCAGATTCAAGTGCCATGAGAATTGGGGAAAAATCTGTGATCCCAAATCACAAAATTATAATCCAAAAGTAGACAAGATCCTCTGTACAGGAGAATTTAAGAAGTGAACATTGATGGGGTACTGGGCGAGATTAGCAGGCAAATCGCCTGCTCTCCTCCTCTTGTGCTTGTTCCTTACCACAAGCCTCACCTGGCTGGCTCAACTGCTTCACTATTAGTGACTTCTCAGCCCCTTCATCCTGTTTCCCTCCTTATCTTCTCCCCATTCAAGAAAAAAGACTGAGCAATGAATCCACCTGAAATGGAAGATTCTCCCCACTACAGGCAGGACAAAGCTGAAAGGAAGATATTCAACATGCTTGTGATATGTCCTAGGATAGAGAACTCTGGGAGCTATGCACAGATGATGATATTAATGCCTAAAGAGACCAACTCCATCAGACACAAAGCACACAAGGTGCTCTAGAACCAAAAAAGATTGATACTGAAAGAAGCAACAATGGGACAATTATATTAGAATAAGGCATATTAAATACAGGTATACATTTGATTCAGGCTTTTGTAATATGTGCTAATATTTTTAAGTTTATGGATTCCAATTAGTATTTAGAAATGCTGAAACAATTCATAAATGTTGATATGATTTGTAATAAGTAACATGCTCATCCCACACATCTGAAAGCATCCTCATGTGATGATTGTCTTTCATACCTGTACACTCTTCAATGTAAGTCAGTGAAAGGAATGACTAACCCACTGTAGCCTTTTCCTCTGGCTCTGGGCAGTGAAACTAAGAGCCCATAACCAACTTTCTGCTAAGTTAAATTTCAAAACTTGAATCACCCACACAGCTTCCTTTCTGTGGTCAACTTTCTCTCTAACTTAAATAATTTTAACAGCTTCTTGGTTGCCTCTGTCCTCCTGTTTTTTTTTTTTTCCTTTTGATTATCTACACACAAGCTGGTATGAAGATGTATACAGGAACTGCATGGTGAGAATCCCCACACACAGGGATAGATGTTTGGTGATCAGCTCATTGACCAATCAGATGCTGATGTTTTCCCTTCCCAACACATACCATAGCCTTCATTTATTCATTTTTGAGTAGGATGATTGACTTCAACACCTTCCTTCTCTAAAGCAGTAGCCATGGGTGACAGGCTTAAGACAACTGTCATCACACACCATTCCTCTGGTTCCTAGAATGAGACCCACTTGAGAAAGTTACAGTAGCAGGGAAAATAATATTATCTTAGGGGGAAGTAGCATTCTGCTCTTAGTTTTTCTGTCTGTTCTTGGGTGTGAGTGAGGTACACCGAACTGCTGGAAGTCCCTCACACCCAAAATTGAAACCATAGTGAAGGTCCTGTTCCCCAATTTGTTCTTAATTTGTCAGTAAAGAAAGGCGGGGCCAATTGTTGAGTGGAAGGTACAGGCGGGACTTCTGGCTTCCAGGAGGAAAAGGCAGACACAAGGAAGAAGACAGGAGTTTCTGCCATGCTTTGGAGGGAGAAATACACAACAACCATGAGAGGTCTTGCGGGGAGCTGGGGTATGGGGCCAGGGATGTTTGACAAGGGCTATGTGGGATTATCCACTGAAGTTTAGGGCAGGTGGAGAGATAGAGATAACAAATTGATAAGGGTACGCTTTTCTAGGCAGACGATATCAGCGCCCAGCAATTGTGCCAATAAAGCAAGTGGAAAAGGAAGAAAGTGTGAGCCTTTTCTCCATGGATTGAAGGGAAGCTGGGAGGGGGCTGGTAGCCAGGTCACCTCCTGGAGCAAAAAGTCATAGCATAAAACTACACGCAACACTAGAGTACCTTGAAGGCAGCGTAAAACTAAAAAGTAGAAAGTAGAGTGGGAGAAGATAAGTTCCCCTTGGCTAATATTTGAGCTATGAAATACAACATTATTTGAATCTCAAGCTGTTACTAGACTATTCAACTATGAAAAACAACAAATTCCATTCGTGACGTAAGTCAACTTGAGTTGTTCTTTCAATTTCTTTCAACTTCTTCCCTTTCATCTTCTGCAACCTTGGATGAGGCTGGCCTTCTTTCTTATCAAAGGGCTCCTCCCTATGCACCACTTCTTTTGCTTAAGATTTTCCTTACCCTGTGCCAGTTGTTCACTTATCTTCTTTCTCTAAGGCTTCAAATTCACAGTTGGATGCCTAATCTGTATAAATGGATGGGGGCCATTTGAATACTTTATTTTGGTGTTTGGCGTGATGCTAATTCTTGTCTGTTGAGGTCATTTGATAAGAAAAGGGTCTTTCTTCAGTTCCCATTTGCCAGACTCCTTAAGAGCACATTTTTTTTTGTTTGTTTTTATGTGACTTCAACATCTTTATTTAGATGATTTTTTCTCTTTTTGTTTTTAGATATTTGTTTTACTTACATTTCAAATGGTATCCCCTTTCCTCATTACCACTCTGAAAACCACCTATCCCCCACCCCCTATCGAATCCCCTCTCCCCTGCTTTTGAACCTCCCTCCCACTTTCCTGACCTGGCATTCCCCTACACTAAGGCATCGAGCCTTTACAGGACTAATGGCCTCTCCTCTCATTCATGTCTGAAAAGGCCATCCTCTGCTACATATGAAGCTCCTTCCTTCTTCTTGGACATCATTTGATATGTGGACTGTATCTTGGGTATTCCAAGTTTCTAGGCTAATATCCACTTATCAGTGAGTGCATACCATGTGTGTTCTTTTGAGATTGGTTATGTCACTTAGGATGATGTTCTCCAGCTCCATGAAGCTGAAGCCTTGGGTCAGTCCAGGTGCCCTCTTTGGATGGTGGTTTAGTTCCTGGTAGCTCTGGGGGTACTGGTTGGTACATACTATTGTTTCTCCTGTGGGGATGCAAACTCCTATCCCAGGAGTGGCGGGGCAGCTAGGACAGGGATAATTTTTGTTTTATCTGTTGCTTGCCAGTACAGTTTTCATTGGAGCCAGAGGGAAAACCACACAGTGTTTGCTAGGATTTGTTTATTATATATTTCTACACTTAAGAAAATATTTATTGGGCCTTACTACCCAGCAAGTCTATATAAATCAATGAGAAACTAGTTTACTGAGAGACCTGTCTTTAAAAAATAACAAAGGCCACCATCTTTTGTTTGTTTGTTTGTTGTGTTTTTTGGATTTTTTTTTCCGAGACAGGATTCCTCTGTATAGCCCTGGCTGTCCTGGAATTCACTCTGTAGACCAGGCTGGCCTCGAACTCAGATCTCTGCCTGCCTCTGCCTCCCAAATTCTTAGACAAATGGATGGAGCTGGAGAACATCATCCTAAGTGACATAACCAGTCTCAAAAGAACACACATGCTATGCACTCACTGATAAGTGGATATTAGCCTAGAAACTTGGAATACCCAAGATACAGTCCACATATCAAATGATGTCCAAGAAGAAGGAAGGAGTGGCCCCTGGTTCTGGAAAGGCTCAGTGCAGCAGTGTAGGGGAATACCAGAACAGGGAATTGGGAAGATGGATGGCGAAACAGGGGGAGGGAAGAGGGATTATGGGACTTTTGGGGAGCAGGGAGCCAGGAAAGGGAAAAATCATTTGAAATATAAATAAAGAATATATCGAATAAAAAAATGATATGAGCTACAGTGCCCGGAGCTGATCCTACACCACAGCATCAATACCCAAATATTGCAGGGAGAGAGCTGGTCTCCCAGGAGTGCTGGCACACAGGTAACACTAGCACAGGTAACATGAGCACTTCTGCTCAAATTCCTGGCCCAAGAGGGACCTGCCCAGAGTCATCAGGACACAGGAACAAAGGAACAGCCTGGGACAGGATCCTTCAGGTTTCTGTCTGCATCCTGGAGCAAACCCTGTGCCACAGTTTTCCATATCCAAATTCATCCTGGAGAGAACTGGTCTTCCGGGAGTACTGACACACAGGCTTACAGGAGAGACAAGTCAAAGTCAGAGACAGCAAGCCCAGTTAACACCAGAGATATCCAGATGGTGAGAGGCAAGGGCAAGAACATAAGCAACAGAAACCAAGTCTACTTGGCATCTGAACCAGGAAAACACAGGTAAAAAAGGTAGAAGCCCTTAAAGAGTAAACACACACACACACACACACACACACACACACACAAAATCCCTTTAAGAATTATAGGAAAATACAAACAGGTGAAGGAATTCAACAAAACCATACAGGATCTAAAAATGGAAATAAACACAATAAAGAAATCACAAAGGGAGACTATCCTGGAGATAGAAAACCTACAAAAGAGATCAGGAGTCATAGACACAAGCATCATGGACAGAATAAAAGAGATAGAAGAGAGAATCTCAGATGCAGAAGATACCAAGAAAACACTGACACCACAGTCAAAGAAAATGCAAAATGCAAAAAGCTCCTAACCCAAAACATGCAGGAAATCTAGGACAGAACGAGAAGACCAAACCTAAGGATTATAGGTATAGAAGAGAGCAAAGATTTCCAGCATAAGGGGCCAGTAAATATCTTCAACAAAATTATAGAAGAAAACTTCCTCAACCTAAAGAAAGAGATGCCCATAAACATACAAGAAGCCTACAGAACTCCAAGTAGATTGGACCAGAAAAAAAATTCCTCTTGTCATATAATAGTCAAAACACCAAATGCACTAAACAAAGAAAGAATATTAAAAGTAGTAAGGGAAAAATGTCAAGTAATATATAAAGGCAGACCTATCAGAATTACACCAGACTTCTCAACAGAGACTATGAAAGCTAGAAGATCCTGGGCAGATGTCTAACAGACCCTAAGAGAACAAAAATGCCAGCCCAGGCTACTATACCCAGCAAAACTCTCAATTACCATAGATGGAGAAACAAGATATTCCATGATAAAACCAAATTTACACAATATCTCTCCACAAATCTAGCCCTAAGAGGGATAATAGATGGAAAATTCCATAATGGGAGAAAACTGCATCCTAGAAAAAGCAAGAAAGTAATTTTCTTTCAACAAAGCCAAAAGAAGATAGCCACACAAACATAATTCCATCTCTAACAACAAAAATAACAGGAAGAAAAATCACTATTCCTTAATATCTCTGAATATCAATGGACTCAATTCCCCAATAAAAAGACATAGACTAACAGACTGGATATGTAAACAGGACCCATCATTTTGCTGCATACAGAAAATGCACCTCAGTGTCAAAGACAGACACTGCCTCAGAGTAAAAGGCTGGAAAATATTTTTCCAAGGAAATCGTCCCAAGAAACAAGCTGAAGTAGCTATTCTAATATAGACTAAAACTACTTTCAGTTATTAATAACCTAAAGTTATTTTAAAAGATAAGGAAGGACACTTCGTACTCATCAAAGGAAAAATCTACCAAGAACTCTCAATTCTGAACATCTATGCTCCAAATGCAAGGGCACCCTCACTCATAAAAGAAACTTTACTAAAGCTCAAACCACATACTGCACCACACACAATAATAGTGAGAGATTTCAACACCCCATTCACATCAATGGACATATCATTGATACAGAAACTAAAGGGAGACACAGTGAAACTAACAGAAGTTATGGACCAAATGGTTTTAACAGATATCTATAGAACATTTCATTCTAAAATAAAAGAATATACCTTCTTCTCAGCACCTCATGGTACCTTCTCCAAAATTGACCATATAACCAGTAACAAAACCACCATTAACTGATACAAATAGATTGAAATAATTCCATGCATCCTATCAGATCACCATGGCCTAAGGCTGTTCTTCAATAACAACAAAAACAACAGATACACATGGAAGCTGAACAATGCCCTACTCAATGATAACTTGGTCAAGGAGGAAATAAAGAAAGAAACAAAAGACTCTAGAATTTGATGGAAATGAAACTTCAACATACCCAGACTTATGGGACACAATGAAAGTAGTGGTAAGAGGAAAACTCATTTCTCTGAGTGCCTCCAAAAGAAACTGGGGAGAGCATACACTAGCAGCTTGACAGCAAATCTGAAAGCTCTAGAACAAAAAGAAGCAAATACACCCAAGAGGAGTAGACAGCAGGAAATAATCAAACTCCGGGCTGAAGTCAACCAAGTGGAAACAAAAAGAACTATACAAAGACTTAACAAAACCAGGAGCGGGTTCTTTGAAAAAAATCAACAAGATAGATAAACCCTTAACCAGACTAACCCAAGGGCACAGAGACAGTATCCAAATTAACAAAATTAGAAATAACTAGGGTGATATAACAGAAACTGAGGAAATTCAAAAAATTAATCAAGTAGAAACAAAGAGAACTATACAAAGAATCAACAAAACCAGGAGCTGGTTCTTTGAGAAAATCTTTCTTTGTTTCTTTCTTTCTTTCTTTCTTTCCTTCTTTCTTTCTTTCTTTGTTTCTTTGTTTCTTTCTTTGTTTCTTTCTTTGTTTCTTTCTTTCTTCCTTCCTCCCTCCCTCCCTTCCTTCCTTCCTTCCTTTCCTTCTTCTTCTTTCTTTCTTTCTTTCTTTCTTTCTCTTTCTTTCTTTCTCTTTTTCCTTCCTTCTTTCTTTCTTTTCTTCCTCCCTTCTTTTTTTCCTTCTCTTTTTCTCTTTTTCATTTGTTCTTTTGTTCTTTCTTTCTTTCTTTCTTTCATTTATTCTTTCTTTGTTTTTAATCTAACAGGAGTTAAACTGAAAAAGGAAACTTCAGTTGAGAAAATGTCTCATCATATTGTCTAGTAGGTAAAAGATAACAGTATTTTCTTGACTGATGATTTACTATTGCAAGTGCCATCCCTGAAGAGATGGAATAAGAAACCAGTCTGTAAAAGATAGTGATTCTATTCCTTCATGACCTTTTCTTCAGTGCCTGCTTCAAAGTTCATGTTTGACTACCATTCATTTTGTACTGTAAGATATAAGATGAAATAAACTGTTTCCTCTCCAAAATAAAAAAGAAGGAAAAAAAGAAAATATTTATTTATTTATTTATTTACTCAGTGTTTGCAGCGTGAGTTTATGGGACCATGTGTATCCAGGAGTCCCTGGTGGTCAAACTCCAGTCCTGAGACTGGAGTTACTGGATCATGAATTATTAGCTGCCATGTGAGTTCTGGGATCTAAAACTAGGTCCTCCGCAAAAGCAGTAAATACTCTTAATAACTAGACATATTTCCAATCCCCCAATTCCTTTCCAGTAAGATACTAGTCCCTGTATCCTTCCCTCAGCTCCACCTTCTCTTTAGCCCCAGATGAACTTGGGCCATGTTACCTTGAGTTACCATGGAAGTGCTATAGGATCCCAAGGAAGGATTCCTCTGTATTTCAGCAGTGTCCTAACTTTCTTTGGATAATTACCTAGCAACATAGCTCATTATTCTCTGGAGTGTTGTTCCAAATTCCTCAGAGACATAAGACCAATCTGGCTAAGGATACCAGCAAGTACTTGTGACCTGCAGCTGACTCTTCCAATGATCAAACTTTTCCTACAAGGCTGTCATTTAATAGGCTTGCTAGTCTGACTCTAAGACATCCTTTAGAGTTCTTGTGTTCACAATTTATCAGGCTTAGCTTCATACTTATTTTTATATCGCACAGCTTCTATTTAAGTAACTGTATGATTTCTTCCCACATTTCCATGACTTCTCATACTCCTGACCTCTGCATAAATATTTTTTCCTCTATTCAATTTCTCCTAACCTTTGGAATGAACTCTCTATATTAGCTGGTTCTCACTGTATGCTTTTTCTTTAGAGCATTCCTGACAATTCATGCAACAACTGTATGTTTTTTTTCACTTAATGTTTTCTTCATTGCACTGAAATGTTGATGAAGAAAAGATAACTACTTTGTTTTTCTAACAACATAATATCTATTAAAGTACCTACTATAGCGAAAATGATTTCAGAGGTTTTGGGGGTATTTTGAGCAATATTTCCCTACCTTACTGAGATTAGCAGAAAAATAAAATTGTCATTTAGAAGTTTAGCTCAGTAATAATATGGACAAGACTCTGGGCTCTGGGCTCAATCCAGAGCATCAAAAAATTAATGAATAATATGGTTGCTTACATTTAAGGTACAAAACATGATGGCTTGACATACTTATATATTGTGAAGTGATTACTATCAAGTTAGCTCAACCCCGTCCCCATTTCTTCTTTTCTTTTTTCCCCATTTCTTTTTTTCTCTGTGTAGCCTTGGTCCCTGGATGTCCTATAACTCACTCTGTAGACCAGGCTGGCCTCTCATCAACACATCTCTCACTTCACATAATTATTTTGTTTGTGTGCTTGGTGATCTGTTCCTTCAGAGAATTTGAGATGTGCAGTATAGTATTATGGACTATATCAACAGTTACTAAGTTAAACAAGTGCTCTCCCTCTCAGCTAGGAGGTAAATCTCTTATGAGGAATACCACTAATTGGTCTTTATAGCTCAGATATTGAGAGATGTGCTTTTATTATTTTTATTTTTAGTTAATTGAGAAGGTGATGGGATTTTTATATCTGTTAAGGATACAAATGTTTCTTTCCTAATCAATAGCTTCTATCTTTCCCAATGTTAATTTGTTTCTCAAGGATGATTGCTTCTTTCTGCAAAGCTCCAGAGTGAGCTTCATATGTTCTAGAGACTGTGTCAATCAGGATATGTGCAATGAACAGTTGCTGGCTATGCCACATAAAAATAAGATCCCATCTCTGATCACAAGACTTTTTGTTCTAAGGATTACCCACAGCCCATCTTTCTGTCCATATACATAAATGAAATTGGTTTTGTAATTATTCTAGGAGTATGGTTGTGACCAGATTCTACTTCATATTTATGGAACATAGCTTTTGTTTGGTCACTTTAGTACTTAGAGTCCAAAATGGGTGACATTGGCATTAATGAAAGTGTGATTTCTCTTTGGATCTTCTCAAATGAGGCTTTCTGTCTGCCGCAGCCAAGGGGGTTGACAGCTATTCCCGTAATGCTACAGCTGTCTAATAGTCACAGGACGGAACAGTAGAGAACTGAAAAAGGTTAGAGGTAAGGGGAACCAGATGGAAGATTAAACCCATGCTGCAGATGTTTATAAAGGAACAAAAAAAGAAAAGAAAAAAGAAACAAAGAAAATAAGAAGAAGGAAAAAAAAACCCTATCCATGAGGCTGCTCCAGAAACTAGAAATTCTAGACTTTTCAGTTCTCTGAACTCAGAAACCCACTTGTTGCTTAATCAATTTATCTTAGACATGCCACTGACCTTGTTGACACTCTGTTCAGATCCAAATCATGAACAGAGAAAAGGCAGACAATGAAATTTCTTGATATGATAGCTTTGATAAAATAACTGGGGAAATGGCTTGATGGGGTTATCTGAAAAGGATGCGGAATGCTGACATAAGCCATGCATTATGGCTCAGATTCATTCCATAGCGCTTGGCTCCAGTGTCCCGGGTGAGGGCTTAGGGGAGCAATGCTGCTTTCTCACGAAGCATAGACAGAGGGTTAAAAACAAGATGTAATGTCATAGACACACTTCCAAAGACCTCTTCTGTGCAGCTAAATCCTAGTTCCTATGTTCCTGTTATATGATTCACAGTTGGTCAAATTATTAACTCATCAATGGATTCATCCATCAATGAAATCAGAGCCTCCATGATTCCATTACTTCCCAAGAGTAGCCAATCAAAAATCATAGATGGGGAACGTTTCAGAGCCAAAGTGTAACAAATATATAGATCTGAAAAACTGAGTAATGCTGAGATAAACCATGATCATTTCACTCGTTTTTTTTCCATAAACTAGGCAATATAGAATAATTATAAAGCGTGAGTGTAACCCAATATAATAAAACACCTTTTCACAGTAATGTAATATAATATTGTTTCACTGTTATGGACATTACCATAGGACTTAGCTTATCCTAAAATCTAGTTGAGAGACCTATTACAAGCTAACATATGCTATTAAATAATATACAAAATGTGTTAGAAATGTACATACTATATACAAGTTAAAAGGCTGATGAAAGACAGTGAATCAGAGAGCAGTGACAGACAGAACAAAGGATAGATATGTAGATAGATAGATAGATAGATAGATAGATAGATAGGAAAAAGAAGGAAAGGAAAGAGAGTAAGAAACAACAGGATTGAGAAGTAATAAAGAAACAAGGGAAGAGAATAATGAAGAATAGGAGTAATAAAAATTATTCATACAGAACATCTCAGCTAAACACAAAAACATATATGTTCTGCTCAGCACCTCATAGAACCTTCTCCAAAGTTTACCATATATGAGATATTGAGAAACAGATATGAGAAAATTGAAATAATGCCTTGGATCTTGACAGAAAACCATGGATTAAAGCTGAACCTCAACAACAACAGCCAAAAGCCTATACACTCATGGAAACTAAATGACTCTCTACTGAATGACCACCGGGTCAAAGAAGAAATAAATAAAGAAATTAAAGACTTCCTAGAATTTAATGAAAATGAATGCATAATATATAAAAACTTATGAAACACCATTAAAGCAGTGCTCAGAGAAAAATTTATAGCACTGAGTGCCTTCATAAAGAAATTGTAGAGATTTCATACTAGTGACTTAACAGCACATCTGAAAGACCTAGAACAAAAAGAAGCAAACACACTCAAGAGGAGTAAACAGCAGGAAATAATCAAACTCAGGGCTGAAATCAATGAATTAGAAACAAAGAGAACAATACAAAGAATCAACAAAACCATGAGCTAGTTCTTGGAGAAAATCAACAAGATAGACCAATCCTTAAATAAACTAACTAAAAGGTTTATGGTTTTCAGTGGGGGTCAGGGTGGAGGTGGGGGTGGGTTGATTGGGGAAGGGGAAAGACCTAGAACAAAAAGAAGCAAACACACTCAAGAGGAGTAAACAGCAGGAAATAATCAAACTCAGGGCTAAAATCAATGAATTAGAAACAAAGAGAACAATACAAAGAATCAACAAAACCATGAGCTAGTTCTTGGAGAAAATCAACAAGATAGACCAATCCTTAAATAAACTAACTAAAAGGTTTATGGTTTTCAGTGGGGGTCAGGGTGGAGGTGGGGTGGGTTGATTGGGGAAGGGGAGTGGCTTATGGGATTTTCCGGGAAGAGGGGGGAACCAGGAAAGGGGATAACATTTGAAATAAAAATAAAGAATATACCTAATTAAAAAAAATAAAAGGGAGAGAGACAGTACCCAAATTAACAAAATAAGGAAGGAAAAAGGAGGCATAATAATCCCTGAGGAAATCCAAAGACTCACTAGGTCTTACTTCAAAAACCCATACTCCACAAAATTGAAAAATCTAAGTGAAATTGATGATTTTCTAGATAGGTACCACTTACCAAAGTTAAATCAAGATTAGGAAAACTATTTAATTAGTCCTATAATCTATAAGGAAATAAAAGCAGTCATTAATAGTCTCCCCTGTGGGGGCCTCAGGCAAGCCAGACAATAGAGAGGAGGTGTATCTGACCACATCTGGTTTCTATCTTAAATTTACTAATCATAAAGACAGCTTTGTCTGGGATGATTACATAAGGCAAGTTCTGATGTGTTCTCTTTAGGCTTAGAAGTAGCAGAGCTACTTGCTGCACTAGTTGGGGATCAGCAAGGCCAGAATGCACTATTGCTTTAAGAGAAGTTAGAACTTCATCAAGTTTGACACTATTGCCGGATGGTGTAATAGCGATGTGAATACTATGGGGACAGTTTACTTTCTGCTTGAATTTGAAGCCTGTTCCACAGGAGGGAATCAATGTCTGGTCCAGTAAACCTGGTCAAAAGCCCATGGTTCAGTAGGCCATAGGTCATAGGAGAGAACCTAGTGGTGTTGTTTTGCTAAAATCTTTTTTTTTTTAATTTTTATTTTCTATATTCTATGTTTACATTCCAAAGGCTTTCCCCTTTCCCAGTTACCCCCACCATATGTCCCATAATTCCTCTCCCCCCATGCTATTCCCCACTCATTCCTCCCCACACAAGATTTCTCTGTTCTGGGTCTACAATAATGGATCTAATCTTTACAGGCCCAGGGTCCTCTCCTTTCTTCTTCTTGGGAGTCATTTGACTTGCTAATTGTGCCTTGAGTATTTAGGGCTTCTGGGCTCATTAATATCCACTTATCAGTGATTGCATTTCGTGTGTATTCTTTTGTGTTTGGGTTAGCTCACTTAGGATGATAGTTTCCAGATCTAACCATTTACCTACAAATTGCATGAGTTCATTATTTTTAATTGCTGAGTAGTACTCCATTGTATAAATATACCACATTTTCTGTATCCATTCCTCTTTTGAGGGATATCTGGGCTCCTTCCAATTTCTGGCTATTATAAACAAGGCTGCTATAAACATAGTGGAGCATGTGTCTTTGTTGTATGCAGAGGAATCCTCTGGGTATATGCCCAGGAGTGGTATGCCAGGGTCCTCTGGGAGTGGCATGCCCAATTTTCTGAGGAACCGCCACACTGATTTCCAGAGCGGTTTTACCATTTTGCAATCCCACCAACAGTGGAGGAGTGTTCCTCTTTCTCCACATCCATGCCAGCACTTGTTGTCTCTCGAGTTTTTAATCTTAGCCATTCTGACTGGAGTGAGGTGGAATCTCAGGGTTGTTTTGATTTGCATTTCCCTGATGACTAATGATGTTGAACATCTCTTAAGGTGTTTCTCGGCCATCTGAATTTCTTCTGGTGAAAATTCTTTGTTTAGCTCTGTGCCCCATTTTTTGATAGGGTTATTTGGTTCTTTGCGGTCTAACTTCTTGAGTTCTTTGTATATATTGGATATTAACCCTCTGTCGGATGTGGGGTTGGTGAAGATCATTTCCCATGTTGTTGGTTGCCGTTTTGTCCTTCTGACAGTGTCCTTTGCCTTACAGAAACTTTGTAATTTTATGAGGTCCCATTTGTCAATTCTTGATCTTAGAGCATAAGCTATTGGTGTTCTGTTCAGGAACTTTACCCCTGTGCCCATGTCCTCCAGGGTCTTCCCAAGTTTCTTTTCTAATAGTTTCAGTGTGTCTGGTTTTATCTGGAGGTCCTTGATCCACTTGGAGTTGATCTTAGTACAAGGAGATAAGAGTGGGTCAATTCACATTCTTCTGCATGTCGACCTCCAGTTGAACCAGCACCATTTGTTGAACAGGCTATCTTTTTTCCACTGGATGGTTGTGGCTCCTTTATCAAAGATCAAGTGACCATAAATCTGTGGGTTCATTTCTGGGTCTTCAATCCTATTCCATTGATCTACCTGCCTGTTGCTGTACCAATACCATGCAGTTTTTAACACAATTGCTTTGTAGTACTGCTTGAGGTCAGGGATATTGATTCCCCCAGAAGTCCTTTTATTGTTGAGAATAGTTTTAGCTATCCTGGGTTTTTTGTTGCTCCAGATAAATTTGAGAATTGCTCTTTCTAGATCTATGAAGAATTGATTTGGGATTTTGATGGGGATTGCATTGAATCTGTAGATTGCTTTTGGCAAGATGGCCATTTTTACTATATTGATCCTGCCAATCCAGGAGCAAGAAATATTTTTCCATCTTCTGAGGTCTTCTTCGATTTCTTTCTTCAGGGACTTGAAGTTCCTGTCATACAGATCTTTCACTTGTTTGGTTAGAGTTACGCCAAGGTACTTTATGTTGTTTGTGGCTATTATGAAGGGTGATATTTCCCTAACTTCTTTCTCAGCCTGCTTGTCCTTTGAGTACAAGAAGGCTACTGATTTGCTTGAGTTAATTTTATAACCAGCCACTTTGCTGAAGTTGTTTATCAGCTGTAGAAGTTCTCTGGTGGAGTTTTTTGGATCGCTTAAGTAGACTATCATATCATCTGCAAATAATGATACTTTGACTTCTTCCTTTCCAATTTGTATCCCTTTGACTTCCTCTATTTTGCCTTTCTAATTGTATTGCCTTATTAATATTTATGCTTATTCCCATAGACTAGTTCCCCTCTCCAGCCTGGTCAGAAAGGTTATTTTTACAGGGGGTAACAATTCCTGCACAGATACATAATTGGTCACAGTACTAAGAATAGAGACTATTGAGTATTCATACATAAAAGGGACATCTGTATCATCCTCAACCCCTTCCTCAAAAGCTCAGGGAACACTACCAAAGATGGGGCAGAAAAAGAAAGTCTGCTCCAGGGCTGCCATGAGACCCTCTCTTCTGAATATAATTGGCAATTGTATTCGTGTACCATCACAAGACCCAAACCAGACTGAGTCCTTCTACAATCAGACATGGGTAGGAAGCAAGAATTACATTATTCTTCATCCATAGTGGAAAATCAATAAGCAATAAATGACTGTACATCCAACTAAGGTCCGTAGGTCAGAAAAAAAACAAACAAAAAGAAAGAAATGAAACAAATGAAAGAAAAAAGGGGGCGGGGCATGTTATAAAGACAAGAATTTCCAGAGGTTGAGGGAACAGGATAAGAGAAGGGAGTTGGGGATGGTGCTATGACCAAAATACATAATATGAATTATGAAATTTTCAAAGAGTAAATAAAATTTATCTTTAAGAAAATGGCCCCATTTTTTTTTTTTAAGAAAACCAGATGGTTATCCAAAGTTGTTTCTACTGGAGCATCTTGAGACACTATGGAGAAGAGCTGGTTGCTGTAATTTAAGAGGACACTGAAGATAAATGTCTGTGATCCTTTTGATAGGAGTAAATGTGTATCGACACTGCACTGTCTCATACAATGGAGGATATTCCTGTCTCACCAGCCCAGGGAGTACCAATGGCCACATCATCCCAGGTGAGATAACATATCTTCCTGTACACCAGCTGTCTTTACGTCCACCACCTGTGCTCCAGTTTCAGCCTTGCAACTTAATGGTCTCCAACAATTATGGACTCTACTGAGGCATATTTATACTCTAGGGCTAAACAGGTAAAAACAATTCATATTGCCCCACATCTTCAAATCACATTAATTCACACATGATATAAGATTAATATTTAAAAAACCAATTTTGCTAGCTGTTTGTCTCTTTGTGCCTGTTTTTAGCTTGGTCAGGCTCTATCTCTCCCTCCAGCCCCACCCCCTGGTCAAAATATCTCCCAGTTATTTCTTGAAAATGTTTTAGAAAGTGTCTCAAATGTTCCTTGAGCTTAATAGCTCATGAGAGCCTGTGAGAAGTGCCCCGCCCATGACCACGTTTACTCTGAGAACAGGGCCACTCTGTGTGGTCTGTGCTCTCCCCCTGCTTTGAAGACCTCAGACTTCAGTATATTAAATCACCCACTGAAACTGTGGTCTCTTGTAATGGCCAAGAAACAAAGAGTTCCAAGTAGAACTCCCAAGCACGTGACTTCATTTAGGTTCATGGCTCTGAACCTGAAGATAGAAGCTTCTAAAAGCATTCCCGAGGCACAGTACTATTCACAGGACATCACAGAACAAGGCAGTCATGCTCCTGGTCCAGGGGCACATACCACAGGATACAAGGGAGCAGCATGACACACCATCCCAGCTTCCCGAGGTGTGACTACTAAACTAAAGGTTCCTAAAAGTAATGCACATAACCTAGTGTGCTTGTGCACAGGGTGTGCCAATGTTCCTGCAAAGACATTGAACATATCCTTTGGCTCCATAGGGTTCCTTGGAAAACCTTTGCCTTGCTTTCATTTTGAGAAAAGAACAGAGTGTGCTATCTGCTTCTCTCTTTTTTCTGTTTTTGTTTGTTTCATTTTTATTTTCTTTTTTCCATGTTTTTTTTATTAATGTTTTTATTGACTTTACAGTATGACCAAATCTTCCCCTCCCTCCTCTCTTCTCTGTCCCTCCTTCTCACCTCCCTTCCCCCCCCATCCCCTTTCGCTATCTCCTCAGAGAAGGGGAGTTCTCCTATGGATACCAACCTGCCTTAGCAGTAGGACTAGGTATATCTTCTGCTACTGATCCTAGAAAAGGCAGTCATGTTAGGGAAAGGGGGTCCAAAGGCAGGCCTCAGAATCAGAGACAGTCCCTGCTCCAGTTGTTAGGGTTTTCATGTGAAGATCAAGTTGCTTATCTGTTACATATGTGTAGGGGGCCCAGGTTCATCACATGTATGCTCTTTGGCTGGTGGTTCAATCCCTGTGGGCTCAAATTAGTTGATTGTGTAGGTTTTCTTGTGATGTTCTTGACCCCTCTAGCTCCTGCAATCCTTACATAAGAGTCTCTGAGCTCTGCTTAATGTTTGGCTGTGGATCTCTACATCTGTTTCCATCAGCTGCTGGGTAAAAGCATCAGAGGAAAGTTATGCTAGGTTTCTGGCTGCAAGTGTAGGAAAATTAGGAATGGTCTCTCTCTCTCTCATGGGAGGGGGTCTCAGTTTGGGTCAGTCATTGGTTGGCTGTTCACTCAAATTCTGCTCCATCTTTATCTCTGCATATCTTATAGGCAGGACCAGTTTGGGGTCAAAGGTTTTGTGGATGGTTGGTATCCGCATCCCTCCATTGGAAGCCTTGCCTGATCATAGAATGTAGCTGTTTCAAGTTTTGTATCCCTATTGGTAGAAGTCTTAGGTGAGGTAACCATCATAGGTTCCTGGGCGATGAGCTTGCACATAGGTTTCTAGTCCATCCCAGAGATGCCACTTTACACCCATCAGAGTGGCTAAGATAAAAACTTCAATGACAGCTCATGCTGGTGAGGATATGGAGCAAGGAGTAACACTCCTCCATTACTGCTGGGAGTGCAAACTTTTTCAACCACTTTGGAAATCAATTTGGTTGTTTATCAGAAAATTGGGAATAGTTCTACCCCAAGACCCAGCTATACTACTCCTGGGCTTATACCTAAAAGATTTCCCACCATCCCATGTGTTCAGCTGTGTTCAGAGCAGCTTTATTCATAATAACCAGAACCTGGAAACAATCTAGATGTCGCTAGAAAAAAGAATGGATAAAGAAAGTGTGGCTCATTTATACAATAGAATACTACTCAGCTATTAAAACAAGGACATCATGAAATTCACAGGCAAATAGATGTAACTAGAAATATCATCCTCAGTAAGATAACTCAGACATGGGAAAACAAGCATGATATGTGACCACTTGTCAGTGGATATTAGCCATAAAGTATGGAAGAGCCGTATTACAATCCACAGACCCAAAGAAGCTAAGTAACAAGGACAGCCCAAGGTGGAGGGGATGCTTGAATCTTGAGGAGGGGAAATAAAGTAGCTATCAGAAGCAGATGGAGAGAGGAGGCACTTCTCAAATTTTAATCACTCGATTTAATTATGGGCACAGTGTTATCGCAGATCTATAAAACATTTCTATTTCATAACTGTACCTTTATGTCCACTGAAGAACTTCTTAAATCCACCTTCCTTTATCCCCTAGTGATTTCCCAATCTGTTCTCTGTTTCTGTACCTTTGACTAATTAAAATGCCTCGTGTAAAATGGAATCATACAGCATATGTAATTTGGTTCCTATTTCACCTAGTAGAATGTGTTTTGGGGTCATTTATAGTATTTTTAAATGCTGAGTAGTATTTCACTGCACATACCTGCGTGCACACATCACTTCTCATCCGTCAGTGGGCATTTAGTTTGTTTCTAAGTTTCAGCTACTGTGAATAGTGCTGCTGAGGATGAACAAGCACAAGTGCATTTTTGAGATCATGGTTCCAGTTTTTTTGTTAATTACCCAAATATTTGGCTGGCAAATCGTATTTCTAACCTTTAAAGTAAGTTTGCTATTGTTTGCTACAATAGTAGCATCATTTCGGAGTCGCACAAGTGTTCTGATTTCTTCACTGCCTCAGTAACACCTGCTATTCATTTCACAATCCTTAACAAGTGTGAACTGGTACTCAGGGTGGCTTTGTGCAAATTTATCTGATTGCTTCGCTGTAGTAAGTGTCTTTTTGAAATTGTGAGTGCTTGGCACCCCGTCTAAGCTCTGGTGCTCATGAAAGCATAGAGTCATATTTGTGCTGTCTCTTCTGTTTCTGTTTTCTAGTTCTATGATTTGGCAGTGTCACAATGTCTTAATTAGTTCAGAGTTATTTCTTTAAGTCAGAACACATGATGTCAAGATAACTTATTTTGGTGAAAATGCTCTGGCTATTGGATTCTTTGACCACTTCTTGTGAATATTAAAGGGTGGTTTTCTTTTCTGCATAATTTTTTTCTTAAAAATTTGATAGCGATTACATTGATATTGCTGCTAGCTTGGCTCCACTGTGAAGAGGCCTGATGTTTTGACTCTGGCAAAGTTTTCTAGCTGGGCTCTCTCTCTCTCTCGTCTGGTGAAGTCACTGTCTGGGCTCTGATGGTTCTGGGCACTGTCTGGGTTCTGAGGTCAATTGGAATGACTCCAAATGTCGGCGCATTTGAATGATGTCTCAACCAAATCTGCCAGGGAGGTCCCTGTTTAGCTAAGGGCTATCACAACTCTGGAGTTTCTGTGCTGACATAGTGCTAGTGTTAGGGAGGCTCCCAAGTCTTCTTTGGTCGCAGCTGCCTCTGCTCCTCTAGTTATAGGAGTCTCGAAGTGTTCCATGGAAAGATAAATAGAATTGAGCTTCTTGAGCAATGCCTTGAAACACAGAAGACAGACAACCACCCTTTGTCTCTGATCCCACATCATAGGCCAAGGAGATCACTCTATGCTTTATTGCTGGAGGTCAATTTAGACAAAGGGAATCCATTCCAATTACCTCTTGACAGTAGATTGTCTCACCTTTTCACCCTACAAGTATCCTGAAATTTTACCTCTAAAACTAACACAGAGACCTACAAGTGGGCAGTATACAGAGGGGGAGAGATTTTGGAGCATTCATTCCTAAATAGGATGTCCTTATCAAAGCCTTCCTCTCAAGGATCAGGTTTCTTTCTTTCTTTCTTTCTTTCTTTCTTTCTTTCTTTCTTTCTTTCTTTCCCTTCCTTCCTTCCTTCCTTCCTTCCTTCCTTTCTTTCTTTTTTAAGATTTGTTTATTGTTATATCTAAGGACACAGTAGCTGTCCTCAGACACCCCAGAAGAGGGCATCAGATCTTGTTACTGATGGCTATGAGCCACCATGTGGTTGCTGGGACTTGAACTCAGGACCTTTGGAAGAGCAGTCAGTGCTCTTAACCGCTGAGCTATTTCTCCAACCCCCAAGGCTCAGGTTTCTACATGGAAGAGGAGATGGGAAGATTCTAAGAGTCAGAGGTGACAGACCACTCCAAGGAAACAGTGTCTTCCAGACACAGCAGATCTGATGCACATGTCAATCACAGAGACTGTGGCAGTGTGCACAGGGCCTGCACAGTTTCAAGCCACAGGTCCCAGCACTACGAGAGGAAAGTGGGTCATGGCGTCTCACTCCTAACCAAGAAGCTAACTCAAACTGATATCTGTTTGCAAAGAAAAAAATTAGTTTTCTCTAACGCGGTTTCACTGGGTATATTAACACACCTCAGGACAGGCCCCACGTCCAAGAGTGGTTGGCCACTACAAAGTAAACTCGGTGGTAATTTTGTACTTTCTGTATAATTTTATTTTGTTTGGATTTATTTTTATCTGATTGATCTTTTGCTTATTTTGATTTTAATTTTTGTAGTTTTATGGGGTTTTTTTTTTGACCTGGTTTGGTTTGGTTTTTATGGTGTTTTTGAGAGAAAATGGAAAAGGGGAGGAATGGGTGGGAGCTGGAGAGGAATTGCAGAAGGGAAAAAACTTTTTTCAGTTAATAAAAACAAACAATATTTTATCTCTGAGATGCAGACCTTTCAGAGAGATGCTTTATCTGAGATAGTCACTGTTAACAGCCCTGTGAAGTGCTAGGACTGAAAATCTCTTATTCTTTATCATGTAGTGATTGTTAAAATTGAAGGCAAAAACTGTTTTAAAAACTGTTTCTCTGTTACTTTCAGTAATGATAAGTCGTTATTTATTAACTTTTTTAAAAATATTTTTCTCTGAATCATTTAACTTTAAATAATTTTACCCCTGTTAGGGAAGTTTGCAATGATATTTTTGAACATGCTTGGTTTTTTAGTGATTACACTGAACAGGATTCACTGTCATTGTTTTGGCGGAAAATGATTTGGTTTCTTCTCCTTGTTTGGTTTTACAGGGACTACTTAATATCTGAATTAATCTCACTTTTATCATGTTCAAATTCCACTACTCAGAAAGTCTTCCAACTAATCTACTAATTGTGCCTACAACAAGTTTTAAAGTGTTGACTTTGGAAGAATTTTCAGAGCGTAAGAACATTTTCTACACTCAATCCAATACATGGCATTCAAAAATTTTTGGTACAACAAATACATATTTAAAAGATGTTGTGCTAATGGATTTCTATGTACTTGACGAAAAGTCTAGATATATCTGGAAAGAAAGAATCCTAAGTGAGAAAAACATCTCCATAAGATCAGCCAGTAGCAAATCTGTGAGGTATTTTATTGATTAATGACTGATGTAGGATGGCCCAGTTCACTGTGGGTGGTACCACCTCTGAGCAGGTAGACCTGGGTGCTGTAAAAAAAAAAAAAGCAGTCTGAGAAAGCCACAGGGAGAAGAACAGTAAGCAGCACTCCTCCATGGCCTTGACATCAGTTCCTGTCTCCAGGTTCCTGCTTTGAGTTCCTGCCCAGACTTCCTTCATGAAGGATTGTTACATGGAAATATTACATTAAAATAAGCCCCTTCCTCCTCACATTGCTTTTGCTCATGGTGTATTATCACAGCAATAGAGACCTTAAATAAGACAGATGTCAATGATTCTTAGTTTTGAAAAGCAAAATAATGTTCTACCAAAACAATCTCAAAGTAATGAGGATTAAATCCTACAGTCTATTTGAGGATGACAACTGATATCTCAGTTTCTTCAGAATTCTTCAATTGAATAAGTCACAGGAAAGCTGGAATTGTTTTCTGATCCACTTTCCTCTAAGAAAATAATTGTAGGAATTTATTCCTCTCCCTAGAACAATCTAAAGGGAATGAGTTTTTATGTAGTAGTCAATCAGTGTCTCTAAGGTAAAATATATCATTTTACTCAGATAGTGAAAAGCCTTTGTGAGCACCACACTAGCTGCCCATGATGTATCTAACACTGCCCACACCTTTGGCACATCAGCCACAGAGATTTTTACTGTTCTATTTATAGATTCTTTTCCAAACATAGCTCTTAATATAGATTGGTTTTTATGCCAGGTATAGTGTTGCTCTAAAACATTGATAATGGGCTTGTCATCCAGGAGACAGTTAAATTTGTGTTCCTCTAGATACAGTACTGACTATTCCATCAGTTGGATCTTTGAGATCCTTCTAGCCTATTGATAAGCTAGTGTGTTGGCTCACATTTTTTTAAATTTTCATGCAGAATTTTTATTCTTTTCTGTTACTTTATTTTTCTTTAGTCTCTCCTGCTTGTTCCTGCCCTGACATGAAAATAGAACTTTTGCCTTGTTCAAATACTGTATTTTCAGTATTCAAACTGGCTTCTTCCATAGTGGCTACATGAGTTAATGAGTGAAATAATTGACTTTCATATCAGCTGTGAAGAGGAGAAATTACACCTGTTCTTCCCCGATCTTGTCCACAAGATTATCTAGCTTTCTCATCTCGGAGAGCTCTTCACCTCTTCTATACCTTCACAACAGCCGAAGCTATTCCATTCTGCACCTTTTAAATACCATTCTCAATCGATCACATTTATTCACATCATGGCAGTGCTAACTGCAGATCAAATTGCTGGTAGTTGTCAATCTTCAGATTGTGTTTCATTATTTTAATAAATCTTTATGTTGCCTAATATGTCAATTACTGCATGTATGAACAGATGTTCCTGTCTTTATATGGAATGGTTTTGCCTAAGCTTATAAACTTACCATCTCATTTTCTCTCTAATCCAAAGAAACTGAGTACAGGAAGATGAATTCATTTATAGTACAGGAAAACTGTGGCAGAACTTTTAATTTCCTTCTGCTTTTCTAGCCTACTGTGTAATTTTGTGGAAAAGATGGAACAAAACTCAAGAGGCATCTCTGCCTTGATTTAAATGAGATTTGATGTCAAATCTTTGTGCAATGTTTTCCTGCAGCTACAGTCCCTTCTATAGTTGGGATTTTGTTCTTTTCCTTCCCCAGACATGGGATCCCTGGAGAAATTGTAATTCTTTAGAGTCCATTGTTTTAGGATCCTTGTTTTCAGTTTGTCTATTCCAAGATATCATAGATGCTCTTTGATGATTATCTTTGAAGTCTTTATTGGTTCACCCTCAAAAATGAATTAATTACATGCTCCTTTTGCATAAAAGACACAAATTTAATATCTCCATTTTAATTCATAATCATTATTATGAATATCAGTGACTGGCTTTATCCATGAAACAGTATTATCCTACAGTTGTATTATAATCCCAGGGTTATTAAATCCTAGATATAAGTTAGAAGTGAGAAGTGAGAAGTTATGAAAGCTGAGAAATGAATGCAGAAGGAAATGATGAAGCAAGAAGGAGAAAGTGTGGCCTGGACCAGAGATGGCTCCAAAAGTGAACAATGTATGGAGTCTAACAAACTCTGGAGAGAATCCCAAGTCCTACACAGTAACTGTCAAGTTGACTTTCTAAGAGCTCCCTAGATGAACTCTAAAATAGTCACTAATTTGACCAGCCACATGTAGAAATTTAGGGAGTTAGATAGTTATGTTCTGACAATAGGAAAGGAAAGAAGGAAAGAGAGACAGACAGACAGACAGACAGACAGACAGACAGACAGACAGAGACAGAGAGAAAGGTCCTGAAACTTGCTCAGCCTGATTTCTTCCCACAGTATAAAAATCCTCATAGGGAGGTAGATGTGTGGTAAACAATTTGCCTAGTATGTGTAAGGCCCAGAGTTAGACCTCTAGCTTGAATATTAAATTTAATTATCAATCAAGTAAGCAAGAAGGCCCTACTTACCCACCCAAGTAGTGCCAAATTATGAATTATTCACAGATATTTGAAGTGATATGGCAACATAAAAGATCAAGTTAAAAGCAGAAAGTAGAAATTTGAAAGAACAAATCATTTCATTTAGGAGAAAGAGGATGACTTAGATTGATAACAAGAAACTTTAAAACAACGCCAAATTCTAGTTAGTCCGAAAGAGAGATTTGGAACATTATTGTTTATGTAAAATAATCAAGAAAGGCTGAGAAGGGAAAAAAAACCCCAACTAACCAAAGAAAACTTTCAGAAAGTAAAAGTACAACAGGAAAAGAGAAAGGAGAAGCAAGAAAAGCATTTAAATGACGGACTCTGCGAACTTTCTGGAAAGAACAGCAAACGGAAAAGCTGAGCAGAACATGAAAGAAACACACAAGCAGTTCAGACTCTGACAAGATAGAGGAAGAAGTTTTGCAATGAATGGACAGAACGTAATTGTCATAGGAGAACATCGTGAAAAACAAGACGAGAGAAGGAAGGCACTCTTCCGGATGTGAGCGATGACAGGGATGTTCCAAGGGTCAGGAACATGTTTTAAAATATATTCTCATGGAAGTCCAGTGCACCAGAGGGGGAATAGAGAGGGAGGATAAAGAAAAGTGGATTGCCACCACCAACTGAAGATCAGAGAACATGAGGTTTTGTATGTGGCTCCCTGTGAATTACTGAAGCACTTGAGCATCAAGATAGCACTACTGTTCAGAGGAAATATGCTGGGCAGGGTGGCACATGTATTTCTGTGAGTTCAAGGCCATCCTGGTCTATCTAGCTAGGAACATCAAGGCTATAGGGAGATCTTGTCTCAACAACAGCTAGACTTGCAAAGCCATTTAGACTCTGTTCACAGTTGTCCCTCTGTTAAATCAAATATCAACTGCATTAAAGGTAGGTTGGCAGCTGGTGTAGATCAGTCCTTTATGCAGTTCCCTTGTGCCTCAACCCTGGTTATCAACATAGTCATCGGAGAGACAAGAATATAGAGAGCCCAGCCAGTCTTGCTCTCAACATTACATTTCTGAACACAATCTCCCAAAGGTTGTGAGATTTCTGGCTCTCTGGAACATATTTAGACTTGTTTATAATCTTAGACTAATAAATCATGTGTGTCCACCATGGTGGTCATTTTGGATCTGGCTTTAAGTTGGGTTCAGTGATCCCAGTGTGACTTCAGGACCTCCCTGCAGACTGTGAGTCCATCAGTAGTATGTTGCCTGCTCTCCTGGAAAACCATTTGTTGCTTACTGATCTTGTCATTTTGCAGCAAGTTATCTGTCATTTTTTATAAAACCTAGAAAGCAGAGTTCTCAGTCAACAGGAGCCACATGTTACCAGTTGCTGTGGTAGGCATGTCACCCTCATTTTCTTGCCTCTCTGCTAAGGTTGGCAGAAAAAAAGTGACAGGATTTTTGGTTAATTTTCAGTTTGAGATTTTTAAGAAAAAGCAAAAGGTTTTAGAGTTTTCAAATAGTATATAGACAAGCTGATTCTAAAAAATATATTTCTCTGAATTTAAATCTGAAATTTAATTTTGATTTGCTAAGTATAGTAGCCAACTGTCTTCTGAAAAGAAAAAGTTTTAAGAAAGGACTTCTATCTTGTTCACGTATGTGTTTCCACTCTGAGCACAACATCTTCACACAACACATAATCACACGTTTGCTGAAATAAGTCATGAAGCAGAGACCCAAAACCCATAAGATGACATGTTAGCAAAATATTTACAATTTAGTAGCCTAAATGTTAAGTTGTACATTGGACTGAGCCAAAAATCAGTGTGTAATAACAATATATTTGATACTCACACAAATTTTAGGATTTTAAATGTACCTGAGAAGATGTACTAATTCAAATTTGTAATAACTCCCTTACCACCAGTGTTGGGAATGGTCTAATGGGTTTGTTTAGTATTTCTAAATGAAAGTGTTATCTGTCTCGGTGGGAGGGCAGTGGAAACTCAGTTGAACTGAGATTCTTTCATGTTTTCCCTTGACACCAGAGACTAGTAATGAAGGAAAAATCGGGCTAACTTATCAGGAAAATCAAACCATTTTCCACAGGAAGTTTAAAAATAAAGACATTTCCATTTATTTAAAATGGCACATTAGAGAGATTTTATCATGGAGTATTTAATATAAAGTTATTTACTAGAATCCACTAACAGCAGCAGTCTAAAACTGTCAGTGTGGATCACACTTGGCTTCGCTCATTTACATTGACTGTTTTCTCTCTCTTTATCTTATTCTAAAAATGAAGAGACTTGATTTTTATCTTTGTGGTAAATGTCTGCTAATTGACTGAGTGTTGGTTTAATTGGAGGTTAGGAAGAAACATGCTTAACTTTTTACAGATGGTTTACTTCATGGGTACCTAAGACCCATGGGGGTCTTCTGTTTCCTGAAACATGCTCTTACACAAACTTCCTTCCATCACTCTGATGAGCCTCAGTGTATTCAACCAAAATATGGTGGTCAGGTGGTCATGATTTCAGCCAGGTATCAGAAGGACAAAACAGGACTGTGGATTCCACATCACAAGTGCTCTTGTATGCCATGTAATTTATCTAGCTCTTGTTGAGAAAACAAAAGATATGTGGACCATAAACATAAGTCATCTGAATTTAATGTGGAGCCAACATGAGCTCTCTGCTTTCTAAATGCCCTGGTTTCCTATGAGTGTCTAGCCACTTGGTTGTGCTTGACTTCAAATCTGCAGCTAACTTCTGATGTTATTCCATGTCAGAAGCAAGAAATACTGTGACAAAAAGAGCTAAAGTGTCTGCCTGAAATCAGTGCTGATCCATTGCATGTGAAAAAACTCTCACCTGCACTTGAAAACAAGAAAATGGGTTCCTCTCTCCCTGCCATTGCTCTGAAAAAATAGCTTCTATTTTTCTAAGACACAAGTCATAGAAAAATTAACTAATTTTACTAATTTTATTTTTTGAGAAATTCATGCATGAATAATATATCTATATGACAAATTTCCTCTATTTCTCCTCTTAACCTCTCATGTCCCCTCTTCCTACCAACTTCATTACATCTATGTATATATGCTGGTAAATGTATCTTTTATTCACCATATATAATTGCCACCTCAGAGGATTACTGCTGAATTTTCACTATTTTCTGGCATTTGTTCCTAGGTAACTGGGAAAGCCAGTGGGGGTGGTAGCCTTTTCTCAGTTTCATTAAGAGGTGGCAGCATATGTCCAATGGGCTGTGTGTCTTGATCCTTAATTTCAGTAGGTACCCTAGGTTCACAATTAAACACTTGCTGTTTTTTTTACTTCTTCTGTCTTTTATCTCTCAGGCCTTCATACAATTATAGTTAATTTTCTTGTTTGTACAGCTGTATCTTCTTGTTGTACAGTGATCTTTTCAATCTTTTTTGAAAGGAAATATATGAAGATTACCATTGAAAGTAGGAAGAGATTTACTACAGTGGTCACAGTTGGAATAAACATTGCAATGCTTTTTCAAGTAACATTTCTATTCCCTCAACTCCTACCCTTGGTCTTAAAGGATCTGAAATGGAGTTCCCCATTTTTAATGCAGGAAATGTCTGTCTATATAATTAAAATTATCTTTGGGGATAGGTTATTATGATTCAGTGCCTTAGAGGCTCCTGTATCATTCCATGCTCTGGACTCAAAGCTCTTGCAGCTCCAGAGTCTCCCAAGGCTCTCTGGGCATCCAGCTGAACTGGAAGAGCTGATGCTTCCTTTGGAGATGATCCTAAGTAAATCTCTCTTCTGTAGCATTCTGACATATGTCTACTGTTCTCTGTGATGTTTCTTTCAGATAACCTGTTTTCTGTAACATTTCTCTCCGGTCACATTCGGTGTCAAATGTTTTTCCAAAGTTTTTCCAAACTTTAGGTATAGGGGGTCACACTATGGGTGTATCAGTTATTCTCTGTCATCTCAGAGGCTTACTGATGAATAAGCATATCTTTCTAGTTCTTCCTGAACTCCAGATGGTTGGTTCAACTCAGCTGTTCTGGCTCAAAACTCCTCTCCAAGCTGACTGATTCAATCTGGCTTCTCTGGGTCTCTAACTGAATTGCTCTGCCTGGGCCCATACTAACTTTTGCAATATATTCTAATCTTCTGGTTCCTTCTTGTTCTCATTCTGTTTTCACCTGTGTCTAGATTGTTTCTCTGTAACCTGTCTCTGCAAATCTATCTTGGCAAAACTGCCATACACACCACATGATGCCACCTTTTCTCTCTTGCTACACTCTCTTAGCACTCTTGTATCCTCTTTCCTGTCTGTTCTCAGAAGAGTTGGGCATATGTTTGTTATATCTGACTCATCAAATCTTTCTCTAATTCATCACTTTGTCTGCCCTCAATTAGAGGTCCCATCCAAACATAGTTGCTTCCTTCTATAAGCCAACTTTACCTTCATTGTTTAGGATTAAAGTTTTATACTAAGAAAATGTCTGTATTCCAGCCAGATCACACAGACCAAGAAGGTCTTGGATGTGACCCCTTGCCAGAGCAACCATGCTGCTGGATCAAAATTCCTCTACACGTACACAATTAGATATATATGATATCACATACACGTATAAATATACAATTACATCTACATCTACATATACGCTCACATGTACATGTGTCCAATTTGTCCAGGGCTGATCACTTGGGATTGCCAGTGTATACAGGACCTCCTCTCTGTAAAGAACTGATTATTCCTCTTTCAGTAGCTACTGACAACTAATAGTCTTTATCTAAGGGTGGGACTTTGTGAAACTCTCCCTGTCTGCATTGGCATGTCAGCTGGTGTCATTACATTGGCCATGTTCAGGCAAGTTTATCCTGGGAAATTCACTAGTATTTTTCCTGTCATGTCTAGGGGACATTAGTATTTTTCCTGTCATGTCTAGGGGACATTAGTATTTTTCCTGTCATGTCTACGGAGCCTTTGATTCTTAAAATCTTCCCACCCCCTTCTCCATGCATTTTTTCAAACTTTAGGGGGGGCCACACTATGGGTGTATCAGTTATTCTCTGCATTTTGACAAGTTATAAATCTATGCAATAGTCTCTCGATGTTGCAAAGAGAAGCTCCTTTGATATAGGGTGAGACCTACATTTAACAGTGGGTGTAAGGTTAAGTATTTAGAATACAATTAGATGTTATATTGGTTTACACATATACAAAAACACAATGTATATTTTTAGTAGCTTATAAATAATGTTTCCTTTTGACATTTTAAATGTTCTTAGTGTTATGTCTCCTTGCCCCCCTGTATTATCTCCTCTCACTTCCCCTCTCAAATTCTCTCATTATTCTCATCAGTGCCTTCACAGTACCTGTCTCCCACTAAACCTTTCACTATAGCTCCTTCACCTATTGTTTTTTTATTATTTAATCATTTTTTACAGTCTAGACTTAATCCCCCTCCTGGTTCACCCCCTAACTGTTTCACATCCCATACCTCGTCCTCCCCTCTCCACCAGGTTGTCCCTACCCCCCTACCCTCACCCCCATTCCATCAGACCTCCTTCCTCACTCCCTGGGGCCTCAAGTTTCTTGAGGGTTAGGTGCATCTTCTCTGACTGAGTCCAGACCCGAAAGTCCTCTGCTGTATATGTGTTGGGGGCCTCATATCAGCTGGTGTATGCTGCCTGGTTGGTGGCCCAGTGTCTGAGAGATATTGGGGTTCCAGGTTAGTTGAGACTGTTGGTCCTCCTACAGGGTCTCCTTCCTCCTCAGCTTCTTCCAGCTTTTCCCTAATTCAACCACAGGGGCCAGCAGCTTCTCTCCATTGATTGGGTGTAAATATCTGTATCTGACTCAGCTGCTTGTTGGGCCTTTTGGAGGGCAGGCATGCTAATCCCCTTTTTGTGAGTCCATCATAGCATCAGTAATAGTGTCCGGCCGTGGGGCCTCCCCATGAGCTGGATCAAACTTTGGGCCTGTCACCGGACCTCCTTTTCCTCAGGCTCCTCTCTAATTTTGTCCCTGCAGTTTGAGGAATGATTATGGGTCAGAGTTTTTGACTGTGGGATAGCCCGTCCATTCCTCCTCTCAATGCCCTGTCTTTCTGGAGGCATGCTCTACAAGTTCTTTCTCCTCACTTTAGGGCATTTCATCTAGGGTTCCTCCCTTTGAGTCCTGAGAGTCTCTCACCTCCCAGTCTGGTACATTCCCAGAGGCTTTCCCCTACCTCCTACCTCCCAAGGTTGCCTATTTCCATTCTTTCTGATGGCCCTCGGGGCTTCAGTCCTGTTCTCTCCACCCAATACCTGATCATGTTCCCCTCTTCACCTCCTTGTTCCCTTTCCCACTCAGGGTCCTCCCTCCCATCCTATGATTGTTTTCTTCCTTCTCCCAAGTGGGATTGAGGCATCCTCACTTGGGCTCCTCGACTTGTTAATCTTTTCGAATTCTGTGAACTGTATGCTGGGTACTCTGCATCTATTACCTATTTTTAAGTGCCACAATCCAAATTATCTATTAAGATGTAAGATCTGTTACAAAGAAACTATATCTGAAGAATGAAAGATAGGAGAGGCAAAGGTAGATATTCTCAGTTAAGGCTAGCAGCTAAGTTATACTTCCCTTGCCCATTGCCTACATGAGGAAAGTAGCCATCACAATAGAAACACACAAGCATGTGATTACGATTCCTGGGAGGAATGCTTAGCAGCCCAAGGTCAGGCCCCACCAACACACTGTACTCCCCACACTGTGTTCCTCCTGCCCTAGGCTCTCTGAAAATTTTGGCCCATAATTTTGCTGCAAAACAGACAAGACAAAATCTACCGTGTAAAAGGACAATGAGCGGGTAAAATGAAAAGTTTAAAGAAAGCCCACATAAAAAGTACCAGGAATTAAAGAACCCATAGTATGTGAAACAAGACAAATTGAGAAAGGAAATTACAGGATAGATTCTTAACTCCCACACAAAGTTTAAGAAATAACCTTCAATTTAGGATAGCAAATTCTAATTCTGGTCATGAAAATAAAGTAAAAATGAGTCATTGAAGTGAAAAATTCAAGAAATGGTTTGGAAAGTACGGCATCAATAGTAAAGACTGAGTTAATAATTTAGACATGTTAGACAGTCCCTTCTTCAATGATAAGAACAACAGCAACAACGAGTCAAAAGGGGGCTCTAGAGAGATGCCCCAGCAATTACAAATCTGCCCTGCTCCTGCTGAAAGCTAGGCCCCCAGTTCTCATATAAGGCAGCTCACAACTACTTTTAACTCCAGTTCCAATGGATCTGTTGCCATCTTCTGTACTGTTTGAGTATCTGTGCCCATATAAGTAGATAGCCCTACCTAACATACATACATACATACATACATACATACACACACACACACACACACACACACACACATAATTGAAAATAAAATCAATCTTTAAAAATAGGAAATTGTAAAGCTTTTGTAGAATACATTCAAAATTCAAAGAGTCACCCCAAAGGAGTTCCTGAAAGTAAGAATGAGCCAAGCAGTAAATGCTATTTAAGGAAAGGAAAAGAAATATTACCCAACACCGTCAAAGGCAGAACCCTGAGACTAGAAGTCCCCACTAAAACCAAATTGAAAACTCACTGCACATACTGACATTTCAGAGCCCAGAAAATTACAGGGAAGGGGAAAATCCCACAAGCTTCTTCAGAAAAGCAATCTTACCGCAAATGCATCATAATCCATTTATATAAATCTAATTAAAAAACAACAGAGTGTAAAAAAGAAATTCAAAGCTTCAAGAGAAAGTCACTTTGACCCAAGAATTCCAATCATAGAAAGAGATTGAGTTTAAGATAGAAATTATTTTAACATTCAGAAACTCAGAATACTTAACTCAAAACAGTTGTTATAGGATTTCTTGGATATGAAGATATGTTTCAGCAAGAAAAAGAGTCTCTTCTGATTTTATGTATGTATAGAAATGTGGTGACAGGGTAGATAGAAAATGGCTTTAAGAGGAAAAGTAGGGACTTGGGGGTGCCCCTATTCTTGTCTCCAATTAGAGGACATAGTTAGATATAGATTAGACTTAGATATATTAGAGAAATGTGCCTTTAATTACATAGGGAAAGCAATTGAGCATAACAGCAAAATGAGACTAAAATGCTCAAATGAACTTAGGGGAAGGAAGACAGGAGCAGGCAGAAGAGGAGGAAACGACTAAAGAATGTCAAGCTGAAAATATCAGACACAAGGTAGGAATAGTTTAATGCCACCAGAAAACATGTCAAAAGGAACAAGCTATAGAATTCCAATAAGACAGAAATACCTTTGAATAACACAGGTAAATGCTAAGAATATCTACAGTGGAAAAACCTTATCCCTCCACAGGAACTGCTGACCAGAGTAAACTATAAGGCAACTCGCAGGGGCAACACTACAGTCCACATCTAGCCAATGTATACATGTTTCAACTCAGTAAGTGTATATTTTTACTACATGTAAATTTTATACTAAAATGAATAACCAATCATATTGATATCTAACCAATGATGAAGCAAAATAACTCAACAGATATTTTGATGGATAAATTACTTTTGTATATTACATTGAAATATGTCCGTAAAATAAGTAATTGAATAAATATACTTAAAGATTAGTTATAAAATGAAATTAAACTAGGCACAAAAGGCCATACACATAATTATTTATATGAATAGCCAATGTAGGATAATTTGTAGTGACAATAGATTGTTTTTGAATCAATTTATTAGCTGGAGTGTCTCGAGTCACCACTGAAAATGCTTTTAGTGAGTAATGTTGGGGTCTTTGCTACCAATAGGTGAGCTCTTGAGTTGAGAAGAGTTAGATGGACAGCTAGACCCAAGAAAACCAAAAGATCAGTTTTGTAAAATTCCAGAGGTAGACTGGAGAATGGAGGTTTAGCAACAACTAGTTGTCTGATATTTTACTGTAAAAACTGAGACCCTCCCACATGGCTTTACACACACGCACTGACATACTTGTCAGGCATGCTGACCAAAATGGACCTGGCTCAGATCCAAAATCAGAGCTGTTAGAGTATGGAAATTACAACACCTTAGCACAGATTCACAAGCCAAGGAAAATCATGCCATGATTCCTACAGTCTGTCCCTTGAGGCAAAGTACGGTAAGGAAAGCAAGCTCGTCCCCGTCATCCCTTCTGCCCTCCCACCTACAGGGTAACTTTATGGTACTGTGTAATGTCTGTCTCTGTGCCAGCATCAAGAGTTACATGAGCTAAGTGAGGCCAAGTCACAGGTATGGAATTTGCTGTCAATCCCCCACCCCCTCATACAGTGTTAGGAGCCTTCTCTCTCCAGATACAGTTCCACTTGAGATTTGAAAGAAGAATCTCATTCTTTGTCCAGGTTACACTATCTCAGGCAGACATCTCTTAATGTCTCTCCCACTGCAAAGCCCATTCATTCCCTTCCCTTACCATGATCATGAGGCTCAGTTTGAAGGGTGATTAGACCATTTGAAAGATACAATGAAAGGTTCTCCCCCTGAGGTATAAAAAAAATAATCCCACTCGTTTTTAGAAAATTGTAGATTAAGCCTTAAGATCCATTAGGACAATTCCATATAACCCCCAGGGTCAGGCTATTATAGTAAGGGCTCATCAAAATCTTAAGGTACAACTTCAAAGATTAAAATCTAGTGGTCATTACTATTCGCCTCATCAATTATTAAGCCATGCTTCATTTACCATTAATCACCGTAATATAGATGATAAAGGTTTTACTCCTATGCAAAAACATTGGGCTCCCCTACAGCAGACTTACTCCTTTGATGATGTGGAAGGAAACTGGAAAAGGCCAGATGTATTAATCACCTAGGGAAAAGGATATAAATATGTTTTTCCACAGAATGCAAAAACCCCAATCTAGATCCTAGACAGACTTATTTGACCCTTCCACCAAAAATCCTCTATCAAGAACACAAAAGAGAAAAAATAAAAGAAGGCAAAAGAACTAATATAGAAAATAAAGAAGATTGTTCTTTCTCCTTCACATAAATTTCTAATGCTGTTTTTTCAGGATTATTTAGACTTTTTAAAATTTTTACTTATTTTTTTATTTTCTATATTCTTTGTTTACATTCCAAACGCTTTCCCTTTCCCAGTTCCCCCCTCACCATATGTCCCATAAGTCCTCTTCCCTCCTCCCAATCCCCAATCACCCCCCCATTTCTTTGTTCTAGTACTCCCCTACAATGCTAGATCAAGTCTTTTCAGGACCAGGGCCCTCTCCTTCCTTCTTCTTGGGAATCATATGATTTGCTAATTGTGTCTTGAGTATTCAGAGCTTCTGGGATAATTAATATCCACTTATCAGTGATTGAATTTCATGTGTATTCTTTTGTGATTGAGTTACCTCACTTACGATGATATTTTCCAGTTCCAACCATTTGCCTACAAATTTCATGAATTCATTGTTTTTAATTACTGAGTAGTATTCCATTGTATAAATATGCCACATTTTTTGTATCCATTCCTCCATTGAGGAACATCTGGGTTCTTTCCAGCTTCTGGTTATTATAAATAAGGCTGCTATGAACATAGTGGAACATGTGTCTTTGTTGCATGCAGGGGAATCCTCTGGGTATATGCCCAGGAGTAGTATGACAGGGTCCTCTGGAAATGTCATGCCCAATTTTCTGAGGAAGCGCCAGACTGATTTCCAGAGTGGTTGTACCATTTTGCAATCCCACCAACAGTGGAGGAGTGTTCCTCTTTCTCCACATCCTCACCAGCATCTGCTGTCTCTTGAGTTTTTAATCTTAGCCATCCTGACTGGTGTGAGGTGGAATTTCGGGGTTGTTTTGATTTGCATTTCCTTTGCTGCAACTAACATGGTCCTTCTCAAAAAGCCTATAAGGAATCTAAGAGCACTCCTTTGGCAATTAGATCTTGCTAAAATTATCCTTATGGTATACTCACTGGACAGTCCTCAGATTTAAAAATTACTAAAGTACAATGATCTTATCAGGTCAGCTGTTCCAAATGTGTCCTAACTAATTGTGTTGATCCTAATTCAATTAAAAATTATTTAGTCATTTTGCTATTACAAAGACCTTCTTATATTATGTTATGCTTCCTGTAGATTTAAAAGGTAATGTTTGGTTTGATAATGAAGCTTTACAAACACTTAAAAGAGTTAATGAGCTAATTAGACCAAAACATTTTGCTACAGCTTTAGTTTTTGACATTAGTGTTTTAATAGTCATCCTTACCTCACTTACAGTTTCAACATTTACAATAGTCTCAGGTATAAACACTACACATTTTGTTGATGATTTAAATAAAAATGGCTCTTTAATACTCTTTAATACTTAATACTTAATAGATTAAAAAATTAAAAGTAAAACTTGATGCTTTAGAGGATGTAGTTTTGACATTTGGACAAGAGATAGAAAATATCAAAGTTAACTCTCTACCAAGTGCTATGCCAGCTCTCAATTCATACTTATAATGCCATTACCTTATAATGAAAGTCATAATTAGAATATTACTAAAAATCATTTATTGGGAACTTGGAAAGTCAATGACATCACTTATGATATGGCTCAATAACAATCCCAAATCTCTGCTATGAACAAGGCATATATTACATCTACTGACATAATTTGGCTCAGTCTATTTCTTAGCCTTGGTTTACAGTCTTTAAACCCTGTTAGTTGACTACATTGGATCATTGTTGTCACTGTAGCTACAGGAATAATTGTTCTTCTTCTCCTTATTTTTCTTGCCATCTTCCAACTGATTTTCTCCTCCATCTCTACAGCCAAAAGAAAAATTTACAAGTGTCAATTAAAAAATAAAAAAAAGAGAGATGCCGCACTGACCCCAGTTGAATCTGTGCGACCAAGTTCCATAGATTGAGGCAATAAAATTTCATATGGCTACACATATGTCATCGGAGGTGGGTTTTGGTATATGGTAAAGAAAGTCTTAATTAGAAAGAATTAAAATAGTTTAGATTTCTTCATTGAAGATTTATAAAAAAAAGTCAGGCATTAGATGTTAAATAATAATTAACCATATGGGTTAAAAAGTTAGCTCAGCAGTTAAGAGCACTGACCATAATAAATTATTAACCGGGGACTGGAGAGATGGCTCAGCAGCTAAAAGCACTGACTACTCTTCCAAAGGTCCTGAGTTCAAATCCCAGCAACCACATGGTGGCTCACAACCATTCATCCGTAATGAGATCTGATGCCCTCTTCTGGTGTGTCTGAAGACAGCTACAGTATACTTAGATATAACAATAAATAAATCTTTTAAAAAAAAACATAACAATGACAAAACCATAATCATTTAAGGGCCGGGCAGTGGTGGCGCACACCTTTATTCCCAGCACTTGGGAGGCAGAGGCAGGCGAATTTCTAAGTTTGAGGCCAGCCTGGTCTGCAGACTGAGTTCCAGGACAGCCAGAGCTACACAGAGAAACCCTGTCTCAAAAAACCAAAAAAGGAACAAAAAAATTATTAACCTGTTCTTGGGAATATAGCACTAGCCTTGGACGACCACCCTATTAAATACATCCTTTCAGAATTGTTAAAATTTGATGGTTTATATTAATAATGATGTTACCTGTTCTGTTTGTGATTTACTGAATATGTAGTTTTAGAGTTGTAATGCTCAGATGATTTTTTTATTTTACTGTGCCAAATTATTTTTGTTGGTATTAGTGGTTTTTTATTGGATATATTCTATATTTACAATTCATTTCCCTTTTTCTGGTTCCCCACCCCCAAAGGTCCCACATGCCCTTTTCCCTCCCCCTGCTCCCTCATCCACCCCCTCTCACCTCCCTGTTCTTGTACTCCCCCACAATGATGGTTTGGTCCATTCTAGCACCAGTGTCCACTCCTTTCTTCTTGTCAAACATCACTTGGTATGTGATTTATGTCTTTGGTATTCCAAGATTCTAGGCTAATATCCACTTATCAGTGACTGCATACCATGGGTATTCTTTTGAGACTGGGTCACCTCACTTAGTATGATGTTCTCCAGCTCCATCCATTTCTCTAAGAATTTCATGAATTCATTGTTTCTAATGGCTGAATTGTACTCCATTGTGTATATATACCACATTTTTTGTATCCATTCCTCCGATGAGGGACATCTGGGTTCTTTCCAGCTTCTGGCTATTATAAATAAGGCTGCTATGAACATAGTGGAGCATGTATCCTTATTGCATGCTAAGGAATCTTCTGGGTATATGCCCAGGAGTGGTATGGCTGGGTCCTTTGGAAGTATCGTGTGCAGTTTTCTGAGGAACCGCCAGAATGATTTCCAGAGTGGTTGTACCAGCTTGCAGTCCCACCAGCAGTGGAGGAGTGTTCCTCTTTTGTCTTTTGCCTTACAGAAACTTTGTAATTTTATGAGGTCCCATTTGTCTATTCTTGCTCTTAGAGCATAAGCAATTGGTGTTCTGTTCAGGAATTTTTCGCCTGAACCAATGTCCTCAAGGGTCTTCCCCAGTTTCGTTTCTATTAGTTTTAGTGTGTCTGGTTTTATGTGGAGGTCCTTGATCCACTTGGAGTTGAGCTTAGTGCAAGGAGATAAGAGTGGATCAATTCTCATTCTTCTGCATGTTGACCTCCAGTTGAGCCAGCACCATTTGTTGAAAAGGCTATCTTTTTTCCACTGGATGTTTTCAGCTCCTTTGTTGAAAATCAATTGGCCATAGGTGTGTGGGTCCAATTCTGGGTCTTTGATCCTATTCCATTGATTTGCCTCCCTGTCACTGAACCAATACCATGCAGTTTTTAACACTACTGCTCTGTAGTATTGCTTGAGGTCCGGGATATTGATTCCCCCAGAAGTTCTTTTGCTGTTGATGATAGTTTTAGCTATCCTGGGTTTTTTGTTATTCCAGATGAATTTGAGAATTGCTCTTTCTAACTCTATGAAGAACTGAGTTGGGATTTTGATGGGGATTGCATTGAATCTGTATATTGCTTTTGGCAAGATTGCCATTTTAACTATATTAATCCTGCCAACCCACGAGCATGGAAGATTTTCCCATTTTCTGATGTCTTTTTCAATTTCCCTCTTCAGAGACCTGAAGTTTTTGTCATATAAATCTTTCACATGTTTGGTTAGAGTCACTCCAAGATACTTTATATTGTTCGTGGCTATTGTGAAGGGTGTCATTTCCCTAATTTCTTACTCTGCCTCCTTATCCTTTGAGTATAGGAAGGCTACTGATTTGCTTGAGTTGATTTTATAGCCAGCCACTTTGCTGAAGTTGTTTATCAGTTGCAGGAGTTCTTTGGTGGAGATTTTTGGGTCACTTAAGTATACTATCATATCGTCTGCGAATAGTGATAGTTTGACTTCTTCCTTTCCTATTTGTATCCCTTTGACTTCCCTATGTTGTCGAATTGCTCTAGCTAGTACCTCACAAACTATATTGAAGAGATATGGTGAGAGGGGACAGCCTTGTCTAGTCCCTGATTTTAGTGGGATTGCTTCAAGTTTTTCTCCATTTACCTTGATGTTGGCTACTGGTATGCTGTATATTGCTTTTACTATGTTTAGATATGGGCCATGAATTCCTGCTCTTTCCAAGACTTTTAGCATGAAAGGATGCTGAATTTTGTCAAATGCTTTTTCAGCATCCAATGAGATGACCATGTGGTTTTTTTCTTTGAGTTTGTTTATGTAGTGGATTATGTTGATGGATTTCCGTATATTGAACCATCCCTGCATCCCTGGGATGAAGCCAACTTGATCATGGTGAATGATCATTTTGATGTGTTCTTGGATTCGGTTGGCAAGTATTTTGTTTAGTATTTTTGCATCGATATTCATAAGAGAAATTGGCCTGTAGTTCTCTTTCTTACTTGGATCTTTGTGTGGTTTTGGTATCAGGGTAATTGTGGCTTCATAGAATGAGTTGGGTAGTGTTCCTTCTGTTTCTATTTTGTGGAATAGTTTGAAGAGTATTGGTATCAGGACTTCTTTTAAGGTCTGATAGAATTCCTGTGCTTTTTTTGGTTGGAAGACATTCTATGACCCCTTCTATTTCTTTGGGGGTTATGGGTCTGTTTAGACAATCTATTTGATCCTGGTTTAATTTTTGTATTTGGTATCTGTCTAGGAAATTGTCCATTTCCTCCAGATTCTCCAGTTGTGTTGAGTATAGGTTTTTGTAGTAGGATCTGATGATTTTTTGAATTTCCTCAGTTTCTGTAGTTATATCTCCCTTTCCATTTCTAATTTTGTTAATTTGAATATTGTCTCTGTGCCCTTTGGTAAGTCTGGCTAGGGGTTTATTTATCTTGTTGATTTTCTCAAAGAACCAGCTCCTGGTTTTGTTGATTCTTTGTATGGTTCCCTTTGTTTCAACTTGATTGATTTCAGCCCTGAGTTTGATGATTTCCTGTCTTCTACTCCTCCTGGGTGAAATTGCTTCTTTTTGTTCCAGAGCTTTCAAGTGCACCATTAAGTTGCTAGTATATGCGCTCTCCTGTTTCTTTTTGGAGACACTCAGGGCCATGAGTTTTTCTCTAAGCACTGCTTTCATTGTGTCCCATAGATTTGTGTATGTTGTGCCTTCATTTTCATTAAATTCTAAAAAATCTTTGATTTCTTTCTTTAATTTTTCCTGGACTAAGGTATCATTGAGTAGAATATTGTTCAGCCTCCACGTGTATGAGGATTTTCTCTTGCTTTTGTTGCTATTCAAGAACACTCTTACTTCATGGTGATCTGATAAGAGGCATGGGATTAGTTCGATCTTATATTTGTTGAGGTCTGTCTTGTGACCAATTATATGGTCAATTTTAGAGAAGGTACCATGAGGAGCTGAGAAAAAGGTATAGTCTTTTGCTTTAGGGTGAAATGTTATATATATATATATATATATATATGTGTGTGTGTGTGTGTGTGTGTGTGTGTGTGTGTGTGTTAAATCCAATTGGTCCAAAGTTTCGATGAGTTTCTCCATGTCCCTGTTTAGTTTCTGTTTTCCTGATCGGTCCACTGAGGATAGTGGAGTATGGAGGTCCCCCACAATCATTGTGTTAGGTGCAATGTGTGCTTTGAGCTTTAGTAAAGTTTCTTTTATGAATGATGGTGCCCTTGCATTTGGAGAGTAGATGTTTAGAATTGTGAGTTCTTCTTGGTGGATTCTTCCTTTTACTAGCAAGAAGTGACCTTCTGTGTCTCTTTTGATGACTTTGAGTTGAAAGTCAATTTTATCTGATATTAAAATGGCTATTCCAGCTTGCTTCCTGTGACCATTTGCTTGCAAAATTGTCTTCCATCCTTTTACTCTAAGGCAGTGTTTGTCTTTGACTCTGAGGTGTGTTTCCTGTAAGCAGCAAAATGTAGGGTCCTGTTTCCGTATCCAGTCTGTTAGTCTATGTCTTTTTATTGGGGAATTGAGTCCATTGATGTTAAGAGATATTAAGGAATAGTGGTTATTACTTCCTGAAATTTTTGATGTTATTTTTGTTTTTGAGTAGTTATCTTCCTTTGAGTTTGATAGAAAAAGGTTATTGTCTTGCTTTTTCTTGGGTGCAGTTTCCTTCCTTGTATTGGAGTTTTCCTCCTATTATCCTTTGTAGAGCTGGGGTAGTGGAAAGATATTTTGTAAATTTGGTCCTGTCATGGAATATTTTGATTTCTCCATCTATGTTGATTGAGAGTTTTGCTGGGTATAGTAGTCTTGGCTGACATTTGTGTTCTCTTAGGGTCTGCATGAGGTCTGCCCAGGATCTTCTAGCTTTCATGGTTTCTGGAGAGAAGTCTGGTGTGATTCTGATAGGTCTTCCTTTATATGTTACTTGGCCTTTTTCTCTTACTGCCTTTAATATTCTTTCTTTGTTTAGCAAACATTTGGGGTTTTGATTATTATGTGACAGGAGGTATTTCTGTTCTGGTCCAGTCTGTTTGGAGTTCTGTAGGCTTCTTGTGTATTCATGGGCATCTCTCTCTTTAAGTTAGGGAAGTTTTCTTCCATAATTTTGTTAAAGATATTTGCTGGCCCTTTAAATTGTAGATCTTCACTCTCATCGATCCCTATAATCCTTAGGTTTGGTCTTCTCATTGTGTCCTGGATTTCCTGGATGTTTTGGGTTACAAGCCTTTTGGATTTTGCGTTTTCTTTGACTGTGGAGTCAATGGTTACTATGTTATCTTCAGCATCTGAGATTCTTATCTCTATCTCTTGTATTCTGTTGTTGATGTTTGCATCTACGACCCCTGATTTCTTCCCAAGGTTTTCTATCTCCAAAGTTGCCTCCTTTTTTGATTTCTTAGTTGTTTCTACCTCTGTGTTCAGATCTTGTATGGTTTTGCTCAGTTCCTTCATTTGTTTGTTTGTGTTTTCTTGTAATTCTTTAATATATTTTTGTGCTCCCTCTTTCATGACTTCTGCATGTTGTTTCAAGTTCTCCTGCATTTCTTTAGCTGATTTTCTCATTTCCTCTTTATTGGTTTCTGTCTGTTGGCCCATATTATCTTGGAGTTCTTTAAGTGATTTTTGTGTTTGCATTGTAAGAGCTTCTACCCTATTGATGTTCCCCTGCACTTCTTTAAGAGATTTTTTATGTCTTTTTTGTGTTCCTCTTGCAGCATCATGACCAGTGCTTATATATATAACTCTTGTTTTTCTGGTGTGCTGGAGTATCCAGGACTTGCTGTGGTTGGCGAATTGGGTTCAGATGGTGCCATATTGCCTTGATTTCTGCTAGTAACATTCCTACTTTTGCCTTTTGCCATCTGTTCACTCTGGAGTTAGTTGGTCTTATTGTTACTGGTTGGAGTTTGAAGCTCCTGTGAGCCTGGCCTTTGGCACTGCTGTAGTAGAGGGCATCCATGTTCCTGATCCCAGCCTCCAGTTGTCCTTTGTCCGCTGTGACCTGACCCCAGCAGCTAGCAGTCTGCTGTGTCCTGAGGCAAGATAGCACCTCCTGTCATCCGGTTAGCCAGTCTGCAGCGGTCTGCAACCACAGCTGAATTGTAGGTACCCGGATCTGCAGATCTCTTCTGACTCTGGGCGCCGGCCAGAGCCTGGTGGTGTTGTCTATGCTAAACTAAGCTAGGTCTCAGTCCACGCACCTGACTCCAGCTGCTAGAATTCTGCGCGGTGTCCCGAGGCAAGATGGCACCTAGCTGCCAGCCCGCACAGAGAGCTGGTCCGCAGTGGTCTGCAACTGCGGCCCAGATCTCCTGCAGAGCTAAACTAAGCTAGGTCTCTGTCCACGCCCCTGACTCCAGCCGCCCATAGTGCCCGCAGTTCGTGCGGTGTCCTGAGGCAAGATCTGAACAAGGTTTCTAAGAGTTGTCATGTTTGGTTTAATGTATAAAATCCCCTGCTAGAGAGCTGTAAAATACACTCAGATTCATACTGCCTCTGTGCTTATTTCTGTTTATCACTACCGAATCCTTACTCACCTGGACTTTGAGGGCCTTTATCCCATGGAGCCCCCTACCCAACTGGGGTGGTCCATGGCAACATTCTAGTTGGCTCCAAATATTAGAACTTTGCATATTATTGTCTCCTTGTACAGAGCCATATTGGGGTGTCTGGCCACATGGCAGGAACTTGACATTGGTCAAGGTGAAGTCCTCTCCCAGCTTTTGAGCAGGGATTCCTGTGCTGTTCACAATCCTGCCCCACCTGGGGAGGAGTGCTCAGCATGAAGGTGAAGTTCCTGCAGACATAGGAATTCCTGGATTAAGCAGGTGACCCGCCCAGCTTCCTGAGCAGTGGAACCAACACTCAAAGAAGCCACGCAGGACTCTGGGAGGAGGGGCTCCCCCAAAACTGTTAAATTGTCTGAGCTCCATTAAACTTCGGCCTTGATCGGTAAACTATTGCCTTGGCCCTGTTTCTTTTGTCCTTCCCCATCCATCCCTCGGCTTCTGTTTCCAGGAACCGAGTTCGCAGTAGCTGCAGGCAGCTACATCTCCCCCCTTAAAAGTTAATCTAGCTGGGTATGTCAAGCACCTGGCCAGTAGAGTATACCTCATGAAGGCTGATTCACCAAAGACATGATAAAAAGATGGGAGGAATAATTATCACCTCAATTCAATGATGCTCTTATTCTCCGCAGAACCCCTTCCAGATGCAGCTGTTTACAGATTTTGCACCAAAGTGGAGGCTGGTGTTCTGCTCAGCCTGCCCACTTTCTGAGTTCTGACACCCAAAAGCGTAACTTTCTCTTTTCTCTTTTCATCTCTTCTTTGAATTCTCACTGTTTCTCTGAAATGCACCCCCACACACACACACACACATTCCTTTCTTCTGCTTGTTGACCTCCATTGCTGAACCTGACAGCTTTCCTGGACCATTACTCAAAAAAGACTTGTGCGACAAGCAAGGAACAAATGAGTTCTGGTAACTGTACATAAGAAGTTGACTCCACATAACTAAGTAAAACACAAGAGTTGGGATTATAAAAGAGTAGGCTATTCCTGGGGGTGGGGGGAACCAACCAACCAACAACAACAAAAATGCAGAGCATCCAAAAGGCACACAAAAACAAACCAGACCCTGGGAAGATGCAGATATCCCAGCCATTTCTAAATTTTAGTTAATTCCAGATTTAATCAAGTTGCTCAGCCAGTAGCCACCACATGCAATCTTGTAGAGTACAGGTCGAGGGTGGGGGAAGGTATTTAAAAGGGATTGCCATACTCCTCAACTCACAATGGGCCACATCTGGAAAGCCTTAAACAGTTGGGAAGAGAGTTTCACTGTAGCTGCATAGATGAGGTCCTCCTCCTCTTCCTCCTTCCCCTCCTCCTTCTCCTCCTCCTCTTCCTCCTCCTCCGTCATCTATATTCTCTAGACCCTTAGGGACAACACATGCAATTAAGACAGAGTTGTATATAACAGGTGGTAGGGAGAGGCTGGATACTCATGTGGGCGTCTTAGGATGCCCCTCTCATAAACAGTCAACAAGCCCAACTGGATGATCCTTTTGCAAGGAGAGCACAGCTGTACCCTGCAAGGTGGTAGTAGCTTAGGTTAGAAGACATTCACAACAGCAATTCACTCCCCTGTACTGCAGGGGGCAAGTGCAGTCAGCAGTAGCTACCAGGGATCTGTGGGACTACGTAAAATTAAAAAGCTCTGCACACCAAAGAAAACACCTTTCAATCATCATACTGAGCTGGGCGGTGGTGGTGGCGCATGCCTTTAATCCCAGCACTTGGGAGGCAGAGGCAGGAGGATTTCTGAGTTCGAGGCCAGCCTGGTCTACAGAGTGAGTTCCAGGACAGCCAGGGTTTCAAGACAGAGAAACCCTGTCTCGAAACAAAACAAAACAAACAAAAAGCCCAAACAAACAAACAAAAACAATCATCAGACTGAAGAGATAGTTTGCAGAATGGGAGTAAAAATATTTGTAAACTGTACAGCAGATATAGTTGATATCTAGACTCTATAAAGAACCAGAAATGCTAAAGCCCAATACATTTCAATCAATGAATAAGCTAGTGAACTAAATTCATAGTTTTCAGAAGGAGAAATATAAATGGCCAATAAATATGTGAAATATTTTAACATCCTTAACCATCAGGAAATTGAAACTGCTTTGAGATCCATCTTACCTTCATTTGAATGCTATCATTGAGAAACCAAAAGTAGGAAAGGATATAGAGGAAAGGTGTGTGTGTGTGTGTGTGTGTGTGTGTGTGTGTTGTACAATCACTGTAGAAATCAATTAGAAATTTCCAAAATATTACAAACAGAATTATCCAATGACTCAATTATCACTCCTGGGTTAATAGTCAAAGGACTCTAAGCCTCACAACAAAGGTACTTGCACATTCACATTTATTGTTTTACTATTCATTACAGATGAGAAATATTACTAGACTACATGCCTATTGATTTATTAATGGGTAAAGAAAATACGGTGCATAAGCTAATAATCAAAATTGAGTCCTAGATGAGGAGCCATAGACTGAAGATAATGAGACTCAGTTTTCCCATGGAGGGAGCCTTAATTGGTTCTCAAATACTCAGCTGTCAGGCCTAAAAACCATATACATATTAGAAGCACTTAAATCTCAGAAGATTGTATTTGTACATTTATTCACACAATATATATATATTCACACAATATATATATTGTGTGAATAAATGTATAAATTATTATATATATTCACAAATATATATATAATAATTAAAGAAGTCATGAATTTGATAGGGAGTTGGGAGACTACAGAAGGAGTTAAAGGGAATAAAAGGAAGGGAGGATGATATAACTGAAATAAACATATTACATTTTAAAAATACAAAAACTGAAAATGTGCTACATCCACTCAGATTTTTACTCATCACTAAAGGCAAATGACGTTATGACATTTATAAGAAAAATGGAGAGAACTTGAAATCATTATGTTGAGTCAAATAATTACACATAACTTACACTAGTCGTGAAACTTATACAAATGACTCTTGTTTTCTCTCACATAGGAAACCTAGATTTTATATGTGTGTGTGTGTGTAAATGTATATATATGGGAGTTACAAAACTGGAAAGGGGAGGTTATACTATATACGAGAAGGTTATAATATATTTCAAAGGAGGGGAAGAAAATAAGTGGAAAATAGGTTTAAAACCTAGATGTGGAAGTTTTAAAGAGGTCTGCTGGCCAATAGCCTGTGAACTAGCAAGAAAAGGAGCAAGGGTAACTGTGGATGATGGATGGTAAACATGATCAGAATATTTATACAAACGTATCATAGCAAAACATGTTGTATTGTAAGATTAGTACGTACTATTAATGTTACTTCATCACTATCCTTAACCTTTTGTTCTTCAGAGTGCCTGTGTCCTTTGATCACTCACATCTACAGACCATGTCTTAGAAAATAATCTCCTGACATCTTATAGATCAGTTCTTCCTCAGTCTCCTCTAATGTCTCTTCTTTCCTCAAGACTGACTGTTAACTGATTTCCATAGTTCTAATCCACCCTGCTCCTGTGCACCATCTACTCATTAGACAGAATGTAAATTTGATCTCTACTCCTCCTTCCTCTGCGGAAGATGCTGATGATGAGGTAGAGCCATAGCAATGTCTGGTCTCTCTTTGCTGTTAACATTGACAACTATTGCATGCAGTTGTGTTTGTTCAGCTCTCTGGTATTAGGGAGTGACTATGCTGCTTGCTTTGGGCCTTGTGCTAAAAGAAATTCTGTAGTGAGGGTTCTTGGAAAGTTCTGTGCCTCTATTTCTTCCTGTTCCAGCCAATAATATTTCTGAAATAGAATGATGACAGAATTGTTCCCTAGCCTCAGCATACTCTTATGGAAACAATGTGATTACACTTTTTTCTAAACTTGTGACCCGATTCTGTGTCCTTTCTGTCTCTCCCAATCATTTGTTTTCCATATTACCTTTTCTGTTAATATACACACTTCTCCATAGTTGAATTTTGGGGGTCAGTAGATGCAAATTTAACATCCATTGTGCAAACATGTCTCTTTGGTGACATTCCCAAGAAGACCCTATGTGGGCTTTTCTGCAAGGAAAGAAAGCAAATAATACCAGGTAGGGTTTCACTCCCGGTGAGTGGGCCTTAAGTCTAATAAGACAGCAGTTGATTACAACCAACTTATGAGCACCTCTTACTGCCTTTATGGTTATCTTGTCATACTGGCCATTATACAGGAAACCACAACTGGACACAGATTGCAGGGATCAATAAATAGTGGGGGCCTCCAGCACCAATGGATAGATAATCTACATTATCCTATTCTACATCAGAGAAGTAGGGTCTGAAAGATTCTAAGAGCCAGAATATCTGGAAGTCTTCTGTGCAACAGTCATTACAGAAATGGCAGGATAAACAAGCTTTGAACAATGGCAATATCAATAGATATGCTAATGCAGAAGAGAGCAATCGCATGGTGTCACAACACTGAACAAGGAACTATAAGTAATTGGTGACTGCTAAGAAACAACAAATTAGGTTCTGCTAGGCATGAGCCTCCTAACAGTTTGTCCAAAAGAAGTAGTCAACCCTGAAACCACACACACACACACACACACACACACACACACACACACATGAAATAATAATTAGGGAAGACGGTGCTATCAATTTCTGAGGGGTATGCCTGGAATTAATTGGAGGTAGAGGACTTGAGAGAGGCTAGAGAGGGGGAAGGGAAGAAGAGAAGTAACATAATTATATTTATCTTTAAAATGTACTAAAAATTTTAAATTAAAATGCCACTAAAATAAATATATTAAGAAAAATTTCATGCACTATATTTTGATCATATTCTCTTTCTATCTTATCTGCAAAATTTCTTGTTCTTTCACTCTCTTAAAACAAAACATAACACATTACACTCATTACCAACAATAAAACCATGGACTCCATTTTGTGCTGATCAACTACTTCTGTGCATATGGCTTACCCTGGATATACCCAATGAAGAAAACTGATTTTTCCTCTGTAATCAGCTATAATTTGCAAATAGTTTCTTGGTTAGGGGCAGGACTTTGTGCTCATTTGCCCTTCTTCATGTTGAGATTTTTATTGGCTTTAAACTTGTGTAAGTCTTGTGCATGCTGTCATAGTCTTGGAGAGTTTCTATTTGTGTTAGTCTTACTTTGTCTGGAAAACACTTTTCTTTAGTTATCCACCATTCCTGCTCCTTAGAGTCTTCCCACATCTTCTGACATAGATCCTTGAACCCTGAGGTAAGGATGTAGTCAAGACATTCCATTTAGAGCCGAATGTTCTAAAATGAATCTGTCTCTACACACTATCTAGTGGTGGATATCCATTTTAATTACCATTTATTGCAACAGAATAGATTCTCTGATGAGAGTTGAGCTGATTTCCATAGTGGATGTACCAGTTTTCACCCCCACCAGGAATGACTAACTATTCCCCTTTCCCCACCACCATGTGCTGTCATTTGTTTAACTATCTTGGCCATTCTCATGGGGATAAGATGAAATCTCAGTTTACTTTTAATTTGCATCTCCCTGATGTCTAGGGATATTGAACATTTCATAAGTATTTCTTGGTCATCTTTTGAGAACACTGTTTAGCTCTATACTCCATTTTTAATTGAGTCATTTATTTTCTTGATGTTCTTTGTATATTCTAATGGTGACTAGTATTTTATTTTTAAGGAAATTTAATTGGTACTCTCAAACCACTTGCCCTTCTTGCATAATCTTTACCCACTGAGCATTCAGAGGAACCAAAATCTAATCCTCCACAGCCCCCTATTAACATCTCAAAACAGTCTGTTTATGTACTAGAACTAGGAAAGTTGTTCATGATCACAGTACCTATTGCTTGATATCTCCTCAGAATTCTGAGTTGTTTAATGTTTACTTTAAAAAGGAGGCTAAGACAGTTGTAAAGGGTTTATGTAGTATGGCCAACTGAAACTGGCAAAAGACTAGTGTATTTGGCTTGCCTTATGCATGTTATCACTCTGTTTATAGCCTCACATTAAAGTGAAAGACTATATAGTAATCTCTTCATTTGCATGGCCAATAGGTAGCTTGTGCTTTGCTCTCAGGCATTCCCAGCTTCGTTCTCAGTCCTCTTAGCACCCTGGCCAACCTCCCATATGTAATGGGAGAGTTGTTTTCTTTACTTCTTCATTTATTTGGATCTGAGTTACAAACACAGTTAATGGACTGCAAGGGATTCATTGACACAGAGTTTTATCAGGGAGAGATGCTCTTCAAAGCAACTGTCTTTGATATGAGGAGAAACTCGGAAAGGAGGAGAAATAATAAACAGGACATGGTCTCAGGCATCGAATAACTTGATCAACAAGTATGGGGATACAATTGCACATTCATTACACCATAAAGGTTTTTCCTCCTTGAGGCGAGGTGTTGGTTTTTCTGTGGAGGAGTCAGTAATCTCTATGAGACATGACTGTCATCATTCTGAAAATGACTCTCCTGGGAAATGGGTAGGCAGGCAACTGGGATCCATCAACTGAGTTGATAAATTATTCCCCACCAGTGGAATGAGCCAATTCAAGCCAGATTAGATTAGATTAAATGCAGGTTCATTGTGAAGCTGCTGTCTGGCGTGTTTACTGGCCCCACGGAAGGAAACCAGAGAAGTTGCCATGGGAAAGGAGAGAGAGGCGAGAGAAGAAAGTAGAAGGAGAGAGCGCAAGGGGGAAGATCAAAATGTCCAGATAGATGGTTCAGAGCACAGGAGAAGTTGAGTCCCCAGCCAGTGGTCCAGGTCTTTCCTGGCCATGTGGGGACCACTTCTCTCCTCCTATCCTTCTCTGCTAGAAACATCATTTCTTTGGACTCTATAGGAACCCATCCCCAATTACTTCCTATCTGAGTTCAGAACTCTCAGGCTTTCTCTGCTGATCTGATGTTCCCATATAAACCATTAGATTCCAAACTATCAATTGGAACACCATTTCCATAGTCTTGGGATTTCCAGCAAAACTTAGGAGAATGGGTGACACTGGATATAAAACAAAATTTATCCAAATTAGTCTGAATCCCCTATGTACAACTTTTTGAGAACCATGCTTTTGTTACTTTCCCTCCCTCGTCTTTCACCACAACACAGCTAGCTGCCTCAATCAAGCAGCTCTCTGACCCACCTGAGGCACCACAGCACACAAGGCTCCAGGTGCTGCCTAGCCCCACCCCACTCCTCCTCCCTCCTGTCCATCTGTGAGCCTCCCGGGGATGGTAGTGGAGGTGTTGGGAGCAACAGTAGTGATTGCAATGGTAGTGTTGAGAGATCAGCCTGCTCATTTTCAATCACCCGCCATACTTGCTTAGCTACACACGGGCCAGAAACATGTGACTGGCCACCAACTTGACTTTGGGGGAAGGAGGGTGGAGTCAAGGCTTCACCACCATTTTGGTTAAGGACAGTCACATGACTGGCAGTCATCTTGGTTATACGAAAGATCTTAACTGCAACTTCATGTGTTCATTTTTAAAAATAAAAAAGATAGTCCACCAAGAAGAACTCACAGTTCTGAACAACTATGCTCCAAATGCAAGGGCACCCTCATTCATAAAAGAAACTTTACTAAAGCTTAAAGCACACATTGTACCTAATACAATAATTGTGGGGGACCTCAACACTCCACTATCCTCAATGGACTGATCAGGAAAATAGACACTAAACAGGGACACAGGGAAACTTATTGAAGCTTTGGACCAATTGGATTTAACAGATATATATAGAACATTTCATCCTAAAGCAAAAGAATATACCTTTTTCTCAGCACCTCACGGTTCCTTCTCTGAAATTGACCATATAATTGGTCACAAGACAAACCTCAACAAATATAAGAACTAATCCCATGCCTCCTATCAGATCACCATAGGATAAGAGTGGTCTTCAATAGCAACAAAAACAACAGAAAGTCCACATACACATGGAAGCTGAACAATATTCTACTCAATGATACTTTAGTCAAGGAAGAAATAAAGAAAGAAATCAAAGACTTTTTAGAATTTAATTAAAATGAAGGCACAAAATACACAAAATCTATGGGACACAATGATAGCAGTGCTAAGAGGAAAACTGATAGCCCTGAGTGCCTACAAAAAGAAACAGGAGAAAGCATATGCTAGACAGCACACCTGAAAGCTCTGGAACAAAAAGAAGCTAATTCACCCAGGAGGAGTAGAAGACAGGAAATCATCAAACTCAGGGCTGAAATCAATCAAGTGGAAACAAAGAGAGCCATACAAAGAATCAACAAAACCAGGAGCTGGTTCTTGGAGAAAATCAACAAGATAGATAAACTCTTAGCCAGACTAACCAAAGGGCACAGAGACAGTATCCAAATTAACAAAACTAGAAATGAAAAGGGAGATAGAACAACAGAAACCGAGGAAATTCAAAAAATCATCAGATCCTACTACAAAAGCCTATACTCAACACAACTGGAGAATCTGGAGGAAATGGACAATTTCCTAGACAGATACCAAATACCAAAATTAAATCAGGATCAAATAGATGGTCTAAACAGTCCTATAACCCCCAAAGAAATAGAAGGGGTCATAGAAAGTCTTCCAACCAAAAACAGCACAGGACCAGATGGTTTTAGTGCAGAATTCTATCAGACCTTAAAAGAAGACCTAATACCAATACTCTTCAAACTATTCCACAAACTAGAAACAGAAGGAACACTACCCAACTCATTCTACGAAGCTACAATTACTCTGAAACCAAAACCACACAAAGATCCAACTAAGAAAGAGAACTTCAGACCAATTTCCCTTACGAACATCGATGCAAAAATACTAAATAAAATACTTGCCAACCGAATCCAAGAACACATCAAAACGATCATTCACCATGAACAAGTTGGCTTCATCCCAGGGATGCAGGGATGGTTCAATATATGGAAATCCATCAATGTAATCCACTACATAAACAAACTCAAAGAAAAAAACCACATGGTCATCTCATTGGATTCTGAAAAAGCATTTGACAAAATTCAGCATCCTTTCATGCTAAAAGTCTTGGAAAGAACAGGAATTCAAGGCCCATACCTAAACATAGTAAAAGCAATTTGCAGCAGACCTGTAGCCAACATCAAAGTAAATGGAGAGAAACTTGAAGCAATCCCACTAAAATCAGGGGCTAGACAAGGCTGCCCGCTCTCAACATATCTTTTCAATATAGTACTTGAGGTACTAGCTAGAGCAATTCCACAACATAAGAAAGTAAAAGGGATACAAATTAGAAAGGAAGAAGTCAGACTATCACTATTCGCAGATGATATGACAGTATACTTCAGTGACTCAAAAAACTCCACCAGAGAACTCCTACAGCTGATAAACAACTTCAGCAAAGTGTCCGGTTATAAAATCAACTCAAGCAAATCAGTAGCCTTCCTACACTCAAAGGATAAGGAGGCAGAGAAAAAAATCAGGGAAATGAAACTCTTCACAATAGCTACAAACAATATAAAGTATCTTGGTGTGACTATAACCAAACAAGTGAAAGATTCGTATGACATCAAAATCCCAATTCAATTCTTCATAGATCTAGAAAGAGCAATTCTCAAATTCATCTGGAGCAACAAAAAACCCAGGATAGCTAAAACTATTCTCAACAATAAAAGGACTTCTGGGGGAATCAATATTCCTGACCTCAAGCAGTACTACAGAGCAATTGTGTTAAAAACTGCATGGTATTGGTACAACAACAGGCAAGTAGATCAATGGAATAGGATTGAAGACCCAGAAATTAACCCACAGACTTATGGTCACTTGATCTTTGATAAAGGAGCGACAACCATCCAGTAGAAAAAAGATAGCCTTTTCAACAAATGGTGCTGGTTCAACTGGAGGTCAACATGCAGAAGAATGCGAATTGACCCACTCTTATCTCCTTGCACTAAGATCAACTCCAAGTGGATCAAGGACCTCTACATAAAACCAGACACACTGAAACTATTAGAAAAGAAACTGGGGAAAACCCTGGAGGACATGGGCACAGAGGGAAAGTTCCTGAACAGAACACCAATAGCTTATGCTCTAAGATCAAGAATTGACAAATGGGACCTCATAAAATTACAAAGTTTCTGTAAGGCAAAGGACACTGTCAGAAGGACAAAACGGCAACCAACAAAGTGGGAAAAGATATTCACCAACCCCACATCCGACAGAGGGCTAATATCCAATGTATACAAAGAACTCAAGAAGTTAGACCCCAAAGAACCAAATAACCCTATCAAAAAATGGGGTACAGAGCTAAACAAAGAATTTTCACCAGAAGAAATTCAGATGGCCGAGAAAGACCTTAAGAGATGTTCAACATCATTAGTCATCAGGGAAATGCAAATCAAAACAACCCTGAGATTCCACCTCACACCAATCAGAATGGCTAAGATTAAAAACTCAAGAGACAACAAGTGCTGGCATGGATGTGGAGAAAGAGGAACACTCCTCCACTGTTGGTGGGATTGCAAAATGGTAAAACCACTCTGGAAATCAGTTTGGCGGTTCCTCAGAAAATTGGGCATGTCACTTCCAGAGGACCCTGCCATACCATTCCTGGGCATATACCCAGAGGATTCCCCTGCATACAATAAAGACACATGCTCCACTATGTTTATAGCAGCCTTGTTTATAATAGCCAGAAATTGGAAGGAGCCCAAAAATCCCTCAAAGTAGGAATGGATACAGAAAATGTGGTATATTTATACAATGGAATACTACACAGCAATTAAAAATAATGAATTCATGCAATTTGTAGCTAAATGGTTAGACCTGGAAAATATCATCCTAAGTGAGTTAACCCAATCACAAAAGAATACACATGAAATGCAATCACTGATAAGTGGATATTAATGAGCCCAGAAGCCCTAAATTCTTAAGGCACAATTAGCAAGTCAAAAGCAATATACAGATTCAACACAATCCCCTTCAAAATCCCAACTCAGTTCTTCATAGAGTTTGAAAGAGCAATTCTCAAATTCATCTGGAATAACAAAAAACCCAGGATACCTAAAACTATTATTAACAGTAAAAGAACTTCTTCCCAAGAAGAAGAAAGGAGAGGCCCCTGGGTCTGTAAAGATTGGATCCAGTTTTGTAGACCCAGAACAGAGAAATCATGGCAGGGGTGGGGGGGGATGATTGGGGAATGGTTGGGGGGGAGAGGAATTATGGGACGTATGGTGGGGGGGAACTGGGAAAGGGGAAAGCCTTTGGAATGTAGACATAGAATATAGAAAATAAAAATTAAAAAAAAAAACTTCAGGTCTCTGAAGAAGGAAATGGAAGAAGACCTCAGAAAATGGAAAAATGTTCCATGCTCCTGGGTTGGCAGGATTAATATAGTTAAAATGGCAATCTTGCCAAAAGCAATATACAGATTCAACACAATCCCCTTCAAAATCCCAACTCAGTTCTTCATAGAGTTTGAAAGAGCAATTCTCAAATTCATCTGGAATAACAAAAAACCCAGGATAGCTAAAACTATTATTAACAGTAAAAGAACTTCTGGGGGAAGCAGTATCCTGGACCTCAAGCAATACTATAGAGCAGTAGTGTTAAAAACTGCATGGTATTGGTACAGTGACAGGGTGGATTGAAGACCCAGAATTAAACCCACACATCTATGGCCAAGTGATCTTCGACAAGGGAGCTGAAAACATCCAGTGGAAAAAAGATAGCTTTTTCAACAAATGGTGCTGGTTCAACTGAAGGTCAACATGCAGAAGAGTGAGAATTGATCCACTCCTATCTCCTTGTACTAAACCCAACTCCAAGTGGATCAAGGACCTCCACATAAAACCAGACACACTAAAACTAATAGAAAAGCAACTGGGGAAGACCCTTGAGGACATTGGCTCAGGGGGAAAGTTCCTGAACAGAACACTAATAGCTTATGCTCTAAGATCAAGAATAGACAAATGGGACCTCATAAAATTACAAAGTTTCTGTAAGGCAAAAGACACTGTCAAAAGACAAATCCGGCAACCAACAAATTGGGAAAAGATCTTCACCAACCCTACATCTGACAGAGGGCTAATATCCAATGTATACAAAGAACTCAAGAAGTTAGACTCCAGAAAACCAAATAACCCTATCAAAAAATTGGTACAGAGCTAAACAAAGAATTTTCACCTGAAGAACTTCGGCTGGCTGAGAAGCACCTTAAGAAAAGTTCAACATCATTAGTCATTAGGGAAATGCAAATCAAAACAACCCTGAGATTTCACCTCACACCAGTCAGAATGGCTAAGATTAAAAACTGAGGAAACAGCAGGTGTTGGCGAGGATGTGGAGAAAGAGGAACATTCCTATCCTGCTGGAGGGATTGCAAGCTGGTACAACCACTCTGGAAATCAGTCTGGCATTTCCTCAGAAAACTGGACACGATACTTCTGGACGATCCTGCCATACCCCTCCTGTGCATATACCCAGAAGATTCCTCAGCATGCAATAAGGATACATGCTCCACTATGTTCATAGCAGCCCTATTTATAATAGCCAGAAGCTGGAAAGAACCCAGATGTCCCTCAACGGAGGAATGGATACAAAAAAAAATGTGGTATGTGTACACAATGTAGTACTATTCAGCCATTAGAAACAATGAATTCATGAAATTTTCAGACAAATGGATGGAGCTGGAGAACATCATACTAAGTGAGGTAACCCAGTCTCAAAAGAATACCCATGGTATGCACTCACTGATAAGTGGATATTAGCCTAGAATCTTGGAACGCAAAAGACATAATCCACATACCAAATGATGTCCGACAAGAAGGAAGGAGAGGACCCTGGTTCTGGAAAGGCTCAATGCATCCGTGTAGGGGAATACCAGAACAGGGAAGTGGGAGAGGGTGGATGGGGGGACAGGGGGAGGGAAAAGGGCATGTGGGACCTTTGGGGGGTGGGGAACCAGCAAAAGGGGAATGAAATGTAAATAAAGAATATATCCAATAAAAAAAAGAAAGAAAGAAAGAAGTAAAATAAAATAAAGTAAAAAATAAAAAAGGTATATTTACTAATCAAGATATATGTTTTTAAGGTTAAACCTAGGATGGGTAATTGGAATCAAATTAAGTTTTTCTATTCAAATATATAGATAGATATATAGATGTGTAGATGATAGATAGATAGATAGATAGATAGATAGATAGATAGATAGATAGACAGATAGATAATCCTAGAACACTTCAGAGACCTGCTGAATATGGTATTTAAGATGCTTAAACTTAAGATGCTTAAAATGACAGATTCCCAAATCCTAGCAATGACATGCTCAAGGCTTCCAAGAAGATACATATACAACAGAAAAGGAGTCCACCTTGATAATGGTATGATAACCACTAAGAAAGACTGCTCCATTGTCTTGCCCACTTCTAGGGGCTGATCTGAACTGTGAACAAACAGGACATCAGACAATGAAATCAGTCTCCCAAATTCCTACTCGACAGAAAGACCTCTCAGATTTGCCAGGTCTGGCACTCTAACATTGATCCTGCCATGGAACCTGTGTCACCAATGAAGCCAATCAACATCACAGGAACCTAGTGAGGTGGCCTTCTCCTGGGTAAGTGTGTAATTTGAATTGACACATAGGCCATTTAAATTACAATATATCCTTCTAAGGTCTCTGAGGGGTTTGAAGATTGAACTAGTGAAAGAAGTAACACTAGATAAAGGAACTCACTTTACAATGACTGATCAAGCACCCGTGTCTCATGGTGAATAATTAGGTAGGAAATGATGTAAAATTTAAAGTTTACGTAAAGTTTGAGGATATGAAAGCTTCTAAGAAAGTGAAGGTCTAGGAAGGTGTTTTGAGGTTGGTAAATGCAAGTTATAAAGGATTTATCTTTTTGTAAACTTAAAAGACTCTCATAAGTTTCAGGGTCAAATGTACTCGAGATAAGTACTGTTAATCAACAGCCTATTTCCCTCCCTACCTGCCTACTCCTGAAGGTGGGATCTATTCCCCTTTCCCTGGTCCTAGAACTCCCCTACCTCTCCTCCAACTACCAAGACCATGAACCTAACAGTTTCAAATGTACAGCCAAGAAAAAGGTTTTCTCCCTAAACTCCCTAACTTTATCTTCTGCCCTTAACATCCAGGTGTTCCCTCAGAACCTGCATCCAGAAAAGCTCCAAAACAGGTACCCACAGGTGTGCCAGTCCACTGCTTCAACAGGGCCTGCACATTCCTCTCTGCAGTGAAACAACCAGCTCTTCCTGGTCTTGGCCAACATTCCAGCCTTTGCCTAACTCCTGTAAGGATGCCCCAGTGTCAGCAGGAAGTAGTCATAGATAATGTCACCGCTTTCTCCTTTATTAGCTACAAAAGGCTGGGATGTTTGGTTTCAGACTGACCCCAGGACAAGGGACTGTAGTGCATATTTTACATACCTGGCAAACCTGGCCTCCCCCAGGTTCCCCAGCATCCCCCAATTCCTACATTAGTGTACCCCATCCCCAACCCTGAACTTTCTAGTTCAGGGGTTGGGCTGCCTTTCCCACAAAGGCTCCTCCCTCTATAATCCAGATATGTTTACCGCCCCCTCCTTCTCTTCTCTTTTTCTTGCTTGGTTCATGTTCTTTCTTTCCTTCTCTTTCCCTCTCCTTTCTCTCCTTTCCCAAGGTAACTTCCCTGGCCTCCCTCCCAGGAGCCAGTGAATTGGCCCAGGAGCAGCTTCCCAATAAACCTGTGTATAATATAATCCACCTAATGTGGCTTGCATTGGTTCATTTTACTGGCAGAGAAATAACTTATCAGCAGTCATGATAGCATTGGGCTCCTGGCAAAAGCAATTTAGCATCAGAATCATATCATTTCAATATCATGCTTTACTCATAGCTCATGTGCATAAGTGATTTAAGAAAGCTGACTAAAATTGTGTTGACCTGAAAACTGAAAACAGTTGAGAAATGTTTTGATAAAATAACAGATGTACAATATCAGAAGAGTAGATAGGCTGACTGTGCTTCATGTCCCCTCAGGCAAGTAGACAAGCAGGGGAAGCTTGCCTATCAAAAGGAAAATTTAAAATTTCTGTGGCAGAAAAGTTATTGCAATGAACTTAAATACTTTGAGCATTTTCTAGCCATTCATATTTTTCAATATTTTCATTTTGGGTCTTTTGAAACAGGGACTCCCTATTTAGTCCAGACTGGCCTTGAACTTACTATCCTACTGCCATTGCTTTTGAATTGCCAGTTCAAGTCAGAGGTATTATAGGATTACAGGATGTAAGAGCTAAATCTAATGCTCTTCTGTATATGAAGATGAGACACTGATCTGCAATGTACACATTTGCTATATAAGACATAAACTTCCACCATAGTTCCCATAATACTCCTGTACAAACTCACCGCCATGTCTCTCATGCTTTCTTCCTCTTTATCCTTAGCAAAAGCAGAGGGTATGTCTTGCTGCCTTTTTTCCCCCAGTAAAAGGGCAATATTCTTCAGTGTACAGAGAATAAAATAAATGTGACAGTGAAGAAATATTCTAAGGACCCACAGTGCTGTGCATGGAAATCATCTTTACTGTCAGAAAAGCTTCATGAGATATTTTTAGGTTTCTCAAAGAGTGCTTGTCTCTTCCCCAGGAAGTATCCATCATAGTGTCTGCAAGAGGTTTCAAGCCCCAAGCTTGTTTGGCTCACCCCACTCCCTCCCTCAGGCTTATTGGGGGAAGGTTTAATTATAATTGTGGCTTAATGCCCAAATGCAACTGGGAAATGGTAAAATTAGAAAATCAGATGTCTCTAAGAATTTCCAGGCTTGCGAAAAAATTAATTTCTTGCAAAGCCCAATAATATTTAATTTCTCCTTGGACTGAAAGATTGGCAAGTATATGTAATTAATCCTGTAATTATGATAGAAAGGCTTTAGAGTTATTGATGCTTCATTATATTTAATCAGAACCTGAATGGGGGGATCAAGAATGCTGCTTTTTCTGGTTGTAGAAAATTAAGTGAGAGTATCAAGTGTTTCTGTTTTCTTTTAAAAAAAATTAAAGGTATAGTTTTATGTAACTCAGGTTGATCTCAAACCAACATAACCAAGAATGACTTTGAATTTTTGTTTTCTTCTATCTCTACTTCCCAATTACTGGCCTCATAGTCATGAGTCACTACAACTGGATTATGCAAGGTTGAGGATCAGACAAGGGGCTTTGTGGGTGCTGGGCAAGCACTCAACCAAGCTATACTCCTAGGCCTTGATTGGTTTATTTATAATAATAAGCTATGTTTTTCATTGCCAGAGAAAGGGAAATTTATTAAGGGGATGAAACAATTTTGCCAGTTTTATAGAATTTTCCTGTGTTGGGAAAATTCTAGAGAGCAGAAGTGGGGGCTAGAGAGGGGTAACAGGAGGGAGAAAGGAGAGAGAGAGTTCTATATTAATATATAAAAAGATATAGATATGAGACCATGTGACCAGGGATGATTGCAAGTCCTGCAAGTGCTACTGGGCTTCAAACTCAGGAAAAGCCAAGTTTTTTTTTAAGGCTAAAGCCTAGTTGTTGGCCCAATTCTCTCTTCAGGAGAAATGCCATCCTATTTTATTTTACTTTTATGTGTATAAAAATATTTATAGAACCTTTACTGATAATAGCTCCAAGATGAAAATGATCTACATTTCTAGCAACAGTTGAACTGGTTAGCAAATTGAGGTCCATTCATGCCACAGAATATTGTACAACAATAAAAAGATGGAAATTATTGGTAAGGGCAGCATTAAAATATTTCAAAAATAATTTTAGAGAGTGCAAGAAGATAAAAGGAGTTCCCAATCTATTCAGGCTTCCAGCGAACTAAACAGAAGCCTACCCACACAGAGAGAATAATAATATATGCTAGTTCCACTTGAGAATGCCTTCGTTGACAACCTAGAAGGATGTTTGACTATGTATTTGGTTACTGTGACCAACTCAACCAGATTCATAAAATTAACCACCATGTTGTACTAATCCTCAAACCTGCCAAGCATTCTGGTCCTTTCCTTTCTTATATTTCACAGTATATTTTCTCTGGTTCTAAAGCTGTGCCATTGTTCACTATTAATTTCTTTACTTCTTCATTTCATTCCTATTTGTAAATAGTACCATTTTTGCCTTAATGTCTTTTACACATCAACCTCATCTTCCCTTGAATTCATGGAATACTCCTATTTTGTAAATTTGTCTCCCTGTACTGACTTTTAGTCATATTTCCATTCAAGATCATATCAATGAAATATAATAATGACTGAGCTATTACCAACTCATTGAACATCACACCATACCTAAATGAGTTGCATGATATACCACAGGTTATCACACATTACTACTTTGGACAGATAGTAAAACATCTGAAAGATAATTATAGTGTTTTTCCATGCCAGGAATTTTAAGTGTGAGTAGATTCCATTGTTTTAGGAGTTTGAGGGTTTATTTACTATAAATTGAATACATTAAAGAAAATCTTCTACTTCACTAAGCAGTTTAAATTATCAACTGACTGTAAACACCCTCAGTTTATGTTCATAACTTTGGTCATTTTCTCTCCTTACTTGAACCTCTACTAGTCAAGTTCCAATCTATATCTCTGTCTGTCTCTGTCTCTGTCTCTGTCTGTCTGTCTGTCTGTCTGTCTGTCTGTCTCTCTCTCTCTCTTATAGACACAAAAACACATACATGTATGTGAGGAAGAGAAAAAGAAAGTTGAACTCAACTAGCTCTACCATTGAGAATCCAAAGCAGATCATTCCATAAAGTTGGTACTGTTAAAGGAAAATAGCAGATGTCAAAATGATGAGGATAGAACTTTATTCAACAAGGATCTCAATAGGGAAGAAGAGCCCATGTAATAGAACTCTGTTTCTCCCTGACAAAAGGCTGATGAATGTTACAGTGCTGACTTACACTAAGGAGATCTCGGCATGTTAGGGAAATTTTGTTCCACATGACTGAGATCATCTGGTTCACTGGTACTTACCCTAGGGGGCAAAGTTCCTCAATTCTTTACATCTGTGAGTAGTGATGGGGCCAGAGCAAGGTGGACTTAAAGCTTAAGTTTGGTACTCTCTGGGGGTTGGAAAGAGAAGAGGGGAGTTGCTGCCCTCTTGTGTCTATTGGTTGGCTAGGGCATCAGCATAAAGTGTCAAAGAATGAGCTGCTTTCTTTCTTCCATTGTATATTTTTGGCTTCTTTGTCAAAGATCAAGTGTTCATAGGTGTGTGGTTTTAGTTCTGGGTCTTCAGTTCTATTCCATTGATCAATATGTCTGTCTCTGTATCAGTACCGTGCAGTTCTTATCGCTATTGCTCTATAGTAAAGCTTGAAGTCAGGGATGGTGATCCCCCTGAAGTTCTTTTATTGTTGAGAATTGTTTTCACTGTTCTCTGTTTTTTGCCTTTCCAAATGAATTTTAGAATTGCTCTTTGCATGGCCTTGAAGAATTGTATTGGGATTTTGATGGGGATTGTATTTAATCTATAGATTGCCTTTGGTAGGATTGCCAATTTTACTAAGATATTTCTGACAATCCATGAGCATGGGAGGTCTCTCCATCTTCTGAGATCTTTGATTTCTTTCTTGAAAGACTTGAAGTTATTGTCATATGGGTCTTTCACTTGTTTGGTTAGAGTTACCCCAAGATATTTTATACTATTTGTGCTTATTGTGAAGGGAGTTGTTTCCCTAATTTCTTTCTCAGCCTGTTTATCATTTGTATAAAGGAAGGCTACTGATTTATTTGAGTTAATTTTATATCTGGCTACAGTTGCTGAAGCTGGAGAGGTTCTCTGGTGGAATTTTTGGGTTGCTTATGTATACTATCGGGTCATCTGCAAATAGTGATACCTTTATTTCTTTTTTGCCAATATGTAACCCCTTGATCTGTTTTTGTTGTCTTATTGTTCTAACTAGCACTTCAAGTGCTATATTGAATATATGGTCTAACTTGCTCTCTATATATAGATAAATGAAAATAGTCCCATATTTGTCACCTTGCACAAAGCTCATGTCCAAGTGGATCAAGGACCTCAACATAAAAGCAGATAAACTGAATCTATTAGAAGAGAAAGTGGGAAAGAGCCCTGAACGCATTGGCATGGGGGAACATTTCCTAAATAGAACTCCAGTAGCTCCTGCTTTAAGATCAAGAATTGATAAATGGGACCTCATGAAACTCGAAAATTTCTGTAAGGCAAAGGACATAGTCAATAAGACAAATTGACAACCTACAGATTGGGGAAAAAATCTTCACTAACGCCACATCCAATAGAAGGGTAATATCTAAAATATATAAAGAACTCAAGAAACTAATCACCAAAAAACCAAACAACCCAATCGAAAAATGGGATATAGAATTAAACCAAAATTTCACAAGTGAGAAATCTCGAATGGCTGAGAAGCGCCTAAAGAAATGTTCAAAGTCCTTAGCGATCAGAGAAATGCAAATCAAAATGACCCTGAGATTTCACCTTACACCAATCAGAATGGCTAAGATCAAAACCTCTGGTGACAACACATGTTGGAGACAATGTGGAGAAAGAAGAATACTCCTGCATTGCTGGTGGGATTGCAAACTGGCACAACCACTCTGGAAATCAGTCTGAAGGTTCATCAGAAAATTGAAAATAGATCTACCTGCAGACCTAGCTATACCACTCTTGGGAATATACCCAAAAGATGCCCCACCATACCACAGGGGCACTTGTTCTGCTATATTTATAGTGGCCTTATCTGTGATAGCCAGAAGCTGGAAACTACCTAGATGTCCCACGACAGAAGAATGGATACAGAAAATGTGGCTCATTTACACAATGAAATACTATTCATCTATTAAGAATGAGGACCTCCTGAGTTTTGCAGACAAATGGATGGAACTAGAAAATATCATCCTGAGTAAGGAAACTTTCAGACCCCAAAGGACATGCATGGTATGTCCTCACTAATAAGTGGGTGTTAGCCAAAAAAAAAAAAAAAGTACAGAGTAACCAAGATACAGTCCACAGAACTCAAAAAAAAAAAAGTCAACAAGCTAAAATGCCCAAGTGAGGACTGCTCAGTCCCACTTGAGAGGGAGAAGAAAGCAATCACAAGTGGGGAGGGAGGGAGGGACCTTGGAGGGAAAGTGGATTGGGTGGGGGCAAGTGAAGGGAAGAGGGGAACCTGATCTGGTATTGGGTGAGGGAAAGGAACTGAAACCCTGAGGACAAGCAGGGAGAATGGAAGCAGGCAACCTCCTCGGGAGATAGGAGCTTGGGGTGGGTCCCTCTAGAATGCACCAAAAACCTGGGAGGTGAGAGACTCTCAGGACTCAAAGGGAAGGACCTTAGATGAAATGCCCAACAGTAGGAGAGGGAACTTATAGAGCCCACCTCCAACAGAAAGACAGGGCATCAAATGAGGGAGATGGGGGCCATCCCACAGTCACAACTCTGACCCATAGTTGTTACTGTCTGAAAGAATTACAGGGATGGAAATGGAGAGGATCCTGAGGGAAAGAATGTCCAGAGACAGGTCCAAAGTGGAATCCGGCTCAATAGGAGGTCCCAAGGCCTGACACTATTACTGAGGCTATGAGTGCTCACAAAAAGGGACCTAGCATGACCGCACTCCAGTAGACCCAACAAGCAGCTGAAAGTGACAGATGTAGATATTTGCTCCCAGTGAATGGACGGAAGCAGCTATCCCCTAATGTTGAATTAGAGAAGGCTGGAAGAGACTGAGGAGAAAGGCAATCCTGTAGGAGGACCAGCAGTCTCAATTAAACTGGACCCCCGAGATCTCTCAAACACTGGATCACCAAACAGGCAGCATACCCCAGCTGACATGAGGCCCCCAACACACATACAGTAGAGGACTGCCAGGTCTGTGCTCATTTAGAGATGATGTACCTAACCCTCAAGAGATTGGATGCCCCAGGAAGTTTAGAGGTCAGGTGGAGTGGGGGGTGGGGTCATCCATGTCAAGACAGGGTATGAAGAGGAGGTCTGGGATGTGGAAAAGTTGGAGGGTGGATAGAGATGGGGGAAATAAAATGTGGAGTGTAGAAAAATTAGTTAATTAATTTAAAAAAGGAATGAGTGAGCTAAAACAGTGGAATTTCTTTTCTCAGTTCAGTGAGATCTGGTACATATAGAGTGTTATGACTATAGACATCTTCCATACTTCTGCCAACTAGAATTCTAAGATTGGGGTTCTACTGATTCAGAGTCTGGTACAAGCTGTCTTCCTGGCTTTCCAATAGCAATCTTCTTATACTGTGCTCACATGGACTTCCCCAGAGTGTGAGAACTGAGAAATACAAATCTACTAACCAACATCCTTCCCTAATGACCTTATGTAACTTACAGTATTTCCTCAGCAGGCTCATCTTCAAATGTCACCACACTGGAGCCAGTGCAAAGCTTCTTAAACCTTTTCTATTTGACATCATTTCTTTGTCTGAGAAAATTTTATGTAACTCCAGATGCTCTGATATATAAAATAGGCATATAAACCAAATATTTACTGGTAATAATTCATAAAAAAATTCTTTTAAGACAATTCCTTGTATGCATACAATTTTATCATTCATTAAAAGCAAAAGCAAATTTGCACAGTAGTGAAAGGAATGTGCTTGTTTGTTTTAACACAGATAGTTAAAACTTGGCTGCACGTTTAATACTGCAGGACATGGAGCATCTTCAACATCCCTCAAGTCTATGAATATTTTCATCATTAGTCATGTTGATAGCACTACTTCCCATAAATACATAGTAAAAGATATGAAAGTATGTTTAGGGTCACTTTAAAAGTTATTGAGAAAGCCTTTGGAATGTAAACATAGAATATAGAAAATAAAAATTAAATAAAAAAAAGTTATTGATTCTTTGGAAAGAACCCAGATGTCACTCAGTGGAGGAATGGATACAGAAAATGTGGTATAATTACACAATGGAATACTACTCAGCTATTAAAAACAATGAATTCATGAAATTCTTAGGCAAATGGGTGGAACTGGAAAATATCATCCTAAGGGAGGTAACCCAATCACAAAAGCACACACATGGTATGCACGCACTGATAAGTGGATATTAGCCCAGAAGCTCGGAATACCCAAGACAAAATTCACATATCAAATGATGTCCAAGAAGAAGGAAGGAGAGGCCCATGGCTCTGGAAAGGATTGCTGCAGCAGTGAAGGGGAATACCAGGACAGGGAAACAGGAGGGGTTTGATTGGGGAACAGGGGGAAGGAAGAGGGCTTATGGGTCTTTCAAGGAGGGTGGAACCAGGAAAGGGGAAATCATTTGAAATGTAAATAAAGAACATATCTAATAAAAAATGTTATTGAGAATTGTGCTCTAATCCTAAGCCAAAATTTTATTTATTCATTTCTTATAAAACTTAAGTTAGTAACTCAAACAATACTTTTTGGATATGTACATGTATGTGTGTTTGTGTATATATATGCATGGCCAAATGAAAATACTGTCTTTGCTTTCAATAATTAAGTCATAATATATAATATTTCTATAAGAGTAAAAGAATTTATATGTAAATCACAATAAAAACATTGTAATTCATAACATACAATAGTCTGGAATTGGCATTTCTTGGCATGATCAGTAGAACACATGTGCAGTGCACTGTTTATGTTGTGTCTTCAGAGGCAAGACTGCAAATGAACTTCTGCAGTGCATCCTGAATGAGTGTAGCCAGAAACACCTTGGATTTATTATGCAATTAATTTTGAATTCATCTTGAGACTGCAGAAACATTTATCTGTTGCCAAGATTTTGCAGTCTCCACACTCTGTGTATACAAACCAAGCTTAGGGAGCCCCTGAGCTCCCACACACGAAAGTGAGAGAAACAAACACTCGGCCATTGTACAAACAGTTTTAGGGGGTAAATTCAGATGCCAAAGAGCAGATAAAGAGTTTGTAACTACGAACTGTCTAAAGAAAACGTCCTTAAAGAACCTCAGGGGCTCACATGCTTAGTAGAACATTTGAGTCAAGCAGAGAATTCCCTGGTGCACTGACATTTCTTAACGCAGGCATTACAGGAGACTGAAGCCATTGTAGAGATTCCAGAAACCACCTTAGTCTGGTCATGTCCCTTAGTGAAGGAGTTTATCTGGAAATGTGTTGAGTATTCTGCAGCTCAAAGTGCCAACGTAAAGAAACACCAAGGAACATTTGTCTGGAGGGTAACTCCTTGGAAAGATATTTTGCCTGTGTAAATGTCACCAGAATGCACTTTCAATGGCTATAATTAGCAAAATATTCTTTTGCCTCAGATGTCTGCATATGTGCATGAGTCCAAGTTAAAAAAAAAAAACATCCAAGAATCCAAAACACTCAAGAGTCTAACACAGATGAATATGCAAATACAACAATAATTTAAAGGCATTAATGCCAGGACAAAAGTTGGTTATTGATAAGAATTTGCACTGTTGTTTGCATTTGATTATTTGTTTACAGAACTGGGGATTGAACCTTGTCTCACACTCACCATTTTATTTTTTATTCATTTTATTTTGTTTTATTGGAATTTTGCTGAGTTGCTGAAGTTGGCCTTGAGTTTATAATCCTACCAAAGAGCTAGGATTACAGACCTGAGCCACTATTATGTGCGGCATTATGTAGATAATCTACATTTACTAGAGAGTTTGTTTTAGTAGTATTAAATATTATTAAAAAGTTAATGGCCATGGGTTTTCATGTTATTATCTACAGTTAAATTCTATAAAGTTCTTTACTTTATACTGACATAAATCTTGGTTTTGAGTTTGTTTGTTTGTTTGTTTGTTTGTTTTGCCAGTCTTCCATTCATGGTATTGAAGGAAATTTTAGAGGTCCTTCTATGGTTCTGCTTTTGTTTCCCATCTTGACCTGAAGTATAACCATTTCAAATTTTATTTCTGCTTTTCTATGAATTTTCACTTATCTAACTTTTCTGTAGAAGAAGTCACATATTGGGGCATAAAAAAGCAACAAATTCAAGAACTGTCAAACACATCTGTCCCCTGTCTTTTCTGGAATAACCTAGAAGGTAACAGTGAGAGAAATTATATAAATGCTATGTATATAATTTATATAATGAATACAAATATATTATATAAATAAATAAATTGTATGAGTATACAAAGATTGAACCACACAGTTCTGAATGAAAAGTGGATCATTCGAGAATGTGCAAGGAAAATATAAAAGTTGTTTTGAATTAAGAAGGGAAAGACAGCGTAAGGAAACATGTGAGCTAGGGCAGAAGTGAGAGTAAAGAGGAAGTCTGTGATAATGAGTGGGAAATGCCCCAGTCCTGTAGCAGATTGTGTGTAGGGCTCTCTCTGCCTTTCTTCCCTCCTACCCTCCTTTCCTCCCTGCCTCCCTCCCTCTGTCCTTCCATTCTCTTGGGACTCCACCAGACCCTGTAATTGGCCAAGCTTTCCTCCTTTTCTCCACCTCTTTGCGACATCCACCTACACCTGAAAACGATTTTTCCAAGTGCTATGCTTGAGAAGACTCAGGTAAGTGAAGCCAACTATCTGTTCTGTCCTCCTCCTTTATGATCTGCATCCTCACCCTCAGCACTAAAGCCTTCCTCCTACTTCAATTCTATCTACTGAAGCCTACCACTCTTGGTTCAGACCCTGGAACCCCTGGCCCTTTCATCCTTGATTGTCCAAACAATTCACTGCTCTACTACAACCTACTTGCAGGATCCTCTGTTACCACTACACGCACAACCCCCTGAGACCATACCACTAGGTGTGAACAGGATTTCCCGGAACTTCTCTCAGCCTTTTCTCCTAGGCCACATCTGTTCCTCTGTGCTACCCACAGACCTGCAGAAAAACTCCTAACCAGGCCACCCACAGCAATCACACATTTCTAAAAATCCAGAGAGGGTAATAGAAACCCAAGTATAACCACCCAGTAAAACCAAGGCTAGATATCAACTCCTAAAATCTCTTTAATTATTCTAACCACAGACGTCTAGACATGAATGCAAAAACACAATGATTAACAACTAGGATGCTAAGTCTCATGTAGAACCCAGTAACCCTATTATAGTGGATCCTAAGAAATGTAATATAACTGAAAGATAAGACAAGGACTTCAAAATAGCAATTGTAAATATGTTCAAGTATCTTAAAGAGTTTATAAATAAATTCCTTAATGAAGTCTGTGAAAATGCAAACGGTAGAACGAAATAATGAAAATCGTGAAGTAGAAATAGAACCATCAAAAAACATCAAAACAGAGAAAACTGGAAATGAAAATTTTAGGAAAGTCAAACAAAAACCTCGTGGATAAGCCCACTACAGGGTGTCAGAGATGAGGGAGAGAGAATATCAGGTTTTGAAGACAAGATAAAGGGAAACAGATTCCTCAGTCAAAGAAAATGTTAAATTAAAAGAATAGGCACAAAATGCCATTAAACCTAGGACACTATGAAATGAGCAAATTTGCTAATAATAGGAATAGAGGAAGAAAACCCAGGTCAAAGGCATAGAAAATATTTTCAACAAAATCATAGAAGAAATTTTTCCTAATCTAAAGAAAGAAGTACCAATAAAGGTACAAGAAGCATACAAGACACCAAGTAGACAAGATCAAAAGAAATAATTCCCTTGGACACAAAATTATTAAAACATTAAATATACAGAAAAAAGAAAGACTACTAAAAGCTTTAAGGGCGAAACACCAAATCACTTATAAAGCCAGACCCACTAGACTAACACCTGACTTCTCAGCGGTGAATCTAAAAGCCAAAATGTCCTAGATGGATGGTTCACAGAATCTAAGAGACCACCAATATCATCCCAGATTACTATACTCCACAAAAATATCAATTACACTAAATAGAGAAAGAATAATATTCCACGATAAGATCAAATAAGAGGTGCATCTCTCTATCAACCAAGCTCTACAGAAGGAACTAGAAGGATAACTTTAATCTAAAGAGGTTAACCATATGCAAGAAAATACAAAAAATCCCAGACCAGAAAATCAGAGGAGGCTATAAGACCCACAAAGCAACAACAAAATGACTGCAATCAATAATTTTTCTTCATAGGTAACTCCTAATATTAAGGCCTCAATTCCCCAATTTAAAATGGGCAGAATAACAGATTGAATTAAAAAATAATATCTATATTTTCCTACATTCAAGAAACAGACTTTAACATTAGGGGTAGACATCTCCTCAAGATAAAAGAATGAAAGAAGATATTCCAAGCATTAGAACAAAGAATGAAGCAGGTTTAGCAATTCTAATACCTGATAAACTAGACTTCAAACCAAAACTAATACAAAGAGAAAGAACATACTCATACTACATACTCAAAGAAAACTCCACCAAGAGGACATTACAATTCTTAGCATCTATGACCAAACACACAGACACCCAAGGTGATAAAAGAAACAGTGCTAAATTTAAATAATATATTGACATTCACACAGTAATAGTAAGAGACTTTAATACCACACTCTCACCAGTAGACGGGTCATCAAAATAAAAACTAAACAGAGAAATTCTGGAGCAAACTAACATCATAAGCCAAATATACTTAATAGATGTTTATGGAACATCATTTCACCCAAACACAAAAGAATATATCTTCCTTTGAGTAACTCATAGAACTTCCTCCAAAATTGACCACATACTTGGACACAGAGCAAGTCTCAGCAAACATTAGAAAATTTGAATGACACTCTGAAATCTATGTGATCACTATGGATTAAAGCTGGATATTAACAAAAGAAACAGCAGGAAGTTTACAAACTCATGGAAACTGAACAACTCAATAATTAATGAAAAATGAGTCAATGAACAAGTTAATAAAGAAATTCAAAACATTTTAGAATTGGATGAAAATGAAAACATAGCATATTCAAACCCTGGGGACACAAGAAAGGCTGTTCTTTTTTTTTTTTTTTTTTTTTTTTTGGTTTTTTTCAAGACAGGGTTTCTCTATGTAGCCCTGGCTGTCCTGGAACTCACTCTGTAGACCAGGCTGGCCTCAAACTCAGAAATCCACCTACCTCTGCCTCCCAAGTGCTGAGATTAAAGGCGTGTGCCACCACCGCCCAGCAAGAAAGGTTGTTCTAAGAGACAACTGTGTACCACTAAAGTTCTTACATTTAAAAAAAGGGGGCCGGGCGGTGGTGGCGCACACCTTTAATCCCAGCATTTGGGAGGCAGAGGCAGGCGGATTTCTGAGTTCGAGGCCAGCCTGGTCTACAGAGTGAGTTCCAGGACAGCCAGGGCTATACAGAGAAACCCTGTCTCGAAAAACCAAAAAAAAAAAAAAATAAATATATAAATAAATAAAAAAAATAAAAAAAAATAAAAAAATTTAAAAAAGGGGGAAAGCTTCTGTAAGGCAAAGGACACTGTCAATAGGACAAAATGGCAACCAACAGATTGGGAAAAGATCTTTACCAATCCTACATCCAATAGAAGGCTAATATCCAATATATACAAAAAAAAAAAAACTCAAGAAGTTAGACTCCAGAGAACCAAATAACCCTAATAAAAAATGGAGTACAGAGCTAAACAAAGAACTCTCAACTGAGGAATATCAGATGGCTGAGAAACACCTAAAGAAATGTTCAACAACCTTAATCATGAGGGAAATGCAAATCAAAACAACCCTCACACCAGTCAGAATGGCCAAGATAAAAAACTCAGGGGACAGAAAATGCTGGAGAGGATGTGGAGAAAGAAGAACACTACTCCACTGCTGGTGGGATTGCAAGCTGGTCAAACCACTCTGGAAATTAGTGTGGCGGTTCCTCAGTTGGACATAGCAGGTAACTGAGGACCCAGCTATGCTACTCCTGGGCATATACCCAGAAGATGATCCAACAGGTAATAGGGACACATGCTCCACTATGTTCATAGCAGCTTTATTTATAATAGCCAGAAGCTAGAAAGAATCCAGAGGAATGGATACAGAAAATGTGGTACATTTATGCAATGGAGTACTACTCAGCTATTAAAAACAATGAATTCATGAAATTCTTAGGCAAATGGATGGAGCTAGAAAATATCATACTGAGTGAAGTAACACAATCATGAAGGAACACACACGGTATGCACTTGCTGGTAAGTGGATATTAGACCAAAATCTCAGAATACCCAAGATACAATTCACAGACCACATGAAGCTCAAGAAGAAGAAAGACCAAAGTGTAGATACTTTGATTCTTATTGGAAGGTGGTTCAAAATACCCATGGCTCACAGCCAACCAATAGACTGAGCATAGAGTCCCCAACCGAACAGCTAGAGAAAGGACCCAAGACGCTGAAGAGGTTTGCAACCCTGCAGAAGGAACAATAATATGTATCAATCCGTACCCCCAGAGCTCCCAGGGACTAAACCACCAACCAAAGAGTACACATGGAGGGACCTATGGTTCCAGCTACATATGTAGCAGAAGATGGCCATTTCAGACATTGATGAGAGGAGAGGGCATTGGTCCTGTGAAGGCTAGATTCCCCAGACTAGGGGAATGCAAGTCAGGAAATTGGGAGAGGGGTGGGAAGGGGGAGAGGTTATAGGATAGGGGGTTTTCAGAGGGGTAACTAGAAAATGGCATACCATTTGAAATCTAAGTAAAGCAAATATCTAATTAAAAAGGGGGGTGGAGATCACAAACTAACAACTTAATGACAAGCCTGAAAGACCTAGAAGAAAAAAAGAATAGCTAACACCCAAATGGAGAAAATGGCAAAAAATAATAAAACTCAAGACTATAAAGATAAAAATTGAAATAAATACAAAATAATCACTAAAACAAAGCAACTTAAACAAACCTAAAACTCCCAGTAGTATAGAAGCAGTAATGAAAAGTCTACCAACCAAAAGAAAAGAAAAAAAAAGGGGGAAACCCAGGGTTTTAGTGTAGAATTCTACCACACTTTGAAAGAATAATTAATGCTAATACTCCTCAAATTATTACAAAAAAATAGAAAAAGGAGGAGCATTGCCCAATTTATTTCACAATTGTTCTGATACCCAAACTATATAAAGATTTAACAAAGAGAATAACAAACCAATATTCCTTGTGAATATACATGCAAAAATTCTCAATAAAATACTTCCAGACCAAATCCAAGAACACATTAAAAAGATCATCCACCATGAACAAGTAGACTTTACCCCAGAGATGCAGAGATGGTTCAACATATGTAAGTTGATAAATGTAATCCACATCATAAGCAGACTGAAGGAAAAAACCACATGGTCATCTCATTAGATGTATAAAAGACCATAATAAAGGTGATTTACAGCAAGCCTATAGTTTACATTAAGCTAAACAGAAATGCAAAGCATTTGTACAAAAATCAAGAACAGGACAAGGTTGTCCATTTTCTCCATATCTATTCAATATAGAACATCGAGTTTTACTAAAGCAATAAGTTACCTGAAGGAAATCAAGGAGCTACAAATAAGAATGAAAGAAATTAATTTATCTTGATTTGCAGATTATATGATTAAATACATAAATGAGCCTAAAAACTCTGCCAGAAAAACTCCTGTAGCTGATAAATGCTTTTAGCAAATTAGTGGAATACAAATTCAACACATAAATATCAGTAGCCTTCATATATACAAAAGACAAGATGGACTAAGAAAGAAATCAAAGCAATAGTATCCATCACGATAGCTGAAGGCTTATATTTCTCAAAAACTACTTTAATAATTATACTTACGTGTTTTATCCTCTCTCTAGCCCACTTCCCACCAGAAGAAGAGGAAAGGAAAAGCAAATAGAGCAAAGGATGATGTGGAGCTCTTTAAAATATTGTTCTTTGGGGTGAATCCAATCTATATCGTCAAGTTAACAGCAGTTCATTTCACGTGAATCCATAGCAGAAGCTCTATCCACTCAAAAACATTATTCACAAATCAGCAGCAGCAATTCAATCCAGAAGAAACTATGAAGCTCTGCCAATCAGCCTGAGTCTGCTGAAGCAGTAAGAAGCTGCTGGAACACCATCAGAAGCTCTTTAGTGCATTTCTCTTTACAAAATCACAACAAATGATGATCAGCAAAGAGTGGCAAGGAGAACCAATACCACACACAGTGTCTTCAGTCGAGACCAATGTCAGCAAAGCCTAACCAAGACCAGCAACAAGTGGAAAGAGGAACCAACATCACACAGCATCATCCACTGTCTGATGGATTATATTTAGATCCTTTCCAAACATCCTATGTTCTCTCATGCGTTGATTCTAGGAAAACATCACATGCCCTTTTATCCAGGCGGCTTCCAGAAAAACGTGTTCTCACCAAAACATCCTCCCACACGTCTGCTTCAGCAAAAAACATCCTCTCATAAGACAGTTTCCAGAAAAACATCACATGATACAACTGAAAGCAGAAATTTAAAAATTCTGGTTTCCAAAGAAATTCAAATTTCCAAAGAAACCAGACATCTCCATTTCATATAGTCTCAAAATATAAAGTGTCAGAGCTAGCTGCGGGCTGTTCCCAAAACTCCCTTGTCTGGCTGCTGCTCTCTCAGCCTCCATCAGGCCCTCAGAACAAAGAACATCTCGGTTTGAACTCTCCCATTCCTCTGCCCATCCCTCCCCTCTGTGTCATCCCCACCTGCCCTGAGTTAGTTGCGAACTTCTGTGTCTCCCACCATCTCCAGGGTGTGGCCAACACTCAGCCAGCCTCCATCAAATCTACCAAGCAAGCAGCATCCAGACCTGCAACAACGAGAACATCCAGTCCAAAGCCCCCCAATAGAGGTCTGTTGCTCAGGGGACTTCCAGATGAAGCCTGCCTTCCCAATACCTGCTACACCAGGAACATCTGAAGAAAACCAGATTGCTAAAGGTCGGCATAAGAACACAAGCAACACAAGGACCAGGCCAGCACTGCACCTCGGAGCAAAGCTACCTGGAAATGGAAATGGAAGCAATAAAGAAACCACAATCCGAGTGAATCCTGGAGATAGATAACCTAGGGAAGAGAACAGGAACAACAGATACAGCAATCACCAATAGAATACAAGAGATGGAAGACAGAATCTCAGGGCTAGGGGATACTATAGAAAGAAAAAAAAAAGATACATCAATCAAAGAAAATGCTAAACTGCATACCATGTTTATTGTTGAACTTTCCAGAGCAGCCAAAGTATGGAAGCAACCTAAATGTTATGAGCAGCTACATGGATAAATAAAATATTATATAGAGAGCTAATGAGATGATTCAGTGAGTAAACGGGCTGAGTGCTAAGGCCTGAGTTGATCTCCAGAACCCACATGGTAGAAAAAGAAGAAACACATTCACAGTCACACACACACGTGGAGATTTTTTTTTTAGTTATTTTTTTTTATTTTCTATATTCTATGTTTACATTCCAAAGGTTTTCCCCTTTCCCAATTACCCCCCCACCATATGTCCCATAATTCCTCTCCCCCCCCCTGCTACTCCCCCCCCCACACACGATTTCTCTGTTCTGGGTCTACAATACTGGATCCAATCTTTACAGGCCATGGTCCTCTCCATTCTTCTTCTTGGATGTCATTTGACTTGCTAATTGTGTCTTGAGTATTTAGGGCTTCTGGGCTCATTAATATCCACTTATGAGTGATTGCATTTCATGTGTATTCTTTTGTGATTGGGTTAGCTCGCTTAGGATGATATTTTCCAGATCTAACCATTTACCTACAAATTGCATGAGTTCATTATTTTTAATTGCTGAGTAGTACTCCATTGTATAAATATACCACATTTTCTGTATCCATTCCTCTTTTGAGGGTGGAGATTCTTAAAAAGAAATTATTATGTATGACACATATTTACAGACTTTAAGGCAAAGGAAATGTAGTGGGTAATAATTAATAAAGAGTAAGGCCCCGCCAGGCCTCTGCACCAAGTCCCCGGTGGGTCCAGCTCAGGGTGACTCTCACTGTCGCCGCTGAGCCAGTCTCTTAGCTGGCTCTCACAGCATCCCAGCTGTATTTCCTCACCACCATAGACTCTGTTAAAGGCAGGAATGCTGCACTCCTGCCCTACATGCAAATACCTGGTAAAGCATGACTCTCAAATAGTATGTATTACATATATACCAAATATATGTAATATACATATGTTATAAATATGGTGTTTTCTAAGCCTATCTTTTGGGGTTTTGTTTTTGTTTTTGTTTTTTGCTGCAAATGACAACATTTCCTTGTTGCAAGATATTTCCTATCATTCACATTGAGGCAGTGAGAGGTCAATGATCAGAGGGGAGAGAGGAGGAGCTAAGGGAAGTAAAGAGCAAAGGGAGAGAGAGGGAGAGAGGGAGAGAGTTTTATATATAACACTCCTAATTACGTAATGCCAATTTACAATGATAAAGTATTATCCCAATTTTCTAACCTCTCCAAAACACCAGAAATATGTCTGAGGCCAACTGGATATCCGTGTCTCTCCTCTCTGCCCCATTCCTGCAGGCCTCCCTCTCTCCCCTCTCCCCTCTCCCCTCTCCCCTCTCTCTTCTCCCCTCTCCCCTCTCCCCTCTCCTCTCTCCCCTCTCCCCTCTCCCCTCTCTCCTCTCCCCTCTCCCTGTTCCTAACTTGCCTTGGCTGCTCCTCCTCTCTCCCCTCCAATCACTGGCCTCTCACTGCCTCAATGTGAATGGCAGGAAATATCTTGCAACAAGGAAATGCTGTCATTTGCAGGAAAAAGGAGTTAGAAGACATCATATTAAGTGAAAAAATTCAGATGCAAAAGTATAATTATCATATTCTAAAATATATTAAATAAATCAGACATTAAAAATAGAACAAAATTTTCGTGTAAGTTTGTAAGGCAATAGCTTAACTAGCATAGGTTTTGTTGATTGCCAAGCAGACAAATTTTAAAATGAAAATATATTTTTCCATAACTCAAAGAAAGAGACAAGGAACAGACTGTGTGGCCAAAAGGTGATAGAAACAGAACACCAAGAGAAATGAACAACGCTTCCTCTTGAGATCCCAAAAGCAGAGAAGGGTTGAGACAGGCATGTAGTTGGAAAGATAATTGTTTCAAATTTAGAATTCAAAGAATGAAAATAGCTTTGCAAGTATCTAGTCCTGAGGAGAAAGGGGAAAATAAAACAGAAACACCACTCAAATGCATCCAAAATATGAAAAATTATCTCAGGAAACGAGTTTGGTTCCAAGATGAATTCTAGAACCACACAGAACTAGTTGCGTCATTTTGAAAAGGGAAGAGAAAAGTCACTGAAGAATTTTGAATTTTGTCAAATTATCTTCTACATAAGAGAAAGAAAGAGATGCTCTGATACATCAGTAGTGTTTAAATGTGTGGTTCTTCTTATATTAAAAAGAAAAAAATTGCTGACAGTATCATTCCAGCTGCCAGAGACAGAAATCTAAATCCACACCCAAGAGAAGGGTGGTTCATGGAAGGAGAGAAGCAATGAATAATTAAAAGAACCTCAGAAGCTTTTAATATGCTTATGGGTGGCTTGGATGCTTATGTGTTGCCATGCATCAGTTTGACCTCATCCCTAATGGAATTTCTGAATCTCCTGTTTCCAGAAATTTCTAGTACTCTAGACCATTGTTCAGCCTGAGGGAGAAGTCTATTAAGTAAAGAAATGATCCTTCTTCCTGTCAGGATTGGGAACCAGGAGCACATAAAGACCTTCCTGGAAACTCTTCCCACCCAACAGCTCTGGATACACCAGCTCCATTGTCTACCTGTTCAACATGTACCAACATTTCCATCAGAAAGAGCCAAGATCAATTTCTGTGAGTCATCCTTCTTTAAGCTCAGGAGTTCGCTCGGCTGGTGTGTGGGCCTTCAGTGTTATAGCTCCTTGACACAAACAGCCACAAGAGTTAAGCTGCCCATTATGTCCTATGTACCCTAGAAGGAATACTAAAGGAGGACAACACGCACAGTTAGAGTCCCCTTAACCACACACGGCTGAACATCCTGGTAGGTCTTCACATGAGAAGACCCAGTAGAAGACTAGCCTGGATCCTGTCATAGTCCAAACCTACTATTTATTCAATAAGCCAATGGCTTATAAAGTATAACTTATTTTGAAGGAATATTCTTTAAATCCATTAAAAAAATTTTTTTAAAAAAGAGAAAGATCTGTTTTTCTCTGTGTTTAAAAGTGCCAAATCAGGGGAGATACCATGATCATGAAGGTGGTTTTCCCAGGGTGAGGCTTATCCATTGCACTCTGGAATGTGCTGATCCCTGTGATTTCCCCAAATGTGGGAAACTTCACTGCATAATTTGTGGTAGTGGGGGACTGTGTTCACACTCTCCCCTTTAAAATTAAAAAAGAAAAGAAAAAAGAAAAAGAAAACAAGAAAAGTGCCAAATATGCTGTTCAAAATTTTTGGATAATTGCGGCTAATCCTCTCCTTGTAAAAATATGCAATTTCTCTTAAATTGACGTAATGTTTCCTCACAAGGTATACTCAGACAATAAGAAACCAGTGACAGAATGAAATATTTGGGTCTTAAACTGTCAGCATAGGTGTGCAGCTCGAGGATCAGGAGCTCAAGGACAGCGTATTCTACTGAGTGAAACTTACGTCAATTAAGGCTACAAGAACCTTGTCACAGATAAACCAACCAAACCAACGGAAACTGGAATGTGGGAATTAGAATACAACCACAATTTATTGTAGATGGATTTTGCTTTGAAGACAATAGCCAAACAACCAAAGGGGCATCTTGGAGTGTCATGTAGATTGTTGTTTAGGGATCAGGACATAGTAAGAACAAGAGTGTTTCTAAAACTACTTTATAAATCTTCATTCTTCTCCTTAGAAGAGTTGTCACTTGGGTAAGATAGAGGAAATGCATGATGTGTAAACCAGGCAAACACCCTGCTCCTCAGTACTTTGAGTATGCCAACACTTGCTAGTATGGAAATTAAGAACCGTCATTGCTTTTACTGCCCTTAGAATATAGAATATCCAAGAAAATATTAGATTTTACCTATTTATGAGTATAAATATTTCATTACTTTTAATTTTTCCCTGTGGGTATCAATCCAAGGGTTTCATTTTTCTGCAAACTGGAGGTACAGCCCCCACACAAAATCGAATCAACTTCTCTCCAGCACAGGTGCTGATGGACATGTTGGATCGTTTGTGGGACTGTGACATGAGGAATTAAACAAAGACTAATACGAGTTAAGGAGAGCAATCACTAGTCAGGATCAGGGTAGAATGTGGTCCAGAATATCTCTTTGTTCTGAATTTAAAGAAATTGCAGAGGCAAGCTTTGTGAAGACAGAGATAGAGAATAGTAAATCACAACTAGAGGCTTGGATGTAGAAAAACAGAATAAGAGGAATACATTCATCTCCTTAGTACTGGGAAATAATATTAGAGTGCACAGAAGGATTCTCAGACTATACTTGCATTTACACATTTACAATATCTAGAGGTAGAGCCAGAAATCCAAAGCTGTAGTGCTGATTACAAGCCAGGCACCTTGGTTCTGCATGTGGTCCTTCATCAAAAGTAAACATTAAACATTAAAGAAAGAAAAATCAAACATTAAAGAAAGAAAGCAATAGGAATTAAGTCTGAAGCAATCTACATGCCAAGAGACACAAATATGGGATGAAAATGGAAAGAAAGAGCTACAGAAGAGTAAAGAGTTCACAGGCACTGAGTTATCAGTTATTGCTATAGATACAGGATACATATTTTCTCCTTGCATCCTCTCTTCAAGTAGAACCCAACCCTAGTTTTAAGATTCTGTGGCTATGAATGTCATTTAAAAAACATGCTAGCCGGGCGGTGGTGGTGCACGCCTATAATCCCAGCACTCTGGGAGGCAGAGGCAGGCAGATTTCTGAGTTCAAGGCCAGCCTGGTCTACAGAGTGAGTTCCAGGACAGCCAGGGCTATACAGAGAAACCCTGTCTCGAAAAAAACAAAATCAAAAAAACAAAAAACAAAACAAAACAAAAAAAGCATGCTGAACACAATATGACAGCAAATAATTACTTCATGAGTATTCAGTGGGGCACAGTGAGGACTTTACTGTGTCAAAAGACAGATGATGGCTCCTGTTCTGTGTTCTCTACTTAGCTATATTTGAGAAGTCAAGACAAAGGTTTTCATCTTTTGGATAGAAAAGACAATGAGGGAAATAAGTCTGAGAAGAGGCATATGCTAGAACCAAATTGAACAGATTTTAAAATGTCCCATAGTGGAGTTTAGAGTTTACCTTCAACTAGGCTTATATATAGGGAAATGTTAGACTATGAGAGAGAGACAGATAGACAGACAGAGAGACACAGAGACAGAGACAGAGACAGAGACAGAGACAGAGACAGAGACAGAGAGAAAGATCAGTGGATGGAGATAGCTGCTGCTGAACCTGGTGATTTGAGTTGTGCCCTGGTTCATTTAATGATGGAGGGAAGAGGACTGAGTCCATTTGGATTTCCTCTGTTCTCCATGGCAGCACCATGGCACACACCCAGATGCACAGTGCACACACACACACACACACACACACACAGTGTAACAAAAAATGTTTCAAGAGAAAAACTGTGGTCTGAAAGGAGGAGAGAACTATGAGCAAAGCATATTAACAAAACAAATTTCTGTCTAATGAAAGTCAGGACATTGAGTAAGAATGTCCTGAGTAAGTAATTAATAGGAACTAGTTATCAACCAGAGTAGAGAAATCAATCCTGGCAAGTCTACCATCACCCCATAATCAAATCCAGTGCCAGGCAGACATGCCTACACAAGTGATATCAACAAGAAGAAAAGATCCCTACCTTTAGAAGAAATTAGACAGAGCTAAGTGTTAGAAGAAACCATCCACAAGCAAGGCAAAGAGATATGGGAAAAGAGACCAGGGCCAAGAATATGGGTTTACCAGACTAAGACAGGAAAAGAGGCCAAGAGACTGGGCCAAGACAATAAGGCGGATCCTCTTCCTGTTCAGGGGGTAAGGGTGAGAGTCAGCTGGAAAAAAATATTTTGTAACTAAGATGTGTAGCCAGGTTGGCTTTTCAAGTCACAGAATTCTGGCAAGCTGTTCTCTGTGTTTACAAATTCATTTCTCAGACTGGAATTAGCTAAGGATGTTTTCTATTCCTCACTGAAACACTACGGGAAATTGTCTCAGGATCCAACTATTCCTGGGTCCTTGTGTGCCAAGGAGTCATGGATCACTAGGAATGTTTTAGAGCCCATTGTTTCGAGGTGAGAAGAAGCAGAAGTAGTTCTATTTTTTTTTTCAGGCCAAGACTGTTCTGTCTTTGGCTAATGAGTATCCCTAGATGCAAGGTCTGATTTATCCCAATTTATCTACAAAACTTTCGACCCAAATGTTTTCCTGTCTAAAACAAATGCAGGGACAAAGATGTAGGAGAGACTGAAGGAATGGCCAGCCAATAACTGGCCCAACTTGAAACCCATCTGTTGCTGCCTGCAGCTACTGCGAACTGGGTTCCTGGAAACGGAAGCCGAGGGATGGATGGGGAAGGACGAAAAGAAACAGGGCCAAGACGATAGTTTACCAATCAAGGCCGAAGTTTAATGGAGCTCAGACAATTTAACAGTTTTGGGGGAGCCCCTCCTCCCAGAGTCCTGCGTGGCTTCTTTGGGTGTTGGTTCCACTGCTCAAGAAGCTGGGCTGGAATAAGGATACATGCTCCACTATGTTCATAGCAGCTTTATATATAATAGCCAGAAGCTGGAAAGAACCCAGATGTCCCTCAACAGAGGAATGGATACAAAAAATGTGGTATATATACACAATGGAGTACTATACAGCCATTAGAAACAATGAATTCATGAAATTCTTAGAGAAATGGATGGAGCTGGAGAATGTCATACTAAGTGAGGTGACCCAGTCTCAAAAGAATACCCATGGTATACAGTCACTGATAAGTGGATATTAGCCTAGAAGCTTGGAACACCAAAGACACAAATCACATATCAAGTGATGTCTCACAAGAAGAAAGGAGTGGACACTGGTGCTAGAATGGACCAAAACATCATTGTGGGAGAGTACAAGAACAGTAAAGTGGGAGGGGGTGGATGCGGGAGCAGGGGGGGGGAAAGGACATGTGGGACCTTTGGGGGTGGGGAACCAGAAAAAGGGAAATGAATTGTAAATATAGAATATATACAATAAAAAAAATCAAAAAAAAAAAAAAAGAAGCTGGGCTGGTCACCTGCTTAATTCAGGAATTCTTATGTCTGCAGGAACTTCACCTTCATGCTGAGCACTCTTCCCCAGGTGGGGCAGGATTGTGAATAGCACAGGAATCCCTGCTCAAAGGCTGGGAGAGGAGTTCACCTTGACCAAAAGTTCCTGCCATGTGGCCAGACACCCCAATATGGCTCTGTACACCCATCCCATGGGCAAACACCTTCTCTGATGTTATTAATGATACTCTGTTATGCTTGCAGACAGGAGCCTAGTATAACTGTCCTCTGAGAGGCTCTACCTAGAAGCTGACTGAAACAGACACAGGTACCCACAGCCAAACATTGGACAGAGGTCAGGAACTCTTATAGAAGAGTTGGGAGAATGGCTGAAGGCCTTCAAGGAGATGGGAACTCCCACAGGAGGACTAACAGAGTCACTAACCTGGACCCCCTGGGAGTTTTCAAGAGACTGAGCCACCAACCAAAGAACATACACAGGCTAGAACAAGGCCATGGCACATATGTAGCAGATATTCAGCTTAGTCTCTGTGTGGGACTCCAACAACTGGAGTGGAGGCTCTCCTTAAAGTTGGAGTCTGACTGTCATATCCGTTTCCCAGCAGGGCTGCCTTGTCTGGTTTCAGTGGGAGAAGATGTGTCAACTTTGACTCAATGTGCCAGGGTAGGGGAATACTCAGAGGGAGATGGGCACCCTCTCAGAGGGGAAGAGGAGGGGGATGGAGGGAGGGTCTTTGTGAGTGGTGAACTAGGAGGGGTCAGCATTTAGGATGTAAATAAATAAACATACATTTTTTATGGTCCTACGTATAATCACACAAGCCTCCTTCTGGTCTCAGTTCATTAGCAGTGTGTACACCAAGCATGGGTGCCATCATATCACAAACTGATGTCAGCAGAAAGCCGTTGTCTCCAGTCAAATTTAAACCGAGGGAGGGGGATATTCTAAAGTATCTCTTCTCTAAGAGCTTCTCTAAGAACCTGAGCATGAACACTTTTCTGGTACCCCATAAACCAGATGGTACCCATACTCCACATGGCTCCTTCCCTCTGCTGTAAGCAAGTTAACTGTGCTAATCTCTGATCTAAAGTCAGGTTCGCATCGCTGTTCAGTCCCATCTGTCAGGCAACATCGTGGAGCTCCATGCATAGACTAAATACTAGCTCTTGGACCTTAACCACTCTATAGTTAGGTCACGTAAAATCTGGAGGTGAAAGTCACATTTAATCTCTCTGGTCAGCTCAAGTTCTCCTATTCTATTATAGAGGGAAGATTTTCCAGAGCACAGGGAAGCTACAGTATTTTTTAAGCAGACTTATTGAAAGATTTAGTTTTGGTAAACAAACTTTTTTTCTGCCAATAGAAGGATACTTTCACTGGAATATATGGGGGAAAAAAGCCATGTTTTCATGCCCCAGGTTTTGCATCTCTGATTGGGTATTTGAACTGGAATGCATTCCTAGGGATACTAAAATTATCAAACAGTATATAAGGCATGAGAAGCCTTAACTGTCTTCCTGTTAAGATGACTTGTATTCAGTATTGTCTATGACTATGAATTGATGTCCAATAATTTGGAAATGTCTTAAAAATTCAGTTTTTCACTCTCATTACCTGTCATGCCTCAAGAATCTCATTAATGATATTTTCAGTAATTATAGCATGAGTTACCTGTTTGTAGTTGAGTAATCTTGAATCACAAAAGAAAACCTACTTATGATCAGACTCACTCACACAAAGGCCAGGTCCCTCTTCTCTATTTCCTTTAAATGAAGTTCCTTTAAATGAACTTCCATCCTTACAACTATCACTTCATACGACAAAGACTTGCATATGATTCCTTACTACATACCAAGTCACCTGAAGGCAGGGCTTCTTTGAACCAGAATTTAACACAGGACTTGCCATGTGGTATATTCACATCATCATCATCACCACCACCATCATCATCGTCATCATCGAGTTTTGCTGAATGTGTCTATCTCTGTAGTCTTATCTCCCTGTCAGGACACAGAATATTTCTACTCCTTTGAGAAAATCCTCTTGGGAATCTTCACATCAGCATTACCACACATATACACATACTCAGTATCTTAAAATTACTTTTCTGATTCATTTTTCCTATTCTAGAACTTCTACAAATGAAATTACCATGTTTATGTCTACATTTCTTCCACATTGCAAAATATTTTGGAGCTATATCCACATAGTTGTAGGTAGTGGGGATACACTCCTTTGTATTGTAGAGTGGTCATGTGTGAGTGTAGCAAGATTTTTAAGTTCACTTTTGTTTTGATAGAATTTTATGTTATTCATAATCTGCAACAAAAACTTACTTTACATGTTTTCAATGATTTTTAGTAAATGTCTAAGAAAAGAATTTTTGTTATAGGATATTTGCATATTTAATTTTAAAACAAAATGTGTGAGTTAATATATAGGCCCTCTCTTCTCTTCCACCGAAGTGTCTCTACAGAGGTTCTCAATCGAAGTTTTAATTGTGGCATGATAAATTTTCCCCTGTATCTTAATCTCTGTTATATGTGTTTTAAGACCTTCTTTCACCATATACATTTAGAATCAATTTTTTCTTACAAAACTAATACCAGAATTATTATGAAATATCTCCGTGCCTGATAAAATTCCTTCTCTCAAGTTGTGCTGATGTTAATATAGAAATCCCACTTTTATTATGATCAATATTTGTGTGGTATCTTTTTATATCCTTCTTCTCCCTTGGATCTGTACATTTAAGTCATAGCGCTTATGAACCAAATATCTAATAAAGCTTTGATTATTCCCAGTATGACAACTTCTAAAATAAAATCAATTGGTAATTAATTGAGACTTGTACTCCCTTTTAATTTTCAGAAATGAGTTATGAGGCTAGGCTTAGATTCGATATCCTAATATTTGTTTTTATTTGTCTTATACTTTCTGTCTGTTTCTTCTTTCTTAATTTCCTTTCTGATACTTAAATAATATTTCATTTTTATCCTTTTTGGCTTTTTAGCTACAATTCTTCAAGCATTTACTGACTGTCCCCAGGAGTTCACATTTATCTTTAATGTACCACAGTTGGCATGCACATAATGCTTCCACTTACCATGTGTTCCTTCCTTGAGCTACTGTTGTTGTATATTTTAAATTACATTCTGAAATTCCCATATCACAATGTTACTTTTTCTTTCCCCTCATCATTTCAAAAACTTAAAAAATAGAATTTCAAATGTCTTTTATATTTAGTCACATATTTCTGTTCCCAACACACTTCATTCTATAGCCAGAACCTACTTTCTCTCTGGAGTTACTTTCTTCAATGAATATTTTTCAAATGTTGTAAGTATTTTTTCCTATGTTTTAAAAAATTGTTTTATATTTGGGTTTTGGTAATTTGACCATGTTCTAGTCATATATACTTTTCACTTCCTTTTATTTTTTTTCCATTTGTTTGTTTGTTTGGTTGCCTGTTGTTGTTGTTGTTGGCTGGAGGTGCCTTATTAAAATTTTATTGTGCCTCCAATCACAATATAAAAGGCAGTTTGGAATTACTGTTCAGTTTATTTTCTATTCTTTTTTACTCTTCTTTTATACAATACATCCCAACTACAGTTTTCCATCCTCCCTCCACTCCTCCCAAGTAACCCCTCATCTTCCCTCTCCCCCATATCCATTCTTCCTCAGTTTCTCTTCAGAAAAGATCAGGCCTGTCATGGACATCAACCAAACACACCATAACAAGTTACAATAAGACTAGACATAAACCCTTATATCAGGACTGGGTGAGGCATAACAAGTAGGAGAAAAGGGATCCTAAGGGGAGGTGAGAGAATCAGAGACTTCCCACTCCCACTGTTACGAGTACCACAAAAACACCAAGCTAACAACCATAGCATATTTTCACAGGACCCACCAGAGACCCATGTAGGCTCCTTGACTGGTGCTTCAGTCTCTATGAGTCCTGCTTAGTTGAGTCTATGGGCTGTGTTCTCCTGGTGTTCTTAAGCCCTCTGGTTCCTACAATTCTTCTTTTGCCTCTTCCATGGGGTTCTCCAAGCTCTAAGGGGCTGAACCAGATGAAGATCTCCAATTTTGACTCTCTCCGCACCTAATGTTTGGTTGTGGGTCTCTACATCTGCTCCCATCTTCCCAGCTGGATATGGAAGTTTCTCTGATGATGGCTGGGCTAGGCACTGATCTTTGAATGTAGCAGAATATCATTAGGAATCACTTTTATTAATTTTTTTAAATTTTCCTATCCTAGGTCTCTAGGCTATCCCGTCTCCAGTTCCTGGTCATTCGGGCAGTGCTGGGCGTTGGATTCATTTTGAAGAATAGAGCAGTCATTGGTTAGCCACTCCCACAATTCCTGAGCCTCCACTTCTCCACACATCTTGCAGGCAGGATAGATTATAGGTTGATGGTTTTATGGCTGAGTTGATGCCTCTGTCCCATCGCTGGAAGTTGCACTGGTTACAGAAGATGGCCAGTTCAGGCTCTGTATCCTCCATTACTAGGAGTCTTCACTAGGATCACCCTTACAGAATCCTGGGAGTCTCTACTGTACTGCTTCCATATTGCCCCACACATGCTCTCCAGTTTCAGTTGTCTCTTCTCATACTTGCTCCCTGTATCCCTCCCTGTCACTGGCTCACTCCTGTTTCAATTCCCACCCATCACCAGCCCACCTACAAAAGTCTTTTCTGTCTCCTTCCCAGGGAGATCAGTGCTTCCTCTTTGTTACTTAGCCTTTCTGGGTCTGTGGGATGTAGCATGATTATCATTTACTTAATAGCCAATAGCCACTTATAAATGAATACATTTATAAATGTATCTATTCTTCAGTTGAGGGGAATCTAAGAAAGAATATTCAACAAATGGTGCCTATCTAACCAGATGCCTACATGTAGAAGAGTGCAAATAGATTCACATTCATTACCCTGCACAAAACTCAAGTCCAAGTTGATCAAAGACCTCAACATTAATCCAGATAAATTGAATCTAATAGAAGAGACAGTGGAGAATGGATTGAAATGTATTGGCACAGGAGACAACTTCCTGAATAGAACACCAATACCACTGGCACTAAAATCAACAACTACTAAATGGGAACTTCTGAATCTATAAAAGCTTCTATAAGCCAAAAAAAAAAAATCAATAGCACAAAACCGAAGCCTACAGAATGGGAAACAATTTTTACCAACTCCATATCCAATAGAAGACTAATATCCAAAACTTATAAAAACCCCAAGAAGATTCTTCTGGTTTCCTTTTGCACTGGGAGCTGACCCTGTACCATAGCTCTGCATACTCAAATACCACTGGAGAGAGCTGGTCTCCCAGGAGTGCTGACACATCTGTGAACACAGGTAAGACTACCACTTCTGCTCAAATTCCTGGTCTAAGAGGGACCTTCCCAGAACCAGCAGGACACAGGAACCAAGGAACAGCCTGGGACAAATCCTTCAGGTTTCCATCTGCACCCTGGAGCTGACCCTATGCTACAGCTATCCATACCCAAATTCATCCTGGAGAGAATTGGTCTCCCAGGAGTACTGACAACAGGCTTGCAGGATGGACAAGCCACAGTCAGAGACAGAAAGACTAGCTAGCACCACAGATAACTAGATGGCAAGGGCAAGGGCAAGAACAAAAGTAAAAGAAACCAAGGCTACTTGGCATTATCAGAACCCAGTTCTCTCAACACAGCGAGCCCTAGATACCCCAACACACCAGAAAAGAAAGACTCTGATTTAAAATCACATCTCATGGTGATGATAGAGGACTTTACGATGGACATAAAGAACTCCCTTAAAGAAATACAGAAGAACACAAGTAAATAGCTAGAAGCCCTTAAAAAGGAAACACAAAAATCCATTAAATGATTTCAGGAAAAACAACCAAATAGGTGAAGGAATTGAACAAAACCATCTAGGATCAAAAATAGAAATAGGAACAATAAAGAAATAACAAAAGGAGACAACCCTGGAGATAGAAAACCTGTAAAAGAGATCAGGAGTCATAGGTGCAAGCATCACCAACAGAATACAAGAGATAGAAGAGAGAATCTCAGGTACAGAAGATCCCATAGAAAACATTGACACAACAGTTAAAGAAAATGCAAAATGGCAAAAAGCTCCTAAGCCAAAGCCTCTGGGAAGTCCAGGACAGAATGAGAAGACCAAACCTAAGGATAATAGGTATAGAAGAGAGTAAAGATTACCAACTTAAATATCTTCAACAAAAATATAGAAGAAAACTTCCCTAATCTAAAGAAAGTGATGCCCATAAAAATGCAAGAAGCTTACAGAACTCCAAATAGATTGGACTAGAAAAAGAAACTCCTCCCATCACATAATAGTCAAAATGTACAAAGAAAGAATATTAAAAGCAGCAAGAGAAAAAGGATAAGTAACATAAAAAGGTAGACCTATCAGAATTACACCAGACTTCTCACCAGAGACTATAAAAGCTAGAAGATCCTGGGCAGATCTCAAACAGACCCTAAGAGAATACAAATACTAGCCCCAGGCTGCTATACCCAGCAAAACTCTCAATTACCATAGATGAAGAAACCAAGATATTTCATGACAAAACCAAATATACACAATATCTCTGTACAAACCTAGCCCTAAAAAGGATAATAGATGGACAATGCCAACACAAGGAGAGAAACCACACTCTAGAAAAACCAAGAAAGTAATCTTCTTTCAACAAACCTAATAGAAGACAGCCACACAAACATAAAAATAACATCAAAAATAACAGAAAGCAACAATCACTTTTCCTTCATATCACTTAACATCAATAAACTCAGCTCCCCAATAAAAAGGCATAGACTAACAGACTGGATACATAAACAGGACCCAGCAATTTGTTGCATACAGGAAACGCACTTCAGTGTCAAAGACAGACACTACCTCAGAGTAAAGGGCTGGAAAACAATTTTCCAAGCAAATGGTCCCAATAAACCAGCTGGAGTAGTCATTCTAATATCAATAAAATCAACTTTCAACCAAAAGTTACCAAAAAAAAAAAAAAAAAAGGATAAGAAAGGACACTTCAAACTCATCAAAGGAAAAAATCTAACAAGAAGAATTCTCAATCTTAAACATCTATGCTCAAAATGCAAGAGCATCTACATTCATAAAAGGAATTTTACTAAAGTTCAATTGCACCTCACACAAAAATAGTGGGAGACTTCAACACCCCACTCTCATCAATGGACAGATCATGGAAACTGAAAGTAAACGAGGCACAATGAAACTAAAAGAAGTTATGAACCAAATGGATTTAACATATCTACAGGACATTTCATCCTAAAACAAAAGAAGATACCTTCTTCTCAGTATCTCATGGTGTTTCGCCAAAATTGATGTTATAATCTGTCACAAAACGGGCCTCAACAGATACAAGAAGATTGAAATAATCCCATGCATCCTATCAGATCACCATGGACTAAGCCTGTTTTTCAATAACAACAAAAACAAAAGAAAGCCCACATACACATGGAAGCTGAACAACGCTCAATGATAACTTGGTCAAGGAAGAAATAAAGAAAGAAATTACTTTTTAGGATTTAATGAAAACGAAGGCACAACATACCCAAATTTATAAGACACAATGAAAGCAGTGCTAAGAGGAAAACTCATAGCCCTGAGTGCCTCCAAAGAAAATCTGGAGAAAGCATACACTAGCCACTTGACAGCACCCCTGAAAGCTCCAGAGCAAAAAGAAGCAAATATACCTAAGAAGAGTAGACAGCAGGAAATAAACTCAAGGCTGAAATCAACCAAGCAGAAACAAAAAAACCTATACAAAGAATCAACAAAACCAAGGCCTAATTCTTTGAGAACATCAACAAGGTAGATAAACCCTTAGCCAGACTAATCAGAGGGCACAGAGACAGTATGCAAATTAACAAAATCAGAAATGAAAGGGGAGATATAACAACAGAAACTGAGGAAATCCAAAAAAACATCAGATCCTACTATAAATGCCTATATTCAATAAAACTGTAAAAGCTGGATTATAACGGCCCACAGTTACATTGAAAGGGTTACCTGGAAGGGGGTTGGGGGTGTATGGGAAGGACAAGACAACAGCTGCTGATCAAGGTCCCAAGGTTTAATGGAAGACTCAGAATTTAAAGTTTCCAGACTCCCTCCCCCAAATTCCAAGGTCTGTTCAGGAGCACTGGTCTGACTGCTCAGGGGGTGTTGGCTCCACTGCTCAGGTGGCTGGGTGGGTTACCTGCTTCATCCAGGAATTTGATGATCTATTGCTGATGGGAGTGCAAACTTGTACAGCCACTATGGAAATCAATACAGTGATTTCTCAGAAAATCTACCCAAACCCCAGCTATTTGTTTTGGGCATAGAACCAAAGGATGGCCCATCCTACCACAGGGACATTTGCTCAACAATGTTCATAGTGGCTTTATTCATAATAGCCAGAACCTGGAAACACCCTAGCTTTCTCTGTGCTTGCCTTCTTTGAGACATTTGAGTTGATATTTTTCACCTAATTCAGAAGTGATTTTAATGTAGTTTCTTCAGGTACATCTTGTCTGCATTAGGTTCACTATTGTCTTTTTGAGGCTATAATTGCATATATATTAAAACTAGTCCTTAGGATGTTTTGCTTGGTTCTGTTGTCTGGTTTCATGGATGCCCTGTTGCTTCACATTTGATAAAAGTTAATTAAAAGCCCCTTATCAAAATGATGTGAGAGAAATGCTCATGTCCTTTCTGTTAAGTTTGTTTTGATTCAGTAGACAAATCTAGGAAAGAGTTTTTAGAGAGGAATGGTCATGAATTTATGAATCTACTTTCTATTCAGAATAGAACTTCAGGTTCTTATCTAAAAATCTTCAGTTTATGATTTCTTTTTTTGTCGCCCAGAAAGGCTTTGTTTTCAACCAACCGTGTGCACACAGCCTTGCTGCTCCTTATACTCTTCATTTGCCATCCACATTTATTTTGGAGGTAATGCATGGGGTGGTGTACACCTGCATACATATTCTGATGTATATATGCACATTTGTGTGTGTGTGTGCGTGTGTGTGTGTGTGTGTGTGTGTGTGCGCGCGCGCGCGTGTGCATGTCCATGTATGTATGTGCTGGGCTGATGAGATGGCTCAAAGAATAAAAGCACTAGCTCCTCTTCCAGAAGTCCTGAGTTCAATTCCTAGCAACCACGTGAAGGCTCACAACTATCTATAAGAAGATCTGATGCCCTCTTCAGGCCTGTGGATGTATATACAGCAGAGTACTCATAGATTAAATACATAAAATTAAAAATCAACAACAAAAGAGGTATGTATGTGTTTAGCAGCCAGAGGTTAATGTTAATATCTTCCTTGGTTTCACCACATCCTTGTGTTCAGGCTAAATCTCTCATTGAACTTACAGCCTAGAGATTTGGCTAGGTCAACTGGCCAGCAAGCCCAGGATCTTCCTGTCTCTGCCTCCCCCATGCTGAGATTAAAGGATACTATCTTTGCACTTGGCTTTTAGTATGGAGTCTAGAGGACTGAATTCAGGACCTCCTGTTTGTACAGCAAACACAACAGTGACTGAACCATCTCCTTGTGTCTTCACGTATCTTTTCTAAAGTATTAGTTTTACTCTGAAAAATGTAGACTAAAATATCTTTCCACTTCATTTTTCTTATAATATATTAGACTGATTAAAATAATTAGAATTAATTATTTTATTTATCTGACTATACCATCAATGCAACATGAATTTGAGATTATTTCAGCTTTTTTTTTAATTTTAAAGATTATTTATAAAGTATTGTTATTACCTGGCTGTGTGAAGAATTCCCATGCTTCCAATGTCAAATTCTACAAGATACAGTTTTTAAAAGACTTCTTTTCTTCTTCAGTTTTTGAAAGAACATTTCTATGTAGCCCTGACTGTCCTGGAAATTGCTATATAGTCTAAGCTAGCTTTGACTTAGCAGAAACATGCCTGCCTTTGACTCTCCTGCCTCTTGCCTCTCCTGGCCCACCTCTACTATCTCCTGACCCCTCACCCCTGACCCCTGACCCCTGACCCCTACCCCCTACTCCCTCCTCTCTACCCCCTTCCCCATGCCTCCTCCTACCTCCTGTCTCCCCTGCCTTCTCCTGCCTCTGTCTCTATGCTCTGCCCAGTGCTGGGATTAAAAGCATGCAGCATCAAATCTAGCGAGACTCATTTTCTTCTTCGCTTATTCTGCACTATTTCTCTCCATCAAGGGGTAGCCATTTAAAAATTTTTAGTTTTCACTTTTTTGAACTAAATACACATATGTATCCACGAAAATGTCTGTCTATGTATCTATGTGCGAATGGGTATAGACGTGTTATATTTTTGATAATATTGTTTGTCAGAGTTTCTGCAACGTTCAAAAAAATTATAGTAGAGACTAAGTATACTGCAAAACAAAACAAGCACGTCTTGTGGTTGTGTCTGTTTGAAAGTTGTTTGGATTTCCATGGAGTCATATACCACAAGGCCAGAATTTTTAGAGTTGTCAGCGAAATGAGGGTAATATTGAGCATTCATAAGACACATGGGGTTGATCAAATGGGTTACCCTCTGATTTTCCTGAGACCACAGGAGTTCATTTTTAGCTTATGGGTGATGGAACTTACCCTTAACCGTAAACTTGATTCAGCAGTTCACCATGCCCCAGACTCTCCTTCCTTCTTTGGCATTATTGCTAATCCAGTTTTATTTGTTTTTCCAATATATGCCTGCTCACTGGGGGGAGGAGGAGTGTGGTACAGGCTGTCAGTTACACCTGTCAACTGTGTTTCACCCACGACTGCGACAGGAAGCATCTACCTTCTCTCATCCCACAATACTCCTCCCCAGAAAAGCCTGGAGTGGCTTCATCTTCAGACTCCAATCCTTTCTAGTCTGCAGCTAAGTCTAAGTAGGAAGTATGTTAGGCCCCACACTCACATGTTATTGGCCTGAGCTCTTGGCAAATGTTTTTGTGCCATTTGCTTTGTCTCCAACCCCTCTTATTTGGATCACTGATCTCCCATTTAGCTGTCCACTTGTCTCCTCCTAAGCATACCTACCCTAATGGCTCTCTTACGATCTGCCCTTTCCTTCCACAAGCAAGCTGCCAATGCTAATGCAGTGCCATACACTTCTCTTGGCAATGACTCCCTTCATCCACTGATGCACACTGCTGATAAGCAGCAACTGCAAATATTACTGATCTTACAGGACCAACAAAGTTGATCAGCTTCAGCAGACAGCTCTAAGGCACCACATCACTCTTAACTCTTGTGCAACTACAAAGCCCAGAACAACCCGACTCCTTCGATGCTTCCTAGGGTGTGATGGTTTGAATATGCTTGGTCCATGAGAAGTGGCACTATTGGGAGGTGTAGCCTTGTTGGAGTAGGTATGGTCTTGTTGGAGAAAGTGTGTAGGTGAGTTTTGAGGGTTCCTAGAACTTAGGTCCCACCCATTACCAGAGTGCTTCCTCCTAGCTGCCTGAAGGTACCAGTCTCTCCTGGTTGCCTTCAGATCAAGACACAGAACTCTCAGCTTCTTCTCCAACACCATGTCTGCCTGCATGCATTCATGCTTCCTGCTATGATGGAACTCAAACTGTAAGCCAACCCCAATTAAATACCTTTATAAGAGTTGCCTTGGTCATGGTGTCTCTTCATAGCAATGGAAACACTACCTAAGACATGGGTCCTGAAACAAGTCTGCTAGTTTGCAACTAACTCTTTAAACTTATTAATGATAGGAACATGGGCAAATTACTTGAACATTGTGCATCTGGACTTTCTAACCAGTAGAATGAGCACAAATGACTACCTATGAAATATGGTGGCTTTGAGACATGTTGTATACATAAAGTTCTTAGGACAGGGTTTGATGTGTGGAAAAATAATAACCAAGTGGTAGCTCATAGACAGTAGAGCTCATTAATGCACAATTATGTGCCATAGAAAGCCCTAAATAGCATACATCTCAATTTAATATCCCACTATTGATCAAAATAAATGTATGATATTATTTACATTATGTTTCTTAAGTTTAAAAGAAGATACACTGAAATTTTACAGTTAAAATGAACTTGGAGATCACATTGACCCAAACTCTATATAGATAATCATCCAAAGAAAATAAAAATTCTCTAGAGTTAGAAAAACAACATATTCTATGGTAGGAGCTATTATTTTAACCATTTTCAGTAGTTTGCAAATAGTAAGAAAGCGTGAAGGATTTTTCGTTGTTAGTATTCGTGGTGGTTTGAAGAAAAATGGCCCCGATATGGCCAAAGGATGTGTCACTACTAGGGTGTGTCCTTGTTGGAGTAGGTGTGGCTTTGTTGGAAGTGCACCAGTAGGTGGCAGTTAAGCCCAGTCTCAGTGGCTCACTGTTTCTTCCTGCTGATAAGGATCCAGATGTAGAACTCCTGGCTCCTTCTCCAGCCCCATATCTGCCTAGATAACACCATGCTTCCCAGCATGCTGATAATGGACTGAACCTCTGAAACTGTAAGCCAGTACCAATTAAATGTTTACCTTTATAAGAGTTGTCATGGTCATGGTGTCTCTTCATAACAACAAAACACAAACTAAGATGGTAGTTTTGTTTATTTCTTAGTTTTTGTTTTGTTTTGTTTTATGAGACAGCAGCTTACTCCATAGGCAGAACTAGCCTCAGATTTATGATCCTCTTGCTTCTGCCTTCTGAGTACTTGGGTTACAGGCATGTGCCACCATTCCAGGCTCCTGAGTTTGGGCTTTTTAATCTGTTTGTTTATCATTTCACAGGGCTTGATAGAATTCTAGTCACTTCTGCCCAATAAAATTTGCAACTACTACCTAGTTTCTAAGACTTAGGTAAGCTCATACATAGCATTGTCATAAATTAAAATGATAGTTATTGTTATACAGGCATACTAACTACATATTGTGTATGTGTATATGTTCTTGAATGTGTATATGCATGTGAAACAAAGAGCGATGTCATCTATTTTCCTCATTTACTCCCTACTTTAATTTTCGAAACAAGGCTTCTCACCAAACCTAGAGCTCAATGATTTGACTCGACTGAATGGCCAACAAGCCCCCGGAGACCCCCCTATTTCTTCCCCCTGAGAGCAGAGAATGAAGTGTGCACCACTGTATCTCAATGCTGTTTTAAATGGGTTCTGGGGATCAAACTCAAATCTTCATGTTTGCATTTCTGACACTGTCAATGTGGACCATACTCACAGGAGTAACTGCGGAGACCCCTAAACGGTCAAAGTCTTCAGAGCATGTGACTGAGTACTCAGCCATGGATGCCTCAGCCATTCCAACTTTCAGAAGAGGGGGAAAAAATCAAAACCTGGAGTAAGTGGTAGGACATGGTGGAATGCAGAATTCTGGGTGCTATATGACCATTGAAATATTTTTTGAAAAACTCGATTTTATTCTCTTTATTGAGGAGTAGGGGATATGGGCTCCGTAGCATACATGTGGAGGTCAGAGGACAAATTGTGGGAGTCAACTCGTTCTTTCTACTTTATGGGTCCCAGGGGTTAATCTCAGGTCATCAAGTCATGTGGCGGTCAGCCCTACCTACCAAATCATCTTGTGGACACATATCATTGCACTCTTAAACTCAACACCAATCTGAGTACCTGCACAGTACTTCCAAAAGACTGGACCTGTCAACATTCCATCACAGAGTAGGGAGGTGTATGAGAATTACCTGAGGATCTATATACTGTTAATGCCTCTGGAAAGGGACAGATATTTTCTTAAATGATATAGCCACTGGTAAGGTGTCTATGCTCCTGTAAACAACCTTCCCACCAGTACTCTTGTAAGTAACACTGTTGAAACTCACTGAGTCATCACAACAAACAAATCCAAAAAAGACTAGATAGAAGTAGGGGGACCAGTTGGGAAGAGAATTAGAGGGTAAATATAATTAAAATACATTATAGACATAGACTTGTACCAAAATAGAGCAACGAAACCACTTAGTGTGCAAAATTAATATATATATGCACTTAGAGAAATAGAAATAGAAACAACTTTACAAAATACTCCATACCCTTCGAAATGGCTATCTCTAATTAGAATTTTCTCTCTTTAGTCTGGCTAGAAGAGAAATCACAAATCCTATTTATTTGATTTCCCTCAAGGAAGTGCACTTTTAATTTTATTCCACCCAGTAATTAGTGTAACTTACTGCTCATTCTTATAATAAACTCAAAGAAACAAGAAACCACCTTTTCGAATTCCTCATGGCTTTAACTCAACCACAAAATAGGATCTTTGTCTGGCCTCCCTCTGTGCAGGCACACCCTCTAGAAAGAGGATATTTAGCTGTCTGTGAGAGACAGGGCTCTTGCCCCTTTGGCCACATAAACCTCAAGAAAAAAAGATTTGCATTAAAGGTCAAGAAATTGTAATCCTGTCTCTCTGCCTGTGGTTATCATCAAAGCGTGTAGCCAGCTGGCAGGCACCCTTGAAGGTCTGAAGCATAAACTCTATCTGCAGGTAAGTCCCAAAGTGAAGCAGGATTTAAAAAGTAAATCATGAGATTTTTGTCTTTGGGTCTGAGCCATGCTCGCCAATCCATTTTTACTACTGATATTAATAATCTTCCTTATCTGACTCCCCCATTTCTTATTTGGTTAAAAACCTATAAGGATAGAAGAATGCAGTGAATTGGAGTTTCTTCATAGCCCTCCAGGCAGTTTTTAGGGAATGAAGATTCTAGTAAAGTAAGAAACAAGCTTTACCTTCAAGGAACTTAAGAGTTTCACGGGTTTCCAGATGTTCTGCATCAATGTCTGCGACATTATTAAGCTGTCAGGTTGCAGCCTCCATTCATTCTCCCCCGCCCCAGCCCCCACTCTATGTGTAGGCTGTATCATGCAAAAATAGCATCTCAGAAGCCAGTCAACCCATATGTGCTAGTATGTGTTCTTATACTCAGGCGAAGCAATGCACACAGAATGCTTACGTGTTCTCACTTCTGAAAAGGACTTCATTTTGAAAATCAACATCTATAATTTGTTTTGAGTCTGTAAGCTGATTTCTAGTGCAGAATGTTCAGTTCTCATGTTCTCGAGTTCTTTTTCACATGCTTCTAAAAAAAGAAAAATCCTGTTTTCTTTCTTAATTGCCATTTTAACTTTCTGGGTGGGGTGTTGAGGCCCTTCCTGTATCTGCTTAAAACAGAACTTTCCAGATTAGTCTGTCCTATAAATGTACTTTGCTTCTTACCACACTTGACTGAGAGTGGGAAGAGATGGGTTCAAGCAGGCTAAATGAATTTTAAAATCCACAGAGTGCATACAACACATCGGGATCTTGTTCAAATGGAGATTCCTGTTTAGGGTGTGAAGTTGTGAGTTTTACATTACTAACACACTCCCAAATGTTTCTGTGTATCTGACATAAAGATCATCCTTTGAGTAAGAGGGAAAGGATGGTCTACTTCACAAATATTCAACACATTTTAATTATAATGCATGCCAACCACTGGGTTGTAAAACAAATTGGGAATGTAACAATATTTATCCTTAAAAAGCCCACAGTTGGGAATAGAGAGATGGCTCAAGTGTTAAAAGTACTGAATCTTCTTCCAGAGGACCTAGGCTTGATTCCTAGCACCCACATAGCTGCTAACAACTGTCTGTAACTTCAGTTCCGATGCCCTCTTCTGGATTTCTTAACTATGAGGCAGCAGATGGCGCATATACATACATACATAATACATACATACATACATACATACATACATACATAAAGGCAAGACATATAAAGTAATTTTTAAAAGTTCCAGTCTAATGTGGCTGCCAACATAACAAGTAAAGTCTGTGATCATCATGAGCATAAGAAGATGAATTGTAGATTGCAATGAGAAATTTGAATGTATACCTCACCAAAGAAGATACAGAGAAGGCAAATAAGTCTCTAAAAGATGGTGAGGGACTTATTAAATTCCACCACATATTATGATGGAATTTAAAGTATAAGCAGTCATGACACATTATTACTAAACATTAGCTTGATGATATTCCAAAACATGGCATCACATGCTGGCTAGGAAGTTGGTGGGGATACAAGATGGTACAGCCATCATTGTGCTTATTACAAAAGTAAACACACTCCCAGTCCAGCAGTCATCTCCCGTGGCTTTTATCCAAATAAGATGAGAGTTTATTCCTACGCAAAGACCAAAGACTTACACACAAATGTTTATAGCACTTCATAATTACCAAAACTTGGAAGAAGCCGAGAATTCCTTCAGAAGGAAAAAGAATAAACTATAGATGTCCCAGCAATGAAATCATTGAGAAGAAACTATTAAGCTATATGGAAAAGCATGAAGGATGATGTTACTACATCAAAAAAGCCAGGATGAGAAGGGTACATAAAATATACTGCAACTATTCTGGAAAAGGCAAGGTGACAGATACAATACCTGGATGACACACTCTCTGGGAGTTAAAAGAAGGGTTTAAGGTGTGGCATATGAGACAGTGTATGGGAGGAGAAGTAGGGAGGTTAATCTTTATGTTGCCCTAGCAATGTGTAAAAGTGATGTTACAAGTGAAAATCCCATAAAGACAACAGCCCCAAGAATGTACCCAAAGACAAACTAGAGACATGGGTTGGTAAGAACATCTCGGCTTTGGTTCTCATTTGACTAATATTTTCCTATCCTGCAGGTTGTGGGGGAATGCTGGGGGAGGACATGCAGCTGACAATATTGCAGAAAAGAGTACATGGAAAATGTTTGTATTTTCTTCTTAATATTTTTTGTGCTAAAAATTAATTTCTAATTATTTTAATTCTTCATATATAGTTTAATAACAATTTTTCGTAAAATAGATTCTGATCATAGTTTCCCCTCCCCAAATTCCTCCTCCAAGATTCTCCCCACCCACCCAGTTCTACACCCTTTTTGACTTTATCTATTTAGAAAGCAAATAGGAAAACAAAACGGAATAAAGAATTTTAGAAAAGAATCCCAAGAAATAAACACACATACACACATGTGCACACACGCACACACACACACAAACAAAACCCATAAAAAAATCATTAACTGCCAGGCAGTGGTGGCACATTTTAATCCCAGCACTTGGGAAGCAGAGGCAGGAGGATTTCTGAGTTTGAAGCCAGCCTGGTCTACAAAGTGAGTTCCAGGACAGCCAGGGCTACACAGAAAGACCCTGTCTCGAAAAATAAATAAATAAATAAATTAAATAAATAAATAAATAAATAAATAAATATCATTAACTATAATATACAAGCAAGACCAGTAAGGTTAAAAAAAAAAGATACCCAAACAAAGCAGTATGAGACAAAGTCTACAAAAATGCCAGTTTGTTTTGTGTTGTCCATAGGAAAAAAAATACAAAGACTCACAGGCAGACACTATGTATAATGTGAGAGATCTTAGAACATTTGGTGCTAAATGGTCTCCATCAAACCCCTCCCCTCAGGGCCCAGGGGACCCCGCTGGAACAGGAGGCAATCTTTCTAAGAGCCAGAGAGGACAGAGGACAAGGAAACAAGGTTCTCTTCATAGATAGATAGATAGATAGATAGATAGATAGATAGATAGACAGACAGATAGATTTCTGATTTACTTTGTCTTTAAGTAATTTAATTGCTTTACATCCAGATCTCACCAGCTTTACCTCCCTCCTTCCCTCCCAGCCTCTCCCCTCCCCTCATCCTCCTATCCTCCCTTTCTCTTCAGAAAGTTCCTTTTTTCCCCGTGGATAACAGTCCACCTTGATATATCAAGTTGAAGTAAGGTGAGGCACATCTCCTATTGTGAGGAGTAAGGTAAGTCTCCTATTGTGACTAGGCAAGGCAAAAGAAGTCCTTCCAGACACAGTAGGGTAGACACATGTACGATCTCACAGAGACTGAGGCAGAGTGCTTAGCTATACATATGGCATCTGTACTCACCCCCTTCCAATGCTCAAGGAAGATGAGCGAAGGGGGAAAGGAGGCAAGAACCTGAGAGCTGGGACACAGGAAGGACTGCTGTGAAAGACTAGCTTCTGGACAGGACATGATTGTTGTCCTCATGAACTCCAAGCAGCAGGGATTACTTGTACAAGACTTATACCACACTGGTGCCACCAAGGTCCCTCATGGATGGAGAAGGGTCTTATGATGGCCGCCCCTGTCTGGGAAGCTTTTGGCAGTTGATTGCTGGGGGAGAGGAGGAAGGAGTCTTCCCTGGTGCTTCAGCTATTGGAAAGTTGGCATTTCCTCCATTTCAGGTAAATGTGAACAGTATCACAGCTTTACTGAGAGCAACTGACAATCATAAAGTTGGAGGAAATCGTTAAAATATCTACCGCCTGTGAGTTAAGTAACCACAAAAATAACACTGGAACAAATTTATTTGAGGAGATCCGATACACATATTTACTAAGCAGGAGTAAGAGCATAAATGATATGTGATTGACAAACAAGGTACAGGTAGAATCGATCATTCATTGCGGTGGAATCCTGAGCAGCGTCTTTCATTGTAAAACATATGAAGAACATGCTTTGCAAGTGAGAGTGCTTGGTATATAAGCATGAGGACCTGAGGTTGGGTTCTCGACATCCTTGTCAAAAGCTGGGCAGGAGCAAATATAGCCCGAGCAGGGTGGGGGTCAGGGATGGGAGGATCCATCCCTGGCTTGCTCCCTGCTAGCCTAGCTCCGGATTTGATGAGAGACCTTCCCTTAACAGAATAAAGTGGAGAGCAATAGAAAAGGGTGCCTGACTTTCTTTTCTGGTTCCTGCACACACGTGTGCATACACTACACACATACACCTTATCCACACATACATGCATACCCAAATATACATGCACACGCAAAGTTTTTAAAAGATTGTTTTAAGCACAGTAGACAGAAGTGTTTTGTTTTTAAAGTTGCCCGTTGATCTGATAAGAGGGACAGAGCTCAGCACTCTTCCCCTCCCATACTTCCTGTTTCTATTTTGAAGCTGAGCAGCTATTCTAAGGTCTTTTTGCATAAATTCCCACAGATGCACCTGCCTGAACAAGCTTAACTAGAAGTGGTTGTAACAGTGTCTGAAAAACACTGTCTCTTGTCCCAGATTCAGGGAACTGAAACCTGAGGCGAGCAGTAGGTGAGAAAAGCTGTGTAGTAAGGCCTTTTCGTTCGCTGTTTATGGATACATTCTCAACTCCCTCCACTTCACAAGTTATCTTCTATAGATGACTAATTTTCTCTAGTGCTTTGCACCTTCTAAGCAAGCTAAAAATAGAGCAGCTGTAGGACTGGTTTCTCTTGTCTCATTTCCAGAAGTCACGTCTTGCATTTGCATGCTAGCACACACATGCACAGGCACACACCCACATATATGCATGCAATTACATAGACTACATTCTCTCATTCAACACAATTCATGTGTTTGCTCCAGCAGCTTCTAACTCATGCCCAATTCACTGTGTAAGACTGTGACATTATTCAGTTTCAGGGTCTGAGAACTCAAGCCTCGAGCCAATGAATAAAATTATAAGCTATTTTTAAGTAATCAGACTCAATCTGGAAATTCCTAAGACCTCATAATCTTAATCATCTTCTTGAGCAGCTGCAATGTCAGAATTTAAACCTGAACGATCTCCATATGCCATACTTCATTGCATATGATTCATCCTGATTCGCTTCATAAGAATCAAGAAACAGACGTTTAATGAATGTATGCCAGAACCTACTGATCAACTCAATATTCAAGGTCCTCCTTTTATAAAATGCCCCTTGAGTTTGCTCACAGATAAAGCAAAAGGTGGGTTAGAAGCTCACTCTAGATTGATGATGTCTATTCCCATGGACTCTTGTTCACAGGCCCATATGTACCATATGAGTATTAATTCAGCAGCATTGAATCACATTCATGTGCTTTGCTCTACTTGGTCCAAACACTACCACTTTGATTATGAATACACTCACTGTACATGGATGAATCCTTTACTACCTTACTTTCTCAATCAATCAGGGGGAAGATTAGCATCTCATTGGTGGATATAATGAACATTGGTACCACATCTATTTAGCATACTCTGTCTGTATTGTATCAATTACCCTTTTTAATCTTTTTCTGAATTGAGTCCAAGATAATTTTCCTTCACAGTAAAAAATAATAAAGCATTATCTGTAGATTGACATGGGAAATTATCTTATCATGACTGACTGAGAACATACAATCATTACTGTATTTATGATTAGTTAGTCAAATTAGGCCATTCTTTTTCTAGAATGTGTAGTGAACAGATTCAAATAACATGCTTCTTTCTTCCCTGTGAGTCTGTCTCTCTGGTAGTTCCAAAGAAAATACTGAATTCAGTCATTGGGTATGACATGGTCAATTTTAAATGTCCTATTAGTCTACTATTTGTAATATGAGTTTTCCTAGGAAAGAGTCTGTTGTTCAAGGCTCTTGTACAAAACTCTCCCAAAGTTTTCAGGAGAAATTTTAATTAAATATTTTGTGGACCTTTAAGACACAGCACCAGCACAAAGCATCTTAATAGAAAATGCCCAGGTTGAAGGTTATTTGAAACTGATGGTCCAGACCGAGGTATTGACATGCCCTCATGCAGTGCCTGCCGCCTGGATCAGTGGCAGATTTAACTTCTCACACAAATGGATGCATATTCTGTGGGTGCCTCCTGCATGCTGCTTGCCTGTCTTGGGTTCTTCCCAATAACACAATGGTTCAAAGAAGCATAAACAATGCCCTGTTTGTTTCTCTCCAATTGTAAGTTAATTGTCAATTCAGATTCTTCTTGCATACTGGACCAGGGATCATTATCATAAATTCCAGTTTCTGATGGCAGTGTTTGGGAATTTGTCCTGGAACTCACTGGATTATCAACCTATAGGAGAAAAGAGATAAGGATCAGATCATTAGGATGTGACAAAATATAGTCATAATTGGACTATGAGGGAAAGGCTACATTGTGTCATGCATATTGTCTCTTATATGAGCCACTTCATAGCTACATTTTCATTAAACTTTGTATTATCAGAGGGTGAAAGTGTTGGATTTGGTTTGTTTATTTTTGTTTTTTTAATGTTATGTTCAGGTTAACATGAGTGTTAGGCAGGTATTTGACCACTGAGCTCCAAAGGCTGAACATCTGAAGTCCACTGTGGTTATCCCAAATAATCCTTTTATGCTTTATCACGGGTCATTAGAGGTCGCAGTTCATACACACAATGCTCATTCAATGGAAAATCACAGTCCAAGTTCACAGGAAAAGAAAAATAATCCAATGAAGATGCCAGGCAATTTATAACACTTTTGGCATATGGAGTGTAGAATAAGAAAAGATGAAGCACCCAGCCAAAAGACCTGAGACCTCTCCAGGAGAACAGGAACAGGAAGATTGTGGGTCACTCAAGACATGTTAGTATGATCTGAGAATTAAATTATAAAATGGAGACCACTTTTGAAAGAACAAAGTGTCAATGAGGTTCTAAAATATTATCTAGTTGTTATTTCTAATCATCACACTTTCAAATGGTGTCAGAGACCTAAATCATATGAGCCAAAGAGGAATCTGTGGAAACTAAAGTGAATCCTGATGTTTTCTTTTTCTCTCTTTTTCAGTTATTTGCTGTTCCTGGTTGTACACAGAATGCAGATGGTAAAAATGTTGATACTGATTAACAGTAAGAGTTTTAACTTTCACATGCAGAAATTGGAGGTGTGGCACTTGTATGTGGGTAGGTATGCTCACCCATGTGTGTGTGTGTGTGTGTGTGTGTGTGTGTGTGTATAAAATGGAAACTTAAGGGGTCCTTGGAAAGTTGGTTGGATGGTGTTTTGTTGGGGCAAACATGTGAAGGAACTTTTAATTGAAGTGGACATAGGCCAAAGACTAAGGCAGACTGGTGAAGGAATGTTTAAGCTGAAGTAGACATGGGATAAAGGATGTTCTACTAAAGTAAGCACCTGAAAAGATACCTGATGAAAGATTCTTCACTAATGACATGTATATATATTTGTATATGTATATGTATATGATGTGTACATGTACATGTATGTGTATGTGCATATGAATTGGTCCACCTTATATTGTGTAGTTGAACTACATTTGTCAGGACTCCATAGAGAGAAACACATCAAAAAACTTATGGTGGTGTGCTCTAGTTTCTTGTCACTTCTGAGGACTTGGGCTAATTGACAGAGTGATGTCAACTGAGATAGACTTATTTGTTGAGACAAGACACATGCTGAGGCCAGACATGTGCTAAGACAAGCCCCCTAGAAAGCACATGATGTTAGAGGGTGAGAATCGGCTGTGATAGACAGTGACGGAGGCTGAGCTTGGCGTGCGTATAGAGCTAGCTGTGTGACACTATAGGTCACTGTAGGCCTTCACTGATTTTCGCTTCTCTGAGAGAGGCAGAGCTGGGAACTTCTGAGTTCCTCCAGGTCTCTCCTGCTTACTCGAGCAGAGGCTGAGGCCTGGATGTCTCTGTTAGATAGTATCATCAATGTTGCTAACCAGACTCTACCAAACTAGACTGCTGGTGTATCTGTAAAGTGTTTGTGAGTGGACTGAGCTGTTGCTGTTGACCTGTGAACTAAATTGTCAATTTCTAGACAAAATAGACAGGAGTTGTTAATTAAAACAAACAAACAAAAAACCTTTTTAAACAGGCCCATTTCCCTCATATCTTTTCTTCCCCATTACTTCTGTTGGGTGGTGGGCTAAAAGGGAAATTAAAGTATTTAAGAACCATCATTAAAAATAGGTTTTTAAAAAATTAAAGATACATATGTGTATGGGTAGGTAGTCTCACCCATGTGTGTGTGTGTGTGTGTGTGTGTGTGTGTGTGTGTGTGTTATAGATCAAAGGTCAATGTCAGGTTTCTTGTTTCTACAGTTTGCTTTTTGAGGAAGATTTTTCTACTGAAGCTGGCACTTTTCCAACTAGGCTGGAGTTCCCTGCTTAACTGGTTTTCACTGTCTGCTCACCGTTCGGTTTACAAATGCTTGCAGCCACTCCCAGGGTTGGCATGAGTGCTGGGGATCCAGGCCCAGTCCTTCAGCTTGCACAGTGAGTACTTTACCCAAGGATCCATCTCCCTGGGCCCCTATTTTGAGTTTTTCAAACTCCATTTTGCCAGCCAAGTTATGTTCATCTTATAAGTTATCAGGTTCTTGATCTTTGATGACTCCTACTGCTCTTGTCCTTGGTGTAAGTTCCCTGTGACATACACAGTTGGAGTTCACTCATGTCTACTGAGGAAAGCTCCATCTGAAAGCACGGTTAGCTGTAACGTGTAATAACTCTGACATCTCTGGGCTTTCCCTGTGAGGTGAGCACCCAGACACAACACTAAGGCTAGAGGTCTGAAACAGCCTAGTGCGGACTGGCTAAGACGGAGAGTGCCATCACAGGAAGTGTGCCTGCATGTGGCAAGTGAATTGATAAGTAATAGTGAATTCTCCATGTATCCCTGAGGTCCCTGCTGTGCTCTCCAATCTTCATCAGTCTGTCAGTTCAGTTGACTTGGCTCTCTTCCCCGGGGTTAACTCATTCTCATGTAAAAAAAACTCTTTTAGTATTAACATGGTTCTTTGTACTTGAAGGTCTCCATAAAAGTGGTAGACACCACAGGCTGGGGCACTATGATATGGTGACCATAGAGAATAGGTAAAGAACATTAAACAGAGGCAGCCACCTCTCCGTATATACCTATTGAGCTTAGCAGTTGTAAAGCTCTTTTTAAAATAAACAAGGTGATTAATAATTCACATTCCAAAACCCTCACTTTGAACTTATTATGTCTGAGTGGACTTTACTATATGACCACTTTTATTCCCTTAGAATAGATGTTTTCAACGAGTGGGTCAAGACCCCTTTGGCAAAACTCTACTTTCCAAAATATTGATACTACAATTTGTTACAGCAGTAAACTTACAATTATGAAGTAGCAGTGAAAATAATTTTGTTGAGGGTCATGTTGAGGGTTAGCACAACATAAGTTAGTGTATTAAATGGTTAGGAAACATTTGGAAGGCTGAGAACCATTGCCCTAAAGGGAAATAAGATCAGAACTCTGAACTTTTCTGTTTATTAATTTTTATGTTTCGTTAGCATGTAGTAATTGCACATGATAATGCTTTGTTATGGCATACATGTATAGAACAGATTTGTTCATGTTCACTCTCCAGTGCTCTCTCTTGTCCCATTCCCAGCCCTCCTAAACCCTTCCTCTTCCCAACTAATTCCCTTTCTATGTTCAAGGTTGTTCCCTTGATGGATTTCACTTCAGCTGCTTACAATAGTGTTGGTGGCTGAGGGTTTCTTTACTCAGACTACACTGAAAATGGCCCTCGATCCCTATGAGTTATTAACTTCCCTGTTAGTTTCTCCCCACTCCATAATAAGATGTTCATGGGTTCTATCTTTTATACAAGTAGTATGCAGGCAACCACAGCCGATATGAAAGTTCTAATATGTGGTGTGTGTGTGTGTGTGTGTGTGTGTGTGTGTGTGTGATGTCATATGTACTTGCTGGAAAGGTACATATGGTATAATAAAAAATGTGTTTGTCTTAACAGATATTTCAAACATACCAGGTTGGTTTCCCTTCCTGCTAAGTCAGAAGGCTTCTTTTCTTTCCCTGAAAGATTGGAGAGAAAAAAAGTAATCAAAAGGTGTTAAGAAAGTACTGTGAACTCTTCCTCCCATGCCCAGCACATTGCATGTTAGCAGTCATGCTCTTAGCTTTACTTTGCTTACTGTCTTGGCTAGTATGTACCATGAACATCTCAGTATGTACACATACATATGCCCACTTCCCTCCCTCCCTTCTTACTTCACATAACAGTGTTCACATCCAAGAGGAAGGAGTAGGACCTAGTAAAACAGTTTCAAATAGTTCATAGTCATTGCATATTCCATGCTAAGGCAATGATAAAGTGCTTCTGTTGGTGCTGTGAACTATGGGACACATATCATAGTCCTTCCCCCCCCCCAAGGCTCAGGTGATATTGAGGAAAGATTGTAAGAGCCAGAGGTTGGAAAAGACTGGAGGAAAAACTATCTTCTGGACATGACTACACTGTTGTATCGACTAACTCCTAACACCTGCTATCTATTGCAAGATTAAGCCAGCCAGTATCCTAGTACATGAGCCCTGTAACCCTTAGCAGATGACAGATGATGGTTGCCAGGGTATATAGAGTCAGTTATTTTAGGAGCATAATCTCTGGGACTATAAATATAGCCTCCCAATAAATCTCCACAGCCATATGTATATGAACAATACAAATTGGACTCAGCAGATTATAATATATTTTTTAAAAGAATATGTATTTTGGAAGGGGCCATAGGGGATTCAGGAGGGATAAGAGAAAATGAATGGAGTGAATAATATCAAAATACACTGTATGCATTTATGAAATTCCTAACACATAAAAATATAAAGATTTCACAAATGTTCCTGTCACATATACATGCTCCCAGTTTCCTTTGGATATGATGGCCAATAAAGATGATCCCAGTTTCTTGTTCATCACTCAGAGTGAGGTTCTAGCAACCCTAGGAAATATGAAGCTACAAAAAACCCCCAAAACAAACAAAAAACACATGGAAAGGGGCTTCATGGTTACAGATACAGAGAGGGATTTCTTAGAACTGTAAGACAGCTCTGAGATCCAGAAGCACTTACTTCAAAATGCCAGAAGCACTTCCACCCAGACAAAGCTTTTTCTTGTAGCAGCCAAATAAAGGAATGCTTTGTCTGGCTCAGTTTCTACAGCGACATTGTGGCTGGTATTGTAGAAAAGGGGAGGGGAAGACATGGAGAGGAGCAGAGAAAGAGAGAATATAGATGGACCGGATCAATGTGCCTCTCTTGCTGAGTTTAACTGTTCAGCGGTGACAAAGAAGACATGACTTCAAAGGGGGAAAAAAACAGCTGTCTTCAGAATATCACATCTCTGAGCAGGACTCTTAAAGGGGGTACTCATCAATATTTAGAACATAAATAAATAAAACAATTTTAAAATATATCACATCTCTCATTAGAGACAAGTCACATTCTCAAATGCAGTGTTACTGAGTAAAAATCTGACTCAAGAATGTGTTTATGATAGCAATAGAAACTACATACACATATGAATTCCTTCTGGGACAATGATTCTTTATTTAGATAGGGTGTGTAACATTGGAATTATGTGGTATCGCTGTGGAAAGGGCTGAAACCAAATACCTCAAATTAGACATGTTGGTTCAAGAGATTACTTCAAGCAGCCCTTTGACGTGGCTAAAGTTAGGAGAATGCCTTCTTACACATGGTTAAGATTGGTGTGTATTGAATGAGAAAGTTCCAGTCTGGAGTATGCATAGCCACAACCGTAGGCTAGCACTGTGGTGTGGTAAATATGCTTTATCATGCCTGGTGGGAGCCTAAATCAATCCACTCAGTTTTCTAGTAGAAACCAGTAGTTCCCCCAGGAATCTTTATCCGGAAAGAAAACAATAACCAGCTATTGTTATTTCTATTGGCCCTAGAAAAAGAACCCCAAATGTGTCGCACATGGGGCAAAGGGAAATTACAACCCACCTTGGATCCTTTTCAGAAAGCAGAGCAGGCAGATGCAGGCAGGGAGCAGAAGCAGTGCCCCCAAAGGAAACAAGGTGTAAAGCAACCAGGTCCTGTCTGGCCTCTCTTTCATGATGGATGGTCCGGAGACATTGGTGGCATCTGGGAGGTCAAATACTGCTGAACACAGTTAAAAAGTCTGAGAAACATTAGAGTTGGCAACATCCCTTGTATTGTTGTGATTCGAATGATGGAATGCGCAAGCTAAGCCCTAATTTCTCCTTTGGTGGTCCCAAGACCCTCAACCTCCTATTTTTAATCTTTTCTCATGATCTCACATTCTTCTTGGATGATCATTTGTAGAAGGATCTCCATGACAGTTCTAACAAACCATGCCGCCAGGAAGCCATTCTCTTTGTGCAGTTTTATAACTGGAGAGGAATGTTACTGCTCCAAGTCAGAGCTTACGGATGGTGGTTGGGACACATATCAGACAGCTTTCTGATGCTGGACTTTTGCCTTCTCTCATAAGCTATTACCTCCAAACAACAAATGCTTTCATTTCAACCAAGGATGCTTTGCTTGACATCTAGCCAGTGTTTATTTCAGCCTGTCAGTGTTAACAGTCACCAGGCCGCTGTATGATCAAGGTTGGCTGAAACTTAAGAGTTTTTATCCACAACTCAGGGACTCAAAGATAGTGTTTTTTTTTTAATGATATAAAACAAACTGGAAAATATCTGAATGTATAATACAGGCCACTGAAGTGGTTCTTAACCAGAAAATTTCTCATCCTCTAGAAATGTGGTAGTTTCTGGGGACATTTCTAGTATTACAAGGTGGGAGATGATCTATATCTAGTGAAGAGAGCCCAGGGGCTTGCTAAACTCCTTGAATCACACAGGATATCCCTCCATCACCACAGCACAGAAATCAAGCAACTCCACTATCTATGGATTTTGTGAAACTGCTTTTCATGTATCCTGAGCTATGATATAAGATGCACTTCTTCGTTTGAGAGTCCCTGTTAACACACTATCAAAAGCAGTGAAGTAACGTGTTGGATTACATGAGTGATTTCCCCATAGATCCTTTCTTTGAGGGTAAAAACAATCAGGGGAGATGAGGAGGATACAATGGGCATATAGTTTAGTGACACAGAGTGGGGGCAACTGTGCTGCAGCTGCAGTTCGCTTTAGGTTGGCGAGCAGCCAAGGGCAAACACAGCTGTCTTGGGACAGGCAGTTGGATGGCAAACAATAATATAATAATCTAATACAAACAAACTCATTTAAGAAGGCCTTATTCCCATTAGTTATCTTGCTAATTTTGATTGATTTGATACTTACTTATTAGTGGGCGTTCTGAATAGTTTTGCATCCTTTCTGAAATAGGAAACAAGATTGAGTATTAAAATGGCTTGAGAAAACACGGAGGGGGTACTCAAAGTTACCTCTAAAGTCAGAGCAAATGAGAAAGGACTGGAGTACTGGCACAATAACAGAGATTCCAACAATCGAGGAATCTTCATACTGAGATCATGGCACATAAAACAAACGAGTTCTGTTCAAGCCTAAGGAAGGATTGCTATCAACAAAGTGTGACCTTCATCTGACTTCCTTGGTCCTCTCTTCCTCATTCCTTAAACATAAAGCCCCACAGGCCATGTGTGATCTCTGATACCTACAATATAACATAATATACAACCACCCAGTGCTCCAAGAGAGTGTGGATGGCCACAGGGTAAAGATGCTTTGGGTGATGTTCCGCACACAGATTCTGAAACAAAGATGGTGGCTCTCCTACCTTACCAGTCCACACTCATCTCCCTGCACCCTCTGCTACTGATCAGAAACTGACCTGGGACAAGTGAGAAGCACAGGGGGAAAAAAGTGTATGTAGATATGTATGTATTATTATTTGCATATGAGTCATATGCAAAAACAGGGTCATTCCCAATATCATCTTAGAAAGATATTTCGGGGGCGGGGGAACCAAAATACTTATATCTCCAAAATATACTGAGGACAAGCATGGCTATAGTTCCAGGACATATTTCTTTCCTCATTCCATAAGCAGTTCCCTTAGCACTCTCAGGTTCAGAAATAAAAGGAATATTTGTACTCTCTCCTGGTAATCACTGTTTCCCTAAAAGATTCTACATATTCAGCTAAAATTTAAACTAATGCTAAAAAGAAATTATTTGACTTCTACTAAAGAAAAACAACCCATAAAAGCAAGACGTGATTTCTATTTTGTAAGGCACTATAACATTTTATGGAATTTGATATATTTTTATATAATGCAATGGGGAAAGGAAATGCATGATAAATGACCTTAAACAGTAAGCAAGTCAGTAGACTGTAGTACACGTGCAGGGAGGGTAATCTTGGAAGATGCCCGGAGGACTTGGGCAATAAGTTGGGCTTGAAAGGAAAAGTATAGCTGTGACAGGTATAAAAATTGATATTCTGAAATGGATGACAGTGGTGTACAATGGATGATGATAGACATGTGACAAGGTTGGGCCTGGGAAGACGAGTCACATGTGTGATTTTGAAGACATGCATTGAATCTTCAGTATCCACTTAAGAGGCAGAATAAGACCATTCCTGTCTGTCATGCAGAGCTGAGGACGCAGCAACAGAAGCATCTTGGGGTGATCATTAACCATTCAGTTGAGTCCCAAGTTCACCAAGACACCATGTCTCAAAAAAAGTAAGGAGAAGAACAAGTGAGGAAGACACCAGATGCCCACCTCTGGCCTTAGTATACACATGTGTACAGACACATACATGTGCACATGTGTAGACACGTACACAGATGAGGTGATGGAAATTAGAGCTAAAGTCCAGCATAGTCTACACCCTGACTTTAGGCCAGTCAAGACTACATACTGAAACCCTGTCTTAAACTACAAACAAAGCAAAACAAAAATGTAATTGAGGGGCTATAGAGATGGCTCAGTGATTAAGAGCATGGTCTGTTCTTCCAGAGGACCCAGGTCCAACTCTAAGAACTCACTTGAAGATGAAAAAAAAATCTGTAACTTCAGTCCCACTGGCACCAGACATAAACATGGTACATAGACATATATGTAAGCTAAAACACCCACACACAGAAAATAAAAATAATGTAAAAACTTGATTTATCATATACAGAATTTTATTCTAGACTATCAATTCTACTATGCCGATCTCACCACAGTACTTAAATAACTATATTTTAATGATAAGTTTTGAAATAGAGAGGTCTTCCAACTCCCTTCTTTATCAAGATAATTTTGACCACTTGGTCTATTACAATATGATGTGAATTTTAGAAATAACTCTTACATCTCTTTTAGAAAGGTTTCAGAAGTAAGAGTTGAGGGAGATGCTGTTGGATCTTGGCGACTGTAATCTCCACAATAGTGAAGTCTTCCAAACTGATGACAATAGGGTATCTTTCTTTCTTTCTCTCTTTCTTTCTTTCTTTCTTTCTTTCTTTCTTTCTTTCTTTCTTTCTTCTTCTTCTCCTTCTTCTCCTTCTTCTTCTTCTTCTTCTTCTTCTTCTTCTTCTTCTTCTTCTTCTTCTTCTTCTTCTTCTTCTTCCTCCTCCTCCTCCTCCTCCTCCTCCTCCTCCTCCTCCTCCTCCATCTTCTTCTTCTGGTTCTTTTCGAGACAGGGTTTCTCTGTGTAGCCCTGGCTGTTCTGGAACTCACTCTGTAGACCAGGCTGGCCTCTAACTCAGAAATCCACCTACCTCTGCCTCCCAAGTTATATCTTCTTTAATTTCTTTATTTGTTGATTCATGCTTTATTGGTTCTGCCTACAAGTCTGTTGCCTATAAATACCTCGTGCTTTTTGATTTGTTATAAGTGGAATTGTTAACAACCTTTTCAGATCATCCATCACTAGCATGTAGAACCCATTAGTTTCTGTGTATTGATAAATTTTCCTAAAATTTTGCTGAACTCATATATTAATGTTAGTAGTTTTATGGACATTTATGCATTTTCTTCAAAATATAAGGTCATTCTATCCATGAATAGAGATTCTTTTACTCCAATTCCATTTTCAGTACCTTTTATTTCTTATTCTTGCCAAATTTTTCTAGTGGGGCTTCCAGCTCAGTGATGAATAGAAGTTCCCACTCTTAGGGAACCAGTTTCCCAGCAGGGAGTATAGTATTGGTGATAGATAGATGTCCATAAACTGATTGTTCTTTACCCTTTACTATTCCTGTCTTTTCATTATTACTTGTCTGTGTTTGCCCACCTTGAGTGTTCCCAGCTTACGGCCTACCTGTCTTGTCTTTGCTCCTAGAACCAATTGAAAGACTCAGGGAACGGGAGGATGTGGAAAATTCCATGAAACTCTTCCTATTCCCTAAAACTCAACAAGGAATCAAAACATGCAGTTATTTACATATTCTTTGCTCTGTGGGCAAAGTATAAACTAGTGCTATTTAAAGCATGGGCCTGTCAGAGCATCCAAACATAACTTCTACAAATTCTAATCAACAAAAGTCAACAACAGAAAAAAAAATGAATACAAAAAAAGAAAATAATACTTGTGATCTATTTTTGAGCTTGTCAAATAAATTTTTTAATCTCTACAAAACAGTCAGTAACTTCATCTGGTATGTTGATACATGCTTTTAATCCAAGCACTTGTGAGGCAGCAGTAAACAGGTCTCTGTGAACTCAAGGCCAGCCGGGTCTACAAAGTGAGTTTCAGGACAGCCAGGATTACACAGGCAAACCTGTCTCCCAAGAGACCAGTGACTTCCATTATTTTTTCTCTACTGTTCTTGACCTCACAGTCCTAATTTATGTGCCCATGACTGCCCTGATTTGGGAGATGTCGTGGATGTGACACAAGTGTTCCAACTTCTAAGTGAAGCACCTGAAAGTCTGAATTGTCTCTTTCACAGAAACATGATAAAAACAAAAAGCTGTAGATGGTCTGGGGTAGAGCACTTACCTGTCACATGGATGGCTACTGCGTGGCTATTAACAACTACAGAATTTAAGTTTGTAGAACATGTATACAGTCCATCATCACTGAGATGTATTGGTTCAAAATGGAGAATGAAAACTGAAACCTGTTGATTTTCTTCCCAACTAGTGTATAGCTGAGGTCCAACCTCAAGGGGTGCACAGATTGTTCCATTGTGCCTGCACCAGGTCACATTAGGTCTGTGAACACAGTATTTCACAGGACATTCAATTTTAAATAGCTCTCCTGCCGAGGCAGAGTATTCAGAATTCCTCTTAATATGAAGTTGCACATCACACTCTTTATCTAAAACACAAAAGCAAAACTGGAATCAGTGAAGGACCATAGATACCACTGAAACAATTTCCACTAAAGTTTTTCTCATGCATAAGTCCATAATTTGCTTCAATTTTCTTCGTTTACTATACTTTACCTTCAGTATCCCAGTGTGGTACACAGTTGGCGCATAATAAATGCTTGGCCTAAAAATAAATTATTTTACTGGGTGATTATGGCATGCATGCCTTTAATCCCAGCACTTTGGAAGCAGAGGCAGGCATATCTCTGAGTTCAAGGCCAGTCTGGTCCACAGAGTGAGTTCTAGGATAGCAAGGGATACACAGAAAAACACTGCCTCAAACAAACAATTTCATGTTTTCCAAAAATATAATATCATAAATTCTGTTTTACAGATGAGGTTGAAATACTAAAGAGAATACCCATGATTATATGCTAATAATTAGGAAAATTGAGGGTTTAAAGTCACAATGAGTTTGTTACTGTGTATTTTACTAGCGCTGTTTTATTTGTATTACTTTTTAGCTAGTAATCACATTTTCTTTGTTGCTTTTTTTTGGTTTCATTTTTTTCTTTATTTTCTATATTCTTTGTTTACATTCCAAAGGCTTTCCCCTTTCCCAGTTCCCCCCCACCATATGTCCCATAAGTCCTCTCCCCCCTAACTATTCCCCAATCACCCTCCCCCCCCCATTTCTCTGTTCTGATGCTCTCCTACAAATCTGTACCAGTCTTTTCAGGACCAGGGTCCTTTCCTTCCTTCTTCTTGGGAATCTTTTGATTTTCTAATTGTGTCTTGAGTATTCAGAGCTTTTGGGCTCATTAATATCCACTTATCAGTGATTGCATTTCATGTGTATTCTTTTGTGATTGGGTTAAGTCACTTAGGATGATATTTTCCAGATCCAACCATTTGCCTACAAATTGCATGAATTCATTGTTTTTAATTGCTGAGTAGTATTCCATTGTATAAATATACCACATTTTCTGTATCCATTCCTCCTTTGAGGGACATCTTCCTTCCAACTTCTGGCTATTATAAATAAGGCTGCTATGAACATAGTGGAGCATGTGTCTTTATGTAATCACATTTTCTGACATCAGTACTTCTACAAATCCACTAATTGAAATAGGGATTATTTTTATAATACTTTGTATTAGTAATTTTCTTCCTGCATTTTTCTTTTCTTTCTTTTTCTTTTTCTTTTTCATTTTTAGCTTTGTTTTATTTAGAATTGTTTAATTTTTTTCTTTATTCTTCTCTCATATATCCCAACCACATTTTCCCCTCTCTCCACTCCTTCTACCACTCCCACCTCTCCCCTAGATTCATTCCTTCTCCCTTTCCCTTCAGAAAGGAGCAGGCCTCCCAGAGACATCAACCAAATATGCATAGCAAGATATAATAAGGCTAGGAACAAACTCTTATATCAAGGCTGAATGAGACAACTCCGTAGGACAAAAGAGGCCCCAAGAGCAGGCAAAGGGTTCAGAAATGCCCTCACTTCCAGTGTTAATAGCCCAACAAAAATCCCTGAACTAAACAATCATAACACATATGCAGAGGACCTAGCACAGACCCATGCAGGCCTGGTGATTTCCTCTTCATTCTTGGTTAGCCCTGCTTAGTTGATTCTGTAGGTCATTGTTCTCCTGGTGTCCTTGACCCCTCTGGCTCCTGTAGTCCTTACTCTCCTTCTTCTAAGGGGCTCCCTAACCTCTGCCAGATGTTGAACTGTGGGTCTTTGCATCTGTTCTTATCAGCTGCTAGAGGAAACCTCTCCCATGACAATTGGACTAGGCACTGATCAGAATAGCAGAATATAGTTAGGAATCATTTTACTGATTTGTTTTTTTTTGGGGGGAGGTTCATTATTCTAACCTAGGTCTCTGGGTTATTTAGCCTCCAGTCCCTGGCCATCCAGAATGGACTCGCTTTAATGGTGTGGTTAACTCACTCCTCAAGTTAGACTATTCTCAGAACTCCTTTAAGTTCTGATAGAGTCTAGCACCTCTAGCACATCTAGGCAGGGCAGATTATAGGTCAAAGGTCTTGTGGGTGGGTTGTGTTCCAGTCTCATCACTGGAAGGTTTGCCTGGCAATTTACAGTGAGCCTATAGCCAGCATCAAATTAAAGGGAAAGAAATGTAAAGCATTCCTCTAAAATTAGGAACAAGACAAGGCTGTTCTACTCTCTCCATAGTTATTCAATCTAGTACTTGAAGTTTTAGCAAGAGCAATAGGACAACTGAAGGAGACCAAGGGAATACAAATTGGAAAGGACAAAGTGAACGTATCATTATTGGGGGCTAGAGGGATGACTCAGCAGCTAAGAACACACTGACTGTTCTTACGAAGGCCCTGAGCAACCCCAGCAACCACATGGAGGCTCACAACCATCCATAATGATATCTGACGCCCTCTTCTGGTGCACCTGAGAACAGCTACAGTATACTTACACATAATAAATAAATAAATATACAAAAAAGAAAGTATCATTATTTTCAGATGATATGATAGTATATATAATAAGCATTCTCTTGGTTTTCAATGGCCTTCATACTGTCTTGCAGTCTTTTCTATGAATCTGTCTCAGGATAACCATCCTCAGGATATAGTCAGGATAGCCATCACAAGGTAGAATATGCTTTGATGACAGCCTATGTTTGTATATTTTACAAAGCAGAAAGAGAGACAGCACCTGACCACTTCAGAAATTTCTGAATCACAGAGAGATATTTTGGAAATATGCCTCCTTATGTTTAGGCAAAGCAAGATTTCTCCTGGAAATGTGTATCCCAATGACTTAGAAACCTTGAGTTGGTAACTGCCAAGACTTTATAAAAACAGCTGCACAAACCAGGAGTGGTCACTCATATGCACAATACTAGTGGTTAAGATGCGGAAGCAGAAGGATTATTGCTCAATTTAAGACAGCCTGAATCACATGGCAATTTTCAGGCCAATCTGTGCTATATAGCAAGACACTGTCTTAAAAAGAAATACAAACAGTGGCTGGTTGCTGACCACTGAAGATTGGCTCACTGGCTCGCAGCTAGGCTGCCATCCTGCCTCGGGACACCTCGGACTGCTGGCGACAGAGGTCAGGTGCGGAGACAGAGACCTAGCTTAGCTTAGCTTAGCTTAGACAACTGGATCAGGCCCTTGCCAGTACCTAGAGCCAGAGGACCTCGGCAGGAGATCTGTGCACCTACAGCTCAGCGGCTGGTTGCTGATCTCTGGAAACCGGCTAGCTGGACTTGCAGAGAGGCTGCCATCTTGCCTTGGGACACCACGGACTGCTGGCAGCTGGGGTCAGCAAGGCTGTCATCTTGCCTCAGGTCATTGCTGACCACTGGCGGCTGGGGTCAGGAGCACAGACGCCCTCTACTACAGCAGCGCCAAAGGCCAGGCTCGCAGGAGCTTCAAACTCCAACCAGTAACAATAAGACCAACTAACTCCAGAGATAAACAGATGGCAAAAGGCAAACATAGGAATGTTACTAACAGAAATCAAGGCAATATGGCATCATCTGAACCCAATTCGCCAACCACAGCAAGTCCTGGATACCCCAACACACCAGAAAAACAAGAGTTGGATATAAAAGCACTAGTCATGATGCTGCTAGAGGAACAAAAAAAGACATAAACAAATCTCTTAAAGAAATGCAGGGGAACATCAATAGGATAGAAGCTCTTACAATGCAAACACAAAAATCACGTAAAGAACTCCAGGAGAATATGGACCAACAGACAGAAATCAATAAAGGGGAAATGAGAAAATCACTTATAGAAATGCAGGAGAACTTGAACCAACAGGTAGAAGTCATGAAAGAGGAAACACAAAAATCTCTTAAAGAATTGCAAGAAAACACAAACAAACAAATGAAGGAACTCAGCAAAACCATCCAAGAGCTGAACACAGAGGTAGGAACAACTAAGAAATCACAAAAGGAGGCAACTTTGGAGATAGAAAACCTTGGGAAGAAATCAGGGGTCATAGATGAAAATATCAACAACAGAATACAAGAGATAGAGGTAAGAATCTCAGATGCTGAAGATAACATAGTAACCATTGACTCCACAGTCAAAGAAAATGCAAATACAAAAGGCTTGTAACCCAAAACATCCAGGAAATCCAGGACAGAATGAGAAGACCAAACCTAAGGATTATAGGGATAGATGAGAGTGAAGATCTACAACTTAAAGGGCCAGCAAATATTTTCAACAAAATTATGGAAGAAAACTTCCCCAACCTAGAGAGATGCCCATGAATATAGAAGAAGCCTACAGAACTCCAAACAGACTGGACCAGAACAGAAATACCTCCCGTCACATAATAATCAAAACCCCAAATGTACTAAACAAAGAAAGAATATTAAAGGCAGTAAGAGAAAAAGGCCAAGTAACATATAAAGGAAGACCTATCAGAATCACACCAGACTTCTCTCCAGAAACCATGAAAGCTAGAAGATCCTGGGCAGACCTCATGCAGACCCTAAGAGAACACAAATGTCAGCCAAGACTACTATACCCAGCAAAACTCTCAATCAACATAGATGGAGAAATCAAAATATTCCATAACAGGACCAAATTTACAAAATATCTTTCCACTACCCCAGCTCTACAAAGGATAATAGGAGGAAAACTCCAATACAAGGAGGGAAACTGCACACAAGAAAAAGCAACATAGTAACCTTCTTCCATCAAACTCAAAGAAAGATAACTACTCAAAAACAAAAATAACATCAAAAATGACAGGAAGAAATAATCACTATTCCTTAATATCTCTTAACATCAATGGACTCAATTCCCCAATAAAAAGACATAGACTAACAGAATGGATACAGAAACAGGACCCTACATTTTGCTGCATACAGGAAACACACCTCAGAGTCAAAGACAAACACTACCTTAGAGTAAAAGGCTGGAAAGCAATTTTGCAAGCAAATGGTCGCAGGAAGCGAGCTGGAATAGCCATTCTAATATCAAATAAAATTGACTTTCAACCCAAAGTCATCAAAAGAGACTGAACAATATTCTACTCAATGATACCTTAGTCAAGGAAGAAATAAAGAAAGAAATTAAAGATTTTTTAGAATTTAATGAAAATGAAGGCACAACATACCCAAATCTATGGGACATAATGAAAGCAGTGCTAAGAGGAAAACTCATAGCCCTGAGTGTCTCCAAAAAGAAACAGGAGAGAGCATATACTAGCAACTTAATGGCGCACCTGAAAGCTCTAGAACAAAAATAAGCTATTTCACCCAGGAGGAGTAGAAGACAGGAAATCATCAAACTCAGGGCTGAAATCAATCAAGTTGAAACGCAGGGAACCATACAAAGAATCAACAAAACCAGGAGCTGGTTCTTTGAGAAAATCAACAAGATACATAAACCCCTAGCCAGACTTACCAAAGGGCACAGAGACAGTATTCAAATTAACAAAATTAGAAATGAAAAGGGAGATATAACAACAGAAACTGAGGAAATTCAAAAAATCATCAGATCCTACTAGAAAAGCCTATACTCAACACAACTGGAGAATCTGGAAGAAATGGACAATTTTCCTAGACAGATACCAAATTCCAAAATTAAACCAGGGTCAAATAGATCATCTAAACAGACCCATAACCCCCAAAGAAACAGAAGGGGTCATAGAAAGTCTTCCAACCAAAAAAAAAGCACAGGACCAGATGGTTTTAGTGCAGAATTCTATCAGACCTTCAAAGAAGTCCTGATACCAATACTCTTCAAACTATTCCACAAAATAGAAACAGAAGGAACACTACCCAAATCATTCTGTGAAGCTACAATTACCCTGATACCAAAACGACACAAAGATCCAACTAAGAAAGAGAACTACAGGCCAATTTCTCTTATGAATATCGATGCAAAAATACTAAATAAAATACTTGCCAACCGAATCCAAGAACACATCAAAACAATCATTCACCATGATCAAGTTGGCTTCATCCCAGGGATGCAGGGATGGTTCAATATATGGAAATCCATCAACATAATCCACTACATAAACAAACTCAAAGAAAAAAACCACATGGTCATCTCATTGGATGCTGAAAAAGCATTTGACAAAATTCAGCATCCTTTCATGCTAAAAGTCTTGGAAAGAACAGGAATTCAAGGCCCATATCTAAACATAGTAAAAGCAATTTACAGCAGACAGATAGCCAACAGTAAAAGTAAATGGAGAGAAACTTGAAGCAACCCCACTAAAATCAGGGACTAGACAAGGCTGCCCCCTCTCACCATATCTCTTCAATATAGTACTTGAGGTACCAGCTAGAGCAATTCGACAACATAAGGAAGTCAAAGGGATACAAATTGGAAAGGAAGAAGTCAAACTATCACTATTTGCAGATGATATGATAGTATACTTAAGTGATCCAAAAAACTCCACCAGAGAACTCCTACAGCTGATAAACAACTTCAGCAAAGTTGCTGGCTATAAAATCAACTCAAGCAAATCAGTAGCCTTCCTATAAGCAAAGGATAAGCAGGCCGAGAAAGAAATTAGGGAAATGACACCCTTCACAATAGCCACAAACAATATAAAGTATCTTGGTGTGACTCTAACAAGTGAAAGATTTATATGACAAAAACTTCAGGTCTCTGAAGAGGGAAATTGAAGAAGACATCAGAAAATAGAAAAATCTTCCATGCTCGTGGGATGGCAAGATTAATATAGTTAAAATGGCAATCTTGCCAAAAGCAATATACAGATTCTACGCAATCCCCATCAAAATCCCAACTCAGTTCTTTATAGAGTTAGAAAGAGCAATTCTCAAATTCCTCTGGAATAAAAAAAAAAAACAGGATAGCTAAAACTATCAACAGTAAAAGAACTTTTGGGGGAATCAATATCCCGGACCTCAAGCAATACTACAGAGCAGTAGTGTTAAAAACTGCATGGTATTGGTACAGTGACAGGAAGGTGGATCAATTGAATAAGATCGAAGACCCAGAATTGAACCCACACATCTATGGCCAATTGATCTTCGACAAAGGAGCTGAAAACATCCAGTGGAAAAAAGATAGCCTTTTCAACAGATGGTGCTGGCTCAACTGGAGGTCAACATGCAGAAGAATGAGAATTGATCCACTCTTATCTCCTTGCACTAAGCTCAACTCCAAGTGGATCAAGGACGTCCACATAAAACCAGACACACTAAAACTAATAGAAAAGAAACTAGGGAAGACCCTTGAGGACATTGGCTCAGGGGGAAAAAGTTCCTGAACATAACACCAATTGCTAAGAGTAAGAATAGACAAATGGGACCTCATAAAATTACAAAGTTTCTGTAAGGCAAAAGACACTGTCAAAAGGACAAATCGGCAACCAACAAATTGGGAAAAGATCTTCACCAACCCCACATCCAACAGAGGGCTATATCCAATGTATACAAAGAACTCAAGAAGTTAGACCCCAGAAAACCAAATAACCCTATTCAAAAATGGGGTACAGAGCTAAACAAAGACTTTTCACCTGAAGAAATTCGGATGGCTGAGAAACACCTTAAAAAATGTTCAACATCATTAGTCATTAGAGAAATGCAAATCAAAACAACCCTGAGATTTTACCTCACACCAGTCAGAATGGCTAAGATTAAAAACCCAGAAGACATCAGGTGTTGGTGAGGATGTGAAGAAAGAGGAACACTCCTCCACTGCTGGTGGGACTGCAAGCTGGTACAACCACTCTGGAAAGCATTCTGGTGGTTCCTCAGAAAACTGGACATAATACTTCCGGAGGACCCAGCCATACCACTCCTGGGAATATACCCAGAAGATTCTCCAGCATTCAACAAGGATACATGCTCCACTATGTACATAGCAGCCTTATTTATAATAGCCAGAAGCTGGAAAGAACCCAGATGTCCCTCAACAGAGGAATGGATACAAAAAATGTGGTATATATACACAATGAAGTACTATTCAGCCATTCATTAGAAACAATGAATTCATGAAATTCTTAGAGAATTGGATGGAGCTGGAGAACATCATACTAAGTGAGGTAACCCAGTCTCAAAAGAATACCCATGGTATGCAGTCACTGATAAGTGGATATTAGCCTAGAATCTTGCAATACCAAAGACACAATTCACATACCAAATGATGTCTGACAAGAAGAAAGGAGTGGACACTGGTGCTGGAAAGGATGAAAGCATCAGTGTAGGGGAATACAAGAACAGGGAAGAGGGAAGGGGTGGAACAGGGAGCAGGGGGAGGGAAAAGGGCATGTGGAACCTTTGGGGGGTGGGGAACCAGAAAAAGGGAAATGAATTGTAAATATAGAATATATCCAATTAAAAAAATAGAAAGAAAAAGAAATACAAGCCGGGCGGTGGTGGCACACGCCTTTAATCCCAGCACTTGGGAGGCAGAGGCAGGCAGATTTCTGAGTTCAAGGCCAGCCTGGTCTACAGAGTGAGTTCCAGGACAGCCAGAGCTACACAGAGAAACCCTGTCTCGAAAAACCAAAAAAAAAAAAAAGAAAAAAAGAAAAAGAAAAGAAAGAAAGAAAGAAATACAAAACAAACAAACAAAAAACCAAATACAAACAAAAATGACCTATAGAACCTATAGAATTAAAAAGCAATTTAAATTTTCTGTCATCAAATAAGTTATACTGTCATTAACTTATGAATTATTTTTATCTTTAACTTATTATCTTTTACCTTGTAACATCAACACACAATGTAAACCTGAAGCCAACACACAATGTAAACCTGAAGCCAAAAAAAGGTTTTCTTTAAGCAGAAAAGATAGACAACGTAAGATGCCAAATTTACCTCACTTTACACACAGCTCTTACAATTTCATTATTATTTGATAATTAACCTATAAGTGTGTTATATGAAAAACAAAAAAATTATAAAGCTTAAAATTTTGTTTAACTACACCCCTTTCGTGAAACAAATAAGTATGCAATTTGGCGTACAAAAGATTCTACCAGCATTGTCACTTCAAAACAGAGACTGGCTTCAAAGGCTCAAGGTTCAGTTGCTCAGGGTACAGTCATCTGTAAGGGTTCATTCTCATAACTGAAGGGCTGTCTCATTCCTCTTGAAATCCACGCATAGAAGGGCTAGAGGGAAAGGCATGCTCATAACAACTTTAGAAGTCACCGGGCATCAGTTACACTGTATAACTTGTATGTCTAAGGCATCTAGAAATTACTGGATTGGATACCCTTAGCTGGTGACACAAAATAAACAGCACAAGTGAAGATTCCTCTTTATTAGTACTTGGTGGCACTTTCATCCTTTTCTTTTTATATTAAAGATGAGGCTAAGCACAGGGCCTCAAAGTATTTCAAGGTTTTTCCTCCACCTTTATGATTCTTTCTTGGTTTCTTTTGTTGTTGTTCTGTTGTGTAGCTCTGCCATCCTGGAATTCACTATTCATAGACCAGGCTGGCCCCGAACTCACAGAGATCCGCCTGCCTCTGCTGCTTAGTGCTGGGATTAAAGGCATGCACCACCACACCTGGCTTTTTCTTGCTTTTGAACTATTTTTTTTTCATGCCAACAAAACGACTCTGCCTCCTCACCACCTTCCATCCTTCAGTGCATTTTCTGAAGAGATTTATGGAACTATGAGCTATAATGATGCCTAAATGAGATTACAGTCAAAGCTTCCATTAAAAATGAAGAATGCTCGGGGCCCTATTTTAAATACTTCCTAACACTTAATAAATCCTCACTGTAACTTTTGCCCAGATCTCATCAACTCTTGCAGAGAATAGCTGAAATTTGATTGAATTTTCCGGAGTCAGGTGGAGACTGGGAGCCTGCAGAGAACTTTTAGCATCTCTGATTATTGACCTACTTAAAACTATATTGAATTCTCAAACAACTTCACTTTAAGATCTCATAGTTGAGTTGCCTCAGATTTTTTTTTCTAGAATAAATATGAAAGGAAGTTAAAAAGGTATGTTATGAGGGTGGAGTTTTCAGAAACTTGAAGAGAAAGGGTGAGGTTGCTGGCCAAAAGGAAGCACCTGACAATACAATACCTGTTGTGGTCAGATTTATGGCAAAAGGCAAGGAAGTCAAGGGTGGAAAGGCCAAGTGAAACCCCGTCTCAAAAGTCTGTTCCTCTCTCAGGTTAAGAGACCTCAGCCAGCTCATATCCTTTTTCATTTTCATGCGTACATTTGAACAACAAGGCGGTTGTGGACAAATATCTATTGTCCTCAGGAACTTGCTGCTCAACTCATGAAACAATTGTGAGATGAAAAGTACCTTTGCTAAATAAATCTACTATGTACTACCCTGTTTCCCTTCGAATGGATCTGAGCTTGAAAGCAAGGTAGACTCTCATATACTCATTGTTAGAGGCTATAGGGATCGGGAATGAGGTCTGCCTTTGTGGAATCTGCTGTCATATGGAAAAGAAACATGCACAACGATGGGGGAACACCACTGTCCCCAAGTACAAAGGAGTTGGCATGGACAGCTGAGGATGCTTTGCTGGAGGCTGGGCTGCCCTTTGGTGAATGAACCCCCCCTTGACCATCAGAGCAGAGACAGGTGAGGTACTGGAGTCTGAGAAACTGAAAAGGCTTTCTGTTTAGATCAAAAGCCTCACAGCAGTTCAGGGAAGATGCACAGCAGGGTTGTGGGTTTTCTGGAAGGGACAAAGGTCTTTGGTTATATCAGAATGAATAAGAGAAGCGAAATTGGGGGACGCTGAAACTTTTTCTATCCACTGAGGAAAAAAATGCGATGTCCAACTTAGGTAGACATACAAAAGGCATGAAATTGGTAGAAAATGGGAACATTTATTTACTTAACATAGCCATTTCCAATGACAGTGCAGTGTGTCTAGCTGGAACAGAAATCTTATTGAGCCTCACTTCCTCGGTCTATATTGTGATGGATTACCCTCCCTCTCAGCCAGAGAGCTGCTACCTCATGCTAATAGCATAGTTGAACATACTGCTCATGTTTAGTGTTCTGTGGCTACATGATTGAGAGAAGCTCATGATTTACATGCAGTAAAGAGGTAGTGACCAGCCCTGACTATGTCACCGACCAGGAACAGGGTGATGGAAACATGGCAGTTCTATTCTCTTCCACAGGATAAGGGTGACTGACCATCACATCACCAGGCACAGAAGTTTTTTCTTGACTGTTAAAATGCATAGAAGATGAATGCTTTCATGGAAGTAGAAATCAAGGTTCATCCCTCTGTGTACAAATAAGGCAGGGTTTTTATTATTATCCTCAAAGCCTATACTTGATGTTAGTGAGTTGAGAATGATCCCCTGAGTTAGATGTCACAGTTCTAATTTCCTATCTGACAAGCACATTGACAATTCCTTTCTGCCTGCCTCAAAATATGCCACTCAACTATGTGACACTCAAGATGCATTCAGCTACCCTTGACTGCAGTGTTTTTCAAGCAAATATTTTCTGAAGAGGGCATAATCACAACTGTTTTTAGCTCTGACTTATCTGCCAACTCCTACTCACTCTGTCTTTGGCATTATTGTTCCTGCTGCTTTTCTCAAACATTCATATCTGATAGGGAATGTTTGATGTTAAAAAAATGAAGACATGTATAGTAAGATAAAAAAAAATTAGCTACCACCCCCAGGATTTCATATGCTAGTATATCCCTTTGTGATCCTCTAGAAATGGAGAGAAGTCTTTTAAAAAGGCTCCCAAAAGTTACTTGTGTACACACAGATTCATAACCAGGTAGAGCATAGCAAATGTGAAGTCTGGGTCGCATTATTTTGAACAACTGCTATATACATATGAAAAACACACTTCCAGAAATCTCAACAGGAAACAAGCAATAAAATGACCAGAAGTATTAAAATAATAAAGCCAATAAATAAAAATGTTTTAGGAATATGTGTTATTACAGAGAATGTGGGGACACTGGCCAAAGTCAAACTCTAGTGGTTCTGAGCACTGTAATACATGATCAAAGTGAGCACAAGAAGTAGAACTCATATGTGCTCAGGGCCAGCTCTATTGTTCGGAGGGTCTACAAGTTAACTTTGATGTAGAGTAAAATTTCTGCTGAGGTCAACTATAACAAACATATCAATTTATAAATTACACACATATTATTAAACTCAGTAGTAACATATTAATTAGTTAGAACTTAAACCAAAAATATTCTTGTGGGGAATGTTTTTACATGGACATTGTTCAGAATTTCTAATACATGGTGATAGCCAACAGTAGATAGTATGGATACTACACCTTCTTACTATCTATACTCTAAAGATGAAGACATCCCACTGCCTATGCTCATGTAAGAATGTGATGGTTTCTAAGGGAATTTTACAATTACCCTTAGACACAACATAATCTCCTATGTTCAGGTCCTCAGGAAGGGGAAACATCTCTGGTTGAGTTGCTCAAGAAAGATTTCATGAAAGAAGAATTTGAGCCCAACCCCACATCTAGAGAAATCTAGTCCTCCTGTCATTACAGTTAATACCATCCATGCTCCTTATAAAAAGTCCTATGTTATTCTGTGATTACTCCAACTATGTAGTCTTTTTTTTCAATTTAACTTTTATTTTATTTTTATTTTCTATATTCTATGTTTACATTCCAAAGGCTTTCCCCTTTCCCAGTTCCCACCCACCACAGTTCCCATAGTTCCTCTCCCCCCCCAACTATTCCCCAATCATTCCCCCTCCCCCCTCGGTTTCTTTACTAAACTGGATGCAATCTTTACATGCCCAGGGTCCTCTCCTTTCCTCTTCTTGGGATTCATTTGACTTGCTATTTGTGTCTTGAGTATTTAGGGCTTCTGGGCTCATTAATATCCACTTATCAGTGATTGCATTTCATGTGCATTCTTTTGTGATTGGGTTAATTCACTCAGGATGATATTTTCCAGGTCTAACCATTTACCTACAAATTGCATGAATTCATTATTTTTAATTGCTGAGTAGTACTCCATTGTATAAATATACCACATTTTCTGTATCCATTCCTCCTTTGAGGGATATTTGGGCTCCTTCCAATTTCTGGCTATTATAAACAAGGCTGCTATAAACATAGTGGAGCATGTGTCTTTATTGCATGCAGGGGAATCCTCTGGGTATATGCCCAGGATCCAACTATGTAGTCTTGATTACAGCTATCATTGTAAAACAAATCCCAACTAAGAGTCACTAGTCCTCCATTAAAAAATTCTTACAAATAGAAACTTCAAAAATGGTTTCATTGAGTGAAATCAATGAAAAAAAAGAATAAAGATTAATTTGAGTTACAATGCTAAAAATGAACATAGAAATATAAACTATTATAGAAAAATAAATTATTATCAATGACACATTAATACTTTTGTTGTAGTAGCCGAGAATCAATCCCTTTTAGCTTCTATAGGGAGATATTGTGATATATAAAACAACAAAGAAATGCTTCAGAAACATGCTAGAAAGGCTACAAATGTAGAAAAGTCTTCACAACCAGGAGAGAGGAGATGGTTTCTAGGTAACATTTAATAATATACTCTGTTTGCCTTCAAGGGTAGGGATAGCAAAGTGCAGAGATTACACTGACTGAGGAAAGAAAAGAGTTGCATCTTCCCTAGAAAATTGGCATGTAGGAATCCTTTGAGGTCGTGGCCTACACCCAGCCCAGACTAGTCTATAAACAGCCTTGTAATTGCACATTAATAATCTTTGGACATCAGGGAGGACACTTGAGAAAATTATAGGCACTGTATCAGAAAAAGAATCATCTTTCCATAATAAGCTAGCTGTCACAGTAACAAAATTAGAAACGCGGTAACAAGACTACTGGGGGATCTGTGCTCCATTCAAAAAGCACTAATTTAATGTGCTGCAGTTTTGGTTAAATGTATTACTTTATGGTAAAGGAATCTTTTCCATAAGTCAGATATTTCCAGAAATTCTAGGAATACCTAAAGAAGTGTGTGTGTGTGTGTGTGTGTGTGTGTGTGTGTAAATCAGAATTGTAATTGTGAAAGATTCACTATTGGAAGTAACCTTTGTGTCTTGGTATCAAGAATAAAGAAATCAATGAAAGCTGAAACTGCTGTCAAATGGACCTGGAAAGATTTCACTCCATGTGTAGCACATGGTATGAATCCATTACAACATCATTTAAAGTACAGCAGAGACCATGAAATAAGAAAATTGGAAGGATTTTCATAATCACTTATTATTTTTCACTTAAAGCATATACATCTTTATAAACATATATGAAACATTTAAATTTGCTCTCAGATGGTGTTTTTTTCCCAACATGATTTCTTTTAGGTCTAGAATTTCTTATAGTTACTATGACATTTTGAGAAAGAATTTAAAGACTACCTCTTAAATTTAGTTGTATATTATTATCAGAGACATTAACCCAGACATCTCTTATTTTTACCAGTAATTTTGAAACTTCTTGGGTTTAAAATACCATGGTATTTTCTCTCCTAGAAAATTTTCTCTCCATACTTAAAGTGGAAAAAGCTGAGATCTTGAGAGGTCATCGAAAGAGCAGATGTGCAGTTTAAGCCATGTTTGGCAGATGTCTTAGTCAGGGTTTCTATTCCTGCACAAAACATCATGACCAAGAAGCAAGTGGGGGAGGAAAGGGTTTATTCAGCTTACACTTCCACATTGCTGTTCATCACCAAAGGAAGTCAGGACTGGAACCCAAGCAGGTCAGGAAGCAGGAGCTGATGCAGAGGCCATGGAGGGATGTTACTTACTGGCTTACTTCCCCTGGCTTGCTCAGCTTGCTTTCTTATAGAACCCAAGACTACCAGTCCAGGGGTGGCACCACCCACAAGGGGCCCTTCCACCTTTGATCATTAATTGAGAAAATGCCTTACAGCTGGATCTCAAGGAGGCATTTCCTCAAGGGAGGTTCCTTTCTCTGTGATAATCCCAGCCTGTGTCAAGTTGACACACAAAACCAGCCAGTACCGTAAGTATACCAGGTATTGCTATTTTATAGTAATATAGACTTATGAAACTGACACATAAGTAATTATCAAAAGCCATAAAGTCAGTGAGTGTCAGGGACACAATAGAAATCAAAGGGCGGTGGTGGCACACGCCTTTAATCCCTGCACTTGGGAGGCAGAGGCAGGCGGATTTCTGAGTTCGAAGCCAGCCTGGTCTACAGAGTGAGTTCCAGGACAGCCAGGGCTACACAGAGAAAGCCTGTCTCAAAAAGCCAAAAAAAAAAAAAAAAAGAAAAGAAAAAAAGAAAAGAAAAGAAAAGAAAAAGAAAGAAAGAAAGAAAGAAAGAAAGAAAGAAAGAAAGAAAGAAAAAGGAGTGTAGCTGAAAAATTAATCCTAATTGCTTTTGTGGGATTAACAACCGTGTGTTATGAATGGGATCTGTGATAGGCTAACAAATATAGAAATGGAAAAGGGACAAGCTGTATAAAGTGGTAGTTCCTTTATATAAATAAAAACGTTATGGAATTACAGACCAACAAGGCTTGATTGACATAGCCAAAACTACAAACTAAAAGTCTTTGTCTTTGGCTGTTTTAGAGTTGGCTGTTGATATGTCGTTATGTGCCTACGAGGTGGCGACTGTCTCCTTTTGCGTCTATCCTATTGTTCACTGTCTAGCCCCCATCCCCCCAAAGAGGCTTCACATGTATCCCAATTCATGGACTTCCTCGTCCATTCTATGTGTCAAGGGTGAGGTTCTGGCTGTTAGTTTGGTAATATATACATATCCTCAGTAAATAACAGAAGGGTTTAGATGGTTTAATGACTCCAAGGAATGATGATTCACACTGGTAAACTACAGAAAACTTCTGGGGGGAGGGGGCACACTGGCTACCTGTTGCAGGTGGGTCTTGACTTCCACAGATGCTAGGTCCTCTACCTTGGTTCCATAGCTTTGAGGAAGGGAAGCCAACCTTACAGCTGTTGACGGAAGAGCTGGTGAGCCCTCTCCCATTCTCTCAGAAGCCACCATGAGCTTTTTCAAGTGTAGTCAGGGGAAAGGTGCTTCCTCGCCATGCTCCATGAGAGCGTGTTACATCAGAACGGTGCAGGGCAGTCCGCTCTCACTTCCCTTCAATCAATTCTCTCACATCCCCAAGACAGTCTGCTACAGAGAGGGCACAGTGGGCTTCTCTGGATCACAAGCCCCAGATATGGTCTGACAATATCTCTGTGGTTAAAAAACTGCCGATCGTTCCCCAGTGTTCACTTTCCTTTTCTAGTATTGCAAGTGAAAATGAAACGAGCCCCCTTCATCCAGCTAAAAGCTGAACACCTCGGTTTCTCCCACTGATGACTTCAGAACCATGAGCTACCTGTGATGGATGTGAACTCCAGGTCGTTCAGTAGATGAACAAGGCAATTAGGGAAGACGCAAAAAAAAAAAAAAAAAAAAAAAGAGACCTACCTACCAGCTCAACTTGATTTTTGTCTTTCAGGCATCCTGAGGAGCAGTGATTTATACTCTACTTCAATCAGGAGAGAAATGACGTTCTTGAAACTAGGGGAGTTTTTCTCTGTATTTTCACACTCTTGGGAAACACAAAAGCACACCTCCGGAGCATTTCATATTACTACAACAGTGGAAATTTTTGGGTTTTTTTTTTTTTCGAGACAGGGTTTCTCTGTGTAGCCCTGGCTGTCCTGAAACTCACTCTGTAGACCAGGCTGGCCTCGAACTCAGAAATCTGCCTGCCTCTGCCTCTCAAAGTGCTGGGATTAAAGGTGTGTGCCACCACCACCCAGCCGTGGAAAATATTTTTAACCTATCCTTAAATAAATTGAAAACATAGTGTTGTAAAGAATTCCATAGTTATTGGAAGTCATGGGACTTCTTCAGAATATAAAGGCTGTTTATGTCATTAGTAAAATTTTAAGAAATGTAACCACTATCAGTTTTGTCCAGAAGAATAAATTTTTACAAAATACTGCTTTTTATATTCTTCTTTTGAAGGGAGGGAACAGCAGGGTGCTGAGGAGAGCCTCGGCCCTCGTGTGTGTTACCTGCTCTATCACTGAACTATCCGTCCAGCACTTACCAAGTGTTCCTTCCTCAACCTATATTCTTTTATAATATACTTTATTTCATTAATTTAGTGTGTGTGTGTGTGTGTGTGTGTGTGTGTATGTCAAAGACAGGAGGAAACAACACATGTACAGAGATTAGAGAATAACTTTCAGGATTCAGGGTTTGGTTCTCTCCCTCTACCATGTGGGGCCTAGGGATTAAACACAAGTTATCAGATTTGGCAGCAAGCACCTCTACCCACTGAGCCATCCTATCAACTCCCAGTCTATGTTAGTAATTCAATATGAGTAACACTGTAACCCACCATAAAACCTGCTGAATAAGGCACCTGGCCTGTACTTATCTAAATCTTTCTATATATATGGAAAGATATAGATAGATAGATAGATAGATAGATAGATAGATATAGAGATAGAGATAGATAGAGATGTAGATAGATAGATAGATAGATAGATAGATAGATAGATAGATATAGATGTAGATGTTGAGGTAGAGGTATAGATATAGGTATAGATATAGATGTAGATGTAGATGTAGATATAGATATAGATATAGATATAGATATTACATTTGGGAATAAAAATTTCTAGCAAAATATTAATTATGTAAGCAAGCATTAATGCCTCACTAGGCATTAATGACAAAGCAAGAAGTCAGAGCTAGACATAAACGGACAGTTTTAGTGTCAACACAGTGACTACAGCTAATATTTTAAAATCAAGATCCGGGTAAATTTAAAATACTAAGTATGTGAGGTGATAGGCAAGTTAGTTCAACTGATTTAAACATTCTATAATGTATGCCTATATAATTTCACTTCATGAATATCTATCTATAGAATTTGGCATTTTTGAAAAGATGAGATAAAAATGTTTAAAACTAGAGCTTCTTAAGGTGTTAATGTTAAATCTAAGTTCTCATTTAATTGGATTTTGTCAGAGGTACTGAGGGAAAATACTATTAGCAAAGATCACCATTAACATTTATCAAGGCTTAATTGCATCTACTTACCATAGCTAGGCACTATAGGCATAACAAAAGGTCAACTATTAGGTATAATTATATATTTTTAAATAAAGAAAGGGAAGCTAAGAAAGGAAAAGAAACTTAACCAAGTTCATAATGTAAGTGGCAAAGAGAGTAAACAGTCCAATCCTGATAATCAAGTTTCTGTGCATAAATAAATACTAGATCATAGCGCACTGGGTAGGAGAATGCAATGTGGAATACAACCCCAATTGTAATGCAAAATTAAAAATATTCCCTTTGTTTCACAGAGTCCAGTCTACAAAAGCTCCCTTAGAATGGAATAGATTCTGCTTAATATTCGGCTCCATTTGTAGCTCAGGGAAGGGTCATAATAAAGAAGAGCCTGGGTGACTGAGGAGAGGTTCTGTTCTGCTCCTGTCTCTTACCATCAGAGCTGCATCCTAAACTTCACAGTTCTAGATTCCAAGATGACATTCCCCAGGACCCTCAGTGGTTCTATTTGTCAATTCAGCAAGAACGTGCCCAGTTGCTACATGTGTCCTGGTGGAAAACAATGTCTTAACATGCGCTTGAGCCTAGAATTGAGTGATCAATAAGAAGCGTCTGCTAACCATCCACAGGTCTTTCCCCTCCTCTCCGATGCTTAGTTCTTGTGCAGTTGCAAAGTAGCGAGGGCCTTCATGATGACAGGTTTGGCTAGCACAAAGGCTTTGCCTGGACGAGCCAGAAAGAGATCCATAAATAACTCAAGAGTCCCGACATTCAGCGTCTTCATGAACTACGTATGGAGAATCGTTTCCTATGTTCAGCTGGCAACCATTTATGAACCATCCTGGCAACACACATGCCCTGCTCTTCAACCTCACAGCGTGAAGCCTGCTCAGTGTTCTCACAGCACACCCTACAGTACTCTAGCAGCACACCCCACAGAAACAAGGAGGGATTCGACTTAGATTGAACATTATTTGAGGGTGACCATGGCCGCAGCTATAAACGCGAGTATCCAACAGCCTTCCCACCCCAGTAAGCGCCACAGCATCCCGCTGGCGTCTGTCTAGCAAGAACAGAACACGCCTTTCCCATTAGCATGGCAGCCACAGAGATTTTTGTAATAGTGACAGATCTGCACTTAAGTGTTCATCACATCTGCTCAGCTCTCTTCACTTGTCATCAGGTCCTGGTTTTAGGAAACTCCCGGCTCAAGCTGTGGATCAGTTTTAGCTCTGTAGGCACGTGAATAATAACACGTCCTAACTTCACGTACATCCCGCAGCATTTTCAAGAAGCAAGCTCAACAAGGAAAACCATCAACTCACAGGAACCCTAAAGAAGCAAGCCAGTTGTCTCAGCAGGTCCCTTACCGATCCTCTCCGTCGTCGTGGGCGTTGGTTCCTTACAAAGGATGCTCCAGAGGCCCAGATGGAGGATGAAGAGTTCCCTCAGTAACCCAGGAGTCCCAAGCATGGCAGGCAATGTCTTCATCCCCAGCACATATCAGGTAAGGGGAAGCTCCCCAGGCAGAAGGCGTCTTCTTCCTACAGAGCTGGATCTTGTTATTCACCCTAGCAGCATCTTAGGCAAAAAAATAAATAATTAATTAATTAAAATGAAATGAAATCAGGAGACCCCCGTGGGAGAGGACGGTGTACATAGCCTGAAGGATCTGTGAGAGCAAGAGGCCCTGCTGTGGTTTTGTTTCTGATCCCATCTGCCGGCTCTCTGTCAAGCCCTCAGATGTGCAAAGCAGATGGCTCCTTGCTTCCGCCCTGCCACCGTTCTTGCATAACCTTGAGGTTTTTCTCAAAGTGAACAATTAAACTTAAAAAAAAAAAAAGTACAAAATCTAAATCGTTACAGTCTTTGGGTTTAGATTCTGATCAGATCAGGGTCAGGAAATTCATACTAAAAGTACCTATGCTAAGCATGCATTTCCCCTTTTCATAACTTGCGATTTTGATACTTCATCAGTGTAATGTATCTTACAACCCTCCCCCCATGCTCCCATAATGGCACAGTAAGATGACAATGTTTCTTGCCATGAAACCAATGAAGACTTATCTGACGTTGTGGAGAAAATGACTGACAGGATACATCTTATCAACAGAAGAGAGAAGGACCTCCTCCTTCAGTCTGTAGATGCCTATCAACAGAATCACCCTTAGTACTGGCTAGGTGATCTTCCTAAATATTAAAGTTCTAAGCGAAATGAGATCTTGAATACCAATTAAAGGAAAATTTCATTTTCCGCGTATGCTTTATGTGGTTGTTGTCTATAGATGAAGCAGTAAAGTAAGAAATGGAAAAAGTTCAAAACTGGATAGCTCCGGGTTGCAGAGGGGCTGTGGGCACGCAGCTCACATTAGCTTAGAACAACAGGAACTCGCTAATTCCAAACAAAGAGATGGCACCTGTGCATTTTTACACGTTGAACAAAACCGAGAAATCTTTCCCCCAGAGCCAGAGGCTGAAGATCCCCTTCCAAGGCCACACTCCAGCTAGTGTAGTTATCACATACTGGTTCAGACAAGCCACAGAGGCTGGAATACCAACATGAATGAACACTGCTCCTGAATTTGAGGAACTCAACCAATCAGTGCTGATACTCACGTCCCCTGGCGTGCCAGATGACAGTCAGTCTTCAGAGCTCCTAGGATCTGCGCTGCTGACCAAAGAGACACCCCGCTTATGGTCCATTTAATACGACTCATTCCCCTTCCCTGCTCAGAATGGGGTGCACAATTCTTGTTAGCAGTTGAAGGTAGAGGTGCTCAGTGCACCTCTAAAATGGCCTTAGAGGTTTCGAAGAAAAGCCTTGATCGCCCATGCTAAAGCTCGAGATATCATCCGAACCACAAGTAAACTCTCAATTTCAGACCTTCATAGTTCTTGGTGGTTTGCTTTCCTTTCTCCTCCTCCTTCTCCTCCTCCTCCTCCTCCTCCTCCTCCTCCTCCTCCTCCTCCTCTCCCTTTTCCTCCTACTCTTTCCCCTCCCCTCCTCCTCTTCCTTCCTCCTTTGGTGTGTGTGGGTGTATGTAAATGTTTATGCAAACTTACTGTGTGTGTTCTGCAGGATGCATGCAGGTGCCAGATCTCTTTCTCAATGATTCTGCCTCTTAACTTTTTCTAGACAGGGTCTCTCACTGAACCAGGAGCTCATCCATTTGGCTAGAGTAACTAACTGGCAGTGAGCTCCAGGAATCGTCGGTCATTCACACACACACACACACACACACACACACACACACCGCCAGGTACTACCATAGCTGGCCTTTTATGTGGCTGCCGGGATCTGAACTTGGGGCCTCCGGCTTGCACAGGAGGGGCTTTCCTGAGGGAGCCATCTTCCCAGCCTCATGATTTTCTTTCCATACAAAGAATCCATACTAAATAGATAACATTTAGAACAATCTTATAAAACATCTAATGAATCTTCAGTGATGTCCATTCTGGTATTTTATCAGTGTGCATGGCTATTTATCCCTGCACATCTGAAAGTGCTGGGGGCACCGCTGGCCAAGACTTTGACTCACACTCACTCTTGTCTTTATTCTACTGAATAGAAAGAATTGAAAGAAGTCGGATTCAAAAATGCATTGCTCAGTGATAAGTCTGTCTTGCTTTGTGTTTATAACTTATCCAGTAGCTAGGGTTTTGTTTTGTTTTGTTTTGTTTTGTTATCTCGAACCATCCCATTATAATCATGTACTGTTTAATCTGAAACTTGTAATTTCCATGTCAATGCACAAATTTAATGAGTTTACGGCATTCTTAGAAATGCTTTCTTTGTATATGAGGGATGGTTTTAAAAACACAGGCCCATTGCCAGTTTTATGTTGAATGACAAAAAGTAAAATAGAACTTGGGAAAATGCAAATTTTCTTTACAAAAATCCAAGAGCTACTTGCATGGCAAATTATTTCACTCACTTGCTGACACCGTTACTTTCATGAATCATAAAGCAACTTCATTTTGTGTGATATTTTCTCCAGGTGATCAGAAGATCAGCAATCACAAACTTAGATACGACAATGTTAGATAGAATCAAATACTCCTTCGTTTTATTTTTTAACCCCTTACATATCAAATACTATTCCATAGCTTCTCCCAGAGAGTACCCGCTCACATCTAAACCCACTGCTATGCTAACGCATGTGTGTGTTTTCCTTACTAATGTTATTGCTAGCAGTGGCGCCTATCAAACCAGCCAGAATACATGTTACAAAATGATTGTGAACCCTATATCCTGTGCTTAGCCTACTGAATTCAGATCCCACAGAGATATGACCAGAGATTCCTATTTTGAAAAACATACAAACACAGTTCTGATACATTGGACTAAAAGGATCACTAGAAACTGACTGATTGGTAGAAGTGAACTTTTGGGATGTGGCATCATATATATGATAGTAACTAGTTGTTATGGTTTTCTTTTTCAATTCTTAAAACCCAATGTAGACCCAGAGATGCCCACACACATTGCCCCTTACAGGTGTTAACCCTTACCCGTGGGAGTGGTGGTTAACATGAGCCTCAGAGATTAACTCCCTCAGCATGGTCTCCATTGAGAACCACCTTATCCTAGGCCCTGCTGTTCCTGATATGCTGCATGCAACAATGGACCAAGAAAAGTATGCAAAGCGTTTGCTATGTTCACCCAACATGGGATGCTGCTGGGAAATTCTTTATTTCGAATCAAGAATGGGCCGAGGGTGCCAGGCCTGCAGCGCACTTTCATTCCTCCCTCTCCCCAGTCTTGCTTCACGTCTTTCTCTACCTAGGCATGGTCATCTCAGTACCTGATCTCTTACAGCCTATGCTTGTGTGTGAAGCTTATTTGTTACGTGCTTTTCTTTTAATCAAAGGATGCTTAACATGGATTGAAACAAAAACAACTTTTTCATGGAAAATAGATCCTTTCCTAATACAACATGCTAATAACAACAGTTTCTCCTCCCTCACCTTCCAGTTCGCTCTTTTACCTCTGCTCTCCCAGGATCCACACCCTCACCACCACGACCTCAGGTTTCCTCTTCAGAAAAAGAACAGGCCTCCCAACAAGATCAACCCAACATGGCATAACAAGATACCATAAGACAAGGCAAAAGTCCTCATACCAAGGGTGGACAACGGGAGGAAAAGAGCCCCAATAGCAGGCAAAGGAGTCAGAAACACATCTGTTTCCACTGTTGGGAGTTTCACAAAAACACTAAGGTAATGGCATAACACATACACAGAGGATCCGGTTCAGACCCATGCAAGCCCATGCAGACACCTTGCTGGCTGCTTCAGTCTCTGTGAGTCCTGGTTAGCTCGTTCAGAGGGCTACTTTCCTCTCTACCTCCTACAAATTTTCCTCCTACTCTTGAAAGGGATCCACTGATCTCCAAGGGGAGGGACCCTAATTTAGACTCTATCCTAATAACGTTTGGCTGTGGGTCTCTGCACCCACTACCATCTGCTGCCAGAGGAAGTCTCCCTCATGTCTGATGACAGAGCACCCATCTATGTACTGGACAGAGCACTCAACTATGTACTGGACAGAGAACCCATCTATGAGTATACCAGAATATCATTAGGAACTGTTTTATTGATTGGGTTTTGTTTTGTTGTATTGGTTTGTTTTTTGTTTGGTTTGGTTTGGTTTGGTTTTTGCCACTTCTACTTGGTTTTTACCTTTGGTCTCTGGGCTCTCCAGTCTCTGCTTCTTGGCCATCCAGCAATATAGGGCAAGAGCTCCCTCTCATGGATAATGGCATGGGCTTCAAGTTAAGCCAAACATTGGTTGGCCACTCCCATAAGTTCTATGCCACCATAACCCCAGCACAAACTGTAGGTTGAAGATTTTGTGACTGGGTCGATGTCCATGTTTCTCTTACTGTTACCTGTAGAGTACCTTTCTACACCAAAAAGACTAGAACATAGAAACGAAAAGTCCATGTGGGTAGCAAATTGACCTCTTTATGTTTAATGAGTCCTGTGGAAGTTCTCCTCAGCAGTGCCCCCCACTCCTGTCAGGATTGAGAGAACAACCTTTTAATTAGCATCAGCCTGGTTTGTTTAGGGCTCTCCATAGGACCCTCTCAGCCCACAACTCAGCTGGGTGCAGCACAGCGCACTACTGGAAGCCTGGCCTGACTACAGAAGATTCCATTTCAGATTTAGTATCCTCCATTTTCACTAGGAGTCCTCACCAAGGTCACTGTCATCTATTCTAAAAAGTTTCCACTGCACTAGGTTTCCACCCCACCAAGTGCTCCCCAATTCCAGATGTCTCTCCTCACACACTTTCTCCCTCCGTAACACACACACACACACACACACACACACACACACACACACAACCTCATCATTGTAACTCTTTATTTCATTGCCCCCCTTGTGAAACCAACATTAGGACTGATTTGCATACTTCATCTCTTATGGATATACACATACTTTAATATGTCTTATCTTTGAGATCTCAGTAAAATACTAGGGTCTGAAGCCATGACATTATTCAGTGAAGAAAACCTTGCAGAAGGAAGTTTTCACAGGACTGGTTCAAATTTAACAAAAGAGCATACTCAATTTTTTTTTCAGAAACCCTTTTCAGTCAAATATTAAGTTTTGCAAATTTGTGTACAATGCTTCAAACTTCACGATCAGAGTTGTAGATTCTTCAACAATGTCACTCACTGTCTAAGGTAAAAGTATTATCTTACTGTCGGCCTAAAACAAACTGAAGCCTGAATTGGTGGTATAGACCCGGAATCCCAGCATTTGGGGTGCTGAGGCACGAGGATGTAAGTTCAAGGCCTGCCTGGGCTGCATAACAAGACTGTCTCAGGAAAAGAGAGAAGAAGAGATGGAAGAGGAAGAAGAAGGGGAAGACAGAGGAGGAGGAAGAAGAAAGAAAAATTAAAATGAAGGAGGAGAGAAGGGGGAGAAGGAGGAGGGGAAGAAGAAGGAGAAGAAGGAGGAGGAGGAGAAGAGGAAGAGGAAGAGAAAGAAGAGGAGGAGGAGGAGGAGGAGGAGGTAGAAAATGTAGCAATGATGAAGATGGTAATTGAGCAAGAGGCTCCAGTCTCTGGACTGCCAACTAAAACCAGCCTTTGTGCTAAGCCCAACAAAGAGGCCTAAGCCAGCTCATTCCTGGGAGATGATGTAACAAGGCTCTTTTGCATAGTGGTCTTGGATCCCTACTGCCTCAGATTAACTTGCCCTGGTTTTGGATAGCCTTTCTACTTCCCACTTCGTCCACACAGGAATTTCCCTATGTTAAAATCTTTGCATATGTGAGTGACCCTGTCTGGGCATCAATCACTCAGTGCTTAAGCTAGCATGCTAATATCCAGCATACAATATTTCATTCACTGTCCCTTCATTCTTTGTTTAACAGGTAACATTTTTCATAACAGGCATCTGTTTTATAGGAGGCAGGACAGTATTAAAGGTAGTTAGTAAAAAAAGTGATTAAATCAATTATAGGATAAACCATATATTAGCCAATATGCAAAACAGACACTAAAACAGAAATTTGGAGAGTTCATAATCTTTTAACCATAAAAATAAGGTATCTCAGGGCATGGTGGGAATTTAACAAAGTTCTCTCTCTCTCTCTCTCTCTCTCTCTCTCTCTCTCTCTCTTTCTCTCTCTCAATGCAGGACCTCATATAGACCAGGCTGTCCCCAAACTCACTATGTTGCCAAGAATGACCTTGAATTTCTGATTCCCTCTGCTTCTGCCTCCAGAGAGCCAGGGTTACAAGCATGGACCACTGTGCCCTATTTATAGGGATCAAATCCAGAGTTTCTAGAATGCTATGTGAGCAGTCTACCAACTGAGCCACATGTCCACCCACTCCCGGGCTTAATAATAAGACACAGAACATGTGAATGACTGGAATTCAGTGCAAAATGAAATGGAAGGGGGGGCTTTTTGGCTGGCTGGTTGGTTGATTTGTTTTGATTTCAGAGTTTGGTGTTTGCTTGTTTGTATTTGTGTTTGTTGAGCACATGAAGATCACAGAGCTTGATCATTCACTCCGAAGGAGTATGGGGTAGTGGTGATAAATATACATTACCATATAACAGAGGCCCTTGTGAGGTCGCATGGAGCCCAGAGCACTGGAGCACTGAAAGCAGGGCACTTTAGTTGTCAACAAAGAGGGTGACCATGAGGAAGCTCCAAAGAAAGGGCCCAGAGAAGCCAAGGGACAGGGACCACACGAGGGTTCAGAGCAGCAACTGCTGTTCAGCTGACCAGTTCCGAAATGTAACTCTGCATATTTTAACACTGCAGAGCCACAGCACTGTCCCCTGGTTGAGCTTCAGCCATGGTCACCCCTTTGGTGTTAGTCATGATCAGTGCCAACAAACATCAGTAACCATCAACCGTCTACCTAAGTCACCAACACAAATGCGGTTTGCAAGGAAACTCAGAAGGCCCAGGTCTGGGCAGCATGCTTCTCCTTGCAGATTACACCTGCTCAGCTGCCTGGCCAGATGCTCTCCTGCCCTTACCATCGGCCGTTCTAAATGAAAGCATGCTCACCACTGGTGCAGATGTGAATAGCTAGACAGACTATGAGCCTAAGATTTTTTTTCTTTTTGTAAGACATTAAATTTTCCCAATGTTTGACACAAGCATTTTCTTTGGCTGTATTTTAGGTGACTTTTCCAAAATAGAATCCTCAAAATAAATTGAAGATAAGAACATTAGAAAATATTCTTGATACCCAGTATGGTTTGCTTTTGCTGTAAAGCATTTTAATAATATGTTTTGATTTACAGCAGAAGTTTTTTTTTAAAAAAAAGTAAATATGTCTATTAATTTCTGTTGCTTCGAAACTATAAAAAACCTTCTCTGAATGATCTGTAATCAAGAAGTAATGCACACACACACACACACACACACATTCTCAGGGTTTTACTCCTGTGAACAGACACCATGACGAAGGCAAGTCTTATAAAATACAACATGTAATTGGACCTGGTTTACAGGTTCAGAGATTCATTCTAGTATCATCAAAGCAGGAACATGGAAACATCCAGGCAGGCATGGTACAGGAGGAGCTGAGAGTTTTACATCTTCATCTGAAGGCTACTAGTAGAAGACTCGATTCCTGGCAGCTAGGATGAGGATCTTAAAGTCCACACCCAGAGTGACACACCTACTCCAACAGGGCCACACCTCATAGGCTTGTTCAAAAACATGACTCTACGGGGGCCATATCAAGCCATAGCAGAATAAAAAGTACATTTAGTCCAACATCCAAAGTCCCCACAGTCTGTAGCAGTCTCAACAATGTTAAAAAGTCCAAAGTTCAAAGTCTCTTCTGAGATCCATTCAGTCACTTAACTGTAATCCCCAAAGCACAATAGGAAACCACCTGGCCAAACTCCAAACTCTGCATCTCCATGGCTAATGTCAAAGCAGTTTTCAGATCTCCAACACATTTTTCATCTTTGTTGACTGCCACAAATTTCTTTTCCTGGCCTGGTTCTACTCCCTGATAGCAGCATACCTTAGGAGAGAGACATCCTATGTCTCTGGCATCTTGAAAATCTTGGGGTTCCCAAGGCAGCTTCAATGTAACAGATTCTTGTTTCAATGTCTGGGATCCATATATGATCATCTGGGTTCCTCTAAAGGGTTGGTGTCTCTTCTCCAGCTCTGCTCTCTATAGCACTCTAAGCTCAGGTTGATTCACTCCACTGTTGCTGCTATTCTTGGTGATCATCCCATGGTACTGGCATCTCCAGTATGCTGGGCTCTTCCACTGCAACTAGGCTTCACCAATAGTGTCTCAGAGGCTCTCTTCATGGTGCCAAACCTCAACTCCTTTGCATGACCCCTTCAGTCCTAGGCCATCAACTGAGGCTACACTTTCACCAATGGCCTTCCAAGGCCTCTCACAGTGCCAAGCTTTAAACTCAGAAATCTCCATGCTTCTCAGGCATGAGTCTCCATATTGGTTGTTCAAAGTGAACTGGTTAGCCATTAAAAAACAAAAACAACAACAACAAAAACAAAAACAAAAAGAAAAACAACAGACTGAAAAGTTTGTGTGTGTGTGTGTGTGTGTGTATGTGTGTGTGTGTGTGTGTGTATGTGTGTGTGTTATTTTTGCATACAGATACATACATATGAGGAGGGGATTGGGACAGGTTAACGGGAGGGTAGCTGGGAGGGGCTGCAATGAAGAAAGGGAGGGGTAAAAGGATATAATTATGTTTCAATTAAAAAGTCATTTGCTAGAATGAAGACAAAGAAAATAAGGAGGAAGAGTGGGAGGAAGAAAGAAAAAAGAAAGAAAAAAAGAAAAATGAATGAATGAATGAAAGAAAGAAAAGAAGGAAGGAAGAAACACGGAAAGAGAGAGAGTGAGGGAGGAGAGAGAGAGAGGGAGGGAGGAGAGGGAATGAGGTAATGACATGGATGGGGTGGAATTCTAACACCTAATTAACCATCTGCAAAGCTCAGGTACCTGAAAAGTATGGAAGGCACCAGGAAGTTCATGCCAACCTTCCTATGGAGAATTCATAACATGACTAGGATAGTGATGTACTGACAATTTTGGAATTTTGGATTCCTTAAAAAAGCACGGAAATATCGTAAGAATTTGTTTTCATTTTAATCCCAGGTGTGGGACATGGGGTTACTTCAGATTGTCCACAGCAGCTGACTATGATTTCTCGTGCTCTTGAAAGTGCATCATTTTTTTTCCAGCAGCTGATCGTTTCTGCAATTGTATGATGGTTGGAATTCTGGGAACTTCTCAGGGAACATATAAATACTATGGCCCTGAGAGGCAGGGCATGGTGCTGGTTGTTGGTTGGTTGCTGTTGGTCATGGCTTGTTAAGCAGTTGTGAGAAAAGAAGAAACAAGAAGAAATTAGATATCCTGACAGTGAAGATCAACTTCCCCTCAAGGAACTGAATAGCCCTAATCATCAGGAAGTAGTCTAACAATAACATCACCCTCTTTTCTTCTCTGTCCTTTTCTCTCTCCTATCTAGTATTAGGAGGTTGAAAAGGTGGGTAGAAAGGGCAAAAGAAAGAACCCTCAAAGTTGCCTAAATCTGGCCTCATAGGGTCATTAGAATTTTATGATAGCTTGGATAAAGTCAGCTGTATATTCTAAAATAATGCAACACAGTGACAATTTAGATAGAGTTGAAAATGTTTCTTACAAATGAAATAGACTTAGAGATTAGCAGCATGGGGCAGATCTGGGGGTGGGGGCTCCTTGTTGATAAGTAATCTTGTCTCCTGATGTCTTTTGATTCTCCATCTTAACTCTGAAATCCATCCTTCAGGGTGCTTCATGGTCCAAAACGAATGGTCTCAACTACAGGAACCTCATATGAGTTGTTATGTGGAAGAGGCAAAAGAGAAAAATCCTGGCCCTCAGTGACACATAGCAGCCATTAAAGAAGCTTTCTGGAAACCTGGTCCCTAAAAGTCACTAAGCATATATGAACTAACTACATCACTCTGCTGCAAGGAATGGTTGGAAATGGACTTCTGATTAGCCAGGAAAAGTACTATGGGAACCTCTAGGTCCCATTTCAAAAAAGAATCAATAGCTCTACCACAGCTCACCCCTTTAGTCATAGCACACACACACACATACACACACACACACAGGCATACACACATGCATGCACACACATGTACACATGTGTGCATGTGTGTACACAGGCATTCACATGCACATGCTCACACAACTACCTAGTTAGGAAAAAGCAGCAGGGAAACAAAGACTTCACTGCTCAATAACCAACCTACCATAAGTCTACATGAAATTTTCTAATTCCAAAATTCTCTAGGCTTGTGCACTCTGGAATGTCTTCCTTATCTTTAAAATATATTAATTTTAAAAATTAATGGGCATCATTATGACATTTCACATATCATGCTCTTTGATCATATCCGGTCTTTGTAATCCTCTTTGCCCTGTTCCTTCCTGCTATTGTCCTTTCCTCTTCTCAAATAGTGCCTGTTCTACTTGCATTTCATATGTATAGATTTGCATATGAAACCAGGCACACGGCATCTTGTTCCATCTGCTTTCCTGCAAATGACATAATTTCAATTCCTTATGGCTCAATAAAATTTGCGTGTGTTTGTGTGTTTGTGTGTGTGTGTGTGTGTGTGTGTGTGTGTGTGTTCTATATGATCCAGCTATACCACTCCTGGGTACATGCCACAAAGAATTAAACATTATAACTGTATATCCATGGTTATTTTGACACTGTTTATAGTAGCCAAGGAATGAGATCAATCTACAAATCAGTCAGTGTAGATAAAATGTTACACACATATGTGCACTCATATACATGAACACACATATAAATAAAGTATGAGTTTTACTCTTGAGCATTTTTTTTTTTTTTTGGTTTTTCGAGACAGGGTTTCTCTGTGTAGCTCTGGCTGTCCTAGAGCTCACTCTGTAGACCAGGATGGCCTCGAACTCAGAAATCCGCCTGCCTCTGCCTCCCAAGTGCTGGGATTAAAGGTATGGGCCACCACCACCCGGCAGCACTCTTGAGCATTTTTAATCCTTTAAGGAAATGCCATACTATTCTAAACTAGCTTCACTAATTTAAATTTCTACCAACGGTGTATACATACTCCTTTCACCCAGCAACTTGCCCTGTGTTTGTTGTTTTATTGACAATAAATCATTCTGACTGAGGTGAGTGGCCATTGGTACTTCCTTTAGTCTATTCCATTGTCTATTCCTATTGTCTATTCCATTAATTTGCACATTAATTTATTAAACTGTTCATTCTTCCTGTACTTAGTTTTTTAAATTTTGTTATACATTCTGAAAATATATATTACCTTATTAAATTAATTACTATAAAGTAATAGCTGGCAAAGGTTTTCTCCCATCCTGTGGACAGTTTCCTCACTCTGGTCATTGCTTCCTCTGGTGGTACAGAAGCTTTTCAGTTTGATGCGATCTCGTTTGCTGATTCATGCTATTACTTCCTAATAGTCAAGCTATTAGATTTGTATTCGGAATGCCATGGCCTATTTCTACACCTTGAAGTATTTTGTCTTTCCCTCAAGTAGCTTAAAAGTTTTAAGTCTTTGACTAATGCCTTTATCTTGAGTTTTTAATCTGTACAGTTCCATTCTTCTGTATGTAGCTATCCAGTTTTCTTAAACTATTTTTTTAAATGCTGGGGTTTTTTCACTCATGATATTGCAACCATTTTTAACAACATTATTCTGATAATCCATGAGGACCATTCCATGGGGTCTTCTTCAGCTGCTTTCTTCAGTATTTTATTGTTTTCATTAGAGGAATGCTTTCCATTCCTCTGATTAAATTTATTCCTGGGTGCTTTATTGAGGCCATCTTGAATAGAATTTATTGTTCTGATTTCTTTCTCATTGTGTTTCTTACTGGCATTTAGAAGACTACTGGTTTGGGAGCTGGACAGATGACTCAGTTGTTAAAAGCACTTACTTTTCTATCATCAAACCAAAATTCTGTCCCAGCATCCACATCAGACAGCTAACAAATGCCTATTAACTTTGGTTCCAAGGAATCTGACACCACCTTCTGGTTTGCATGAGCACCTATGTGCACGTATGTATACACACAGACACACATATACATAAGAACACATAGTACACATCCATCTATATATCTTCATGTAGATATCTTTAAAAAGAAAACTATTATTTTTGTTCTACATTAACTTGTACCCCACTAAGTTGTTGTAAGTGATTACCAAATCCCACTAAGTTGTTGTAAGATTATCAAATCTAAGAATCTACTGATAGTGTCTTTATTGAATAATTGATATTAAGAGCTGGAGCTCCTTTCTTGTTACTAACTTTAGGAGTAATGCTTTCAGTTTCTCCTCCTGGTTGAAAGGCTATGTGCTTATTGCATATACACTTTATGTTGAAGTATGTCCCTTCAATTCCTTTCTTCGGGGCTTTGGTTATAAAGGGTATTAAACTTTGCCAAAGGCCTTTCCCAGCACGTTTAAGCTGGGGAGGTTTACTGAATACTGTGCTCTCCTGAACTTCTTTTTCCCATTTTAGTAAAAGAATTCTGGAGGAATTCTTTTAAAACACATAACATCAGACTTCTGTCTTTCTATGGCTATAGCCATTCAGTTTGAGAAAAGCAGTTAAGTTTTAAATAGACCTTATTTACTTGAGCAGTTTTTAGGGTTTGAAGGATCTTAAAGCTTCCAATGAGAACCTACATGCCCACCTTTACGGTTTCTAGTGGCTACCGTTAAGTCTGAGCAGCTGCTCCCTTTGTCCATCCTAAGATAGCAGCACAGCATTAATGACCAAGTTTACCTTTGACTATGACGACCTTCATCTATTTACAAGGGCCCATAATAAAAACTGAATTCACATGGATAATGCAGGATATCTATCCATTTTAAAGGTCAGGATTCATTCACATCTAGCGGGTATCGATAGCCATTAAGGAAACATCTTCAGTTTGAAGGATTAGGTTATGGTCTTTTTTGGGTAGACCGTTATTCTGTTCTGCACACATCCACTCTCATTAGCTGAAGATCAATCCTGGAAAATTATTATCACTTCAGATTGTACTCCGGGAGGCCAAGCAAGGTTGTGACCAGAGAAGATGCCAGCAAGTAGAATTTGCACATGTGTCAGGATGCAGTGGGGATGGAGGGTATAGGTGGGAGTTGGACACAGTCTGTAATTTCTCTTAGATGCAAATCAACACTTGGAAGGCACACTTGATCCTTATTTTAGTTCTTGAATTAAGACAGAAAGGAAGTAAGGAAGGTGGAAGGAGAGGCAAACAGATAAAAATACCAACTGCATATAAAAATAACTCATATATAAAGATTATCATATAAAGGTAGAAGAGGGACACTAAATTCATAATGTTGGCCATATTTTTAATATAGAAGAGAAGAAGGAGGAGAGAGAAACATAGAGAAACAAAAGGGGATTCTTGCTGGTGGGATTGTAAACAGGTACAACCACTCCTGAACTCAATCTGGAGGTTCCGCAGAAAATTGGAAATAGATATACCTGAAGACCCAGTTATACTACCCTTAGGCATACACCCAAAATATGCCTCACCATGCCAGAGAGGTACATGCTCCATTATGTTCATAGTAGCGGCTTTATTCATGATAGCCAGAAGGTGGAAACAACCCAGATGTCCCAAAATGGAAGAATGGATACAGAAAATGTGGCTCATTTATGCAATTTACTACTCAGCAATTAAGAACGAGGACACCATGAGTTTTGCAGGTAAATGGATAGAACTAGAATATACCATCCTGTCTAAGGTAACTCAGACCCCCAAAGACATGCATAGTATGTACTCACCTAATAAGTGGATATTAGCTTTAAAAAAGTACAGAATACCCAGGATACAATGCACAGAACTTAAGCAGGTTAACAAGCAAAAGGGGGGTCAGGCATGGTGGTGCATGCCTTTAGTCCCAGCACTTGGGAGGCAGAATCAGGCAGATTTTTGAGTTTGAGGCCAGCCTGGTCTACAGCCTGAGTTCTAGGACAGCCAGTGCTATACAAAGAAACCTTGTCTGGAAAAAAAAAAGCAGAAGGGCTTGAAGGATGCTCCAGTTTCACTTGGGAGGAAGAAGAAAGCAGAATGCAGAGGGAGGGAGAAAACTGGGGGAGGGGGAGGGGAAAGGGAAATGGGGAACATGATCAGGTATGGGGGGCAACAGGAGTGGAGCCCTGCGGGCCAGGAGAATGAGTGGAAATATGCAACCTCAGGAGGTGAGAGGTGGGGGGACCCACTAGATGTACCAGAGACCTGGGAGGTGAGACTCTTGGAACGCAAGGGAGGCACCTTAGATGAAGTGCTCTACAGTGGGGAGAGGGACCTTGTAGAGTTCACCTCCAGTAGAGAGACAGGAAATCAAGGGCTGCCATCCCACAGCCAAAAACTCTTGACTCAGAATTGTTCCTGTTTAAAAGAACTACGGGGACAAAACTGGAGACGAGCCTGAGGGAAAGGAGCTCCAGTGACTGTCTCAAACTGGGATTCATCTCAAGAGGAGGCTCCAAGGCCTGGCACTATTACTGACGCTATGGTGTGCTGACAGACAGGAGCCTAGCATGGCTGCCCTCCAGGAGGCCCAATAAGCAGCTGACTGAGACAGAAGCAGATACTTACACACATCCAAAGGACAGAAGTCGTAAACCCCAGTGGTTGAATTAGGGAAAGGCTGGAAGAAGTTGAGGATGAGGGAGACCAAAGAAAGACCAGCAGTCTCAACTAACCCAGACCCCCAAGATCTCTCAGACACTGAGCCACCAACCAGGCAGCATACAGTAGCTTGTCTGAGGGCCCCACCACATACACAGCAGAGGACTGCCTGGCTCAGTGACAGGAGATACATCTAACCCTTAAGAGACTTGAGGCTCCGGGAAGTGGGAAGGCTGGGCAGGGTGTGGGAGTTTGTGTGTGTGTGTGGAGGGGGGGCGGTGAGGTAGGGACATAAATATAAATAAATAAAAAAAAATAAAAAAAAATTAAAAAGAATAAAGTATAGAATAATTTCTTTATAAAAAAATGAAAGCATGTCCAAAACACATGCCTGTAAGTAGATTTTTTAAAAAGGCATGGTTGTCCACAAATAATTTAGCATGGAAAAAAACCTTCAGAATAGGTAGTAATTAAAAAAAGAAAAAGAATAGCTTAATTCAGAAGCAAAATCCAAACAAGAACAAAAGTGTGAAATGACAAAGATTATAATAGAAAAAATGAAAATGAAAGATAAGACAATTCTATAAAATCAAAAGAAGGAAACAACAGAAAGGATTCATTGTGATCCCAACTTACTTGACGAGATGTAGTCACTTGTATAATTGTGGTGACAATTATAGCTGCTCTCTGGTTAAACTTGAGGCTTATTCTACAAGACTGAACTCACACTTATACTATAAGTACAGTGCAATGTGATCACAGACCCTAGTGAGGGAATGTAGTTTTATGATTTAAATTTTAAATGATTTATTTAACCTCTTCTTCTTGTAGGTATTATACCCACAGATAATTATCTACTCTCAGCTTTAATCAGAGAAGACTTTCTTTTCCGTGAACTTCAGTAAATACAGACACTCATGACTGCGAAAGGTGCCAGGAATAAGTGACAGTTGAGTGTTTGGCCCTAAATAAGACATTTATGTCATTCCCTCTAAGGCTTAGGAAAGTGAGGAGAAAGAATGTAAAAGTTGCAACACAGAAAAAGAGCTGTGAAATGCCATCCTCTGGGCAATACACAGACATTAGATTCATGAACTTTCAATGCAGATGAATGCACTGGGTGTACCAAGAGAATGGGCCCTCAACTAGGTAGGGATGGAGGAGGGATTCAGCCAGTCCTACGTTTCACTGCTAAACTTTTTCCTACTGCTGGGTTCAGGGAAAGAGGAAATTACTGCCTTTACCTGTATGTCCACTGGTGACTTCATCATGCCCCAATGGATAGTCACCATCAAATCTCTATAGCTCAACAGAAGTATCATTTCCATGGAACCAAGAGACAGGGATGGAGAAGAGAGAAGGAACTTAACACTGTTCTGCTCATCCCAGAGTCTCTATGTGCTACAGCGGGAGATGCAACTAAGCCAGCCTGACCAGCCTGACCAGCCTGACCAGCCTGACCAGCCTGACCAGCCTGACCAGCCTGGGCATCCAAGAGACACCCCTTCAGAGACTATACTACATATAACAGTGCTTTACAGCCCGTGTGCAGAAAAGAATCATTTTTGCCTTCCCAATTTATTATGTTCAATATTTGTGTAAAAATTAATAATGGTTGATAGAAAAAAATGATCTAATGAGGTTTTAGATTTATAAACATTTCTGCAAAGTCACTTTTAATTCCTATGTCTTCATTTTAGTTCATAAAACTAAACACAAATACACTTTAGGAGCAGGGAGTGGTAGTGGATTGATGGTGGTTTGTTCATTTACTATGTCGGTGATAGATCAACCCTTTGACTTTCTCTGGATTTAAGTTCCATTGTTCACAAATAAAAATCAGACATACCCTAACCTTTCCGCCCTGCTGGTGCTTCCAAGTGTGTAAGCCTGACTAAACTCTCATTCTGCCCACGTCCTCTTCCTTCTGCCAGAGTAGGGTTTCCTTCTTGGAGTTTTTGAGTTCCTCAGCTCTAATACTTGCAGTAAGAGGCTACAGATTGAGATCAGAAGTTTGCTCAGGCCTTGAAAGGGCCCTATTTTCTGGAAAACTAATCTAAGCTAACCTGTAATCGCAGGGGCCCAAAAATCACAGGAAACCAGCAGCAGAGCATTACCTTGGACCACAGCCCCCAGCTTACATAACAGGATCTGACTCATTCCAGATGCCTCGGTGCCAGCATCTTGAACAAATCCATCGGTGTCTCTACCATCATCCACACACTCGAGGGGCCAGCGGTTATTTATAACACTGTTTTTCTTATGCACACCTAATGTCAAGCATTTGAACTCTTTCTCAAATAAGTGGATGAAAGGAAAACGATTCATTTCCTTCAAAAGCCTTTGTGTGTAGCTTGACCTCAGTACATTTTCCTTTACCTTTTGTCACTCTGGCTCCTACTAGAACCGCCCTGACTCCTGTGCCTGTAGGGCAAGAGAAAAAAAATGATACAGAAAAAGTGATAGGTTTCAGAGTTTTACATTTTTTGAGTCTGGATTCAAGCTTTCTCTGTTTTAATCAGAATATGTTAGACTTTAATTCAACTGCAACCCTCAAACCGCAACGGCTTAGCATATACGTATCCCTCATATTTGCACCATCTTGTAGAGTTCCAAATGAATGTAATGTCTTGGCATGTCCGTACCCCTCACCTTTGCACCGTCTTGTAGAGTTCCAAATGAATGGAAGGCAAGACTCATTCAGCAGTAACGTGGGCTTTCAGGATCCTCCCTCCCTATCTGGATTCTCGTTATCACATGGGGAGAGCAGAGAGACAAATGACTTAGCCATGGCTTTTCACTGCTTCATATTATCTCACTGATAAGAACTATCGAGTGGTTGACTTAATTGCAAAGAAGATGAGATATAGGGTTCTCGTGCCTAGAAAGGAAGAACACCAGCAAGAATGCAGGGCTGCCATGAGAGTGATTTTTTAAATTATTGCAATCATAAAGTATGTACTTTTATTTCAATAACTTGGGACAATTTTAAGAGATCTGGGAGAACCCCAAATTTAAAACAAACAAACAAACAAACAAACAAATAAATAAGTAAAATAACATGTCTTAATGGTAAAAGAGTCAAGAAAATCTTAAGAGAAACTAAAAGTCCTTGGAATGTTTCAATTTGAATAAATAAGGTCATTCTGCAGATCTACTATAAAGAATGGTGATTCCCTTGTGTAAGTCAGTTGGATAGTTTTAGATTGCCAAAAAAATGATACCAAATGCTCTCACAGCAAGAACCAGGGAAGTATGTGATGTGAGGGGTATGTTTATAAGTCTGACTTGATCATTTCATTACAAAGATATATGGATAGACACAATTTTATTGTAAAAAAGAAAATACCTAAATTAAATCTTGGTGAGGAAACCATTATGAATTGAATGAGAAGTAAAATACGGCACCTCAGCATCTGTGAAAGAGGCCACAGCAAAGCTTACATGGAGATTTATAAAGATTTATTTTATTTTTATGTGTCTACGGCCACATGTTGGTATATGCACGAGTGAGTGCCGCTGCCTTGGAGGACAGAGGCGTCGATCCCACAGAGCTGGAGTAACAGGCTGTTGTGAACCGCCGGAGACGGGTGCTCAGAACCATCCTCTCTGCAAGAGCAGCAGACATGCCTGTCCACTGAAAACTCTCTCCAGCCCTGAGATTTACACGTTATTAAATGTTCATTCTAGAAAAGAAGAAAAGTCAGAATTAATGAGGTATGTTCAGAGTAAAAATTTAAGCAAAAAAGAGAAAAAGCCCAAAGTAGTACAAGAAAATGATAAACTAAAAAAAACAAAAATCAAAAGGAAAACCAAAGGTATAAAAGCCAGACGTTTAAACTGTTGCAAAGATTACTAAAACTGATTCATCAGGCGCCAAGAAGATTAGAGAGTACAGCACAAGAAATGAAAAGGAATATGTGCCAACAGCTCCCACACATTAAAATGATAATAAAATATAGTTAATAGCCTTATACAAACATATATGATATCTTTTAAATAGGCCTATAGGAAGAGATTAAATATATAACAAAAATCTTCCTGGAAAAAAAATTCCCAGAAACACAGATGTAAAAGGTACTTTACAAAATGTTAGCAAAGCAAATACTGGATGAAAAAAAAAACTGAATAACACATTGCAAACAAAGAAAGTATATCCCAGAAACATCAAAGCAGTATGACATTCAAAACTCAATATACTTAGTAAAATATTTTTAAAGTAAAAAGCATATTTTCAATAGGTTAAAACTGTAGCAGAATTCATTAATTCAGGATAAAACCTCTCATCAAGTTTTAATTAGAAGGGACCTTTTTCAGTCTGAAGAAGGCTGTTGGCAAGCACTAAGTCTGAAAATATAATATTTGTTCTACTTGTAAGTTAATAATTAATCTATCACACCTCACAGATGCTGGCAGAAGACATAAGCCTCACAAGGCAACTGTAAGGACCGTTGTTTTGTAGGAAAAGCAGTGTTAATTATATTTTCCTGTCAGAATTCCAAAGTCCCAGTTATCAAAAGGTAACACAAGAGCCAGAGAATATTTGCCTGCCAGGTGGTTTATATTACAGCATTCTGAAATAAGGGAACTGGATTTTCTTAAGATAAACAATAACTGAACATTTCCCACCCTGCCCAGAGGAAGAAATATTGCCTTGATTATTTGGGATAATAAACACAAACAACCTTATTCTTCAGATGCTGTATCTGCCATGACTTTTCACTCTTCCAGTGTCCTTGAAAAGACAGTCCACAGCAAAGGGTGATTTACGCCTGTGTGCACAGATACAGTAACATGAAACCTCACAGGAACTGTCTCCTGGCTGATAATGAAATAATGAATGCTCTGAACATAAAATCTGCAGAAGATTATGTAATTATATAATTTCAACTCAACATTTGTCTTTCCAGGTGTCCTAGTATATCACTGACTTCTCTGGTTCTGTAGTAAAACAGATTGACTAAGGAAACTTGTATAAGAATTTAACAATTATAATTTAAAATATTGCAGTGATCAATTAAATAATTAAAAAATATTTAGAAAGAGAAAAACTAAATATTATCAAAGTAAATAGAACTCCTAAAAAAAAATTATACTGTTACCAGTCCTGAGGTCAAGAAGCCAGGTTTGCCATCCATCCCTAGTAAGACAATTAGAACAGCCAAATTCAGTAGTAAAAGCAGAAAAGGGAGATGCATTCAATGCGGCTACACTGGGAAGAGGAACAAGAGGTACAGCGATACCTGCCCCCTACAAGTCCACCGTCTGCATTCTGAAGTGAAAGCCAAAGGTAAGAGTGTCTGAGCAGTCCTGGTACAGCACAGTCCCGTCTGCCATTGACACAGCTTTCGCTCAATGACTGTGTCATGTGTAAGGTAGCCTGTGGTAAATCTCTTTCTGCTTGCTTACCAACAGGCACTTTAGGCTTTTGTTTCTCTTCCCAGCATGAGATCTCCTGAAGAATTCAAATTTCTTGGGGCCTATCATGTTAACGGTCTAGAAGCCAAAATAATGTACACGAGTGTTTCTTCAAAATATCCATTTCCCTGCTAGGCTCATTTCAATACTACATTTATATAGTGAAGCATAAGGTCACTGTTTAAATGTTATTTCTCTACCAAATATATCTACAAATTCAAAACAAGATACTTTATATGGAAAATTATTTTTAAAATTAAAAATATTTTAAATCACATGTTTATATGTGTCTGTGTGTGGGTATGTGCACATGGGAGCAGGTGTCCTTGGAGGCCAGAAGAAGGTGTCAGATTCCCTGGAAATGGTATTACAGATGGTTGTAAGCCACCCAACATGGGCACTGGAAACTGAACTCCAGTTCTCTACAAGAATACTATGTCCTCTTAACCACTGAACTGTCTCTCCAGCTCATATTTGAAATTTTAAATGAAATTGAAAGGATCCAAAATATCCAAAGTTATCTGAGGAAAACGAACAAATTTGAAGGGTATGCTATCAAGTCTTCCTATAATATAATTGAGGCATGGATAGACAAACATCACAAGGGACCAAAGAAAAAGCTCAAAGGTTCTCTCACTTTTCTTCATTCAAAGTAAGCCAGTAAAGAAAGTCTTCTAAACAAAATGTGGGAAACATAGGCATGGATCATACCTTGTCCACATCAAACAAACCATTAAAGCTTTCAAGCTGTTGCGTATAAATGAAATGTTCATTGTATTTCATTAAAGGGTGGATTCTATTCTGGGTTGGTATGTGCCATCCTTTTCTCCCTGAAAGGTTAACCCAGTAGGCAGGTCAATCGCCTGGCCTCTGAAGACAGGTCCATTTGAAGCTGTGTTGAGGAGGCGGGAGGAGTAATTTTACCCTTAATGAGATCATGCTGTACTTTCTGGACCCAGCATTCTTACCCTCTCAGTGGCTCCAGGGGGTCAGAAGAAAGGGTCACGAGGCTCTGTTGGTCTTTTAGTCCAGACCGAAAGGTGTATGTTTCTTTTTTTCTCCTCCTCTGTACTTTCTTTTAGAAGTCAGCGCCCAACTGTGCTTTCCCTAACACTTTGGATTTCATTCGTTCTTCAAGGTTTCCCACCTTACCATGTGGCTGATCTTCAAGATGGCTGAGCTCAACCGGTATGGCCTTTTTCCTTCCTCTTCTTCCTTCTTCCTCTTCCTCCTCTTCCTCCTCTTCCTCCTCCTCCTCTATCCCTCTTCTCTTCTTCTATTTCCCTCCTCTATGCAGCTAAGATTTGCAGTTCGCTTGCTTTCGTTTATTTTTAAAATTCTAACACAATTTCTCAAGCTTTTATTCTGATTCCATTCTTAAGTTCTTTTATTAACAAGACTAAGAACCTCAAGAGAGGACCCTAATTTACCCATTAACAGGGGTGATTCTGGCAAGACAACCCAAATTTTTTGCTAACAATTTAAGTGTAGAATGACTTCTGAGGCAGACTACAGAGGCAATACTAAAGAAAAAATTAGAAAACTACTTCATAAATTTTTAACTAAAATATGTATTCTTCAGAAACTACATTTAAGAAGATGAAGACTGGTGTTGTGGTACATGCCTTTATTTCTAGCACTCAGAAGGTAGGGGCTGAAGACCTCTTGAGTTTGAGATCAGCCTGATCTACACTGCAAGTTGCAGGTTGATCAAGCCTACATTGTGAGACCCTGTCTGAAAAACAAACAAACAAATAAATAAATACCTCAAACAACAACAAAGAAAAAACAAATAAAGGAAAAGAAAAAAGGAAATGAACAGCCAATTCACAAACTAAAAATATTTGCAAAACATACATAAGCTGAAAGTCTAGTATATAACATATATAAAAACCATGCCTGAACAATTTGCTAAAAATTCAATTGAAAAACAGGAAATAACAGTTTCATAGACATTTTTTTAAAAAAGAGATCCATGAAGGAACAGTAAATATTTGGAAATTATAGTTGCCACAATTCTAGAAATACAAATTAGAGAGCACAGATTACTACTATAGGCTGAGAAAATGTTTAACAGCAAAGACAGATGCCACCAGATATTGGTGAAGTTCTATAGCAATTGCATCTCTAGATGCAGATTCTCAGTGGGAATGCAGTCTATGCTAAGTCTCATTGTTTATTAATTTTTCCATAAGGTCACCGGGTTTTTCCAGTTGTCATCTTTTTTAAGAGACAATACTGTGAACATTCTTGTACAAGTCTTTTTTTAAACTTGTTCCATTTGGAAGGGAAGTGAACACTCTGGGCTAGAATTGGTTTATCTTGATGTAGATAAATAGTTTGAAAAAACTAAACTACCAACAAAACAACCGAGACTGAAAAGGTAACTTAAAGAGTTGGGGAAAATATTTTCAACCCATTTAACTAATATGTAATTTATGTCCAAAATATATGAGGTACCTATAATTCAACAGAAAAAATAATATAATTTAAATATGGGCAGTTTTTAAATGATTTCTCCACTGGAAATAAATAGTTGATATTGTTAAACTAAACAAGAACCCACAGCTAGATCTAGCTTATAGGCTCAAGAGGTCAACCTACTACTATTATTTTGTTAAACTGACCTAGTGTCAAACTGTTCTCTAAATTCATCTCTGTACCTATAAATTATTAGTGCAGCTCCCAGGCCTCATCAGATGAGTTTCTTTGTGCAGTGAACAGTGATTGACACAGAAACTCACAACTGGTGAAAGTGCAAAACATGAGTGTCTACAGAGCATCATCTAGAAATAGAACACCTGCATCAGCACACCTCTTCCCGCCAAGGCTAGGGACCAGAATGGAAGAAGACACAGAGACTGAAAGAGTCAAAGGTCTGGAAGACCAGGGTGACAAAACAATACCACTCTATTCATGAAATCACAGCAGCTGTAGTTGTCCACACAAGACCTGCACAAGATCAACTAGATCAACATTTCAGCATGGAAAGGGCCTCATGAGCCACCACACCTAGATAAGGAGCTATTGACAGCTGCTCACATCTGGGTGAGAAGAGACATAGAGAAGTATACAGCCTTTGGAAGGTTGACCACGCTCCAGGGGATAGCCCAACTGTCTCGAGTACATGGAGAGCACAAATTGGATTTCGTTGATTGTTTTGAAAAAATAGGACATGAACTGGGGGTGGTGGTGAATCAGACCAGGGATAAGTTGGGGGAATGGTAGGAGTTTAATATAATCAAAATATATTGTATGCATGAATGGAATTCTCCCACAATTAAAACAAATATATTAAAATATTGTTTTTGATTGCTTTGAAAAAAACTCAACAATGAAAAACAGTGGGCACTGTTGAAAGACATTTCTCCAGAAAAGTCATGCAGCCAATAAGTAAATGAAGAGATGCTTACCATGACCATCCATCAACTAAAGCAAACCTGAACCACAATGTTTACTATCTCACAGTTCTCATAGTGGTGACTGCCACAACTTGAAAATGGTTTGTGTTCTCCAAAGGTCTGAGTGCTGAAGCTTGGTCCCCAGCATGCTGAAATGCTGTGAAACCCTTAAGTGGGAGTGTCATAGGACTGTTCCTTCAGGAATAGATTAACATTGTTTGTGAGCTTAAGTCTAGTCTTGTCAGCACTGTTTGGTTCCTGTGAGAATGGGATGTCTCTAAAGTGCCTAGTGTTTTCTTTCTGACCAGGCAATCTCTTCCACAAACGCTTTTTGCTGTTGATACCATTCATCCCTAGTCCCACACTGGAGTCCAGCAACTGCAAGTACCTCCCTCTTCAAGAACTATAAGCTACACAAGCCTACTTTCTTTATAAAGTATCCAGTTTTAGGTGCGTTGTTTTGGAAAATAAAAAGGTACCAAGAAACTATAATGACAAAACTGACAGGTATACCTGCCTCGAAACCCAGTTACTTGAAAGGCTGAGGAGGACCACAGTTTTGTGGGCTGCCTGGGCTATAGAATGAGTTCAAGACCAGACTGAAAAACCCAGTGAAATCCTTTCTCGCATAAACAGTAGGCTTAAAAGAACTGGATATTTATTTCAGCAGCAATGTATCTGCCTAGCATGTACAAGACTCTAGGTTCAGACAAGACTCAGTATCAAAAAAGAAAATACAGCTCAATAGAAAATGTTGGTGAGAATGCAGGCATCTATTTCTTGATGTATAAAACTCTCCTCTCCTCTCAAATGCTAAGAGAAAGTCCCATGTATCAAGCAATAACATATTCCTCTTCGTAGATAGTAGTAGGGAAAGAACTGGAGCCCTCCAATTCCTGGAACCTCCAATGTAGTTCTTTAACATCAAGTGCTCCTCGAAACAGGACTTTAAAAATACCACCAGAGATAATTAATCGGTTTAGTCCATTCCCCTCATTTAACAAATGGGCATTCAAACATTCTGTGCTGAATATGAAGGACAAAAGAGGCACAGGACTGATATTCAATGTGTACTAGCAAACCCTACATGCTCAAATTTTGTGCTGTTCTACTGCCCTCTGCTGGACAAATGTTTCTGAGCATGTGACCCATGATTCCTAGGAATTGGCATCAGTATACATACCCATGATTCCTAGGAATTGGCATCAGTATACATACAGCACCACAAGCAGTGGGATAATTCTGAGGCTGGGAGGCAGGACTTGTGGAGGAATAGAATATGAGGTAGAGAAAGAGGGGGTACTAATGAGGATGCCTAGCTTTGGCTCTGCAGCTGGGTGTTTAGTAGTAAAGGGAAGAATTGGTGGGGATATGGGGGGGGGGAGCATCTTATTGTTTATATAGCTACAAAGTTGTAAAATCAGAAATCTTAAGCTACACATACTATATCTGAAATGACAGATAAATAATCAAATAAGTGGAAAGTGGAGGAAACCAAAAGGGCAATAAGTAACTTTGTTCAGATCAATGCGGAAGAACTGGTCAGTTTCATGGCTTCAACTGCTATACTAGTACCTTACAAAGCTACCTGTGACACCTGCATGTTTCAACGGTTGGATTTTTTTCCCTTTTTACCATTTCATTGTAAAAAATGATACTATTTCCAAACAAATTAAAATGTTTTGTGTTAAGATGAAAAATTAAACTTAAAATGTTTTTTATTAAGATGAAAAATTAAATAAAACTTCCTGTGATTAACAAGTAGAATTCTCCCAACTCATGCCACCATGAACAGAGCCAGCATCCTCCCAGATGTCCCCAATGGTGTTCTTCATCCATTTCCTTAGGATGCATGTCATAGAGTAGGACTTCCTTGACCAGATATTGTGAAATTCTTCTCCCAAAATGTTGTACCAGTCAACTGCACCAGCTGTGCACCATTGGGGGGGGGTAGTGAGGTTTTTTTTTTTTTAATTGCCTACCCCTATTTCATCTTTCTTTAAATCTGAGATTTCTGACCATGGTAGTAGGCCTTCGGGGTGGCCTACTATGATCTTTGCTGCATGACATTCTCATGAAAATGCATTTTCCAACTACATCGAGTAGGCTAACCTATATAACCAAGGGAATGAGGGGCATGCAGTGTGTGAATTCTAACAGTAGGTCAAGAGAGAGATTGTGGTTTCTTTCCCACTCTTTTAGATAAGTTTCTCTGCCTGGGGACACTAGACAGCTATCTAGGGAGGTCCCCTTATCATCATCACCAACTTGCCCATTATAATAACCTTGTCAACTTGAATGGATCTGGAATCAGAGGAGGCTAACAAGGTGCATCTCCAGGTATGTCTGTGAGGGTATTTGCAGAGGCTAATAAATGAACAACACAGTCTGAATGTGATTGGTGCCATACACTGAGACCCTGGAGGCCTAGATGGAATGATAACAAGAGACAGCCAAGCACTGGCATTGCCTCTGCTTCCTGGTTGATCAGGAGGCCAGATCTCCTCTATCCCATTTTTCCCACCAATTCATGTTATTTGACTACAGTAACACAGAAGTTAATATACCTGATACATGAATGAGTGCTTTTACAAGTGAAACTTGCAGCCTAAGCATTCAAGTCCTTGCAAACATGGCTACAGGAGTGCTGCATCTGACCTGGCCCAGAAAGAGATGGGAGGCCACTCCCAAGCTCCATTCTTTGTCTTAGGCAACTCTTATAATTTAATTGGTCTTGCTTACAGTTTAGAGGTTTAGTCCACTGTCCGCATTGTGAAAGCACACAGATACGGTGCTGGAGAAGGAACTGAGAGTTCTACATCTAAGCCACAGAGAACAGGAAGAAAAAACTACTGGAATTGCCTTGGGCATTTGAAACCCCAAAGCCCACCCCCCCTCTCCAGTGACACACTTCCTCCAACAAGGGCACACCTACTTCAACAAAGCCATGCCTCCTAAATCCCCCTCAAGTAGTATCACTCTCTGATGACCAACCATTCAAATATATGAGCCCGTGGGGGTCATTTTCAAACCACCACAGGATTCAAACGGACACTGCTTTAGCTACTGAGCTATAGGCTCATTTTTATCCACACACATTAATATCCCACCAAATTCATTGCTAATTTGCAGGACTTCTCTGTATAAAGGTAAAACTGACATGTTTTGAACTTTACAAATAACCTCTCTCAACTATTTGTCTGCAAAATCTATCCATAGTATCTTTAAAAGAATATTTTGGGCATAATCACTGCATTATAGTCCATGTTAAACGGACAGCAGGGTAGATAGAGCTGATGTTTGGGAGACTCTGGGGAGTGAAGCGTGGGAGGGGTTAGAGGGAGAAAATGGAGGCAGCAAAGTAACAATTATATTTTAATTAAAAAATTAAAATCCTGCTGCGTCCTTGATCACAGTATATTGTCTTATATTTTATTCTAGAAAGCAGTGATTTTACACTTAGTTTAGGCTTAATGTCAATCTCTCATTCTCTAATCAGAAATTTAGCATGTTCTCTCTAATATCTGGAAAGGGGAAAGTGTACATGTTCTAACCTGTAGTTTAGCAATGAACGGACTTCATGAAGATCAGCTTTCTCAAGCTCATACCTATAACAGCTCCCACAGAAGGCTTACTTTCTAGATATGTATTTTCTGGTGTGACTGGTTTTAAGATGGTCTGTTGTCTTTGATATTACAAGGCCAAATTCCACAGAATAAAGTGTGCAGCCTTTAGATAGCTGAGTTTTGAGGGTATTCAGAGCTCTCAAATCATTACTTGAATCACACTTTAAATTTACCATTTTTACACTGCTAAAAACACAAGTATCAAAATGTTATGCAGCAAGTACACTGGTAAGTCAGTGCACATCACCTTATGTGCCGAGAAGAGAATACTTCCCACCATTTAATTTAACTCAGTAACCTATTGTGGAATTGAACTGGTACTCTTAAATTATACATATTTCTGCCTCAGATTGTAGAAAACTAAGAAATGTTAACATCAGTACAGCAAAGCAGAATAAAACTAAATTCATATTTATAATTTTATGCGAACATATAGGAAATCTGGACACAAATGAAATTAGCTGGTCCAAAATTTGACCAGTTAAAAGAGCACTGACTCAGGCTCCCTCCACGCATGTGAGCGAGGATGGGAAACACACTGGTGAAGACAGTGGACAATGGGGGAATACTGTCTGAATATAATTTTGTGAGTCCTCAATCATTTTCAGATTCTCCTCCCGTAAAATCTAACTGGCACTCAACAGAAAACATCAGAATGAACATTCAGTAGTGTCTATAACTGTAGTGTACATAGCTGGAAATGGGGGTGGAATGGTAGTCATGCATCTTGTGTAGAAATTCTACCGTAATACCTCCATTGTGGTCAAATTCATTAAAAAATAATCACCAAATTCACCCAAGAAGAAATTGCCCTAGAATATATTCCAAGGGTTCAGTTTCTAGCACTTCACAAACTGGGCATGGTGGGGTACGCCTGAATCACAGAATTCTGGAGGCAGAGACAGGATGATGAGAAGGCCATTCTCAACTACATGGTGAGTTTGGAATCAGTTGTATGAGATTCTTATTATTCTTATTTATTATAATTATTATTGCTTTTTTTAACCAGTAAATCCTTATTTAAAAAAAAAAACCTCTTGTCTTGTTGGGAAAGATTTTTCAAAGGTGTAGATTTTTCTAATGTACGTTTACAAGTATGTGAAAAGCCCAGCAAGGGTGCTGGCTCACCCCTACACAGCTGGTACGGTTGGAGCTACAGGAAGGTGTGAGCTACCCAATGGGGGGCTGGGATCTTAACCAGGTCTTCTGGAAGAGCAGCAAGAATTCCTGTGCCATTTCTTCAAGCCTAGAAAAGACTTTTATTTATTTTTTAATAGATTGATTTATTTACTATGAAAGTATATTGTAGCTGTCTTCAGACACTCCAGAAGAGGGCATCCCATCTTGTTAGGATGGTTATAAGTCACCATGTGGTTGCTGGAATTTGAACTCAGGACCTTCACAAGAACTGTCAGTGCTCTTAACCACTGAGCCATCTCTCCAGTCCCTAGAAAAGACTTTTCAATTCATACTTGCATTATGCGCAAACCCAAATCAACCAAGACTGTGAAAGAAAACCACAGACCAATATGCTCAAATGAGCAGATGCAAAATTTATCAACACAATAGGAAGCTGAATTTAAGTAATATATTTTAGATATAGACGGATATGCAATTTATCCAAAAAGGACAAAGTTGTTTCAATCATCAATGTAATCTACTAAACTTAAAAAACTGATCATTTCAATAAATATAAGCAAAAAAAAATTCAATATTCAGAGACTCTCAGTCCAAGGGCATTTATACAAAACTAGCTAATGCTACAGAATTGATAAAATAATCCTTCTCAAAGATCACAAGGGCAAGTATGTCTTATCAGTCCTACTTGACAGTTCAATATGAGAAAATGGAAATAGATTAGGAAAAAATGAAACTATTTGCACTTGGCAATAGTCTATGAAGGAAGGATAAACAACAAACCTCTACAATTTTAAAAGGCTTTTGACTTTTAATGATGCGTGGGAAGGGCGGAGATGCACGGGAGGACACATGCCCATCAAGGAGAGAAGAGGACGGAGCCCTTGGAGCTGGAGTTACAGGCAGTTGTAACAGAGCCACCCAGTGGTGGCAGTAGGAACCAAACTTGGGTTCACTGCAAAACCAACTAGCACTCTAAGCTGCAAGGCCATGTCTCTGCCTTCCTAAAATCACTGAAATTTAATATGACTCTAACAAGAGTACAGAATCTAAAGCCTATCACAGTAAAATGTATTTCCATATATAAGAATAAAATATTGGAATTAGAGATGACAAAAAAGATAAAATCATACCCAAATCCCATAAAACCTTATGTCTAACAAAGTATATGAAGGATAAAAAAATAAAAATAAAAATAATGTAAGATGCTACACTTGCAGATTTGAAGATTGCTTTAAGTCTCCCTTGCTTGGTCTCAACAGACTTTCTACCAAAAGCCCAGCAAAATCACTGTATATCTAGGCATATCCTAGAATTTACATGTGAAAGCAAAAACTCTAGAACTGCCAAAAACAACTGTTTAAAATAAAAAGCTGGAAGACTCACACTGCCCAATTCTTAGATTTATTTCAGTAAGTCAGGCAATAGGGTGAGGTGAAAACATGAACACACCACTAAAACTTCCCAGTAATGCCTACTTCAGGCAAGAGTCATGGAAGAATGCCCAATTACTGGACAAATCTGTAACTATAAACTGAGAATTTATGGTAACTCAAAGTATACCCCCCCCCAAAGTCTACTAGCTGTGATGGTGCTTTTAACACAGACCATGTTCTTTGAAACTCCTTTCTCCAGAAGCAAAGATTAGTTCCCCTCCCTGATGACCCACCCATACATAACCTCTGAAATGTTTTAAAAGTTCAGACTCATTTCTAATGATGTACAACACTAAGTGTACAATTAAAAGGGCCTACATGACATAGCCCACACTACTATTGTGGAATCCACTCAAATCCTATTGTGGTAGTCTTCAAAATGCCTCACCTCAGACTACTCACTGAAAACATCAGACAAACTGAAAATTGAGGGTGCTGAACAAAATCTCTACCATTGAGCTATGAAGGTGTCAAAGAAACCAGTGTGTATGTGTGTGTGCACACATAGTGGTTTCTAAGATAATCATGACCAGCTAATTAACTAAAACAGAAAGGAGAAACAATTGAAGGTACCTACTTTCTCATGAGAACTGACTTACCTGGGAGAAAACATCTAACATCACCTGTAACTGATGATAAGGATATTAAAAACAAAAGCATTAAAACAAAAATACTCCAGTAAAATCAATTTAGAAAATTAAGGAAGACTTAATTTGCAGAGACTCAAGCAATGTGTCTGCGTGGTAAATGCCATAACGAAACCTGGTTTTTATGTTAACTTTAAAAAAAGGATCAAAGCCAAAGGAGACTGGCCTATGGGCTGGATGAAAAGCTGGTGGCCACTATACTTAAGTCTTGACTGTATTACCATAACCAGCATCATATTATGCCCATTAAGTCATTATCTTCATTATGGACTTTTCTTTTTAATGAGATTTGAATGTCAATTTAAAGAGAAAAGCAAAGGCTTTTTAAAGGCAAGATTTCATTTTCTTTAGTTGAGTAATATCCACTGTGAAATGCACAGTTCTCATCCATGAGTTACAACCATTTGTATATATGTACATCCTTCATGTATTCATCAGCTAGGTTCAATCAAATAGATTCCATTCCTAGGGCATAGACCAACAATAAACCTGGATGAGCACGTTATCTCTAATGCGGGATGCAAAATCCTTTGGTTTCCTTATTGTAGTGGTCTGGATAGACTCACGTGCTTGAATGCCCGGCCCATAAGGAATGGCACTATTAGGAGGTAGGGCCTCAATGGGGTTGGTGCGGCCTTGTTGGAGGAAGAGTATCACTGTGGGAGCTTTGAGGTTTCCTATGCTCAAGCTACAACTATAGACAGCCTCCTTCTACTGCCTACACAAGATGTATAACTTTCAGATCCTCTAAACTATGTAGGTCTGCCACTGTCATGATTCCTGCCACGATAATAGACTACCCCTCAAACTGTAAGCCAGTGGCAATCCATGTTCACAGTGTCTCTTCACAGCAATGAAATCCTAAGCCACTTACCAAGGAGATAACTGTGTCATAGGGTAGTTCTATTTCATTTTTTAAGAAATCTCCAATTTGATTTCCAAGGTTTCCACAAGTTTTACATTTTCACCAAGAATGTATAATAGTGTTATTTTTCCCATATCAATGCCAATACTTGCTGTCATTTGTATTCCTGAGCAAGGCCATTCTGACTGTGGTGAGACAGAATCTTTTTTTTTTTTTTTTTTTTTTTTTGGTTTTTCGAGACAGGGTTTCTCTGTATAGCCCTGGCTGTCCTGGAACTAGCTCTGTAGACCAGGCTGGCCTCGAACTCAGAAATCCGCCTGCCTCTGCCTCCCAAGTGCTGGGAGTGAGACAGAATCTTAAAGTAATTTTTATCTGCATTTCCCCGAAGTCTAGGATGTTGAAAAATGTGTTTATAAGCCATTTGTAATCCTAACCTAAGCCATTTCTCCAGCCCCACACATAGTCTTTTTTTTTTTTAATTTGGTTGCTTCTTCATGTTTAAATACTTTAGTTCTTTGTATATTCTATACACTAATCTTCTGTTGGATCTATAGTTAAAACAGATTTTCTCCAATTCTGGGTGTGGTATCCACTCCAAAATAGTTTCCTTTGTTGTACAAAAGCCATATAATTATATGAGATCCTTGTCAATTGTTGATTTTACTTCAGACATTTGGGAGTCCTATTGAGAAAGTCCTATCTCTACCTATAAGATGAAGCACCCTCCCTGTTTTAGCTGCTACCAGTTTCAGAGTAAATAGAATCATACAACTTGCTGGTAACTTGATTAAACTGAAAACAATTATGCTTAAGGCATACAGGATCAAGAAGACAAATACTGCATGTTCTCTTCTATGTATATTCCAGCCTTGAACCATTCTTCTGTTTATGTGACATGTAATTGCCAACAGACCACTGGGAGTAGAAGCATTAAGGTTTGTAATAAAATAGAGACAAAATATAAGTAGAGTAGGAATACTGAAGATGGGAAGGTTCAAACATGGATGGGGTGGGAGAAGGCTTAATCAAAAGCCTGCTATGCAAAAGCTATATGGAATCCTATGATCCTGCTATGCAAAAGCTATATGGAATCCAATGATCCTGCTATGCAAAAGCTATATGGAATCCTATGATCCTGCTATGCAAAAGCTATATGGAATCCTATGATCTCGCGTGCTTTGCAATTTTAAAAAGCAGAGGGCATAAAAACAATGGTAGCTCAAACTCTGTTCTAACCTTTTTTTTTTTTTTTTTTTCTTTTGAGACAGGGTTTCTCTGGGAAGCCCTGGCTGTCCTGGAACTCACTCTGTAGACCAGGCTGGCCTGGAATTCTCAAGTTCATCTAGAATAACAAAAAAGCCAGAATAGCTAAAACTATCATCAACAGTAACTTCTGGGGGAATCAATATCCCGGACCTCAAGCAATACTACAGAGTAGTAGTGTTAAAAACTGCATGGTATTGGTTCAGTGACAGGGAGGTGGATCAATGGAATAGGATTGAAGACCCAGAATTGAACTCACACATCTACGGCCAATTGATCTTTGACAAAGGAGCTGAAAACATCCAGTGGAAAAAAGATAGCCTTTTCAACAAATGGTGCTGGCTCAACTGGAGGTCAACATGCAGAAGAATGAGAATTGATCCACTTTTATCTCCTTGTACTAAACTCAACTCCAAGTGGATCAAGGACCTCCACATAAAACCAGACACACTAAAACTAATAGAAAAGAAACTGGGGAAGACCCTTGAGGACATTGGCTCAGGGGGGAAAGTTCCTGAACAGAACACCAATAGCTTATGCTCTAAGATCAAGAATAGACAAATGGGACCTTATAAAATTACAAAGTTTCTGCAAGGCAAAAGACACTGTCAAAAGGACAAATTGGCAGCCAACAAATTGGGAAAAGATCTTCACCAACCCCACATCTGACAGAGGGCTAATATCCCATGTATACAAAGAATTCAAGAAGTTAGACCCCAGAAAACCAAATAACCCTATCAAAAAATGGGGTATAGAGCTAAACAAAGACTTTTCACCTGAAGAAATTCGGATGGCTGAGAAGCACCTTAAGAAATGTTCAACATCATTAGTCATTAGAGAAATGCAAATCAAAACAACCCTGGGATTTCACCTCACACCAGTCAGAATGGCTAAGATTAAAAACTCAGGAAACAGCAGGCGTTGGCGAGGATGTGAAGAAAGAGGAACACTCCTCCACTGCTGGTGGGACCGCAGACTAGTACAACCGCTCTGGAAATCAGTCTGGCGGTTCCTCAGAAAACTGGGCATGATACTTCCGGAGGACCCAGCCATACCACTCCTGGGCATATACCCAGAAGATTCCCCAGCATGCAATAAGGATACATGTTCCACTATGTTCATAGCAGCCTTATTTATAATAGCCAGAAGCTGGAAAAAACCCAGATGTCCCTCAACGGAAGAATGGATACAAAAAATGTGGTATATATACACAATGGAGTACCATTCAGCCATTTGAAACAATGAATTCATGAAATTCTTAAGAGAAATGGATGGAGCTGGAGAACATCATACGAAGTGAGGTAACCCAGTCTCAAAAGAATACCCATGGTATACACTCACTGATAAGTGGATATTAGCCTAGACTTTGGGACACCAAAGACACAATCCATATACCAAATGTCGTCCAACAGGAAGGAAGGAGTGGACCCTGGTGCTGGAAAGTCTCAATGCATCGGTGTAGGGGAATACCAAAACAGGGAAGTGGGAAAGGGCGGATGGGGGAAAAGGGAAAAGGGTATATGGGACCTTTGGGGGACCTTTGGGGGGGGGCAGGGAACCAGAAAACGGTAAATGAAATATAAATATAGAATATATCCAATAAAAAAATTAAAAAAAAGAAACAGTGGTAGCATAAAAGAGCAGAAGCAGGGATACGGGGCTAAAGGGTTAGGTGAAGAGGAGAGCAGGGGGACAAAAGAAATCAGAGGGTTGGAATGGGTTAATCAAATCAAGAATGTATAAAGCCTTATGGAAACCCACTAGTTCATAAGCTAATTAAAACAGAGAAAAGGTGGAAGTGGGGCTTGGGCAGAAGTAACCTGCAAAGGTGGACAATACTGCTCTCAGAAGACATGAGTTAAGTGAAAATCTCAGTGCCAGGCACAGGACGCCTCTTCCTTCATGAGTTACTGGTCAGGGAGGCCTTGAGGCACCTAAAGCAACTTGTTCCAGGCACTGCTCTTAGTGGCACACCACAACAGTAAAACCTTACTTCTGAGCCAGGCGGCGGTGGCGCACACCTTTAACCCCAGCACTTGGGATGCAGAGGCAGGCGGATTTATGAGTTCGAGGCCAGCCTGGTCTACAGAGTGAGTTCCAGGACAGTCAGGGTTACACAGAGAAACCCTGTCTTGAAAAACAAAAACAAAACAAAACAAAACAAAACAACAACAACAACAAAAAACCCCACCTTATTTCTGAAGACAGCCCACTCTGGTTTCCATAGACTGAGAAATTAATTTCAAACTGACTAGATACCTTCTCCCTGCTAGCTAGGTTTCATAGTGCTGGAACGTGCTTGCTGCTGTTGGAGAAAGGGCATCCATGGACTTGCTACACTGACCTGCCAGGAGCATTGTACTCACTGATACGTCAATGGGCATTAGGGGGATAAACAAGCTTTGAGGTCTGATACACTAGCCTGGTTAAAGCCCATGGCTGAGAAAGATCACAGGCCTTGGGTATACAAGGTAACTTACTGACAGTCTTTCACTAAATAGTTAAGTAGTCAAGCCTCCTAATTAATAGTTATGTTTATACCCATACCCATAGATATATGCTGCTTTCAACCTTGGTCAGTGAAACTTACATTGGGCAGCAGTTAACGTAGAGAATAAGAGACTGAATGCTCAGCTGTATGAATCATCTGTATACCAACCTCCCCCAACCAAGGCTCGGGAAACATCACAGAAGAATGGGTGGAAAGAATGTTAAAACCTGGAAGATGCTAAGCAGAGCTGTGAAATGCTGCCTTTTAGACATGACAGTGCTGATGACTCATAACATCACCTTATAATTTCTGTTTGCTTACACAGAGTGGTACAATGTCAAGTCAGTGGAAACTTGAGTGAGCATAGGGAAGGGCTTCTAAGGCCTCACTCATTTCAACAGAGCTATTCAGTTACTAGCTGGTGTTGAGAGAGTTACTTTTCTTATGGCCAATTAACAGGATGCCCATGCCCCAGAGGGTGGCCTACATCTATTCAAATATGGTCAGTACTAACTGAGCTCAGGGTTATTAATAATAAAAATGACAGTGAAGACATGAATTTGGGATGAAGACAGGTTGAAGGGTCCTGGAGGAAGGGTGGGGAATTAAGGAGGTATGGAAGGGAAGTCAAATCAAAATACATGGCATATGTGTATGACATTTTCAAAAGCTGATTTCAAGTTAAGGGGGATATTCTTAGATGACGTAAACAAAATGGAAGAAAAGGAAAGACACACACCTTACACAGACTAAGATGGAGACTGAGAGGCAAAGCAGGGATTAAAGGCAAAGGTTAAAAACAATCAAAAAGCAAAACCAAAGATCTAGATTCTTCTCCACAGCTTAAAGTATGTTGTTTCAGAAAAATCTGCCTTTTTAAACTCCCGTGCTCAGACCTATAAACTGACACAATACAATTAAAGATTCCCCTTCAAATCCCACTATTCTACTGGCAATTATGTTAAGAAAAATATTCCTATATCCTTAATAAAAAGTAATCCAGGTGATGCCAATAAATCAGGAAACAGGTAATATTTCTGAGCATGTTTCTTGGCATACACCTAGCACTTTAGAAACATGAACTACAAGCACAGAGCAGATGTAGGGAGAGGACAAGGCTGGGAACAGCGTGTGGAGGGGCACACAGCCTGGCATGGGATACTTTCTAGAGCTAGTTCTGACACTGGTAGATGTTCAATAGCATCATGACTCTGCAATCAGCCTGACAGGGGAAGCCCTACTAGAACCTTCTGATAGGAAATGAAAACATTTCTTCACACACATTTCTATTAAACAAATTAAGGCTGGTAGTAGAACAGTTTTTATTTAATGCATAAACATATAAGTCCCATTATTAGAGAAATTATTCTTATTGGTAAATATGGTCAATGGTCACATCTATGTATTAATTCTTTAAAAATCAGAAGCAGTAATTAGGATAGACTCTATATCCTCTCCACTACATTGTGAAGTGTCTTGTGTAGTCATATTCTATTGTTGGAATGACAGCTTGAACAAATTTCAAAAAAATTAAAAGATACCTGAATGTCTTTGGCTAAGGAAAATAAGATTTGTAAATAATATTGTTCTAAATCAATAATTATCAACTTTATTAATTTATCAGAAATATGATAAAATCTTATATTGAGTCTATTAAAAGTAGCCTAACCAAGCAAATTTGTGTCTGCTTGAGAGGTGCTCAACACCTCTATTTTTGAACTTCAAATTTCTAAATGAGAAGTTCATGTATGTTGAATTGCTACAATATTTATAAGGCAATGTTGTCTTTCATGTGTTCAAGTAAGTATAAAATTAATACATTTATTTTTGCCCCTTTACTGCTTACAAATTTTCTAGAATTTATACGAACTTAAAATTAAACAAGTATGCAAATACTGTAGCAAATGAAAAACAAATCAGATGCAAACACTGCATAAGGGATTCTGAACTCACAGGGGCATTTAACAACCACAGAATGGACTATATTGTACCATTTTCATTTAATAAAATGGTGACATTTTATTGTACCTCGAAACATTGCAAGCTTACTTAGTTTTCATAGGAAAATTATTATGCATCACCTATAGCATTTCAAGCTGCTACCTAGCTTCAGCACAAAAGATAAATATGAGTTAATATACAACAAGATTCCAGAAATAAATCTTATTGGACTGAAAAAAAAAAAAACTTGTTTGTTTCCATTACAAATCAACCCAAAGTTCCTCTGTACAATATGTTTTATTAGTAACACATAGGTTACCATATATTTAAGGTATTAGTAACCCCTAACTCTTACTGAATGCTATAAATCACAATTATACATGCCTATGTCCAAATTAATTCAGCTTATTTGGCACGTCATCAGTCACTGTGAGTGCTCTGAAGAACCTGATAAGGATACACGCATCTCGTAGAGATGTGACAAACTGCTTGGACATTATGACTCATTTGTGCTTCCTGTCCTCAGAGTCTGAGCAAGAAAGCCAAAAGAAGATCCTTCTCCACAGAAGAAAATTCTACAGGTGCACTTTACTTCTAATTAACCTGTTTAACTTGAATTCTTTGCTTCAGGGAGGGCTAAGGTTGATACAACCTTAACATTACTGATGGCAACACACGGTGCTAAACATTACCTCTGTAACAAGGTAGAGTTAACTGGCACGTGCACGCACACACATGCACATACACACACAGTGTATAACCACTGAGTATGGCTTACTTTTCATAGTATAACACATCCTAGAGAAATCAGATTTTCACAAGAACTTCCATACATGAGGAGCTAAAATAAATTATAGGTTCTGTTATGAACATTACACTAAATTTCCAAAATGAACAAAAAGAATCTGTAGGCGCCACTGGCCCCTGGTCATATATACACGTAAGGATACATATGAACACCAAGCTCTCCCCCGCCTTCCGCAACTGTCTCAATGATTTTCTTCATCACTTCAGCATGCCTGAAAGCAAACAACAATCTTATTAGCATGGGTCAAATTGAGCAAAATAACAAAATTTTAAAAAGTCTACTGTAATTGCTCAAGCTAATTTTTAATATAAAATAATTGAACTATAAATACTCTATCAATTGCTGAGCTATGAAAACACTTTCATTGGGAGGGATTTCCAAAAGTTATAATCATCACCATAAACTCAACAGCACCAGTTAGCTTTCTGATAACCACAGGGACAATCCTGCCATAGAGCAAACGTGAAGCTAGGGCAGTGTGCTCTGGAAATGTAAGTAACAGGGCATGTAAATACAAGCAGAAAGACAGAAGCTGAGACCGCCCATAATCTAGCCATTTTAAATGTTTGTTATTGCTACAGTGTGTGCATGTGTGTAGGTATGTGCACACTATGTGCATGAATATAGGCATGAATATATGCACACCATGAATATGTGAAGTCATAGGACAATTTTCAGGGCTTGATTCTCCCCTTCCCTATTGGGTTCCAGGCTTCTGGAGCAAGAGTTTGTTTGTTTGTTTGTTTGTTTGTTTATTGTTTTATTTTACTATTTGCACCAGAAAGGGTTCCAGGCTTCTGGAGCAAGAGTTTGTTTGTTTGTTTGTTTGTTTATTGTTTTATTTATTGTTTTATTTTACTATTTGCACCAGAAAGGTTCAATAAAAGCTAAGAATCAAGCCGGGTGGTGGTGGTGCATGCCTGTAATCCCAGCACTCTGGGAAGCAGAGGCAGGCGGATTTCTGAGTTCGAGGCCAGCCTGGTCTACAGAGTGAGTTCCAGGACAGCCAGGGCTATACAAAGAAACCCTGTCTCAAAAAAACCAAATCCAAAACAAAACAAAACAAAACAAAACAAAACAAAACAAAACAAAAAAGCTAAGAATCAGAGCCAAGTTTATATTTCCCTTCTGTATTAATGAGTATTACTTATCTGATTCTACTTTAAAAAAAAAAAAAAAAAACCCTTGGGATTTACATGAAAACAGTACTATCTCAAAAACTCTGTCCTATGCACAGACATACATATAATTCAAGTCTCTCCTATGCTGCAAATTGAGTGACATCAACTAAAGGCAAAAAATCAATATACAAAACAAACAGCTCTTCATACATTTCCTAGTTTATCCAGTATTATTTCAGTTCTTATAAACGATCCTTTACACAGAGGAAGCTCCTCAGAGAGCTAGCACAGTCCAAGGCAGTCTTAAAAATGTCCCCATTTCTTGTATAGGGCCTCAGATTTATCTTATCTCATTCTACTTCATATAGTAACCATTTGTTTTATTAAAATGTTTAATGTAATTATCATGTACTTACCTCTTCTTAATAGAGTAAACTTAAGCCACACATTCCACTCAATTAGAACCTACTAAAATTTCAAACTCATAGAACAGACTGACTCTCAAAAAATGAACAGCTTTAGATAATTTAAAATTAAAAGTGGACAACCTGGTGCTTATTATAGGCTGATCTCATCACAGACAAAGGGAAGGCAGAGTAGATCTACCTACATACACTTAGCCCAAGCCTTGTGCATGGTGCATATAAATGGGGAAACAGGAGACGAAAACCAGACATCAAAGAATGAAATCCTAAAGAATTACTTTACAGAAATATTAAAATTCTTGACATAAATAAGCTGAGATGTGGAAGCAAGCTTTCTCTGGGGTAAGAAGTTCAGCAAATAAAGGTTGCATAAAATAAAAGGATGATACCATTGAGAGTTTTTAGCAGCTGGGCGTTGGTGGTGCATGCCTTTAATCCCAGCACTTGGGAGGCAGAGGCAGGAGGATTTCTGAGTTCGAGGCCAGCCTGGTCTACAGAGTGAGTTCCAGGACAGCCAGGGCTATACAGAGAGAAACCCTGTCTCGAAAAACCACACACACACACACACACACACACACACACACACACACACAAATTTTTTTAGCTTTGGTACACACTGTGCAGCCTAAGATGGGCTAGAATTTTCACTCCTCCTGCCTCAGCCTCCCGTAAGAGCACTGGGATTATAAGTGTAACCTACCATGCTAACCTAAACAAACTTTTTGAAAAATTATCATCTAATTTTTCAATAGATGATGAGCATTCTCAGTATATCATGAATATTACTTGTTATAAAATACTAATCCAAAGAAGCAATCATGCTGCTTTTCTGTAAGGAACATTTGAGACAAATCATGTATCTTGGTTCAGCTTGACTTTAGTGGACTGGTGAAAACACACTGACAAAGAGAATGCCAAAGCTCAAAATTCAGTCGCCTTGGGAAGGCTCGAGACATCCAAAAGGAAGAGCTTCTACTCCACATGCATGTGAAGAGGCACTCGCAACACTGCACACCCTGTCTGAAAGATTTCACAGTTTACAACAAGCTGCCTGAGCTACTGATGAACCGAGAATCATCAACAGATCTACTCTGTAACTAAAAGAAAACCAAAACAAAATTCTTAGTACTATATTTAAAATAAATCAGTAATATTTATCATCCTTTCTCTTGGATATTTAACTAAGCAAAAGAAGAACATTTCTAAAGATGAAAGAGACTTTTGCTTATAAAGTAAATTTTCTGTTACTGATGTTTACACATCACCATATCATAAACTCACGACGCTGACACACACACACTCTCACTCACACACACACACACACACACACACACACACACCCAGACCTGCATGGGTGAACTGAGCACATAGGAGGTGGTGGGAGATGAGGATGGTTTTCAATGGTCACTGTCTTCTTCACATGATCTTGACTGATGTCTTCATACATGTGGTCAACTGTTAAAGGCTGTCGTTGCTGAAAGCATAAAAGGTGCTGTGAAGCCACTAGTGAGGCTTGCAGCCTACACCTATTTATAAATAGTAAGTCTCTTATAGCACTTGATTTACAATTACACATTATTCAGAATGACCAGATTGTTTGCAAAAGGATCCTGAACACTCCGGCTCCGTAATGGGAGCCACCATTAATGTTAAAAAAATGCCACAAATAGGTAAGTTTATAGATGCCAAACATTTTTAAATTTTAAGAATTTATTTCTTAGGCTCTTCCATTTTTTGCTTCCTTTCAACAAATCATAAAATGGCAAGTTAAATGAGTTGATCTTACTTCAATTATTCTCTAATCCAATATTAGCAGAATAAAAATTGGTAAGAGAAATACTATATTACATAATCGGTTTGTAAATGTTTACATACTCCACAGATATTCTGACAAAATATAAAGGAATTATACAAAGTTCAACTCAAATTTTCAAGCAACAAACTTACAGGAAAAGACTCAGGAGTCAATATACAACGTATTATTTGTATTTAATACTTAGTATTGTTACACTGAATAGTTTACTTATTCTATATGTGATTCAAGTTCAATAATAATAAAATGACTTAAAAAATTTAAAAGACCATATATACTAATTCAAATAAAAAATTGAATTCACCAATTTAAAGTATTTATTTCCTATTTCTCTCTACTTTACCTCATCATAACCAAACAACCATAGCCGTGGTGTCTGGTAGTATTTGTCATAAGTGATGTACAGGTCATAAGTTCTCGTCTGCAAAATAGCATCTTCACCTCCGGCATCAGCTTTAGCTTTACAAGCTTCCACTATTTTCCTTGTGTCTAGGGTAGCCTGTCACACAGCAATGAAAAAAATTTAGAGCCATTAAAAATTATTCTGAAAGAGTATTGTCATTATTGAAAACACTAACTCCCAAGTTTACTCATTAAAAAATATTTTAAAAATACAAATTTACAAACCTCATCTGTTTCCAACAATCCACTCTCTTCATATTCTTATACAAAAAAGAAAGACAAAAGTTAGCTGAGTTATACTTAATGTATCAAGACTTTAATCTTTTTAGTTTGATATATTATCAGCAAAGTAGAATGATCTTTTTTCTTCTTGAAATTTAAATGAGGCCATTATTAAGTTGACATGACTGAGATGAGTACATATGGGAGCCACACAGCCCGCAGCAGACACGATGCACAAGGGATGGATTAGGGACCATGGATGAAAGGCACTGCTCAGCATACAATGTCATCGTTTTACTTAGAAAACCTGCAATTTAAAACTTAACCTGTCATATTAATTTCATATTTAATATCTTCAAGGCAGTTGATGGCAGGTGCTGAGACCCCTGAAGTCGTGCTATAAGGAGACAGCAGCAGCTGGCCAGCTGCAGCGTGTTCTTTAAAGTTAGAAGCGGTTCTGGTCTCACTCTGCCGGGCCTATCTCTCTATACGACTCGTTGCCACCTTTGCCGCCTCAGGCCACTAACAAACCAGTGCACCTTATTCCTGAGTATTTCCTTCCTTGCTTTTCACATTATATTTTATTTCCTTTCTCCTAACTTTCCTGATGCTTCTTCAGTATTTTCTACTCTACTTCTTTTACTGCATCTACTTTAAAGAAACAGCACTTTTCTTTCTTTCTTTCTTTTTTTTTTTTTTTTTTTTTTTTGGTTTTTTTCGAGACAGGGTTTCTCTGTGTAGCCCTGGCTGTCCTGGAACTCACTCTGTAGACCAGGCTGGCCTCGAACTCAGAAATCCACCTGCCTCTGCCTCCCAAGTGCTGGGATTACAGGTGTGCGCCACCACCGCCCAGCACTTTTCTTTCTTTTTTTTCTTTTTCTTTTTTTTACTTCAGTAACGGAAGTAGGAAAGTTTCAAGCCCAGGACTTTGTCTTCTCAAACACACTAGCATTAAAGACAAACTCATCAGATTGAATGATTTTTTTTTTCCCAAAAACATCACTAGGGTTAGGGTGTGTAACATAGACACAAACTTTGTTTTGCAACAACACTGGATAACTAATGGGAATAACAAATCATATATCTAAAACTGACCTGACTCCTTCCAAGGAAATTACTCAGTCAGTGTCATTTCTCCAGACATTCAGACCACATTTGTCTACCCTGCCTCTCACATTTCTCATCTAATCCAGCATCAAATTGCTTTCGCCCTACCCTCAAAATATTTTCACAATTCTGTTTCTCACTGCTACCAATATTATTATGATCCTAGCCCAAGCTACTATTTTGTATTTTCATTTATTAAGTGTATGTTATAACAAGATTTTCCTATTTCCTTTTTCCTCTCACTATACTTCTATTCTTGATTGTCAATTTGATTAAATATGGGATAAATTAAAATGGCTAGACACACCTGTGAGAGATTTTTTCCTATTATTTGACAGGGAAGATCCACTTCTTACACAGATCTTTGAGGTGACAAGATGCACCTTTCATCTGGGTCACACTTCCTGCTAGCAGCCTGTATAAAGGACAGGGAAGAAGCACACTCCTTCTTTTTGCCTGCTTGCTCTCACCCTTATTAGCAAGTCCACCCCATCACTGGCATTAGAGCCCACTTCTCCCAAGATTCTGGCATACACTGAAGATTGACAGAGACATGAGTCCTCACAGACTGAACAACTGCCAGTTCCTTGGACCGTCTGTTCATAGATAGCCATTGCTGTATTAGCTGAACCAGTCTGTAAGTTATTCTAGTAAATGTCCTCTACTTATAGATAGGCAGAGAGACATAGATTCATTCTATAAGTTGTTACTCTGGAGAACTTTGACTAACACAACCCCCAATTTTAAGGTCACAGTGATTCTGTTCAAATGTTAACTCGTTTTTCTTAGAAAACTCCACCAGAGGCTTCTCCTCTCTAGTTAGGACACTACACGGCCTGGCTCCCAGTTACTTGTCTGACTCTCTCTACTATCCTCTTCTTATTCTCTAGCTATGGAACACTTCATATAAGTCACGCATGTCCCCACCTCAGGACCTTTGTAGTAAACTCCAACATAAGCAGCCTGTTTACTCCCTTCGCTGCAGATACATTCTCAAAGTATATTCTTTGACCAACTTAGCAAAATATAGAAACAGTACTCCCCAAGATACCTTATTCTCTTACTTCATCTTCCTCTCTTAACACGGAAAATAATCCAACACAATATATTTCATTTTATCTATTTTCTGTACTTTAATCTAGTTAAAACAATCCAAGAGATCATGTCTGTTTCATTTCCAGCCCTAAATGGTATCTCAACATATATTTATTTAAATAAAAAAATCTGAGGGATGGAGGCTAACAATGATGTAGTAGTATTTAACAGCTATGCAAAAGATAAAAGGCCCGAGAGAAGACATAAAAGAAAAATCAGTCACAAAAATAAAGGGAGAAAATAAAATAAGAGGATGTATTAACACAATCAAACAATAACGACACTAAATACAGTAGGACTACCTTTAACAGGGAGGTCATCACATGGTGATAGCACTTCCTTCATCTATTTTTAACTATCTGGGATTTAATTTCTATTAAAGAAGAATGAAACAGAAGGGGCTGGAGAGGTAGTTCAATGGTTAAGAGCACTCGCTGCTCTCGTAGAGAACTGGGGCCTCGTTTCCTACATCTACATGGTGGCTCACAAGTATTGGCAACTTTAGGATCCAACACCCTTTTCTAATCCCTGTCATGAACATGATGCACATTCATACATGCAAGCAAAACACTCATACACACCAAATAAATGAATGAAAGAAGATAGAATAGGAATTTTAAATAGCCATGTATTTGGAAACACTTCTAGCACTCCGCCACGCTCTGAGCCTGCACTACCCTCCGCTGAGGTTCCTGCTCTGAGTGGTTCCCTTCTGACAGCGCTGGTTTAGGAGGAGGCTGTGAAGCCTTGAGGAGGCTGGGCCTGACCTGGGGAACAGGTCAGAGGGGCTGGGTTTCTGCAAGCTATGGCTTGGCCCTTGGTGTAGCTGCTGGGTTTCCTAGCCTGCTACTGTGTAAACAGCCATTTTGCCACATGTTCCTCATATCAACTGGGCCAACTCCACCAGGTTTTCCCACTAATGATGAACTGAAAGCTCTTAAAACTGAACCAAAACAGATCTACCTTCCCTTGCTTCTGTCATATATCATGGTGATATAAAAGTAACTAATACACTATTCTGTTAGAATGGTTGGTTTTGATCTTTTCTAATAATGTTTCATTAACATAGTGCCCTGCTCTTTCAAATCATGGCCTCTTTTCTCATTAACTGTTGTCCTTACATGAAGCAACAAATATAATATCAGAATATAAACTGCTTATGTCTGTATAATGTTACTTATGAAGTATGTTTGCAAGACTATTTGGTATTGGATAACCAAGTGACGTGCTCTTCCTTGGGGACACCGATTCTCCATTCTCAGCATTCCTTAGCCACCATAGTTCTTGTGTAGGGTTGCGGCCTCCAGGGCTCCCCTCCACCCACTCAGCACGTCTACTCTTGTCATCCCTGTTCAGCTCACATTTGGGCAATCATGTTGATGAGTCTTTAAATGGATACAGCTCCTGACACTACTTGAAGACACAATCCCATAGCAAGCTCCCTAATCCTTTGGCTCTTCCACCCCTTCTGTGGTAATGAGTCCTGTGTATTAGATGCAGGAGTTGTTGTGTTGATGATGATTCTTGTCTGGTAACCATTATTCAAATGAATTCTGTACATCTCCAAAGTCCACGATTAAGTAGACATTAAATCTCTTTGCCCACGAGTGACACACACCTGTAATCCCAGCACTCACAAGGCTGAGGCAATACGATCATGAATCTTAGGGCCAGCCTGAATTACATACGGATATCCTACTTAAAAACAAAACAAAACAAAAGCCGGGCAGTGGTTGCACATGCCTTTAATCCCAGCACTTGGGAGGCAGAGGCCAGACTGGTCTACAGAGAATTCCAGGACAGCCAGGGCTACACAGAGAAACTGTGTCTCAAAAACAAAAACAAAAACAAAAACAAACCCTATCTTTCCATGTCTAAAAGCACAGGAGTACAGTCCTAACACAAGACTGAGATGAACCAGGACAAATATAACAATACACTGTCTAGTGCATCCTTTGAGATTTATGACTAATTATCCTAGTAGAAATAATTCTGTCAAAATCATGTTCTAATTAAAGTAGGAGAATGTAAAATCAAAGTGAGTTTTATCCTGACCTGATAAAATTTAAAATAAACTACATATTCACAAGGCTCTTAAATGTTAAGCCAACAGAAACGAATTCTTAGTCCACGTGAAGGATCACTATTCGAGCCCCACCAGTCTAACGGAATGAAAGCAATCTGAACTAGTAATACCTTCCATGTCTGCAGCTTCCCCTTCATCTTCCTCCTCTTCTTCATCACACAGTGCCGAGCAATCCTGGAGTTTTATACTGTCCTTTGAAATTAATTACACTTAAGTTATGCAAGTGCATGCTCATTAATTCAATATTAAGCATACTTAACATGAACTTTTTATCAGCATTATTTATTTCCTTCTAAAACATTATTAAACAGCCTGTTCCATACATACACGGTTCTATTCTTGGCACTGGTGGCACAGAGTGGAGAAAACAGAATCAGTATCCTCCCTCAACCTGCCTGTGCTTCTTTTGTGAACAGTTTTATGACCATGTATCGTTTAGTGATTGGGACACATTCTAAGAAATCACTGTTGGGTGATTTCACCAAGAGAAGAGCAGAGTGTAATTAAGGTAGTCTTGACATAACCAAAGATACCATTTTACAGAAACACCATCATTATTGTGGCCACACTCATAAATATGCATACTGAACACTGAGCTCAGTGGTAACTAACTAACCACAGTAAAAAATCAATGTCATCTAATCAGGCAGTTTATGCTCCCTACAAATTCACATACCAATGACAATGACCAACTCATAAATAAATCACTGGAAGTAACTAACATACTAAATGCTGTAATAGAGAAGTATCAGAGGGTAGGTATTATATATAATAGGTCCCAAAGTCACCTTTGGTGACCATTTAAAAGTCATTTCCAACCAAACTCACTGCAATAGTGCATGCTTTTTAAAAACAAAACAAAAACAAAAAACAAAAAACACATTAATTTTTTGTGTGTATACAGGTACGGAGCTCAGAGGAAGTTTTTAGAAGCTGGCTCTCTCTTCCCACCAATCTGAGTTGTGGGGACTGAATTCAGATCCTCAGACCCGGCAGTCAGCACCTTCTCTCATTGAATCATCTCAAAAGCCCCAAGTACTTTTCCTGCTAACTACCAGTGCAGTGGTATTAAAAAGCTAGTCAAAGTTGTGTTAACCTGTCTATTGACAACTTAAAGAAAAACTATATATTTATAAGCCATTTGTAATTTGTAATTCATTTGTAATTTGAAATGAAGCATGAAGCTTTATTATATGCTGGGCAGTGGTTGAACATAGCTTTAATCCCAGCACTCAGGAGGCAGAAGCAGGTAGACCTCTTAAGTTTGAGGCCCGCATAGTATACTTAGTGAGTTTCAAAACAGCCAGGGCTACAGAGAAAAACCCTATCTTGAAAAAAATAAAAGAAAAACAGCAAGTATTCTGTATTTTTTCATAGCATTTCAAACAATCATATAAAAATATAAAGCAGATGTAATCAATCTGAGAAAAGAGCTAGAACATCTAACCTAAATCAAATGCAAATGTACTAGCACAAAACTTCACCCAATTATATTAACGTTTTCCCACACAAACTTAAATGGTTATTCAAAAAGTCACCATTTTGGCTGATACTAAAGCACACAGTGAAACCTCTTAAAGACATAATTTTAGTTTTGCTATCAGTAATTTTAAAAACAAAACAATAAAATTGGTTAAAATAAACTACAAAATGTAATACAACATTAGCACCAGCTAATCAGCAAAGGCAACCTCTCACAGATTTTCCTTTTAAGCATTTACTATTCATTGTACTTACACTAGTACTTTTATTGTAACTCAGAACAGTTACAAGCCTGATTACCTGAGTTCTATCTGGTGGGTCCATATGATGGAACAAGAGAACCAACTACCCCATGTTATCCGTCAGATTTCTACATCCTTGCTTTGATACACATTCGCATATACACACCCAAAATAAACAAATACAATTTAAAATTTAAAATTTAAAATTTATATATAGGCAAAAACTAGGGTCAATGACTTTAGAAATGTTAAGCAATACCTTGCTTTCCAGTGTAATCTCCTTAACTGCTTCAGTAATTCCTGTAAGACCTGTTTAAAATTCAACAGAAAAAAATAGCTAAAATTAAGCTGCATACATTCTAGTTATATGAATAAACCATTTATTTAAAGTCTCACAACTCTGAAACAGGCATATCTCCAAGAATCATTACAAATGAACTTTTACAAGTAATCCCAAAAGTACCTCCAAAAATATGTCTCAAAAAAATTATAATTTAGAAATTTATCTATATTACCATGACTTGGTCCATTTACTATTCCTCATTTGAATTTTTATCACAACACACGCTTTGATCAAGAGATTATATGATTTCTGTTCACGGTTTAATTAGACCTGCATCAAAATTGAGTTCTGGTTATGCTGACATTCTATTTGCTTCAAAAATCTTGGCCATCTGAATGTAGTAAGACCATACCACACGCTTACGGACCTTTTACCTCACCAAGTATTTCTACATTTTATTCTTATAAATTCCATCTGTAAAACAGAGTAACATTTTCTCCCTATGAAGAACGAAGTTCAAGGCAGACTTTGGTTAGTGATTCTCACTGTACTCAGTGGGTGCATCCTCAGAAGGCCCTTGCCACAGAAAGGTGTAATGCAGATAAGCAGTAGCACTACACCATAGCCCTGCATAAGGATTCAGTCCTGGGCACCTATCAGTTCTCAAAGGAAAGTTTAACCAGGATGGGAAAGTTAGTAAGGTAGGAGTACCTAATTTTACAACGATTTAAAGTCCTAAATTCAAAATGTATTTAGCTCCCAATAAATGCAGCATATTTTTTTATTCTAAAATTGGCATGCCTTTAACATTCCTAAACCAAAGGATGATGAGCTCACCTTCACAAATGGAAGATGGCATACTCCAAAGACCAGCACTACAAGTCTTTATTTCATAGCAGTTTGGCTATCGTCCTACAATAGATATGATCAATCAAGACAGTAAAACCTAAATCTTAGCCAATCAAACTAAAAATACAAAATTATTTACTGGACATAAAAAGAAACCTCATTGATCTGCCAAAATATAGTAATGCATCAGTCAAAATATAATAATGTAGTAGTATCCCATTAAACCCAACCCCAAGGCACTGGCTGGAGTAGCCTTCCTCTGCAGTGAGAAGCAGTCATGCAGAGATTCATGATGGTCAAAAGGCTAAGTAAGACTAAGAGACTGCGAGGTGCTCAGCCCTCAGTATGACTTATCCCCAACTTCAGGGAAGAAGTGGGAGAAAGAAAGGAAAAGCTGGTGGGTGGGACGGAATGCTGAGGTGGTGGTTCGTCCCACATCTAAGTACATGCAGCCACACTGATTCAACTCAAAAAGAAAACAAAGCAGGGGCTGCTTCGAGGTCAAGTGCACTGGCTGCTCTTCCTGAGGACAGAGGTTCGGTTCCAGCACACGTGGTAGATGACAACTGTTTCTAACTCCCGCTTCAGGAAACCCTCCACCACTCCACTGTGTGCACACCATGCAGACATACATACTGATAAGACACCATACACATAAAAACAATAAGGACATGACAATTTTTTAAAAAGGACACGAAGGTGAGAGGGGTAACCAAGGATCTGAACAAGGTATACTAGACATATATAAAATTGTCAAAAAGGTAATTTTTTAAATATTCTTAATTTTAAAAGCGTAGCGCACCTGACAAAGAAAGCTCAACTAAATAGTCACAGTCCCGACTTGTGACGTTCTATTCTGTCAACCCGGTTAGTGTTGGCATAGCCAGCTATCTGGTCAAAAACTAGTCCAAAGGTTGCAGTAGAGGTACTTTTTAACAGACTTTGAATAAATATTAACTGCCTGCAGCATCAACCGCTCAGGCACTGCAGCCTGTTGGGGCATACCCCGCAGAGCTCGGGTGTCATATAAACCAATTCCTTACAATATATCTACTTATACTTCAGTGTAGCAGTGATCCTCAAAGGATGAGCACTGGAGAATTAAAATGTCCACAAGAGATCCTACCCTGGGAGAGAGTAGGACTTAAGTACTGGCTGTAGAAGAGGGAAAGCGTTCACTCTGGCCTGACAATTTATGTCACAGCTAAATCTATATTACATTATATTACATTACATTACATTACATTTCCTGGGCTTTGTTTCATCTTTTCTGTAAAATCATAACATCACTGAAGAGAAGGAAGAGATCTTTTCTAAGTCAAGCCTCTAGAGTATAAATCAGTCCATGCCTATGTCCCATGGATTCTTTCCCTCTAGCATAAGAGAGCCCATTTCTCCTGCCGATCGGAGCCTGTCAGCACACCCCTATTGATTCTGCACCTCTAAAGAACTGACCAATACGGGGGCTAATGAATCACAGGAAAAAGCAACAATGAAACCTGGATGAGGTGAAACACAGAAACTGGCCTCAGTTGGGAGTACTGCCTTATCCTGAGATAGTTTAAAGTCATAATTCTTTACATATCTCTAATGAAGATCAGAATTTATTATATGAATTTAATAAACTGAAAAACAATACTATTGCTATTTTGCAAGAGGAAAATGCACCTAGAAAATAAAGCATCTCTTCAGTTTTTCAGAGAAAACCACACTATAAATAATCATTTTAGTCATTCAACAGGCAATTTACTACCGACGTGCTACCTGTATCTTCCAACCTTCTAGTGAAAACTAGTGAAGAGCACTGAAAATTCTCTCAAGGATGGGGAAGCACAGCCTGAACAGACAGGAGAGCAGCTGACGGAGCGGGTTAGCATGGCGCTGCGCTTCCTTCCTCTAGGCTTTAGCACAAGAGATTCCGAGCAAATGCATATGCACAGTCAGTACTTTGGATTGGATTTATTTTTCTCTTCTATTTAGAAATAATAAAAATAAGTGACTATTTCAAATTGCAGTTGAAGCAGCAGATACTACCTTTTATCTTTTGACTTTGGGAACAAATTGTACCTTATGTATCCCATTTTAAGTTTTACATTAAGCCTATTATAAAAGATTGTGAAAAACTTTAAAATAAACTATTTACATGTTATTCTGCACATCTCTCACCTGTGTTGTGGTATGTATCTACCCATCCCCCATCACCATCATCTTCTTCAATGATAGCCTCCAATTCATCTGAATACTCCATCTGTTTACACCGTTTGTAGCATGGAACTATTAAAACAAACAAATAAAAGCCAGTAAATTACTACAACAAACAAAAGCTAGTAATTACTAATATATAACCCACTAAAAGAGAAGGCTTCTATCTTAAAAAGAAAAAAAAAACTCAATATTAAGTAAACCTTTCCCTCCCAATGAGACTGATAATTTTAGAGGTACGCTCGGCCCACAGACACATCATTATCTAGCCCCATTAATCCTTCCCCAGTCTGCTTTATCAGAAGACAAGTAAACAGGCTCTGGTGTGAGCATCTCTGTCTTCCATTACCATGATCTGTGAGGAACAGCTGGCTGAAGCCAGGTGATGGTGCTCAGTTCCAAGCTAATGAATAATATTTCACACTAATGGCCCTGGTCTCAGAATAGCAAACACCACCTGTCACACTGAAAGGTGGTAGAGGTGACCTCTGGAATGCAAAGCTAAAGTAACTGTCAATATGAACTTCATAATTCATATTTAATTTCCAATTATTTACCACGGATAAACATTAAAATTCAATAACCTGCTAAATTTTACTTCTTAATAAAGGTGCCAAATTTTTCATATAGATGTATTATTAACAAGTACTACTTTTTCATAACCTACAATTATCAATATCACATGGCATAAACATTATGCTCAATATATCATCATTAATTTCCTCATTAAACAACCAGGATATAAATTATCAACCTTAAAACTATATACACTATAGGAAGAATGTCTGGATTTATTTTGTTTGTTGTTTGGTACTGTATATCAAACACAGGGCTTTGGACTGCGTAAGCCCTTTACCATAGAGCCAGCATTTGCCATTTTTAACCACTGAAATCGAACTGGAATTTTAACAATTGGAATTGGAGACCACATGATCTCCTTATATAGCTCAGGCTTGCACTTACTATGCAGCCCAGATAGCATTATTTTATCCCTATATATGCAAGAAAATGCACACAGGTACATGCCTGCAAAAACTGCTACTTGTTACATATTATCTGCTTTCCAAGTTTAGGTTAATTTACAATAGAAAAAATTACATGGTTATTTTAAGACCATCACAATCTTCTGATGTTTTAAAAATTAAGTTCATAAATAAGATGATTTCTATTTTGAAAGAGTTGTTGTGCCTGTGGGTAAACTTTTGATGGCACAATGGATAATAAAATCTTTAATCTTAAGATTTTATATATCAAGGGTGAAATCAATTTCATGTTCCATAAACATTCACATCTGAAGATTAAAACCAAACAGTTGCCGGGCGTGGTGGCGCACGCCTGTAATCCCAGCACTTGGGAGGCAGAGGCAGGTGGATTTCTGAGTTCGAGGCCAGCCTGGTCTACAGAGTGAGTTCCAGGACAGCCAGGGCTACACAGAGAAACCCTGTCTCAAAAAACAAACAAACAAACAAAAAACAACAACAACAACAACAAAAAAAAACCAAACAGCTAAGTATATTGTGATTATAAAATCAACTTTAAAAAAACTATTAAGAGGAATCTAAGTTTTCCTGAGGACTTCTTCCATATCCTGACAATAGATCTTTTTGATAAAAAGAACTAAAAAGGAAGAGATAAAAAATCAATCAGAAAACATTACTGGAATAAAAACCTAACTCTTCATGAAATTTTCATGTTTCCATCTGCAAGAAGCCTAACTTCAGATACAAATTAGAATCAATGACTATAATTGGGATTTTGTTGTTTCAATATACTATGCAAATTTACTAATGTATTCAATGATATTCTTACCATTTTTGGTTACCAAAAACTGTTTCTCTGTTGGGAGATATGCCTTCACTTTCAATTCTTCCCCTGTAGCCCTTTAAAAACAGTGGAAAACACAAAAATACAAAATATTGTAAAAGGCAAATGTGAAACAGAAGATATCACATGAAAATCTCATGTCTCTTAAGGCTGTTCTTCTGTGGAAATTGTTTTAAGCACTGTCAGGGAAGTCTGCTATTAAGTAAGGGCAAAGAAAAGCATATGCTAACATAAGTAAAATATATTGGGAGATGCAGACAGAAGGACTTTGTATTTAATATTAGGCTAAATGGTAGAATAATAGAACTAGTAAACGTTTATACTTGTTTCTAAACAAAAATAAAATGCAGCTTTTCCATAATGTACCCCATCATACAACCTCTCAGTCAACATCAAAGTACTGCTCATTTTGAGATAAGGGCAAGGGATGGGAAAAGTTGTATGATATTACATACAATGTAGACAATTAGCAAGATCCCTTATTCCCTAGAATTGGGGATGGGTTTGGGCGGGTAAGGGTGTAGTAGTTGAATATGGTCTACATGAGAAAAAATTCTTCATAAAACCTATCACCTTGTAGTGACTATACACTAAAAACTTTTAAAATCCCTCTTCCTACTATGTTTAAAATTGAAACTAAAAGGCAAAAGGTATTGAATCAAAGACGGTAGTACTGAAAATAATGCTCAAAAGCGAAAAACAAAATCCTGTTACAGTAGGTAACTACAGGACCTCCAGCTCCAACATGAGCTATTAATTATCAATACATTCTTTAAAAGGCTACTGTTACTACTGTTGCCACCGTATAAATAACAAAACTAACGTTTAAAAGGGTCAGCGTGCACACAATCAGTAAAAGAGGCTGGAAGAGCAGGTTCAAGTCAAGTGACTATGGGACTCCTCCTATGAGTCAGGGCCAACTGCAGGGGTTCCCAGTGCTCTGGGCACCCCTCTCTAAGCATCTGTTCAGGCTTCTGTGCTCCGCCCACTGGGCCTGGCCAGGACAGAGCTGGCATGTGGTGCCTTCATAAGCATCAACACAGAACTTGAAGTTATGCTGCCTTTTCAAGCTTTTTCAATTTACACCCCAAAGATGTGTGAATAAGATAAATCCAGGAATATTATTTATAAACCTCATCATCTTTCAATAAGCTCAACTATCAGATTCAACACCAGTGCCTGAAGTTGTAAAGGAAGGAAAGAGTCAAGACCATGATGGATTATGTACACAAACATACTAGCATGCAAATATTTGCTTCTGAGACTACTTTAAAATTAATATTCTTTGGCCCCAGCAATTCAGACAAAAGTGTAGCCCCTGGCATGGAGTATGACTGGGTCCTCAGTTACAGTTTAATTATTTCAACAATCACAATTCAAGAAAGTGAGGCTGGCAAGGTATCCCAGTGGCTACGGGTGCTTGCAACCACCTGAGTGCAATCTTTGACATCCACATGGTAGAAGGACAGAAATGGCTCCCACATATTATCCTGCAACCTCCACATGTGTGCGGTGTGCTACACACGCACGCATGCATGCACATACTCACTCTCAGAGTAGATTTTTAAAAATCTGTAAATATAGTAATCTTAATTAGCAATACCTGTTAAAATGTACTGGCTATTTATACGCAGCTCCTGTGTGTATATATACTTGTGCTATACTTGCAACACCTTAACTACATGGAAAATTTAAGGCAACAACAACAACAAACTAACCTTTAATAAATAAATAAGGGTCTATCATATTAAAGAAAAGCCAAATAAGTTCTTCTAACCAATAAGTGTTACCTTATTTCTATACTTATTTGCCTTGAAAAGGATAGAGATATGTGTATGTGTATAAATATTTATACAGCAGAATCTAATTATAGCAAGAAATTTAGAACACATTAAATCAGAGAACTTCTATGGATTTTTAAATTTTAGAGCAAAAATACAGACATGTACACATATAAATAAATGAAACTGATAACCTGTCATTTCTTGGTACATAAAAATTAATGCCCTATAAGATACAAAGCAAATGATAAAAGCCAATGACAACTATTTCAGGTACATTTTAAAAACAAAAATGAAAGGAACTAAAATAGGTTACAAATGAAAGAATCTTCTAACTTTGATTTAAAACAATTCAGGTGATTAAATTCTTTAGCTAAAAAGAAGTTGGAACCAACTACAGCCTTGTCATTCTAGAATCCAATAATTAGAACTGTATCTTTCAAGGATAACTGAAAAACGTCGTTAACAATTAGATGAAAATAGCTGATTATGTACAGACAACTGTGACCTAAACAAAACAGGTCAACCAGAACTGAAATAACATCTTAGGAAAAAAACCCATCTAGTAGTATTAAAAAGTAATGAGCTCTCGTTCATTCTAAAGCATATTTGTGTTAAATTATTTTAGTATTTAAGAGTAATGTTATAGAAAAAAATTATACTTCTTTATGGGCCTAGTCCCAGCCAATTTCTAAAGCGGGACCTAAACATTCACCTATGTTGTTCAAGTTTAGGTATTACACCTTTAAAAACATAAACTCCATAAAATCTCTACATTCATCATAAAAATGTTCAAATTTATTAAACTCCTAATCATATTTTTAAAAGAACCACAGATCAGATCTAGGAAAAACAAAGAAAATACGAGCAAAGGAAGTTAACTGGATTTGAGTATGTCTACACTTTGTGCTAACGGAGCAGAGTAAAATCCATGACACACAATCTCCCCACCCCGCTGCCTTTCTTTCCTTGGCTGCGTTTGACTGTCTCAGTAGAAGAACCTAATGAAGAAGGCGACGCTCGCTCATGGCTCTAGTCCCCACGTGCTAGCCAGCTTACAAACGGCCTGTATTCCTAGAGCTTCAGCAGGGTTCCAGTTTCACTCAACATTACTTACCATTGCCATGTTGGACAGTGGTGGACTAAGTGATCTCCAGCTGCCACAAACTATGCAGGGATTGCAAGGAATATGGAAAAAGCGGAAAAGATACATTGAACATCACTGAGTACCGGATGGCAAAACACCAACCTGATCACCCTGGGTAACTCTGAGACCCAATAATCAATCAAAATAAAAATAGCACAAAACCTGCTTTATCAACCTGAAGATTTCCAATTAGTAAACTTAAAAGTTTTGTTTAGCACCTATAAAAACCTCAGTTTGGAAGAGAAAAACATTGTTATCATTTTGATTTGTGTTCTGTGTATCCCTGGCTGTTCTGGAACTCACTTTGTAGACAGACTGGCCTATCACCTGCCTCTGAGACACCACTATAACTGGCACACACTGTTATCTTTAATTCAATTTTCATCATCAAATCATGTTTCAATCCTGATATAAAATTGCTGAGGGCAAGACAATGACCCTCAAGTGTCAAAATCTATCTTGCAATTCAATAGAGTCCTATTAAGGACTGGAAACTCAAGGAAAATGCTTAAAGAAACAGATATGGGTCTAGTGGAGGTTTCTTCCTCCTCCTATGTTATTTCTTAGATCTTTCTGTTAATTAATTTATTCATTCATTCATTCATTCATTCATTCATTCATTCACTTTACATCCAGATCACTTACCACTTTACTCCCCCTCTCCCAGGCCCCTTCACACAGCCCCTCCCCCCACATCCCATTCCCTTCTCTTCTGGGAAGGGTGAGGAGCCCTGAGTACCAACCCACCCTGGTATATCAGGTCACTTCAGGATTAGGAACATCCTGCTTTGCCTGCATGTATGTCTTTGCATTCCTGGTGTCCACAGGGGTCAGAAAAAGGCATCAGGTCAGGTCCCCTGAAACTGAATGAAGTTAAATGATGGTTGTGTGCCATCATGTGGTTGCTGAAAACCACACTCAGGTTTTCTGCAATATCTAGTGATCTTAATTCAGAAGCATTTCTTTAGCCCTCTATTATTTTTTTTAAGAAACTTTTTTTTTTTAAAATTTTCTGGTGGTATCAAACCTGGGGCATATTAAACAAGCATTCTGTGTTTCCCTTAGCCCTGGACCAATATTGAAAGAAAGCTTTATTATATTCTTAAAAGGACTTTAAAAAAACAATTATGGGAGCTGGAGAGATGGCTCAGCGGTTAAAAGCACTGACTGATCTTCCAGAGCTCCTGAGTTCAAGTCCCAGCAACCACATGGTGGCTCACAACCATCTGTAATGGGATCTGACGCCCTCTTTTGGTGTGTGTGAAGATATACTCGTATATACATAAATTGTGTACTCATATATACATAAATAAATCTTTAAAAAAATAATTATACAAGCTGGGCGTGGTTGCGCACGCCTGTAATCCCAGCACTTGGGAGGCAGAGGCAGGCGGATTTCTGAGTTCAAGGCCAGCCTGGTCTACAGAGTGAGTTCCAGGACAGCCAGGATGACACAGAGAAACCCTGTCTCGAAAAACAAACAAAACAACAACAAAAAATAATAATTATTATTATTATACTATAGTAACAAACAACATGGGGTTGGGGGGGTTGGGAAGAACTTAAGTTCTAGACTAACTATAAAAATATCTATAAAATCAGATTTGGGGTCCAGGTTGGATCTCCAGCCCCTCATCACACCAAGCCTGGTGGCACACACATGTAATCCCAGCACTTCTGAGGTGGAAGCAGGAGGACCAGAGGGTCCAAGGGCATCGTGAGCCACCTGGTACATTCCAGACTGGCCTGGATACATGAGACCCGCACAAAAGTTTTAGAGGGAGAAATATAGAGGGAGAGGAGTGGTGGCACATGCCTTTAATACCAGCACTTCGGAGGCAGAGGCAGGTGGATTTCTGAGTTCCAAGGCCAGCCTGATCTACAGAGTGAGTTCCAGGACAGCCAGGGCTACACAGAGAAACCCCGTCTCAAACAAACAAACAAACAAACAAACAAACAAACAAAATTAGGCTCAAGGAGAAACAATTTAATATTTGAAAAATTACTAGTTCACATCAATATAAGGTAACCTTTAAGTTCCCAATTGCCTCTATTTCACAACAGTTCTAACTTAGAACTCTATCATTTGTGGGTTATACAGCACAAAAATTAGGCTACTTTTCATATTCTCAATACCTTTTGAAAAAGTCTATGAATCCAAAAGTCCATGTCAATTGAGAGAGTAAAATTCAGCACTCAGAAAATAATCTAAGATGATCTATCACCAAAATTAAATGGCAACTTTATTTTTTTCATTTAATGCATTTGGGGGTTACCATAACCAAGTGTTGCTTTTAGCTGTGTGGTTATCAGGAATTTATCCACACATCAAAGGAACAAATAATCAAAATGCAAGAAATTATTAAAAATGAAAATAATTGTATTGCCTTCAAGTGATAAGTCATTAATTTTATCTAGTGGTCTCTTGATAGTAACTATTTAAATATAACAAAACATTACAAAATAAAACTGAAAAAAATCCACAGAACTGCACCAATAATCAGCACATGTAGATGTCTGTCCTCATTAGCAAAAGGCATTACTAGTTTCAAAACTCAAGTGAAATAACATGTTACAGTCAAATTTCAAATTAACAATTGCTTATAGTAGCTTTCTCATAGCAAATAGTCTTCTGTGATGTTTCTCAATACATAATACCCGTAAATACTGTATCCAGCAAGATACAACCAATACTTGCATTTTAGCAAACACTATTCCTCAACTGACCTTTAATTCATGTATCACTATTTAAATTAGTTATTTCAGCATTTGCTTGTCCTCAACAGATACAGTATCACCCTGCCTCTCTTGAAACAAAAGTATTTCCACATTTCTCAATGAAAACAAAAAGAGAGCTGGAAACTGGTGGGTAAGAGGCCAGAAATAAGAAGAAACAAATTAACAACTCAATTCAGTATGCAGTATTTATCCCAAGCAAACCCTACCTTCCCATTGTCTTCCCTCAGGCTCATTCTAATTTAGCTCAATCCTTTAATTAAGTTCTATCTAAGCCTAGAATTACACTCTTTGTATCAAATTAGACTAGTTTTGCCTTAGTGTTTTTTTTTTTAAGGGAGAATTCATACTTCATGAGGCTATTCATTTATTAATGTTAGGATGAATTTTTGAAACAGACTGATTTTATAGAACTGCAGCCAACAATTAGTTATATTCACACAGTAAAGATAAAGCAAAGTATGCAAGCTTAGCATATGATTATCTTTGCTCTGGATTTCAGGTAATTAAAAAGCCACAGGTAAACAATGCCTTTTCGGGAAGAAAATTAATAAGACTCTTAAGAACAAAACTGACTTTTAATTGGCAGTGAACTTATTACACTCATGACATCTAAAGGAAAGTAAGGGCTTTCAAAGAATTTTTATTCCAAACTTCTTATTTTACAGATGGGTAAGCATGAAGCCTATACCTATATAGCTAGCTGATTTGCCGAAAATAAGAGAAATTAGACAGTGGTTCTAAAAAGTACATTCTTTATACTCTTTCCACAACATCCCATGTCTTTATTAAGAAAAAAGGCAGTTGGGCTGGAGGGATGGCTTGGTGGTTAAGAGCACTGGCTGCTCTTCCAGAGGTCCTGAGTTCAATTCCCAGCAACGACAAGATGGCTCACAACTATCTGTCTGATGCCCTCTTCTGGTGTGTCTGAAGACAGTCACAGCGTATTCATATACATAAATAAATCTTTAAAAAACCAAAAGTAAAAGCCGGGCGTGGTGGCGCACGCCTGTAATCCCAGCACTTGGGAGGCAGAGGCAGGCATATTTCTGAGTTCGAGGCCAGCCTGGTCTACAAAGTGAGTTCCAGGACAGCCAGGGCTACATAGAGAAACCCTGTCTCGGAAAAACAAAAACAAAAACAAAAAAGCAAAAACAAAAGTAATAAAGGCAGTTTAAATGTAAAAAAAAGTCCAATCAGTACAGAGCCATTATGAGGCCTCAGATGAACGGGACTGAAGAGGGCAGCAGGATAACTGGAAACAGAGATCAGTTATTCTCTGGTTTAAAGCCAGAGCCAGAGCTTCATCATACAACACAGCTTACTTTATGTTTCTATCAAAACAAGGAATATGATTCTACTGATAATGAATAATGCTGTCAGTGAAAACTGAAGCTCAATTTTAAATAAATCTGTTGCTTCTATTAAGAACAAGTAAGTGTAATATAAACCCAGCTATTAATAAAATTGAAGTCCCTGGGGGTGAACTATCTAAATGAATGAATCGAAATATAAACTTGTTGAACAAATAAAATGAAGAAGTGAAAGTCAAAATATTGTTCTATGCAAAAAGTTTAAAAAGTATAGGTAACAGGTAAAATCTCCATGCTTCTAACGTAGTTCTAACAAAACAAAACAAAACCAAAGAAAAGTGTCAACACAATATTACAAAATATACATTTGGTCTAAGCAGAGCCAAGACAGCAAATGCCAGCGCCAGCAGGCCGCATCCTCACAAAGCAATAAAAGAGAAGTAAACACAACTGTCTTTCCAGCTCCCCTTCCCAACTGTCACTTCCACAGAGGCCAACGACAGAGAAATATGAGAAGCAGCAAACAAAAAAATGTTTTATATCATCTGCTAAGGGAGGTAGAACTTCTCTTAACCTAATTATTATAGTTAACTAAGTGTAATTTACTAAAACAAAACAAAACAAAACAAACAAAAAAAAAAAACCAAGATGTTTTCTAACAAAGAGGACAAGGCACTAGTCTAAAATAATTGTAAAAATATAAAGATTTGCCAGGCAGTGGTGGCTCACGCCTTTAATCCCAGCACTTAGGAGGCAGAGGCAGGCGGATTTCTGAGTTCTAGGCCAGCCTGGTCTACAGAGTGACCCAGGACTACACAGAGAAACCCTGTCTCGAAAAACCAAAATTAAATAAATAAGTAAAAATAAAGGCTTTAGGGTATCTTCAACACTCACCTCTTCTGGGGTGATTACACCCGTTTCCTTAAATTTTGATTCCTAAAGAGGGCAGAAAGAATAGAAACATTAGGCCGTGTTCACATCCAAGAAAAAATGTCTTAGGGACAAATATTTGCCCCTCCTGGACAATGAAGAATATACAAACGAAACACTAAAACCTAAACGTACTGTGTAAATAACACTGCTCCTTGCTGACAAAGGCCAACAGGTAAAATGTGGATGAATTACAAGAAATCACTTGCAGTATAATTTGACAGTATGGTTCCCCTTTTTTTTTTTTTTTTTTTTTTTTTTTTTGGTTTTTTGGTTTTTTCGAGACAGGGTTTCTCTGTGTAGTCCTGGCTGTCCTGGAACTCACTCTGTAGACCAGGCTGGCCTCGAACTCAGAAATCCGCTTGCCTCTGCCTCCCAAGTGCTGGGATTACAGGCGTGCGCTACCACGCCAGGTTGATCATTTTGGTTTTAAAAAAGCATGATAATATTTAGATCACAGTGGCTCCGGTGGTGAACAAGTCATTTTGCAGCACCTTATCACAGACAATGTTGAAATAAACTGACTTATATTAGAAGCCAAAAGAAGAAATCATTTAGTATTTCATATTTCCCATTATTCTCATCTCCACCATAACTTTTTTCTTTTGTTTTGATTTTTTTTCTTCTGGATTGGGCTTTGTTAGTCAGGCCAAGCTGGTGTGTAACTCTGAAAGCTTCCGGTCTCAGCCTCCACAATCCCTGTCACTGCCACCAGGGCCAGCTTCATTAAATTTTAACAGTATTTTCTTCTCTGAAGCAACAATGCTATTGACTATTTTTTTGTTCCACATTTTTACTTACTACAAGTTTTTGTGGTATAGTCTACAAAATTAAAAAAAAATCCATTTGTGAATATTATTTATTCAACACATATTTACCACTATATGACAGTACTATTTGAGACAATCTGCGATATGCCTGAAAAATAAATCAAACTGATTTTTATACCATGAAGAAGAAAAAAAATTAGGTAGTGGAGAGGTGGTATTAAAAGAAAATAACTCCTCAGCAGGGATTCAACTTGACACCTCCAGAACCCAATGGAATTTTGATGGGCTTCATCTTGTACAGGTAACCACCGGCACTCTGAGTTTGAGTGTATCATCTCCTAACTCCGAAAGATACTTTCAAAGTAGTCCTACCAACCTCTGACAGTTGATGGCTGCTAAGAGAAGATAAGTCTGTTTTCTTCAAGTTGTGGTCCTTAGTAGGTTGCCCATGCTGCAATGGATAACCCTATACCCACACACATATAGGCCACAGTGACTGGGCTCAGAGGGTTAAAAAGAAAACATTAAGTTGGAAGACGTATACGCTGGGGGTGATCTGGAAGGAATTGGGAGGGGGGCGAGGGATGGATGTAATCAAAATACAATGTGCACATGTATGACTTTCTCAAGAAATAAGAACAAAATATATTATAAATAATAAAAGGATAGACAAAAGACCAAACCATAAGGCTGTCTGGAGTAAAAGCAATGCTGGCCAAGGGAGGGGAAAAAAATTCTAGAAGCAAAAGTCTGCTTGATGGTGTACTAAGGAGGGAGGGTATGCCAAAGTACTCACAAGATAAAGGAGACTGGGCCTTCTAGTGACCAAAGACCCTGCAAGATCACTGGAAGGATTTCAGCTTTACTACACAGCTGTCATCGAAACAAAGGATGCCATCTCTGAACCTTCACTTCTTTTTTTTTTTTTTTTTTTTTTTTTTTTTTGGTCTTTTTTTTGAGACAGGGTTTCTCTGTGTAGCCCTGGCTGTCCTGGAACTCACTCGGTAGACCAGGCTGGCCTTGAACTCAGAAATCCGCCTGCCTCTGCCTCCCAAGTGCTGGGATTAAAGGCGTGTGCCACCACCGCCCGGCTCCTTCACTTCTTAATAAAGCACCATCATTTCTTTCCGGGTATTTCCTTCTTTCTCTTCGCCTTCCCTCATCTAGGTGGTTATCTATAAGGATTCTCTCTGCAGGAGTGACTGGAGTGACAGAGGTAACAAGAGGAGGGGCCTTTCATTCTTTCTTTTATACTAAAAACATATGCCATACATTGCCTCCAGGCAGGGTGGCACTTTAACCTCAGAACTTGGGAGGCAGAGGAAGGTGTAATTCTTAACTCTATTCAAGGTTAGCCTGGGCTACACAGTAAGTCCTAGACCACTTAAGTCTACACAGTACATATTTGATTCCTCAAAAACTGTTCAATAAGTTCAACAAAATGCAAGTGGTATACAAGATAGTCATTTTATATTTAATTGAGAGGTGTTTTGCTCATCTCTCCCTCACTCTAAAAGTTAAATTATTAAAACTGTTAATCTAAGCAGATACAATATTCTGGAAGCATAACATACAAAAGAAGCATTTGATGACAATGTCAAAATTATTTTCCAATTCTTAAATACAAGAGTAAATCTTAACTAAAATGACTGCCACGGTAAACATAAACAATACAAGATTCTCATTTACAGTTGTTCTGTACTCTTCAAACTTAATCCAAAAATTTATTATTTTCAAGAGTATTTTAGAAATAAATGAAAAGCATTCTCCCTGTCAAGGAAAGATTGAACAGCCCACTCAGCCTATAGCAGATTTCACCCCTGCACTAAGATTGGTAAAATTCTAACTGAACGCTAAATACAGAACAAAAACTACTCAAATTATCTGCTTCTTACTTACTGCTCGCTTTTTGCAAAGCAAAAATCAAGTTATGGTATGTAGCCTAGAAGGTGTAAGAAAGTTCTGAATGACGCTCTAGAAATACTTTTGAAAGCAAGTAATCCAGTCTGTCCTAACAGCTAACCTATCCCAACTTTCAGCTAAAAATGTTAACAGTGTTTCCAATCTATACAATACACAATCGGTTGTGCTGAACTGTTGCTGTAGGATTAATAATCCTACAAGTCCAAGACTAATCATCAGTTACGCTTGGGAAACTACACGTTTCGCTCTAGTTCGGCTCAAAGTTACTAACACGTTACAATTTACTAAGTTCCTCCGAAAGCTAAGGAAGCTGGGAATTAGATCGCCCGAAAATCAAAACCTCCCATGAAACTCGGAAGGAAAAGTAGCATGCTGTTAGCCACCAAGCTGTCATCTTTTCGAAGGTTAACCCAGTTTCCCTGTTTAAAAGACGATGGATGTCAGAAGGTGCGTACCTCGGCTCCGCACCACCTTGCCTAGCACTCGGAGCCACTGATCGGTGGAGACAGCAGGCTGCGAGCTTCACTCTAGGTGAAGCCGGGAAGCCAGCAAGCCTTGGGACTGGCCCGGGAGCCCAAGGCAAGAGACAGCACCTCGCCGCGCGTCTCGCCCCTCCACCTTCTACACCCGTCCACGCTGGGCACCGGGACCTGGGCGGCCAGGGCAGAGCTTACCTTGAGGACCGGGGTCAGGTACTCGGCCACTTCCAGAGCCTTTCCCTTCACCGTGTTGATCACATTCTGCATCCTGGGGCTGGAGCAGCGATGGGGCACGGAGGGACTGTCGCAATTCGGGGCCAGGGAGTCAAAAACTGCTCCGGACCTGCCCGACTGGCATCGAACCCCGCAGCGGCACCGGCCCGGCCGGGGGTGGGGGTGGGGGGAGGGGCGGCGACACGCGGAGGCCCGGCCCAGCTGTCACCTGGCCGCGACCGCAGAGGCCCAGCCGGCTGAGCGAGAGGCGGGTGCGCGCGCAGCCCCCCGGTCTCCTCCAAGCTGTCTCTCGTCCCCCTAGCTCCACTTACACCCCTTCCGGCTTCCCCTTCCTCTTCTCACACTCTCCCAACAGCCCCGCCGCCACCTAGGCCTCACGTGACTCGGCTCTCCGGGGACACGTGACAAAAGTAGGCCCGCGGGGGCGGGGCCGGCCGCTCCAGGCTCGGGCCCGCCCCCCGGAAGCGCCGGAATGGAGCGCGCCTGCGCAATGGGCGCGCAGGTCCTTCTTCCCCAGCGGGCGGCTCTCAGCTTTGTGTTCCAGCCCTGGAAGGCAGCAGCAGAAGGGGCATTTTTTTCCGCCTTTGTTCCAGGCTCATAGTTTCCCCACCAATGAGCCTTCAAAACCTACTGCTGCTACTACGGAGCTAGGCAGTCACTATCTCAGCTCTATGATGTCCGTTCTTCCACTAGAACCTTCCCTGAGCGACTGAGGTAACCGCGCCCTCGCGGGCTGAATGTTGCTCGAGCGTGTGAGGGGCTTGGGAGCCGCCCGCTATTCCTATTGCGCATGTGTGGGAGGGTTTCCCTGACAGCGAGGGACGCCTGGCCGTGGTGGAGGAGTGCTGACCATTGGCCTTCTCTACGCCTGCGCCCACCCGCTCTCTGACTTGGGCCTATGTCTGCGGCCCTTGCCGGCTCTATGTGCCCATCCTACTTGTGTGCTTTGGGCAAGTATTGACCCTGCCTGGAGTTTCGTGGTCCATCTGTCACGAAAGACTGACCACTTAGGCGCTCTGACCCAAGACGAGCCTTCTGTTCCCGTCCCGGTTCAGTAAAAAGGCATTAGCTGCGTTTCAACCATTTGCACTGTGGTCGTTTCTGTAAAGGAATCGTTCCCAGTTTCTACTCTGAAGGAAGAGCATCCCCCAAGAAAGGCCATTCCAAAATTCATTTCTTACGGACCAGGGTTAATACGAATAAACTGCTTGTCTGCAGTCCCAAACTCTCAGCTACACACTTCCTAACTTCTTTCCAATCTGGCCGTCCCGTTTCTGTCTTGAGAATTGCCTCTCCTATCAGATTTTGGCAGGATCGTTTGTTGTCTCTAAGTTCTCTCTGTTCTCAGCTGTCTTAGTTCTGATGTAGTTGTGGCCAACCGGCTACAGGTTTCCTTTGCTGTTATACAGTCTTCAGTATTTGCGTTGTGCTCAATCCTTAGGTCTGCCAAAAGGGCTGCTCATGAGAGTGTTCTTTTTAAGACAATTAAAAACCAGTGGAATGGAAAGAAAATGCTTCAGGCGGCCTGGGCTAGGCCCACCAGCGCTGTACACATTCCTGCTAGGCGTAATATTCATTACTCTAAGTTCAAGTCGTATCTTACTGGTAAAATATTCTGCCAATGAAGGTGAGTTAAAATGTAAATGTGTATGGGGTACTTTTAGTTATTTGTCTGGTGTTCTTATGAATAAATTATACATGATACCTTTTTAAAATGCTATGCTTTGTGTCAATGATAAAGCGTATTTAAATCTAAAACTTTAACCTTATGAAATTTGGATCATTCAAGTGCAAAATAAAGCCCAGTGAACCATAATATCTGATTATACTTCACCCAACAAGTGTTTCTGGATTTCTAGCCAAACGTACAAGTGTAGCTTATTTGGAAATACAGTTTGTTTAGTTTCTTGGCATTTGTGTGAGTCAGTATAAGGATTTTCTCAATGAGGCAATGAAAATTAAAAGTTTGGTATGTATATACCTATTTTTGTAATTTAAGTGTTTATACAAATTTTTAATTCAAATTAAATTTAATTACAAATTGCATTGGTTACTTCTTAACTATTGACAACTATAAAATCATGACATTATGACTTTTAGGGGCCTATTTGAGCTCCTACCTGTGAAGCTCTTGACTTCAGCTAATATTTATCTTTTGGGCCCTAGGCTTGGTTTTAATAGTATATTTGTTTCTTTCATTGTTACTCTGACAGAAACACCTGCCAAAGCAGGTTAAAGAAAAGGTTTCTTTGGGGTCACTATCCGAGAGTAGGGTCTCGCCAGCTAGTCACGTGCCGCCCACAGGCATCAAGCAAGAAGACAGAGAACCAATATGCTCGGGGCCAAAGAGATGGCTGCTGTTCTTGAGTCTGTAGGTTCAGTTCCCAGCATCCACATGGCAATTGGAAACTGACTATGGCTGGAATCCCAGAAAGTTGGAATGTACTTCCCAGATCTCCTAAATACACTTCCTCCACTGCAGTCTTCTGCCACCTAGCTAGAATTCTTCCAACCATCCGACACGACATTACAGGAGAAATATTTTTAATTTTTTTTTTTAAAAGTCACACCCAGCCCATTTCCACCTGCTTATTTAGTCTAAGACACTAGCCCAGGAAATGCTGTTGCCCAAAGGTAAGGTGGGTCTTCCCACCTCAAGGTAATTTACATAGTCCCTTATTGGCCTGCTCAGAGGCTCATCTAATTGAGATAATTCCTCACAGGTAAGACCAGAGGCAGAGGCGTAGACGCTTACATCATTCTAGATCCTTGGTAATATTAACCATCACAGTCATAGAATTCAAAGTGCATAAGATACAGACCATGTCCTTAAGAACTTAGTTTATTAGAAAAGATAAACATGTAAATATGTTATAGAAATCTATTAGAAGAAATGCAATAGGGCATGGATCATCCCAGCATGGGAAGTCGGCCCTCCCTCCCTCTCTCCCTCTTGACCCATTTCCCTCTTCCACCAATAAAATAAATAAATGAAGAAAAAGAAATGCAATAAAAACACTATGTCCAAGATGCAGAGATAGCCTATGAAAAAGCACTGCAGTACTGTGTGTGTCTGGGAAAGGATGGTGGGCGGTGCCTAGGAAGCAGGGCCACTAGGTAGACTAGATGCCCACCGATTTCCCATAAGACCAGCCATGTGGGGCATTGGAGTCAAAGACAGCAACTATAAGAAGGAACAGAGGTAGAAATACCAACAGTTCCGGGAGAATATATAGCTAACCACTTACTAGGTGATGGCGGCCCACACCTTTAATCCCAGCACTTGGGAGGCAGAGACAGGCAGATCTCTGAGTTCAAGGCCACCCTGATCTACAGATCAAGTTTCAGGACAGCCAAGGCTACACACAAAAAAACCCTGTCTTAAAACAAAAAACAAAGAATTATTGAGCAAAACACTTAAAAGTGTTGGATCGCAAAGTGGGTCTGACTAGAGAGAGAAGTAACACATTGTCTAGGGCTTCATATATCTGTGGTATTCTGCCTAGAGTCAAGGCAGGATTACAGCTGCTTGCCAGTAGAATAGACTGGAAGAAAGCTAGTTAGATAGGAAATTATCGAAAGTCAAGCCACAAGTGACAAGGCTGAGCAACCCTGCTATCATAATATAGGCCATAGAGTCAAGAGAATTCAACACACACACACACACAAATGCAGCCGGCGAGGGGGGTGGTGGCACACACCTTTAATCCCAGCACTTGGGAGACAGAGGCAGGCAGGTTTCTGAGTTCTAAGGCCAGCCTGGTCTACAGAGTGAGTTCCAGGACACAGAGAAACCCTGTCTCAGAGGAAAAAAAAAAATCAATTGGTTGAAATACTGGATATTCAAATCTTTCTGGTTCAGGTTACAAGTACTTTGATAGTGTTTTTAGCTCAAATACGGGGACTGTTAGTAGGAAAAGTAAGTTGGGTCAAGCTTGAAAAAAATTACAGTCTTAGGGTATTCACCTCCATGAGGCCAGGAGGTATGTCCTATTTACTGCAGTCTATTACAGTGACTGGCACAAATGCACACAGAGAGACCACCTAGTACAGGAGTAAAGGAGGTAGTTACTCGTAGATGTATTTGGTGAGCTTTAGACTAAATGTTGCAGGCTTTCATCTCAGTTATTCTTGAACTGATGTTTAGACTCCAGGAGCAGCAGCTTGTGCAGAGGAGAAGACAGAGCAATGAGAATTACATTAAGTGCAAGGCCAAAGTGCTGAACATTAAGAATTCATCAGAGCTGGGAGCCAGGGTCACGTGTATTTGAAAGGTTTTTTAGTCCCAGGATTTGGGAGGTGATGGCAGGGGACTCGCAGGAAGCAGAAGTTCAAGTGCTACATACAGAGCTTGCAAGTGGCCTGGAAGAGAAAGAGGGTTGGGGAAGGGAAGAGAGGTGGGGACACACACACACACACACACACACACACACACACACACACGCCAATCACGTTTTAGTTACTTTGTTGCTTGGAATGTAAAAGAGCTAGCAAATGCATGTTAAGGCAGGGAGAGTTTGTTTGGCTTATGGTATGAGAGGACAAAATACATGGAGGCAGGGAAAGAGGGAAGGGGGGCGTGTGAGGCAGCAGCTAGTCATACCAACTCCACAGGAACCAGATGGATCCTACCAGAGGACTCACTCCCTTTCCCCTTCGTGTTCAACCTGGGCCCAAGGACTTAGGGTAGTTTGCCTCACTACCTTCAGGATGCCTTTTCCCTCGTGTAAAGCTCTCAGGAAACATCCCCACACATGCACCTAGAGGCATGTCACCGGGGACTCCACATCAAATAAAGATGACAGTGGAGCTTAACCAGTTAACCAAAAGAGATAAGGCCAAAAAAAGTGCCATGCGATGAAAAGATACCGATTAAAACAAGCCCAATAGCATTTGTAGCTAGAAGATATTTATCAGAAAATGAGTAGTTTGAGGCAGAAGGTGGGGGGGCACACGCCTTTGATCCCAGCATTTGGGAGGCAAAGGAGAAGGATGTTTGAGTTTGAGGCCAGCCTAGCCTACAGAGCCAGTTCTGGGACAGCCAAGTTACACAAAGAAACCCTGTCTTGAAAAAGAAAATGAGTAATTTGAGTACAATAGTAAAGTAAGAAAGCAAATGGGTGGTGACTGACAGACTTATGGAGTGGAAAATGTATGATAGGGCAGGTGTCTTACATTTCATTTATCAAATTTTATCCATAGCTTTCTGAATGCTAAGCGTTAGATTAATAAAGGAATAAAGGACTATACTGGAGTCAGTAGGTAGGTACTGAAACTAGCCCTGAGAAGGACAGATTCTGACAGGAGAATGGGCCAATGGTGAGGCCATGGCCTTTCTCTGGAACTAAAGGAAAGCCACTTCTTTTGTTTTTTGTTTCTTGGTTTTTGGTTTTTGGTTTTTTCGAGACAGGGTTTCTCTGTGTAGCCCTGGCTGTCCTGGAACTCACTCTGTAGACCAGGCTGGCCTTGAACTCAGAAATCCGCCTGCCTCTGCCTCCCAAGTGCTGGGATTAAAGGCGTGCCCCACCACCCGGGGCGAAAGCCACTTCTAAGTATGTATAATTCTAAGTATGTATAAGAGATAAGTGGACTGAGGCCATACATACTGTGACACAGTTTGGGATTATCTGTGAAAGGAGTACCAGAAAGAACTAATAGAGAGTAAAGATGAGTTAAGTAACATTGACACAGTGTTCACTATTGTATTCTGAGCCTCCTCATGTCTCATTTTAGTTCATTTGTTTGTATCCCATGAAAAGTGTCTTTTAAGGGTAACTGTGATTTGAGTCCATCTTTAAAATGAATAAAGGGAGTAGGTATTTGAACTATATAGTTGAACAAGCAAATAATTAAATTCAGCTGGGCGTTTATTAAATGCCAGTTATGTGAACATGACCAACGCCTGATCTATTTGTCATAGGACATTACTTTCTAAGAGTTTTGTAACATAATAAATCATTATAATATAGTTTGTCAAATGCTGTTGTAGAGGTTGATAGATGGTACCTTGAAACAGACAAGTAGTCAATTTGGCATATGTTGAATGTTCAAGGGATTCTGCAGCAAAGAGGGAGAAAATTGGAGAGAGAAGATTAAATTGGCAAACCACCTGCCATGTTTGTCAAGTTTTAGTATAAAAGAAGCAACCAAATGTTTGCAAAGGAGAAATGCATTTCTTTTTTTTTTAATTTATTGAATATCATCATTTACATTGCCAATGGTAAAATATTTCCCGATTTCCCTCCTCCCCAAAGATCCCCAACCCCTCCTCCCATCCTCTGCCTCCAAGTATATGCCCCTCCACCCAACCCATTCCCACCTCCCCCCCCTCTATTTCCCTTTGTTGGGACATCTATTGAGCCTTTACCTGACCAAGGACCACTCCTCCCACTGATACCCAACAAGGCATTCCTCTGCCACATTTTTGGCTGGAACCACGTGTACCCCTTAGTTGATGGTTCAGTCCCTGAGAAATGCATTTCTAAAAACAGTACTTACTAAAGATTCTATTTGTTCTTGTCACTATTATAAAGCAAGTTGTTAAGTATTTAGAAACAAAAAAGCAAGTTTTAACTAAGACCAAAGCATGCTAACCAAACCTCATGCTTAATTCAGTGGTCCTGTTACCTGGAATATGTTTTGTAATTCGTCAGTGGGTGTAGTGACCCAGAGTTATTGCCTCTCGGCCTTAAAAATAGCAAAGTTTTTTGTGAGATAGTTTTTTTTCTGCAGCAGTTTACCATTTATGGCAGGGGCCAGGGAGCCAGGCAGTGTTCTTGTATATACTGTGATATGAAGCAGGTTGGAGAATTCTGAACTAAAGACGTGCCATTGGCAAAGTATAGCTTGAGTTTTGAAAGGCAAATAAGTCAGGCTAAATACTAACTCAGCTGGTAAATTCATAACTGCTGATGAGTCAGGTGCTGAATGATAACAATCCGTTTAGAAGTCAGTCTCTGCCTCCTTCCCATGGAACTTTCTTTGGTCTTGATTCTAACCTTCTAACATATTTATCCAGATGTTGAGAAAAACTGTGCCAGCTAAAAGACATTTAATATAACAAGTGTTAAGTTTGATTTGTAAGGTTAAAATATATTAATTACATGTAAAACAGGCAAATAAACTTGATGGCTTTAAATTTTCCTGTTACATTTCAGAAAATAAGTATGACTATCTCCCTACTACTGTGAACGTGTGCTCTGAGCTGATGAAGCTGATTCTCTGTGTACTTGTGTCACTCTGTGTCATAAAGAAAGGTAATTGCTACATTGTCTGTTTCCTAAATCATGCTACCAAGAAACAGCATAACTAGTGCAGCATTTATATCATTTAGTCCAGTCCAAGCAAGAGTATATTTTATAGGTAGGGAAACAGGATCAAAGAAAATATTAGGAGACTTATATTGGAAGAGGAGGAGCTAGGAGGTTTTCCATTGTATTTCCCAGTGTCCTGTTCCTCGTCACGTCACTTGTTCCTGGGTTGGATTTCCTCAGTGCGTTTTTCTTAATTTTCCATCTCAGTTCCCCAGTTACGAGCTCTGGCATTTTGGAGCATTCAAGTGCTTGCACAGGAAGTCTTCACACCACAGTTTCAGTCTGTGATGAGTTTCTAGTCCGTTGAGAGCATTTCATAATTTCATGAAATGTGTGCATTGCTTGAAGGTTAAATTACCTTCTTTTTCTATCTTTCTTTGCACTTTATTTCCTTCACAGCTTGTCTCCAGAACTCTCTGGAAGTCTGGAGCAGGAATAATAGCTAAAACCAGGATTAGTAAAAGTTAACCATCTCATAATCTATACATAGACCATTTCACTTACTAGTTCTCTTCTTTGATCACCCCTTGAGGGGAGAGCGAAAGCATAAAAGCTTCATTCTTTTCTGCTTACTCTGCTGATCTCTTGGTAGCACCTTCAGAGAAGTAAAACATGCAAGTCTATCTAGAGTCCCTTTGAGTTACTAAGATTATAGTTTTGCCTCTGCTAAGGGTCTGGCTGATTGTTCGTGACACACAGGTGGGGAAAAAGAGATACTAATAAACGCCATATTATCTTTTATTTCTGTAAACCTTAAGTCACTTACAGAGGCAATTTAATAAAGCCCAGTTTATAAAATTATATTAGTAATCAAATTTAGTGTGCTTTCAATGGAAACATAAGCATTCTCATTGAAGGTTGTTTGCTTGTTTTGTGATTGCTTTGTATAATTCATATATTTCTTTCTTCAGAAGATCATCAAAGTAGACATTTGAGATGTACTTCCTGGAAGGAATTCTCAAGTTTCATGAAGTGGTCCATTCCTGCCTTTCTATACTTCCTGGACAACTTGATTGTCTTCTATGTCCTATCCTATCTTCAGCCTGTAAGTAACAGCATAACAGAGGAAATGCCATCGAGAAGACGCAAAGACGTGAATCCCCAAACTGATCTTCCTTTTTCTCATTTCCACTGGCCTTCCTGGCACTTCTCTAGAACCATCTGAATACTGATTTGCCTGCCTGTGCCAGATCGTCACATTGTTAATGATGTCTGTGCTGGCTTTTTGGTGGGGTGGGGAATTGGTCTCAGGCAAGAGCACTCAGAAGCCACCCTGATTTGTGTAAATGATCCGTCTCCCTTTAGTGTGAGCTCTCTTATGACCACTCAAGACCTCCACTCAGACTTCCAGTATTAATTCAGAAAATAATACGGCTGATGGACCTCTCCTTACCTGCTTTAATGTAGTTTATCCATTTACTATTTGTAAGTATTTATATTCGTATTTTCTATATGACTTTTCCTGTTACTGTTTTTACATTTATGTTTGTGTTTGTGTATGTACATGTGTTCACATGTGCCATGGTAGGGATGTGGAGGCCAGAGAAGAGCTTGTGGTTGTCCATTCTCTCCTTCCACTATATGGATCCCAAGATCAATCAAACTCAGGTCATCTGGTGGTTCTAAGCACTTTTTCCCACCTTGCTTGCCCCTTTCTAAATTAATCTTATCTACGGATTTCTTAAGAGTGTGGAACTATATCAATTAAGCTGATAATGCTAGCATTAGTAATCACAACTAAAAGTCTTCTGCCTGGGTGGGGACTCATACCTTCAATCCTACCTAGTGCTTTGAAGTGAGGGCAGGCAGATGTCTGAGATCTTTGAGGTCAGCCTGCTCTATGTAGTGAGGCCCAGGACAGCCAGGACTATGTAGAGATCCTCACTCAAAGAAAGAAAAAGAAAAGACAAAAGAAAAAAAATATGTTTTCTACCTTTACCTGTAGTCAGTTTGTTTTCCATTGTTCCCTTCCCCCAAGATGTTTTAGAGTGAGGGTTTTTATTGCCTGTGCTATGTTTTTAAAAAAAAAATAGCAAAATTAATTACTTTAATTATAAGTAGTATTCCTTCATGTGAAGCCTTGATCTGCTTTAGAAACAAACGAAAAGGAGGGAGCAATAGCACAGTGGGAATCAAGCGTTTGTGGCTTCGCATGTGGAAATGTGTGTGACTGGAGTGTCTAATTCTTCTGTCTGTAAAACAGAAGAGAACATGGTAGACCAGCTCAAAGGCAGGTGCCTAGGCCAACTGAACACCTGCGCTCCGGTCTGCTCTGTGATACAGGGGATGTTTGTCTTTTGTTTGTTGTTTTGTTTTCCATTAGTTTATTTATTTTTACATCCCAGTCAGAGCTTTCCCCCTCCTCCTGTTCTGACACTTCCTCCCTCTCCTGCCCCTCCCCCATAGGCCCTCCTCTCTTTCTCCTCAGAGATAGGGAGACCTCCCATGGATAGCAACCCACTCTGGCATATCAGGTTGCAGTAAGACTAAGTGCATCCTCTCCTATTGCAATAAGGCCACCTAGTTAGGGGAAAGGGACTCGGCCCCTCCTCCTCCTGCTACTAGGGGTTCCACCTGAGGACCAAGCTATACACCTGTTACATATGCGTAGGACCAAGTCCATCCTACGCATGCTCTGTTTGGCGGTTCAGTCTTTGTGAGCCCCTATGGGCCCAGGTTAGTTGTTTCTGTAGATTTTCTTGTGGTGTTCTTGACCTCTCTGGCCCTTTCAATCCTTCCTCCCCTCTTCCACAAGAGTCTCTCTGCATCCATTTTCATCAGCTGCTGGGTAAAGCCACTTGGATGGCTGTTATGCTAGCCTGCAAGTATACTTAGCCTACAAGTATAGCAGGGCATTATTAATAGCCAGGGGTGTGCTCTCTCTCATGGCATGGGACTCAACTTGGGCTAGTCATGGCTTGGCCATCCCCTCACTCTCTGCTCCCTCCCTTATTCCCTGAACCTCTTATAGGCAGAAAAAATTGTGGTTCGAAGGTTTTGTGTCTGGGTTGGTATTCCCATCTCTCCATGGGAAGTCTTGCCTGGTTATAGGAGGTGACCTTGTCATGTTCCATATCCCCTATTGCTAGGAGTCTTAGCTGGTGTCACCCTCACAGGTTCCTGGGAATTTCCATTGTCCTAGATTTTCAGCTTGTCCCAGGACAGCTACTCCTCCCCCCCACTGATTCCAGTCCTCTCTCCTAGTTCTCTCTCCTGACATCCTCCCTACATGTGATCCCTCCTGTCCTCTCCCTACCCCCTTTCCTATACAGTTCCCTCTCTCCGTTCACCTGAGATGTCATTTTATTTTCTATTTTCAGTGTGATTTGTAATGATAGTAACTGTTCAGTTCATGTAACATACCTATTTCTAAATTCTTATTTATACCTTTTCAGATTTGATAATTCCTATCACAGCAATGTGATTATTCATATTCAATAGTAAATCATCTTTATTGGAAACTAACAGATTAGCTGTACATTTATACCTGTTCCTACAAGCCCAGTATTAAGCAAAATTGCAACTTCCTTATTCTTCTTCCGTATTTTTTGCTTGGTTCTTCCCGAACAGCTATAACCACAAATATTATGAAACAGATTATATGATTTATTGTATGTATTTTGTGCCTAATTCTACTTAAGGAATTAAATAAAGGTGCATACAAGTTTTAGGACAAGGACTATAATTAGATGCATTCTCTGGTGTTAGCACAGGAAGCAGCCAAACTGACTAGTTATGAGCATTTGCACCGCTCCATTGTGACCGCTCCATGACACTACTTCCTGACTCTTACCAGCCTCTGTCATCATCTCTTCCTCTTCTCTCCACCTGAAGCTCACAAACACTTGTGTCATAGTGAGGTGCACTGAGAAAATCCACTCACGGTCTCCCGCACAGACAAATGATAAATGATTGTGGAGTTCGAAACATTGATTACCCTGATTCAATCATTATACATTATGTATATATAGTAAATTACTACTTTTTATGACCAGTAAACACATATGATTGACTACTTTTTACTACAAAATTTAATAGAAAAGCATTAGAGTCTTGGAATTATAATTGGTTTTATTCAATTTCGCTTTTTTGTTTTTAACTATTGTAGCTGTGTTTGCTTTTATTAGTGGTTATATAAGACTTGGTAGTTTCTATTGTCTGTTGATTTGATTTCTTGGTGCAGAGTTTTACAATGCCTCAGACTACACAGGAGCTCCAGATCCTCCTGCTTTAGCCTTCTGGGTGCTAAAACTACAGAGAGGTAACAGCGCAGAGAGGTAACCTGGTTTCTCTGCATATTCACCCTAAAGTGATAGCAAGAAGTAAGGAAACGTGAAACATACTTTTTTGAATATTGTTAAAAACATATTAGTATTGCCAGATCCAGTTACAAATTAACAATGGTAGAATTTCATATATCCTGAGCAATACAAATATAGTGTGTGTGTTGTGTTCACTGTAAACAGAAATATACATGTATTCACAAAAACAAGCCACTATAGAGTCTAGGGAATACAGTTCTAAATGTTTAGAGTAATTCAAATCAATCCAAAAGACTATCTAATATGAATTATGTTTTAAGTCATGTCATTTCAGGTGGAAAACTGATTCAGTTTCTAAAATAACAAAAATGCTTAAAGATGTACCTACAATTTCTTACCATACAAAGAGGCCTAGCTAGCACTTCTCTTTGCCTGTAAAGCCAACATTAAACATTATAAGGGAAGTATGGTTAGAGACCAGTGGTAAGGTGTGAGCCGCTCTTACTTGATTCCCAGAACTACACACAAAATTAGTAATTTTTTAAGAAGTCTATAAAGCGCTTTGACAGCTGTTAAAGTGAAAAAAAAAAAGAAGAAGAAGAAGAAGAAGAAGAAGGATGCTTTGCCTTGATTTCGTATTTCTTGATCTGTATACATTCAGGTCATTTATATACGCCTTTGCCAAACTTAAACACGTATTGTCAGAGCCTGAAAATAACTTGATCATATTTGCATAAATTTAACAAGCAATAAAAATGGAATTTAATCCCGCAGTGAAACCGCTGCCCTAACAACCCCTCTGCTCCATGACTAAAAGGCTTTTGTGTGAGGTGAAGAGCGAGCCGGGCGGTCCTGAGGTCAGAGCTTCTCTTGGATTGTAATTCTATCTTCTCTCTCTTTCTAGGCCATGGCTGTTATCTTCTCGAATTTTAGCATTATAACAACAGCTCTTCTATTCAGGATAGTGCTGAAGTAAGTAAAGCAGAGTGGAAGCCACGCCATCCTTCAAAGTGGGCCGGTCTGCCTTTAGATAAGTTACACAGGATGCTGATCCTCAGAATCCATGGGTCATGGAAGCCACGCCATCCTTCAAAGTGGGCCGGTCTGCCTTTAGATAAGTTACACAGGACGCTGATCCTCAGAACCCATAGGCCATGGAAGCCACGCCATCCTTCAAAGTGGGCCGGTCTGCCTTTAGATAAGTTACACAGGACGCTGATCCTCAGAACCCATGGGCCACGAGTTTGTATCTAACTAGCCTTGTAAATTAGATAGCTTGTTTATCCAGTGAGGAAAGCAGCTCTAGTGCTGTTTAAATCCTCTGCCATCGGGTATATGAAATATCTTGAACTTTTCTAAAGTAATATATTTGATTACTATTTGTTAGAATTTTAATTTTTAGTGTTTTTTTTTTTTTATGTGTTTTAAGATCTTGTGACAAGATCTTACTTTGTAACTCAGAATAGCCTGGAATTCATAGTCTACCTTGCTTCAACATCCCAAGTGCTAGGATTACTAGTCACATCCAGTCTACCAGGGGCTGCACCCTTGAACACTAGCTCTCCCTGTTGGAGCTGCTCTCAGTTCCTTATGGAGGGATGGGGCCGTGTGCCCGCCTGTCTGCTCCATGCTGGGCCTTCCTCTCTCCTGGAGATTGCATAGGTCTTGTGTATGCTGTCACAGTTGCCATGCGTTCATATACACATCTGCCCAGATGTGTCCAAAAGACACTCTTTCCTTGGAATTATTCACCACTGCTGGCTCTCACATTCTTTTTGCCACCTCTTCCTCAGTTAGTCCTAAGCCTTGGGAGGAGGGAATCACAGACAATCTCTTATTCTCTGAACTTTGACCACTTATGGGTCTTTATGCTAATTACCATCTAATACAAAACAAAACTTCTGTGATGAGGGTTAAGAGGTACATTCACCTACAAGTGTAATGGTAAATCATTAGGAGTTAATTTAGTAGTATGCCCATTTAACAGAATAATGGTAATAGATACTCCTCTAAGGCCAATGACATTTCTAGCCACAGGTTCCTGTGCCTGATAACAGCGCCGGGTATAGATTTCAACTTGTGGAGTGGCTCTAAAATTCATTCAGAAGAGGTCGGCTACTTCTGTGACATTTATGCCACTATTGTATCAACAGGGATGTACTGCTAAGCTGATAGTTACTGTGTTACTCAGAGTCCCCAGCTGGATAAGGTAGATGATTCCCTTTCTCCTCTGATAGTATGTGTAGCACCTTCCGGCACTATGAAAGCTAGCCTATATAAACCTTTCATAGAAGGCAGGAAATGATGTGGGGCCATTTCAAGGGGTGAAAGAGGGATCTCATGGAAGATGAGATGCAGCACATACCATAAGAGTTCAAGGGGAAGAGGGAACAGAAAGGGCTATTAAGTGGGCTAGAGAATGGAAGGACCTGTTGGAGGGGTAACTGTGGAGAGGGATAACACCAAAGACCTTCAAAAAGGTCATGTGGAAATCACTGTCGAAGTGTCCTGAAATATAGACATATGTAGACATATGAGTCTAGACAGAGTTACCCTGTAATGTGACAGCAATGCCCTGCTGGATACTTCAGGCTAACAAAAAGGCAAGCCCCAGGAATGGCTACCTCTTTTGAGTTGTTGGCCAGTGATACCCCCCCCATTCTTTTTTCATCAGTTTGTCACAAGCTAGAGTTATCTGGGAAAAGAAACCGGAGACAATGCCTCCATCAGATTACCTGTAGGCAAGTCTTTGGGGGCATTAATGATTAATGACTGCTATGGGATTGGGAGGACCCAGCTCACTGCCAGCAATGTTACTACCTGGCAGGTGGTACTGGCTGTACTCCAGGCTAAGGAAGCCATGGAGAACATGCTGGTAAGCAGCCTTACTCCGACCTCTATGTAGCTCCTGCCTCTGGTTTTCTGCCTCGCTTGGGTTTCTGCCTGGCTTCCTTCAGGGAGGAACTGTGATTATGTAAGCCAAAGCAACTTCCCCCAAGTTGCCTTTGGGCACGGTGTTTGTCGTTTGTCGTAGCAATAGAAAGCAAATGAGAGCATCCCCCAGGCATTACAGACCCTTGCCAGTGTTCGAGTCCCTCCAGGATCTCCATTAAGTCTGCCACTGAATATACCATGCACTTCAGACACAGAACTTGGAGAATCAGCTAATTTTCTTTGTATCTTTTCTGAAGAACTCTATGCAAACATAATTATTTTTATTGAGAGAATAAATGTAAGTGTGTGTGTGTGTTTGTGTTTGTGTGTGTGTGTGTGTGTGTGTGTGTGTGAGAGAGAGAGAGAGAGAGAGAGAGAGAGAGAGAGAGAGAGAGCGCCATGTGGGTATGACAGATGTGCTTGTGTGGTGTTGTAGCACTCACGTGGAGATCAGAGGACAACTCTCAGAGTTGGCTTCTTTCCTTCTGCTGTGAGGTTCCATAATCCATCCCGGGTCGGCAGGCTTGTGTGCTAGCCCTTTGGCCTACTGACCCTTCCCACTGCCCAGATTTGTTCAAATTGGAAGCCAGTGGCAGGCATGGTTCCTCAAAGCGTCTCTCACTGGTTGGTTTTACCTTAGCATAGTTGTGCCTACTTGATTCTGGGAAATAGCATTACTTGAGGCTAAGAGTTTAGGGATAAAAATAAAATTGATCAATAATAATTTATCTATCAAGTATACGTTTTCTCTAATAGAACCAGAAAAAAGGTATTACTCATTAATACAGTAATTTTCTTTGAAAGCATGCATTTCAGAAATCTTTATGATTTCATCATAACTCTGTATCCCTGAGAACTCACTCAGTGCTACTAGGAAATGTATTTTGTGTGACTTTCTTGAGAGAGCAGTCACATGAGTCTTATTATTGTTTTATTGTTTTTTATTTTATTTATTTGTTTGGTTGGTTGGTTGGTTTTTTTGAGACAGGGTTTCTCTGTGTAGCCCTGGCTATCCTGGAACTCACTCTGTAAATCAGGCTGGCCTTGAACTCAGAAATCCACCTGCCTCTGCCTTCCAAGTGCTGGGATTAAAGGTGTGCGCCACCACCACCAGGCTTTACCTGACACAGTTTAACCTAATTTCTTACTTAATAGGTAAGCTAATGATGGTAAATTATGTATAGTTGCCTCTAAGAATCTGCAGGATTTGTTTTAGAATGCCAAAAATTATGTGAAAGTCCTTTAAATAACATGTAATATCCCCATGTAATCTGCCACATTTTCCAAGTGCTTTATGTTACATATACTGCCTAATATAATGTAATTACTGTTCAAATAGTTTTAAATTTTTTACCCTCCCTAATACAATGTAAATATTCCTATTTTAGAAACTATAAACTCTTCCTGATTTGTATTTCTCAAATACATTCAATCCACTAAATTTGTGGATATAGAACTCGGCTCACTGGGGAATATGTCAGAACCCAAACTGGATGCTTGAATAGTGTTAACCACTGCATATTGTTGATTCCCCCCACCAACACACACACACACACACACACACACACACACACACACAAAATTCATTTTCATTTGAACTAAATGCTTAGCCACATATATCACCATAACTTTTCTAGTTTGAGATTGTCTTATAATTTATAACAGCAAAATTGGGATAAGTTTCATTTTTCTTCAACTTCTTTGTGAACAGATTTTTTTTTATTAAGAGACCTTTAACCACCTTAATGTATTTTTCCTTTCCTTTTAAATGGAAATTTTTCAGCATTTCACATAAAGGAAACACCTTCCAGCATCTCTGGAAGGTTAAACTGTCAGTACCACACTTCCTTTGCACTTCGGGACTATTAAGTAAACTCAGAGTAACTTCCCTGCAAACATTGTGCTACCTCAGCCGTCTCTCAGAGAGCAGGCAGGTGCTGAGAAACTGGCAGGGACGTTGCACACTAGAAACAAGGGGCAAAGGGGTGATTCACATGGAAGATAGGGCAAAAGGAGCGGAGATTCTGCCATGCTCCTCACATGGTAGACAATTAGAATCTTAGTGTTGGCAAGATGGCTCAGTGGATTGAAATGATTGCTGTGAAGACTGACTGAGTTCAGTCCTTAGGACACACATAGTGGAAGGAGAACCATTTTGGCAAGTTGTCCTCTGACCTTCACATGTGCCTGTGTGCATGCACATGCCTGCATATGCACACACACACACACACACACACACACACACACACAAAATAGTAAAAGAAATAACTTAAACAAAATAAATTGTCTTTTCATAATTTATCATTCATGTGGTAAGCTGATACTACAAGATCATTTTGTAAAAACACATCTAAAATATAAATTAATGTTTATGAAAGCAGAAGCCCTCAGCCATCTAGCTACACTCTGACCATCAGGCACTGTCCCCCAGGACAGTGGAGGGATCTGCTCAGGATCTCCTGCTGTCCACAACTGAACAGTGAACGCAGCCGTGCAGGGTCCGGGCATTGCCTATGCACAGATCCTCAGCTGATGGTTTATGAAATGTCATGTTTCTTTTCTGAAAATACCCCATGTTCATCCAAATTCCTAGTAACTTTTATCTTCCCTACAGCATTAGCTTGAATCAATAGTTATTTGCAGTAGCTACTTTTTACTTTATTTCAGGGCTTTGCCTTTAGATTCTTTTTTTCATAATATTAGCAGAAAATCTATAGCTGCCAGTATGAAAAACTTCTGAAAGCTGTAACATTTCTCATCTGCCATATATAGTAATTCATTATCATTATTTTTGTAAATTAGCTATCCATTCTCTATCTACATTTTTTTCTTTGCTACAGCCTTACTGTGTGCCCGGTAACTGGGATCTAAATCTAGTTCTGTGAAAATCATCCATGAGAAGGCATGATATACAGAGATACTGCTTCCTAAGCTACCATACACAGTTAGCAGTTTCAGAGAGTGAAGCTGTAGACTTGGAGTCAGACTCATTTTCTGCATATGCCCTAGGAGTTTAGAAGGAGTCTTAAAAGCTGTAGCTGTCCAGGAGGAAGAAGATACACAAAGCCATGACAAATCCCCTTCTTATTCTTTCATAAACACATGAGCAAGGAAAGCATTTACCCCTCACTTAGCTTTTTCTCTAAGAGTAAGAATTGCCTACAGTGTCCTAGGCGCTCAGTAAATCCTCTAGATAATAGACGACGTCACCTCCAGTTCTCACTGACACTTCTGCTTTTGCTTGGTGTTCCCCATCTCCTCAGGGGCCTTACAGACTGCCCCCGACTGAGAGATAGGTACACCTTCTTTGTGGCCTTTGCATAGTTGCTTTTCTGCCTTCCCTCAACAGGTACCTGTCCTCAGGGTAGCCCCCTGGCTCGTATGTCCTCAGGGTAGCCCCCGGCTTATATGTCTCAAGTCTGCCCTCACTTAGCTCATGGCTCTCTCCTCAAGTCTAGTCTTTGAGAAAATTTATCTATATCAATTACTAAAGCTTCTCCATATTTCTTTTTCTGATTCTTGCACACTGAGCTAAGGGCCTCTGTTAGAATTTACAGTTTATCACAATAAAAAAATCACTGTATTAGAGGTCCAAGATAGCCGTCAAAGACAGGAGGCTGTGTTACACCTATATATTCAAGGTAATTTGTAGGAAGGAGCAGTTAAAAGTGTCTCTAAAGTATTCTGAAAGTGAATAGAGGGGTTGGGTTTGAGACACAGGCCCAGCAAGTTTATAGTGCACTTAAATTGTAGGGAACACTAGCTCCTGGGTGTAGTTTATTCACCCAAGTATTCACGTTCCCACATTTTCAGTAGAACATTTAACAGGGAAAGAGGAGTCAAAGCAGATGTGGTAAAATCTTGTTTTCTCCCTTTTGTGTAGGCGGCATCTAAACTGGATCCAGTGGGCTTCCCTCCTGATTCTGTTCCTGTCTATTGTCGCCCTCACTGCCAGTACCAAAACGTCGCAGCATGACTTGGCAGGACATGGATTTCATCACGATGCCTTCTTCACCCCGTCTAATTCCTGCCTTCATTTCAGGAGAGACTGTGCCCTAGGAGACAATTGTACATCGAAGGAGTGGACTTTCAGCGAAGTCCAATGGAACACCACGGCCAGGGTTTTTAGTCACATCCGTTTGGGCTTGGGCCACGTCCTGATTATAGTTCAGTGTTTTATTTCTTCAATGGCCAATATCTACAATGAGAAGATCCTGAAGGAGGGGACGCAGCTCACGGAGAGCATCTTCATACAGAATAGCAAGCTGTATTTCTTTGGCATTGTTTTTAACGGGCTGACCCTGGTCCTTCAGAGCAGTAACCGTGATCAGATTCAGAACTGTGGGTTTTTTTATGGCCACAATGCATTTTCAGTAGCTCTTATATTCGTGACTGCCTTCCAGGGCCTTTCAGTGGCTTTTATCTTGAAATTCTTAGATAACATGTTTCATGTCTTGATGGCCCAGGTGACAACTGTCATCATCACAACAGTGTCTGTCCTGGTCTTTGACTTCAGGCCTTCCCTGGATTTTTTCCTAGAAGCCCCATCAGTCCTCCTATCCATATTTATTTATAATGCTAGCAAGCCCCAAAATCTCGAATGTGCACCTAGGCAAGAAAGGATCCGAGATCTAAGTGGCAGTCTTTGGGAACGTTCCAGTGGGGTAAGTTGGTATAAATGTACTTTGTGCTTATTCTTAAGTTCAAAGTACATGTATTCAAGAGAGAGAATAGCATCAGTATATCAGAAAGTGTCTTAGATCTATCTATATGACTTACAGAAGTCATGCACTGGACTCCTGATGCTGGCAAGGACTATGTAAGTCATAGTGTCCCAAGGATTTTGTGTATTAACTATATAATCATATCATATAGAACTGCAGGCCCCAAATATACTCATCCCCTGTCTCATTCTGTCTCCCCTCTATGTATGGTTAGAGAGTGAGCCAAGAACTTTATAGACAGTAGTTAACGAGCTGGTACTGGGGCTGTGTGTGCTGACTCCCGGTGTCTTGGTTTTCCACTACACAGTGGGTGGGAAAAAGAAACTAATCTCTTACACTGATAAATCATGTGACAGAAAACCTGTTACCTTAATCTTCTCCATAGTCATGTTTATTCCACATAAGAAAATGGTTTTTAACAAGAGCTCTCTTAGATAAGAATATATTCTAAAAAATATAGTTATTCTGAATTTGTAATTTTTGTCAACACACAAAGATGAACTATTTTACATCATGAGCCCATTGTACTCTGTAGGAAAATCTGTCATTTACTGGTCTCAGAAAAAGTCCACATGTTGTATCTCTGAGGTTTTGATAATAGATTTTAAGATTTAAAAACAAAAACGGAAACAAAAAAAAATAACTAGATCATGTGTCCCAAACCTGAGTCAGCAAGAGTGTACATTCAAGAGCCCTCTGTTCTTACATGTAAGCTAATAGCTGCTTGCCTTGCTCGTGAAGGAATTAAAATCATATTAGTACCAAGAGTTCTTTGAATCATTTACCATTCTTTAATCACTTCCCTGAAAGACTTGCAAGTGGTGGTCTTGGTCTGAGTAGAATACACTTCACTTTTTTCGTTATAAAAATAAAAATGTTTTAGGTTTATTTTATTGAATGTATACGAGTGTTTTGCTTCCATGTGTGTACACCATGTGTATGCCTGTGCCCTCAGAGATAAGACGAGAGCATCAGATCCCCCAGGGACAGGGATTCCAGGTGATCGTTAGCCACAGAGAGTTGTAAAGTGCCATGTGGGTGCTGGGAGCCAAACCTGGGTCCTCTGCAAGAGCAATACGTGCTCTTCACCTCAGCTGTCGCTCCTGTCCCAGCTTTACTTTTGATCATCTCCTGTCCTATCTGACCAGATTATATACAGCTAACAAAAACGCATAATTCAATGAATAAACCTTTGGTTCATGTATTCAGTAAGATACTGAAATGTCTGGAATTCTAACTAGTGACTCATTTCATGTTTCCTTTTAGGATGGAGAAGAGCTGGAAAGACTTACCAAACTCAAGAGCGACGACTCAGATGACGACACTTTGTAATGGTGCCTGGTTGGTGGACAACTCCCTCAAACTGTGTCTGCACATTTTCAGCATTTGTGGCAATTGTCTTTTCTGATAAACTGATGATGTTTGAAAGCATAGTATTCTTTACATGTCTCTAGCCACTGAATAAACAGCTCCATCCAAGACCTAGCAGCCACAGGGTGGCAGAATTCTGAGATACAAGCATAGGACTGTGCATAACTGAATACGTGATGAGTCGACGGGACACATATGCAGATTGTCTCCTCAGCCTCCGGGTCCAGAAATCATGTTAGTTTGACCCTACAGATACACAAATGGAGACAGCGTGCCAGATACGAATCATTGTGTCATATCATCTGCCTGCCAAGTCATCTCTCTCGCCGTCATTGTTATATTGTCTTGGTTGTCCCTCAGATTTCAAGGCCTTAGCAACAGCTATTTTGCTTTTATTAAAGCATTAAGACTCTAAAAGTTTTGGCTGAAAGACCTAAGAATCTGGCTGTGCTGTAGATTTAAATAACATCCTTTGTGATAAATATTTTTAAGCTATTCAGAAATAAAATTTCAAATTTTTATTTGTTTTTTTGGGGGGGACTTATAAGAAATTGTATTATTAGTAATCACTTTTTTAAAGCTTTATTTACATGAAAGGTGGTTGCCACATTACCATAGTTAGCACTTGTATTACGTCACTAAGCCACTGTGGAGTTGTTTGTTCATTTGTTCGTTTGCTCGATCCTTGGATTGTACATTGACAAAATCTCGACATGATTACCTTTCGATCTTGAGTTACTATGCTAAGAATTCAGTTTTTTTATTTTTGAGTTATTAATTGAACTGTGTAACGGTTATCTATCTATCTTTGTATAATATCCTATTCTAAAAGTCAAGACTCTGGCTTTAGGACACCTTTATAAGAATCCTTTTGTAAAACACAATAATGACTGTTAATGAAATAGAGTAGTGTTACTCCAAGAGGACCAGTAACTAGAAAGTCACCTCTCAGTATCACTTCCTACTTATAAGTGCATGGTATTTCTCAAAACAGGTTTGCATGCAGCCAATTGACTTTGTTGTTAGAGCAGTCATGTGACAGAAAATTAAAATGTAAGAAAACAGAGTGATTTGTCCCAGGTTACCCGCTGAAGGGTAATAGAAACAAGCTTCAAGCTGGTATGTTTACAAACTCCTATACTGTAAATGTGAATTATAAGCTACCCTGCAGTTTGCACATTCCTTCTTCAAGTTTCCATGTGTTTATATAGAAGATATTACTATTATTATAATCCACTTGTCTATCCAGAATAATATAACCGGCAATCATTGCTAAGACTTTTTAATTAAAGTAATTACTAAACTTTCATCTTGTATCTGTACTCTGTCTTATGAAATGTAGTGTGGAATGCTTCTAAATTTTAAAAACAATGAAATAAGGCAAATATTCAAGCAACATAAAACTTCATCTTTGACTAAATCTTGGTTTAAAGAATGGCTAAATTTTCTACCTCACCGTAGGCATCCTTACCAGAGTCAACACAAAATGGGATCAACCAATGTGATTCAGTTTAAAGATAAGGAAAATAAGATAGAGAGCACTCACCTTTAGAAATGAGAGCATGAAAATTATCTTACTGAGCTTCAGAAGAAATTGCAAACGTGTCACCTGCAGGACACAGTATAGCAACCACGTGTGTCAATGGTATGGGGTAGTTTGATTTTTCTTACTTAGAGTTATTATACATACATATATATATATATATATACACGTGTGTGTATATATATATATACGTGTGTGTGTGTGTGTGTGTGTGTGTGTGTGTGTATATATATATATATATATATATATATATTGCATTCTTACTCTTTTGGAAAACATTCATTGTTCACCGTTGTGTTAACTTGCCACTTCCTGAAAGGGCTGAGCTGGAAATAAAACGTCAGATAGATGCACTTGAGTACGTTAGAGGCATTATGATTTTAAGAATGACAGTGTGAGGGTAAGAGGTCCAGAACCATTTCCCAGGTACTAATGGAGTGGGAACTGTCTGACCTAAAAAGCTGTCACACAGAAAAGGGAAGAGACTCAATAGACATGGTCCTACTCCAGGAACTAATTGGCAGTGAGGTAGCAGGGTGATCCTTAGTCACACGCGTGGGGCAGAGATCCCAACAGGTCATATTTCTCAGCATCGGACAAGGAAACAGGAGTGTGGAAACTGACTGGGAAAGAGAAAGTGGCTTAGACCAGATCCCAAGCCCTTCCCCAGCTGCTTCTCGCCCGTAGGTTTTCAGACTCTGTGTACCGAATGGCCCCGTCAGCACGTATTTGCTCAGCTCACAACTGAGGCTTACTTTCTTCTTTGACCTCTGAATTCCCGTGTGGAAGCCCTGTTGCCTGTGAGGTAGATACCCTGGCTTTGTAACTGCTAATGTTGCTGTAACGCTTTCTCTCTGTAGAAGCCAACTGGCTGGATGTGCCCAGATCCTCCTTGGTGCCTTTTCCCTTTCCCTGCAATAATTTTATCTGTGAGCTCTTAACATTCCAAGCAGAAAAGGCTAAGTGTAGTGGGCAAGAGGGTGATTTTCCCTCTCTAAAGCCTAGATCGGAGTTCTTGAAATTGAGTAATTATGTATTTCCACTTTTAATGAAGAAAACATTTGGTAAAAGTTTCAACATAGATTTTTACTCTCGTTAAAGTACATCCAAACAATGTGATGTATGAACATATTTTTTCAGTACAGATTCTCACTGTGTACCATAGGTTAACCTTGAATCTACTTTGTAGACTGTACTGGCCTTAGAGCAATCTATCCGGCTCAGTCTCCCAAGCAGATAGTTCAGCTATGAGCCACAACACCAAGCCTCACTTACATGTTTTAAAGTTGAGTGAGTTCAGACCCAAGGAGTCTCAGAGACTTGAGATCGGCAGGAGTCAAGCCACTCTCTATCCATTTCTGTACCTGCTCTAGAACATGTATCCATGATACGACACTGAGAGGACAATGCCAGTCAGTCACATTAGGAAACCCTTGGAGTCCTGCCCCATGCAGATAAAGCATCACTAACATCTCAAGCTGAGCCAGTAAGAAACTCCTACCCCCGAACCCCACCTCACTCCTCAGTGTTTATAAAGTCCCTGAACACATGAAATAAAGTTCACAAGTTATTTCATCAAGGGTCATATGAGAGTGACTGTCTTTACTGAGCTATAACACTTGCGGAAGAGTTCGTTCTCCCAAAGCATTCATTGCTAGACCTTGGAACCACTGTCGCTGCTATGGTAGCTGACCTGGGACCTTGGCTACCTGCTCTGCCCTGGCTAGCCAATCCTTGCTTCTTTGCTAAGAGCTGTAAAAGACCCTCATATGACACAGAACTATTGTAAATATTTTTAGGCTGATTTCAAGTGTTAAGAAGCCATCTGAAGCCAGCTATGGTGATGCACCCCTTTAATCCCAGCATTTGGGAGGCAGAGGCAGGTGGATCTTGAGAGTTTGAGGCAAACCTGGTCTACATGTTGAGTTTTAGACCAGTCAGAGCTACACAGAGAGAGATCCTGTCTCAAAAGAAAAACTAAACCATCTGTTGCCTTCCGTGTTTATCCAGATGCTCTACGAAAACATTTGTTCTGTAAGTTTTAATTTTTCTTAACACAATTTTTGCTTACAAATTGATAGAAGAAATGAAGGAAAGATGTATAAACATTTTATATACATTTGCATATCAAATAATAGCTATTATATAAGAAAAGAGATACTACCTTTTGTTTTTCAGCAAAAATTATTTAGCACCATCTTTCTCTCTCTCCAGTTAGAGAGGTCTTTTAAATGTCTTAATAACAACTCATGAGTAGGGGAAAGTTTACTATTTCTTTAATCTTGGAAGAACACTGAAAGAAAAAGTCAGGGTATGTAGAGTATGGAGGAATTCCCTTATGAAGCTGCCTGCTCACAGCTTTATCAGATGAAGGGGAAACTGGATGGGAATAAGGTTACATATTTCTGTTCAGTAAGGGTATCCATGGTGATAACTTTCATGATGACGGTAGTCATCCTGGTAGCCATCCTGGTATCCTTGGTGGTAACTATGGTAACCATATCCCGCATACTCATCTTCTGGGCAGCGCATCCCCAGTGACTGCTGAATGGCCATTTCCTGCCTCCGAAGTTGCATGGAATCAATTAAGTCATACACGATGACCATCGACCACATAGGAGAAGGATACCAGGATTTAACATTGCCATCTTTTCCAACAAGAAGCATAGAGAAGTACTCTGGGCTCACTTGAAAATAGTTGCGGATGTCTTTGACCAAGTGGGCTGGTACATCTTCCCGCTCAACAGTGGAGCTCCCTGGAAGAGCATTGTAATGGTTGTTAGTGGACTAAAGAGTCAGAGTTCAAAGATACAACAAAGCAACAGGAAATCACACCGAGAGCAGAAGACCCACAAACCTGTTCTCTTTTGCTCAGAAGCCAGTTGTTTGCTGGGAGTGTCCAAATAGCAATTAAATGCCTGGTTGTGCAAGGTTGTTATTGCCAAACTGTGGGACTTTGGACAAACTATGGCACCTCCTTAGAGGATGTTACAAAATATAGAACCCATGCCTTAATTTAATCCTGCAACATCAACATCTGTACAATCTGTCAGGGATAAGCACTGCTGTTTCTATTTCTAGGTATGTTTCCAATTAGTTTACTTTTTACATTCCAGTTTTCCCTTCAATGGACAATGGAAAGCTTGTTTTGTTGTCCAGAGTGAAAAAGAACAATTATATTGAAAACCAATGGCTGGATTTAAACCAGTAGTATGTGTGAAAAGAAAAGAAGAGATGGGGAGCTGCAGCTTTCTGGGGAGTCTACTCTGGCACTCAGCCAGTTATTTCCCACACTGGCGTTTATTTCAAAATGAGGGTCCGTGGAGGAAGGACGGCTGTGCCTTCTGCAAGTTTCAGTCTGTTGGTCATTTTCGTTTAGCTTTTTTGAGCCTTTTATTGCATTTCCTTATCTTGTGAACAGAAACCAAGGTGATAAGACCTCACAAAACAATCATGAGATTAAATGATAGAGCATAAGTTGCTTTGAAAACCTTAAAACTCATTATCGAATGAAAGCACCCTTTTGCTTATGAACATGCATGTCTTTACTGTTGGTTTGAATGATTTTATACCAAAACCAAGATTGGTCCTTAGTCCAGTCCCCACCCCATATACATCATGGGCACTCAAGCATGCTTGTGATAGCCAAACATAATCTTTTAAAATAATATACTATTACCATTAATTGGGAACAGTTCTAAAACTCCTCCAACTTCCTCTCCAACACCCAAAAGCTTCAGAATGGTTATATGTCGCAGACCTGACACAAAAGAGAAATCACAAAATTAGAGGGAAAAATCTGAAACTCTTTTCCTTCCATAGATCTGACAACTGATGATTTTCATGTCACTTAAAGTCTGAAAAGAATATAGAACACAATAAACCAAGTAGAATAATCTGTCTTTGATATTTCTACAACACAGGAAACTGCTTTTTAAAAAACTGACAAGAGTAGTCACAGATTTTAGGATTAAAAGAATTAGGTGGTTCTGTGTGTGAGACGGACAGACTGAAGTAGATTTGCTCTTAAAATGATTCTTGCTGCAAAATACCAAGATGTGAAACTAATGAAAATAAAATATCTACTATGAGATATACAGTGTTAGATCCTAGGGGGAATGCCATTCCCCACATTAAACCTGAAAGTTTCATACCTTTTATGGATAACTCTTTCCCTCAGAAAAACCACACGAACCATCTATGTGATGGTTAGAGTCAGTCACAAGCAAGATGTTCCACTTGACTGACAGGTTCTTACTCATGCAGAGGATACACAGGGGAACCCCAGGCAGGCACAGCTGGCTTCCCATCTTCAGCTAAGGTTTCAGCCAAGTAGGGGAGGTCATGCCTTGATAGCTTGTTGGAATTCTTTTGAAGATGGAAAGCATGCGAAGGGTTTCGGAAAGAAAACAGCAAGATGAAGAGGGTCTAACCGGGGTAATAGCTTCGAGCTAATGATAAGATCAGTGGAGTTTGTAGCCCAGGGAGAAAATGGAACGCTTCTATATGGGAGGGCCCCATTAAAGGGGTTAAAATCAAGGCAAAATGCCATTCCCCACAGTTCTGTTCTGCTTCCCGCCTTTATCGTTTCCTGGAAGGGTGAAGTGTCCTATTCCAAATACCAGTGAGCCATATTTTGAGAAACTGAAGATCATGAACATAATGACTCCTGGAAAGTGTGATTTGTTCACATTCCCTGCGTTTAACAAAAGGCTTTGCTTATGCTAGTGTGACACAGGCTTTCTGTACTAGTATAACAACACCGAACAGCCAGCCCCTCCTAGCTCTTGAGAAAGTATCTACGGAATGGTAGCAAACCATGATATTCCTTGGTGTCATTGTCTCTAACATGGGCCATACTCCAGAGCCCAGGCTGGCCTGGGACTCAAACACCCCCTAGTTGGAGTCTCTTGGAGCTGAGATTACACATATGTGCCACCAAAGTTTGGGGATTTATTTTGACCTATATTTCTACTGTGACTAATCCTTCAGTGCTCTAAGAATATCTTTCATAATCAGTACCATCGATGACTCTGAAGAGTTTTAAATACAATTCAGAGTATTGACATAATCAAATATTGTATGTTGCTAGTTGTGAATCATTAGCCATGATAAATGGAGGATGCGTGAGGGATTCCTGGATTGTCTTACCATTTTTGAGCTTGCTTACTGTCTTCCTTTACATTATTTCACATCTTACATTTGGAAAGTACTTATAATTGAGATGTACTGGGCCACATGACAGAACTGGGTCCCTCTAATGCTTTACAAATCTCATGAACATTTTTCCTTTAAAAATCAAGTGCAGATTTTCTTTTTTCTATTTTTTTTAATTTATTTTATTTATATGAGTACACTGTAGCTATTTTCAGACAAACCAGAAAAGGCCATCAGATCCCATTACATATGCTTGCAAATCACCATGTGGTTGCTGGGAATTGAACTCAGGACCTCTGGAAGAGCAGTCAGTGCTCTTAACTGCTGAGTCATCTCTCCAGACCCCAAGTGCAGTTTTTTAACTGTGCCATAATTATTGACATGACTCTTCCTACTCGAAGTATCAAAACAGTCCTGGTTTGTAATGTTTTAGTGATGCGTTTTTAAATGCATGACAGGAAACCAGCCTTTCCATACATACCTTTAATGATTCAAAGTGTTCCCGTTGGCAGCTGCACAGATTGCAGTGTCAGCTGTGATATTGATACTGCTGGCCTCCCATGCCACGCTGAACCTAGTAATAAGTTCTGTATACTTCTTATGCATATATTTCTGTGGCCAGATTAAAGGATGCTAATGCTTTTAGTTAACCCAGCAGAAAATGTTTAGCAAATAAGGTGACATCTTATTTTTCAAAATATTGAGGGATTTGCAACCAATAGAAAAGAAACATTTTTTTTTCCTTTCTGATTTGGCTTTAAAAGGTTCACAACTAGACACAGTGACCCACACTGGAAACTCCAGCACATGAGAAGATAAGGCAGGAGGATTTGAAGTCACATAGTGATGTTCTGTTTCTTTAAAAAAGGCAATGTTTCATTAATTCCTAGAACAAAATCAATATATGTAGAACTACCCAATGTTAATATCCAGTATCCAAGTATCAGATAAGTGATCCTGCTTGAATTTCATTAAGACATGTTTAAAACATATCAATTAAAAGTAAAGCAGTAGATACTTTCAAACACTTGGAAGGAATGCATAGTTGACTAAAACACTACTTTGAAAGCAACTTCATATTCAATGTAATAGAATATGTGTCTGGGAATGTGCATCTGAATTGGAGTCTATTTGGATGAACTAATGTTCTATGTTCTATTTTAGAATCATCCAGGGAGAAAGCTGGATGGGAAAGCAGAAATAAGGTGCCTCCTACTCACCAAAATTGCATGCCTGACCGTTGAGAGCCGAGAGCTGTTGTGAATAGGCCCAGTCTTCATCATTAGGAGCAGAGATCACCAGCAGCCGCCTCCTCCATCGGAACCTGGAAAAGAGAGCCAGCCGCTATGACTGCTTCGTACACTAGAGGCCAGTGTCGAGCAGCATCGACTGTTGGGTTTTTCCATTCCGGGATAAAATTCCCTGGCCCATAGAACTCTTCCACGGCTCCTGAAAGCCATTCAGCTGCATCACCACACACTCTGACTTTTTCTATTGTGTCTCCTGTCTGCCTGAATGATATGTTGGGTCGCAGTCATCATGCCTGATGAGGACACTCAGAGAACAGTGACATTCTCAGTTATAAGGTACACTAGTCAAAACTGTAAAGGAAGCCAAGGATGCCAAGAGGATAGAAGAATGCTGAAGAGAACTAAAGGCCCTGTTGAGTTCCTTCTTGAGTTCATCGGGGGCTTGGAAATGAGAATATTAACAAGAAAAGGCTAGAAAGGGGCTGTCAGCCGGGTGTGGTGGCACACTCCTGTAATCCCAGCACTTGGGAGGCAGAGGCAGGCGGATTTCTGAGTTCGAGGCCAGCCTGGTCTATAGAGTGAGTTCCAGGACAGCCAGGGCTACACAGAGAAACCCTGTCTTGAAAAAACAAAACAAAACAAAAAAACAAAAACAAAAACAAAAAAGGGGGGGCTGTCAGATTTTAAGTACATGACCACAGCAACAAGAAGGAAAGTAAGAAAGTCACTGAAAGGATTAAAGAGGGTTCCAGAAAAAAAAACAAACAAACAAACATGTATTTTCCTGAGAAGGGGGTTGTTATTCTAGAGGCAAAGGCAAGTTCTGATCTCTATCTTATTATCATTAATAAGTGGCAGTGCTAACTGCCCCTATGAAGTATGGGATTTTGATAAAACCACCTTTCTCCTGTTAGTATAGCTGTCATGGAGGACTAATTAACCTTTTATCTTATACATGGAAACTTGAACTCAAGTTTGTCATCACGACATTTTGGATGTCTTTGTGCATGTCATTCAGTTCAACTAAGTCTCAACTTTTCATTATTTATGGAGTAAAAAGTATATTAGTTTTTACTTCAAAGAGGTGTAAAAACAATTAACTCCCAAACCCATCAGAATTTTATCCACATGATGGCATGGAAAACTAGGAAATCATGTCTTCATCTATGGCTGCTCCCAGTGTAAGAACCTGTACCATTACCATACCTTGGACATCATCCATCACAACGGGACATGACAACCTATTTGAGTGTGTCAGTATGTCATTTTAAAGCTCACTTTCATTGCACAGTAACTGTTCTTCACTAAGGCTCAAGAAAGCAACCTGGTTTTCTTCCATTTTATGAATGATAAGACATAAGTAATTTGCACAACTAGTAAATCTAAGGTGGTAGTGGTACCAAAATACAGACTTAAGGATGATGATGCTATACTTGTGCTCACAGGGTCCTCAGTGCATATGAAATAAATACAGTGTGCCCCTAGTGGAAAGCTGAACGGAATTATCTCAAACTGGAGAAGGAGCATCGCTTTCTGCCTTAGGTGCTAGCAACCAGAAGGTATTAGCAATCACTGAGCTGGTGGCCAGCCATTTTGCTTATGTTTTCTCTCCCTGTGCCCCATCTAGCTTTAGAATGAACATGAGCGTTCTTAACCCCAAAGAAAATGGCGTCTTGGAGGGAACAGTGGCTTGCGGGAAAGAGGAATATAATAGCCTAATGAAATAAAGCTCTCAATGGATGTCTGTCTCCTAAGGCTTGCCAAGAACTGCTTGCTGTGACATTATTTCACTTCCTCTGCTTGTTTTTTTTCTTCAAAGGGAAAGGAAAACAAGTCTCCACTGAGGATAGGAGATGAATGTTTTGGCACACAGAGAGAGAAAGGAGCCGATGAGACAGCGCAGAGGTTCCTGGGAAAGGGAACAGTGGCGGTTGCTGGGTCGCAAGCTCCGGCTCTGATCTCCCTGCTTCCTTAGGAGGGATGCCAGACCAGAGCTGGCCCCCAGCCAGCATCTAACCAGGCCAGCCTCTCCGGCCTACATGGAGCCATGGAGTTATTTTGGTGAGGACTGTTTTAACTTGTTTACCTGTATGTGCCGCTGAATGAGGTTTTGATGGAAGAGGGATGAGACGGCCCTGTCTCAGACGCAACCCCGAGAAGGTGGCTTCCCGTAAGGAATGATCGGGCTTTACACCCTGGGACCCAAGGCCCCAGGTCAAAGACACTAAAGAAAGTAACTTCCAGGGCCTGTGACAAGAACTGTGACCCTGTTTAGGTCCCCATTTGGGCCAAATTTTTCTTCTGTCACATTAGCTTCTCAGGAAATGAAACCCTGCAAGCTCTGCGTGTGTTTGCTTCTTTCAACTGGCAAATTAGTGTGCCTTTGCCCACTGTTTGGGGCTTCTGTCTCAGGAAGGGTAATTATAGCCTAGAATACAGTGCTAAAGACCAGACTGGCATCAGGGTCTGGTCAGTTGAAACCAGGCTGTGCAGTCTCACCAACCAGTCAGCAAATTTAAGGAAAATTCCCATTTAGGGACTGGCTTAGCCATAGATTTTTTTTTTTTCATTTTGGAGCTGTTTTCTTTTTCCTTTTTGTCTCAGCTTAGATATCAACTCTGAACGGTCTACTGAGCTTCTTTTACAAAGTATGGTATAGGACTTGAAAAATGCACTGGAATACTGTAATAGCATTTACTGATCATTTGCTTTGCACAAAGGCCTAGGCCGTTGTTACCTTTAGTATTAAGTTGCCCTTTCACAATAATTTTAAGAACAGGAACACTTATCATCTTGCAAGTTAGAAAACTGAGTGAGAAAAGAAAGAAAGAGAGAGAGAGAGAAATAGGAAAAGGCAGAATTCTAGTGCAGGGCTCTTTTATTCCTGCTTCGGAGTAATCTGTTTGTTCTTTTTAAATTTTTAAGAAAATATTTTATTAGTTCTTTAAATATTTTATACAATGTATTTTGACCATATTCTCAACGGGCCGACTTGTCCCCGACTTACCCTCCCCACCCACAACCTCCTACCAACTCAACTTCCAGTTCTTCTTTATTATTATGTTTAAAAGCCTTTAAATACAATTGCTTTGTCCAACTACACTTAGGAGTAGGGCTTGCTCTGGAGTGTGGTCTACCCACCCAGGGTCACCATTAAAGAACACTGGCTGTCCCTCTCCCAGCTACCACCAGTCTCTCTTCAGCTAGTGAGTGGGATTATGTGTCTCTCATGAAAGAAGGTGTAGGGATATTTTAAGTTCAGAGGTGGTGTTAACTTGAAGGAAAATGAGTGACACAGCAGAGTGGTTGTAACATACAATCTTATAAAGATCATGACACCATCCATAAGGCCTATAAATAAATCTGCGCGCGCGCACACACACACACACACACACACACACAATCTTGCTTAAAAGAACTTGGCCTACTGACAAACTTGCAATTAAGAAGTTTAGCACAAGTTGAAATATAAGTGAATTTAATGGGAGCGGTGGCATTTGGAAATATCCAAACACAAGAATCCATGGGCATGTATAATAGGGGAAGGTCCTTGCTGTCGACAAGAATGAGTGCACAGTAATCCTAGATGGAGGAAGGGTTCCTTGCTAAATTATTTCAATTTTATAGTGGATAGATCTTAGGGGCAGTTTAGTTAAGAAGCATAAGGTCAACATGATGAGTGTGCTGTAGGCTGAATCTTCCTTCGTATGAATGATAAATCTTATCTTCTTTAGAAGAGTTGCTTCACCCTAAGAGCCCCAAGTCTCCTGAGTCTGCAGGAATTCAAATCATCCATATATTAATCCCTTATTTCTTGAGTTCCTGTGAGTAAAGATTAAGCCCATGTGACTCACATTTAACCCTGAGCCTCCAGCAAATGTTTACTTCATTTTTGGAGATTCCCCCAGCCTTGAAGTACAGCTGGGGTAGTGCTTATATTGACAGCTCTGCAATTTGATTTGCTGCGAGTACATTCTTGTTTATCCCTCTTAGGGACTGACTTAAAGTCCCTATAAACTTTTACCCAACATTAGGAAAGACTTGGAGCAAAGAAGAAAGTGTTGCTTTGTTTTACATAAGCTGGTCTCCAGAGGATGCCCCAACCCCTGCTGTCACTGGGCAGTACTCCCAAGAGAATTCTGGAGTGAGGTCAAGAGGATTCCTACTTCTAGGGTCTCCATGTGGCTTTCTTTGTTTTGTTGTGAGGAAGTGGAAAGTCAAGCACAGTGCACGGGTCCCATTTGGAAGTGAAAGAAGACTCATGGAAAACAAAATGTCATGTTCACAGCTTCTCAGATTGGCTGACAACATGAAGCAATCCTTATGGAAGTTCTGGTTTCTATCCGCAGTATCAAAGGAAAGAAACAGAACAGACCTCTCCAGTGTCACAAAATCAACCTGCCCAGAGGTGGACCTAGCCTTGCAACCAGAACCATTTCCTGACCCACAAGACTAAGCCCCATAGTCAGGGTCTCCAAAGATGAGGAGCAAAGAAGCAAGTATTTGTTTCTTTGATTCTGAGTCATCAAATTCAACCATCAAATTAAAAAAAACAGAAAGGAAGGAAGGAAGAAAAGAAATGAAAAAGAAAAGGAAGAGAAAAGAAAAACAGAAAGGAAAGGAAAAATAAAAGGAAAGGAAAGGAAAGGGAGGGGAGGGCAGGGGAGGGAAGGGGAGAGGAGGAGAGGGAAGGAGAGGGGAGAGGAGAGGAGAGGAGAGGAGAGGAGAGGAGAGGAGAGGAGAGGAGAAGAGAAGAGAAGAGAAGAGAAGAGAAGAGAAGAGAAGAGAAGAGAAGAGAAAAGAAAAGAAAAGAAAAGAAAAGAAAAGAAAAGAAAAGAAAAGAAAAGAAAAGAAAAGAGAAAAAATCTCCAGGCAAAATTGCGCCAGCCTCTTTTGGGAACACAAAGATGATGTACCTGGATAGGAAATTCTCCAGGGACTGCTTCTTGTCCTCCTTGCAGGCAATGCCCTCCTTCTTCTGCTTCTCCATATCTTTGATTCGGGATTGGAAAGTATCAATCAGATCAAACACAGACTTCATTGCTATTGGCACTTCATAGTATTGCTGTTTAAGAAAACATAGGATATATGCAATTTATACCTTCCAGAGAAATCTAGGAAAATCTTTTGATGAAGCTTTGTGGTTTATAAATGTTTTTTCCCCAATAGTACTATCTGCTAATTGCTTGAAATTGGGACCCCAAAAAGCAATTGGGTATATTTATAAAGAATGATTCTGGTCTTCTTTTACTAAAAACAATTTATACCTTCCTTACCATACACACCTTAAATTTATTCCCATACTACTGAACTAAGCTGGTTTCTATTTATGATACCACCAGAGAAGTGAGGGACAGTATTCTAACATAGAAAAGCAAATGAGACAGCATTTTAGGGTTGCTAACCTGACTTTCCTGCCAAATCCAGTTTTATTGAGTCATTTAACTTTAGCTCATGTTTGCTTACATGTTCTCAGAAATAGGTAAGGACCCAAATTAAAAACAATTAGATTCATTTCCTTGGATCCCAGCTACCTAGACTTTCAAAAGTCACTTGATGTGGATCTGGGCCCTGCTGAGCAAAACCAGTAGGAAGGACCACCTGTACATGGCTTCCAACTTAGAGATCCTCTATTTCAATTTCTTCTGTGAGAGAGAAGTTAGCACATGCGTAGAACTCATTAATGGAGTGATCTCTCTCAGAACCACAAAACCACTGCAGGTCAAGTCAGCTGTTCTGATGGTGCAGATGACACTCCCTTCCAAGCATCGACGTGGAAGCTCGCTAAAGACCCCAGGACCTCAGACAGCCTCTGTGGAGATGAACTCTAATGCTGGTTGGATCAGCTTGGGTAAGCCATTTACCCATTATTCTGGGTCTATATTTTTTTTCTCTGTGAAACAAGAAAGATACTGGTGTGTTTTTTTTTTTTAATCTTTAAGACAAAGGTTGTATAGATTTGAGCAGTTTGATTGACACAAGGAAAACACCCAATAAAGTGATCTATTTTGTCCCTGTTGTGACTGTAACCCAGTTTTGGGTGGTTCAGATACTTTGTTGCTTTAGAAAGAAAGTAAATGGAAAATTCTTGCTCTCTCTCTCTCTCTCTCTCTCTCTCTCTCTCTCTCTCTTTCTCTCCCTCTCTCTCTTTCTCTCTCTCTTCTTTCTCTCTCTTTCTCTCTTTCTCTCTCTCTTTCTCTCCCCCTCTCTCTTCTTTCTCTCTCTCTCTTTCTCTCCCCCTCTCTCTTCTTTCTCTCTCTCTCTCTCTGAAAATTCCAAGGCAAAATTCTAGACTTTCTCTAAAGCAATGGTTATCAATCTTCCTTCAAAGGGACCTTAGAAAGGGTCCAATGCTATGACCCTTTAATACAGTTCCTCATGTGGTGACCTCCAACCATGAAATTTTTCTACTGTCATAAATCATAATGTAAATACATGATATGCAGGATATTTAATATGTGACCTCCATGAAAGGGGTCACAACCCACAGTTGAGAACTACTGCCCTAAAGGAACCATGGTAAGTATAGAGTTTCTTGAAGGAAGGAAGTTCTCTGTCTCATGTATTCCCAGGACATGGATCACCACAGCCATTTAACTAGTGTCTGATAAGTACACCACATTCATGTGCTGGAAAGATTGAGTCATGTAGCTGGGCTGTCCACGTTCAGTCCAACCCAGTCCTTTTCTGGAGAGGTCATTTCTAAGTGTAAATTCATAGGACAACTGAAATACTAGAGTTGTTTAAAAGCCTTGCCAGTAGGGCACCGATTGTGGACTTGTTGACCATAAGAAACTATAGTTTCTATTCTGAGAAATTTCACCACGTCACTCACGGCAAAACCCGCACCTTGACTCTCAGATCCACATCTGTCAGCACCATGAAGAAGTCATTGTAGGTCATCCCATACTCCTTCCTCAGCTCGCTGATGAGATGTTGGTCCACCAAGTCCTCATCATCCACCACACGCATGGGTTTCTCATTATCTTAAGAAAAACAAAATGTGCAGAAAAATGAGTATGGCAAAAGAGAAAACACTGAACAAGGTGGGTGGGGAACCCTGAAGTTTATCCAGCTCAAACCAGACCATTTTGTCTGGGTTTATAGGCTTACCTCACAATATGTGGGAACAGTTTTACAGTGAACTATATTAAAAGTATATGAATAGTGAATTCATAGGTATAAAGGTGCCAAAGGAATACACAAACTACCATTAAAATCCACACCTTTAAAGATAACAACCCATCTCTGCCCACACTGTTCCTGTGAGTCAGAAGCGTTAGCATTAGGTTTGTCTAGCATTAAGTTGCTAGAAAACTGTCCATCCTGTGGACAGTATGAGGCTTTCCCTAAATTGCCAGGAAGCTAGACCAGACATGTTTGTTGAGGCTCACTTCCACTATAGATAATTCTGAGTTTGAAGGCTGTATCTGTTCCTCTTTTAGCATATAATTAACTTTGGAGCTCAGTAAACATGTACCATAGAGAAAAATAAAGTCTATGCTCAAAACTAGACACAGATTCATTTGGGCTCCAGAAGAAGCTATACAAATTTCTCAAATGAGCACAATTTCAAGCAAAATTTAAGAACTTTTGGAAGGCTTTAATAAGCATTGTACATGTTTTTGGTCAAAGAAATCATTATAATTCAGAATAGTTCCTGAGGTGCCACTAAAGACATGAGAAACATGACTATCCAACTGTCTTAGTCAGGTATTCTATTGCTGTGTTCAGACATTGTAACCCAAAGGGGCTTCGGGAATTCAGATCACAAAGTCTTCATACAAGAGCCTCCATCTGATGTGCCATTTTGCAGGCCCTACTTGTGTGTCCATATAATAACATTCTAGGTCACAGTGGGTTTGTCAGGTTACAACCCCATGGTCAATTAAAAGGTATCTATATTTAATTCCCCTTCAAAATAGATTGTTTCCCACAACTCCACCTAAAATTGTATCTTCAAAATAAATATCCCCCATATTTTGGATAAATGAAAAATAAAGTTAGTGAATGTGTGACAACATAACTATCAGCACAGGAAATGTTAGTTACCAACATGGACACAGTGAGCAGGGCTAGGGACTATTTTGCAAATAAAAGATGAAAAGATGAAAGCTGAACATTATCCGTTGCCTTCCTGATAGGAAGACAACTATAGTTACACGGTTACTTCGCTCCAGTTGACTATGCTAGTTGAATAAAAGTAGAAACAAGTAGCTTGATTTCTACAAAACAAAGTGAAAAGAAAAAGAAATCTAGTTTCTTTTCCAAAGTCCTAACCGTGCTTCCCGGAGGTGGTCCTCAGACACAGGATCTAAGAAACCGTATGAGGACCAAACACTGGCTAAAAACTCGAGGACGATATGATGGGTCATATCATATAGATCACATATGTATTGTTTCAACTGAAAAGTTTGTTGTTGATAAAATATATACTAATTAAAAACTAGTATGTTGGGGTAGTAGTTTTGCTTGTTTTTAGTATATCTTCTTCAGCATCAAAAGTAAATTGCAGAATTAAATGTGCAGTAGGATATTATTCTCAGTTCAAAACATTTTTAAGGCAAAAGAAGATGCAAAGAGGAACACACAACACGCAGCACCCATTCTGTAGGACACAGAGATGTTCACAATGACTTCCTCGGTGAGATGGCAGTGGTAGCCATAAGGTGGAATATTGACTTGTTACTCTCTATGTCTATACTATTCAAATTTCAACAAGGCATAAACAACTCTGTGAATAATAATGAGGAGATTTAAAATGTCTGTAACTATAATGTATCCATCAAACTACCTTCTAAATGATTGTGGTTGTGCCCATGGAATAGTGCTGTTGTGAGCTTTTCGCAGTGCCCAGTAGGAACTCCAGAAACTCGCTGTTGGTCAAAGTATTGGGAATAGTTGTGGAATGACCTACCATAAAGGAGACATCTATCCCATTGCCTCGAAGGCTCACGGAACATCACAGAAGAAGGAACAGAAAGAATGTAAGAGCCGGAAAAAGGAAGAGGAGATTAGTGCTGAGTTCTAGTGATGACAAGGCTGCTGCACTTTGGATACTCTTGGCCAGCATGCTTACCTATACAAGATGGTACCCATCAACACCTAGTCACTGAATAAGGGATAGATCATAGCGTGCTGGTGCTCTACATAATGGTTGACAAGGAAGGAGGAGACCATTTTCTTCAGTGCTGGAGACACTGATGAGGTTCCCATGTTTCTATAAACAAACTCTCTGATAGCAACACTAATGAAACTAATTGATCCATACACACACACACACACACACACACACACACACACGACATACAAACAGAAGGAGGGCTAGCTGGGAAGAGTAAGGAGATCAGTGAGAATGGGAAGAGGCCAAGACAAGGAAATGGTACTAAGATGATCAAATATATTATGAACATGAAAGAAAGATTACAATAAAATTCATTATTATGCATAAATAAAGTGCTAATTAAACTATGAAAATAAAAATGCCTTTTGCAGTTAATATTCTAAATGGTTATGAACAGGTTTTATCTTCACCTAGGAATTATAATTTTGAGGGGTTTGTTGTTACCTTATTTTGTTTACTTTTTAAACAGGATCTCATGTAGCCCAGGCTGGTCTTAAATTCACTCTGTAACTGAAAATGGCCTTGACCTCTTTTATTAAAATGTATCTTTTTATTATCATTATTATTATCTCTCTGGGTGTGTGCGTGTGTGCGTGTGTGCGTGTGTGCGTGTGTGCGTGTGTGTGTGTGTGTGTGTCTATGATGTGAGTATGTGGGTGCTTGTGTCATGGTGCATATTCAGAAGTCAGAGGACAGGTCTGTATAATCAGTTCTCTATTTCCACCCTTACATGGGCCCAGGGGATTAAACTAGAGTCACCAGGCTTTGAGTGGTAAGTTCTTTTGCCATCTCTCTGGCCTGACCTTGTACATGTGCATTGGTGGGAACAAGGTTGGGCAAGAATAATGGATATAAAAGCCTTCCCCCTCACCTCCAAACTGGCAGCCCCAATTGTCAACCATATTAGCACTCAAACCATCTCCCCTTGTCCATTTTTGCGATTCTTTAGCCTCTAGGGCTGGAGGAAGGGAGATAACTCTCCATTCACCTCCTTACATTCAAAACTCAGAGAACAGAGATTGCTCCCCCAGAGAACACAATCTGTAACAGAACTAAGGGGCGGGGGTGGTGGTGGTGGTGGTGGTGGTGGACAGAGGACTGACTTGCTCAAGTTCACACTGCTAACTAGAAGCAAAATGGCAGCAGGACTCAGACAGCCTCTCCGGTTGCCTCCCCTGTAGCCCTCTCTGTACTACACACAGACACCTCCCAATCACTGGCCAATCAGGACCCTGGTTGAAGGCCTAAGACAAACTTTGCTCTAACCAGAAAGAAGCTGACTTCACAGTCTGGTTTCACCTCTCAAGCAAAATGTTTTCAGAAGTGATTCAGCCAAATATTAGAAATAAAACATTTTCTACTCTCGGGGCTACTGAAATGTCTACATGTTTGGCCTGAGGAGAAAAATCTGCCGAAGGAAAACAATGAAGTCTCTGATCAAGGCTGGATCCAGGGAGGACAGAGGCAAGTGTGCAGCTGGGAGGAATCCACTCCCGGCCAAATGCTGAAGAAGGTGCATGTGAGGCCAGCTCCTGCCTGCGGATGCCTGGTCTGGCTGCAGGGCTCTGCTGTCCTCTGTATTCTGTGCAAATCTGGGCTAATACTATTCCTCAGTCTGGAAGGCAACACAGAATGTATAGATTCTTAAGTTTATCTGCTTCTGTCTGAGCACACTAGTCAATCCTCATGGAGTACTTACTCCAAGACTTACAAGCAGACATTCTGTTTTTTTTTTTTAAGGATTTATTTATTATTATATGTGAGTACACTATAGTTGTCTTCAGACACTCCAGAAGAGGAAGTCAGATCTCATTATGGATACTTGTGAGTCACCATGTGGTTGCTGGGATTTGAACTCAGGACCTTCAGAAGAACAGTCAGTGCTCTTAACCGCTGAGCCATTTCTCTAGCCCACAAGCAGACATTCTTTAAAGAGGTCCTATAAACTGTTAACTGTCTCCTAATTTACCTAACATGACTCAAAGATCCATGTTCATTTTGTGAGATGAAGAATGGCATTATCAAGCAAAGGGCTAGCCAGATGAGGAGAGCTCTTATTTATATTATTACAAATAGCCTAGAAATGGGAAGCTTGTCTGGTTCCTCATTCTTTAGGAATGCCAGTCCTGAGCTGGAGAGATGGCTCAGCGGTACTGACTGCTCTTCCAGAGGTCCTGAGTTCAGTTCCCAGCATGGTGGCTCACAACCATCCAGTGTGTCTGAATACACAGCTACAGTGTACTCATATAAATGAAAAAAACAAATCTTAAAAAAAAAAGGAATTCTAGTCCCCAAACCCAGTGTCACAATTCTGGTTGCATTATAGAAAGTTTCTTCATGTATTTAATTGACTGTAGATAGCACGGTGGCACTTAAAAATTAGCTTCAATTATAAGCTATTACACAACTGTACACCTGCATTATTGTGACTACTTCCTCTCTTGGAATCCATGATTTCTTTTACTTCCCCTAAGTTCAAGCTGTAAACTGAAGTTCTCTAAGGGTGCCATATCTGTGCTGGAGGTTGTGCAAACAGACTGACAGACAACTGAGTGACTGACTAGAATGTTGTAACTGTGGAGAGATGGAATGTTGACTGTTAAGAGACAAAATTATCTCGGGCTATCTTTAGTTGTCTGAGATCCACTCACTCCCAAGCCACGTCTTTGACTTAACATTTTTCTATTAGTAAAACTTTGGGAATGTGCTCCTCAGCAGATCTCCACCAACCCTAAAGCTGTGAATGTTAAAAGATAACATCTGGGCTGAGGAGATGACTCATTTGGTACAGCACTTGCCACGCAAGCATACGAAGCTGAGTTTGGGTCTCTAGTCCCAACCTAAAAAGCCGAGCATGCGAGTGTACCAGCTACACAGTCTAGCCAATCAGCAAGCTTTGGGTTCAGTGAGAGACTCGGTATTTAAAATGAGGTGGGAAAGCCAGGCATGGAGATGCACACCTTAATCCAAGTACTCTGGAGCCAAAAGCAGACAGATTTCTGTGAGTTTGAGGCTGGACTGGTCTATATATAGAATTCCAGGACAGCCTGGGCTACACAGTGAGACCCTTTGTTAAAAGAGAAAGGAAAGGAAGGAAGGAATGAAGGAAGGATGGAAGGAAGGAAGGAAGGAAGGAAGGGAAAGAAAGAAAGAAAGAAAGAAAGGAAGGAAGGAAGGAAGGAAGGAAGGAAGAAAGAAAGAAAGAAAGAAAGAAAGAAAGAAAAAAAGAAAGAAAGAAAGAAAGAAAGAAAAAGGGAGAAAGAGGAAGGAAGGAAGGAAGGAAGGAAGAAAGGAAGGAAGGAAGGAAGGAAGGGAAAATGAGAAGATGGAGTGTGATTAAAGAAGAAATTCTCTGATCATTACACAGAATGGCACATAATGGAACTTACACACACAGATACAAACATGGACATACATACACACATAGACACACACATAGACACATATACAAACACACACAGACAGACTCAGACACACAGAGATAAATACACACATAAAGACACATGCACATATAGACATATACACATATAGACACATGCACACACACACATACACAAAGACTCCAGACACAGACTCAGACAGACAGGCAGACAGACAGACAGACACACACACACAAAACATATACACAGGACATCTGAAAACTATAGAAGAGATTGCCCTGATATGTTGTACCTCACCAACCTGATCTCCCACCAATGTATTTGATAAGTACATTGATTTATGAGTTTTGTTTTTGTTCTATCACTCTGAAAGCTCATATAACCTCTTCCACATTAGTGCATGCCATTCAAGGTGACCCTATTCTTTGTTCGCAGGTCATCATGATGGACTCCACTATTTCCTTGGGGTAATCACTGCATGGTGTATCTATAAAGTCCTTCACCAATACCGGGATCATTTCACTGTCTCCTGTTGCTGCAACACTTCCCAATCATTCCTGGCTTTTTCTAAAGAGTGGAATTTATTGCCAACTTTCATCACTGTCACTAGAAATCTTCCCATTATAATCTTTGGGTCCAGACCAATCAAATTAGAATCACTCATAGTAAGGGCAAGTGAGCTGCATCTAAACAGGTTTCCTAGCTAATTATAATGTGCTCAAAGGACAGAAAGCTGCTCTCTTACAGAAGAGAGCCTGAGCTCTCATCATAGCATATAAGGCCATTAATGTTATCAACCCAGTGTATCTTAACTAACCTACCTATTAAGACTGAATGCATATACTGTGCTATATTAGTGAATATTTATTTATTTAGTGCTATTCACTATTTTCAATTGTTGGATATATGGCCTCTTTCAATACATTGATGGTGCACATCTGGAATCCCAGGAGGCTGAGGCAGGAGGATGGCAAGGTCAAGGCCAATTTGGACTAGAGAGTGAGTTCCAGGCCATTCTGGGCAACTTAACGACTCTCTCTCTCTCTCTCTCTCTCTCTCTCTCTCTCTCTCTCTCTCTTCTCTCTCTCTCTCCCCATATAGACATATATATATATATATATATATATATATATGAGTGTTATATATAAAATATATATTTATATATAACAAATAGAAAATAGATAGTTCTACTTCCATAAAGAAGCAAAATACATATGGTTGTCTGCAGAGGACAGGGAGTAATAGATAAAAGAATCGGGCATAGATTTGAGAACCTTCAATGTACAACTTCTTATATAAATAGTATAAAATGTATCAATGACAAAAGTTAGATAAAGATAAAATATCTCAGCTTTCAAAATTAGGATGACATAAATTTTATTTCCCAAGGCTTCTCCATTAATAAACCCACTACTTACGTCATTTGTGGTGTTATCTTTGATTATGGTGGTTGGAAGAGTATCTTTCAATGTGTTTACATACACACATACACATAAAAGTTTAAACGTAGCTTCTGCACATGAGGGAAAATATTATCTTTATGAGTCTGGCTTCTTGTGCCTAGCGTGATTTCTAGTGGCAGCCATTTTCCCACAGATTTCATTTTTCTTAATGGCTACTGAAATCACTGGGTTTATAGACCATGGTTTTTGTAGTTGCTCACTGTCTGACAGGGAATCACTTACGTCTCCACCACAGTGTCTACTGACTTGTTTTGCACTTTTGACTTCTGTTCCTTTGTCCGCTTGGTTACCCAGGGTTGATGCTAACACTGATACATTATATGTGAAGGGCAGGCAGTGGAATAAGAGCAGTGGCTCTGGGCTTTGTAGCTCATTTACATCCTTGCTTATCGGAAACTGAGTACACAGGAAACCCCGAGACACCAGGGACACCCGCTCACCCAGGCTTCCTGTCTTACTAAGGGTGGCGGGGTCTAGGAAGGGCAGTTGGCAGACGCTGTAACCACAGATGAAAGCAACGCTTGGAGTCAGGCTCAGTTGTTCGGGACTGCCTCAAAGGGAAAGCAGATTGGGGGATTATTATGGGAACTGATGGTGTGAGCTTCACCATATAACATAATTCTCTTCAGGAAAATCGAAGTCAAAAAATAACATAGAATGCGTTGTGTTCTGTTCTTACTTGTAAACATTAGTTTAAAATTCATCTCTGGGCATGCCTTATTCATATAAACAACATTGTTCCTTCTTATACTGTATCCCACACCCATCAATTTTTCTACCTCCTTTTTATTAATGACTCTTAAACACTCATTCCCTCAGAAGAAGCTACCAGAGCTGGAGAGATAATGCAGTGGGTAAGAGCACACACTGTGGGGCGGGAGGACTTAAAGTATCCTTTGAGTTTTAGCCCCTAATATGTGGGGACCAATGCAAATGTAAAAATATATTTCAAGTTTATGGTTTTTATAGGGAAATTGAATTCCTACCTGCCGTAGTCCATCTCCCTCTCATTTCATCCTTTAATAAAGAACCAGTAGCCAGAAACTTCTTAACTGACCAATTTTATGATCTTTCAACTCAACATATACACCAATATTCTTATGCTAGAGTGACATTTTAAATAGGAACAATAAAGAAAAGCCTTTATGTGTGAATCCATTTTAATATCTCATGCATAATATCCTTCTGTGTTGGCAAACCCATATGGGCACTGAAATTTGCCCAAACCTTGTGACTTTCTTTAGACTAATGTCTGAAACCTTTAATTTAATCTCCTAGTATTTGTAGGCCCATAGCAGATGTTCTAAATACCGTTAGCAAGATGGACCAGCTGATGCCGGCATCCACATTGTGTCTGGTTGTCAGTGTTTGCTTTCAAGGGCCAGTATAACTCTGGAGAAATTCAGAGTATTTACTTTATATTTAAGGAGAAAGAAAGCTACTGGACAGATCTCAGGCTGAAAATCAGAAAAAAGCTAGGATTTGGTTCACTAAGACTAATAGTTCATGCCAGATTTTATTTTCCCATAACTGAATCCCAGTCTTGGCTGAAAGAGCTGCAAGCCTTTCTCATAAGGGTAACCCGGTACACAGGGAGGGAAGGGCCTTCCAGGAATTGGGTGAAAGACAAAAAGCACCCCCCCTTCAAAGCAGGCCAGTGCTGCCACTCTGTGACAAAGATACAAACTGTAAGACCTGATTTTCAATAAGTCAGAAAAAGAAAAAGAAAAAATCTCTCAGCCCCTACATTTCATATTCAATCCAGATTTCTAGAAAACACCAGAATAATGCTAAAAAGTTTCCAAGGAGGTACCAGATGCTTATAATATGACTACACCAAGACGGATGGAGAAGATATAATGGCTTTCCCAAACTCCTCTGAACTGTGGAATGAGAGCGCTTTCTGGAAGGGTTGGTAGGTAGCACATTTGACAGCGAACACCTGGCTGACGAGGACTTTCATCACTTGCCAGCACTGGTCTCTGCTGGATTGAATGACTATTTCCTCTCTAGACATCTGGAGTATCACGAAGCTGGCTGGCTCCAGCTACTATGTGAAACTCCAGGAAACAAATGGTTTGAATCCTCGTTAACTGCTAACCATGCCTTTATGTTTTTAGTCTCTTGGGCTTCTCATTGATCATCCAGAGTACTAATACAATCATGCAATCTGACCAGAAAGAGCACTTGCAAGTCAGCATCCTGTAATTAGCAGAAAGCAATAGCAATTGTTCCTGGTGACAATTGTTACAGCTCCTTTGATCTCCAAACTACTTGGATTAAACTACTTTGCTCACCAGACCCAGTAGTGGTGATAAGGAGAGCTATAAGAATAGCCCATTATCAGCAGGGGTGTGTATATGCAATCTTATTTCATCATCACCACAGCCTGTGAGGTAGGTTTGCTTTCTTCTAAGACCTAAGAGTTGGACTGGAGAGATGAGTCAGCCATTAAAGGCTAGGCTCACAACCCAAAAAATATAACCTGTCCAAGGTCACAAAACAAATTGTAACTCTGGATGTAGACCTACTGGCCTCCTGAACTACTTTCCCCCTTTTGGTTTGCTTGATTGTTGTTGTTTTTATTGGTTTGAGGCAGAGTATCTCTATGTAGACCAGGCTGTTCTCAGACTCACAAATATATGTCTGCCTCTGATTCCCAAGTACTGGGATTAAAGATGTGTGTCACCATAACGGGCTGTGGTTGTTGATTAAGGACATTAGTCTCTCCCTAAGACAAGCACCTAGCAGAGGAATAGAATTCAAAAACCAGTTACTAATATGTGGTAATTTATGATTGGGCACAAGGAAGGATGCTTTTTTTTTAAGGTTTATTCATTTATTATATGCAAGTACACTGTAGCTGTCTTCAGACACTCCAGAAGATGGTGTCAGATCTTACTATGGATGATTGTGAGATCATGTGGTTGCCGGGATTTGAACTCAGGACCTTTGGAAGAGCAGTCAGTGCTCTTAACCACTGAGCCATCTCTCCAGCCCCTGGAAGGATGCTGTTTATGAACCCTTCGCAGCCCCCTCAGGGGATATTGAGCTAAGGAAGAGAATGTGTAACTGAACATGTAAAACCACGTTCTAGGAAGCTGCTGTGTAACACTGTGCCTATCCTCACACCAGTATATTATACATTAAAAGATTTGTGAAGGCAAGAGATCGTATGTTAGCGATTGTTGTTACAATTAAACGTGAACAGTTTAGAAAACTAGCCTGTATGCAAATCAGGCTGACATCATTAGGACAGATGAGTCATTTGTACTAAGATCCTGCATCTGAAAAATCTGAGCTGTGGCTATATTATTTTGTGTTAATACTAATCAATAGAGGAAATAGCATTCTATGTTTTCTGATATTTTCAGAAGAAATGTATTTTATGAAAAATTATTGAGGATAATGAAGATAAAGAAGAATAAATCTGGAGAACTGTAATTATAGCTAAACAGCAAAATCAGTGAACTTAAGAAAAGAGTTAAAATAAAAGAAAACTTGGTGGGAAGAAGGGTTACAGTGGAAAAGGGAGGGGTATGAGAGAGGGTAGTTGGGGTAAAAAAAAAAGACGAAAATTACACACACACACACACACACACACACACACACACACACACACACACAAGTTGTCACATGGAAAGTTTTATAGATAAAAGAACTATAAAAGAAATCACCACCTCTGCCCTAGCCTTCTGAGTGTAGACTGGACTAGTCAGTAAATCTTGCAGGACGCTCATAGGAATCGCTGCATATCACACCTCAGTTGCCTGAGGTTGAGCTGCGCCTCCCGCTCCTCACACACATCAATATGAAAACGTGTGAAAACTCTAACATCCAGCCAAATTGTTCTGATCTCCAAAAGGACTTGGGAGAAATTCAATCTATATTTTCAGTGGCTTTTTAGTTAGCTCAACAGTTGGTAACTGTAGCTAATTCCCTCTTCAGGCTTGCCAACATCTAGGGGTCTGGCAGGTGCCCATGCATGATGAATCACCAGTAGCACAAAGTCGGTAGGCATGTCAACTGCTATGACTTACAGGCAGGAGGACCCAGGAACCAACAGAAAGGGAGCCATAGACCTCTCTGATTACCCCCGATCATGTGATACTTTTCTCATTTCCCTCTACCTTTCATATCTTTGTTTTAAAATGCTAACATCTTAAGCCAGAATGTTCCTGGTATGGCTGGATAGGCAGGCATACAGACAGATGATAGATAGATAGATAGATAGATAGATAGATAGATAGATAGATAGATAGATAGAGGACCCTCCAAACATCCCATTGTTTCTTTTGACTGTCTCCAACCACCACCCAACACCTCTCCATTACAATTGTTCCACCACAGATAAGAAGCAAAAAAATAATAATAATCAAAACCAACAAATGCAAACAAACAAACAAACAAACAGAAACAATAAAATACTGAAGCACACCTAGCTGGAAGTGGTCAATTTTCATGGAGCTGTTGTTGACAGGACCAAAGATGGTGACCACAGAGATCCTCCTGGTGGCCATCTTGCAGAAGCTCTCCAGATACTCATCCCGCTGCTGCACATACATATTGTTCTCAGCCTTGGGAGTGGTGATCAGCTGGAGGCACGGGAGGACAAGCATGTGTTAGTTCACAGAGCTCAAGTCATGTTGAGGCCAAATCCAGAGACAACTGAGAGCAGAGTGTACTTAAACTGTTAACTGCTTTCTTAGGCAGCTGCATACTCAAGACCCAAACCATTTTGACAGTCTTTTTTTTTTTTAAGTAAAACAAAAACTAGTCCAAATAGTTTAGATGTCTCTATTCAGTTCTCTAATTTACCGTCATTTCCTGTGTACCATGGTTTTCCTATGTGTGGGCACACAGAAATACTTATTCTTCAAGTCTGTCACATTCCACGAATATCTGACATGCGATAATTGTCTGCCTTTCCTCATTTAGATCTATCCTAACTAATTAGACACTGGATAATTCAATCATTTTTTTCACTTCCGTAATGTTGGGAGAGTTTCACAGCCAGGCCTTGTACACTGTGGAATAGAATTTTTATGAGGGAACCTTGCAGACAGTTTTTATGATGGCTTATGGGGCCATATTTTGCCACATAGATGATATTCATTGCCTCGCTGGGCCCAAGGAGGGGGATTTTGATACCAGAACCCAGCTCTACTCTATCAGATGGCTTTAACTGTTTTACTTTAGCCTCCTTTAAACCAGATCTGGAATTTTTTCATCTGTGTTTTATGACTCTTCTCAAAGATACTCAGAGATATTTTGACCGCTAGCCATCTGAGAAGCTAACCTATACTTCATTTTGTTTTGGTTAAAATGAATACTTTCTTTGTATATTCTACTTATGAACATATGCAGTACATATTTATGTGTATATATACATATACATATATGAGTGTCTATGCATGTATACATATATGAGTTAATTTAACTGTTTAGGTTCTCTTGTATCCTCTAAGAACACCTTACTGTTTTGAATCTACCGTAAGACAAAAGCTCCTCTGATTCTCTGGTCATTTTAGTTGCCTTTTTTGGAGCCTTCTCCAATGTCACAGATTTTCCAAGCTGAAACCAGAACCATCGCCCACACTCCGAGAGTGGGTAGGAGTATGCTGCCTGCTCTGGACGTGGGAAGCCATGAAGTGTTTTCTGGTGATGGGTGGATTCTTCTTGATCTGCTGGAACCAGAAAGCTCACAGGGCAGGTATCTGCCTTGAGGCCTGTCCAGGCCCCCCTGTCGGCTCACGCCTTGGCTTAGAGACAAGCCCATATATATTTTTTTTCTGTAAATATTTTCTTGCATTTAGCCATGTTCAAATTTAACAGTCACTTTTCCATTTCCCCATCAAAAAAAACATGTAATCTCTTTCTATAGAGATTACATTAACCTGTGTCCACAAGGTTAGCATGTTGGGTTAGGAGGAGTTATGGTTAATCTCTGTCAAATATTTTATCAAAATTGGCCAGTAAATTTGGCTCTGAATTATCTTGCTCCTTATTTTTCTCCATCAGAGTTGTTTATTGATGCCTACTAGAGTTCCCTAGTGAAATTTTTGTGCTTGACAAAATACTCCCTCCGGGAATGTAAAATGCTTCTGAAAGCCCATGAGCAGGACATTAACAAAAGTTTTTGCTTTTCTTTTTTAAAATGCTTTCTCTTAGCTCATCATTTTAAGCAGATATGTTCTGGTTAATTTTGATTTTTCTGTTTTAGGCCTGTTCAGATGGACATAGTGGCCAGGAAATATGTTTTAAAAGATGTAATCTCCATGAGGAAAGTATAAAAATCTCACACATTCTCTAAAATGTATTCATTGATTCAGACTTAGCCTTAAGAAAAAACATTGGGGTGGTTCTAAAAACATATGGTGATAATATTTCTGGTTGTTTGTTTTTAGTTAGCTATGTGTTTTGAGAGGGATGGATGAATTTTGAAATTTTATTTTAATTCGACATAGTAGTTTAGATTTTTCTTTTTTGGCCTGTCTTTCACTTATAATAGACCATTTGGGAATGAACAAAATGTTGTTTAAGTGAAAACATAAAACAGTGAAGAGAAAGATAAAAAAAGATCGACTGCTCCTGATTTTGGACTCTCAGACCATATTTAGGATATATTCTAGAGGGTTCGAAAGCACGCTTCCCAGAATGCTAGATGAGTGATAATTACTGTCCTCTGTCTCCATACACAAGCACCATTTCATCTTTGTCTCATGCTTTGTCATGGAGCCCTGTGGTCCATGACCAAAGTCTCCTCCAGTCTCCACCACCCCCCACCCCCGGGGCATGTATAATTAAGAATTTCAGCCAATATGTAATCTCAGAGATGCCCTTTCTCCCCTGCATGGCAGCGTCTCCCACAAATGTACACAGCAGCGCTGGACCGTGGGAGCTCAGTAGCAATCTCAGAGAAATAAAATCCTCCCAGACTGATCTTAACCTGGAGCTTTTGCCCAGGGGTGTTTTAACCCACCAGGAACATAATGCCCACACTGCACGATTCAGCTCCCGACTTCTGGCCTTTCAGGCTCTCTGCCTGGGCTTGCAGGGTCTCTTGACCCTTGTTATCAGACCAACCTCAATCAGGAAAATAAAAGCAACTTTAGGCAGAGTGGCGCGGAGGCAAAGGTGAGGTCCACTGTCAAAGTGGGGGGCCTGGCATTTTGTCTTAGCTCAACCCCTGGGTATCGTGTGGCCTCTCACCTTTGTCATCCTTGTCGTGGTGGAACAACCACTACACAAGCTTCATAGTCTCAGGAATTGGGCAATGCACATAGATTCTTGCAGGACCTATTCCTCCAAACATGTGTGTTGCCTTTGACTAGTTCACCCGTCTCCTCCAGGCTGCGTTTGTCTATGTCCTCCAGCCTCAGACACTCTCACTACTGCCATAGCTCAAGCACTCGCTGCTTTTAATTTCAGTTCTAGAAGTCTTCACAGTTCACATGGGATATTTTGTATCTCTTTTATAAATTTTTTTTATGTAGACATCATGTTCCTTAAGACACTGAGATCTCAGACTCTGCCCCTATCCTGTGATCCACGCTAGCTGGTTCACTTTCCTCAAGCTACAGAGATCAGTCCATCCATATCAGAGGCAGGGGGATCTCAGAACCATGAGGATCCCTGTCTATGACTATCTAGGAAGCGCCCATAAGCCAGATGAAAAAAAAAAACTTCTCTTTACACTTAATCTGCTGCTGAATGGAGTTCGCATAGGGAAAGAGGAGCGCTGATCACCTGACCTGCCAGAGCCTTTCCCTGTGTGCTGACATCTCGGTCACATCCATTTTCTAGCTTGGCAGCACTTCCAACAGTGCTAAAAATGGAAACCGTTTCCAGTTTCCTCTTCCTAGAAAGAGCTCCACAGCACTCCCCAGTGAATGGTCCTGTCCTTTGGCCTCAGGCCAGCTTGATGGCTGAAACTCAGGGCATGGGTCATGAATTTAAGTGTGCAAGATCTTACTTATGTTTCTGTTTCAATGGTGTGTTGGATCAGTGAGTCTCAGAGGAGGATGAAACCTGATTGCATAAGTAAGGGGACACACAGGAAGGAGAAGGCACCGGGAAAGTTTTGAAACAAATCAAGTCTAGCTTAGTCTAAGTAGTATGTTAGGCTCAAAACACTAGAGTTTAAGAGGGTTCCATAAACTAACTTTCTGCCTTATAAAACAGAAATCCTTTACAAAGACTAAACCAAGAAAGGAGATTGTCATCTTAATAACCAAGTCTCTGAAGCAGGGTTGAAAATATTAACCCACTTGGATTATGGGAGATTCCATTGCCAAAGAAAGCTCAAACGAGAGCCTGAATCCACTTAGTTCAGCATATCGAAGCTCCCTATGAGCTGACAAGTAGGGGGTCTCAGGACGACCCCATGGTTGTCCATCTGTTAGCTATCCTCCACAAAGACTAATGTTTTAGTGACAAACGGCTGTCCACCCTCTCTGTAGGCAACCACAGAGGGACAGCAAGCTGTCTGAAGAACAGGAAAGAATTCAGCTAAGCGTTGTTCTTCACCAACGGCCTGGAAAGCCAGATCTGGAAGGCTCCTGTAGTCAAGACCATAGCTCCGCATTTGTGCTTCTTACAAAATGTGACTGTTTCCCGCACGAGTCCCAGAAACTCAAAGTTCAAAATGAAGTTTTAAAAAATGTATATTATTTATTCATTGTTTTCGGGGACTGGGGTGGTGGTGGTGGTGATGCATATGGAGGCCAGAAGATAACTATTGGAAATTGGTTCTCTCCACCATGCAGAGCTTGGGGGTCGAACTTGGGTTGTTCAGCTTGGTGGCAGTTCCTTTTACCTGGCAAGCCACCTCACTAACCCCACAATAAAGTTACAAATGTTCGTATTTATTAACGGGTAGTATTATTCTCCAGTTTCCCATTTTCTTTGTGGTGTATGCCTAGCGAGGCTGATACTCAATGGAAAGAAGGTTGGAGAATGAATGGGGCTTGAAGTTGAACAGATACAAGGTCTTCTTTGTTACATAAAAGCTGCATGCCTTGGGGGAACTTTTGTTTGTTTGTTTGTTTGTTTTGTTTTGTTTTTTTTTTTTTTTGAGACAGGGTTTCTCTGTGTAGCCCTGGCTATCCTGGAACTCACTCAGTAGACCTTGCTGGCCTCGAACTCAGAAATCCGCCTGCCTCTGCCTCCCAAGTGCTGGGATTAAAGGCGTGCGCCACCACCGCCGCCCGGCTTGGGTGAACATCTTAAGTAATCTAAATTTCTGTTTTCTTCTCTGGGAAAGAGGGCTAATAAATCATTCCTTGTAGGAACTGAGCGAACTAAACCATGCAGTTTCAGCAGAGGTCTCCATTGTAGAATTTGCTCTTTTTTAACAAACGGAAATACAGATGGCTTAAAGGATTGAGCTCTGACCTCGAAGCAGGACACCTGTATCTATCTTGAAAAAGCCATTTGCTTAACCACAACTTATATACAGTTGCTGCTAGGGTTTCCCTAAGTGACTGGTTAAATAGCAGCGATGGGATGTTTTTTGCATCTAAAGAATGGGATGGATGAATACAAAGTACCAGGGGTTTTAGGATAAATTTGAGTTGGGGATCTGGTTACCAAAAAGCTGATAAATGAGGAAGAAGGGCACACCATTTCTTGGAAGGCAACCCCACTCATAACCGGGTTAAGTTGAGGCTAGGAGTTCTCCGCCGTACTTCAACAGCTCCGAGACTGTTAAGCCTTAATGACTGCTAATTGACTCACTACACTTCCTGAATAACGTCAGCAGAGTTGGATGGGAAAAGTGAGCTGGGAGGGATTCGTGCACCAGTGTTGCGTCTCACCAGGAACCATTGTTTTGATATCGGGCTCCTTCCGTCTCTTCTTTTCTACTCCTTTCTTCCCTCGCACACCATCAGCGCTTCAGAAAACACACCAGTGATAGGATCAGCTGGTCACACACAGGCCTGACAGACTGAACCTTATCCTGCTGGGATTTTCTTTCTAATAACAAACCTGATTCTCTGGCCAGCTCCAAAGAGCCAACGTAGGCAGAGGCAATCCCAGCTGGTTTCTGTTTCGCCTCCTATGAGATCAGCAGAAGCTGTCCTTTGAGTTTTATTTGATAACAATTTACGACCAGGGATACTGTTAAAAGCAGAGAAGCCCCAGCTGGGCATTCCAATCTCTAACAGAAGAGCAGGAAACAGGCAAAAGAAATCGAAGGCACAGCTAACATGAGGAGTAGAGCATGAAAACCCCTTTCTTTTGACTTAGCTGTTTGGTGCAGTGAGGTTATTCCTCAGGAAGGGGCACAATGACAACCCTGACATTTTACCCTTGCTGACCTCTTTCTGTTTAAAATCTAGCTATGGGGAACACTCTACCTGCATTGTTGGTCAGATGGACAGAATTGGGTGTGAGGGTGCTTTAGTGGGCTCTAGTGGGCTGGGCAAAGTCCCAGGTACTCAGAGGGCAAGACCGCCCAAGTGTTAAAGCTTTCCCACGCCCTGGAGAGAGCAGCCTGGCTCCGGGAATCCCAGAGTTCAGGATCCCCATTCAGGAACCTGCTAGAGTTCTACTTTGAAATCAGTGATTCTTATGTCACTAACTGGAACATTTGCATTTCGATTTATGGATTCTGGGTATATACAAGTGCCTATTGATGGCTTTAGCAAATAGCCTATCAGATGATGATAACCTAAATTTGTACAATCACTTGAAAAGTCTGATTTAAAATGCCATCAACCTACAGAAAGTACCAAAGTGGCTCTCTCTCTCTCTCTCTTCACACACACACACACACACACACACACACACACACACACAGAGAGAGAGAGAGAGAGAGAGAGAGAGAGAGAGAGAGAGAGAGACTTAGGTTTTGTTCTAATCTCTAACATCACTTTTGATGGAAAGTAAAAGAATTCAGGACATGTTCCACCCACAATAAATTCCACAAAAGCATCTGCCCTGGTTAACATTTCAAATGTGAATTTAAAAGTTTTGAAGCCACTGAAGATATATAATCACCAGAGTCTCTCTACTCGATCATTAATCCAGTTTGGGCCACACTGGACAAACCAAAAGACTTTTGAGAAACACCCTAAAGAAGAGTGCCTGTCTGGCTTGCAAGATGAACGCAGGCCAAGAGTCAGCTCCTGTGTTCAGAAGAATGGGTGTGGTCCCATTGGCCTGCCATGACTCCTGCAGCCAATATCTAAGAAAAGCCTCACCCAATATGAACTTGCTGATCTTTCGTTATGTACTTGGAGTACCATATTAAACTTCCCCTTGGCCGCCTGGACAAGTATCATGGTGTTAAGAAGCCAAGGTTAGGGTCGAACTCTTGGAGTTCTGGGTACATGCAGGAGGAGTCACAAACAGCTGTGGTTCTTTCTTTGACGAGGAAAGACCTTCCATTTAGGATTGGCTTATTCCTGCCTAAAACCTTCTTTCAGTTTATCTAGATCCTTTTACTATTTCATAGACAATGGAGCCTGCAGAGTCTTTTTGACCAGCACCATGCTAAACTTGGCCTTCTCCAGTTTCAGGAAGCTCATTAACTTCAGGATGAGATTAAGGTCCAAGTCATGCCCAAAGAGAAGGCTCCTGAGATGAATGTACACACTCAGCGTTAGTGGTACTCAGAATAGCAGGCAAAACAGAACTAAGGATTGAGTATCCCCTTTCCCCAACCTGGGCACACATGCCCATTCCCAATACAGCCCCAAAAGAAACAGACAGCTCACTCCAAATTCATACAGATTCACTCTGGGGCGGGGGGACTAGAAACCAGAGCAAGTAACTCAATCCAGTGTCACCCTGAGATTCTGTCTGCTCTTTCTAATAACTGGGACAGTAGTGGAGGAGGCGGCCTTCCTAGAGAAAAGATTTCTGCCCACATGCTTTAAAAGTGTCTCTGAGTTTCACAACTACCAACTCACTATGTAGACCAGGCTGACCTTGAACTCACAGAAATCCATCCACCTCTGCCTCCCAAGAGCTAGTATCAAAGGCATGAGCCACCATACCCTGCCCCCAAGCTTCTTGAACACGAAGCCGACTCAGCCCCGGTCTGTCGTCCAGGGTGTGATTTTAAAACATACACAACAAACACGTCCACGCACACCCCACCTCAGCACACAGAGGAAAGCGTCCAAGGGGTTACTTACGAGGAGTCTCCGTTTGCCTTCGAAAGACCCCAACAGGTCGGCCACTGACTTCCTGGGACTTGGAGCGAGCTGTTTGGCGGTGGGCTTCTGATAGTCATCCTGCTCTGTCTTCCCTGCCTTTTTCTTCTTATTCTTTTCTTTCTCCTGCTTGCTCTTTTTCTCGGCTTTCTTCGCTTGCTTTTCACTCTTGAGTAACTTGTCTTGTTTTGCACTCTTCCCTTTTTTTTTCTTCTCCTTCTCCGGTTTCTCCAGCTTTTCGTGCTTTTTCGATTCCTTGGCATTCTGGGAGGGAATGTTATCCACCTGCGGCTCCTCCTCCCCCTGAGAGGTGGTGGGCCGGCTGAGGTCGTACTTGGCTTCATATTCATTGCTGAGAATTTTGTCCTTCTTTTTGGGCAGCTTCCCCTTTACTGGCTTGTGAGGACCTGGCACCACATTTGGGTCCTGATGGCCATGTTCTCGTTTGTGTGTCCGGTTATCCCGGAAACGGCTTGTGCCTACAACTCTTGTGCTGCTCTCCCAGACGGTGGTAGGTGGGGCGGCTGTGAAGCTCCCATAGCTGGTGGCTTTGCTGGGCCTCCTGGTGGCCTGTAACTTCTCTCTCTGTTGCTCCTTCCGAGGTAGAGGGTAGAGCTGCTCTGAGACAGAGGGGCCCCGGGCAGTAGTCACCTCAGCTGTTGCAGGCCTGTGGGAGACTGAGAAGGGATGATGGCGAGACGTCCAGGGCCTCTGGGTAGCTGGATAGGCCGTGGTGGTTGTAGGTCTTGCAGCTATTGTCGCTACTCTGGATGTGGCCCGAGTGGCTGTCGTGACTGGAGCAGGGGGAAGGGTGGTGGGCCTTGGAGTTGGGGGAGGTTGAGGAGTGGCTGCCTTGCTGGTGGCCTGCTTTCCCGGAGGCTCTCTGGTGGGGTGGACATGTGTTCTCCTTGGGTCCTCTTTCCCCTTGTCACTGCTCAGGCCTGTGCTACCTGCTCCACCACCGCCATTGTTCCCTTCCTGGACCACTTGGCCCTCTATGCCCGACGCCTTACACTTTTGGACAAAACCCTTCTGCCTGATTTTCTCGATCCTGCGGATGGGGCCTTGATCAATGACCTCATACATGGCTTCCAGCCTGACCGGGTAAGGGTAGCGCTCCTCCACCTGCAGAGTCTTTTTTAACAGCACCATGCTAAACTTGCCCTTCTCCAGTTTCAGGAAGCTCATCAGCTTCGGGATGAGATTAGGGTCCAGTGGCTGCTCCAGGATCTGGCCCTCGCTGGTGATCCTCCGGACCTTGCCGCCTTCCTCGCCTGCCTGGTGGAACAGCACGATCTGCTGGATGTGCCTCTCCGCCAGCTCGCAGTACACATCGTCCTTCAGGAGGCTCATCATGAGGCGGTAGTAGCCCTCGGAGGCGTGAGGGGCTGAGATGACCCACACCCTGTTCTTTCCTGCAAAGCTGGCCAGGATATTGGGAGAGCTGGATCCAGAGGGGAATCGCAACATTCTTGTCCGAGCAGAGGACCCCTCATCTCGGACCATCTCCCGCGCGGAGCTCCTAGCTATGGGTCTCAGTTCAGGTCTGACTGGGACTCCATGGATACCGGAGGGGGATGGTCTCACGGTCGGGTGAGCTAATCTCAACACTGGTACACTCTTCTTCCTTTGGGCAGGCTGAAGATTTGGTTCTTCCTGAGTGGCTTTCTCAACTCCACCAGACCTCCCAGTGTGCCTCAGATAGCGAGCTGACCTACTGCTGACCGGAGAAACCAAAGGTGCTTTCCGTCCCATGTGGCCGTCGCTCTCTAAGGCAGAATGAGACGCTGAGCCACACACCAGCCACATGGCCAAGAGCGTAGTGAAGTGAGGTCCCATGTTCCACATCATTGTAATATCCACTTGGGGGGAGGCAGAGGGGGCGTAATGCAAAAATAAAAATAAAATGAGAAGGGAGAGAGAAAGAAAAGAAAAAAAATAATTAATTGCGAACGGAGCTGGACATTATTTATCTTGGCAGGAGGAGACGATCAGGGGGTAATTAAAGAAGAAAGAGGAGGGAAAGCAGAGGAGAGAAAACAGGGAGAGCTTTTCCCCGAGCTGCTGTGATCATCAGAGCTTAGCAGAGTCAGTTCTTAAGCAGGAAAGCTTTGCTTCACAGGCAGCCCGGCATGCGGAGCCCAGCATGCGGCAGGCTTGCTCCGCCTCAGCTGTGCTCTGGAGGCAGCAGAGACAGTGTAAGCCAAGCGGTCTAATTATGCGCACATTCTCACTTCATTTCTTCAAACAAGCAACAAGGAAACAAAACACCGGAGAGCCAAGTTTGCACACTTACACAGTGGTTCATGGGAGATGGCATGCAGAGGCTTTCCAAAGAGACTTGAAGGCTGGTCCCAAGGACAGTTTTCCTAGGTGAGATCGGGTTCTTTCCTGCCCTCTGTCTCCTTGTGGAGGGTGAGCTGCAACTCCTGTCTGCAAAGCAGCCCCAGGGAGCTGAGTCTGGGCTGATTCCTTTTTTTTTTTTTTTTTTTTTTTCTGGCTGTGTCTTTTACCTTCTGGTCCAGTGGGATGAGGTGACCGTTGCTGGCCTTGGGACTGTTTGTATCTCCATTTGTCTGCAGTTCCTCCTGGGTCTGTGTGTGCCGGTCCTTGGCTGCCGCCGGGATTTTCCTAGTGATTTCTGAATCTCACTCTTCCCTTCGGTGGAGTTCCCAGAACTTCTTATCACTCGTCCCCTCCCGCAGTCTGGCCGAGCCCCTTTGTTTCCGAGCACTGGGATTCACTGGGATTAATATGTTTTCCAGGCTGAGGGAAAACAGAGGAGTGTGAGCATGAAAAGGGACATTTTCCCCTTCCCTTCCGTCTCTCTTCCCTTTATTTCTCCCCACCTTCTTTTCTCCCTCCCCCCCCCTTCTCCTTCTATTTCTTCCTCATCTGGATTCCATCCCAGAAATGTCAGGGCTACTTCAGGTTTGCTCCAAACCAAACTCAAACAACAGCGGCCACTGGAAATCAAGAAAACTTCACTAAGAATTTAACAGATCAGCAAAACACACCTCCTTCCCCTTTCAGTACATGGAGAGTCCCCGGGAACCTGGCGAGGAAGGAGAGAGGGTTGTGCTTGGGCTGGGAAAAGTTTTGAAACTCTACACACATCCTCGTAAATCACTTCAGCATAGGATGACTGAGAACTTAACCCCTTCCATACCGAGCCATGGGGCGGGGCCTTCCCTTCACCGTGGATTCGCACACTCTAGTTTGAAAGGGGGAAAAGTCCTCAGATTGCTCCAGCTCGCTGAGTTTCCTAGAGACACAGCTGATCATTTGGGCCACAGAGCTTGGCGTTGCATGTCGAGACAGTATGCATCTATTTATAGTTCCACGTGTGTATTTTTATCTCTTTCTGCCTGCTTCATGCTTTGAGTTTTGGGTTGGAAAAGCTCATGGAAAATATGACTAAGTTGTTTTTATATTATGCTAATTGGGGCTCATGTTACTGTGTTCTTGGTCCTTATTTCTCCTTGGGATGGGTGGAAGCTGGTAAAAAGTTAGCAATGTGGGCAAAGGCTGCTGTCTCCTGAGACTGCAGTTGGACATTACATCAGGGAATGGGCATTCTAGCTCCCAGCTTCTCTAGAGATGGTGAAGTAAGTGTGTGTGTGTGTGTGTGTGTGTGTGTGTGTGTGTGTTGCAATATTCAGCTCTCCAGATGCTTTAGGAATCTAGACTTCTTAGTCAGCCCCTAGAAGTTGTAATGATTGGCTGGGAATATGGCTCAGCTGGTAAAGTCTTTGCTTCTCGAGCCTGAGAACCCAAATTCAGATTCCCAGCACTGGGCACCGAGGCTGTAACCCCAGCACTGGGGAAAAGAAGCAGAGGCAGGTGGATCCCTGGAATTCACTGCTCAGCCTTGCTAACTGAATCGACCAGCTCCAGGTTCAATGGGAACAAAACATAAGGTGGGGAGGCTAGTTTGACTCACTGGTTAAGAGCTTTAGTGGCTCTTGAAGAGAACTTGGGTTTGATTTCTACCACCCCATGGCGGCTCACAATCATCCACAGCTACAGTTCCAGGCATTACACACATACCTTTCTGACTTTTGCAGTCACCAGGCATTACACACACACACACACACACACACACACACACACACACACAGGAAAAGCTTTCATACACATTAAATAAATAAGGTAGCGAGTGACTGAGGAATAGAAACGACACCAGCATCTGAACTCCATTCCCTGCTATGTGTGCACACATGTGAATATGCACATACGCACATAAGGCACACACCCACACAAATATGCACACACACACACACACAGAAATAGCATTATCAGGCTCTACAGGAGAGACTGTGGCAGCTTTCCCACCTACCTTCTGGGTCTGTCCTGAGGGCTCAGCTTTAGGGCAAAAGGGAAGACATCACAGGTCCCATGAGTGTTTCTCCTAACCTCTCCAAACAACAGTGGCAACCCAGGGTGCTCCAAAACCCCGTGAACGAAGCCATAAAAATGGCTCCTCTCAATGGTGAAAACCTCATCCCTAGAAGCATCCATCCTGCAGTCAGCTCCGCCTCTCCCAATTACATGTGCCTTCCCTGCACATAAAGAAAACTCTGAGCACAGAGGTGAGGAAATTCCTGCAGGTGGGGTTGGAGGCTGCGCTCTCATTTCGTTGTTCAGAGTGCACAGGGTACCAAGCAGGGAGGAGGCGCACCGTTACGAATCCCATTTCATCCAAACTGTAAGTTCATCAGTTCCTCGTGCCCAGCAATAGAGTCTCCGTATTATTTTCATTATTTTCTGGTATGGTCCACATTGAACCGTCTCCCCTTATTTGTTGTTGCTACTTTCTTCTGTTTTTTTTTTCCCCCCTAATGACAACAGATATACCAGTTTACTAAGTATTTTCATGGGCTTGGTACTTTTGTAGACTCTGTTATTTAACATACCTGGGAGATAATAGAATAACCCCCGCCTCCCCAATGTATAGCTCGATAGAGGCTTAGAATGTTTCAATACATTTTTGGTTATCACACAAATAAGTAAGTGGGGGTGGTACTGAAGTTCAGACGGGGTGTCCTGCGGTGGGGTGTCCTGCGGTGGGGTGTCCTGCGGTGGGGTGTCCTGCGGAGGGGTGTCCTGTGGTGGGGTGTCCTGCGGTGGGGTGTCCTGCGGTGGGGTGTCCTGCCGTGGGGTGTCCTGCGGTGGGGTGTCCTGCCTTCGTTTTCCATTTTCTACCCACGTTTTTTCTTTTTAAAATATACTCTCAGTTTCCTCGTGTTTCCCATTTTCATAAAGATTTCATAAATAATCTCTCGTTGATTCGTCCAGCCAGAACAAATGCATCCTCTTAGAGTTCTGCTTTCTGGAGCAATTGTGCAGCTTACCTTTCACCTTTCTCAGTAGTCCCTTTAAAAAAAAAAATCTCATTCTATTTCCTGAATTCTCATGTATTTCATGAACCCTCCCAAACCGTGTTAACAATCCTGGACATCCGTGCTCCGTGAGGCAGTCAAGTTGAGATACAGTTACAACAGCAAGCTGGCAGCGTCCAGAGGGGAGGGCACCGCGACCCGGAGCTGCCTTTCTCTTCCTGGGATCTCCGGCTCTCCGTCTGTCTCTCCTCTGCGTCAGTAGGTGGCGCACTAAACACGCGAGCAGGAACAGATCTTCCGGTGTCTGCCCACATCAGGGGCCAGCTGGGATTGCTGCTAACTAGGACCTCAGAAATCTCATGGGTGTCTGGGATGTGGGCGTTGAGGAAGAGGAATTTAAAGAACAAGTTCACATCTACTCCTTTACAGGGAGACCTAGAATGATTTGTGGCTTATAAGAATCTGAATTTAAAAAAAAAGAAAGAAAGAAAGAAAGAAAGAAAGAAAGAAAAGAAAAAGAAAAGAAAAGAAAAAAGAAAAAAGAAAAGAAAATGGACTAAAACTTTGACACTGTAAAAAAAAAAAAAAGAACTTTTATACCATGGTACAAAGCTCTGTAGGACAATTATTTTGTAGATAACACAAGTACTTGCTGTAAGGTAAGCACAAGTAATATTTTCATTGAAAAGTAATAATGGTGATGAGTTCTTATATATTTTGGATATCAGTCCTTTGATGGATGTAGGGTTGCTGAATTTTTTTCCAATTCTATAGGCTATTCTGTCTTGTCCTATTGATGGTATGCTTTGTCTTGCAATAAACTCCTCTATAAATTAAAAAACAAAACAAAACAAAACAAAACAAGAATCTGAATTTCTAGTTTTGACAGTTTTTCATTTAGGTCAGCCCCCTTTCCTGCAACCCAAGAAAGAATTGTGTAGGGGTGGGCAGATCCAGAGGAGATACTGAGGCTGAGAGATATGTACTCAGCCAAAGGGAAAACTATACATTGATTAATTTAGGGGTGGTGGTGGTTTGGTTTTGTGTTTGGTCTTTTGAGATGGGGTCTCCTTGCACAGCCCTGGATATTCTAGAACTCATACATAGACCAGACTGGCCTCGAACTCACAGAAATCTGTCTGCTTCTGCCTCCCAAGTGCTGGAATTAGAAGTGCACCTTCCATGCCTCAGCCAAGAGTAAATGTTGTAAATGCTAGCTTGGAGATTTTGTGGCAGGAAACTCTTCAGTTTTGACTGCATAGTATTTGAACAGGAGGGGAGGAAAGGTTTATGCAGATTGCTTTGGAGAAATGAGGATAGGACGTTGTGGCGGTCTCCATACGCTCACAGGGAGTGGCACTGTCAGGAGGTGTGGCCATTCTGGAGAAGGTGTGGCTTTGTTGGAGGAAGTGTCTCTGTATCTCACTGTTGCCTGCAGATCCAGATGTAGAACTCTCAGCTCCCTCTCCAGCACCATGTCTGCTTGCGTGACCCCCATGCTTCTTGCCATGACAATAACGGACTAAACCTCTGAATTGTAAGCCTGCTCCAGTTAAATGACTTCGCTATAAGAGTTGCCATGGTTATGTTGTCTCTTTACAGCAATGTTATGCTAACTAAGGCAGATGTGGTTATCTAATGAAAGTAGAAGTGGGTACAAAAAGAAAGGGATCCAGAAAGGAGGTCACTAGCTGGCTGGACACACATTCAGGCATACCAGAGAACCCAGGCTCTCTATCACCTGCAGAGAGCTCTCTTGCACAAAGTAATGCTTGATAGATGCCGCTGAACTGAATTCAAAACACTCTTCTACTGCCTGGGAACTCACTTGTTTAGAAGGAAACAAGAAACAAAGAGTGAAGAAAACAAGCCAATATCTCAACGTTATAGGGAGCAAAGGGAAAAAATAACCCGGCATACCAATGTCATAGGACAGGAAAGCCACCTCCCCTGCCCCAGGATTCCCTTCTCACCAACAGGAAGGCTACGAGGGCTATTTGATCATACCTTGAGATGCATACTGAATAGTCACACAGTAGACATGGCTGTGGTTTCTCTTTCCTCTCTCAGACTTCAGTCAGACTTTCTTAGGCCGCAATTGTGTTCTTTAGCATGCAAATGAACTCTCCTTTCTTGGTATTCACAGTATAGGAGGCGATAAAGGGAACATAAAAAGATATAAAGGTCAAGGGAAACCCCACCATGACCATTAACTAAGGAGGTTGAAGAAGCCCAAAAAGGCTCTCAGAAAAAATAACCCCAAAGCAGATCAGCACTTGAAACTGATCTCAAACTCCCAACCGAACGCTACATACCTACATTAAACTTAAAAACAGTGCGTGCTTTTTCAAAAAAGAAATGGCTGCCTAAAGAAGACCTGAAGAAGTTCATCAGCAAAAGGCGTGCTGATATGAGAGCCGGGACTCTCAAGGCACCCTCCCCTTAGACAAAGAACTATAGGCAACCAAGGGATGCTGAGATCTTTAGGGATGGTCTCCCCAAGGATGAGACCTGTAATTGATTATCTCAATTACACTAATCCCAAGTGTTCATTTCTGAGCTCATAGACTCACAATTGACACCAAGTGAATTGAGGTTATTTTTATATAGTTCTCTCTCTCTCTCTCTCTCTCTCTCTCTCTCTCTCTCTCTCTGTGTGTGTGTGTGTGTGTGTGTGTGAGAGAGAGAGAGAGAGAGAGAGATGCTTATTATGTAATAACAAAGAAAATGAGGTCATGATTTTAAGACAAATCAAGGCAGCTACATACGAGGAATTGGAGGGAAAAAGGGAAAACGGAGAAATGATGTCAGTATATTTTATTGAAAATTTTTAATTAATTATTTATTTTTTTAAAAATTAAAATATAATTTAAAATAAAATACATAGGAAAATTTATTTTTTAAATGTTGCCTGAAAAGCTAACGACCAAAACTCTCAAAAACAGTTACTGGTTCTGTTTTTTAAAAGTTGGCATAGGTACTTAGGAGTTTCTAAGGGGACGTTTAAAAGTGCATGGATAGTGATACCAGCTATTGGGATAAGGCAAAGAGGCATCACAAAATGCTTTCTTTGGTGGAAGATGAATCTTCCCCACTCAATAAACATGCTGGATAGTTTTTGTCACTGTGACAAAATGCTGAGTCATCTGGGAATAAGAACCCTCCACTGAGAAAATGCTTATATCAGATTGGCTTGGAGGCAAATATTAATCAAGATGTTTGAGGGACTAGACCACCAACCAGGGAGTGTACAGGGAGAGATCCATGGCTCCAGACACATCTGTAGCAGAGGATGGCCTTGTCTGACAGCAATGGAAGGGGACGCCCCTTGTTCCTATGGAAGTTGGATGCCCCGGCATGAAAGGATCCTAGAGCAGTGAGGTAGGAGTGGGGGAGTGGGAGGAGGAGCACCCTCATAGAGGCAAAGGGGAGGAGGGAGAGGGCAGATGTTGGCTAGGGGGTTTGTGGAGGGGTAACCAGGAAGTAGGATATCATTTAAGATGTAAATGAATGGAATGATTAATAATAAAGACATGTGTATGTGAAGTGGAAAGTCAGTTGTGTTGGACAGTGTTTTGCTGGGGCAAACACGTGAAGGAGTGTTTTCCTGAAACAGACACAAGTGGAAGGATGTTCTGCTAAAGCAAGCACATGAAAAGACACGTGATGAAGGATTCTTCCCTAATGACACACATGTATTGGTCCAAGTTACAAGTGTTGGGCTCCATTGGTTGGGACTCCATAGAGAGAAATGCATCTATATATATTCTGGTGCTATGCTGTGGCTTCTTGCCACTTCTGCAGACTCAGGCCGATTAGCAATGTGATGTCGGCTGATAAGAGACTCACGTGGAGTTTTGCCTCGTCAGACTCATGTGCTGAGGCAAGACATTGAGTGAGGACCTGTGATATTTGGAGGTAGTGCTAGCTGGGCGACGTTTCTTGGTCTCACATCTTCGCTGACCTTCACTTGCTGAGAGAGGCGCAACCAAGATCTTCTCCCGTGTCCCTGTTGGTCCTGGTCCCTCCTGCTGACTCCTGCCAATTCGCCTGAGGCCTGGCTGCCTCTGCTAGGCTGTGCCACAGCTGCCGATGCGTGTTTGACACCCCAACCCTACTGAACTGGACTGCTGGTGTATCTGTGAAGTGTTTGCGAGTGGATCCAGCTGCCGCTGCTGACCTGTGAACTGAACTGCAGATTTCCTGGCAATGCAGAAGGGCTTTGCTCTGAAGAACCCTTTCGAAACAGGTCCACTTCCCCATATCCTTTCTTTTCCACTACCTCTGGTGGGTGGTGGGCTAGAAGGAAAGTTAAAGTGTTTAAGAACCAACATTAAAATAGGGTTTGAAAAAATTTAAGCTACATGCTTGAGTAATGATTGACGTGGGAAAGGCCCATCCCACCACGGGGAGCACCTCCCCTGGGCTGGTAGTCTAGGGTTACATAAAAAGCAGGCCGGCCGAGTGGCCCAGCTCCATGGCCTTGGCTTTTAGGTTCCTACCATGGCTTCCCCAAAGGATGGACTCTAATTTTTAACCCAAATAATTCCTTTCCTCACCAGATTGCTTTTGGCCACTGTGTCATCACAGCAGTGGAGAAACTAGGACCATAAAGATAAAAAAAAATGTGCGTGAGACGGACAAGACTGTGGTAAGAATGATTCCTCTTGAAATTATGAGGAAAAAGGATTCATGCTGGTATTGTAGTCCCACCTCACACTACAAAAGGTCCGGCCATTGTACACAAATGTTCAGTTATCTAGAAAAGGCATTAAACCTGTGTGTGTATATGAAAACCTTTTCAGGGTCCAATACTATCTGGCTCAAGGCATCCACTGAGGGTCTCAGACCTGGGTCAATGTTGGCTGCAGTACACCTATAGACGTGCTTGAAAGAGAGACTTTGAAAAGGGGAGGAGTAAAAGGAGGTAAAGAGAAGGAGGCCATTTTTAGATGAGGACAGGGATAACACACCCGGAGACAGCAGGAACAAGTCACACATGTGGTGGGAAGGAAAAGGACGTTCTAGGTGGAGCAAGAGCAGTTGCACGGATACAGTGACAGAGGGTGTGTCCCAAGAGTGACCTGGAAGAGTGAGAAAGAAGGCTTTTCATCAACGATGTGACAAGCCCACTATGCAATTTTTAGGAATGCTTATACGTGCTTGCTATCGATGAGGCTGAAGGCCAAAAATGTCATCTGGAAGACCTTTAGGAGGGTGCTATGCCGGTACAGGGCACATGGTAGTTTAAGTGAGCGTATTTGCAGCAGATACATACAGACAATCATCTTACTGTGGCATGTACTGTTGAAGGCAGGGGTGACAAGAGCACTGTAGGGCACAGAGAAAAACGGAATGCTACATTTGAATTTCTAGTCAGAAGCTTGGTACAGATGTTAAGTCAACAGCAGGAGGCATGAGGCAGGGGTCTGTACTTCAGGGAGGACTGGGGCTATTATTACAAATCTAGAGGGCCATTTCAATTACATCACTAGAAAGTCATTATTTGAGGAATGAGTACAAGTGATGGAGATGGGCCTGAATCTTGCAGAGTTAGATGAAGAGGGGAAGCACGGAGCATCAAATGAGGCAGGATGAGGGGTGGGGCATGTGGTGCTCTTAGAGGCCTCTTAGAGGCCCATAGTATGGACAACACAGCCTCTTGGGCTCTTCCTCTTGGGTTTCTATTACACATATCTATCTTCATCTGAGCATGTATGTTGGGTCAGCTTCCCTCAGGATTTCCTAGAAACTCTTCCCTGGGCTCTTCCTTCACAGAGAAGGGCTTCTAAGGATGAACACCCATGTGGTTCTCTCTTTCTCTCTCTTTCTCTCTCTCTCTCTCTCTCTCTCTCTCTGTATCTCTATCTCTCTCCCCCTTTCTGTCTCTGCCTCTCTGCCTCTCTGCCTCTGTCTCTGTCTCTGTCTCCATCTCCCTCTCCCTCTCCATCTTCCTCCCCACCTCTCCAATAGTTCCTGCATTCCTCTGTCCTTCCAAAGCAGACATTGAATTTCTGAAGTACCCTTCTCTTCTTACCACTCTGACAGAGAGCTCTGGTACTAAGATTCTAAGTCTATGACCATCAAATTTCAGTTGGCAGAACTTGGTAAACCCAAGAAGGCAAGCTAATTAATGGTCACTTTAAAGAAAAACTGAAGAGAAGTAGAAGCCTATACCTCTAATAAAACAAAGGGTCTCTTTATCTTCATATATATTAAACAACAGTACCTAGAAAGCGCAGCACATCCAATCATCCAAATTAAATTGTGAACATTTTCTTTCCTTCCTACTTTCCTTCCTTCCTTCCTTCCTTCCTTCCTTCCTTCCTTCCTTCTTCCCTTCCTTCCTTCCTTCCTTCCTTCCTTCCTACTTTCCTTCCTTCCTTCCTTCCTTTTTCTTTTGACAGGGTTTCTTTGTATAGCCCTGACTGTCTACACTCTGAGTCTACTCTACTCTACTCAAACTCAGAGGTCCACCTGCCTCTGCCTTCTGACTCCTGGGATTAAAGCCCTGTGCTGCCACCACTCTGCGTGAATATTTTCTTTATAAAAAGCTTTGTTTTTTTGTTGTGTATGTATGCATTTATGTGTATCATGTTCATGTCTATTGTCTACAGAGGCCAGAAGAGGATGTTGCATCCTGTGGAGTTACGTACAGTTGTATCAGAGCAACTATGATGGGTGCTAGCTAGTAAAGGAAGCCTGGTTCTCTGAATGACTAGGCACAACTCTTAACCACTGCACAAATGCTCCAGCCCTCAAAATGAATATTTTCACCACATGCTAGAATTATGAAACTGAGGCAAATCACTTCAGGAAAGTACTGTAAATTTTTATTTTACCCATGCAATACACATCCAAAGATTAGCTACACATGAACCTTATTCTAGTGTTATAAATAAGCAGACAGGTGGATGGAGGCTGTGCTCTGGGTCAGTGCATTTCTTAATGGTGGAGCTTGGTTTGAGGGAGGTACTGATAAGTGCTCTGAAGAGAAGTGCAGCTCAGGGAGATGGGAAAGCAAGTAAAAGGAGAGAGAGGCGGAATCAGAGAATGTGGAGGGCTAGTCCCTGTCAACACGCACACATTGTGTTATGGCTCAGATCTCTAATGCTTCCCAAAAGCTCGCCCACCCCGCCCCAGTTGACATTACTATTTGGAAGTGGTAGAAGCTTTAGGCTATGGGGGCCTAGTTAGAGGAGGTAGGCCAATGGAATTGTGCCTTGAAGAATATACTGAGACCTTAGATCTTTGTTCTGTCTCTTTGCTTGCTGATAGCGACGGGGTGAACAGCTTTAGTTTATCATACTCCCTGCTATGATGTTCTGCACAACACAGGCCCAAAGCAATGGGGCCAAATAACCTCAAGTTGAAACATCTAAGACTGAACCAACTAAACTTTAACTATTTTTATAGGTTGATTGTCTTGAGTAGTTCCCCAGTAAGGGAAAGCTGACTGGAATCTAGTTCACAAAGAAATCTTTGGGTGCAGTTTCAGCTGGGTTAGTTGTTGTAGTCTTTAAATTTTGAGTTATTGTCTGAAACTTCTGGAAGCCAAATTTTATGAATTGGTCATAAATTCATATATTTATAAATCCATAAACAGTTAAATTGTTTAGTTCTGCTTGGGGTCAACATTCGATTGCATGATAATAAGTTTCCTGCATAGTTCATTAACTAGCATAGGAGAGAATGTTTGGAAGGAATTTCAAGTATGCTTTGGATTCCTGCCACGGGATAAGTGTTCCAGTAAGTGGATACTTTGAACATCACTATCTCCAGTCTCTTTAGACGGTTGCTTTGAAGTCGGGCTCTGCTATTTTCTTAAGGTCACACTGGCTAATAATCACATCAAATAGAGTTCGACTGGAAATCCACATTATATTCTAACTTGAAATTCTTTTAACAAAGAGTCTATTGCAAAGATGTCAGAGTAAAGGTCAAGTACAATATAACCATCAGAATGCATGAACTATCAGAAAAATTCAGAGTTGGAGCCAATAAACATTAAGCACGTAACTTTACCAAAGACCAAGAAAAACAAATCATACTGAAAAACACAAGTCCTAACTAGAGAGCCCCTGCCCAGTATTTGAAGATCTTTCCCTATTTGGAGAATCCATTCATGTACTGGCTGGAATCTGTTTTGTCTATGAGAAAGCAACATGCAGTTTGTCAACATCCCTGACTCTCAGTTTATTCATCTCAAAAAATATAATGTTTTCACCAGGTGTGGTGGTCCACGTTTGTAATCCCAGCACTTGGAAAGCCCAGGTAGTAAAATCATGGGTTTGAAGCCAGCCAGAGTTACATAGTGAACCTCAGTCTCAAAGAAAGGAAACAGAAAACAGTAGAGCCATTTTCCCCCACTAAAGATGTTTTTGTTAGAGTCCCACATGGTTTGAATGACCGGGAAAAACACGCAACTAATTGAAGTAAGTGATTGGGAATTTTTCAGTTCACCTGACTCAGCATTTCACTCTTGGGTAGGTTTCTTTGTAGATTTCCCATAGAAGTTCTATTATATTTTGTTCTTTTTTCTTTAAAAAAACAATTTATAGCTGGGCGGTGGTGGTGCACACCTGTAATCCCAGCACTCTGGGAGGCAGAAGCAGGCGGATTTCTGAGTTTGAGGCCAGCCTGGTCTACAGAGTGAGTTCCAGAACAGCCAGAGCTATACAGAGAAACCCTGTCTCGAAAAAAAAAAATCCAAAAAAACCAAAAAAAAAATTATTTATTTTATGTATGTGAGTACATTGTCACTGTCTTCAGACAGACCAGAAGTGGGCATCGGATTCCATTACAGATGGTTGTGAGCCACCATGTGGTTGCTGGAGACTGAACTCAGGACCTCTGTAAGAGCAGTCAGTGCTCTTAACCGCTGAGCCATCTCTCCAGCACCTGTTTTGTTCTTGCTATGGTAAAATGAAGATGTTGTAGAATCCACCTTTCAGTCATTATGCGTACAGTTCAGTGTCCCTCTGTGCACAGGCACTGCTGTTCAGCCATCATGGCTGTGCATCCCCAGAGACTTTTATTTTGACAGACTGAAGGTCTGTGCACACTAAACACTACCTCTCTGCCTCTCCTATTCTCTTGGTGCCTGATAAGAACTATGCTGCTTTCTATATCTTTGCATTTGACCAGGAGTGGTTATATGTATTGTTATATGTATAGGTCCACGACCATGCTAAAAACTCAGCTGCTTGGAAAATAGCCACATAAGACTTCCCTCACTAGCAGCCCTAAGGCAAAAGACCAGTGTGACAGCATAGGAAGAAGACAGACAGAGGTGTTAAATACCAAACACAAAGATAAATACTTAGAAAACAAGAAATGCTCCTATAAAGTACTGCAACGCACATGTCATGTAAGTTGAAGGAAGAACAGATCATACACCATCTGTGTTAGCTCTCAGCTCCATGACTTTAACTGCCTTGTGGTTGTTCCCAGGGTCACCAGAGCCATGCCGTCTAACCATTCCTCCAAATGATCAGCACCATACCTTCCCTGCAATGTCAGTAATGCATTCTTACCATAAATTCCTTAGCACTTTCCTCGCCGCCCTCAAGTTCAGCCTGTAAATGAGGCTCGCCTTCCATGATCTGTTCTGCACCCATGGTATTGGCTTCCCCAGCCTTTGCAGGCCAGCCCAGCTATCTACTACCCTCACCATTTGCAGCACGTAGCATCCTCCTCTTTCATGTCTTGGAATCTGTGCTTGCTCAATTCCTTCCTCTGGAAAGGCCCTCGCCCTTCTCCCTGCACCTGCCTATGTATTACGATTCACTCTAGACTCTGCTCAAACATAATAGCATAACATTTGAAAGAATTGTTTGATCCATCTCCAGACTGAGGTTGAAACCATACTCTGCACCTGCTTAAAAACACACAGGGTCCACGTTTTGGTATATACAACTTTCAGTCTGTCCTCTTACCATGAAAACTAAGCACTTGCACAAAGCAAAGACTATGTCCTCAAGAAACTAGGTCAGCAAAGTATCAATTAAAACCTGCTGAAGCCGGGCGTGGTGGCGCACGCCTGTAATCCCAGCACTCTGGGAGGCAGAGGCAGGCGGATTTCTGAGTTCGAGGCCAGCCTGGTCTACAGAGTGAGTTCCAGGATAGCCAGGGGTATACAGAGAAACCCTGTCTTGAAAAAACCAAAAAAAAAAAAAACCTGCTGAATGAATGATATAACAGAAAGATAAAAATCCATAAGCTTCTCATTTGAAACAATATTTCAGAATAAACAAAGACCTGTTTTCTACTTTAATCTGAAAATAAAACCAGTGGTTAAACAATCATTTATAACCATTTCATATATGTGTAAGAATTTCAGATTATACTTATTTGTGGTGACCTTCAAAGGTTAGTCTTATTTAAATGAGTTAATGTCTATGTAACTCACATTTTAAATGCATATACACTCCGACATACTTATATGAATTATACACACATACGCCTGTGTGCACAGACACATAGTGATACCTGAACGGTTTCCTCAAACTTTCAGGAAATGCTTTTCCTCTTCAATGCAAACCTACAAAGCAGTATTTTCCACACTGTGGCCACTTGCCCAGGCCACATCAATCATGTAACTAAGTAGATGTGAAATGGAGTGGTGTGATTACCTGAGTGAAACAATGTGATATGACACATTGTGACGTCTGGTTTTCCTTCTCTACAATAATTTGCTTCCAGAGAAGCCAACTACCCACCGCTCCAGGAAAGCAGGCAGCCCCAGGGGGAGCTCGCTGAGCCAGAGAAATGGGGTTTCCCTTCAATGTCCAACAGTAGTCCATCTTCCATCATAAATCTACAGGTAGGGTTTATTATGTGTATGTCACATATTATGCAAAGGGTCTAGAAAACTAATATGGCCAAGATACCTTGCCCCAAATATTGTGGAAGTGAGATTCAGAAGTTGAGGTCAATTATGAGGGTTTTTTCCCCCCTAAGTTTTCCATTGCCTTTTCCCGGGTCTTGCATGACTTCTTTTTATGTATATAAATGCCATGTGTATACCTGGTGGCCTCAGTGGCCAGAGGAGACTGTGAATCTCTTGGATCTGTAGCTCTAGCTGTTATGGCCTAATAGTTGTTGAGAACCAAACCCAAGTCCTCTGGAAAGCCAGTCGGTTCTCTTAACCTCTGATCCGCCTCTCCTTCAATCTTGCTGGTTTTCTATAGTGAACAACTGTATAATAGAAAGTATAGTTATAGGCTGTATCAGAATATAAATCTGTATTAAATATAAAATTGAATAATGCATTTTCTATGTGAAATATAGAATAGTGAGTATCCCTACATCTGAAAACAGACTACAGAGCTAAATAGGATGATTTGACAACAGTAGCAGCAGAGATCCATTGATAAAGAGTTTTTAACAACACGATTGTAAAAGCCTTTGCCTGAATCTAAACTTGCAATCAAGTTGAATGAAAGGATTTGTTATTACCATGTTGGTTCTAAGATAACCTGCCGTACATAAAGCTTGTGTGTCGCTGCTTTTTTTTTTTAAGGCAGGAAGAAGATCCTGGTTCAAGTTTATTTTTCTTCTTTTTCTTTCTCTCTTTTTAAAATTTTTATTCGTTATCCCCCTCCAAGCCTGCCCTCCAGCAGTTCCTCATCCTATGCCTCCTTCCCCATCTCCAAGAGGATGTCCTCACCCACCCAACCCCACCCGGCCAGGCCTTCCCACTCCCCGGAGACTCTAGTCTCTTGAGGGTTAGGTGCTTCTTCTGTCACTGAGGCCAGACCAGGCAGTCCTGTGCTGTATAGGTGGTACAGGGGTCTCAGACCAGCTAGGTGTGCTGTCTGGTTGGTGACTCAGTGTCTGTCTGAGAGATCTCAGGGGTCCAGGGTAGTGGAGACTGCTGGTCTTTCCTATGGGATCGCCTTCCTCCAGAGCTTCTTCCAGCCTTTCCCTAATTCAGTCAGAGGGTCCCTGGCTTCTGTTGGGTGTAAGCGTCTGCATCTGACTCTCTCAGCTGCTTGTTAGGCCTCTTGGTGAGCAGTCAAGCTAGGCTCCTGTCCGTAAGCACACCACAGCATTAGTAGCTTGGTGCCTCTCCTTGAGAGGATCCTAATTTGGGCCTGTCACTGGACCTCCTTTCCCTCGGTCTTTTCTCCATTTTTGTCCCTGCAGTTCTTTCAGAAAGGAACAATTCTGGGTCAGAGCTTTTGACTGTGGGATGGCAACCCCATCCTTCCACTTGATACCCTGTCTTTCTACTGGAGGTGGACTCTACAAGTTCCCTCTCCCCACTGTAGGGCATTTCATCTAAGGTCCCTCCCTTTGAGTCCTGAGAGTCTCTCCCTTCCCAGGTCTCTGGTGCGTTCTGGAGGGTCCCCCTCGTCCTTCCTCCAGAGGTTACTTGTTTCCATTCATTCTGCTGGCCCTCAGGGCTTCGTTTCTGTTTCCCACACCCTAATACCTGATCATGTTCCCCCTTTCCCTCCCCTCTCTCCTCTGCCACCCAGGGCCCTTCCTTCCTCTCTCCCACCTCTTGATTGCTTTCTTCTCCCTCCCGAGCGGGATTGAGGCATCGTTTTATGAATGGATATTTTATTTTTTTCTTCAGTCAGGAAGAAGACTGTGGTTTTAATGTCTATTTTTAAAATCAAAATAATTTATTTATTTAGAAAAAAACTGTGGCTTCAATTTTAGTTTTCATTTGATGATCTCTCAAAACAGATGACCGTTCAAGGCATGAGGCAGGAGCAACCATTCATGGCGATCTGGTGTAGCACTATTATTTTTGTGAAAATACCCTTTACATTCTAAGAGACTGGGACTTTCATTGACAGATAAGTTCCTAATACCCGTGGAGGTCATTTACAACTATATAATCAACCAGATATGTTGCTATATACTCAGATTATTTGTTGAACCTTCCCTTAGGACAGTGATTTTCAACCTCCCTAATGCTGTGACCCTTCAGTACAGGTTCCTCATGTTGTGGCGACCCCTATTATAAAATCACTTTCATTGTTACTTCACAACTGTAATGTTGATACTATTATGAATCATAATGTAAACATCTGTGTTTTCTGATAGACTTAGGAGACCCCTGTGAAAGGGTCATGTGACTCCTCCCCAATGGGGTAATGGCCCACATGTTGAGAACTGCTGTTTTAGGAGAGCAGTGTAACAACCAACATTAACTTGCCTTGGATTTCGATTTACATCCTAACTTAGTGCTTACCTCTAATTTTAAATTGTGTACTTTCCTATGCACTTGGTCTGGAGAGCAATGCTTTTGTGTCCGTTTGGGGGCTATTGTCATCATTTCTTAAGAGACAGCAAATAAGACAAGAGTGACTCTATACAACAGATATTTACCATACATGTTGGAAGCAGAGTACAGATAATGCTTGATAAAGATATATTTGCAGTGCTGAATGTGTTGGGATCCATTGGGGTAAATAATTTAATCCCTTGTAAAATTCTGCTATAGATATCCCTTATTTCTTCCCTATGTGGTGTTTTCTGTTCTGTTCAATGAATATAGAGCAAAACCTCTTGTGGGGGACCTCTTGTCAGACCTACACTCAGACATCAGGTAGGTAGGTATAAATAGATACACAGTGGACAGACTACAGACAAGCCAGAAACCATAAACTCCAGAAAGAGGATACAGGGTGTGGTACTTTGAATAAGAATGCCCCTCCTCCCATTGGCTCATATGTTTGGATACTTAGTCATCAGTGAGTGGCACTACTTGGTAAGGATTAGGAGGTGCTACCCATGCCCCTGGCCACCAGGTTCCCCCAGCATCTCTCAATCCCTACTTATTACAGGGCTCCGTAGGCTGGACTACCCTGCTCCTATCCTAAACTTCTCCAGCCCAGGGGCTGCATTGCCCTTCCTCCAGTGACTCTCCCCTATATAATCCAGCTATTTTGGTTACCTGGCATCTCTTCTGGTCTTTACCTTCCTGGCTTCTTGGTCTGGTTCTTCCCGCTTCCCTCCCATCTCTGCTCACATGGTCTGTGTCAGTCTAGTCAAAGCCACTCTGAACCCTCCCAGATGTCCCTGCCTCTGCCTTATGGTCTTCCTCGTATCTACAATAAACCTTCTCTGTCACCATACCTAGAAACAGTTGGGTCCTTTCCTTTTTTATTTCTATTTTTATTCAATTATAGTAATAATTTTAAAGAAATTATTTAAATGATCTATACGATCCCACAGCAGACAAAGAAGTAAGTATATACCAACTGAAGAGAGAAAGGTTATCCTTTTTCTATTTTATAAATCTAATTCTATTGATTAAACATAAACAACATATGTAGATTTGTAAGCATTCGTTGGAAGCTGGTCATTGGCTGTCATTTTTGGGTGCGTATGGGTTAGATTTTAGGAGATTTGATATTCCAAGACTCCACCCATGTTTGCTCCTGAGCTACACCTGTTCTTTGAGATTGAACTCTGTTCCATGAATTCTCACCCTGGCCTCTTGACCTACTTCTAGAGTTTTGGAGTCTAGCACAACAGCGTAAAGACTTATCTGAGTCCAAGTCCACCCTTGAAATCCTCAGAGTTCTCATCTAGGTTTGTCTTAGAATAAATCTCACCCGACTATCTTTACCATGCATTTCCAAGAAAAGGTGCCCTGGACTCCCTCAACCTCCCTTCACTCTTTCCCTTAACATAGAGTGATATCCCAGGAAAGAACCGGGGGAAAGGTTATAGTCATTCATAATTGAGTTGAGGGTTTTAGATGCGGTTCAGGTGAGATAAAGCCAAGATGTAGCATAGGGCCTAAAGGCAATCCCTGGATACCAAGAAGTGCCCTTGGACCTTTCTACACCTTCTTTATAATTTATAGACTTCATGAACTCAGATCTTGGCCTTAAACTCACCTACCTTTAGGCTGAGGCAGCAGAGTAAAGCTTTTGAAGAAAAGGCCTGGAGGTCCGTGCTCCTTAATTACTTACTCATCATTGGGAGAAAGGGCTTGGCCTCTGGCCGCCTCCACTAGAACATTCATACCGGGAAGGGAGGCCCAGAAGGGGAGTTGCTTATTTTAATGAAAACAATTTAAACCCCATGCTTGGTATGTCTCTAAAGCTTATCTCTCTGCTTGGTTTCCTAGCATTTTCCTCTACGTTGGTAAATTCATGCCAGATGAGTTTTTCGTTTATTTTTTGCTTCTGTTATTTTGATGTGATAACTTTTCTTTGAGGTCATAGGGCGAAGTCCTTAACTACCCATCTCCCTCTTGCTTAACCGGTATCCTTGCCTTGGGAATAGGCAGGTTGTTCCTGTGTTTGCTCCTGGCTCTAAACAGATGAAACACAAGCTAATTGCTGCCCTGTGGGGCATACCAAGACAGTGTCTCATACTCCCTGGAGTGCAGCACGAAGTCTAAGGGAGATGAGAAATATGCAGCCCTTTCTCTTTTTGTCCCCCAGACACCGCATGAAGGCTTAGCAAAAGTCTCTTCTGATTCTGCAAGTACTCTGTGGTATGCATTTGGGTAGTAAAACTATGCATTTGTAGTTGGTATTTCTTTTTTTTTTTAAAGTGAACATCTGGTTTTCCTCTTTTTAGTTTTGAAGCTCTAGAACAGCTGGGCAGGGCAACTTGGCGTTCTCCCGCATCTCTGTGCGTCACAGCCCAAGCTTGCGATCCATCAGCTCCTTGTCCATTGGCTCACCAGCTGCCAATCATTCCCCACAGCTTTTCGGGTTCTGGAGGAGGACAGGGCTTGGATCAGCTTGTCCTATCCAGCCCTTGAGAGTTTCCAGAGTGCCAATATTACATGAAGATCCTCTCTCTGGTCAGCTGTTCCCAAATGTGAAAGGCCCAGCCCTGAGTGGGTGAAAAGCAGAGTCAGCCTTGCACTCGTTGGGGTTTTGAGTCATAGGAGATTAGTGTTTAGACAAACTGTTTTCCTCTCTTCCCTAGTTCTATGATCCCAATCTACAGATAAAGCCAACCGTGCTGAGGCTGTGAAGACTCATTTATTTTCACCAAGGAACTGAGTTCTTTGCTTCCATCTATTCCATACTATTTGGAAGACGGCATTTGTTTGCTGCACGTCTCAGGGCTCCTGAATTCAAAAGTTTTCTATGTTTCCTAGACCATTGCAACTGTGGGAGCTTCTGACCCTGGCTCACAGGAGGACCAAGGTGCAGCCCTGTCTGAAAATTCTATATCAGGGTTACAGTGGGAGCATGGTAGACCCATCCCCAGCACCCAGGTGTAGAGTCCTTCCTGACCTACAGTATCAATTAGGCTATTGTCAGGCTCAGTCTCCATTACAGCTCACAGCTACTGAAAACATCTCACACTCGGTAACCCAGCACTCAAGATCCTCTTGAGATTGTCCCCAAACTTTGCTGACCAGCTGCAGTTTCCAGAGCCTCACGCAGTGTAGCCGGGATAGACTACCTGACACTGCTCTTCGTTCTCTGGTATCTGTGGTTTCACTCCATGCCTGAGTGAGTGCTACGAGGCGGGCGGTGGCTCTGTGCACTCCTTTAATGTCCCCATCACCTTCTCACTGATTTCAATTCCACTGGGAGCCTGATGATCCAGACCCAGGTCAAAGGTGTCTGCTACTTTAGAGTCTTCCCCAGCACACTTTGAACTGAGCCATTCCTGGCCCCTTCTAAATTTCTAATCCATTTCCCATCCCTGCCCTCTCCCCCTCCCCTCCCCTTTCCCCCCTTCCCTCACCCCTCTTCCCCTCCCCCTACCTCTCCCCTCTCCACCCCTCCCCCTCCCCCCTTCCCCCCACCTTGAAGCTCTTGCTGGTATTTTCACCTGGAAGAGCAGGTTACAGTGCTTCGTTTTCTGTCCTTCTCTATCATGGCCAGGCAAGGCTTAGCTAGTTGTCTAGGTCACCTTTCTCCTTTCCTTAGACCCTTCTAAGTAGTATGCGCTTGGCAAGCCCTTTCATGAACACAGTAAGAAATACTGATAGGGTGTTTTGATTTACACAGTGGATCTATGGTTATTACTTAATTCCCATAAAAGGTATTCTTTTTATTTTATGGTTGTGAGCCTAGCCTTTAACGGCTGAGCCATCTCTCCAGCCCAAGGTATTCTTTTTATGACAAATAGGAAGAAAAGGAAAAATAGTTCCTCTTTAAACAATCATTTGCCTCATTGCTATTGCTTACCTTACCATGTCTGCTGTACTGATAAAGTCTATGGGAGAAGGAGCCATGTTCATTATTTACTGTTACATTTCCAGTAAATAATTTCCATATATTTCCAATAATATATATATGCATACACACACACACACACACACACACACACACACACACACATGGATGAATGGGTGCTATGAAGCAGACGGTGACTCAGTGAACTAATTTAATTTTACTACAGGTATTTTTACTTCACACCTAAGAAAGATGTTTCCAAGACATATAGATCTGAGTCTTGGAATGGAATGGAAACCCTCTCTCATATAAGCCCAGAAATCTAAATGTTTGGACCTGAGTTCTACACATAAGAGAGAAAAGGCAGTGTCTGTCTTCTGGGCCTAGCTTACCTCACTTGTGTATTATTTATCACTTCCACCCATTTTCATAACTACATTCTTTATCGATGAGTAAAATTTCATTCTATCTAGTGCATTCTAATTACCACTTATCAGTTGATGGCTGTCTAGGCTATTTCCTAGGTTTGGAGTAGAGCGGCAATAAGCACACTGTACAAGTGTCTCCTCTGTTGTAGGGTACGGAGTCCTGTGGCACACACCCAGGAGTGATAGCTGAGAAACTTCCGCAGTGAGTTCCATAACGCAGAACCAGGTTATGGCCCCAAGGACAGGAAATCGGAGTTCTCTGTGCCTCATGTCTGGCCGACATTTGCCATCATTTGTTTCCTTGTTGGTTAGCATTCAGACCAAGGTGAGATGGAATCTCAAAGTTGTTTTAATTTACCTTTCCCTGACAACTGGAGTTTAAAATGTTTATTAGCCATTTCTATTTCTTGTTTTTGAGAACTCTGTGCTCAGATCCATTGGCCATTTTTTTAATTGGCTTGTTTATTTTCTTGATGTTTGGGTTTTAGGGTTTTTTTTTTGTTTGTTTGTTTTTGTTTTGTTTTGTTTTTGGATATTCCAGATATAAATCTCCTGTCAGCTGTTTATCTGGTAGAGACTTTCCCTAAGCTTTGTAGGCTGCCAATTTACCCAATGGAGAATTTCCTTTGCCGTAGAAAAGCTTTTTGATATTCCATGAGGTCCTGTTTGCTAGTTGCTGACACTATTTACCAGAGGGCCTGCAGGCCTTACCTACTCTGTCTGGGTGTTGTAGTATGTGTCACCCCTTCTGACCCAGATGTCTCAGGGTTAGCTTTTATGCTGAAGAATTCTTTGATTCATTTAGAGTTGATTGCATAGAGAAAAGTAACGATCTAGTTTCTTTTAATTCTTTTCTTTTTTTTTTTTTTCATGCAATACCAAGTTTTCCCAGCACCATTTTTGAAAGATGCTGGGGTGTTTGCTTGTTTATTTTGTTTTTTTGGTAAAAACAACAATAAGAAGACAACAGGAAACAAATTAAAAAAACAACCTAGATGTCTGTGGTTATATGGACTTATCCCTGATGCATCTCCTTGGGCTCTTCACCTTTACACTCACCCCTGTGCATCCATTATGCCACAGAATCCCACCAGAAACAGCATGCAGACTGTTCTGTGAAGATTCTTTGCCTTAAGTAACTGCATGCTTTGATAGCATTGATGGATCCTCACACCAAAGTCCTGCAGATTTCTGCAGAAAGATGGCACACCACCATCTTAGCTATTCTTCTATTGCTGTGAAGAAACACCATGACTAAAGCAATTTATAAAAGAAAGCATTTAATTGGGGGCTTGATTACCATTTTGGAGGGTTGCTCCTTGATCATCAAGCATATTAACAGGTAGGCGGGAATGGTTATGGTATCTGATCTGCAATATGAGAGAGAGAGAGAGAGAGAGAGAGAGAGAGACAGAGAGAGAGAGAGAGAGAGAGAGAGACAGAGAGACAGAGAGACAGAGAGAGACAGAGAGAGACACACAGAGAGAGACACAGAGAGAGACAGAGAGAGACAGAGAGGTGGATGACTGGACCTGTAGTGGGTTTGTTTGTTTGTTTTGAGACAGGGTCTCTCTATGTAGTCTTGGCTGTCCTAGAACTCCTGGAACTCTCTATGTAGTTCAGACTGACTTCGAACTCACAAAGATTCACCTGCCTCTGCCTTCTAAGTGCTGGGATTAAAGGCATCCACCACAACATTCAGTTTGTTGTAGGCTTTTGAAAACTCAAAGCCCACCCCAGATTGATTGATACACTTGCTCTAGCAAGTCCACGTCTTCTAATCCTTCCTAAGCAGTCTATCCCTTGGGAAACAAACACTCAAATATATGACTCTATAAAGGGTTATTCTCATTCAAACTACCATGCACACTATTATGAAAGAAGCGCAAATGGACATCAGAGCACCATGGGCTGAAGGATGTCAACTGCTTTCCTTATCAGACAAATTTGAGGATACACGAAAACCTTTGTAGAGTTTGTTGTAACGTTTCAAACAAAACCCACATAATTCTTACGGTCTCACGGGTGTAGAGGATGAATATTCTCTCTTCCTATTTATGTAGATTGCCTGGAATCTGATGCTAGAAAAGGAATGTGTGTGTGTGTGTGTGTGTGTGTGTGTGTAGGCATGCAGGCATGCATGTACCACAGTATGTATGTAGAGGTCAGAGGACAGCATACAGGAGATGGTTGATTTAGTTCTGGCCATTGAGCCTAGATCATCACACATATTGACAAGCACCTTTACCTGCTAAGCCATCTTCTCTACTTTTTGTCCACATTCTATTCAAATTCTTCTCCCTGTCTTTGTTATTTCAAATGTAACAAAAACAAAAACAACAACAACAACAACAAAAAACCTACTTGAGGAACTATTGTTGCTAAAGCCCTGCAGAACACGTGCTTTCTTTTTTTTTTAAGTTCTTATATTTTCTTTCTTTTTTAACATTTTTTAGATATATTTATTTATTTTACGTATGTGAGTGCACTGTAGCTGTCTTCAGACACACCAAAGAGGCCACCAAATTCCATTACAGATGACTGTAATGGTTCCCATGTGGTTGCTGGGAATTGAACTCAGGACCTCTGGAATGGCAGTCAGCGCTCTTAACTGCTGAGCCATCTCTCCAGCCCACATGCATTCTTTATAAAGTGTAAAGAAACAAACTGCCCTTGACATGCCAGTCTGATAGATGCCCATAGAAGACAAGGAAAGAAAAGAAATAACACACTAAATTAGAATATGCTACATACTAAGTGCATGGTATAGACAATGATTTTATAGGAAAGAGGATATTTATCTAATATTGAAAGAACATGGAAGAATTAAATTACCGGAAAGAAATGCCTGTTATAACGAAACACTCGAAGCTGGGTATCTTAAAAAGATAAAAGGTTAGCTTGATTTAGGCTAGTTCCAGAGCCTCAGGGGCATTGCTTCATCTCAGGAGAATGCCTGGTAGTAGATGACACTGTTCAGGAACACCCGTGAGGGGAGGAGTTTATATACTAAGAGAGGAAGCCAAAGAAGAATTCAAAAGCCAGGGTCCATCATTTATAGCAAACCTTTTTGTGAGACCTAACATCAATCCCTTTTAAAAAGCAGGAGCCTCAATGGCCCAATTACACCCACGAGAGTCCCACCTTGAAAGGTTTAACACCGCCTTTCAAAAGTATCACACTGAGGAACAAACTTTCAAGACACCTTTGAGGGGCACATTCAGGCCACACCCAAGCCACAAGGAACAACCCTGAAGAGGCCCACAGAAGAAGACCGCAAACCATAGGATTGGAAAATAACAGTACTGAGCTATACGCAGCACAGCCAGGCAAGTTGCACTCCTTAGTTAGGAGTGCAATTTCTTGCGCTATTCTTTGGGCATTCATTAATTATCCTCTGTGTTGGAGAATGGGAACTTAACCAGGACCACACAGCTAAGACGCACCATGACAATTTCTAGAACTTTGCCACCGGTGTATGGTAATAAGAACTCTTCAGTTCTAAATATCTCGGAACGTGTGAACAGCAGCCAGGCATCTTGCTGGGGAAGCAGTAGTCAGCAGTCAGGCACAGGTGGCTATGGGACTTGGGTGAAGTCTAAGGGGAAGGAACAGGCACAGACGTGTCCACAGATTCTAGTGTTCTGTTTGATTTTTGATTTTTGTTTCTTTGAGACAGGGTTTCTCTGTGTAGCCCTGGCTGTCCTGGAACTCACTCTGTAGACCAGGCTGGCCTCAAACTCAGAGATCCACTTGCCTCTGCTTCCCAAGTGCTGGGATTAAAGGCATGCACCACCACCGCCCAGCCGACTCTAGCGTTCTTGATGCAGGTGATTCCTTGAAGGGTATTCACCTCTGAGTTTTAAGACAAACTATTTTCATTTTCTTTTAAAAATAAATTATTCTTTATTAACTTTTTGAGAATTTCATACATACATATAATGTATTTTGGTCATATTCATTTCCCCATCCTTCTCCCAACTCCTCCCAAGTCCACTGTGTACCCTCCCACCCTTCCCAATTTTGTGTAAAAGGTAAGTTATTTTCTCCTTACAGACACACATGCATTTGTAAACATCTAAACTCAAACAATGCAGTGTCACAGTCACACAGAGCAGCTGGACTGGAGTTCATTGAAAATGAGAAGGTGGAATTAGGAGTTCCGTCCAATTTAATGATGATTCTCAACTGTCAAAATGGACATATGAGATGTTATCTGGAATTTGTGACTGTTACTTTGACCATTTGTATGTGAACATTCATTTTAACTTCAAAAATCCATAAATGTTATATTTGGCCTTGGAATTGACCCTTCTCCATGGTGCTGTTTCTTTGTTTGTTTGTTTGTTTGTTTGTTTTTGTTTTTCCTCCTCTGCTGTTAAATCAACTGGGCAAGAATAAGATTGCTGCCACAAATTTGAGTCCAATTTCAAGCAAGTTTTATTTAGTACTGGCCAAGAAGATGGACACTGGCCAGGTCTATACCTGGGACTCCCAGAGAAATGTGTGTCTATAAGTAGGAAATAACTTACCTTTTTGGCAGAGGCATGTATATATGTATATGTATGCATATCATGTATATATCTGTCTGTATGTATATAATGTATGCATGCAATATATACATATATACACATATATGTATATATGATATATATTATATGTATATTAGGTTCAATCAGGCGGCAAGCATATATCCTGACACACTTCCTGCCTGTCTACCTCTTGCCTACATTCAATCGGGGCAAGCATACATCCTAACATCTTTCCTTTTTACCTACCTCACACCTGCGTGTGAGCAAGCATATCCAGTGTAGCTGGGTCAACCAAACTTGCTCAGGAAAGTGAAAATATGTGGCTTGTTATCTTGTGTGGACATCAGCCTCCAGCCTCTCAGGAAGTATCTGTCCTTGGGCCTTACAGGTTAGCAGCATTTTTGTGTTATGGATCTCTTAGGCACAGTAGTTAAGACCTAAACCATAACTTTGGCTCTCACACTGCCACAGTGAGAGACAGGCAGGAACAGTGGTCCTGCCGCACAGGCTTGATCCCTGTACGCATTGAGGTCCCGTGTGGGTCCCATGCGGGTCACAGGGGACTGCTTTCAGACTGAGGAGCACAAGGAAAAGATGAAGGATGTATAGAATGGAGGAGGATGTTTTTGCATTTTAGGAAAGGAAAACTGTTTGCAGTGAGGATGACCCTCTGTCTAATTGACATTATCTATCCTGGATCAATTTCACAGAACTCTTTCCAGTCCCAAAACATGTTAGGAAAACAATGATCTCATCTGAAGGAGCCGACTGGACTTGGATGAGGACTCCGTCAGCCAAGCTTCCTGAAAAGACAGAAGAATAATAACCAGCATCTGAGTTCCATAAATTCATTATTTTTTTAAATGTTTCCAGGAAAAAAGCCAATAGCTCTGTCTTTTCCACTCTACTTCCGGCTCTAGTTCAAACAACATCAAACAGAATCCATGCATCTAGAGATTTGAAGAGGGCTCTACTTTTTCTTTTTGAGTTTTCTTCTCTCTCTCTCTCTCTCTCTCCTTCTCCTCTCTCTCTCTCTCTTTCTCTCTTTCTCTCTTTCTCTCTTTCTCTCTTTCTCTCTTTCTCTCTTTCTCTCTTTCTCTCTTTCTTTCTTTCTTTCTTTCTTTCTTTCTTCCTTTCTTCCTTTCTTCCTTTCTTCCTTCCTTCCTTCCTTTCTGTTCCTCTGAGGTTTTTTTCTTTTTTCTTTTTTTGGTTTCTTTTTTTTTGTTTTGTTTTGCTTTTATCTTTCAATCATATGACTTTCATTTTTGCTCCTTTGGAAACTTATTTGTTTCTGATTCCAATTCAGTGAGGTCGGGTCTAGTGTTACTTCTTTAGATTGACACGGAGAAGCAGAATTTTGCCAGCATTTAGATATAGTATCTCACCCCACACACTTACTCTATGGATGTGGCCTCATTATGCATCTCTACAGCTTCAGGAACCCTGAGTGGCCAAGGATAATGGGGGCGTGGCCAAGGATAAGGGGGCGTGGCCCAAGAGTTTTAAGGAATTTCTAGGTTACCTGGATATGACCTCCCTTCCTTGGAACAAGAGGAGAGTGTGGATAGTGTCCTTTATGTGTCTTTTTCTTGTCTCCTCGTATGTGATATTTACTTATTTATTCACATTGCAGTCTCAGTTGACATCTTTTCAAATGCCCTAGAAATAAGAAAAGATAAACCTGTTTAGAGCTCAATGGAAAAAAAATACTCAATTGCTTCCAGTAGTTCTTTACTGATGGATAAATGGATGGAAATAAGTAACTCTGGCACCTCAAATAAAAATAGATGCAGCGTGATTCTCAGAAGAGAAGGGTTCAGAAGGGCCGAGGATTCTCTGGGAAGGAAGAAGAGAGAGCGAGGAAGCAGAGTTTTCAGTGAGCCGTTGTGTGCCGTGGTTGGCTACCGAAGCAGGAGAGGCTCAGGATGGCACATCTGACTCATATAGAAACAGGTAAAGGAATCAGATGATCACATGACCAGGTGAGACGGCCCTGCCAGGTCTTGGGAAGGAAGCGGAATGCTGCTAAGGGCAGCAAGGCTTTCTGATCATCACAAATGGTGACAGGTTAGTTTGGAATGTCCAACTAAAAATACAGTCCCAAGAACTGGCCTTGTGCTCTAATTGGCGTCTTGTTTCTGCTCTTGATATGTTCCTGATTTCCTAGGGGGATAAAATCACACACACCAGTTTTCTTGGATATTTCCTACTTTTACCTCCAGGACACTTTATTAATTTTTCTTTTGGTCTCTTTTTTTTCTAGAAGCTATCTTCTAACTGAATTTTGAGACAATTTTACCTTTCCCACCCATTTCCTTTAGGCATTCAATCAACAGCCCTCATTTCTTCCTGGCTGACTTTTTTTGTTTGGTTTGGTAGCTGGGTCCATTTGTGATTTTTTTCTTACATTTTTAATTCATCTGGAAATGCTGGTAAGCATCGTGAGGTGAGAGGACAACCCTTACAGGTGCCTGTCATAGGCACACGAAGTGAATCTGCAGGGACATTGAAGCAAACGCAAGTGTGTCTTGTGTGAAGAGAGTTAGTTGATCAAGCCAATGCAGCTAGACAAGGGAGACACAGGATTGTACTCACCTGTGTGGGCTTTTCTTCATGTGTTTTAGAATATCAACTCGTTCTGTTTACATCAGAATGCAATGAATGGACTATGATTCTTAGCCTCATTTTATGAATGACTAACTGGAGCAGAGATTAGCCAGGTAATGTGCTCAAGCACACACAGAGAGACAGCCAGCAGACAGTCTTCCTCCAGCTTCTACTGTGGTGGGAGACAAAGAACGTGAAAGAGGAGGCAATGAGGGATGAGAAGAACAGGAGTCTTCTATTTCTTGTTGGGTCCTAACAACATAGGAGGAGCAAATAAGCCTCCTTCTTTATTGAACTACTTTATGAGTGTATATTAATTATCTATAATTGGTCTTGTGATGATATCTTCATACATGAACATAACACAGTTTGATCATATTTACCCCTTGCCTTCTCTTAACCCTGTTACTCACAGTGGCATCATTCCTCTTCTCAATGAGGCCCCCTTCTACTTCTGTGTGTTCGTGCACGTGAACATGCACGTATGCACCCCAGTGAACTTCATTAGGTTGTTTACAGGAGCACACATGATGTTTCTTTTAATATATATATTATTTATTTAAAATATTTTATTAATAATATATAATACATATTATATATTATATTATGCTATATCATGTTATATATAATAATGTGTAACATTTTATATATATATGTGTATATGTATATATATATATATATATATATATATATGGTGTGTATGTATGCCTGTGTGAGTTTATGTGCACTATATATGTGCATATGCCACAGAGCTTCTGATTTCCTGTAACGGGAGTTATAGGCAGTTGTGAGCATCCTGATACAATTGCTGATAACCAAGCCTGTGTCTTCTGCACAAGCATTTACTGCTCTTCCTGCTGAGCCTTTGCTCCCACCCCTGATTGGGGCTTTTACAGAAGCCTGGGCACATTACTGGCAGCTACACTACTGAAGAAGCTACAGTTCTGTCCCGCTCTCCCTCCATCAACTCTTAACTGCATCTGAATCTTCAGAAAGGAGAGGGCCTGTGAGTTCCTCCCCTTTCCACACTAGGGTACTAACACCCAATCTTGCCCCCAATCTATCTTATAAGGACATTCATCCCCATGCATAAAGACAGAGCCCTCATGACCTAATTTCCCATTTTATTGCACCATATTAGGGAATGCATTTCATTTTATTTACATTTGCAGTCTATTGATGTTGACAGGCTGAACATACCACACCTAAGTGCAGGCTGACTCTGGCTTCTGTCAAGTTTTTCCTGAGGTGGCTTGGGAATTCCTTTGAAGCTAAGTGGGCTTGTGTAGCTAGAGAGGGGTGAGCTTGGTTCTCCTAGAAACTTCCCGCCTAAGACCACAAACGGTTTAATTCTGGTAATCTGGAAGAGTGCCTTCGCCAATGTGTTTGTTGGAGTGAGAGGATCTCCAGTTCCAGGCATGTGAACTCCATTGGTCAGTCAGAATGCCATGTCTATGCTTACACTACTTTGTAGAAGCTGTGTATGTCATTCAAATCAGCTGGGAAGAGGCGGCTGCGTTTCTAATGGTGGAGGGTTTGTTTTCTTTACACTTCTTATCTTCCTATGTGACCTCTAGTCAACGCCCATTTCATTAGCTGTGTTAAAATTCAAAAAAATAAGGCATTCCCCTCCCCTCTGAAGGTTCCACAGCACCTCTACAGCAGGATCATCTTTCCTGGCTTCTGTGAATGCCTTACAATACTTTACGGTGTTTTCTTCTTTACTTTAGATATAGGGGTTCCTAAAGTGGCACACCCAGTTCTCGTCAGGTGCATCCAACTCGAAGCACGATCTAAGGCTACCTGAGGAGATGTCTGAGCCAAGCAGTGGGAGCTGAAAGCCGGGTTTGGATTCTGCAGAGAGGGGAAATAGAATAAGTAAATAGAGCATGCTGGGCCCATAGAGCAGTCTGTAAATTCCTCCTTTGGCAAGCTGTGAGATCATGGTCCTGTCAAAGGACTTACAGAGATTCTGTCTTCACCACATGGAAACCAGAAACTTCAACCACATTCCGGCGTCCCGTCCGTGGCATTTACCACAAACATGCACACCCCGTTTTCCTTTCACAGCTTCTCCTTCCCAGCAGCCGGCAGGAGAAGGGAGGCTTCGGGGAGTTGGGATGATTGTATTTGGCTCATGTTAGTTCCCTGACTCAACTTTTCCTTTGAAAAGTTTAGCTCCATGTCAGAAATCAGGGAAGGGAACTAACCTCTAGCTATAAGATGTATAAAAGAAAAATTTATACCTCCTTCCCCGATTCAGACATTTTTTTCCTCTCTGGCCTAGGAAGGGGAGGCACCTGGATTCCTTGGTGACTGTAATTAGCTTTAGAGAATGGTTTCTGATGGGTGTTTCCCACTCATCCACTCATCGTGGCTACTTCAGAGCACTGACATATTGTCCTGTGACTAGGGAAATGCTCCTGGGCCCTTTCCTTCCCATTAGGCACTCCGCTTCTATCAATGCTACCCCTTCCTTTTCAGATTCTCCCAAGGCACATTTGACGGTTGGGAAGTCAGATGACTGATGGCAATGGTTATTACACATGCATTTGGACCTGAGTTCAGAGCCCAAGCATCATGTGAGACAAGCTGCCATAGTGGCGTGCACCTGCAATGTCAGCTTTGGGGGGCAGAGCCAGAAGAATTGTGGGGCCTCTCTGGTCTACTAGTCTAACAAAAGCCAAGTCTGAGGTTCAATGAGAGACCTTGCCTGAAAAGATGGAGGACAGGAGATACCAGATGTCATCTGTCCTCTATATGTATGCAACACACACACACACACACACACACACACACACACACACACACACACATACCACACAGATATACACACAATGAAATTTATATAAAAACTTTAAGCAAAGTTGTACAGTAGTTCCATATGTATGTTAATTAAGTACTTCACTAAGTATTTTACTTTACTGTTTAATGACAGATTATATACCCCTTTTCTTACCCTATCATGAGAAATTCAAATCTATTATTAAATACAACAAATACATTCTAAACGCATTGGATCGTTGGGAATCATGCTTATCAGTGTTTCATTAACTCATATGGACCAGAAAGTTTTTACATTTTAATAAAATATTATGTTCCTCCTTTTCTTTTATACCAGTGTCAGGTGTAGTTCCTAATCTATTCTTCATGCTTGTCTCCAAAATACTACTCTAAGGATTGTAGCACTTTACCAGAGAATCATTCTTGGTGTCTCTGTCTCTCTGTCTCTCTGTCCCTGTCACTGCCCCTGTCTTGTCTGCCTGCCTGTCTGCCTCACTCTTTGCCACAGCTGCTCCCCCATCTCCCTTTTCTCCCTCTGTGTATGTGTGTGTGTGTGTATGTGTGTGTGTGCGTGTGCGCGCGCGCGCGTGCGCAAGTGTTTAGTTTTATTAGTTTGGCAAAGACATCCCTATGTAACCCAGGCTGGCCTCAAACCACAACCCTCCTCTAGTCTCAGCACCCAGAATGATGGGATTATAGGTATGCACCATCATACATACCTAATAATCATCCCCATTTCCCATCTACACATCGTCCTGAAAGAACAGACATGGTCACATGGTCCTCCATGGTCCTCCATGTTCCCCTCCATAGATATGTTAAACCTTTGTAATTTTAAATACAGCAATCTGAGAAAACCTTTCTGCCTTTCCAGATGCTTGTCGTCTGCCTCATTGTTTAACGTTTCCCTACAGCTAAAGCTGTCAATCTCCAGATGCCCGGAATTCTCTAAACCCAACTGCTCCTGGGAGAGCCAATGCGCTAAGCAATATTGTCATAGGAATTTTTTTCCTCAAGCAATGAATCAGGATACTTGGACAGAATTTGGTAGTTGGGACAGTGAGCAGGAGAACTAGAATTAGGGAATCCTCCTCCAGAAACAAAGTCATGGGACAGAAGCCAGATCAGTGGTCTCATTGCAAAGCAATTTTGTCCCATAGCATGGGTCAGGAGAGCCAGGAACTGAAGGGAAAACGTGTCGTACTTCACAATGGTGTGTAAAGCCAGAGCCAGAGCCGGAGCCAGAGCCGGAGCCAGAGCCGGAGCCGGAGCCGGAGCCAGAGCTTGGTGACATGTATATTTCATGATCCTTTAAATCAAGAAGGGGTATCATTTTGCCAATGAAGTCATTTGTATCTCCATAGCACGTAACATGCCCCAACTAATGGCATGATGCTAGAAGAGTAATACAGAGCCTGGGAAAATGGGAGTCAATGTCCTATTCTATCACCAGTCAACCACATTCTTCAGGGATTTTTTTCTAAAAAGATTTATGTATTATATGTGGATGAGTGTTTTGCTCACATGTTTATCTGTTTACCATATGTGTGCAGTGACTGTTGAAGCCAGAGGAGGCATTGAATCCTTTGGACCTGAGCTTATATAGACAGTTGTTAGCAGCTATATGAATGAGGAGAATTGAACCTAGGTTCCCTGGAAGAGCAATCTGTGCTCTTAACCATGAAACCATCTCTCCAGTCCCCTCTCTATGTATTTCTACCTAGAATCCCTCTATTATTGTGTGGATATTGTTTCAAAGATTTGTAAAAAAAAAATAAAAAAAAACTCCCACTCACATGATACATAAAATCACAGACATTTCTATTTGGGAAGCCATGCCTGAAGTCTTCAGGGAAGAGCTGAGATACTCTTAAGTTCCAGACAAATGTGCATATCCTCGGAACCCATAGTTTCTCCCATGACAGCATATACTCAGACTAGACAGGTTAAGAAACAAATATACACACACATACACACTGTGCTAGCACTTTACATAAACTAATTTCAGGCAATAACTTATTCTAGGTGACATTTCGACCCTTAACTGCTTTAGATTTAAAACAGAAAGATTATAAAAAAATAAGGATCTATTTTATCTGTTCCAAAGTCTGTAGATACCATCCATTTTGAGCACCAGAACCCTCTCTTCTCCTTGAAGAAGGATGTATGCAGATGTCCCAATGTCTCAGCCTCCTGCAGGAATGGGTGGAGACTCATTGAGGTAGAAATCCCCTAGAGGCAGCCCACCAGCACACAATCTGCATCCAGAATCACCAGTATGAAACTGGGTGTTTGCCGGGCGGTGGTGGCACACACCTTTAATCTCAGCACTTGGGAGGCAGAGGCAGGCCAATTTCTGAGCTCGAGGCCAGCCTTGTCTACACAGTGAGTTCCAGAACAGCCAGGGCTACGCAGAGAAACCCTGTCTCAAAGAAAAAAAAAAACAAAAAAAGAAGGAAGGAAGGAAGGAAGGAAGGAAGGAAGGAAGGAAAGAAGGAAGGAAAGAAGGAAGGAAAAAAGGAAGGAAAAAAGGAAGGAAGAAGGAAGAAAGAAACTGGGTGTTCATAACAACATAGCCTAGCACAGGTACCTAGGAAAAGGGGAAAGCCATTGTTGAATGGCTCTTGCTTTCCTCAGGCTCTGTCCCAGCACTAATTTTGACTGAAACAGGCAGAGAACTAACAACCAAGAGAGAGTCTACGCACCAACTTCACCATCTCACACCCTTCCCTTAAGATATCCCTTAGCCTGACTGGATCTCAGCCTCTTTCTCTACAAAGCAAGACAACTGGTCCAAATGGCCTTGGGTTTGTTCAAGTTTGGAGGACTTTTAACACAAGAAACAATTGCCATATAGTATGAAAAACGCCTAGAGTATGAACTATTAAAGAATGGATATTTTTAAAACCTGTAAAAGTAGAAGAGGCCAAGAACCATAAACTCCAAAACTGGTTTATGGCCGTTAAAAGTGGATTTGGGAAGCCCAAAATCAAGGAAGATTTACTTTGTAAACCTGGACAAGCCCATCAAGCATCTCAACTAATCTCACCTTGCAACTGTCCCATCTGGCTTGACTCGTCAGCTCAGTTATGGGGTGACAAGAGGTAGAGAAGCTTTGCAAATACCTGCCGAGTGCTGGGAAATGACATAACATCAAACCCTTGTCTGTGTGTGGGGTCCTAGAGTGGAGTGATCCTACCACCCAGGACCTCTAGCGGATGGATCTGCTTTAAAGCGACTGTTGTTATGAGTGAACCCCTGGCACAGACCCCAGCACCATTCACAGCATACTCAGACCACAGAGTCCTGCTGCCAGAATTGCTTGTCATGTCAGAGAGGAAGGGCTGTGAGCAAAAGGATAGAGTAATGGACTTCAGGGCCATAGAGTGTGAATGCTCTGGTCAGAATGCTGTGTGTTAGTTTTCAGCAGTCAAGCATGGAGTATGACTACTACTTTAACCTTCCCATGTACTGGTGTATCTTCAGACCCGAAAGCTAGTTGCCTCAACTTCAACCCCTGACTGCTAATGAGGCCTGGCTTGTATTAGTAATCTTCTTTGTGTTTTGCTTTCTTCTTTTGCAATATGGGGACCAGAATGCTGCCTACCTCTTGAGTTTCACTGAGAACTTAAGGATTTCACATATGTTAAAATCAAAACACACTCTATACAAACATAAATGACTCAATTATCTGTCTCACTGATATGGTTAAAATTCTTTAGATGGCCTAAAAATGATCAGGTTTGGGATGTGCTTCTTTGTAGGGTTCTTGATTCCATGATCACTTGGACTTTTTCTTTGTGGATGGTAGAAGTAGAGGTGTTCCCGTGTCAAGACATACTGTTGCTGTGGCTATGGTACCTCTTCCTCTCTACCCTTTGGTTCTGCTCAAGAAAGCAAATTGTGGGTTAGATATATATGTTCCTCTTCCCATGGACCTTCACTGGCTCAAGAAATGCTAGAACACTTCAGTGAAGACTAATTCTATCTTGAAAACCAGAGGGAGTTATGTCTGCTTAGGGAATGGCTGACAGAAGCTACATCACTGTGGCGCCACAAACCAAACAAAACTTGTGGCCTTAGTTGTCGAGACAATAGCTGGATTAAGGGTACTATCCTAGAGCAATCATGCTTTTTTTTTTTTTCAGATCTAGACAATAAAATGACTGGGAAAGCAATTGCCCAGGTCTTTGCTTCACTGAGATGTGCTTTTATTTGACAGTAGAGAATTTCCAACAGAGAGCATGCAAGTATCCTTCCAGTGTTCATAGGCTAATTTGGCCGACCATGATTTTCTGTCTTCCCAATCTCCTACATGATCCCTTACAAATGACTTTACCATGTTTCTCCTCTTTTTTTCTCCCTGAAAATAAAAATTGGCCCAGGAAGTATGATGTTTTGATTAGCAATCCAACCACACAAGGAGGTTATTGAAACTCAAATGGATGGAAAGTTTCCGAGAGATGTTGAGTATTGGCCAGAGAATATGCTGCAAATGAAGATGGAGACCTTGCCAAGTCCAATGTCCCCACAGCAGTTTTAATAAGACACAAAGCTAACAGTCCTCAGGAGCATCCTGGGATCCAACTGGAAAGCATTCTAAATACTTTTCAAGATCCTCTCCCCAGGTGTTGTTTGCACAATAACCACACCTAAATGTGCCCTCTGTCTACACTTCTGAGTTATTTACTCTTTCACAGAGACCTGAAAAAGAAAGTGATTAGTCATCACCCAGACCAACTCCCAAAGTCATTTGGAGACTCATGGTAACGAATCACTTTATAGCCATCAATAAAATCAGTGTTTTTCTTTCATTAAAATATAAGCAAACTGAACATATTAGTTTTGTATACAAAGTCAAGGAAGCAAAGGGTCTGTACATAGACACATGGTGGCACAGAAGGGTGCATCGATCTAGTCTCAGTTACTAACCTAAATGATTCTTGTCTTTTGTAACCTTGGTGGTATGACATCTTACCAAGTCTGGTCCATCAAAGGAAACATTCTGGGCCTTTCGTTTTTCATCAATGATTTTAAAATTATATTGTTGATTAACATAGAAAAATGGGTTTCATAGTGACTTTTTCATACATACATACATACATACATACATGCATAGGTATGAATGTACATACATACCATTATGCTTCCCTAGATGTCTACCCACCTTGGTGGTCCTCTTTTGCTTTCATGATAACCATATTTCATTACTCTCTCTGTTCTTTTAAATTTATAGACCTCTTCCCCCCTCTCATGGTCCCCTTCTCCTTTTAATAGATTATAGATAGATAATGGAAAACTAGGTAAGTATGTAAGTGATTGATTCTGCATATGAGATAAATCAGTCGATATTTGTCTTTCTGAGGCTCTTGTTCTCTTTCAAAGCCCTCAGATCACCACTCTACCAAAGAGGAAGGTAATTTTCAGACCCACAGACAGTAGCAGAAGACTGCAAAGCCAACCTGAAATGGTGGATTCTTCCCCCTAAGACCATTTGCATGTTGGTATTGGCAGGAGAGTAGGAGAGGAGAGTTTGTTCCCAGCAGCTTTCTCACCCAGATGCTGAGAAGGCAGATACTATGACCCGTTTCTGCAAGGCAGACGGCTTTTGCCCACAGTGGGTAAGCAGTTTCCTCCCTGGACACATCAACTTACCACACTTCAAAGGGTTCCCTTGGTGTAGACTCCTCGCTTGTTCAAGGTCTCTGACCTACAGTGGTTTCCCTCCCACGCCAGCGTTGAGCACAGACAACCATGAGAAAACCCTGGCCTTATTTTCACACCTCCTTGTGTAGTCTTTGTAGTTGTTAAATCAGTGGTTTTTCTGCTCCCACTTTGTGACATTCTAATTCTGCATTTATTTATTCTTCAACTTTAAAAAAAATTGAGTCTAGCTTATGCCTTCCCTTTCCCACTTCTCAATATCCTAATTGTTCAAGCTTAGCAGCCACATCTCTGGAAGGAGGTCCATTGATTTAGGCATCAAAACTAGAAATGTAGGGTCGACAGGACCTGGGGTCACATCAGGCACAGGAAACCCCCAGGATACAAGAGTTCTAAATGAGAGCCCAGCAGAAGAGGCAAGTTACTATATTTGGTATATAAAATATAGAGCAGATGTTGAGGCCACAAACAAACCTCAAAAAGAAGTTATACCCGAAGCCAGAGTTCAAAGCAGGAGCACAGAGCACAATTTATATACAATATAAATATGTATAGCAAGGAAGGGCCTTTTGTCACCAGCATCACTACCATTACTTGATGTCTACAACAGAGCAGATGCTCTCCCTGATGCTGTACACACACACCATTGATTCTGCTGCATTTGGTCTCTGTGGTCCCACGGTGTAGCAGAAACTGGCTGGATGTTCCATTTCACACTGCCTCGCTGGTAATAACCCATCCGTTCTCAGGGCTCGCACCAATACTGGACAGGTTTTTGATGTTCTGGGTCTGGCTGACCCTTAAAGGAGAATCATCCGAAGGTAATTGTGGATTGATGAGACTCCAGGCTTTTCCTCCATCTTCCTTCAGATGTGCTCTCTTCAAGGCTTTATTAGGACGGGCAACACTGTACTGATGGGGCTGGAGGAGTAGGGAGCACCGACTACTTCAGTCTCTGTTCCACTATTGACTTTCAGGGTCAGACATTAGAATCGGTCCTTTAGGAAAGGAGTTTAGCAGACTATTTGTCAAGCCTGGAGACAGGCCACCTAGCCTTTCACCGAAGCTCTTGGAGATACTGCCTATCTTTGAACAAAACTCTTACCAGCTGCAGCATACTAAATTTAATATTCAGTTGATGACTAGTTGTTGTACTAAGTAGAACATTTTTTTAAGATTTATTTATTTATTTTATGTATATGAGTACACTGTGGCTGTATAGATGGTCGTGAGCCATCATGTGGTTGCTGGGAATTGAACTCAGGACCTCTGCTCCCTCTGGCCGTGCTCACTCCGGGTGCCACTCGCTTAGGCCCAAAGATTTATTTATTATTATATGTAAGCACACTGTAGCTGTCTTTAGACACACCAGAAGAGGGAGTCAGATCTTTTTTTTTTTTTTTTTTTTTTTTTTTTTTTTTTTTTTTTTGGTTTTTCGAGACAGGGTTTCTCTGTATAGCCCTGGCTGTCCTGGAACTCACTCTGTAGACCAGGCTGGCCTCGAACTCAGAGATCCGCCTGCCTCTGCCTCCCAAGTGCTGGGATTAAAGGCGTGCGCCACCACCGCCCGGCCTGATGTCTTAGGTAAACAATCACTCGGTGTCTATTAATGTTGTCACTATCGGGAAGCATCTTTCTGTTTTACAAATTGTGTAACCTAAGAATATTATGTAGAAAAGGCAGCCTATTGGAGACTTGGGTGAACAAGATCACCATGCATCTCTCTTGGAGTTAACCAATTCTATTGGATCTTTTCTTTCAGAGTCTGTCTTTTAAATATCCCAGCCAGCTCTTCTTGGAGAAGAGCAGCAGCTTTCAATCAAGGAATGTTTGTCTACTTTAGGCAGTGTTATGGCAATGTTTAGGACTTCTATTTGTCGTAACTGGAATGAGACTCTACTACTGACATGTCTTTCATAATCACTGGGAGTGCTTTTACCATTGCACAATACACAGAATTGCTGGAGCCCAAAATGTAAGTGCTAAGGTTGAAAAATCCTGGGCAGAGGACACGAAACAACAATAACAAGGAAAATTAAAGTCATAAATGCTAAAAAGAAAAAAGTTTTTTCTCATATGGTATAATTTATTAGTTCACAGACATAATGGTGCTTCAGAATTCTCAAGTAAATACAGAAGATAAAAGGACATTTAGACAGAGTTGTACACTGATAGCAGAGATCAATTCTAAGAAATTGGCCTTTAGGCATTTTTTGTCATTGTTGTTATATGAGCATTAGAACGTGAACTTACATAAATTTAGACAGCTGGGACATCACTTCATTAGAAGACATAATTTTATCAGCATATATGTAGTCTATTCGTGGTGACTACACACACACACACACACACACACACACACAAACACACACACATTCACAAGCACTCACAGGCATTCGTGTATTTATGTGTATAATTTTGTAATCTGTATATGCATTATATGTTCACATAAATGCATATGTGTGTGCAGGTAAGTACCCATATAAATTTGTATGCATATATATCTGCCTTGATTGTGCTATACCTTATTTTATTTATTTTATTTATTTCACATATGTATTTTGCCTGCATATATGTATGTGCACCACATATGCGCAGTGACCATTAATGTCCGAATAGGACATCAGATCCTCTAGATCTGGAGTTACAGATGTTTCTGAGCACCATGTAGGTGCTGGGAATTGAATCAGCCCTCTGCAAGACCAGGCGATGTCCTTTATGGTTGAACTATTTTTTGAGACAGGATCTTGCATTGAACTTAGAGCTCACCAATGCAGCTAACCTGGCTGGACAACAAGCCCTAAGAATCCTGCTATCTCTGCCTCCTTAGCACTAGGAATACAACCATGTGCCACCAAGCCTAGCTTTTATATGGATGCTGGAGAAAGGACTTTGGGTTCTTATGCTTGCATGGTAAGCACTTTACTGAGCGAGACACCTCCCTAGCCTCTATGTGTATACTTTAAAGATCTGTCTGTTCCAATTTTTTTTTTTTGTTTACTAAGCATTTGGTTAATCTCTTTATATAGCCCCTCTCTTTGCTATTGAGATTTCTCATAGCTAAGTGATTCTTGACTGTTTGGTTGTATTTACAAAGAGAGTCTACATCAGCCTGCAGTCTGGCTTGTCATGTAACCAGTGGGTCCCAAGCATTAGGAATGGAGTTTGGGTATCTCTACTTTTATAAAGTTTCCAGGATATATGAAGACAGAATGAGGTTCTAACTAAAATACGGAGCTGGAATGGTTTCATGTGGCTTGCCTTTGGCTTCAGAATCACTGAGAATCTCAGATAAAGAAGACAATGGGGTTTGAATGAAGACTACTATCCCAGAGAGGCTTGCCTTTAAGAAGGAAAGAAACTACTGCTCTCCTGGGTGTACACAGCAGCAAGGCCAGCATGAGCTGATGGAATGGTGTTGAAGCTCAAGATGAGAGGAGAAACCCTAGAGTAATTTTAAAAAAGGTGGGCTGAGCAGAGACGGCTTCATCATCAGCCTTTTCCTTGGAGCCGTTGCTCCTACACTTGCTTTCTGTAGGACCAAGATGCTGAGCTCAACTCCTTCATTCTGCTTCGCTCTGATTGGATAGACACTTTAGACCATTGCCATAGATGCCCATTAATGATGTGCATTTATATTGGAGAATCTGTGTGTGTGCTGCTGCCATCCTTGCGGCACAAAGCCACCCTCTTCCCAGCACACACAAAGGCAACCATGGAAATTCAGCATTCACAGACAACAGGAAATATGTGCAGCCTACACTGGTGCTGGGTGGGGAGCCTAGCTTTGAACTGCCCACAACAAGGCCTTCACGATGTCTCTATTGCTTCTACATATTAACCTGAGTTCCAGAGCTTTCTGTATGACTATATTGTTCCCCTAGGTTGCAAAACTCCTCCCCCTACTCCATCCCTAATGCTACAGGCAAGCATAGACAAGTGACTACAGTCTGGATTCCTATTGGTGTCAAGTGAGGGCAGCTAACCTTAGAGGGGCTGCTAGGTTGACTCAGAGATGGTGGGTGTGTTTCATTACTTCTTGGCACTCATGTTGTGGTGCCATGGGAGAAAGAAACAGGCGACTGGAACTTATCTCCAGGACAGCCCATTGGAAGAAGGGCTCACACAGGGTGGAAAGTAGAGTATAACTTTATTTGGATATATCTATATTTGGTAGGAAACCCTATGAATCCAACATAACGAATAAATAACATGCCTCAGGCATGCTTCTGCAGGATGAGTAGGAACAAATTAAAGTTTAGTATATACATACACTAACAGTTTTTCTTTTATTACATTATTTTATTTTATACTACATTACGTTATTATATATTTTTTATTATACTACATGGCTTCCTTAAAAATCAATCTCCCTCATGGGCTGAAATTGATGTACTATATACCAACTGAGCAGATACCATGTCTTGGGAACATTTCTGAGCACTTAGGACACAGTAAACAAACCAAAATATTTGCCCAGCTGGATGGCATTTGTGATATAATACCACACAATGCTGAAACAGCAACATGAGGTTATTTAAATAAGTCAGAAATAAAATCCAAACTTTAGTCCCATTGGATTAGCCATACTTTAAGTCCTCAGTAGCTGCATGTCTTAAGTGAGACAAGAAAGAAAGGCCGACAGGGCAGTGGGCAGTAAGCAGCTGGGCCATGCTCAGGATTTTATTCACGACAGACCTGAAGAAGCGAGGGGGGGGGGGGAGGGGGGCGGTCTCTGGTTTGAGAAGCTGATCCCAACGTCAGATTGCAGAACAGAGTAGGAACAGGGCCAAAGGAGGCTGGTGTGAAGGGGATTGACATGGTTTCTTTTTCAGACCACAAACAGCCATTGATAAAGATTTCCAATGAGTAATAAATTAAAGAATGTTAGGTACTCAATCCGTAGACCTCTTCTGGCTGGGCGTTATTGGGGTGAGGAGTGGATCAATAGGGTAGAGAAGGCAGGAATGGGGAGAAAATAGTTCCTTAAATTCTGGAAAACAGTTTTCTGTCATTTGGGGTATTACTGAAGCGGAGAACTTTACAACATGTTGGGGTCATATTTGAAACATGTACTATTACACTGATCAGAATAGACATAGACCATATTCCATGAATACAGAAAGTTCTGTTCAATAGAACTGTCAAGAAATGGCTTGTAATCTGCAGAAGCCTTTATTTTCAGTTTCTCACTTTGCTTTAAAACTCTCAGCCTATTAAGTAAATTGTTCTTGGAAAATGGCAGAACCACAAACCAGTGTTCTCTTCCTTCCTTCCTTCCTTCCTTCCTTCCTTCCTTCCTTCCTTCCTTCCTTCCTTCTTTCCTTCATTTTCCTGACATGTTTTCTTTACATAGCCCTGACTGTCCTGACTATGTAGACCAGACCGCCCTTGAATGCAGAGTTCTCTGCCTCCAGACTGTAATAAGTTGGTAGAAAAGGCATTAGTCTGGGCGTTTAAATGTACTCAAATCTCTACCTTACACTGAAGCAGCTGAGACAATTCAGCCAGGATAGTAACAGTACTTCCGAGGGTTCTGTCGAGCTGGTGTCTGTAATATAGCTAATTCCATGGCCTGAACACAGAACTCAGTGTTCTTTATGTGGTTTTCAGTTTCCTGTAAAAATGTATGGCCGAACAAAGGCATTTTGTGGCTAAATGGCTATGCGATTAGATCAGTGTAGGTCGAAGTTTTATAGATATGCAAAGTCGCTCAACCCTCACAGAACCCAGAGGCAGGGCTGGTAGTATTTTCCTTAGTAGAAGAGGAAAATGAAATAAATTTTACACAAGAATGGCTATATTTTTTTCTATTTGTCATTGTTAATTTCTTAATGGGTTTGTAAATAGCTCTCAAATTCCAATAATTTAACACAGAAAAAAAAAAATCTCTCTCTTTTTTTAAAAGACATAGGCCAGCCTGGGTCGGGTAAAAACCACTGTGCAGAGGTGAAGAGTTCCAGGAACCTTCCCCTAGTGACTCAGCCCACTTTAGGTTCTCAGAATTCTCTTGTGGATGTTTTGCATCCAGGCAGCAGACAGAGGAAGCGTTTGAAGCAGCATTTCTCAACTTCAGTTATTTGCGATGACTAATTTTATATGTCAACTTGACTGGGTTAAAGGATTCTCAACCGGCTGGTAAAACAGTACTTCTGGGAGTGTCTATGAGGATGTTTCTGGGAAAGATTAGCACTTGAATTGGTAGGCCCAGGAAAGGAGATCCACCCTCATCCCTGTGGGTGGTCCACTACTGAGGGCCCAAATAAGACAACCTGGAGAAGATGTAAATGCATTCCTTTCCCCCTCCCTTCCTCCTTCCCTCCCTCCACTACCTCTCTAATTTTCCTCTTTGCCCCCCCTCCCTCCTTGAATCAAGTCACCCACCTTCTGCTGCCTGCTTTCTCAATGCTTCCTCATTCCCAATGTTACAGCTCTTCTGGTTCTCAGGTATTCAGAGTTGGCCTTAATCATGTCCAGAACTGTTGAGTCCCCATATAACAGATAGTAATTGTGAGACCTCTCAGTCTAGAACCATGTGAGCCAATCCCCATTAAATCTCCTCTTTCAAGCATCTATCCATACATAGCCTATGGAAGCTTTGTTTCTTTGGAGAAACTAGTAACCATATTTTGGGCTGGATCATTATTTGCATTATGGGATATTTAGCAATAATCCTGGTCTGCACTCACTATATGCCAGTAGCCCACTCCCAGTTGTGACAATCATGATTTCCTGGGGCTGGGGATGGGGAAGATATCAAAACTGCCCTGTATCTAAGAATGTTAGTTGAAATGAAGACTTCCTGGGTCATAAATCTTAGTACAAAGAGTGATCAGATGTCTCTAACCCAGCACTATTGGCCAGAATTCAATGAAGTAGTCACATTTAACTGCAAAGAAATTGGAAAATCCAATCCAGAGATGTGTCCAGAAAGAAAAGGAGATGTAAGAACAGTGTATTAGCAATGTGGAATCTAAATGTATAAACACTCCCACCCCCTCCCCCACACACATATAATCACCACACTGAAAACTTCAGAAAATATAGTAGACATAGGCGGGGTAATCTGCATACTGTTGGAGACAGAAACACGGCGGCACTATGACATTTTCCCACAGGTAACCTATGCAGGCCTCCTAAAGTAACAAGTTAATGCAATAAACTGTTAGATGCCATGGGCCCTGGGAAATTTGCTTGCTAAGAACCAGAAGCATTCAACTTGTTGTGCTGACCTATGAGAATGCTGAACACGTGCAGGGTGGGTACAGAGCTGGGATGTGAGTGTTTCCCTGGGGCTATTCAGCCCCAGACACATCCTAAAACACTATGAGCACATATGATAAGTATGGCCAAGAGTGCAAAGGAGACCAAAATGCTTTTTGGAGACGTATCTAATCTGGAGACACGTGCCTGCGTTGAGAGAGTCACACCATGGAAACGTGCAGGAGGGGGAATTGCTATCTATTTACTGGCTGTAGTTGCCCACAATGCTCCCAGCTTAGAGCAAAGGGCTTTTGTCTAATAAATGATGCCGTCTAAAATCTCCCTGGACGCTCAAGCACTTTTGTATCTGAAAGCGCATGAGATCATACCCATTTTGAACATTTTTTAAAAGATCATCTAAGTTTCAGTGGGTTCCCATGGGTGCATTTAAACCCTTTCACTGTGTGCCCCGTTCTCCGGTAAATGGCAAAATGCTTCTTGAAGTCTTCTTGTCTTGTTTGTTTTATGATATGGTGTGAGAGAAAGTATTTCTCAGCTACCTAGTTTAGACATTTTTCTCTTCACTATGCAATCGTATTGAAAAAGAACTGAAGTTGTTCAAGTTTCCACCGACTGGCACCAAAACAGTCTCCTGGAGCCAAGGCGGGCTCCCTCACCCCACAACTGGCCCCGCCCCACCCAACTCCTACCCCAATTAAAAGAGAACATTTCATCTCAGTGCCAATGAAAACAAATCAAATCTGGCCTAGACAGCCATTGCTAAAGAAAGAAAAATTATTGATCTAATAAATATTTAAGAAAGACATATATTATATTAAAGTTAATGATAGCCTGGCTATGTCTTACTAACATTAATTATTCCCTTTCTTTGAAACAAAAATGAAGCTTACACAAAATTAAAAAACAAAAAACAAAAAAACAAAAACAAAAACAAAACAGAAAAATGGAAGATGAAGGAAAGAATAAAGCCAGGCATGGTGGCACAGCTTTGTAACCCCAACATTCCTGAAGCTGAGGTCAGGGTGGAGAGTTCAAGGCCAGTCTGGGCTGCATAGAGAGAACCTATCTCAATAAATGATTTTGTTAAATAAATTAATTAAAAGATATTCTGATCTTGTGAGAGAAATGATTTATTTTCAGTCTTATATAACAGATCTCAGTTTCCAGAGAATGGAAAAAAACAGTCATGAAATAATACCGACCAATGCAACGACTGCAGGCAATGGCCTTTTACAAAAATGTGTTTTTAATTGAAATCGAGTTACATCACTTTCCCCCTCCCTTTCCTCTCTCCAGACAATCCCAGAAACCCTCTCTTGAGCCCTTCTCATGCCTGCCCAAATTGCTAGTCTATTTTCATTCCTATTATTGTTACACGTGCATATATGTGTATGTGCACTGTGAGTGTGTGTGTGTGTGTGTGTGTGTGTGTGTGAGAGAGAGAGAGAGAGAGAGAGAGAGAGAGAGAGAGAGAGAGACCTGCTAAGTTCATTTGTTTTTGTTTTTGTGCACATATACTGTTTGCAGGAGGATGACTGTGTCGGATAACCAATAAAGGGTTTCATCCCTGGGATGTTAATTGTCTATTTCCCAAGAACATTTAATTGCCTATTGTTTTTTTGTCTAGTGGTGGTATACCTCAAAAATGTTCCCTTTACACAGTAATATGTCCATCAATATTGCCATTTTTCTGGTCCTAAGCTGTGGTTTCTAGGACAGACTACTTCATAGCATACTTTCTGATATTCTAACTCTTACAATCTTTCTGTCTCCTCTTCTGAGATTTCCCTATGCCATAGATGTAGGAGCTGTGAGACAGATGTAACTCCTTGGGCAGGGCTCCCCACAGTCTCTTGATTGCTGCATGTATTCAGTTGTGGTTTTCTGTAATGGTCTTCATTGCTACAAAGAGATGCTTCTTAAATGAGGGTTGGTAAGTACACTTATCTGTGGGCATACAGATAAGACTTAGGATGTAGTAAGGAATTAGGCTGGTTTAGCAGAGATTATTATCTGATCTTTTCTACCTTACTAGCCCTGGGAAGATGGCTAGGTTTCCAGTACCTGGCTTGATTTCCCTCCTGTTGAGTGGGACTTAAGTCTAACCAGCCAGCTCTTGATAACTGCTGACAGGAGAGTGTCAATTATTGAACCTTCACGCATAGCTTAACTTAATGGTAATCATCATGGTGCATGGTTGTTGAAACCAGGTAGTTCTGTTTGGCAGCTGAGGCAACGGCTTTTAGCAAGAAGAATGATCATGGCTGGCTAAGAGATGAATCCACGCCAACTTATCAAATAATCACTGAGAAAAGCTATACGCAAAATACTCTGTTAAAAAGGCAGATAAAGATTGGGGAGGTAAGGAACTGTAATTCGCCTGCCCAACAAACTTGAAATGCAGTAGGCAAGTGAGAGAAAACATAAGATTTTTACATCTTTTATTATCCATCAAATCAGGTGCCAAAACAGCCCCAAACAAAAGCTCAAATGGATGCTGTCCTTTGCCCCAGAAATGAGTTTTCCTTCCCAAAGTCCTCCGCCAAGTCTTGACATTGCTCTCAGGCCTGAGGCTGCCAACAAAGAGGCCTCCCTCCCTCTGCAGCCAATCCCCATCCAATCACCTAATCGCTTTCCCCTGTTGGAGTTGGAATACTGTGAGGAGGGTTCTTTTCCTTGTTTCAGAGACACAAACAAATAAACACTGAGCAGGCCAAATGAACCTGAGAAATGGGTTGCTTTAGCCAGCCCCTGCCCTCCACTGCCCAGATGCTGCTGCTGCTGAAAGGTCTGCTTTCCCCTGTGCTTCAGCCTCGCCTGTGCACATGGCTAGAGAGAATTGTGTGCAGACTTGACTGCAGTCACTAAGAACTATATCACTCCTTACAAATGAAGCAAGACAGCTGATATGCAAGAGAAAAAGTGTCCTATGTTAAGAAATAGAATTGGCTGAATTTCATACCCTATGGTAGGTGCCTAGCAGATTTACATACGCACTAATAAATGTACTCTCCAGAGCTGCGTGGTTTCCTATATGGACATTTTGTTTTGGAATAATGTAGTTGATATCATGCTATGCGCATTCCTTCTAGTACCTAGGTTGTTTTGTCTCAGCACCTTGTACATCTACCATATACATGAGGTTATTTCTACTTCCATGCTGGTTCTAAGTACTGTGTTTCACTCTCAGGGAGACAGATACCCCAAAGCCACATTACTGGGTGTTGACACACACATAATAAGTACAACCAAGAGTTGTCACTTTCCTCTCCAGGGTGACAGAACAGGCCAAAGCAGTCTTATTTTAGCCCTCTATTTCTCACCATAAACCTCAATCTTTTGCCTTCAGTGATGCTGACAAAATCCCTGCCACGCCCTATGATTCAGACAAGTACTACTCACCCATACCCACCCTCTGTGTGAAGGAACCTACAGGAAGAGGGACCGTGGATGGGCATGCTGAGTCCTTCCTGACGTTCTCACTGGAATAAGTGCTTCCTTTCTTTGCATCAATTTTCCCCAAAGTTGTATTAGTTATTTAGCACACTTATCTTAGAGCATTGTCTTTGTACTTCCCCCTTCTTGTTCTCCTTCATATTTTAGATTAACGTCCCCTTTGAACAGGTTAAGAATGCTGTCATAGTTTATTCTCATGGGCAATACCTCCTCTCTTGCCATGGCTCTCAAGATCTGGCAGGCAAATCAGGGTTGGAAGCACTTTGAAGCCATATCTGTAGCCAATGCTCGCTTCTCAGGTGCCCTTTCCTCTTCTAAAAGCTTCAGCCTGTGTGCAACCTGACTTCAAAACCACCAGCAACACTCCACAGATTTCTTTGGCCGATGTATTGTCAGTTCCCAAAGAGGTCAGCAAAGCAGCCAGTCTTTAGTGGCTCTGAGGACAGTCAGTAGTTGACACTCTTTTAGAAGATTGCATCACCCATCTTCTGAGTGAGTCACGTCAATAACTTGACATTGGTTTCGATTCCATTTTTTGGGGGGGGGCGGATTATTTTTTTCTTCTTCTCTGGGTTGTGTTCTTCCCCCTCCCACCTATGTTGTTGAAAATCGTGGGAAGTTTCGCTATTACAACTGACCACCTAACTCAGGAGTTCTGAAACAGTTTGTTCTGTCACTTTGCATAAATTTTGTGATCTGTTGAGCCCTTATTTGTTTTAATAGCAGAAAATTTATTTAGTCACTTTTAGAGATTGGCTCTTATAAAATCAAGTTCAAGGTAGGTAATCACTCCAAAAAACAAAAAACAAAAAACAAGCTAGTTCACACAGATCTTTCTTTTCCTCCCCAAGGAATTAGAGAACAATAGTCCATTTATGGAAGAAAATATCCCTACTTTCTTCATGCCTTATGCTATCTCTATGAATTGGTAAAAGACCCAGGATGTTCACCAGACACTGAAAATTGTAGATAATGCCCAACATGTAGCTCATCAATAGTCTAGCATGGATGGACAGGAGAAGGAGGACAAGTCGACCCCTACAAGAGATGCTATTGACCTTTAACGGTTGCTGGGGCAGGAGAGGTCATCTTCTTCAGTGCTGTAGCTACCCCACCAATAAGTCACCCATGATTCAGTAAATCATCCCTCACCCATCCATGAAAAAGCAAGCAACACTAATAAAACCAAGGGATCATTAAAAAAAGAAAAGGCATAGAAATAGGAGGGGATGCGGTGGAAAGAAGCGTTCCAGTGGGAGGGGCTATGAGAAGGAAGTGGGTGATGAATGTGGTCAAGAGGCGTTGCTGGTGCATGTGTGAGATTGCAGATCCACACATGAAGAAGCATCCTTTACAAGAAAATTGCGGGTGAAAGTTGACTGGAATATGATAACCATGTTCCCCCTAAGCATTTGGCTTCAATTGATCCTACGAATGTGTAGCCACTTCCACATCTTGCCCAGCATAACCAGCAAGCACGCTTCTGTGTTCGTCTGCATAATTGGCTATAGGGTCTCTGAGAGTTAGCCAATAAAATATACTTATATTAATATAGTATAAAGGTATGCTAATAAAAGTATCGCCTAATATCAAAAGCTCCCTGGAACCATAAGGGAATTATACAAAGCTTAAAAGTGTGAACCCTTGAGGGAAATTGAATATGGCGAATGGAGAAACCTTTGCTTCTGTCCCACAGGCCTAACTGCTGTGTTTCCACAGAGCCCAAGGGTGTGACTGCCAGTCTAAGGCTGTGCCCAGGAAAACTCACTAATAAACCCACACAAGGATATTGCTTTATCCTCTGCTCTTTCTCTTCCCAGACTTCTCAGAGAGATGCGTTATCTGCCATTTCCCCTCAAATCTTCACACATGCTGTATTGTGCATTCAGAAAGACTATCTTGGTACCCAGACCTAAGCAGCAACGTGTTCTGTCCCTGTTTCTACTGCAGAACACTCTTTATTCAGACTTTTCCTGAAGCCTGTCACTTGTTAAGTATATTAGTCACTGTTCTATTGGAAAAGACACCATGACCATGACCAAGACAACTCTTACAAAAGGAAGTATGTAATTAGGGTCTGGCTTCAGTTTCAGATGTTAATCCATTATCATGGTTAGGAGCATAATGGCAGGCAGGCAGAGACGTAACAGAGTTCTACATGCTAATCCATTGGCAGGAAGAGAGAGAGAGAGAGAGAGAGAGAGAGAGAGAGAGAGAGAGAGAGAGAGAGAGCAGACTAGCCTGGCAAGGGCTTTTGAAACCTCAAAGCCCACACTCAGTGACACACTTCCTCCAGCAAGGTTTCCCAATCCTTCTGGTCCTACCAAAGAGTTCATTTAAATACATGAGCCTATAGGGGCCATTATTTTTTCAAAGCGCCACACCAGGGCAAGAACGGGAGGTATAAACTTTGATTTTAGAGATTTCTGAAGGGACTTGCCTCCAAAACAACAATTTGCAACTAAGTCATCCAGGAAGGAAGGGCACAGTAGGGACCTGTCTCACAAGTACTTAAGACATTTTCCTGTGGGTGGCCATCCTCTTTATTATGCCATCCAGAGATAGAAAGCTGCCTCAAGCACTGGACCAGAGAACTATTTTCCTCACATCTGGTTAAAAGTCACATGGTAGAAACTAACATGCTTCTGAAGTGTGGTGGGGATTTGCAGAACTAAAGTCCCACCCAGTTGTCGGCTGAAAACTCCAGAATTCAGAATAGAAACACCCTAGGGACCTCCTCTAATGCAATAAATTCCATCCTGATCTGGTCTAGGCCTTAGACAGTGTAATTTGGCAGCTGTCTAGTTATGATCACAATGTTTGCTGTGAAGCAATAAAATCTTGCAACTGTTAGAATCCAAGAAAGTTAATGGATTTATTCATGGCTTTATCCAAGTATTAATTATTTCTCTTTTTCTAGGCTAGCCATTTTTCTATTTGATGAACATTTTAACTTCTCTCATGATCATACACTATTACATATAATCGATTGTAAACACTGAAAGGAAAACTTAAGGACTTAAAATTCTTACTTTGATAAAATTTGGTGCTTTCTCGGGCAGGGCAAGAGGTGAGTAAAGGTCTTTGAGACGATCAGATGGGTTACTTAATGCCCTGTTCATCTTCTCCTTCCTCAGTGGTCAGCAGCAGCAGGAACCCCAACTCAACTCTGCCAGCTCTACAGCCTACACAGTTCCTTCCTGGACCACTACTCAGGTGGAACCAGGATCTTGATATGCACACAAACACACATACATGATTTCAAGATAAACCTGAAGTAAAGAATGAGTGTGCATTCAAGGGGTGGGTACATACTGTTTCTGAAGAGACAAAGAGAATGAGATCTGTGTCCCAATGAGACTGTGCGTATTTCACCATAGAATGTTTGGCTTTTGAACTGCACTGTTAAAACCACCCAATCTACAGCTGAACTAAGGTGTAAGTAAAAAAAAAAAATGATGTTTTGGTATGCTTATGTAAGAAAGGTAGAATTTTCTTGTAAATGAGATTATAAAACAATTTATTGACCGAATTGCTCAAGTTTTCAGATAAGAGAGAGGAGCTGATAAGATAAACCCTCAATTCCAAAGGTCAAAGGCATTCTTACTATACATTGATCTCCAAGAGTCAAGACATACTTTGGTAACTAACATGGTTAGAACCTTGTTTGTGCAACTTCCTCAGAATAAAACGAGGCTAGCACTTTGCAGGAGATTTCATCAGCCGTGTTGAAGTTCTTGACTCTCAGCCAACAAGAGACTTAAGATCCAGAGGCAGGATGGGCTCTTTCCCTTTCTCTTGTTGCCTCAATTCTTGCCTCACACTGACAAGTTATCAAAGTCTGTGGGGAGGTGTGGTTCTATTACTCACTTATCATAGACTTGTGGTCAATATTCCTACAACAAGGGACAAGCTAACAAGAGAAAACCATGCTGTATTTATTGAATCAAAAGGTTAAAAAAATAGATGTGTGTGTGTGTGTGTGTGTGTGTGTGTGTGCACCTACTTGTATATATGAGTACCACATAGGCAATAAAGGGATGTCAAATCCCACTGGAGTTACAGGTGATTGTGAGCTGCCTGATGTTGCAACTGAGAAGCAGATGCAAGCCCTCTGTGAGAGTAACCCGTGCTTTTAACTGTTGAGCCCTTGTCTCTCTAGCCGCTATCATAATCAAAGTTTTATGGCATACAGCACCCTGCTTAAGTGTCTATGCTTAGATTCACCTAAGAATGGACAGCAGTATAGACGTGTGGTTGGATAAAAGGCTGTGACAAGTGGTGACAGGCTAAGGGACACTCAACCAGGCTGCCATGACTCCTGTCCTCTTTGTGTAAGGAAGGAGTTCAGAGGATGCTACCACGCAATTCTGAGGTCCTGTGGGGGAACACCAGACACAGAAAGAATTTTCTCCAAACTCTGCTTATCTACTTAGAGAGAACTGCCCTCTAAACAAACTCACTGGCAGGAATTCTCAATCCCAACATTAACACTTGACAGGGAAGACGAATGTGGAGGACAGGCAGAAAACTAGGTAGAGTTTGGTTGATACCATGACAATTACTGACTCTGTTATTACCTAAAATAAGCTTTTATCTGACATAAATATTCCACTACTCACTCACTCCCCTTATTCTTTTATAACTCATGACCACAGCCCTCAGAAGACACCCCCCCCCAGGACTACTACTTTCTATAGTTCAGCTTCTATCACCAGACATGTCTCCAGGTCCCATATTTTGTGAAACGCTTGCATGCATGTAGGCAACTAGAAAGCTTTCTCTCTAGATGGTATGCTCTTCACCAATTTAGCTTGTAACATGGGCAACACACCTGGAAAGGAATAAGGGAACCATTTCCTCTCCCCTAAAAGTATTCTTTCCTCCTGATTAATAGGGCAGAAGCCATCTGAATTGAACTTCGTATGACCTGTTTTCAAGAGAATTTCAGAGGATTTCTTTATGACCAAACCTGGAGACAGAGAGGTCAGCGAGACCTAAAGTCCTTCCATTTTCCTTTATTTCAAAGGACATCAGTGTTGAATTTTCTAAGCCTTACCATTGCATTGCAGAATAAAACAGCACAAATATGTTACCTTATACCTCTGAATGACAGAAGTCTGCAATGGGTCTCATTATGGTAAAATTTAGTAGGGCAAATCCAGTTTCTTGCTTCTAAAGGCCACTGGCATTTCTTGACTTTCTTTCTCCATATCCAGCGTGAGCAGTACAATAAGTTCAAATCTCTCCTATCTATCTATCTATCTATCTATCTATCTATCTATCTATCTATCTATCTATCTATCTATCTAGTCTATCTATCTATCTATCTATCTATCTATCTATCTATCTATCTATCTATCTATCTATCCATCCATCCATCCATCCATCCATCCATCCATCTATCTATCTATCTATCTATCTATCTATCTATCTTTCTACCTATCTGTTTATCACCTATCTCTGAGAACACCCGTGACCGCTTTTTCACCTCAAAAGCCCTTTATGGTTATCACGAATTCCCAAAATACATCTTGAAAGATACATTTGTTTGCCTTATATCAAGATGGCTAGTCAGAGAAACTGCCCGCCAGTACACAATCAGAGATATACTAGCACTTTTTTTTTTTTTAATAAATGTTAGCATCTTTTCTGCCCAGAGAAGACTTTTTGGAGACTGGGGTCTGAGAGTTGGCCCTGGGACACTTCACCTGTAGAAAGAGGCCTCTTTGCCCTTTGCGCACCCCTCCTCCACCCTCCAAGTCTTAGGGCACTTCCATTGCCCTGGAAGCTTAAGCTTCTGCCCTTGCTGAGCCCTGCGTCAGATCCCGCCGCCATGGCCCCTTTGGATCGTGTACTGAACTCACGTGCTTCCCATGTTTAGTGCGTAATAAGTCTGTATGTTCTTCCTCCTTAATCCACCTATCACCACACAGACTCAAATTATCAAAAGCTCAAAGGGAAAAAGGTAAATATAAAACTATCCTACTTTACACTGGTTCCTCATAGATAACCCAATAAATGTTTCCTATCTTAAAGTCAATGGTTTTGTAAACTTAATTCCATCTTTCAGCTTCAAAGTCTTATTTTTTCACCTTATAGTTAGATTTCTTTAAAGATGTGGCCCCTGATGGGTTGACCACACTACAGTGGATGGCTCCACACTCATTAGCATAAATTGAACTCGGTGAGGTATTTAAAAAAGATGTGACGTTGGGAGGTTGAAGCATCAACCTAAGAGGAGGTGGGGTAGTGGCAAGGGTGCATACAATCCAAATTCCTCAAAAGCTAATTTTCAGTGTCTGATAATCCCAGCTTCCTTGCAGCTAAGGGCCTACAAGCTAGAGGTCAAATGACCTTTCAGGAGCCATCCGTTGTCCAGTTGCTATCAAGTGAGATAGACGCTGCTTTTCATGTGTAATACGACCATCTTCCTACAGCACAAACCAAACCACTGAAATAATAGGTCACTTGTTCAGTGTCGCATGGCACAGGAATCGTTGTATCGTCACTGAGGCCTGTGTGGCAGGAAGCGTCATGAAACACAGGCGCCCAGGCCCTTATCTGATTGGGGCCAGGCACCACAAGTCAGAGTTCAGAAGTTTAGTATTTTAGAGAAACCGACAGGTCATGGACTTTACACCATTCCTAGTAGGAAGCGTGCACCGTGGCATGCCTGCATTGCTATACATTATAATGCTTTTAGATTATTATAACATACTTCAGCCTTGAGGGAAAATTGGGCTATGTCTTGTTTTTCTAAAGCATGAATATATCTATCATTAAAAAAAAAAAAAAAAAAAAAAAAAGGTGCCGGGTGTGGTGGCGCATGCCTGTAATCCCAGCACTTGGGAGACAGAGGCAGTTGGATTTCTGAGTTCGAGGCCAGCTTGGTCTACAGAGTGAGTTCCAGGACAGCCAGGACTACACAGAGAAACCCTGTCTCGGGGGAAAAAATAAGGTATTTGGGGGGATGGAGAGTTGGCTCAGCATTTACAAATGCTTGCTGTCCAACCATGATTACAGAATGGGATTCCAGCACCCACATAATGAGCTTGGTTTTCTGCAAAGGCTGGTGACACAATCCCCGAGGGATCTGACATCCTCTTCTACATCTACATGCCAGTGCTCATACGCATGCACACACACTCACATGAGCACACACAGACACATAGACACCCAAATAAATTAAATTTCATTCTGAAATATGAAGTATTTTGCTGTCAAATGAATCTTGAAACAGCTTCGTTGGTCAGCCTTTCAAGTCCAGGCACCGCTTTTCAAGTACCCAGTTCTGTCCGCTGGATTCTCTCTCTCTCTCTCTCTCTCTCTCTCTCTCTCTCTCTCTCCTCTCTCTGCTCTCTCTCTTCTTCATTTCTGTCTCCCGTCTCTGTCTTTGTATGTATGTATGTATGTATGTATGTATGTATGTATGTGTCTGTGTGTCTATGTGTCTTTCTCTGCCAGAACACTGAGGATTCTGACTCATTGGTTTTTAGGTTTAAGCAACCTGCTTTCTTGTTTTTTTTTCTATTTTTTCCTTTTATTTTATTTTCTATATTCTTTGTTTACATTCACTTTCCCAGTTCCCCCTCACCATATGTCCCATAAGTCCTCTTTCCCCTCCCCCACCCATTCCCCATTCACCCCCCAACCCTTTCTCTGTTCTGGTATTCTCCTGCAAAACTGGAACTAATCTTTTTGGGACCAGTGTCCTCTCCTTCCTTCTTCTTGGGAATCTTTTGATTTGCTAATTGTGCCTTGAGTATTCAGAGCTTCTGGACTCATTAATATCCACTTATCAGTGATTGCAATTCATGTGTTTTCTTTTGTGATTGGGTTAACTCACTTAGTATGATATTTTCCAGATCCAACCATTTGCCTACAAATTGCATGAATTCATTATTTTTAATTGCTGAGTAGTATTCCATTGTATAAATATACCACATTTTCTGTATCCATTCCTCCTTTGAGGGACATCTGGGCTCCAACCAGCTTCTGGCTATTATAAATAAGGCTGCTATGAACATAGTGGAGCATGTGTCTTTATTGCATGCAGGGGAATCCTTTGGGTATATGCCCAGGAGTGGTATGCCAGGGTCCTCTGGAAGTGTCATGCCCAATTTTCTGAGGAACCGCCAGACTGATTTCCAGAGCAATTCCATCTTGCAATCCCACCAACAGTGGAGGAGTGCTTTCTAACTAGTGCAGTTTTGGGGTCAGCCAGGGTAGAATAGATTTAGCCCCTAGGGGGAGCTCCAGGCCTCTGGTTCTGTCTCATGCTGCCACACCCCTCATATCAACCCATGGGCCAAGGTGACCATCCTCCATGCATGCCAACAGGAGCTTTTAGTATCTTTACCGGTGTTTTGTTTTGTTTGTGTTGAAAATCTTTCTTCTACACATATGGCACTATGGATGTCCAGGAGCTGCCTCTGATTGTTGCCTAGCTCACGTTAGATATAAACGTCCCACAGAACCTAAGGGGTTGCTGGCTGGCTCTCCCCTTTCCTTGGTAGGGAGGCTTTTGTGTCTCCCTTGCTTATCATCAGCATGGTACAACAGAGAAGTCAGAGCTTCTGATCTGAACCAAAGAGGTGCTGGGATGGGGGGATATGGGGGGAGTGTGGGGGTTGGGGTGGAAAGCCTTCACTAAATGAAGCAGACACCTCTGCATGCTTAGCCTGTCTTATCAGGACACACTCTTGCACTTTTTTTTTTTTCCGAGACAGGGTTTCTCTTTGTAGCTGTCCTGGAACTCACTCTGTAGACCAGGCTGGCCTCGAACTCAGAAATCCGCCTGCCTCTGCCTCCCAAGTGCTGGGATTAAAGGTGTGAGCCACCACCGCCCAGCCACACGATTGCACTTTAGGGTGAAAATTCACAGAACCAAACTAGAATTTCTGGCCTTGCCCTCCACGATTGTTTTCCACATGAATCTTGGAGAGAGAGATGGCTATAGCAAGATTGTTCCCTAGTTCCCCGCACACGGTCTCCTCACTCAAAATCAACTTTCAAATTATAGTTGAGGCTGGAGAGATGGCTCAGCAGTTAAAAGTGCTTGCTCTTCCTGCAGACGAGCCAGATTCAATTCCCAGCACCGACACGTGGCTCCCAACCATCTGTAACTCCAGTTCTAGAAAATCCAATGTCCTCTTCCGGCCTCAGCATCAGGCATGTATGTAGTACACACACACATGAGCTGGCAAATACTTGTACACATATAATTTTTTTTTTAAAAAAATTCACCATTTAAAACATACTTGTCGCACATTTATACTCACTAATCAATTGTTTAAAAATAAAAGCAACCATGTAGAGAAATGACATCAAACAGAGAATTATTTATTGGCAGGGGTATTTAGGAGATCACTTTCAAGGATATAAATCTTCATAATTGTTTTTGGAGATGTTGTCTTGATCTGTTGCAAAGGATATCACCAAATTCCCATTGTAGTCTTATTATATTAATCATCTTGCTGTAATCTCCTGAGTGCTTAGATGAGAAGCATGTACCATGCCCAACCACTTCCCTGAAGTGCCCAAATTTTTGTAAAAGCTCCAAATTTTTTAACTTGAACATTGTAGACCTCAGAATATCAGTTTATGTAACTGAGATATTAATTATCTTTTCGTGAAAGATCTGCTTATTTTTTAAAATTCTTTGCATATACATTTTCTGCCTTGTATGCATGCTTGTGTACCACGTATGTACCTGGTTGTCCCCACTGAAGAGAAAGGCCATGTGATATCCTGGAAATGGAGTTACACATGGCTGTGAGCTGCTGTGTGGTGCTGGGAACTGAACCTGGGTCCTCTAATGTTAATTTTAAAATAGAACCACTAAATATGGCTGGGAAAGTTCAAGTATTGAACTATGTGTTAATAACTAAATGACATCCCTGTTTTAGTTTCTTTTCTGCTCCTGTCTTAAAACACGGACCAAAAACAACCTTGGAGAATAAAGGCTTTGGCTTACAGCCTATAGTATATCAGGAAGAGAAGCCAGTGCAGCCACACGAGACAGGAACCTGAAGGCAGAAGCTGAAACAAGCCATGGAGAAATGCTGCTTACTAGATTGCCTTCCACCGATCAGCTATTCTCTTATATATCCCAGGACCCACTTGCACAGGGATGGCTTGGACCACAGTGGGCTGGGCACTCTCACATCAACCAGAAATTAAGAAAATGCCCCCAGACATGCCCACAGGGCAATGTGATGGAGGCATATCTCACCTGAGTCTTCCTCTTTTCAGCTTACTGCGATTTTTGTCAACCTGACAATGACTAAGCAGCACAATTCCCAATCAGAAAAGTACACAAACACATGCACACCTGCATTTGCCTAGGTATGCACTTTCTTGCTTCTGATTACATATCAGCCCTTATCTCTGTCCATTTACATCTTGAACTTATTTGATTTTATACTTTCTAAGTGGCCACATTTATAGAAATATTTTGGTTTTTTTTTTTCCTGAAGGCAGCTCATAATGTCCATTTTACACCTTACCAGCTTAGCACACAAACCCCTGAACAACTGTAATCACATAGGCATCAGCCAAGAAAGACAGATGCTGGCTTCCAACTGCAAATTGCACGGCGCTAGGCCACACAGGTACAGTCCCATCACGGCAGGTGTACCTCTTGCAGGAGTCTGTTGACTCTGTGTCAACCTCTATTACTGTTCCATCCTTGACTCACTTGTGAATGCGTCTTCATGTGACCCCGAGGGCACAGTCAGAGAAAACGTGCATTCCAGTAATAACGAAGCAGAAGACAGAAACACAAACCAAACCGACGCTGATGCCTTCTGAAGTACAGGAAGGAAGGAGCTGTTCTCTGTGGAAGCTGATAATCTTCCTCTGAACATCAGGGTGTGGCCTCTGAGAACCTGTTCTTGTAAAAAGAACCAGGCTTACAAAGACTGCGTCAAGTCTCCAGCTCAAAAAGAACTGCTGCTAGCCCTTTTCAAATTTTCCTTTCTAGAAAGTACCAAAAAGCTGCTTCTTAAGCCTACTGAGTGCCACCTCCTACTATAGCAACATAGGGGCCCAAAACTACACATTTCATTTAAATATCTTGGAGCTTAACTGAGGACCACAAGTGAGACCACATGCTTTTAATACATGGCATGAATTATGGAACTCAAGGGTCTGTTCTGCACACATGACTCCATAATAACACCTCTTCACCAAGCAGGACAATTCACATCTGGCTCTATCAGACACCCTAAGTATCAGGAGAAAGAAAGAGCCAAGACCATGGAGTCCTTGCAGGAAGTTGCAAACAATATCAAAGCTACACCCAGACTTAGGAGAAGAGTATCTGAACAAAACTGGGACAACTCAGGGTTGCCACCCGAAGTGTTCTGCTGGCCCATAAGGATGCCCAGGCCCTGTCATGACTTCCACTTCAAAAGCACATAATATGATCACCAGAAAAATAGTAAAAGAACGTTCTGCTGTATGCAGGGGAAGTATAGGCCACTTTATTTATTTATCTCAACTTTGCTTCAAGCATATAGAAGGGCTGTCTGGTGAATGTGAGTGTAACCTAGTGGGGAAAAGGTGCTGGTCTCATTGGGTGGCCATTTTCTGTTCCATAAAGCATGAGCCGCCTGGTGTTGGATAAAATCTCCTCTTCCTAGGTCTCTAGTCAGTGAGCCTGAACTCCAGTGAGGAGAACCTCTCCCTTCTAACCCACTCTGTGCTCTTCATGTGCTCACTCTTGGCTCATATTTGTAGGTCCAAAGCCAGCTCTGAACTTAATTTTCATTTCAATTTCACTCAATTGCAGATTTCTTTACTCAGCCTTATAAAATAACATTTGTAGGCCACAGGTATGGTCACTCACACTTTACTGAAAACCTTACACAGATTATGTTAGAATATTTTTCAGCTAGGAATCATAATAACCATATCTGTAATCTGAACATAAAGAAGGGAAGTCTATTATTTATCGGTTATAGACTTGGCAACTTAAAAGCAACTTGCTGTTAACCCTAGAAGTCTGGTAGGCGCCATCCTGCATCTTGGTCTTGACCCATTATGTGGTAGGATGATGGATTCTGACCTGCTGTTAGCAGTGCAGGACAAAAATGCAAACGCTTTTAAAGCTCACATCACCTGTTACCACGATCATGTTGGGTTTTACCTTGAAAATCATGGACATGGGTCAGCTCATTTTAATCTTTGCACTCAGAGGGAGCTCACACCTTGTCTGAAGTCTCACAGGTGAGCTCACAAGGTGGGAAAGGCCAGGAAAGGACTGAAGGGCTAGTTCCTGGGTGGTGGCTGTGAAGAAATTGCTTACTATCTTTGAGCACAAATTTTGTTAACTGATGCAAATGGACGATAGTGTGTAAATTGCATGTCGGGCACTTGGCAAAACAAATGAAGGAGAAAATATGGTAATTCTTTCACTAAAACTACCAGTAAGTGATGGTGCCTCCCCAAAAGGAAGAAAGTATTCACACACACACACACACACACACACACACACACACACACACACACGCGAATATCTGAATGAATAGGAATAGGAATAGGTACAGAGTTACTTTGAATGCATATGGAGCTGTACCTAGAAGAATACAATCTTGCCAATTCTGTCCTTACTATCTAGTATAATGATGATGATGATGATGATAATGATGATGATGATGATGTGTTATGTCTTATGTAGGCTCTCCTGAACTGGATCCAACAGTAGACTTTTGTGTTATTTACATGCTTCAAGTTCATTTAGTCGAAACTTTTCCCTTAACAGACTTGCACATGGCGTTCCATTGTTCAAAGCAGCGGGTGACAATGGTGTTCTTGTTCCTCACTCAGCTTCTCCTTTTTTATCCAACAAGGCTCATGAGATAAACATGAATCCAGGGTAGAAACTAAACACAATTTCTTCTACATTTCTAATCAACCACACTGACCTAGGTGTCCCTTTCCTCCTCACCATTCTCTTTCCTTAGTGTGCTCACATATGTTGTATAGTTGTAGGCTCAGTAACAACTCCGTATAGAACTTGAAAACCTCACTTTCAATCGCTTATTGATCTCCTTAAACAGCCTTATTAAAAGCATGTTTCGTTTTCTGTTAGTAGGCAATGCAGGACTGCTGACAGCAGAAACACACTTACGCGAAGTGGTCGGAGTTCAGGAGAACTCAGTGAATTATAGAAACAGAACAACACTAAACCCATAAAACAAGTAAAAATTTTAAGAACCTATCTCTCACCCAAATCTCTAGAAAATGATGACCATGAATCAACATGCAAGTCCAATCTACAGTAGGTTTTCCATAGCCACTGAACTCTGTTCTTCACACATTTGGAGAGAAATGCAGAATTTCCTGTTAGGTATTGTGGTTTTAGTTGTTTAGGTGATGCGATCATCCAGGGCCAGCCTTCCTCATGTTGTAAGACAGGAAAACACAGAAACCAATGAAGAAGTTTCAAATCACTCGATTATCTACTGATTCTGATTTATGAGAATCAGACATCTGAGAACACTACAGGATGCAGCCCTTTGAGCAAAAGGCCTTGAAAGGGCATCCTGCAGCTTCAAGTCAGATGTTGAGTAAGACACGGAGGCCTGTACCTTTTGTCTGCATGCAGCAGTTGGTATTGCATGGGGGAGCTCTGGTAAATGAGGACTCTGAAGAGGCAGAACCTCAAGAGCCAGCCAGGGTTCAGAGTCGACAAGGATAATTGTCAACGTAAGAAGCTTGATGTTAGCCTTGTTGAGATCATGGAGAAGGTAGAGCACATTGTTTATGAAAATGCCACAGGATGAGGAAGTCACAACATTTTGTTATCTCTTCTACTGTGTGAATGACATTTGTGCTGATAAACCTGAAGGTGGTTTGAACTCACAAAACATGTCCTTCTCTCTTTCTTATTCTCTCCCTCTCTTCCTTTCTCTCCATTCTGTCTTTCTCCTCTCTCTTCTTTCCCCTCACATCTTCTTTCTTGATCTTTACAGGTTGAAACCAGAGCTTCTTACACATTAATCAAGTTTTCTGCCACTTAACTACCTCCTCTCTCTTTTTGCTACAAAATTTCTAATATATAATTTGGAGGATCTTTATTTGGCTATTTGTGTGTGTGTGTGTGTGTGTGTGTGTGTGTGTGCTCACGCTCGTGCACAGGCCCAAAAGTACTGGAAGAATTTGAAGAGAAATCTCTTTAATATGATTGGACAGTTACAATTGTCTTAATTTTTTCCACAAGTCTAAATGCAGAGCTACTCATTTGAGAGCAGCACAGTACAAGATAACTCCCTAGATAGTTCCAGATAATATAAGAACACAAGATTGCCACAATATTTTCATCAAGAAATTGTATCTCAGTACAATTTGGAAGATCTATTTTGCCCCCTAAAGTCATGGTGTACAAATCATTGTTTTTAATAGCACTTTATAACAGATTGTCTCAACGTTTAACATAATAGTTTTGTAACAATACATCGGCCCATTAACTCTGACACTAGCAAAGGAATTTATTAAACCTGTTGTCTTATTTAATTTTCTATTGCAGTGACAACACACCAGGACCAAGGCAATTTATAGAAGAAAGGGCATACTGGGGAGCTCACAGTTTTAGAGAGTGAGTTCATGACCATCATGGAAGGGAGTATGGCAGCAGGTAGACAGGTATGGAACCGTAGCTGAGAGCTTACCTCTTTAGCTACAAGCACAAGGCAGAGAGAGGGCTAACTGGGAATAGTGTGGGTTTATCAAAACCTCCAAGCACTGCCCCAGTTACACGAACTTCCCAAATAGTTCTAAGAACCGAAGACAAAGCATTTAAACATATGAGCCCGTGGGGACTGTTCTCATGGAAACCACCACACCTGTACTCAATTTTGAAGCTATAGAGTACCTTGTTAAGGATGGGATAGAATGGCATTTTCCTCATTTTACATATAGGCAAAATTTGAGATCATAGTTACTATTAAAAGCTATTGGGGTGCTTATTATTTATTTCCTATTGTTTGGTTGAGACAAGGTCTTTATATATAGCTCAGGCTGGATTTGAACTAACAAGTCTCTTGCTTCGGCTTCTTTTGAGAGTATATGTATAGACTATTAATCTCAGTTTTGCTATTTTAAATTTTATAATTACATCTTCATTTTCTGGATTGCGGGTCCTTGAACTGTCTTTTAAGTCAAACTTTCATAAGCACTAACTTTTTTGTGTCTATACAGAAGAACCATCAGAACAAAATAACTCTCAAGTAAAACTAGAAATATTCCAAAACGAGAAAATTAAACAGCCTGTTAGCATTTGGAGGATTTCTCCACCAAGTCTCCAGATCTCTATCAACCCACAATACAAAATTGTAAGGGAAATTTAAAAAAATGTATTAGCTGTCTTTTGGTGTTATTCTTCTTTCAAACTGAAGACCTAAAAGCCTTGTATGGACTTAATAAAAACACCAGATGCTACTTGTGCTGGAGTTGGATGTGTCAGCATCTTAAAACCATTTGATTTTAATTACTTACATGGTAAGGGTGACATGAGGTGAGAGGAGAAAGGCGGGTAGGTCCTGGGGTCATGATAGAATGCTCATTTCCACAAGTATGACTTGCAGGGTGAGCGAGGGAGGAAGTGGTGAAACAAGCTGCCCAGAAGTGGCATCTGTTGGCAGTAGCTGACCTAGGGGAAAGCACTCGGTTACAGCAGACAAGAAGTGGAGGAAGATGGTGTGAGATTTATTTTCTATTTCCCAGGCCAAGGGAAAGAATCCAGGAAGAAAATAAGCAAGGCCAGGCTTCTTGAACTAGAGTGAAGTAAACTCAAGCCACAAATTATGTGACAAACTCTTGATTATCGTAGTATAAAAGGATTTCTGTGCTGTTGGTGAAGGTCTGGAATTAGTTTGGAAACAAAAGGATGGGGATTTGGGGATTTCAGACAACCCTACTTTCCTTTTCCCTGATGGTTCAAAGATACATAACAGTCTCCGGAGCCAAGAAAAATGCATTCACTTAAAATTTAGTTCATCAGTAACAACAATAGGCATAAGATTATAATCCACATAGTCCCATAAAAGTTTTCTGTGGTTATTATGGTAAATATGTAAGTTTTGCCAGATAGGCCAAACTTAGGTCTGTTATTCTGTTATATTTCAGTCTGTAATACAAATACTGTGACCAGGGGTATTTACATAAGACAGTCAATAATTATCCTAATGAAGGTTTTACAATATTCAAAAATGACAATTGTTGACTTCTGGTTTCCATCTGCACCTGGAGCTGACCCTGTGCCACAGCTCTCCATACTCAAATAATGCTGTGAGAGAGCTGGTCTCCCAGGAGTGCTGACACACCCGAGAACACAGGTAAGACCACCACTTCTCTGAGGGACTCAATCGGAGACCTCGGGACACAGGGACCATGGAACAGCATGGGAGGGGATCCTTCTGCTTTCCATCTACACCTGGAGCTGATGCTGTGCCAAGTTCTTCATACCCAAATATTGCTGGGAGAGAGCTGGTCTACTAGGATTGCTGACACACTGACTTACAGGAGGGATAAGCCCCAGTCAGAGACAGCAAGACCAGATAACACCACAGATAACCAGAAGATGAGAGGCAAGTGCAAGAACATAAGCTACAAAAACCAAGGCTACTTGGATCCTCAAAACCTAGTACTCCCACCACAGTGAGTCCTAGATACCCCAACACACAAGAAAAGCAAGACTGTGATTAAAATCACATCTCATGATGATGATAGAGGACCTTAAGAAGGACATAAATAACTCCCTTAAGGAAATACAGAACACAGATAAACAGGTAGAAGCCCTTAAAGAGGAAACACACAAATCCCTTTTAGAATTATAGGAAGACACAACCAAAGAGATGAAGGAATTGAACAAAACCATCCAGGATCTAAAAATAGAAATAGAAACAATAAAGAAATCACAAAGGGAAACAACCCTGGAGATAGAAAACCTAGGAAAGAGATCAGTAGTCACAGATGCAAGCGTCACCAACAGAATACAAGATATAGAAGAGAGAATCTCAGGCGCGGAAGACACCATAGAAAACATTGACACAACAGTAAAAAAAAATGTAAAATGCAAAAAGCTCCTAACCCAAAACATCCAGGAAATCCAGGACACAATGAGAAGACCAAACCTAAGGATAATAATTATAAAAGAGAGTAAAGATTCCCAACTTAAAGAGCCAATATCTTCAACAAAATTATAAAAGAAAACTTCCCTAATGGAAAGAGATGCCCATAAACTTACAAGAAGCCTACATAACTCCAAATAGATTGAACCAGAAAAGAAATTTTTCCTGTCACATAATAGTCAAAACATCAAATGCACAAAACAAAGAATAGTAAAAGCAGTAAGGGAAAAAGTTCAAGTAACATATAAAGGCAGACCTAACAGAATTACACCAAACTTCTCACCAGAGACTATGAAAGCCAGAAGAGCCTGGGCAGATCTCATACAGACCCTAAGAGAACACAAATACCAGCCCAAGTTACTAAACCCAGCAAAATTCTGATACACCATATGGAGAAACCAAGATATTACATGACAAAACCAAATTTACACAATATCTCTCCACAAATCTGGCCCTACAAAGGATGATAGATGGAAAACTCCAATACAAGGAGGGAAACTACACCCTAGAAAAAGCACAAAAGTAATTTTCTTTCAACAAACCCAAAAGAAGATTGCCACACAAACATTAATTCCATGTTTCTCTTTCTTCCCTGAGTTCTGACCTAGAAATCCACTGTGCCTTTTAAATTTTTTTCATGGTCATTTTAAAATTCATGCCATTGTTGTAGTCAAAGTTTAGAGAGAATGCATTTAAATCTGAAGTTTAGAAAATGATTTCAAATACTTTCCAACAACATTGAACTCAGGTTGCTGTCTCAGCATAAACCCTGGGGCCAGCTGCTGTTCTTGGGGATTCTCCACACGTTAGAGTTAGCTGAGTTAGATCCAGGATTAAAATATCCTTTACCACAAAGTTGGTCACAGCTCTGGCAGGACAAGGCATCCATGGGAGTTTGGGACATAGAGAGTGTCTCTCTGCAGTGCTGTGAAGATCAGGAGTGTGAGGCCAGGTCATTCACCCCCCACTGGATTCAGAATGCTTTCCCGCTCACCAGTGTACACCCAAACAGACCAGACAGACCCTGCTGGACCTGGGCAGGGACTTATAAAGCCTGGGCTTCAGAAGAGGCAAAACACAACTGCAGGAGGGGCTTCATGGAGTGCCCCACGTCCAGTTGTACAGAGGGTTACCACTGCCACAAAACAGCACTGGTAGCATATGGCAGTCCGTGTGTGGGTAATTCATCATTTTAATGCACATTTTATGTGCCAGGTAGCCCTTCAACCAACATTCACTGAATCTCTGCTATGTGCCTATTGCTGTTGAGACACTGAAATAGTAAGGAATGATAAATATTCAGGAAATAGAAAACAAAACAAAATAATCACAATTATCTGTGATTATTTACCCGAGAGGGTCCTGAATTAATTTAGATTAAGATTAAAACTAGGATCTGAGACAGTAAATAGGCCTTTATTGTTTTGACATCACTGCCTGTTTGGATAAGAGTTATTAGGCTCTAGAAGACATTAAGTTTTTGTCTTTTTGTCTTAAGGGTAGGTACTTCCATGGTCAGTAGCCTGACAATTAATCTCTCTAATTTTAGTTGGAAGTTTGCTTAAAGATTCATGCAACAAACATGAATATTTGTTGAGCAATATTCTAGGCACCATGTCCGGTCCTGATGATTTGGAGATGAATTTGAGAAAATGGAGTAATCACTTATGAGCCTAGGCCGTACCAGGCATTATGTCAACCAGCGTAGCACACGTCAATCAATATACACTAGGCAGCCACATAGTATAGACATCATCTTCCCCTGGATGGTTTTTATTTAAAAATAAAGCTCATTGTTATAAAATATGCCATTTCATTATAAAAACAATCTAAGATTGCTATAAAAATATGAAAAAGTTAATATTCATAGTAGGAATCCATAGAGAGAATTACTATTGACTTGGGCGGGTTTAATGGATGAGTACTTCAGAGCTGTTGTGTTTGAAAGATTATAGTGTATCCTGAGATGTGGGTTTTGGCAGAGTTGCTGATAGGGATTAGAATCTAAAGGTTTGTACTTAAATGCACTGGTTTCTGTAGTTTTGATTGGAAATATCTTCTAAAGGCCCATTTGCTAAAAGCTTAACTTCACAATTAGTACCATTGAGCGATAGTGAAAATATTAAGTGTGTAGGGCTCACCGGGAGGTTTCTGGCTTTGGGAGCATGCCCTGAAGGTGACAGTAGAACCCGTGGACTTTATGATCCCTCTCTTTCAGTCCCAAGCCACGTGGTGAATAACTTTTCTAAGTTATGCCATTTCCACCAAAATGTGTTTCCTGCTAGCCACAAACAATGGAGTAGGGTTGAGGGCATGAATTAAAACCATAAGACAAAATAAAACTTTCTTTCTTGTTATTTGAATATCCTGGGTATTTTGTAGTAGTAACAGAAAGCTGAAAAAGAACAGACTGTTTATCATGATCAGATCTATCCTTAATTGCATTCCTATTTCCACCTCTCCGCCTTTAATTGGACCACACCCCATCTTTCTCTAATCTAAGAAATGATCATTTCCTCTGGGATGTCAGCATGAATGTTTTATCAATACAGTCACCAGTAAAGCAAATCCACCATTATATGCTGCTGAGATTTCTTATGAAGCACTAGTTTCATTATAAATGGAAGAACCAGTTTTTATTAAATATCTACTTTCCCTTTTTCTGGTACTTGAACAGAGCCTTTCTTCATTTTTGTTAATTAAATAATATATTTTATTTAGTCTATGAAAGTTTATATATACATACACTGTAGTTTCATCATGTTCTCCCCCTACGACATCTTGGGCCCCTACCTCCTCCTAACTTCACATTCTCTCTCTCTCTCTCTCTGTCTGTCTGTCTGTCTGTCTGTCTGTCTTTAACTTATTGACTCTAGCAGGGAATGGTGGAGCTCACCTTGAGTCAGGTATTTGGGGGTGGAGGGGAAGGAGTGGAGGCAAGTGGATCTCAGAGATCAAGGACAATTTGATGTATATAATGAGTTCCAGGCCAGCCAGGGTGATATAGTAAGACTCTGTCTCAACACACACACACACACACACACACACACACACACACACACACACACTCACTAACACAGAAACTATGACTTCAATTAGTATTGCCCACATGAGCCCATCCAGGGTGGTGAGCAACCAACCTTCCAGTGGTGACACTCCGAAAAAGGAGATTAACACTCCTTAATCAGATATCAGCTGCAATAGCCCCTTAGCTAGGAGTCCAGCCTTGTGATCCCCTCTACCAGCTGTGCTATAATTTTGACTGGCTTGATTTTGTGCTGTTTTTGTGCATAAAACCACAGCTGGTGTGAATTCATGTGCGCAGGCATCCCATCATCTCCAGAGATCAGCATTTCTTTCCCCTCCCCTCCCCTTCCTTTAGCTCTGACATTTTTCCTATCCAATCTTATGCTGTGTTCCTCAAGCCTTGGGTGAGGAGAGGTTAATATAGATGACTCACTTAAACCCACTAGAGCTGAGAAATCACAGTCTACTGTTCTTAGCACTTTCACCCGTTGTGAGTCTCTGTACTAACCTCTAGCACTTCAAAAAGAAGCTTTTCTGGCCAAAGTTGAGAGCAGTACAAGTCTACTAGTATAAGCATAAATGTTTACAAAACATTTTGACAATATGACCTCCTTCCTATCTTTTAAACTATGGGATCTTATCTCCATAGCCATGTGTTGGGCTTATAAACTAGTCTTGTAAGCATAGTTAATGGATAAAGAGTTGTAGCATAAAGACAAAAGGTTATATTGAGATTCTACCAGAAACATGGATGGTAACTACAGATTGAAGCTGCTACTTATAACTCTGGTGTGTGCCCTACTTGGGCAGAGGGGGAGAATGCAGCTTTTCAGAATAGGGAACACCATGGCACAGAAATTAAATGTGGGTCCCAGGGAAGTCAAGAGAGAACATGCCAGTGGATCTAACATACGGAACAGAGTTCACTTTGTAGGAGACTAATTTATTTGGTGCCGTACAAATTCAAAAATTAAACCAGACAAATGACCTCAAATTCATGTTTATATAAATAAAGAAAATATCTCAAAAATGAGCACACTCTTAATCTCACACAATGGGTCAAATGCTTTGTAAACATTTAACAACATGGGAGAACTTAGAAGCTTCTTGGAATTGGGTGTGGGAAACAAAAATAATCTTCCATTTCTGGAGAAGTGTTTAAGGAAAGTGGTGGTTGGTTTTTGTTTCTGTTTTTTGCTTTTGTTTATTTGGGTTTTTTTTTGTTTGTTTTTCAAGAGTTCATTAAAAGAAGCCATTCTGAACAAGCACTTTCTTAAGTTATCTTTTATTCTCTGGCTTCCTTCTAAGCCAGAGGAATGGAATCATCAGTCCGCAGGGAGTGGCAGAAGGAAGCACTTTCTTCCATTTGTAAGCAGAAGGAAGATGGTGAGTCTCTAGGCCTTCTGTCTTCCCCGTCATGTCTGCCTGAGGATTCTCCAGGCTTGTGGAGCTTCATTCCTATGGGAGCTTTCACGGTTTCCTACCCCAGCGCCACTGCTTTGCTTAAAGACAGGGATAGAGAGACTCACCTAGCTGCTCGATGGTTCTCCCAGTATCCCAGTGTCCCTGGGCGCCATCCCGTCCTAGCATGAGCTGTGTTTGTGGGTATTTTGGAATAGGAGGATGAGGCAATGTTGAGAACTCAACACTGACTAACTACTGTATAACTATGGCCACCATTAGACCAAAGATACCGTGCTTCCATACACACTAAGGAGCCAAAGGACCCATAAGGTTAGAATGCAGAAATGAGTTGCATTGAACCACTGCCAGGTGCTTCATACATCCCTAAGAAACTTAGATCTTGTGCCATCCTAAATAAATAAATAAATAAATAAATAGTGATAGATATAAATACATTTTGAACATTTGTTTCTTATTTAAATTGAATTTGTAGAACTAGAACTGAATAAGACTCAACATTTGTGGAATCTAGTTTTCATCCTCCTTCAAGAGTAGTTGAGAATATAGGCAACCGGCAGTGAGGTCTCAAGTGATGCTATGGAAGGAAGGCTTCCTCAGGCGTTCTCCCCTGTATACCACTCCAAGAAATTAAACAAAGAAGGTAAGCCCAGGAAGACGAAGTAAGTGTAAAACAGCCAGTCAGAGCCATTTTGTTCCTCCTGCTATAGGAGTTCTTGTAAAAACATGCAAACGAGTGTAGGACACACAAAACATGGATGATGAAAACTATGCAAGGAGCTGGGTAAGCAAAGACAGCATTAGCTAGCCCAGCACCAAAGCAGTTTCTTCCATGCTGGGAAGAGAATTTCTTCTTCCTCAGAGATGAAGACAGAGTGGAGGCTGGCTTACCAACTGGGCCAGTACAGTCCTATGAAGCTCTGAACATCTGGACTCTGGCTTCAAGAAGAACAATGTAATCTTCACATTCATTTGGCCTCAAAGACTCTCTCACCCCATCCTTGGCCTGACAGGGTGCTTATCTGTTTTGAACATTCAGTCCTTCTTTGCAGAAAGATTTTCCAAGTGTAATCCCACCCTTCTTCCAGATTGCCAAACACAGCCTGGCTTCTGTGTCTCCCAGCTGGAATCCTCCTGGACACACATGTATCTGGCTGAGGGCTTTGTTGGTCCATTAACTCAGAAGCTGCTCAATTTAAAAAAACACCCAACCTTTTGATATTTGTTCTCGGTCAAAGTCTTTCAGGCTTTTGTGAATTTTCACAAAAACATTCAAAACAAGTGGCTGGGATGTATGAGACCCATGAAGACAGCCCGGTTCCATCAGGACAGAGGGTGACTCTGTAAACTTGGAACTGCTGCTGTTTCAGGACTGAGTAACAGAGGCTTGTGGGGGATAAGGGTAAAACAGGAGAAGACCATCATTTAAAAGATCCTTGGGGGGGGATGGGCTGACTTGATTTCTCGTGGAATTGTAACCCATAGAACAGCCTGGTATACTTGCTCTGAAGCTAAGTGTACTCAAGGACAATAGTCAAACCATATCACTGTGACTTAAAAAGCCTTCAGGCATTTACTCAATTCTTGTTGTAATTTCCAAAAACTGTCCAAAGAAAGTCAGCATTGTATCTATAATTTCTTCCCTCTAGGTTTTGTATTGCTAGGGTGACCAGGCTTCACTCACCATCAGGCGAAGTCCCCAGTTATCTACTCTATCTATCTATCTATCTATCTATCTATCTATCTATCTATCTATCTATCTGTCTACTGAAGAACAGATTGAAGGTACAAACGGAACCCTTGCAAACTATTTCCTTAGCTAGTTCAATGAACATGCCCTGACCAGCAGCTCTGCATTACCCTACCCTACCCTATTCTTCACATGGTGTTGTTGCTTTTTAGAATTGGTATTCAACTTAGGGACTCACATAGCCAAGGCAAGTGCTCTGTCATACTACTAAGTCACACTGCTAGCCCTTTCCTTTTACTGTCCTAGGCTTGGAGACTACAAATCCAGGAAGGATGGTACACTGCATGCCTCTAACCCAGCAGCACTTGTAGCTAGAGCATGGGGCAAGAAGATTGTGAGTTCAAGGCTAACCTAGAGTACCTGGAGAGATTCTGGCCCTGCCCCCAGCCTTGCCAAAAGGAAAAAAAAAGACACAAAGGAGAACCCTTTCTATTAATAAACATCCATCAAGGCAGTGATATTGTTAGACTCTATAAGATAAAATCTACAGTCCAGGATGATGAAGGTTTCTACACCTCCTCAAATGTTGATTGATGAATAAAAAATAAAGTAGAAACTTAATTTACACATGATTGTTAACTCAGGAAGGAGTTTTGTCACTCAAACATTGGTGTTTTAACTTGTGGACCCAGTGGACAACTTTCATCAAAATGTAGTACTGATGGCATATAAACTCTACTCAGGGCTATCTGGTTTGGAACATTATTTCTAATTAAGATTTATGGTTAAGAATGACTCCATAGGGTCATATATTTGAATGTCAAGAGGTGGCACTGTTTGAAAGGATAAGGAGTGACCCAGTTGGAAGTAGGGTGTCACCAGGGGTGTGGGCTTTGAGGCCAAACCAGATCCCACCCTGCCCACAGGCTAGGGGATGTAGCTCCAGCTACTGCTCCAGCCATTTGTACCACCCCACGAGAACACATCTTAGGACTGATGACATTTCAGCCCAGACCACTTTCCTAGCTTTCAATGTTCTTGGTCACATTTTGTACTGCCTCATCTGCAGCCTCTCAGCTGGCACAGCTATGTTGCCATCTGCAGATTGCTAAGTCCCCATAAAAATGTAATGATACACAAGCTCTGGTTTGGGTCTATTTGGGACCTGAGTGTCCTGATTCTTAAACTCTATAGGGACTGAAGACTCACTGGTGGGAGGCTACATCATAATCTATACCTTCTGTGACACTCTGTGCTCTACTAGGCATACGTGAAATTATAGTACTCCTGTTCTTTTCTCTCAGATCACCTCTACTCCAAGCTCACTGTCCTCCACCTTGTCTGTGGAACGTGGGAGCAGCTCCCTTTTATAGTGGAAAACGGAAGTCTAGGGAGAGAGAAGAGCTCACACGTACTGACACTGTGGGAACTTGAAGCAGGACTTCCTGATTCAACGAATTTTCAGGACAGCGCAATACTTTGCACTAGGTATGGTCCATGTTCTGCCTACCTGCCCACATACATGATGAACTGAGAATTGCTTTTGCTAGATTTCTTTTCTTTTAACATATCGATCTTCTGACTGATTCGGGGCTGTCATGATTGCTTATTACAAATCCTGTGGTGTGAAGTAAGAGCAGCATTATTTCACCATTCTGAATGCTATAATTCTGAAACTAAAACATGAGCAATGTTGGTTCCTTCTGGATTTCTGGGGAAGTCGGTGACAGGCATCTGTTCTGGTGGGGAGAGGGCAGTCATTGTTGCAGGGGCATCATCTGAAGCCCAGTTTTTGTCTCCCTCTTTGAGCTGAGTCTAGGGACCTGAGGACAACATAGGATTACCTCAGAATCTTAACCTAATGGTACCCAAGGCTCTTTTCCAAACAAAGACACATCTGTGAGTTCGGACCTTGAGCCATGGACCAGCCATGGGGAGGAGGGAGCACCACTCACCACACCATAGACCTCCTTTGGTCTGATTTGTTTTGATTTAGACTTGCTACATGCCAGAGTTGCATAATATGACAGGCAGAGTTAATCACAAACCTAGAATAAAATTGAATTTATGTCATAAAATAGGAGTCCAGCTAGGAGGCCATGATATCAAAACAGATGAGCTACATGGCTGTACTCTAAACTGTAATCTAATCACTGAGTCATAAGCAAGTGATCAAAGGCACCAGTGCAGCCCGCAGACTTTATGCTGTTATACTGTCGGACACTTGCATAGTTATCACATAGGAATAATTGTAACATCAACAAAAAAGTCTCTCCTCAAATCTCACAGTTAGAGGAAATGCCATCATTTCCTTTGCCTTTGGTGTGAACCCAGAATATGAAAGCTGGCAGTACAGGAAGCAGGCAAGAGTTAAGGCGTGCCAACCCCGACTCTTTGAAATGACTCCATGTGGTATGTAGCAGAACTCTGGCTGGTTCAGACTCCCTTTGATGCCCGTGGCCAGACACTGGTAAATGAAGGTGGCACGTAAGACAAGCCTTTTACTGTAGCAAGCAATCAGCCTCCCACGGCTTCCCAAACCGCACCTAAGGATCAAAGATGGGCAATGTGTTGGCTTTAGCAAACTGTCCTCATTGTTCCTATCCCAGCAATACTGGCATGTTCCCTGTGAGCACCATCTTCTAACTACAAGAAACCTCTGCACTTTGTCTTTTTATGCCGATGCGGATTTCATGAATAATTCATAAAAACAAGACTTCTAGAGTCACAGAAAACAGAGTTATGAAATGACTTGTGTCAAGAAGGAGGGACTTAAAAATGCCTCTAACCCCAGCCCACACCTCAGGTTCCATTTTTCCCCCAGTTGTTGTACCTGTGCACACTTCTGAACCTCTGTGGCCATTTCATGAACAGATTCTGTCCAGTGCAGGCTCAGTGCTATGGCCTCTCAAAGCCAAGGGGCGAACCTAAAGGAGGAACTGTTCATTTAAAAAGCTCCTAGCCAGACAGTGATTGGAGCTTGGAGACTCTTATGGAAGAATAGGAAGGAGTACAGCCCCCTCAGCGGATAGGAACTCCACAGGAAGACCAGAGTCAACTATCCTGGACCCTTGGGACTCTCAGAGACTGAGTCACCAACCAAAGAACATACCTGGGCTGGACCTAGGCCTCCCAGCACATATGCAGCAGATGTGCAGCCTGGTCTTCCTGTGAGTTCCAAACAACTGCAGTGGGGACCATCCCAAAGGCTGTTGCCTGCACACGGGATATGCTCTTCTAGCTGGGCTGCCTTGTCTGGCTTCAGTGGGAGAGGAAGCACCTAGCTTCATAGAGACTTGGAGTGCCAGGGTTAGGGAATACCTTGGGGGAGGGGAACACCTGCTCAGAGAAGAAAGGGAGGGGCATGGGGGAAGGATTGTGGAAAGGGTGACCAGGAAGATGACAATGAGTGAGATGTAAAGTGAGTAAGTAAAAATATTAATTAATTTTTTTAAAACGTTCCTAGATGCGAGGTCCTCGGTTTTGCAAGAAACTCAAGAAAAAGATTTAACCTCTGTGTTTGCAGAAGAGTAAAGCGTGAAGATAGACTTAAGATAAACTGAGCTGTGCCGCTGTGCCGCTGTGCCGCTGTGCCGCTGTGCCACTGTGCCATTATGCTGCTGTGCTGTTGACACAGGCGAAATATCTGATCAAGGCTGAGAGCTTGTTGTCGGACGATCCCTGGCAGGACAAGGAAGAGGGGAGAAGGTGAAGACGAGGGGAGGAAAATACACCGAGGAAGTGAGAGCCCTATTGCTTGGTGCCCAACCTGGTTCAGGGCCCAACTTGCAGCTGAAGCCAAGGCCACATGTTTCAGAGAGCAGAATAAGGGTGGAGGTGCCCACAGGGTAAGGCCAGTCTACAGCCTTGGTTAGGATTCCGATGCCAACTTGTTTGCCAGAGCGGAGGAAGATCCAGAGTGGAAGAAGATGCCCTCTAGGTGGCTGTTCTTACTGCTGTCAGAACCAAAATTCTTCAGGTTCTTTCTGATGTAATTGGTCAGCTGGATTTGATCTCTAGGTCACAGATTCTGCAGTGAAGGGTATGAATCCCCCTTTCCATGGGAATTCCACTCTAGAATTACACCAGATGGGAATCGGCCAATGTGGTAGTTACTGCTAAAGTCATGTGTGTGTTTTTTTTCCCTCTCTAAAGTAAGCTTTTTAAGTCGTTCTTAATCTCAATTCATCTTCTTTGGCCTTCTTTCATACCTAAGAAGGCGTCCAAGGCACCACCTGGGGATTTCATTACTTAGGATTGTTTTTTCTTCAAGATCACAAAACCACGAGCAACGTACCCAGCTCTGAATCACGTACTGCCTCTAAGGTACACACCACATGTCCTCCATTACCCCGGAAGCTAGGACAGTATGCCTTGTGTGTATGACATATAGTTTTACTTAATAAAATTTGGCAACACTTTCCCAAATGTTGAGTATTCCCAAGATAATCTGCATATTTTCTACCACTTCTTCAGAATGTCTGCAGGTGTTTTCAATATGGCGAGAAAGGAATTCCTCCTCTGCCCATGATGCCTGGGGCAGTGAGCCAGCCTAGCCTGCCTGCGCCCAGCATGACTAAGTGGAAAGTGGGTGGCCAGCAAGAGAGGCTCTGCGTATGGAATGTGTGACTGTCTACAGCCAGCCCTCATCTCATCTCGCTTCCTTATGTCCACGCCTGTAGACTTCCCTCCTGAGCTGCAGCATTATGTCTCAATATTGTCACATAAGAATGACTCACTTGCTGCAGTGTTCTCAGTTGTTTCTAGAGCAGATTGAACTGGTATCCTGAAGCGCAAGCAGCCCCTGCGTTAAAAGCCACCCAAATACAACCAGCAATCGCTAGGAGGTGCCCGAAGAGCAGAGACTGTGCAGACCTGAAATTAGGGCTGAGGAGGGGAAACGTGAGACGAGAGGAAAAGGCTACTAAGACCTGACATGACAGAAACTCTGCAAGGCCTAAGAGAATACGGGACAGCCGCCAAATTCCTAGCTCTGGAATCCAAGGAATTATAAGACTGAGCGCTGAGAGTCATGACACTCTGAACCCAGAGATGTAACACAAACTGATGGATTCTTGGAGACCGGCACCTAAAGCCCAAGATGGAATGCTAGGGACAGAGGACACCAACATCTAAAGTTCTCAGTTCCTGGAAAGAGAGGGGCTACATCTTATTTATTCATGGTTGACATCCACATAGAGCTAAAGGAAATACAGACCATTGGCCACACATCTATCCCGAGTCCTAATTGTTTGGAAACAAGTCTAGGAGTTGGTAGAATTTTGTGACAAGAGCATCACCACTTGAGTCAAAGAGAGCTAGACTGACGTGCAATCCTAAAAGTGTGACCATGTACAATGTCCTTAAATTATAATATGCTTAACCAATGGAAATGGAATGATGAATCTGATCACGTTTACATCTTTGGACCATTGGAGGAGTATGCACTGCTGCTTTTCATCTAGCTCCCAGGGCTGGCTGGGTGGGGTTATTGTTTATCTTTGATGATATTTTGGGACTTGCTTAGTTTTCATTTATTTTTTTTAATTTTCTATATTCTTTGTTTACATTCCAAAGGCTTTCCCCTTTCCCAGTTCCCCCCTCATCATGTGTCCCATAAGTCCTCTTCCCCCCCCAACCCTCCCCTCCTCAGAGTTCTGGTACTCTCCTGCAAAACTGGAACCAGTCTTTTCTGGACCAGTGTCCCCTCCTTCCTTCTTCTTGGGAATCTTTTGATTTGCTAATTGTGCCTTGAGTATTCAGAGCTTCTGGGCTCATTAATATCCACTTATCAGTGATTGCGTTTCATGTGTATTCTTTTGTGATTGGGTTAACTCACTTAGGATGATATTTTCCAGATCCAACCATTTGCCTACGAGTGAACCTCATACTCCTGAATCTCTCTTTTTGCTCTCCCTCAGATGTCTGGCTCTCCTGGTTGCAGGTTTAGCCTTTCTTTCATGGACCTTCCTTACAAGCCTCTATCAGGACTAAGCTGCCTCAGTCTCCCTGTTGGAAGGGGGCAATTTGGACACAAGACTACAACCCATACATACCTCTTAGCTCTTGAAGTCAGACAAAAATTAACATTAAAAGGTACCCCCTGACACACACACACACACACACACACACACACACACACACTACCCAAAAGGCATTATTCACAAGGCAGCCAATAGTGAGGAAGACAGAGATCCAAGCGAGAGGAATCGGCTTGAAAGGAAACAAAGCCTGCATACCTGAGGTTGGGGAAAGATAACAAGGTCTGTGCTGAAATAACTGAAACTCAGTGTACTTTATATGGCTTTTTATATGACACCTCAAAGCACCATCACTGTGCCCTGGGGATACAGTCTGGGCCCTCGGATATCAAAATGATCACCCACTGGAATCTTAGAAAACCCAGATGAAGGGTGAGATGTTTCACCTGGCTCTAAATCTGATGAAGTCCTAGAAAAACCTAGGGCCAGTCAGCAGTGGTAGCAGACTCCTTTAATCCCAGCACTTGGGAGGCAGAAGCAGGTAGATCTGTGAGTTTGAGGCCAGCCTTGTCTACAAAGTGAATTCTGAGGCATCCAGGGCTACACAGAAAAACCCAGTCTCAAGCATAACAAAGCAAATCAAAACAAAATGAAAAAAAAAAGAAAAAGACAAAAGAAAACAAAAGCAAAACTTAGACAACTTCAATATCTATAACAAAACCAAAACTAATGAGAATATATTGCTTAGGGAAGCTCTGACATTGGTGATAAAGCAAGTACAGGAAAACAATTTAGGGTTATTTGGGGTTCCCATTGGGTATTGTTTCATAAACTTTAAAATAACCTCAAGGCAAAATATTTCCATATGAAATCAGTCAGAAGTGTTTTAAAATTGTGCTCTGTGGTTAAGAGGCACTGACTGCTCTTCTAGCAAACCTGGGTTTGGTTCCCAACACCAGCTTGGCATCTCACAACTGTCAGTAGCTCTAGTGCCAGGGTACCTGATGCCATCTTCTCACCTCCCCTGGCACCACACATGTACATGCTGTTTACATGCATGCGTACATGTAGGCAAAACATTCATACACATAAAACAAACAATCAAATACTTTCCAAATTCTTTGTTTTAATAAAAGAAGAGGAGGGGAGAGGGTGAGGGGAGGATGAGGGGGAGGAGGGGGAGGAGGAGATAATCGTGGTACAACATAAATTGTCTATGTTCTGCAAACAGTGCATTTGTTGACCTCTTAGCCTGAATGTGGTGGTTTAAGATGTCTTAGAAGATGATTAGATAGTGAAGTATCTCATGAGTAAAATTAATTTTTTAAGGACTAAGGGAGGCTGGAGAGAGGGCTTGACCATTAAACGCTAGGCTCGCAACCAAAAAGACCAAAAGAAATTATATATATATGGATTTTGTGTGAGACCACAAAGAAGGTGCCCTCTGGGAAGAATGACTTCTCACCAGACAATCTACAGGCCCCTGGCTCTCGATGGCTCAGTCTCCACGACTATGAGCCACACATTGCTGTTACTTTAAAGTAATATGTGTTTTGCTTTATCTGCCTGGGAAGGATAAGAATTTGACTCAAGTCAATAACTCGATGGCATCTGAAGTTTGAAGGAGGCAGAGAGGGAAAAGTGGGATAGTGACCAGCAAGATGGGTGCTTGGTGATTTTCAAAGGTAGACTAGTTCTCTTCATAACTCTGCCAAACTTTCATATATACCACCACACCACACCACACCACACTGCACTGCACCACACCACACCACTGCTGCCTGTGATCTAACTGCCATGGATGGGTCTCTTATTCTGAAAGAATCTCTATGGGAAACATCAGTTCAAGAATTTGTCCTTAGAAAAGTCTAGAGCAAACTAAGACCTCCGCTTCTTTCTTAGGCTTAAAGAGCTAATGAAAAAGTGATTAATCTACCCATTAACAACACAGCTTTGGAATATTAAGATTAATAAGGCTATCCTACATAGACACAACCCCCAGTTTCGAGTTAGATCAGCAGTTACTGTTAAAATGTAAGAAAAATTGAAGCTTTGGCTTTGTTGGCACCCATAACACATTGATTAAAAATATTGCAGCACCTTTTCCTAAAGCAAAGTCTGTTTCCCCACAGCCAGGCAAGGAGAGAGAGAGAGAGAGAGAGAGAGAGAGAGAGAGAGAGAGAGAGAGAGAGAGAGAGAGAATTTGGAATACTTATCTCAGAAAGGAACGTCTCCATCAAATCCTGCCCCCCAGGAAAAAGGAGGCAGAAAGAACATAAACTCCAGGAGGGATGGAGGAGAAGATCCTCAGAATTGACCAGGCAAGACACATATGAACTCACTGAGAATGAAGCAGCCAGCACAGGGTCTAAATGGGTCTGTGCTGAGCCCTCTGCATAGATACGTTATCGTTTCAGTTTAGTATTTTTATGAGATTCCTGAGAGTGTGAAAAAGTGGTTCTTTGATACTTGTGCCTACTCTTGGGTCTTCATTTCTTCTGTTGGTTTGCCTTGTCCAGTCTAAAGGTGATGGGTTTTGCTTTTATCTTACTATATTTTATTTTGTCATGTTTGGATGTTATCTCTTAGAAGCCCGATATTTTCTAATGAGAGACAGAAAGGAAGTGAATACAGAAGAGAGAGGAAGTGAGGAGGAACTTAAGGAGTATTGTACGAGAAAGTAATCTATTTTCAATAAAAGGGACAAATGAAAAATAAAAAAGGAAGGATCTATTTCAACCACATCCACTTCTCGGTTCTCTTGAAATTGAGCAAGGAATGAGTATGCGGTTCCATTGCAAGTCTAGCCCTTGAGCAGGCAGGAGCTGGACCACTAATCTAAAGCCACAAGAGCTTCTTCTAGCTCTCCTATCTGGGTTCTTGCTATGCTTCCATTTCTTATCACCATGGGAACCGCACAGAGGAGGGAGAGCTCCATGCTGTATGTGGGGGCGGGGGATGGGAGGGGAGGGAAAACTCACAGGATTCCTCCGTGAGATACCACTGCCAGCTCAGAAGCAGATTTGGTGTGTTGCAACAGTCATAAGTGTCTTTTCTGGTGATGAGTCTTCCCATCTTTTCCCAAGTTCTCCTCTTTCCCTACTACGGAGCTAATAGCAAACTGAGCCTTGTTTGAGCTACAACACTGTCCAGTGTATTTCCATGCATCACTTCACCTAAGATTCCCCCTAGGAGCCTTCTTCCATTACCCCTGAAAGCTTTAGTTCTGCAGCTATTAAATCTAACATTTATTACTGTGGTTGGCACACAGTAAGCACACATGTATATAATTGATACACAGTAAATAATTCTCCTTATCACTAGTGTTTAATTAAATTTACAAGAAACCACTTTGTTTGAATGACTTAACCAAAGCTCATGCAAAAATCTCATCTGCATTACAAAGTATTAAGAGATAGGGAAGATGAGGTTTTTAAGACATCATCATGCTGTGAAGGCTCTGCTCTCATGAATGGTTGAGTCCATTCATGTATTAATAAGCTACTTTGAGACTGAATCTCAAGACTGATGTAAAAGCCAGTTAGTCCCCAGTTAGTCTTATGGATATGCTTATCTGTTCATATGATGTCCCATGACACCTCACTACTCTGCATAGTTTCCAACAGCAAGAAAAGACCTCAAGTATTGTCGCTTAACACTGAAAAACTCAACTTCTGAGACCATGAATAGGCAAAACTTTATATAGGTACAGCAACAGAAAACTAAGGCAGAGATCTATCATTGATTTGGACTGAACTTCTTAACTAAGCCCCAACAGATCAACTCATAATGGAGCATCTAAGATAATAACACACTGAAACCTGGGATGTTTGTTTATAAGATCTATGGCAATTAGGAGAGAGGTCACTGCCAATTCCCTAAACAAGCAAACATTAGGAAATTCCCTTTGCTTTAACCCTTACAAGGAAAGTTACCACAAGCAGACTGATATTAACCAATGTCCCTGTTCAAGATCCCTTACCAGACCCAACTGATCATCAGTGAGCCTTTGTATTTTATAGATATAACCCTGTCCAGTTCATGAGTCAATAATAGAATTCCATGGTGTTATACTGAATTTTAAAGTTTAAATAAAATTTGATATTTTCAACTTCTTCTGTGTATTATCTGACCTATTAGTTATGAAGATAATTTGTTCCTGGTCTAATGTTGGAGCTGCCCACTACTAAGAAGTCAGTACTCTGGAGTTGAGAGTTGGTAGGAAAGAATCAGGTTTATTGAAGGAACAGCTCATGAGAAGACTGGGGGGCAGGTGCCTCCCACCTTACTAGCTCCATCTCTGGGTGGATCGCGGGCACAAAGAGGCTGTAAAAGAAGAGACAATGGAGGAGGGAAGGAGAGGGCAAGGGAGGGGAAAGGATGTGAGAGAAGATAACATCATGAAGCCTTTGGGCACTTGACATTAAAAAAAAAAAGTCCTTTTTGAAAACTGTAGCTATAGCTACAGAATTAACTATGGACGAATTCTACTACTACTTGAGGTACAACCATATGCAGATATGTGAGTAATATTTGTATTTGATCATCATTAATCTTTTTAGATGTACAGGCAAAAACAGATGAAAAGGTACTCATTTATGGCTTAGCACATTGAACAAATTAGTAAATAATGCTCAGTGTTAGGGTCAGCTGCAAGGTGTGTAAATAAATAATTTTCTACAATCTTTGCAATGATACCATATTCCAAAACAATTCTAGAAGATGTTATTATTATCCTTGGTGATACCATCCTCCCTTTGATGTCTCATCCTATATTGTTAGAACAGTGCCTCTTCTTCTGGGAAACTAGAGGCTATTTCTATAGATAAAACAAGTGGCTGGCTACATGGACCATTACTGTGTCGTTCTGTAAAGCAAAGGGATGATCCTCTAATAATCTCCTGGTAATATAAAAATTGTTTTTTTTTATGAGCTTCTTTTCTTCTCACCTATGAAATGGAATTAAAACCACCTACACTATAAAGTAACGGAAACCACCAGGAAGCATAGACATAGATAAAAGGCTGCTCACCAGATAGAGTCCCAAAGAAGGGAGTGAGAGTGCATGTGGCTCCCCTGATCCTCCCTAAAGGCTAGATGAAGCCTTGATTCTAATTTTATAAAGGGAATTATGTAGGGAGGGAGACTGAATGTTAGGAGACATGAGCAGAGCCCAAGCACAGGCAATCTGGCTCTGACAGTGTACTTCCTACCGTTGCACTACATTTCTACCTCTGTAACTATCTTTGGACTAGTGTGCATCAATCTATATGCATGCAAGTCTCAAAAATACATTGTAGAGTGGAAGAAGAGTAAAGAACTAGTTCTATCACCTATTGTGTGCAGTTGCTCTCTATTTATCTGTCTGTCTGTCTGCCTGTCATTATAACCCACTTTCCAACTGTGTGAACCTAGCTCATTTATTCAGCATTGTGAATCTTCAGTTCTCCTGTTTCTAAGACAATGTTCACAATGGTATCTACACCAAGGAGTACTGAGAATGTACTAAGTACTTAAAATATAAATATCTTGTAGGTATTAGCCAACCTAAGTAGCACTATCATTACTACTAGTCCCTTGTCTGGGCTACAGTGACCAACCTTATACATGTACCTTTATGAAGCGTTTCTGAGCTTCTCTGAGGTGTAGACAACAGAGAGGACTAGTTAGGTCATAGGGTGTAGGCTGTCATGATTTCATTATGTACTGCCAATTTTCTCCACAGAATGACTACACAGTCAAAGTTCACATCATGAGTTCCTGAGGGGTCTGGGAAATGTTTTGTCAGCCATTGAGAGCACAGATTTTTATGAGTCTTGCCTCAAGTTCCACTGACTTCATCTGTCTGGGAGACTTTTGTCCAAGTTGGGTGGAGAAACAGCTCACTGACATGCTGCCAATGTAGCACCCTGTGCTGTTATGTCTCCCAGAGCCCTGAGTCCTTCAAGGTTCATCAAAAGGGTGTCAGGATCACCTTGAGATGGAGCACATGGCCCAGAGTGTTTCCTTGGGTTCTGACTTATGCCATAAGAGGCCATGGCCCTCTAGATCCCTATAATGGGTAAGAATTCCTACTTCTGAGAGTCACTGTCAATGCTGGATGATGTCATTTAGGGTACCAGGCAGAGATATTGTAAGAAATCTACAGTGGGTCAGGGCTCTGAAGGACCTAGTATCTGTTAATGTGAAAGGATGGAGCTAGAGACATTGGGCATCCCTTTTCCAAATTTTCTTGTTGTCAATGATCTTACCATAGTTTAAAGAGTAATATATATGAGAGGGTTTGTTTTGGTCTCTTGGCCAAGCCAGCTCAGTCAGTCAACATCTTCTCCAGGGCAGGAGTTAGGATTGAAAAGAAAAAAAGTCAATTAGACACCATTATAGCATGACCCCCCGCCAGTTCTGAGATGGAATCGGGTTTATTTGTTTGTTTGTTTGTTTGTTTGTTTATTGCCTAAAAAATTTGCACATGTAATAGGCCAAATATCAGTATTCTGCAATAACAAATTTAATTGCTGGTTAGAATTAACTATTTCATCAGGTTCTTTCCCAAAATGGTTTCTTGATTCTATCCTACAATTTTGTATTAATATAGCAACAGCTTCATAATAGGGTGTTAAAACTTTACTTGGAGATGAAGAAAAGTGAATCCACATCAATGGTCTCTTTTGCCAAAGAACTGCTGTGAGCACATGAGTAGCAATAACACAAACAGCCAACAATTGATCAAAGGCTATATAGTATATCTGTTGTTGACTAATAGTTTCCTTTACTTTCGGCAAAGTTATTCATCCCTCATCAGTTAATAGAAAAAATTATGATCTGCATCTCCCTTGAGAATATCAAATAGAGGTTGAAGTTCTGTTAAACTTAAGATGAGGTATACCTGCAAGCCAGAAGAGGGCACTAGATCCCATTACAGATAGTTGTGAGCCACCATGTGATTGCTGGGAATTGAACTCAGGGCCTCTGGAAGAGTGGTCAGTTCTCTTAACCACTGAGCCATCTCACCAGCCCCAACTATCTTTTATTATTGGAATTTTCTGTGCCAAAATCTGCTTAGCATGTAACTGAGGTCCCAAATATTGAAAAGAATATGGCCTTTGAATCTTTACTGGAACCACTTCCCAAAATTTTAAAGTTTGTTGTATGAGAGCCAAGGCTTGTAGTAAAGCTCCTTCAGAGGGATCAGCTAACAAAATACCATCCATATAATGAATAATATATACTGAAAGATTCAAAGCCTGAGCTTCTTGTATTGAAGGAGCAACAAAATGTTTTATGGTAATGTAGAGCTATTAGCCATTCCTTGAGGCAAAACTTTCCAATGATATTGATGCATGATCTCTCCAAAATTACAAGTAGACACACCAAATGCAAATGTCCCACAGTCAATAGGATGCAAAGGAACACTATAAAAATAATCCCCCAAATCCATGATAACTCTATACACATTTCCTGGAATGGCAGCTAGAGTAGACAAGCCAGGCTACAAAGATCTCACAAGTTCCATAGCCACATCAACCCTTCACAACCCCTCAACAACCTCCACCTGCCAGTTTTTTTTAAATACAAATATGTGTGGGTTAGAATCCTGAGCCTGTGATAGAAGAGCAAACTTCAGCCAATGGAATACTGAGAGTTTAGCCACAATCTTCAAGTTTTCCTTGTAACACCAGAGCACAGCCACATCTTCGAAAAGCAAAACTCAGCCTCCAACAAACAATCCAGTCTCTCCAAAATCAACACCAAGTGCATCACCCCATGCTACAAAGTTTGGCTACCAACTCCAGCACACAAATGGACAATGGCATTACCTCCAATACCTCTAAGAGTCACTGCCCTAAATCCTATCTTTAAGAAGTCTGGTTTCCAGGATAAGAATTGCATAGACTATTACCCAATTTAGAGGTATCTTTAGAGACCTGTTTCCCTGGATAGGCTCATGCCACACATTGTTGTCTGAATGACTCCATCCTGAGTTACCAGTTTTAAGCCAACTTTTTGTTACCAATGTTACAAAGTTTTAATCATATACAATAATGTATAAGCCAATAATCTATAACCAAGACATACAGAACATACTTATACATTTAAAACAAGTCAGAAACAAAAGTGAAGTGACTACACACATATATTTAGACCAGAAAAGATTTTCTTTTCTTTTCTTTTCTTTTCTTTTCTTTTCTTTTCTCTTCTCTTCTCTTCTCTTCTCTTCTCTTCTCTTCTCTTCTCTTCTCTTCTCTTCTTTTCTCTTCTTTCTTTCTTTCTTTCTTTCTTTCTTTCTTTTTTTTTTGTTGTAATTTCAACTAAGGAGCACCTTGTCACCTGCTGAACCAGAATAAACACAGTCGCAGAGATTTTCATAAGAGAAACAACCATCATCTCCTTTACCATAGAAGCCAAGAAGCTGCTGGCCCCTTTAAATGAGACATAGGCAGACAATCAGCCTCTGGTAGGGCTTTTCCAGCTGCACTAGACTCTTTTGTTTCCCTTTTTCTTTTCTTTTCTTTTCTTTTCTTTTCTTTTCTTTTCTTTTCTTTTCTTTTCTTTCTTTCTTTCTTTCTTTTCTATATTTTTTGTTTACATTCCAAAGGCTTTCCCCTTTCCCAGTTTCCCCTTCATTCTGTGTCCCATAAGTCCTCTTCTCCCCCCACCCCCCACCCCCCTCCACCTCGCCTATTCCCCTATCACCTTCCCCCACCTTTTTTCTGTTCTGGTACTCTCCCAAAAAACTGGATCCAGTATTTTCAGGACCAGGATCCTCTCCTTCATTCTTCTTGGGAATCTTTTGATTTGCTAATTATGCCTTGAGTATTCAGAGCTTCTGGGCTCATTAATATCCACTTATCAGTGATTGCAATTCATGTGTATTCTTTTGTGATTGGGTTAATTCACTTAGGATAATATTTTCCAGATCCAACTATTTGCCTACAAATTGCATGAATTCATTATTTTTAATTGCTGAGTAGTATTGAATTGTATAAATATACCACATTTTCTGTATCCATTCCTCGTTTGAGGGACATCTGGGCTCCTTCCAACTTCTGGCTATTATAAATAAGGCTGCTACAAACATAGTGGAGCATGTGTCTTTATTGTATGCAGGGGAATCCTCTGGGTATATGCCCAGGAGTGGTATGCCAGGGTCCTCTGGAAGTGTCATGCCCAATTTTCTGAGGAACCACCAGACTGATTTCCAGAGCAGTTGTACCATCTTGCAATCCCACCAACAGTGGAGGAGTGCTCCTCTTTCTCCACATCCTTGCCAGCACCTGTTGTCTCCCGATTTTTTAATCTTAGCCATTCTGACTGGTGTGAGGTGGAATCTCAGGGTTGTTTTGATTTGCATTTCCCTGATGACTAATGATGTTGAACATCTCTTAAGGTGCTTCTCAGCCATCTGAATTTCTTCTGGTGAAAATTCTTTGTTTAGCTCTATACCCCATTTTTTGATAGGGTTATTTGGTTCTTTGGGGTCTAAATTCCTGAGTTCTTTGTATATATTGGATATTAGCCCTCTGTCGGATGTAGGGTTGGTGAAGATCTTTTCCCAATTTGTTGATGGCTGTTTTGTCCTTCTGACCATGTCCTTTGCCTTACAGAAACTTTGTAATTTTATGAGGTCCTTTTTGTCAATTCTTGATCTTAGAGCATAAGCTATTGGTATTCTGTTCAGAAACTGTCCCCCTGTGCCCATGTCCTCCAGGGTCTTCCCCAGTTTCTTTTCTATTAGGTTCAGTGTGTCTGGTTTTATGTGGAGGTCCTTGATCCACTTGGAGTTGATCTTAGTACAAGGAGATAAGAGTAGGTCAATTCGCATTCTTCTGCATGTTGACCTCCAGTTGAACCAGCACCATTTGTTGAAAAGGCTATCTTTTTTCCACTGGATGGTTGTAGCTCCTTTATCAAAAGAACAAGTGACCATAACTCTGTGGGTTCATTTCTGGGTCTTCAATTCTATTCCACTGATCTACTTGCCTGTTGCTGTACCAATACCGTGCAGTTTTTAACACAATTACTCTGTAGTACTGCTTGAGGTCAGGGATATTGATTCCTCCAGAAGCCCTTTTATTGTTAAGAATAGTTTTAGCTATCCTGGGTTTTTTGTTATTCCAGATGAATTTGAGAATTGCTCTTTCTAGATCTATGAAGAATTGATTGGGGATTTTGATGGGGATTTCATTGAATCTGTAGATTGCCTTTGGCAAGATGGCCATTTTTACTATATTGATCCTCCCAATCCAAGAGCATGAAATACTTTTCCATTTCCTGAGGTCATCTTCCATTTCTTTCTTCAAGGACTTGAAGTTCCTGACATACAGATCTTTCACTTGTTTGGTTAGAGTCATGCCAAGATACTGCCCAACTCATTCTATGAAGCCACAATTATGCTGATACCAAAACCACACAAAGATGCTACAAAGAAAGAAAACTACAGACCAATTTACCTAATGAATATTGATGCAAAAATACTAAATAAAATTCTTGCCAACCGAATCCAAGAGCACATCAAAACGATCATTCACCCAGGGATGCAGGGATGGTTCAATATACAAAATTCCATCAATGTAATCCACTACATAAACAAACTAAAAGAAAAAAAAAAACCACATGATCATCTCATTAGATGCCGAAAAAAACATTTGACAAAATTCAGCATCCTTTCAGGCTAAAGTCCTGGAAAGAACAGGAATTCAAGGCCCATACCTAAATATAGTAAATGCACTAGACTCTTAACTATAGGTGCAGGGTTGCAAAGGCCAATTGAGACTGCTATTTATTTATTTATTTATTTATTTTTGAAACTAGTTAAAACTAAAACAAAGGCTAAACAACCAGAAGATAAATTTTTAACCATTTTCCTTTTGAACATGAAACACAGAGCAATAAACAACAAAACAAAAACACAGACTTAACATATAACAGTCAGTTTTGACAGATGTGGACAGATTGGCACTCTAAGGACAGACAATAGACAGAGAGGGAAGAGAACTAGATGATGTCTACCAAAGGGACCCAGATATCCTACCTAAGAGACCCAGAACCAGAACTAAGCATTTCTCCAGTAGGAGTCAGAGAGGAGGCGGGACATCTCCCAACCTCCTCCTGTCCCTCAGAGAGCTCTGAAACAGCTTACATGTATTTCCCTTCTCTTTCACCAAAGCATCTGTGAATAATTAGAGAGGACTGCTTTTCTCAAACCCATTCTGTCTCTCATATCTAGGGTCTAAACTATCTCTAATCGGGGTGCAAAGACTTAAAGCATCTATGAAAATTATCTTTGCTTCTCTAGATATTTAGCATATCTCTAAACACATAGACAAAAAAAAAGCATTTTACCATTACCTTGCCACTTTTTACAAGGTTTATTCACCACTGACCCAAATCTTCTTTACTTTACTTCACTGTATCCAGCTTACTGAGCCCAACATTGAGGTGCCATTTGACCAAGTCAGCTCACTCAGTCAACACTTTCTCCAAGTCAGGAGTGAGGATTAAAAAGAAAAAAGACAATTAGAAAGCATTGTGGCATGACCCCAGCCAGTTCTGCGGCAGAAGTGGGTTTATTTTTTTTTCAAGTCTGCTCTTATACCACTTTAAGTACGTGCAAAGTGATAAGATCAGTTCTGGGTCAAGGAACAAGCAAGTCAATAAACAAAATCTGATAAACACCTTTTTAGGGGCTAGTCAAGATGACCAAGACAAAGGCAATGTCACATATGCCTCAGCTGAGTCTGTTCTGAGCTTTGAGAGATGCTTCTCAAAAAGGATAAATTACACGGGGAACATGCAGTAGAGTGGCAAGGTTGAAGCAATTCTGGAGGGAGGGTTTTGGGTGGGATCACTTAAAATGAGGGTAGAAGAGGTTATGATCAGTAAAATAACAAGAAGTTGAGGTTTCAGACCTGATTCTAGAGTACACCGTGGATGGTCCTGGTACAGGTTTTTTTTTTTTATGGCCTCTCCCAGCTTGCCTAGTTCCATACCATGGCATTCATGGGAGGTAGTTCTGAAATGTGATCTTCTTACCAGCATTAAGTTGATTGCAGTAAATATATCTTTCTGGGTTTGGGGGAGCCTAGGCTTATAGACTCAAGGCACCACAGCTGTCCAAATGTGAGGATCTCACTTCCCATCCAAAGTCCTTCCTTGCTTCAGAAGAAACTAGAATAAGAGGGCGCAGTTCCTGCCAGCCATCAGGGAGCTAGTCCCAATAATTATAGCTTATGGTCTATTTCTTATATTACCCCTAAATTCTAAACACCGAGTCTCAGTCAACACAAAATCTTTTGTGGAATTCTGCTGAGAACAAATTCCTCTTATACTTGCTGCAAATGAAGTTAAAATTAAAGAGTTGGCTCTGGGTTCGTGGAGATTGTAGCCAAGAGGGAGAGCATCTAGTACATAGACAGCTTCCCTAAGAAAACAGATGCTGTGATGAGGAAACGGAAGCCTGTCAGAGAGCAGCAAACTGAAACTGGGCGTGAGAAGGTGGGTGGAACAGGAAGGACTCCCTGAGGAAGCGAGAGTGAGCCCTGATGCAAGAGTGAACTGCATAGAGGTCTGTGGTGTACTTGGAATGCTGATGTTGTTGGGAAGGCAAAGAAGTTCAAGTCAGAGACTGAAGCAGACAGACACATTCAAGGGTCTAGACATGATATAGTTGGAGCCATGGAGGAGATTCCATTTCATTTTCTGTGAACTTGAACAATCGAGCTGTTTGACATCTAGATCTACTTGACTTCTTTGACACATGTATCACTTGCCAAAGAAGGAGGGGTGTTACTTTAGAGAGTTGCAAGGGTTAGATGAGGTAAACACTGTGATAACCCATAGCTCAGTACCTGTCTTGTGGTGTATGCTCAATAATGCTGTGCATTCATTTGCCTTATTCATACTCAATCATGCCTACTGTACTGGCTGGTTTTATGTGTCAAGTTGACACAGGCTGGAGTTATCACAAAGAAAGGAGCTTCAGTTGGGGAAGTGCCTCCATGAGATCCAGCTGTGGGGCATTTTCTCAATTAGTGATCAAGGGGGGAAGGGCCCCTTGTAGGTTGTACCATCTCTTGGCTGTCTTGGGTTCTATAAGAAAGCAGGGTGAGCAAGCCAGGGGAAGCAAGCCAGTAAGGAACATCTCTCCATGGCCTCCACATCAGCTCCTGCTTTCTTACCTGCTCGAGTTTCAGTCCTGTCTTCCTTTAGTGATCAGTAGCAGTGTGGAAGTGTAAGCTCAATAAACCCTTTCCTCCCCAACTTGTTTCTTGGTCATAATATTTGTACAGGAATAGAAACCCTGACTAAGATACCTACCCTAACTGTTGCTCGTGTTCAGGTATGGATCTCATTTGGATTTCTTTGTGTGTTCCACCTATAGCTGTTTCCATCAAGTGGGGGAAGTGATAGATTCATAGCTCATCTAATCTACTCAATTAGGTTCAGAGGATTCATGCCCAAAGTACACTAGCTAAGGCTGATAGAATTCTGGCTTCCTGTAGAGGGTAGAGACATGGAACTGAACTGAATACTGCTATTAGAAATCCTTCCCTGCCCCCACACCTGGTTTCTATTAGCCTCCTGGACCCTCTGTGTTGCCTTAGGAAATCCATCCCCAGAGTACAGAGTCTACGCAGACTTCTCTTCACTTTAAATGTTCTTTGCTTTGGGAATAGCTTGTGACATTAAGAGAGTGGTGATGAGACGTATGGCCTATAAGGAAACCTCACTAAATGAATTCTCTACTTTTCTAATGATTCAATTTTTACTCCAGGAGTTCTCAGGAGTAGGGATAATGCTGTAGTAGACTTACTAAAAGAAAGTGAAATTGGTAAGTGGGCTTACAGTTTGAAAGGCACTAGCAAATCACATAGACATTTGAGGCTCCGTTATACTTCAAGGTTCCATTGTTTGTGTGCCCCTCCCAGGGGAACATTGATCTAAAGGAAGAAAGATCACACAGGACATCTTCCTCTTTGGGAGTCTGCACCAGGCCTTCCTGTTGCTGCCTTGTCTCTGTATTTACAGAGTATCAGCAGGCCTTTCCCTTGCAGACCTCTGAGCTGGTGCTAGTCGTATCTCAGAGCTACAAGTACACCATAATTATTTTGTTGCCATTCACCCTTGTTGAGAGGAAACTGGCGCCGGGCAGTGGTGGCGCACACCTGTAATCCCAGTACTTGGGAGGCAGAGGCAGGTGGATTTCTGAGTTTGAGGCCAGCCTGGACTACCGAGTGAGTTCCAGGACAGCCAGGGCTACACAGAGAAACCCTGTCTTGGAAAAAAAACAAAAACAAAAACAAAAAGAATAAAGAAAGAAAAAAAGGAGAGAGGAAACTGGCAAATCCCTCTCAAGAATTCCTGGTCCTTTTTGTGTCTGATATGTATCATATATATGATACACATGTCATATATATGACATACACATATATGTCATATGTATCATATATGATACACATGACATATGTATGTATACATATATAACATATGATATATATCACATATATGATATATATCACATATATGATATATATACATAACATATAAACTGTGCATTCATTGTATATAATGTTTTGGATTGATCTTTTACAATTCCCCTGTTTCCAGAAACCAGAACCACAAAAATTAATTGAATTTTTACCCTGTTCCTGAGGAAAGATAATGTATTGCTACTTCCTCAGAGCCCTTGGTTGCTTGCCTAGGTATTATTTGTCACCCAGCTACATCCATTGTACATAGTGTCCTATCCTGGCTTGCTCTGACGTTTACTCTCCATTGCACTAGGTTCACACTGACTACAGACCCGAGAATCAGCTAGCATTAAAGAAGAGAGCATTCACCAGTTCTCCTACCTATAGACTTTGTAACTAGCAGACAATCTATCAAACAATCTATCAAATAGTCTTACATTTCCAATGTCTAACCTTAGCACTATCCTGAAAGTTTGCTTTATCCTTCCTGGATTTTATCATTGTAAAGCCAATCATAGTAACTAAGTGGCTTTCTCTTTTCTATCATAAGACCCACATCCTGGCATGTGATGGAGTAGCAATTGCCCCACTAGCGTGAGTCACAGATGATGGTGTTCCCTATTCCAGACCTGTGCAGAAGCTACAATAATGATTCAGAAAGGACATTTAGAGGACATTTCACAATATCTAGTTCAGAACTCATAACTTAGTATCAATCAGCAATACTAGATACATGAGTAATAAGTCAATCTAAGAGAATTATAAATTTAAAAAACTGGAAGCCAAAGTAAATGCACTAAAGTGATTTGGATTCTCCTATTTAAAATAGAAAGAATTAAAATGAATTTAACAAATGTTGAATTTAAAACATTGCAAAGACTTAACTAAAGATAGAGTGTGTATTATTTACTTTTATACCATGAGACACTATGGTCGAGCAACTTATAGAAGAAAAAGTTTATTGGGGCTTACAGTCTAAGAGGATGAGTCCGGGGCCCTTATGGTGGGGAACATAGTAACAGGCTGGCAGACATAATGCTGGAGTGGTAGCTGAGAGCTTATATCTTGAGATACAACCACTAGACAGGGGCAGAAGGTAGCCGGGAATGATTCAGACTTTTGAAAGCTCAAAATCCAACCCCTACTGGTGCACCTCCTCCAACAAAGACACGCTTCCTATTCCTTTCCTAACAGTTCTACCAACTGAGAACCAAGCATGCAAATATGTGAGCCTGTGGGGGCATTCTTACTCAAACCACCATAGAATGTGACCGTATTAATGGTCATGATCTTATTGCTAGTGGAGTTCTCTTAAGCCTGGAGTTTTGATGAGAGTTTTGGATTTTACAGATGGATGTATTTAAATATATCTATTGAACATCTAGATTTAATGAGAAAAAAAACAAATTATACTTCAACCACAAATTTCTCAAAATCAGGACCTATTTATTGATTATGCATCTACACATCCTATAAAGTATTTGATGCATCATATTCTGTTCAAAATCCTTTGTTCTAGAGTTCAGTCTTTACATTAACTAATAGCTTTATTCTGCCTACAATTCTACAGGCTGGTTTTATGTCTTTTAGTAAAACCAGGAATGAACTGTACTCAGATAGTGATTATTCATTAAGAATATACACATGGACTCCAGCAAAAATGTCCCTCTTTCTGTAAGTTCCATAAATTTCATGCAATAAAATACTGCAGAATCATGCCACACAGTATCACACATGGGCACTTTGCTGATCCCTGTCTCTCCTACCTCCTCTTTTTTCAAAAGTCTTTTTTTCTAGTCTTTTGATTCATATAAAAAAATCTTGCTGTCTCAAAGCAATACTCTGGCAATGACTTCTTATATTTCACAATTAGGTACTATAAGGAGCAATACATACAAGCTCACCAATGAATTTTCCACTTGTCTCTTTCGTGACCAGTGGAAACAGCAACATCTTTTCTACCAGCAGCATACAACTGACAGAAAGCCTGACCAGTAGATAGGTTTCTGTGCTGCCTGGATTTTTATCTCCATATTACTTCAAATGCATACGTGCCCCTCCTGACTTACTACTAGGGTTATGGGAAGAGTGTTCCTGTTGTGTCGTCAATATGAAATGTCCTCCACAGTTTCATGGGTTTGGACACTTTGTTCCCACACTTTGTTCATAGACGGTAGTGCGGCTTTGGGAAATTGTGGAACCTATAGGAGTGATTGCCTAACCTGAGGAAGAAGGTCACTGTGGGGGCAGGACCTGAGGTTATAATCTGGTTCTGCTTCTGCAATTCTACCTCAAGATCTTTACTTCCTGAGTTCCAAGGTATAGCAAATAGAATCCTATCCCATGGAGCTGGGCTACTATATCTTCCCCACTGTTGATAAATTTATATGCTGTGAGACCATGAATCTTAGATATATCCTTCCTTCTTTAAATTGTTTCTTTCAGGAATTCTGTCACAGTGGTGTGAAAGATTGGTTTATATATCCAAGTGTTTGCTTGGATGTATTGGTGTAGCAAATGCATGCCTAATTGCCAGTGGGAGCCAATGGAATTAGAGATATCTGCAAGCTGTTGTATGTGTGGGTTCTGGGAATTGAACCCAGATCCTCAGCAAAAGCAACAAGGATTAACTGCTGAATCACACCTTCAGTACCAACTAATACAATTCTCAATAAGTCCTAAAAGGGGGAGATGCTCTCATTCTAGAGAGATGGCTCAGGGCTTAAGAGAACTTGCTGTTCTGGCAAAGGATTCAGTTTGTTTCTAGTATCCATGTGACAGTTCACAGACATTTGTAACTTCAGTTCTAGGGGATCTAATGCTCTCTTCTGGCCTCCATGGATACACTGTGTGTCTGTGGTATACATGTAAACAGAGCACTCATACACATAAAATAAATAAATCCTTAAGAAAAAAAATTAGAGAAGGTGGCTATTCTCTAAGTAGACACCCAACGGAATTAGAGGAGTATTGTGGTTTCAGTTTAAGTAAAGATCGGTCTACATCTCCAGGAAAAAGAACAATTGCCTCCAATCCAGTATATCCTATAAAACTCCTGGGTTTTACCTGTGGGGCAGCTCTTCTGGCCTAGTTCAGGACCTGTTGTGAGTAGTGAGAATAAGAACAAGGTGCAAAATGCAGTGTGGCAAAGTCAACCGGAAAGCCCAGTGGAGCATGAGTGGGAAGGGATAGATACCCAGGCACAGAGTTGGCAGGATGGTCTGTACAATACATATTGTCTTCATATAGAACCACCTTTTTGACAAAGAAAACTGTATAGGATTTAGCAGAACAGATTTTAAGTAGAAAAAATATGTGCCTAAGCATAAATTTAGTATGAAGTCAATGAATAAAGTGTTCAGTTATGAGTCAACTTTGCATTAGCATATCTATCTTTGGAATGTTAATGATTTTCTTAAGGTTTAAAGAAAATACACATGCATGAAAATTAATCAAACTGTAAATAATGATATAAGCCACTTAAGTTTTTTTCTGAGCAATTTAGCTTTCATTAACAGTCTGGAACAAAGTCTTTAAAGTCAGAAAATTATTACTCCTTCAAAGATAGGGAAGCTTTAAACTTAATAGAGTATTACGGATTTCACCAGATCAGTTGGAAAATGAATGGCCTCATGCTATATGAGGAAGTCTAAACTGATGTTTTATAGAAGGAATAGAACCAAGTCTGTGTCCTGATCTGTATACTCTTGGGTATTGTTTTGTATAAAATCACAGACATTGTCACCTCTTTGGAGGAGCTTAAATCTGTCCACTTAGCTCTGTGTGTTTTGTCTCTGGAACCCATTTTCTTCCAACAGACCAATTATTTCCTATTGTCTGTCTGTCTTAACCAGAACATCAGCAACACAAAGGGTTTAATGCTGTTGGAAGTTTTGTTTTCTCGGTTATCTCAACTTTCTAGAGCAGTGCTTGGAACATTGAGTTTGTAGCTTGTGCAGTCTCAGAGCCACAGACACACAAACAATGGGAATAAACACACAGTTCGAGTGTCCCATCTCTCTTGCTTCTATCTGAAATATAAACATAGTGCCGGGCCAGATCAGATGACATAGGAGATGGCCAGAATCTCATGTCTTTGCTTCAAGGACACCATTCTAGTTTGGATTTTTAATGTTCCTCAAAGGATCCTGTATCAATAGCAAGGCCTCTGGCTCATGGCATTATGGGGAGATATTAGAATATATTTAAGACAAGGAATATAGCACAAAGAAGTTAGGTATTTGAAGATATGCCCAAAAGGAGATGGTGGGATGTCAGTCTATCCTCTTTTTACTTTCTAGCCAGCAAAGTGTGAAACACAGAGAGAAGCTGGATTGGATGGCCATGGACTCTGATGGGATGCACCAGCCCCAGCAGGAAAACCTGAAGCATTTATTTTAGACATCTGAATTGAAGCAGGTTTGTTGTGCACATCTGAACAAGGAAGCATGTTTAGCGAATCTAAGATTTTTTATAGGGAACCTGAGCAGCTGGAAACATCCAGGAAGAAGAAGCTGTGGTTAATCCCCTCTGAACATGCTGTCAACATCCACACGTAGACCAGAGGAAGGCTTTGCATTCCCATGAGTCTGCAGCGTTGGCGTGCCTGACACAGTTACGCTCAAGTCAATAACATACATCACTCAGGCCTTCATCCGCTCGCCACACTCACCCCAGGTCCAAAAGCAACGGACCAACCAAACAAACAACCACAGACTCAAAACTCATATCCTGTGATTTTTTTCAGGTATTTCGTTACAGTAAATGGGACACTTATACAGACACTAAAACATTTATTAAAAAGGAAATATAATTTTCTTTATATAATCCGAGGTCTGACCATTTCTCTATCATTCCCTAATTGTATGTTGCCTGCAAATAGCGTTCCTAAATCCTGTGGTCAAATGGCTTCAGTTTGATGTACTCACCAGAGAAAGTGAGGAAAAAAAAAGCCGGAGGATTCCCACCCACTTCATTTTCTCTTCCTTCTGGTTGGAACTCAGCGTTGGTGTTGTCTTCATTGTGATCCCACAGACGCCCCACAAGCCTTCTTCCATCCATACCTATCTTATTAAACCTGTCCATCCTTCCACAGAATGCAGACACAGTGAGGTAAGTACGATCCCCTCTTGGGTTGTCATTTACTCTCTTGGCATGATGGTAAATGGGGCTGAATCCAATCCCATAACCAAACCATGAAAGTCCCAATGTTTTGTACCTTAACCCATGGTGACATGGAAAATATACTACCACTTTTCTGACTAATATGCCATCTACAAACTTCCAGAGGAGAAGGAACGGGGAAATTTTCAATTGTTTCAGAATTAGAAGCAGGCCTTATCAACTTTAAAGTGCATTTATCAAAGAGACCAACATACCTCCCCCAGTTTTCTTGTGAATATGTTCATGCCCGTGTTATGTGAAAATATTTTGCAGATGTTTTTAGAGTCTAATATCTAATTGTGGTTAAGCCAACAAAGGAACTGCAGCTTTATCCAAAGTTTATTTTGTAAGGCTGACACACAGCTTTTCCAGATACAGTATCTACGCCCCACCCTCAGGATGCTGAACCAAAGATCCCATTAAATAAAGTTCAAGTCCTCAGTTATGCAGAAATATAAACACCCTGCTCAGTGTCACTTAGAATTATATTATCTTTAGGAAGAAAGTAATATTCTAATATTAAACAGTGCTGACTGTTTCTGTATGCAGAAATTTCAACATGATAAGTAGAAATTCTGAACTTTCTTCATTAGAAGATAAAACACTATACTTTCATACAGCACACATACATTCGTGCATATTTTATGATTAAATATGTCCTCTTTGTGGAGTCTACTTATAATTAAATAATACACAGAGTGCTTCCATGGATACTTAATGAGACATTTGACAACCCTTTGTGGCAGGAAGCAGAATAAGCAGGGAGGATTTGTCAAGTTTATACAATTCTCTGGGTGCAGCAAGTTCATCCTCAATTGTGGACACAGTATTTGTGGTTTTCCCAGATGGCTTGAGAAAGGCATTGACTGCTAGGACAGCACATCTAATGTAAATCTCCACAGATTAGAGATCTAATATTGTCTTTGTCCTCTAGAGACCCAACTAGTACAACAAATGACCCACATCCACATAACTACCCCAGTTATCCAAACCAAATCAAAATTCTTCCTACTTCTATATAAAATCTGTGATCTTAATGAAAATCTACTGGGAGCTGGAGCAATGGCTCAGAGGTTAAGAGCACTGACTGCTCTTCCAGAGGTCCTGAGTTCAGTTCACAACCATCTGAAATGGGATCTGATGCCCTCTTTTGGTATGTCTGAAGAGAGCTACAGTGTAACACATAAATAAATAAATAAATAAATAAATAAATAAATAAATTAATTAATTAAAAAATAAGAAAATTTACCGTATGTAATCAGACCTTTCTGCATTCTCTAATTTCTAAGAGTTAACATCAAGTCACATCTCCCTAATGCAAACTCTATAGTGCAATGATGGATAATTTTGTAGGAGATGCTGCCAAGAAAAGAGTTATAGAACTGACTCTTCTGAAAGAATAGTAAAAGGCTCTTTTCATGAGGAATTTTAACTCAGTAAGAAAGATGTAGTCTCACTGTGTGCTCAATTATATTGTGATTTAGTTTATCCCAGAATATAAGGAAATCAGAAGTTTTGGTTTACTCTCATAGAAAAAAAAAAACCCTTTTCTGAAGCACGTGACTCCTGAAATTGCCAACATCCTGGTATTTCGAATCAGCAAGTGACACTGCTATTTAGCTGGATTCATATGTATTCAGCCAGGGCAGGGGGTGGGGCTATATTGACCAGCATTCTTCTAAGATACTGCCCATATACATGGGAAAATGCACCTGAATCAACTGCAGACAAAGGACAAATTTGAGAGTAGGTTAGAGCAAGATATTTAAGCCATTTTCAAACAGTAATAATTATTTACTAAGTATACCTTCAAGACTGCAGCTCTCAACCTTCCCAATATAGTTCCTCCTGTTGTGGTGACCCCAACCATAAAATTATTTTGTTTCCACTTCAAAAGTGAAACCTTATACTGCTATGAATCATGATGTAAATATCTGATATGCAGAATATCTTATATGTGGCCCCCAAAGGGGTCAAGACACACAAGTTAAGAAACGCTTAGAGTGAATGGAGTCTCAGACACTGTAGACCTTTTGCCTTGTTGAAGATTTGTGATTTGTGAATTTAGAGGTAACATGAATTACTCAGCACAATAGAGGGAAACAAGCTTGACTACCATGGCATGGAGAAGACCCTTCTTCTGAGGAGCCAAAGTGAGACTTTAGGGAAAGGAGGTGAAGAGGTGCTGTGGAAAGTGTTATCATACCAGAGATGTAGTGAATAAAACATTGCTTAAGAACTGTTTTGTCGATAGAGGTTTAGGGAAATGCAGAGGCATTAACTTGTAGAAGGATGCAAATTGATCCATTCTTATCTCCCTGTACAAAGCTCAAGTCCAAGTGGATCAAGGAGCTCCACATAAAACCAGATACACTGAATCTAATAGAAGAGAAATTGGGGAAGAAACTGGAGCACATGGGCACAGAAGACAATTTCCTGAATAGAACAATAGCTTATGCTCTAAGATCAAGAATTGATGAATGGGACCTCATAAAATTGCAAAGCTTCTGTAATACAAAGGACACTGTCAATAGGACAAAACAGCAACCATCAGATTGGGAAAAGATCTTTATCAACCCTACTTCTGATAGAGGGCCAATATCTAGTATATACAAAGAACTCAAGTTAGACTCCAGAGAACCAAATAACCCTATTAAAATGGGGTACAGAGCTAAACAAAAAATTCTCAATTGAGGAATACTGGATGGCTGAGAAACACCTAAAGAAATGTTCAACATCCTTAATAATCAGCGAAACGCAAATAAAAACAACCCTGAGATTCCACCTCACACCAGTCAGAATGGCCAATATCAAAAACTCGGGGGACAGCAAATTATGGAATGGATGTGGGGAAAGTGGAACACTCCTCCATTGCTGGTGGGATTGCAAGCTGATAAAACCACACTGGAAATCAGTTTGGCAGTTCCTCAGAAAATTGGACATGGTACTACCTGAGGACCCAGCTATACAACTCCTGAGCATATATCCAGAAGATGCTCCAACATGTAACAAGGACACATGCTCCACTATGTTCATAGCAGCCTTATTTATAATAGCCAGAAGAGGAAAATGTCCCTCAACAGAGGAATGGATACAGAAAATGTGGTACATTTATACAATGGAGTACTACTCAACTATTAAAAACAATGAATTCATGAAATTCTTAGGCAAATGAATGGAACTAAAAAAATATCCTGAGTGAGGTAACCCAATCACAAAAGAACACACATGGTATGCACTCACTGATAAGTACATACCATGCTCAGAATATCCAAGATACAACTCACAGGCCACATGAAGCTCAAGAAGAAGGAAGACCAAAGTGTGGATACTTTGATTCTTCTTGGAAGGTGGATCAAAATATCCATGACTCACAGCCAACCAATAGATTGAACATAGGGTCCCCAATTCAGCAGCTAGAGAAAGGACCCAAGGAGCTAAAGAGGTTTGCAGCCCACAGGAGGAACAATAATATGAACCAACCAGTATCCCCAAAGTTCCCAGGAACTAAACCACCAACCAAAGAGTACACATGGAGGGACCCACTGCTCCAGCTACATATGTAGCAGAGGATGGCCCTTTTAGACATCAATGAGAGGAGAAGCCATTGGTCCTATGAAAGCTCAACACCCCAGTGTAGGGGAATGCCAGGTCAGGAAAGTGGAGGGGCGTTGGTAAACAGGGGGAGGGGTATGGGATAGGGAGGTTTTAGAGGGGTAACTAGGAAAGGGGATACCATTTGAAATGTAAATAAAACAAATATGTAATAAAAAATAATAAAAACCTAAAAAAAGATTAGTAAAAGGAAGAAACAGGCTACATTCAGAGACTGCTGGAAATCTAGAAAGCCCACAGTGGTAAAGTTTACATGTTCAACTGCTTCCATGTTTTGACAGCAGATCATCAATATTTTTCTTGGGGTAAAAAGGAATATCAAAGAAATCATAATTTGCCTTCAGGGGTCATCCAACACCTATTATGGTGGAATATTAGCTCCAAATTCTATCCATGGCCTTGGGCCACATTTTCCTGTGAATTTCCATATATACACACATGTGCTCACATGTGCACATGTGTGTGCGCGCGCGCGCACACACACACACACACACACACACACATCAAAATTCTTTCATTATGCTTCTTAAAATTGATTTTGCTAGTTTACTTTGCAGGCCCACAAATACTAAAACTAAGTGGGTAGAGGATGCTTCTACTTTTTGAACAAGCCTCTGTTAAGGTGAGAAAGAGATTCAACCTTGACCATTAGTGATGTTGACACTAAAACACAGCTCGCAGTCCAGAGGAATAAAAGATCATTTACGATGAGACACATTTGAATGACCAAAGTTCCGAGCACAGATTCAGTTTGCCCCGAATCACATGCTCCACTGTGTGAGGAGGCTCATGAACTTTTACTCACAAATATATTGGTGGGACACTAGGCAACTGGGCTACAAATAGTTGGGTGAATCTTCACTAAATGTTCCCGACGCTGTAGTAGTCTTAGCCTTTGCGTTGGTGGAGGCACGAGGTCTGGTAAGCTTAGTGGTACATTTTAGGAGCTTTGCCTAATTGTCGCAGGAATGTGAGGTCAGATGCAGAGGTTGAAAGTAAAGGGCTCGTGTAGATAGCCTACAAAAATGTTGGCTTTATTCTATATTCCATCTCTCCACAGTCATGACCTTATGCTCAGTCAATGTAGACATGGCTTCTTCAAGGTTTTTGGGTCCACCTGGGTTAGCAGGGAAGAGGATGCTCTTGAATCTCTAGCCATATTGCAGTCTGGAAAACCAAGCTTTGGTTCTGAGACACTATGCCCAGTTAACAATGGGGAGGTATCCCTGTAGTGTCTCTTAACAGAGAACTCATAGCTGAGGTGCAGGGTTGTATAAGTGTTTAGACTCCTTAGACAGAATTCCCTGTTCCTTCTGGCATCTCTGTATGGTTCAGGGAATGACTATATCTGCCTGCAGTCTCAGAAGCTGCCTGTCTTAAAGAATATTCTCTTCTTTCCCACCTACAGTTTTCTCCCTAATATATTGCCCCCCACTAAGTACCTCAATCTTTCCAGGCATAAAAGCCAGAAAGAACCATTGCTCATGGTAATGTTTGCTTTCTGTAATCACAGCACACTCAGACAAATCCTTCCTCTACCCAGACAACTCCTTCCTCTGGGAGAGCCGAAGGTATACAAAGGAGGCATGAAGATATCTCAGCAAAACACCGATATATGTATTTAACCGGATCCTTCATGTATGGCAATGATTATTTAGGATGCTGGTATTTCAAGTCTAAACAACAGGATCTTTAAATATAGGGCCCCTGGCCTTCTCTGCTCTCACAATGTCATCTCTAGAGAAACTAAAATTTGAAGCACAGTGAGCTTGAGAAAATATTGGGCTCCTGCCCTTGTTAGAGACACACACCTCACCATTTCTCAAAGCTTTCACTTCATGACAGTAGAACGCTCCAAGCTGAGCTTCTCACCATGAAGGCAGCATCCGGCGGGGACACTTTGGGATCTCCTGTTGCCTCCTGAAGCTGGATGTGCCCATCTTCCCTGTTGAGCCATTCTGTGTCCCCACTCACCCTGCCCACCTGGTCGGAGCTGGCACTAAAGTGTTTTTCTGACAAGTAAACATCTGGGGGAGCTTTTCCTGCCCCGCCCATCATCCTTCAGAAGAATGTCTGTAATAACCCTGGGTCAGCAAACCAAAGGCATCCCTGGTCAACCTGGCTCCTGCCACAAGCAGCAGGGGCCTTTGCAAAAATAGCAGCAAGGGGAGGGAGAAACAGGAGCCCTGGCACCAGGTGGACCTCATACTTACCTCCTGCTGCTTGTTTACAGCAGCCCAGAGAAGGGAAAATGAGGTCACCAAGTACCTCTGCTTCCTCGCCCCTGGGCACAGGTTACCTGTGACATGACGTCCCTAACTGGGCACATTCACCTACTGTGCTTGTCCTTCTGGAACCTAAACTCCGGCATGTGATTCCACCATGTTCCATTTATGCAGTTTCATACATGCTAGGAGAAAGCTCTACCACCAGCTAACACCGGGGCTACATTCCGAAGGTTCAGGTTCTATTTTTCTTAATAGGGCATCATTGTTGTTTAACATCACTCTGCACCAGTCAGCAGCAGCCCTTCCTCTCTAGTCTCTAGAGTCTTCTCACAGATTCTTCTTATATAGAAACTGGGCATCAGAGGGACTGCATCAGCTTCCTCAAATGGTGAGTCGTGTATTTCATGATTCCAAGCTCAGATTTCTGGCTGGCTGTGCCCATTTGCAGCCTTTTCATGTGTCTACCTCACCAAGACCTCTTTAGATTTATCTGTCAGTGCAAGATGGAAGAGAAGAATTTAAATGTCCCAACATAAAGAGGCTCTAAGTCCTCTTCAGAAAAACTAGGCATTTGGGAAATTCTAGAAGTAGGTATCTCCAGGAGAACCAAGTAGTTCATAGCTGAAAATAAAATATAAATTTGTCTCTATTATTTTACAAAAAGTCACCTTCTGTTTACAGACTAGCTCAAACTAGTCTGTAAACTATCTGTTTACAGACTAGCACTACTATGTACATTGGGTGTGTTTCTATGTTTTCATGTGTGTGTTAGAGGTGTCTGTGGGGTAGACACTCCTTAATATAGAGCAGGCAAAAGCCAAGAATAAGCATACTGTATAATGCAGAAGAACTAGAGTGTTCTGTAGCTTTGAAAAACATTGTGGCCAAACAAAATTTTCTGCCAGGGGCAACCTGGGTTAGTGCTCTGTCTTCTCAGTGGGAACAGGTTACATTTTCCAGTTCTACTTCTTTTCAGGACCCAGCCTAAGGTAGCATGTTCTTACATAGTTCAGCAGCCTGGCCAGACCAAAAGTTCTGTTTGGAAAGAAGGAAGAGAAGATGACAGTTCCTTTACAGATTTATAACTTTTCCAAAGAAATCTTTGGGCCTCAAGAAGAGTCTCTATTAACAGAGGACGGAGGCATATTATCTTTGAAAATTAAATTGCAACATGTTAAAGCATTCTTCTGTGGGAGGAGGATTTCGATGGGCCACGCCATTACTAACGAATTACCATTAACTGAATGTGAAGACACCGTGTGCACACACAATCTCTCCTAACCTCCAGTAAAGGTCATGACAGAATTAGCAGCTGTCACATTTCCGATGCAGAAACCAGACATCAGAAACCAAACAAATTTGTTCAAAATTAGTTTGAACTTCTAGAAGGTGATGAAAATTCTCCACCCCAATGGTCTTGACTATTCTTTCTGAAATCAGGCAAAGTTATCCAGATACACTCAGTGCTAGTGGGTACCTAACCACTACCAAGGTCAAGAAATAAATTGTGAGCATCCGAGTAAGACAGCAGCTGCGGTCCTGATTCCAGATGCCCAGACTATAGTTTACTTTCATAGTACTTGGAAGCCCACTGGCTGAGCACTACCATCTCCAGAAGGGGAGGGACACTATTCCTTTAAAAACAGAACAAGATTTAGGCTTAAATTCTATTTTAACCCTAGATTATTTATTTATACAAGCAAACTAACAAGAGAGTCCTTCTAGGAAGGAGTTTTGAATAAGGATGGAATTGGTTACTTCATGTGAGGTGCCTACACACAGTAAGTTCTTATATACAGCAAGGTTAGGAGCTTTGTAAATCACCAGCCTAAAATTCAGTCTGTTCTGGTGCACTTTCTTGTTTTCTTTCTACTTCCCAGATATCTTCCACTTTTAGATTCACCCTGTTAGTATTTTCCTTCAATTTTTTTCCTGTAACATATGGCAGCCTACAGTCTTATACAATACTTGGTCAAATTTTCTAGTTCTTTCCAAATGTCCAGAGTCGAAATAAAAGAGTATACTCTATTTAGTAATGATTCTTTCCTTCTTGAAAGTACAAGTTGAAGTGGGGAGACCATTACCTCAGCGTGCTCAGACATTATTAAAAACAAATTACTCAGGGCAGTAAAGGGGGAGCAGAAAAGGCTGGAGGGGGGCATGGGAAGGAGCAAGAGAAAGGGGCATTTGTTGGCTCACACATGACATTATTTAGAAATGGTTTATTTTCCTAATGTGACCAGATGGCTCCCAGTCATATATAAAAACACCCAAAACCAAACTCATTTGCTTGACAAATGTCTTAAGACCAGTTAACCCAGACTGAAAGGTCTGTGTCTATTTGAGGGTGAACTTTGTTCAAGGGTTTCATTGTCTGCTGAAGAAAAGGAACCCTTGATGTTGGTAAAACCCCAATCTTAGAAGAACAGGCAGTTGGTTGAGCTGAAAGTTATAGGTTTGAATTTTCACTCTACTAATTCCTAGCGAGGTGACCTTCATGTGGGAGGCAGGGTTATATATCTCACGGTTCTGATAGGATTTTTTAAAAAAAATATTATGAAAGAATGTGGAATAGAGCTAGATTCTTGGTAAAGTGAATATTTGGTAGCATATTAGCTAACCCAGTAAATGAACTTGGATGTGTCTTGAAACTTAAGTTCTTAGTTTCAAGAGCACAGAGATCATAGCCAACTACAAGAAGGTGTTAGATTTGAAATGAAGGGAAAATTAAATTGAGGGATATTTTCAAACAAACTTTAACATTTTATGTATCTATCTATTTTCTCTGTGTGTTTGTTTCTTTACTCAGAGAGAGAGAGAGAGAGAATGAGAGAGAGAGAATGAGAGAGGGAGAGAATGAGAGAGAGAGAGAGAGAGAGAGAGAGAGAGAGAGAGAGAGAGAGAGAATTTTTCTTCCCTTCTAGCAATCAGTCCCCTAAGGCTAGAATATTCAGGTCTTCCAGTTTTGTAGCAATCACCTTTACCCACTAAGCCATCTCACTGTCTGCGATTTTTATTTTTTTTTAATGTGAAAATGTCTTCTCCCTATTTTTTGGTGACATTGTGTGTTGTCAACATTTATTTTCTTTTCTGTTATTTTTTTCTGTTGCTAAATTAGTAACCATTGTTAAACTTGTGGTTGTGTTTTCCCAAATTGCTAACATTTGTTGAAAAGGATAGACTATTTTCTGCATGTTCCAGTGGAAGAATTATAGCCAGGCTCTGGAATTTTAATCTGTTCTGTTCATATACAAACTTGGATAAGGTAAATATCTATCTATGGAGAAGTGGCAGTGGCTTCTCTAACCTTGTGCTTTTAAGTTTAATGAGATGTAAGGATTCTTCCACCAGAGAAATCCTCAACTTCCCTTCATTGGAACAGACTGAGTCACAATTTCTGAACACTTGAGACATTGAAAATGTCTCCCTGTTGGGTAAATTAAACAATAAGACCCAGGAAAGCCCAGGTTCTTCAGGAATTCAGATCAGTCATATTGGTGGTATTCTAGTACATGGGATATACATAAAGCTTAAATAACATAGACTGTAAGGAAATAACTCACATATTTAGCTTCATTGAAGAGTAAATATTTAAGGTAATTGGTTTTATAATCCTCAATTATTAAAAAAATTGAAGCAATCTTTTTTGTGTATTTATGTGATGTGTGTGTGTGTGTGTGTGTGTGTGAGAGAGAGAGAGAGAGAGAGAGAGAGAGAGAGAGAGAGAGAGAGAGAGAGACATACTCACACTGAGAGAAAAGACAGAGAGAGCATGTGCATGTGTGTCTGGGCTTGTGAAATGAAAGCCTGTGTGTCATGATGGCTGTGTAGAGATCAATGCTCAGCAATCAGTTCTCTCCCTCTACCTGAAGTAGGGTCTATCTCTTCTACCATGTTGCATATTTCAGGCTAGGTGACCCATGAACCTCTGTGCAATTTTCCTGTCTTTTTTACCTGCTAGGTATGCTGGGGTTATAGATCGGCCACATAGCTTTTAACATAGGTTACGGGTCTCAAACTTGGGTCACCAGCCATGCATGGCAAGTGCTTTAACCACAGAGCCATCTCATCTGCTCTGTGAATCCATTCTTACTAAATATTTTGATGCAACAGATAAAGCTTAATTCTTCTTTGCCTCTATTTTCTCAAAGATGACTACTGTTACGAGCTAATTGTGAACTTTGCAAAATGTTTTGACCAACACACATAATATAAGAAATGTTCATTTTAATGGGTATTCATCAAAAATTACTTAAGTGATTTTATATTTAGTTTTCCCCCTCTGTCATACTTTTAGACAGTTACACATCACTTTATAGATGTCTACCTTTCTTTTTTTTTTTTGGTTTTTCGAGACAGGGTTTCTCTGCGTAGTCCTGGCTGTCCTGGAACTCACTCTGTAGACCAGGCTGGCCTCGAACTCAGAAATCCGCCTGCCTCTGCCTCCCAGAGTGCTGGGATTACAGGTGTGCGCCACCACGCCCGGCTTTACCTTTCATTTTTAACTGCTGTTTCCTGCCACAAAGTATGAATGTACTATTTCTTTTTTAATCAGGTCTTCATCATAATTTTCTATTGCTATGAGAAAATACCCAAGAAAATCATCTGAAAGGGCCCATGGTTATAGAGGTTTCTGTCCATGCTGGCCTGTAGTTTACAGTATATCAAGATATAAGATTCTAAGATAGAGCTAGGTATTTACCTCATTGAAGCTGGGGAACAAAGAGTAAAGGAAAGCTAGGGACGCCCCATCCACTTTCAGAGCACACACCAATGACCTAAATTGATTCTATTAGTGTCCCCCCAGTACTGTTGGAGTAGCCAGTCTAATGTCTAATAAAAAAGACTTCCAATAAAAATTAACGAAAATAGCTGGAAACAGACACTTCATACTCATCAAAGGAAAAAATTCCACCAAGATGGCATCTCAGTTCTGAATCTCTATGACCCAAATGCATACTCACATTCATAAAAGAAACATTACAGAAGTTTAAATCACACATAGAACGCCACTCTCATCAATGGACAGAAACTGAACAGAAAAATAGTGAAACTAACAGATATTTTGAATTAAATGGACCTAACAGATATCCACAGAACATTTTATCCAAATTCAAAAGAATATACCTTCTTCTCATTACTTCATAGAACCTTCTTCTAAATTGACCATATACTTGATCCCAAAGCAAGGCTCAACAGATACAAGAAAATCAAAATATCCCCTTGGATTTTATCAGATCGCCATGGATTAAAGCTGACCTTCAACAACAACAGAAATGTCAGAAAGCCTACAAACACTTGGAAACTGAACAACTCTTTACTCAATGACAAATGTATCAGGAAAAAAAGAAAGAAAGAAATTAAATACTTTCTAGAATTCAATGAAAATGAAGGCACCGTATACTCAAACTTATGGGACACAATGAAAGCAGTATTGAGAGGAAAGTTCATAGCACTAAGTGCTTTCATAAAGAAGAGATCTCATACTAGCAACTTAACAGCACACCTGAAAGCCTAGAATAAAAAAACAGCAAACACACCAAGAGGAGTACAACAGGAAATAATAAAACCCACGGCTGAAATTAATCAATTAGAAACCAAAAACAAAACAAAACAGAACCAAGAGCTGTTTCTTTGAGAAAATCTACAAGCTAAATAAACCCTTAGTCAAACTAACCAAAAGACAGAGAGACAGCATCCAAATAACCAAACTAAGAAATGAAAATGGAGGAATACTAACAATGAGGAAATCTAAAGAGTCATTAGGTCTCACTTTAAAAGCCTGAACTCCACAAAATTAGAAAATCTAAATGAAATCAATGATTTTCTTTTTTTTTTTTTTTCAGTTTTTCGAGACAGGGATACTCTATGTAGCCCTGGCTGTCCTGGAACTCACTCTGTAGACCAGGCTGGCCTCGAACTCAGAAATCCGCCTGCCTCTGCCTCCCGAGTGCTGGGATTACAGGCATGTGCCACCACCGTCCGGCTATGAATGATTTTCTTGATAGATGCCACTTACCAAAGCTAAATCAAGATAAGGTAGACTATTTAAATAGTCCTATAACTTCTAAGGAAAAATAAGTAGCAATCAAAAGTCTCCCAATTCCTCCCCCAAGCCCCCCAAAACAGGGCCGGATGGTTTGAGTACACAATTCTACCAGACTTTCAAAGAAGAGCTAATACCAATACTCTCCAAACTATTCCACAAAATAGAAACAGAAGGAAAACTTAATTCCCTTTATGAGTCCACAGTCACTCTGATACCTAAACCACACAAAGACTCAACAAAGAAAAAGAATTTCAGACTAGTTTCCTTCATGAGCTTTGATGCAAAAATCCTCAATAAAATGTTTGCATACCAATTCCAAGAATCAAAAACATCATACACCATGATCAAGTAGGCTTCATCCCAGAGGTGAAGGGATGGTGTCATACACAAAAATCCATCAATTTAATCCACCAGATAAACAATCTGAAAGTAAAAAATCTTACTCGCACTTTTACTTTCATAAGATCCCTTTAACATGTAGTAAGTCCCTTTTCAACTTGACTGTTTTAAGTTATTTGCATGTTCCTACTTAGAAGCTATTATTTGTTTAATTGAATCTTTTGATTTTATTAAAATCTTGGGAAAGGAGCTTTTGTCTACTTTCAGTTTTATTTAACCAACAAATAATAATGTATTTTGAAGCAACTTATGTTATGTTAGCAAAAAATTGCTAAGAAATATCTAATCTCATTATCATTGTTGTAATTAAGTGACAGACACTCTTCTCCACTCTATAGACCTGAAGAAATGAAGTCCCACAATGCTGAAGTCAGGGTTTATGTTGTTGTTTTATTTATTTTTTTGAGGTAGGGTCTCCCTATGTAGTCCAGGCTAGCCTCAAATCCACTATCTCTCTCCCCTGTACGGGATTCTAGGAATGTACCACCATCCCCAGCTATGAAAATCAAATCTAAATACAGATTTTCCTTCAGGGTAAATGTTTGTGATCTTACTCGGTTTTCATGAAAACCTAGACCCTCAGAGAAGGAGTGACTTAGCTCATCTAACCTCTGCACATCACAGCTCAGCAGACTAAGATGGAGCATAGGGCTAGAGAAACCTAGGGTTTCAGTTGAGGTGCCTTGCATTAGGCTATGTGGTTTCTGTGGTGGCAGCATTTTGTAAACAAATTCTAGCAGTTTCCCCTGATAATCTACTAAAAGGAAAAGAACACAAAGCTACTGTCAAACCATTGTCAGAACTTCATTTTTATTCATAAAGTAATTTAAGATGACATATTAAACTGAAGGTCCTTCTTAATACACTATGAGAAAAATAAAAAGAATTAAAACACCCTGAGGTCAACAATATATTATGAATACTTTCTGTCCACCTGCTTGGTAGGCAAGTATTTCATGGGTAGTCATATGTAATTCTACATGTGCCTTCAAAGGTCCAAAGCTAAATGCTTAATTCCCAGCCTGTGGCGCTATTGGGGGGTGATGCAACCTTTAAAAAGTAGAACATGGTGGATTCAGGATAGGAGGTTGAAAAGGAATTGAGGATTCCTGTGTTCATTCCTACCTTCCCCCCTTCCTATCTGGCATAAGTGTACGATCTTCCTTCATCACATGATCCTACTATTGTGACATACAATACTGTCATAAGCCCAGTTCAATAGGGCCAGTGAATATGGAACCCTCTGATACCAGGATCCGAGATAAAACATTAAATTGATTTTCTTAGGGATTTTATCACTGCTACAAAAGGTAAGTAACATGCTAAGTACAGATAAGTGAACACGCTTGCACTGAGCTGCTGCGACCATCAAAGGCCCTTCTCAGCACTAGAAGGGTTCCAAGCTTACCTTTGATTTCTTCTTCTTCTTCTTCTTCTTCTTCTTCTTCTTCTTCTTCTTCTTCTTCTTCTTCTTCTTCTCCTCCTCCTCCTCCTCCTCCTCCTCCTCCTCCTCCTCCTCCTCCTCCTCTTCCTCCTCCTTCTTCTTCTTCTTCTTAATAACTTGCACTTTTCTGCACTCAGAACTCAACAACACTTGAACTCTGGATTTGAAGAGTCATCATGTTTTGTCTGCCAGTACCTTTGTGAGCCAGTACAAAGGACCAAATGGTTTACCTACATCCTGAACTTTAACAAACAGGAGTTGTATCTACTCTCCAGAAGACAGAGACTATAGTAAACCTTGGCTTTGATGTCTTCAGAAAGATAATGGGGGGAAACCTAAATGTTATAACAATACTTGGCAACATGGTCTTGGTTCCTCTCTAGGTAAGAGACATAGCAAGATGAGTCCACTGTGTAGTCATGGGCTACATACCCTCACTGAATATATCCTAGTTATTCTTGAGTTTACAGTTTGGTCGCCTCACAGCCTGCATGTGTTCAACTGCAGTTCTTAGACAAATTCTTTAAGGTTTTTGGTTGCATTTTTTCCATTTCAGTTTGTTAAAAATATTAAACCAGACCACATGTCTCAAATAGCCTAAGATATGAAACATATGCTCACAGTGAGACCACAGAGGTAGACCCACGGAGACAAGGCCAATTTTTATTTTTAGCAGAGACTTTAGATGCCTGTTCAACACGTTTATTTAAAAAGTAATTGTTGTTCATCCTGCATGCCAGGATATCACAAGACATACTAAAGAGGAGGGCCAAGTTTTTCCCCTCTAGGAGCATGTGATGCTATCCTTCAGTGGCCTTCTTTCATGCCAAGAGATTGCCATGTTGAAGAATTAGAGGTTCAAAAGAGGTCATAGGAATAAAGTAGAGTTTAAAAAGGAGCATCCTTTCTCCCTCCTGGTAGTCTCAAAGTGAAGAGAAATATCATCAATTCCCTTTGGGCCCCTCTATAATACATTAGAGTAGCTACATAACTATCAACTATATATGGTGGTGCATAAAAATGCCCCTTTGTTTTCTACAAGATTGCAATCGCGCTACAGCCTGTACTCTACCACTTCTATTGGAATCCAGTGTTCTTGATTGTGAAGCAGATGAAAACATCTGGACTCTTCAGATTAATGACATGATTAAGGTAAATTAAATGGGTGTGTTGATGAGTGTTGACTTCTGTCTCCTTTTCCTAATTAATCCTTAAGGTTGTAGATCATTTAATTCTGGTCTATGAGCACATTTCATACTTGGGAAGGCTTTCCTGGCTCTAATGTCTAACTGGACTGGTTCTCTCTGTTCTGAGAATATTGCCTTCAAAGTTCTGTGTCTGGATGAAGCTCAGACTTCCCCATTATTATCTTTACTATGTGGTTACTGTGAACTCCATACCATATCAGAAATTTTGTAAAAGTCCCATCATGAAAGGTCCATGTCTCACATGATGTGTTGATTATCTGCCTCTTTTATTGAGATAGAAAGCTCTGCTATCAAGATGATGTAATTATTACCACCATGCCCTACTTCCCATGATTTAATAATAAGGCAAAACCAGACTTGTCTAAATACTTACCAATAAAATCCACAAGCTAGCAAGAATATCTTGTAGTATGTGGCTGAAGCAAGTTCTACATAAGCCATTCTTCAGTTTATCCAAGAGGGTCTCCTTGTACTCTATAACCACCATGAAATTTCACAGGATATTCTAGTATACCCTGTTTTAGCATTAGGGACACCCTAGTTTGATAGTTAATTTGAAGCGCTGAAATGTTTGGCATATCCTTGATCTCAATAAATTCCCCTTCCTTTGTTGGACTAGAAAACAACTCTGCCTGCCATTTCAACTTGGCTTCCATTGTCTACTCCCATGCGAGCCTGAGGATTAGGAAGCATTTTTCTTTCTTTCCTTTATTCTTTGTTTCTTCCCATATCAGATGCAACACTGCTTACATAAAACCAAACAGATGTGGACTGTGGACTGTGTTGTCCTCAGGTTCATAGGTTGAATCTCTTTGTCTCTCTCTGTCTCTGTCTCTCTCTCTCTGTGTGTGTGTATGTGCGTATGTATGTATGTTTGTTTGTTTGTTTTTCTTGAGACAGGGTTTTTCTGTGCAATAGCCTATGCTATCCTAGAGCTAAGCCCTGTAGACTAGGTTGGTCTTGGACTCACAGAGATTCACCTTCCCATGCCTCCCAAGTCCTGGGATTAAAGGTGTGGGTGTGTGCTACCACCTCATGGCTATATGTTGAAATTTTAACCCCCAAAAGTGATAGTTTAGAAAGAAAGCATTAAGAAATTGATCACATCATAAAGGTGGGGCCTCTTGGAGAGAGAGAGAGAGACAGAGACAGAGACAGAGACAGAGACAGAGAGACAGAGACACAGAGAGAGAGACTCTTGAGAATCCTTGGCAACCAGAACTGTATTAAATTTTTTCATTTGTAATAACTATGGTTATTCTGTGACATCAACCCAAATGGACTATGTAGGAACAATTCACACAAATTATCTTCATTCTCCACTGATTTTATGACAGCAATAGAGTTTGTAGTGACTCAGTCAAGAGTGAAGAGCATGAAAAATAATGGTCTTTGTCATTTAAGATCTGTGCCTCAAACCACACAGCTTTTAATTCTAAGCAAAACTAATCTAGTTTTAAAAAAACTTACTGATCTGCCAAATAATGCTGCAAATCTCCTTAATTTCCCAATTTTTCATTTCATTCTGACAACTCAGGCAGAGTCACAAAAAGGACCTTTTAGTGAAGAGATTCCAAGTTGACTTCAGTTGAGAAGGATTCCTGAATCTACTTGATATACTTTGAATTTCTGGGTTTTGTTTAATCCTTCAAACTTATTCAAAAAGCCTTATTGGTTTCAAATAATTACCTCATCACAAGTGAGTCTACATATCTCAGAAACATGGTTGGTGGATCAATCTGACTTCCCACTATTATTATGAAATCAAACCCATGTTTCTCTCCAGCTTAAATCCCAGTGTCAATGTCCGAGTACAGTTCCATCCAGTACTGACCAGTACTGAGCTGTCTAATCAACAGAACACTACTGAACTGTTGCTGAAGACATTTCAGCAGCTGCTCTGCTCACTGCTGGATCACTAAAGGACTTCCACACCTGAAAGCATTGGGCTTGGGATGAGCAACTTATGGGAGGGATTACAGGTCACTACTATGCAGCAGGTGAGTGAGCCATCTTTGGAGGTGGTCCTAAAGCCTAGTTTATGCCTTCAGATAACTGCAGCTGATGTCTTAAGGGAGTTCAGAAGCATCAGATGAACAGATCCTGAATTCCTGAACCAATGTGAAATAATAAATCTTTTTTTTTAATCTTGAATTACTAAATTTAGGGCTACTTGGTCATTCAACAATAGGAAACTAATTATGCTCAGGTAAGAACATTAAAAATCAGTATTTAGAGAGCTGTTGTTTACAAGTCTCTCAGAATCGTGGGTTCAAAAGCACTGTCCTTTAATCGCCCTGACAAGCATAATTGGGATTTTAAGAATGGTTGGGGGGGGAGGACTTATGGGACATGTGGTGAGGGGGGAACTGGGAAAGGGGAAAGCCTTTGGAATGTAAACAAAGAATATAGAAAAAAAAAGAATACTTGGCCTTTGAATGTTCCTTCTCTGTTATGAGGACAGGAAGCTGCTTGGTTTTGATAAGAGTTAGATCCAGGACAGGAAAGACAATTACTTACCTTGCATATTTCTTTGAGAGCTTGGAGTACGAGTGCTCCACGTACTTGGCACATCTAGGACTCTGAGTCAAGAGCCAAGGATACAGACGATAAGATGAGGGGAGCTGTCCAGTACCCAGTGGCACGGAGAGGCATCATTGTAATCTATGGCTTTACCCATGGCCCAGGAGGTGTGGCATTAGTGCCTTTCCTCAATAGATCACTTTTTTCCTCTTCATTTCCTGTGACCGACATCCTATGAGCTCTTCAATATTCCTCAAAAACAATTCTTGTTGCTTCAACAAGCTATCACTATATGCGTACTGCATCATAAGAGGTGGAACAAAACTCACATGAGAAAGGTCAGAGACATCAAAATATCTGATGTTAACAGGAAGTGTCTCATTCTGGCTGACCAGTTCTGTCTTCTAAGCCACAACTTAATGGGAAAGAAAAAGAGTTTTGAAATGGAAAGATTAAGATTAAAGGGCATAGACTCTAACCCACTATAGGCATGGGCACCAGTGGGAACCAACAGCTTGGGGTTCTCAACTCTTAGTAATTTACAAACTAAACAGGCCCCAGTCTGTAGGTTTATGCTTAAATGTTTGTTGTCATGCTAAAAATAACTTTAAAACCCTTTCCACACAGAAGCATCTAGAAAAGAAACACTAATTTTAAAGCCTTCCTAGTTAAAGTAGGAGCCCCACAAAGAACATAGAATTAATTCTGCCCACTCTGCAATGTGCTTGGAATTGAAACTAGATATAAAAGTTTATGAGCTAGTCATAAATATCAGACTTTATGTTGTTTTCCAAAATAATTAAGGAAACATATCCAGGGCAGATCTTGGATGCTTTGTTTTTCTTCTCATATGCCTTAAATTAGATCTTAATTGCAAACTCTCATAAGTTCCAATATTGTTAGGCTGCTAAATAGATCTGCAGGTGGGCCAGAGAATGACCTATGTGGAGAAAAAATGAAGTAAGAAAATAGCTTCTTGCTCTTGGTCATATTGGTCAGCAACATCAGCTATATTTGAAGTCTTCCCTTGGTAGCCCCTATCCCATTGGCAATCAACCTGGAGGGTGGAGGACCCTTCCACAGGGATCACCTAAGTCACAGATATTTACATTACAGTTCATAACAGTAGCAAAATTACAGTTACAAAGTAGCAATGAAAATAATTTTATGGTTACTTCATAACATTCTATCCTTCTTAAAAAAATGATACGGGTGATACTGAGATCACACCCTGGCTGCTCCCCCTTTTGCTGTTATAAATAATGCTGGCACATTTACCTCTAGTGCAAGTGAATGGGTGTATTCAGTACATACTGAAGGTGGGACTGCTAGCCTTAGCCTGTGTTTTCATCAGATACTGAGTATCCTTTTTCTTCTCTCCACTGTGGATTCCGCCAAAATTAATAGTATGATTTGATTTTGAAAAATTGCATCTTTAAATTTGCCACTACCTTAATTATTTATATATAGGCTGAATATTCTTTTACGTGTGTTGGACATTTATTTATATGTAAAAGTGTGCCTTTGCAACTTTTGCCTATTTTTTTTTTTTTTTTTGATGGAAAGGGATGGGTCGCTTTGGCCTGCATCCGTCAGCATCATAGCTGACAGGCAGTTGGGCTGTAATGGGATTTGAGGTTTCAGTTGTAAGAGAACAGTGGAAAATGTTACCAACAACTGACCTCCTTCACCCCTGCTGGCATGACCGCCTTTCTCTGCACATTTTATGTTGCGTGGAGAAGATGACAAAAGACAGATGCTTCTTGCTGGACTGGAAACTGTTTAATCACTCGTTCTAGTCCCAAGACAGTTACTGTAGCTTTCTGGAGCTGATATCTTGGAACACTGCTTGGTTTTCACTGTCTTGTAAACCAGCCTGCAATTTTCCATTCTGTGGAAGGAGGAGGTCTGTGGGAGAGTTTCTTTAAAGGTGTTATGCTGCGGATGATATCCTCAAGGCAAAAATTTTAAACCTGGAAGTGAAAGAATTTAGGATTTGTAAATAAACCATCAGGTCTTTCAGTAAAAATTAAAATATATAGCCTAGCTTGGCTCCTATGTCTAGCACAACTTCACTCTGGTCTATAGAAGTACTCATGTCCATTGAAAGCCTTGACAATCACATCAGCTTTGTCTTCCTATTAGGTTCTGTGGCTGCTTCACAGAACCTCAGGATGCTGCATGGTAGACCAGATGTCTCTCAGAATGGTGGTAAATCTCATCCTAACCACAGACCACTCTCCCCAGGAGCCTTTTGGCACTCTGTTTTCAGAAGAGAAACAAGAAAGTGTGATGTACTCAAGCTTTTACATCATGTTAACATGATGGCACAGGAATCATTATAGGACCAGTCTCTCTTATAAAACTCGGGCTCCCACTCAGGATTTTGTTCTTACTGACAGGCGAATCATTCTGGCAATTTGAAATGTGATTTGTTTTATTTTTCCCTAAAAGCCCTAATATTTAGTTGACTTCACAATTCACTGTTTTGATGTATTGTGTTCTGTTTGCTATGTGTGTATATGAGCCTGTGAATGCTCTCTCTCTCTCTCTCTCTCTCTCTCTCTCTCTCTCTCTCTCTCTCTCTCTCTTCATTTGATCAGAGTTGTAGATGCTCTCCACTCATTCCAGAGCTTCCCTCTACAATGCCAAATACTTGCTTCTTCTCTCTTTCATGATGACTAGATCTCTGGGGCTTTGGAGTGGAAAGATATACTAAGAATGAGATCCTGTCTATGTTTGTCTGTGTGTGGGCTGAGTCTTACACAGGAAGAGGAAGAGGAGGAGGAGAAAGAGGAGGAGGAGGAGGAGGAGGAGGAGGAGGAGGAGGAGGAAGAGGAGGAGGAGGAGGAGGAAGCAGAGGAAAAGGAGGAGGAGGGATCCTGTCTGTGTTTATCTATATGAGCTCTGAGTCTTACACAGGAGGAAGAAGAAGAGGAGGAGGAGGAGGGAGAGGAGGAGGGGGAGGAGGGAGAGGAGGAGGGGCAGATGTGAGATGAGGAAGGAGGCCCTGAAATATTTTCCTGTGTGCTTCTGGAAACATGAGGACCCTTTAGAAGCTGATAGACTGGGCTGAAAAATAAGATTTTGTGTTTCTGTTGAGTCCTTTGGAGAGATATTACTAACCAGATAAAAGCTGTCTTCAAAACCTCCTCTTCAGCTGGCCTAATAGTAAGAATTGTATTCCTACTTCATGGTGGGAGAAGTACTTGATCGATACTGGCACCATCAGCGGAGAGAGGAAGTCCCTCCCTCTCCCTCAGCCTCTTCTGTCAGACGCACTCCCTCTCGCAAACCTGCTTTGGTTCTTCACGACTGTTGTTCTTCACCATTGTCAATTCCTCACTTGATCTGCAAATCAGCATTGCAAATCAGGAAGAGGTTTGGACTTTACAAATTCATCAAGATTAGCTGGATCTGCCCAGGCATTTTGGTATTCTTAATAATTCTCTTCTGTTCCCATGTGGTACATTTATATAATGGAGTACTACTCAGCTATTAAAAACAATGACATCATGAAATTCCTAGGCAAATGGATGTAACTTGAAAATATCATCCTGAGTGAGGTAACCCAGTCACAAAAGAACACACACGGCATGAGCTTACTGATAAGTGGACATTAACACAAAAGTTTGGAATATCCAAGGTACAATTCACAGATCACATGAAGCTCAAGAAGAAAATTAAAGTGTGGATGCTTCAGTGCTTCTTAGAAGAGGGAGTCAAATACTCACAGGAGGAAATACGGAGACAAAGTGTGGAGCAGAGACTGAAGGAAAGGCCATCCAGAACCTGCTCCACCTGGGGATCCAGCCCATATACAGTCGCCAAACCCAGACACTATTGTGGACGCCAAGAAGTACTTGCTGACAGGAGCCTGATATAACTGTCTCCTGAGAGGCTCTGCCAGAGCCTGACAAATACAGAGGCAGATGCTCGCAGTCAACATTGGACTGAGCGCTGGGTCCCTGATGGAGGAATTAGAGAAGGGATGGAAGGAGCTGAGGGGGTTTGCAGTCTCATGGGGGGAGCAATAGTGTCAACTGGCCAGACTCCTCCTGGAGCTCCTGGGGACTGGACCACCAACCAACAAGTACACATGGAGGGACCCATGACTCCAGCTGCATATATAGCAGAGGATGGCCTTGTTGGACATCAATGGGAGGAGAGGCCCTTGGGCTTGAAGGGGTTTGATGCCCCAGTGTAGGGGAATGCCAGGGTGGGAAGGCGGGAATGGGTGGGTGGGTGGGTGAAGTACCCTCATTGAGGCAGGAGGAGGGTGGATAGGATAGGTGGTTTCAGAGGGGAGTTCTGGAAAGGGGATAACATTTGAAATGTAAATAAAGAGAATAGCTAATAAAAGAAAAAAAAGATATATGTGAGGAAATAACATAGCTTCTGTCACCCTGATAGAGATCTACCCTGACCTATGCACCTCATCCCCTCTTCCTGCTGTGCCTTTCTTCCCTGACCTTGCCCACTGTCTGATTTTTATGCATCTTTTAACTCAGTTTCACCATCTTCCCCTTCATCAGCAAGGATTCACACATGCCCTCTTAATTCTGTCTTTTTCACAGTATACCAGGTTTCCACAGGCTTCTCTCTCATAAGGACCCATGACTGGTAAAAGATAGAGCCTAAGCTCAGCTCTGCCCGGTTCTGTAGAAAGTCTAACTAGTATATGTATCTTAACCTCTTCTTTTCCATGAATTAGACAAAGAGCTAGCACTTGGACTTGGCCAATCAGACAAGAGAGGTGAGGGAGGTAGGGGAGGGGGCTTAGGGGCCGCATGAGTAAGATAAGGCCTAAAGTAGAGCTTACCAAACCTCTTCCTCTGGCCTGGCTTGGCCTTAGAAGGTTGCTCCCTTCTCCTGGTGAGAAGTAAAACAGGGTATCTGACTTCTTAGTGACACCCCATGACCACCGAATCTGAGAGTCTCGATTTCCTCTTTTAGAAAAAGGGGAAGTTGACCTAGTTTATCTGTAGTTTCCTTCCAGCATTAGAAAACCATATGTGCCCCTAGATACGATGGGGAGGGCCTAGGAAGTGGAGAAAAGGAAAGCTAATTTTATCTGAAGCCATTGACACCGACAGGGAATTTTCTCTCGCCGAAGAAATGAGTACTCATCTTGGCTTCACCATGAAGACAGTGTAGCCGCCTTCCTTCCCCCACGTGTGAGTGTCCCACCACCGCTCATTTGGTAAGCAAAATGTATCTACTGAAGCTAAGTGAGAACAGCAGTACACATTTAGGAACTGAAAAGATGTTGTTTTTTTTTCCTTAAAGCAGAAGTTTAGCTCCACCTCTTTTTGTAGCTACTCCAAACACCTCCCAAGAAAAGCTAGAGTTAACAAGACATAGGCTTGTTGTATGGGGGAAAAAAATAAAGAAGAGCAGGATTATTTTGTCAGAGGCTGTGCTGATTTTATTTTGCTTCGAGATGTTCAAAAGGATTAAGTCGAAGCACCATCTAGTGGTTCTCAACTGCGTTTTGCTCCCAAAATTCCTCATTGGAGACCCTATTGATTTTTGTGTGTAATTATCCTGTTGTGATCAGTCTACCCTATTTATTCCCAAAAGTAAGATCAGAATCGCCCTACAAATTTATCAAAACCAACCGGGACTGCATGAGTATATTAAAGTCACATCAGGAAAGCCGGGCCCGAGGAGTTATTGAATGGACCAGACTGAGGGAAGTTAAAGCATCCTCCCCTGGACCACCTAAGGAGGAAGACACCTAACACTGTGATGGCGGCAGCCTCACCAGCCCGTCATCAGAGCAGCCTGGGTGTGAGTCACGAGACCAACAAGCACACAATTTCTGATTGTGCCAGGGGTGTCAGGTTGCGTTGATCCTCAGTGCTGATATCGTCCACCCTAACTGCCATCAATCCATCCGTTCGTTCATCTCTCTCGACCTCTGGCCTCTACTGCCTCCCTGGTCTGAACCTGCACCATGCTTAGATAGCTCGACTCCGGCAGCTGAAGTCTGTCCCTACTACTTGATCCTACAGCTGCCACAGCAGTATCTCCAACAGGCTTTCAATGGTTAGTTATCGGACCCTTCCTCTCCCCGACAAATATGTTTCTCTTTTTCTTTTTTTTAAATAATTTTTTAAAGATTTATTTATTTATTAATATATAAGTACACTGTAGCTGTCCCCAGACACCCCAGAAGAGGGCTCTGGATCTCATCACAGATGGTTGTGAGCCACCATGTGGTTGCTGGGAATTGAACTCAGGATCTTCGGAAGAGCAGCCAATGCTTTTAACTGCTGAGCTGTCTCTCCAGTCCCCCCTATCTGTTTCTGTTTGTGCTTATCAACTAGACTTCTTTGCAACTTCATAAAGTCTGCTGAAGATTTTTATTCTTTTTTAAACACATTCTGTAACCTACATAGGTGGATAATAGATGTTAGGTAGTTAGATGATAAAGACAGATACATACATATAGATACATAAATATATAGATAGCAGACATATTTTCTGTATGATATGTAAAAGTATGGTCTGAGAGCCAATATTAGTAAAGATATGGACCAAAATAAACTGGGTTGTCTTGGCCAGTTATCCAGGGAGTTGGTACAACCGGGCAAATTGCTACCAATGGGATGTTGTACTTTATAAATTTATTGTTATTCAGTGAAATCTGGTGTTGTAGAAAGGCATAAACATGTTTATATAGTTTCTGGCATGGAGGCACCACAATTTATAAACATGCATTAGTGTGTTTACACACACACACACACACACACACACACACACACACATATGCATGTGTATTCAAAAGAGGAAACTATATGGGAAGATGAGGGCCTGGACTAGGCAGCTGCATAGTGGTTTACTCTTTCGGTCTAACACCACATCGAAAATGGTGGCAGTGGGAGATGAGAAGAGAAGTAACATTTGTCATTCTGACAAGTGAAGGAGTCTGGCTGGTTTCAATTCCTTTGTCCCTCCTACTCACATCCTTCCTGGGAGCCCACGGCACTGTTTCTCCTCCCCAGTCCTGCAGCACAGACACGACTGCAAACATCTAGGGATCATTAAACTATTGGATCATCTTTTCACATCCTCATATTTCAATGTTTGCCCACCACAAGCCTTCCTTAACCCTACATAAGAAACAATTCTCCTAATATTGTCCTGGAGATCACTGTCTAATCCATTATTCCTATCTCCTGAAGTTGTTTCATTACCTTTATGAGAAGGACAGGATTAATTGATAATATGTAGATGTGTGGAACACTATCAAGTTTTATGATAGTACCCTTTTCAATTGACCAACAAAGTATTGGTTTCAATTAGAATTAAAGTCAGGTATGTGCAAAGTAAAACTCAAAACAGCAGTGGTGTGAAAACATAGTTTATTGTCTATCACATTAGGACAACAGATAATAGAGGGTGGGGCAACTCTGTGGTCATCAGGCCCAAGTCCTTCCATTGCTTTTTTTTTTTCCAGTTCATTTAGGAGCTGCCATCTTCAGTGTCATCCATGACTCAGTTTAGCTCTGGGACCTCCAGGCATCACATTAGTGCTGCAGTCCCACAGATACGTCAGAAAGCAAAAGAAAACCCTTGCTTTTCTTTAGAGGGTTGTCCTAAAAATATTACACATCTCATTTGCCAGAGCAAATGATCAGGATCAGAGGCAAAGTAAACTGAAATGGTCTACTATCTACATCGATCTTTACAAAATTGGAGATATGTTGTTGAGCAATGTAGGAGTTACTTAATGCCACAAACGTGCTACCTGATAAGCAACCGGAGGAAATGCATGGCAAGAACTATTTTTTTGGCTAGGGTCAGCACAGGTTCATGTCTTGTCATCTTTGGTTGAGCTTGCTCAAGTGTCAAAAGGAAAGCTGACCCCTGGAGTCTTCAGCTGGCCTCAACAGAGAGATGAAAGTCTGGACCGACACAAATCAAATCATCTATATTCTATAATGATCTCCAGCAGGCTCGGCCTTTCAAATTCCCATAGGAGGAAAAGTAGAAACACTCAGGACCTCTTAATACACACAGACACAGACACAGACACAGACACAGACACACACACACAGACACACACACACACACACACACACACACACACAAAGACACAAAATTGGCGCACTGTCATTTATGCTTGAAGAAGATACACAGGGTCCATAAACACGTTATGGAAAGAACTTTGAGGCCTATTTTTAAAAGGGTGACTAGAGAGGTGAAATGAAGAGAAATATCTTCCACAAGAAGAACAGGGAAGACATACTCTTACTATAGGAACACTATATTTATGGAGTGAAGACAAGGGGTTCACAGTTGTTCCAGTTCACCATTGCCTCACCTTTACCCTCACTGATTCATCCCACCATCTCTAAGACAGAACGCAGACATCACAGGGAATTTAGCCACTATGACTTTACACAGTAAGGGGGGATCTCAGTGTTACCCCCATGATACTGGCAGTGCCTTCTCTGGGATCAATTTCTACCTTCTAAAGTGCAGAGGTATGATTTTAAAAACTGGATCTTAGTCATGTATTGAATGATTAATACAAAGGGACACTGTCATGTTACTTGGTAGCAAGCAAGCAAGGAGAGAAGGCCAGCTAGTGGGAGACTTGAAGGTGTTGCTTGTTATGACACCTAACAATGCAACTTTTATGATCATATGAAATGAACCTGGGAACAAGAAGTTGACGGAAGCCACTCCTGGGGGACTTGAGAGGAGAAAAATTACCCAGCACTTGTTTACCTTTTCCTAAGTCATTTTCTTCTTTGGCCTGAGAAGCACGGAAGGGAGAGAGGAGACGGTCATTCCCAGCATATCTGATGGTAAGCACCAAGCTTTTGCCTATGTGGTCATACCGCAGGACTAGCAACTATAGAATGAATTCTAACAAACGTGACGGCACTGGGACAAGGAAGCTGGATTTTAATAAGAAAGTTGATTGCAAATGGCAGTTTTCTTGTATTGTGTCATCAGTCTAATGGGTTTCCCGACATCTGAATATTCTTGTTCTAGAAATACACAAAAACAAAAACAAATTACATAAAGTACAATTAGGCAGGAATGACCAGAAGCCCACAGAAATCAAGAAACTGGGAAGCAAACATGGATAAAATTCCAGCAACTTCATTTCTACCACTGAATCCTCAATAAGGATCAGGATAAGTCCCTTCTGGATCAGAACTGTGGCCAGACAGAAGCTCTTGCCAGAGCTGTGGGCGCCCGTGTCTGGACTCCATTGTTCAAAGGGACTGAAGCGGAATGAGGGCTGAGAAAACAGCCATGATGGGACCATGTCGCATACTGTCCCAGTCCATTGTGAATGCCAAGTTGTGACAATGTTTTCTTTCTAATGAGTCTCAACATTTTATTTTTCAGTTCCTACCTGAAATAATGTCTCTTCTGGAAGAAAGCAAATGCTATGATGAGAAGAATGATAGCCAGTTTCACATAGAGAATGCTGAGCAAGAAAGGCAGGATGCTGGTGGTACCTTTAAATACAGGCAAGGGTAAAAATGTCTGATCAGTTTGATAATAGTTCTTAGCAAGAAATTAGAGGCAAAGAGCTTTAAAAATCATGGAAAAGAGTTACAGAGGTTTACAGAATGTCCGTTATATCAATTATAATTCAGATACAGCTCAGACCATTATTTCAGGGTCAAGTTTAGGAATCAAGGCTAGCTTTTGTGCTTGGTAGGCATTGGCAAATATTTTTAAAGTGAAGAAATGCACACTAAGTATTATTAATACTTCCCAGTTATATAAGGGAAAATGTCACATGCAAATTTTGTTCTTATGAAAATACAATCGCATGATTTCCATGTACTCCTTGACTTTGGTCCAAGCCCCCCAGCTGCCCCCACCTCCTAATGCCCCCTCCCAAACTTGCAGCCTCTCCTTTTTAAATTGTTACTGTTGCATATTTATACATAATATGTAAATACAATCTGCTGTATTCATTCAGATTTGCTTGCATGTACATGATTTCAGACTTGACATTGGATAACCCCTGGATACCTGATAGCCAGTTAGGAAGTGGTCCCTGAGGGAAGACTCCCACTCAGTCCCCTTGGTTAACTGTAGTTCTTTGTATAAGAGTGAGGCCCAGTGAGAGTTCCCCCTTCCATATTTGCATATCTATCGCTCAGGTCTTGATTAGGCAGCCATATTACTGAGGTTTCACGGGTGAAATTTCACCTACATTTCTAGAAGACACAACCTTCCCACAGATTTCTTGCTTCTCTGGCTCTTAGAACATTTCTGTCTCCTCTTCAACAATGTTCCCTGAGCATTCATCACATGTAGAAATTGTGTGGTAGATGTATCCATGGGAGCTAACCATCCTCTATGTTCAGTGTTCTCTGCAATCTCTTTGTGGCTCTTTGTGATGGTTTATATCGCAAACAGAAGAGCTACGCTTACTGGTGGACATAAGGGTATTTAGAACTTAGATAGGCGTTATGCTGATTAGGTGAAGGGTTGTTGTAGGTTTCTCTCTAAAATCAATGGCCTCACCAAACTTAGAGAAGTTTGATAGGTCTCTAGTACCAGCCATCACTTTCCTCCTCTTGAGTGGGCCTTAAATATAATTGTGCAGCTATTGGTTGCTGCTAAGATTTGATTGCCACTACCACACCTTAGCTGGTCATTGCTGTGGTTCACAGCTTCACAGCTAGGTGGTACTGCCTGTTGATTCCCCCTTTAGGCAGCTTGCACAGTAGTTTTGGTGACTATGGAATTTAAGCCTAGGGGAGGAGGTTTTTTCAGGTCAAATCTAGCTTAGATCCACTGAGTCCTCTGTCTGAAGTGCATCTCATGAAAATTTTAGCCTTTTGAAAGACATTATTGCATTTTTTTTATAAAAATTGAGAATTTTATACAAAGTATTGTGATTCTATTCATGTTCAACTCCTCCTCCAACTTCTGACAGATCCATACCCCATTTTGTTACCCCACATCTTTGTGTCAGTTTTTTAATAGCCCACTGGCTTCAGGTTACATTGTCCATATACTCCTGGGTTGGAGCCTACCAGGAGCAATACCCTTAGAGAAAACTGGCTCCCCTCAAGACACCATTAACTGTCCATAGTTCCTCAGTTGGCATGAGTCCCTTTCTATTCTGTGTTAGGATGTTGACTGCAGTGGTCTTGTGTGGGTCCTGTACAGAAAACTACATTGCTATGAGCTTATGAGCTCACACCCTGGCATCTTCAGAAGCTGTTTTTCTCCGATCTTCCCTGACCACTGAATTTTACAAGCTTTCAGCTTTTTCTTCCTTGACCAGCTGAGAGTTTCAGCTTTAACCATTCTTCATTGAAAATAGAAACTTCTCTGAAGAGATATGAGAGTTGCAAATTGAGGTACAGTGACCCAAACTGAGAGGATGGCTTTATTCTGTGTTCTTTTTGCAGAATAATAGGCTGTGAGCTCTCCATCCGTGGACTCCTGGACACACAGGAAATTTATTGGACACCAAGCATTTATTGTCTCCTGTGGCCTTAAATCCAATCAGAAGCAATTAGCAGCCTCTACGTTACCCAGACTATTAGTGCACGCACAGGCATTATACATTCATCAGTTGGTGGACATCTGGGTTGTGTCCATGTTCTAGCTATTAGGACCAGAGCATTTATAAATATAGATGGGCATATTATCTCTGCAGTCAGAGTGCTTTGGTATATTCCTGAGAATGGATGTGTTTGGTTACTATTTCTAGTTTTCTGAGGAACAGTCACATTGATCTCCACAGTACCTACCCCAATTGTAGTCCATTGACTTTTATTGTCTTAATATTAGCCAGTCTGATTGGATTAAGAAACACTTCAAAGCAGTTTGAATTTGCATCCCCCTGATGGCTAAGGGTGGTGAACAATTTTAAAAATATTTCTTCAGCCAATGACCTTTATTCTTTTGAGAATTCTCTATTCAGTTCTGTAGCTCAATTTTCAGTTTGGTTGTTTTCCTAGTGCTTACAGTTTCTTGATGCCTTATGTATTCTAGATATTAATCTTCTACATATCTACAGATGGCAAAAAAATCCCACTCTATGTTATTTAAGTTATTCTTTGCAGTACAGGAGACTTTTTAATCTCATGAAGTTCCATATAGCTTCTTATTTTTATTCCCCACTCCACTCTGTGGGTCCTCTCCTACCTGTCCCCTAACAATATATCTTCTCTGGCTCAGCTCAGCTTCTGCTAGCTCAAAGTTCTTCTATTTTAACTCTGCTCAATCTATTTTCTGCACCAACTGTCTTGTGTAACCCTACTCTCTGACCCTACTCTTCTACCATCTGGACCCTACCCTCATCCTATTCTAATCCTACTCCTCTGTCAGCCTCTGCTGCCTTTTATATCCCCTCATGTTCCCTGAAATCCAAGAGGCAATACTGAAGGTCATAGGCGCAAGCAGTCCTAAGGCCTAAGCATTCCCAAATGGTCAGTTGACTAGCAACTGAAGACCCTTCGAAAGGCCAGGCACACAAAATAAATCACACTACAGTCCCACTTGCTGAGTTTCTATCTTATTTCCTGAGAAACCACAGTCCTATTCAGAAAGTCCTTTCCTGAGCCTCTGAACTCAGAATACGTGCTGCTCTTTCCTATGGGAGTTTTAAGTATCACAGAGCTAACATTGAGATCTTTGATCCGTTTGGAATTTTTGTCCACACAAAGAGAAGAATTAAATTTTATTCTTGAACATGCTGATTCTTCATCCAATTTCCCAAAACCATCTATACAGATGCTATCTTTTCTTCGCTGAATATTTTTAGAATCTTGTGAAAAATCAGGTGGCTACAGGTACCTGGACTTATATGTGGGTCCTTGATTCTGTTGCATTGATCAATATGTCTCTATGTGTTCTAATACCATTCTGGTTTTGCTGCTTTGCCTGCATAGTACAACCTGAAATTGGGTCTGATGCCACTTCCAGCGGTGTTTTGTTGTCAGGGTTGTTTTAGATGACTTACCAGTCATCAAATAATATTAAGTGAGGATGAAATGCTGTAAAACATCTGAAGAATCAGAATGGTTACTCAACACCAGCTGCGAGTCAGGGAGAAGTGGGTTTAGGATAGCGCTTTGGCAGCCTACTAGATGAAAGAGGTTAGAGAAAGAGGAATTTTAGGGGGGAAAGGAGCAACTTGAAAAACATCTGAGAATGAATTAATCTGAATCCTGTTTGGGACACACAGAGGGAAATATGGAGATCAGATCTATGATAATCAGAACCTATTTACTGATTTCTAGGACAGCCATGACTATGTAGAGAGAACTTATCTCAAAAAATTAAATTAGAAATGAAAAATACATATATGATCTTTATTTTCCATCTCCTAAAACACAGCTCCTAGAAGAATCACCACCATAATTAAAATATATTTAGTATGCCAATAAAATAACTGGTATCTAGAAGCTCTTAGAGAGCTTCAGAATTGAGGCTATCACTTGAAAGACTAAATTGTAATTAAAGAGTTAGGACTTGGAGCCCGATACTATCATCATCACCACCATCAAACCTCTTGTAAAGAAGAATGGCGTGAGATTGAGTTAATCACCAGTGATCAATGATTAACCCTCATGACTATATATTAATATAAATCCTAAACAGTACAGTTTGAGGGGCTTCTGTGCTCCTTCTTCCATAGAGGGCCCTATGAGTCTCTTCAATTTGTCTATCTCTGGGTCGCAGTATTCATAATAAGCCAATATAGTAAGAGTAAGCACGGTGCCTTCCTCAGTTCTGTGAACCGTTCTAGCGGATCGCTGGACCTGATACATGGATTATGGAAACATCTTGGATTATGAAAATATGGATTATGAAACACTGAGAGATAGATAGATAGACAGATAGATGTATATATAGATAAGAAATGCAGATGATAAATGAAAATGTGTTAGAAGTGTCTGAAATGGGTCTGTTTTCCTAGTTAGTTTTCATTGTTAACTCAACAAAGCCTAGAGCAACCAGAGAAGCCAGTACACTGTGGGTGGGACTATGCAGGAAAGAACAATGATAGATAGATAGATAGATAGATAGATAGATAGATAGATAGACAGATAGACAGATGGCTTAGGATGGGTCTGAGGCGCTAACAAACAACATTCTTCCATGGTTTCTGCTTCAAGATATTGTTCTTTCCTATTTCCTTCCCTAAGTGGCTTTTAGTCACATTCATCACAAACAGACAGAAATTCAAATATTTATCTTCCATGGAAGAATAAGTTAAATATATATTATCTCTTCTTTTTAAAAAGGCGGCTGGATACTTACCTCGTTTCTGTTCTACAGAGGGAATCTGGTCACCAGTCAAATGGGAGTTAAAGCAGAACATGGCGTGGCCATTTCTTTGCTCCCAGTGGCATGTGCTCCTGACAGTCACGGTGCCATTGCTGTGTGATTTATCCTTAGTGACACAAACCCCATCTGGAGTCCAAAAGATCTGTGCAGCAGACTTGCCTGAAATTTCTTCACAAACTGCAGCTCTATTTTTCCCTGGAAAGAGGATTACTTCAGAGGGGATTGTAGAGATGGAAAGGAAATAAAGATTCTGTCTTGTCACAAATTACAAAGGCATTTGTTTCTATCTAAAATCTGGTGACCTCAACCAGGCAGTATATATCAGCTAATATGAGGACGCCAACACACATACAGCAGGGGACTGCCAGGTCTGGGTTCAGTCAGAAAAGATGCACCTAACCCTCAAGAGACTGGAAGCCCCAGAGAATTTAGAGGTCTGGTTGGGTGGGAGTTGTGGGGTGGGGGAAATCTTGTGGGGATATGGGGTGAGGAGGAGGTATGGGATGTGGAACAGGCAAAGAGAGAGAGCTTAATAAAGAATTTGGTATGTTCAATTTACATAAAGTTGTACTACAATATCTTTTGTGTTGGTAATATGGTCCAAAACCAGTATAATTAATAAATTATAATTCACAAAATATGCATTATTTTTAATGCATTAGGGGGATAAAATCTGGAGAGAAAGAAAGAAAAGAAAAGAAAAGAAAAGAAAAGAAAAGAAAAGAAAAGAAAAGAAAGGAAAGGAAAGGAAAAGAAAAGAAAGAAAAGAAAAGAAAGAAAAGAAAGGAAAGGAAAAGAAGAAAAGAAAAGAAAAAAGAAAAGAAAAGAAAAGAAAAGAAAAGAAAAGAAAAGAAAAGAAAAAAGTCTGGTGACCTAAAATAGCACAGTATGAGGCTTACCCAGCACTTGGGCATCATGTGTCTTTGGGAAAATCCCATCAGTTGTTCCTATCTGACATGAATAATTCCCATCATGCTTGAGGGCTTCTGAGCTGATCTTAGGGTAAGGACTCTTTTGAGATCTGGAGGTGACTCTTCTGTCAGCACAGATTTTTTCACTGATCTGCTGCAATTCTGCTCTGTAGGGTAGTCTGCAGGAAAGCCAGTCTCTGGGAGTTATTTCCGATATTATAAGTATTGCTTTTCTTGATAGAACAGGAGGGCAGAAGAGCCAAGCTTTTGTATTTATCTGTACAGACCCTGGAATGTTAACTGGACACAGACAGACAGGCAGACAGGCAAAGAGAGAGAGCTTAATAAAGAATTTGGTATGTTCAATTTACATAAAGTTGTACTACAATATCTTTGTGTTGGTAATATGGTCCAAAACCAGTATAATTAATAAATTATAATTCACAAAATATGCATTATTTTTTAGCCAATTCATATACTGATTGTATCCTCTGATATACATTTCTGGTGAATCTGCGTGTTTTAAAATATTTGTAGTTATCACAGGAGTTTTGCTAACTAGGGGCAGACAATTGCTTCTTAGTGTTTGTGCTAAGATCATGTAAGGCAGACATGAAAAAATGTAATTATATTAAATTACAAAAGAATAGTATTCTAAATCTAATTTTTGGGTGATGGACAATATTGGTATCATCATACAATTTGTGCTTCTTGGGAAGCAAAATGGAATACTCAGTCATGTGACTGTCTCCGCTAAAGTTTTGACAAGTACTAATATAATCAGCAAGCCTGTTTAAAATTTGCATGTTTATTTTTTATTTTTGGATTACTAAGTAAGTAAGATCAATTCAATTTAAAAGATTATAGTTTCCCCAGCCAGATCATCTCATAAAAAGAAAATAATCAGTATAAAGATGCTTAGAAATATTTTCTTCTAAAAGATAATTATAATCAGTAGAAGTAGAAGTTGGTTAGAAATATTTACTTCTAGTGAACAAGTATGAATATTTGCAAAACCATAAAAATTTCATAGCATTTCTTTCCTTCCTAGTAGATAAGTATAAACTCACAGACAGTTCAGCTATTTGAGTGTTGCCCATAGAATTTGTTTCTGTACTCTATCAGAATTAAATACATAGATTGACCATTGTGCTTCCCATAAACAGTTTAAATTTAAACTCCAGAATCTACAAGATTTCCAACTTAGAACCTCATGCCTCCTGTACATTGGCAAAAGGCTCTGACTGGTAAGGGTTTACTGAAGGGTGTTTATTCAACCAAAGCATCTGTTTCTACTCATCTGTGACAAATATAGGTGTCAGAATAACCTCTATATTTCACATAATCAGAAACAGTTATATTATGAAGGAGCATATGCCTTGGCTTTCCTATAATCTCTCTCTTTTCTTGTTGTTGTATGGAAGAGAGAGTGACTAAGATACCTGTGATCTTTTCATAACTTCAGCTTGACAAAGGCTTAGAGGCAAACAAGGATGTGCCTTGTTTGGGAAACAACTAGCCGACTGAAGACTCAGGACCTGTCACAACAAAGCACCTACACCACTGAGTGCGTCGGGGAAGCAGAAGGTTGGAGTGCTGCAGCCAGTGTCTTAGCTACTTTTCTAACCCAGACTCACTCTCCATCTCCACGGTGATGTCCACTACATCAGTGAGGATATGACCATCTGAAAAAGGAAACGAATCGTCCTCTGTCTCCTGCTCCCATCCTTTAAATGAACAACTTGAATCTAGAAAATATTTTAAAAAGAGAAAATCTATTTTTTTATTTTCATAGAGAGAAAAAGCCTTCTTTCTCAACAAAGTGTTACTCAACACAATAATCAGTTAACCACGACTAAAATTACTCACCCAAAACTATTGTAAGACATCATTAAATGTGATGACATCTGGGGATAAAAGTATATTGATATCTTGAAATTCACACTTAGAGGGTATTAATGAATGGTTTCCAATCTACAAGATAACTTGTTTAACAAATTGTATTTCACAAGGGATTGTAGGGGAAGGAGCTGATACTAAAATCTGGTTCCTTGTTTCCTGTTTATGTCAACAAAGATGGCAGAAGCCAAACCCTGGGTGAGGGAAAGAAGGTGGGATTTCCAAGTCTCAAGAGGAAGAGGAAAAAACGAGAGGGCTTTTTCTGGTCAGGCTTTGGAGGGAGGGGCACAAACCAAGTAAGGCCTAGGGGGAATTAAACCTGATGTGGCCCTCTGCCACCAACAGAATTCTAACAGGATAGCTGATGAGTTTAGGGCTATAGATTCTGCGCCGAGCAGTTGTGTCATCTGGCTGGTTTTAAAATAATAAGGCTGTCTGGTGTTTTGCATCTTCAGTGACTCAGGTGGGCAGGGAAAGGGCTCGGCTTGGGCGGTTGTTAGAGGATTGGCACAGCTAGCCTCCGGGTGGTTGGCTGGGGTAGAGCAATTGCAGTTCCCAGTGTTCACGGGAATAGCATGAGCTGGCCATTGGAGGCGCTGAGTGAGACCACGGGGGCTTGGAGGACTAGCTGCGAGAGGTTGAAGGAACAAAGTTCCCGGTTAGGGGACCAGCTGGCCTTTGACGGAGCTATGTCAGGAGTGAGACCAGCAGCAGCACATTCTCGGGGCTGAGCTGAAAGTGCAGCCCAGGAAGGCCATAGCGTGGAGATTTAAAATTACATGCAACAAGGGACTCCTTCCCTTTCACCACATCCTAACCATTTCTCCAGACATGCCCTTAGTCAGTGTGGGCATCCTCACATGAGCTGATCTTATAAACTTTCTCCAAATACCACACTCTCATTTTGTTTGATCATGAGATTGGCATCTTACCTAGACAATGTAGAGTTTTTTTCAAGAAGTTAGGATCACAATAAAAAATTATTCAACCATTATCTCTCTTCCTCCTTTATTTTTTCTACTTCGTAACAAGAGAACAAAAGATAAAGCAGAAATCAAAGGGAAAATTGAAATGATAATCCATGTGTACTATGATTTTCTAGTTCCATAGCTGCAGATTTTTGCTGGCAATTACTTCTCTTGACTTCTGTAGAATACTTAAAAATCAAAATTTCCCTAATCTATGCATTCTAACATTATCTTAGTTTTTGATGATCTTTGCAGTTACAACCTATTCTATTTTTAGTCTAGGAAAACAATGAAGTCATGGCCTCCGTTACTTTGGGAGATATGCTTCTACCACAGGATTTCACATTTTTTCAACTCTCCTTGAAAATTTGAGAACCCTTTCCTCTTCCATTCTCAGAGGTTTGAGTGTGAAGGAAGGTGAATTTCAAGATCTATGCTAACAGTGAACAAAAGGTGGATCATTGTATCAATTTTAGATAGATATTATCTGAGATCAAGAAACGATATTAAAGATAAAAATGGCCATTATATAAAGATGTAGTATCAATTCTCCCAAAAACTAAATCCCAACTCTTAGCACCTAACAAAAGAGAGTCTAAATGAAAAAGCAAACTGCTGGAAGAAATAGGTAAATAAAAACACTCTATAGTTCAGAGATTTCAACATCCCTCTTTCAGAAAGGGAGAAACCAACAATAGTTACAAAGTCATGCAAGGCATAGCAGAACTGTCACCAGCTCAGTATAACTTATACCTCCGTAAATTGACTTCCTGTAGTAGAAGAACACATTTTTCCCAAGCTCAAATGGAGCGCTCATGAAGACAGACTATATCCTGAGCCATAAGACCCATATTACAATTTCTTAAATTTTATTTTATGTATATGAGTATATCACCTGTATGTGTCTCTGTGCATCCCTTAAGTGCCTGCTGCCCCCTGAAGCCCCAATAGGACATTAGATCTCCTGGAACTGAAGTTACACATAGTTGCGAGCCACCGTCTGGTTGCTGGGATTCAAACCCAAGTTCCCTGAAAGAGCAGCCAGTGCTCTTAACCACTGCTACCACTGATCTATCTCTCTGTCCCAAAATAGTAACAATTTTTAAAGGATGGAGCCGTACCATGCCTGCTCCTTGACTATACTAGAATTAAACTAGAAATCAGTAATAATAAATGATCCCCACAATGATGTAATATTTTTCAAATAACAACTTAGTGAAAGATAAAATCTTAAGAATTAAAAAAAATAATTTAATTAAAAAGACAAATTATCAAAACATGTAGAATATGGAAAAGAACTGCTTAGAGGAAAAGTTTTAGACTTAATTGTTATATGAGTGAAGAAAATTTAAAATCAATCATTTAAACTTCAAATTTCAAGAAATTAGAAGAAAAGAGAAGGAGGAGGAGGATGAAGGAGAAGGAGGAGGAAGAGGAAGAGGAGGAGGAGGAGGAGGAAGAGGAGGAGGAGAAGAAGAAGAAGAAGAAGAAGAAGAAGAAGAAGAAGAAGAAGAAGAAGAAGAAATAATAATTTAGGGCCAAAATCAGTGTACACAAGAGAACAGAGAAAATAAACAAAACTGAACCTGATTCCTCAAAGGGATCAGTAAATGCATACATACATACATACATACTTTAAATATTTTAAGCAAGTTAAATTAATTTTATGTAACACCTCTCTGCTTTCTTAATTGATGAAAATGGCCTATTAATGGTGTACTTGATCTCAGATTCTTTATCTTATTAAACATCTTGAAGTAGACGGACATAACTGGTATTTTTATATTTGAAGAAAAATCAATTTGCTTTCACATTGATCAGTCTGCTTAGGAACTATGGCTCTGGCAAACCAGAGCTAAGGCAGAGAGCTCCAGCATCGTAGCTGGGGGACTCTGCTCTCCTGTCCTTAAAAGAGTCATTTCCACTGACTCTGCTTCCTGTTCCTCCCATTAGTAACTTCCAACACTTTTACTTCAAATGCTTTAAGAAAGACTCCAAAATCTATAGCACCAATGCACAGACTGGCCTGCATCCAGATCACATCTCCCCCTTTACCTTACAATGGAGGAGGCTGACCCTTCCTAGAGAAGCTCAGTGTCTCTTCCACTTTACTCTGGATCCAGATGCTTCCCATCTCAGATCTTCCTTTCTGTCTCTCTCCCTCTCTCTCTGTCTCTCTCTCTCTGTCTCTCTCTCTCTCTCTCTCTCTCTCTCTCTCTCTCTCTCTCTCTCTCTCTCTCTCTCTGTCTGTCTCTCTCTCTCTCTCATCAATCTCAATACAAGTCAACAGTAAAGATGAAACAAGCAATCTAGTAAAGCCTTTCTTTTCAGGCAGTCTCTAATCTTCAAATTCACGATAACGACTACTAGAATAATGTCTTTAGTGGAATATTTGTACAAAAGCTGTTTGTCAAGAATAATCAGCTTAAAAGTAAATGGTAGAGTGCTAAATTGGTCCTGTAAGCCTGCAACAAAGGCTGATGCTTGAAAGTACAGGAATCAGGAGGCTGAGGCAGGAGGATTATCATAGTCCAAAATTAACCTCAAAGACAATTTCATTTCCTAAAATTCTCAGAATGTCAGACTTACCAGGCACCAACATAGTGATGAGGATGAGTAACGTCAGAGTCGGAGTCCTCCCCAACGCATGCATCTGGAGTGAATTGTACTTAAGCACAAATCTTAACTCTCTGGGTGGACTCAGTGATTCCAGCTTGGTCAACTTAGTTTATGCTCAGTTCACCTATTTAAAAGTGACTTTTCTTCCTCATTTCTCTATCTTTATCTTCATCTCCAATCTGCCTTCAGCTGGATGACTAAGCCTGCACAGGAGAAAACAACAGTGATGTTCACTGAATGATAAAGAAAGAAGTCAAAGCATAACTCATTCATTCTCTCACAGTATTAAAACGATAAGATACAGTATATGGCCATTCCCTTTTAAAGGGTAAATCATATACTGGAAAATGAGCGAACCTTTCATGTGTAGCTGATGAATCTGTATATCTACAGGAATTTGGACAAGCATTTCCAAAATTTTCAAAATATGATTACATTCTGTAACTCAAAGCTCTCAACATGCTTTTCCTTGGAACTGCTTCTCAAGAAGCAAACATCTATAGCATTTGCTCATTTTCTTAGTTAATGAGCTTCACATAAATGAATGACTTACTGAACTCATCCCTGCATGCTGGTTTGAACTTATCAAAGAATATATGGTAACTTACTGAGCAGTTTCTCTGGGAATTCAACTTGGCTTATTTGGTCACTTCCTCCAGTCAGTCCAAGGACTAGAACGCATGTCCCTAGGTTTGATAGCAATCACCTTTACCCACTGAGTCACCTCACTGTCTGTGATTCTTATTTTCTTAATGTGCAAAATATCTTTTCCCTTCAGTTTTTAGGTGACACTGTGTTGCCAACATTCATATTCTGCTACTTTTTTTGTTGCTAATAGCAATCATTTTTGAACTTGTGCTTGTTTTCCCAAATAAGTAAGTTTTGATGAAACAGATAGACTTTTTAGCATGCTTCAGTGGGAGAATTATAGCCAGGCTCTGGGATTTTAATCTGCTCTGTGCATACACAGACAGGCACTCCACAGCAGAGTGGCAGCTGTGGGTAAGGTGATTCTGTTTCTGGAGAAGCGTTATTGCCTTCTCTGACCTCATACTTTAATATTCATTTAATATTTGTCATATATATTTATCAAATATATTTATCATAGTTTAATGAGATGGAAGAATTCTGTCAACAGAATCCTCGAACTTCCTTCACTGGAAGAGAGTATGGGTTACAATTTCTGAACACATGGGACATTGAGGAATTTCAAGTGGTCTGTCTCACTGTTGGGTAAATTAAACAATAAGACTCAGGAAAGCCCAGGTTCTTCAGCAATTCAGATCAATCATCTGAGTGGTATTTTAGCGCATAGAATATACATAAAACTTAAATAACACATACTGTAAGAATGTAAATCAAATTTTAGCTTTATTGAAGAGTAAATGTTTGAGGTAATTTGCTTTATGATCTTCAGTTACTAAGAAAACAAACAAGCTAAAAATCTAAAACAAATCTTTAATTTCTAAGTAAAATATCACACATCTCACCCATAATTCTGTATGTATAGGTATTTTAAACTTATTTACAGATATATATATTAATTAGATGCACATATGAAATATGCACATTTAAACTTATAGGACCACCACATCAGCCTTCAGGATTTGTGAACCAGCTTGAACTTTCACCAAGTCACTCATTTCCCTAGTTCTTCACAAATATTTAATAACAAATATTTCAGCATTCAGCATTAAAAGGAATGGTAGATATTGCTTTGCAATATGGGAAAACAAAAAACCCAGGATAGCTTAAACAATCCTGTACCCAAAAAAAAAAAAAAATAGAACGTCTGGCAATATCTCCATCCCTGATTTCAAGCTGTATTACAAAGCAATAGTAATAAAAACTGAATGATACTGGTATAGAAAAAGATAGGTTGATCAATGGAATTGAATTGGAGAACAAGAAATAAATCGACACACCTATGGATACTTGATTTTTTGCAAAGAAGCCAAAACATACCATGGGAAAAAAATAAAGCCTCTTTAACAAATAATGCTGACCTAACAGGATGTTTCCGTGTGGAAGGATGCAAATTGACTTATAGTTATCATCCTGCACAAAATGCAAGTCCAAGTAGATAAAAAACCTCAACATAAAACCAGATACACCAAATCTAATAGAAGAGAAAGTGGGGAATAGCATTTAACACATCACCTCTGTGCAGGAGACAACTTCCTGAACAGAACACCAATTGATATATGGGACCTAATAAAATTAAAAAGCTTCTGTAAGGGAAAAGGATACTGTCAATAAGACAAAACAGCAGCCTATGTATTGGAATAATTCTTCACCAATTCTGCAACGCTCAGAGGGCTGATATTCAAAATACATAAAGAATTCAAGAAGTTATATACCAACAAAAAAAACCCAAATCCAGTTTAAAAACAGGATACAGAAGTAAACAGTGAATTCTCAACAAAGGAATCTCTGGTTGCTGAGAAACACTTAAATGAATGTTCAACATCTTTAGTCATCGTGAAAAAGCAAACCAAAATGATTCATAGATTCTACCTTACACCCATGAGAATGGTTAAGATTTAAAAAAAAAAAACTCCTGGGATGGCACACACTGGCAAGAATGAAGAGCACTGGGAACACTTCCCTCCATTGCAACTTGTTCAACCATTCTAGAAATCAATTTTGAGGTTTCTCAAAAAATGAGGATAGCTCTACGCTAAGACCCAGCTCTACCCCTCCTGAGCATATACCCAAAGATGCTCCATACCACAAAGACACTTGCTCAAATATGTTCAGAGCAGCTTTATTCATAATAGCCAGAACCTGGAAACACCACGGATGTGTCCTCAATATAAAAATGGATAAAGAAAATGTAGTTCATTTACACCATGGTATACTACTTGCTATTAAAAACACAGACATCATGAAATTACCAGGCAAATAGATGGAACTGGAAATATTCTGATTGAGGTAACGCAGACCCAGAGTGCATACAATGCTCACTTATAAGTAGATATTACCCATAAAGTACAGGAAAACCATGCTAGAATACACAGAGACAAAGAAGCCAAGTAACAAAGAGGGCTCTAGAGAGGATGCTTGAATCTCACTCAGAAGGGTGAGATAAAATAGATTTTGGAGGTGGACAGAACTGAATGGGAGAGAGGGTGTAGATGAGCACAGGGTGGTGGATAAGGTACAGGGAAAACGGGGGAAAGAATGGAAATAGGTAGCAGGCACGGGAACTGGGCCATCACTAGGTTGTGCATGAGATGCAAGACAGGGAAGGATCCAGGGAATCTATGGATGTGATGCTAGCTGAGATTCCTAGAAAGGGGAGGTATGGACCCTTAAGTCACCCCCTGCAGCCACTCAGGACTTCCAGCGGAGGTATAAGAACAGCAACCTACCCACAAAACCTTCAACCCAAAATGTATGCTGCCTACAAGATGTGCAGACCAAAGATGAAGCAGAGACTGGGGAATGGCTAACCAATCCCTGGCCCAACTTGACACCCATCCATGGGCAAGAATCAATTCCTGACACTGTCGCTGATACTCTGTTGCTGGTGTACAGGAGCCTAACATAGCTGTCCTCTGAGAGGCTCCACACACTAGCAGATGGAAAGAAATACAGAGAACCATGGTGAAACATTAGACAGAATTCAAGAATTCTTATGAAAGAGTTGCAGAAAGAATTGAGGCACTCAAAGGTGACAGGAACTCTACAAAAAGAACAATAGAGTGAGCACATTTGGATGCTTGGTGGCTCCCAGAGACTGAAGCATCAACCAAAGAGCAAGCAACTAAGTCTATGACACATATGTAGTAGATGTGCAGCTTGGTGTTCCTGCAGATTCCCTAACATCTGGAGCAGGGTTATCCTTGACTGTGTTACATGCCTGTGGATCCCATTCCCCTAACTGGGCTGCCTTGTCTGGTTCAGTGGGAGGGTATGCACCTACTCCTGCAATGACTTGATGTACCAGGTTGGGTTGATACTGGAAGCTGGGGAGGTGGGTGTAGAGAGCTGGGTGGGATTGGGGGTAGAGGGTTGATTCTGCCTTCTCAGAAGGTAAAGGGAAGGGCCTGTGGATTGGGGTAGAACAGGAGGGAGGAGGCAGGCTATGATCAGGATGTAACATGAATAAATAAATAAATTGAATAATATATTTGAATACATAATTGAACACAAATGCATATGCATATGCATACACATACACATGTGCACACACACACACACAAACACACATACATATCCAAAATAAAGTAATTATTCATCCTATATGCCAGTCTCTCAAGAGACCTGCTAAAGAGGGCCGAGTTTTTCTTGCTTCTAGGTGCATGCAGTGTTATCCATCAGTTCCCTTCCTTCATTCCAGGAAAGTGCCATTATGAAGAACAGAAGTTCAAAAGAGGTCATGGGAATAAAGCAGAGCATAAAAAGGAAGTCAGTCTCACACTGAAGAAAGGTAACCATCAACTTCCATTGGGTCCCTCTATAATATGGTAGAGTAGCTACATAATCAATTAACTATATACAGAGGTTCATAAAAATGTTCCTTGGTTTTCTACAAGATTGCAATTCTCCCCCCCATAATCCTATAATAGACCATTGGGGGCTATGAAAACTAGCCAGTAAGGAGGATGATTCCAGCTTAGTTCCAGGTAGCTTTCTCTGTATGTTGTATGTTCAAAGGAGGGGTCTTATGTACGTTCTTTCTTTCTTTCTTTAATGATTGTGAAGCCACTTTTCTGTTGCTTCTGGAAATTTCTGATTCCAGTACATTCCTACGTCCTTCTCCTCTTCTTCTCAGTTCTCTTGAAGAAGCAAATCTGGAAGGGAAGAGCATTGTGGAGGAACTCTGCTACAGCCTGGATTCTACAACTTCTATTGAACCTCAGTGTTCTTGTTTGTGAGGCAAATAAAGACATTATTGTAACATCTGGCCTCATTAGATTTATGATGTGAATAAGGTAAATTAAACAGATGTGTCTATGAGTATTGACTTCTGTCTCCTTTTACTAATTCATCCTTGGGGTTGTAGACCATCTAATTCTAGTCTACGATCACATTTTTTCCACTTCTTTTAGCAGCTGCCATCTTCAGTGTCACCCAAGGCTTAGGTTAGCTCTGGGACCTTCAGACACCTCATCACTACTGCAGTTTCACAGATAAGTCAGAAAGCAAAAGAAAATCCTTGCTTTTCTTTAGAGGATTGTCCTAAAATATCACACATCTCATTTGCCAGAGCAAATGATCAGGGTCAGATGCAAGGTACATTGAAATAGGCTACTATCTACATCTATCTTTACAAAATTGGAGATATGTTATTGAGCAATGTATGAGTTACTTAATTCGCAAATATGCTACATGATAAGCAACCAGAGTAGATGTTGGCAATAACTGTTCCATCAGGAACCATCATAGGACAAGCTAATAACTAGCAGGTGATCTTCCTGCTTTAGATTAAAAAGTAATCCATGATAGATTTTCTCCCAAAAGCAAGGCCCAGAGGAAAGTTACTTTAGGAAAGATTCCTGTTGTTAATATACTTTTCCAGTTATTTGTGAACATATATGACAATCTGTAGGTATTAGCCCACCTTTTTGTGCAGATCTCTGCAGAACATTAAAGGTGTACTGTCTTGTAGTAAAGCTGTGTAAACAAATAGATGACTTCTTAATTCTTAATGACGATGCTGTAAGAATTATATCAGTATTTATTAAACTCTTTAATAGTAGGACTGCTATGAGAACTCAGCTAGTTTCCCATAGGTTACCACATAATTGTTTCTAGACAATAACCAATCATTCTACTACTCAGAGCACATTCCAAGTGGTTGTAAAACCATTAACCAAATGTCATAAAAAGGGAACTAATGGTTTGTTAGGAAAGCAGAAGATAAATATTGCCTGCTTTACATATTCAAAACTTCACTTGTAACTTCATTATGGTTTTTAACTCTCCATGAACCTGTGGAGCTGTGACAGACAGGTGATGAATGTTTAGCTAGATAATACTCCTAACGGATATGCATGTAAACATTCTCTGTTGTAAACTTATTTGGTTTATGATTTGAATTTATGTGTAAACTTTTTTTTTACCACGTGATCATATATTCTGAAATATGCATAAGTGCTGACGAAAAAGACAGGTGTGTGAATTATTCCTTGTCCCACTCAGGATCATTTTGCTTCCCCCCATTTTTTTTCCTTGGGGAGCTTTCATGGGTAACATTTTACAACTTAGGAATAAAAACTAAATTCACTTTTCAAAGTGTATCTTTTTTTTCCCTTCAACTTCAAATAGCAGGCTGAAAGTTAGAGCTTTGTAATTCCTGCAGAGATAGAACAAAGGCTACATTGTTAACCCAGCCATGTGTTAGGCTACAGGTGTTAATCACCTAAGTCAGCAACCTTATCAGGTGGGGTGGGATAGGAACTAAACAGTTATATTTGTTTTTACTGTCTAAACTGCAGCAATCCAGTGTACTGAAGGTACAACAGAAATATTATAGGGAGGGGAAAAGGCATCGTTGCTTCTTGCCTTCCTTCTGTCCCTCTGATATATTTTTACACAATAATGTTTGGAAGGTGCAAATAAAAACATAAAAAACTAAACTGGTATACAAAACTGGGTGCAATCATTTAGCTTCTAGAGAAACTAAGAATTAAAATGATTCATTTTGTGTTATTGTAATTTTTTAACTCGAGTTATACATTTGTTGACTATATTAAAAATTAATTAATTCATCATCTAAAAAGAAATAATAGAAATGAGTCATGAGGCATAATGCAGACTCCAAAGGGAATTTAGATATTAGGGCTTCACACAGTAAGGGGAGTCTCAGTGTTAGCCCCATGATACAAACAGTGCCTTCTGGGATAACACTTTGAACTTCTATAGAGCAGAGACACTGATTTTTGAAAACAGATCTTAGTCATGTATTTGATGATTAATACAAAAGGCAACTGTCATGTTACTTGGTAGCGTGCAAGCAATCACATAAAGAAGGCCATCAGCTAGTTGCTTACTTCAAGGTGTTGCTTGTTGTCATGGGACCTGACAATGCACCTTCTCCCCACCCCAACCTCCCAGGAACATGAAGTTGATGGAAGCCATTCCTGGGGAACTTAGATGAAGATAAACCACCCAGCACTCATGTTCAGCTTATGCTAAGCCATTTTCTTCTTTGGCCTGGGATGTGGACAAGGGAGAGAGGAGATGGCTCATCCACAGAATATCTAATGGCAAGCACCAGGCTTTTGCCTATATGGTCATACTGCACAACTGCCAACTGTAGAATAAATTCTTTCTTTTATTGGATTTTTCATGTATTTACATTTCAAATGTTATCCACTTTCTCAGTTTCTCCTCTGGAACCACCCTCTCCCATCCACCAATCCTCCTGCTTCTATAAGAATGCTCCCCATCCCACCCACTCACACCCATCTCACCGCCCTGGTGTTCCCCTACACTGGGGATTCGGGCCTTCCCAGGACCAAGGGCCTCTCCTCCCATTGATGCCTGACAAGGACATCATCTGATTTATACATATGTGGCTGGAGCCATGGGTTCCTCCATGTTTACTCTTTGCTTGGTGGTTTAGTCCCTGGGATCTGGTTGGTTGATATTGTTGCTCTTCCCATAAGATTGCAAGCCCCTTCAGCTCCTTCAGTCCTTTCTTTAACAACTCCATTGGAGACACTGTGCTCAGTACAATCTTTGGCTGTGAGCATCCACCTCTGTATTTGTCAGGCATTGGCAGGACCTCTCAGGGAACAGCTATATCAGGCTCCTGTCAGCAAACACTTTTGGGATCCCCAGTAGTGTCTGGGTTTGGTGTCTGTAGATGGGATGGATCCCCAGGTAAAGCAGTCTCTGCATGGCCTTTCCGTTGCACTATGCTCCACATGTTGTCCCCGTATTTCCTTTAGACAGAAGCCCTTCAAGGTTAAGAATTTGGGCCTGACAGTTGTTGCTCATATCTTTAATCCCAGCACTTGGGAGGCAGAGGCAGGCAGATTTCTGAGTTCGAGGCCAGCCTGGTCTACAGAGTGAGTTCCAGGACAGCCAGGATACACAGAGAAACCCTGTCTCAAAAAATCAAAATAATAATAATAATAATAATAATAATAATAATATGGAGATAAGTGCCTAACAAACGTGAAGGTAGCAGGGACAGATAAGCTGCATTTCAATGAGAAAGTTGATTGCAAATGGCAGTTTTCTTGTATTGTGTCGTCAGACTAATGGGCTTCTAGAAATCTGGATACTCAAGTCCTAGAAAGATACAAAAACAAAAACAAATTACGTTTGTTACAATAAAGCCAGAATAAACAGAAGCCCTCAGAAACCAAGAAACTGTAAACAATCATTAACAATGTTTCAGCAACTTCATTTCTGTTACAGAATCCTCAATGATGAGCCCAGGGTAGGCCCCTCCTTGGTCAGAACTGTAGCAAGGCAGAATCTCTCCCCAGCATCATGAGCTCCTGTGCTGGGCTCTGTGGTTCACAAAGGCTTGCTGCAGAAGGACTGAGGGAACGCCCATGCCAGGGGCACATAACATTTTCCCAGTCCACTGTGAGCTCCAACTTTTTTTTTCTTTTTTTTTATTTAATTTTTATTTTCTATATTCTATGTTTACATTCCAAAGGCTTTCCCCTTTCCCAGTTCCCCCCCCACCATATGTCCCATAATTCCTCTCCCCCCCCAACTATTCCCCAATCATTCCCCCCCCACACACGATTTCTCTGTTCTGGGTCTACAAAATTGGATCCAATCTTTACAGGCCCAGGGTCCTCTCCTTTCTTCTTCTTGGGAGTCATTTGACTTGCTAATTGTGCCTTGAGTATTTAGGGCTTCTGGGCTCATTAATATCCACTTATCAGTGATTGCATTTCATGTGTATTCTTTTGTGATTGGGTTGTGAGCTCCAACTTTTAACAATGTTTTTTTCTAATGACTCCTAACATTTTAGTTTTCAGTTCCTACCTGGTATGATTTCTCTTCTGGAAGAAAGCAAATCCTACGATGAGAAGAATAATCCCCAAAAGGGCCATTTTCACATAGAGAATGATCAGCAAGGAAGGTAGGGTGCTGCTGGTACCTTTAAATACAGCCAAGGGTAACAGTAATAGTTCTAAGCAAGAAATTAGAGGCAAAAACCTTCAAAATCATTTAAAATGGTCCTAAAGTTTTACAAAATATTAAAATCAGAAAATGTTATTTCAGGATCAAGTTTAGGAATCAAGTCCTGCTTTTGTTCTTTATTTTTTCTATATTCTTTGAGTACATTCCAAAGGCTTTCCTCTTTCCCAGTTTCCCCCTCACCATATACCCCATAAGTCCTCTAACCCCATCCCCTACCGCCATTTCTCTGTTCTGGTACTCTCCTACAAAACTGGATCCAGTCTTTTCAGGACCAGGGTCCTCTCCTTCCTTCTTCTTGGGAATGTTTTCACTTGCTAATTATGCCTTGAACCTTCTTTTGTTCTTAATAGGCATTGTCAAATATTTTAAAGTGAAGAAATGCACACTAAGTATTGTTAAAACATACAGTTAAATAACTAAAAGTGGGCAAAATTTCCCATGCAAATTTTGTTTTATTTTTATGAAAATGTAATTCCATCATTCCATCCATTCTTCTTCCTTCCTCCACACTCCGCCAGGTCCCACCACCTACCAATGCTCCCTCTCGAACTCCTAACTTCATCTTTCTGAATTGTTACCATCGCATATTTATGCATGATATGAAAATACCAGTTGGGGGCCATCCTGAGGGAAGACTGATTCTCCCACTCTTTAGCCCCCTTGGTTAACTGTAGTTCTTTGTCTAAGGGTGAGACCAAGTAAGACCCTTCCATTTTTGCATATCTATTGTTCAGACCTTGATTAGGCAGCCATATCATTGAGGTTCCATGGGTGAACCTTCCCTGACATTTCTTGGAGACACAATCTTCCATAGATTTCCTGTTTCTCTAGCTCTTATACTGTTTCTGTCACCTATAATATAACATTCCCTGAGCAATAAATGTAGGAATTGTGCTGTGAATGTATGCGTGGGAGCTGAACATCCTAGAATCTGTGTTCTATGCATTTTGACCCTTTGTGGACTTTTGTGCTGTTTTCTATTACAAACAGAAGCTTCTTTGGTAATGGTTAAGAGCCATGCTTATTGGTGAGTATAGTGTATTTAAAATGTAGATAGGCATTATGGTAGCAGATTCCTCTCTGACATCAATGCTCTCATTAACACTTTGAGTCTTTAGCTAGGTCTCCACTACCAGTCATGATTTTCCTCCTCCTGAGTGAGCCTTAAACATAACTGGACAAGTATTGGTTGCTGCCGTGATATGATTGCCACTATCACACTTTAGGGACCAGCCTTGCTGGTCATAGAGGTGGTTTAAAAGCTTAACACGTAGGTGGTACAACCACTGTGGTCAGCGTGCACAGCCTCTTTGGTAACTGAGAATGTTACTCCTTTGGGAAGATGTTTTCATGTGAAATCAGCTAAGATCCCCTAAGTCCTCTGTCTGAAGTGCATCTATGATGCATTTTTTAATTCAAAAAAATCTGTTCTTTTGCAAGGGATAATTTCCTTTTCATTTACAAAAAGTAAGAATTTCACAAAATATTATGATCATTTTCACATCTTATTCCTGCCAGATCCATACCCCACTTTGTTACACCACAAAGTTTGTGTATGTTTTTTAATAGCCCACTGGCTTCAAGTTAGGTTGTTCATATACTCCTGGGTTGGAGCCTACCAGGAGCAATACCATTAGAGAGAATTGACTCTCTCCCTTAAGAAACTATTAAGCCTTCACAGCTCCTCATTTGGCAAGGTAGGGACTCATGAGTCCCTTTCCACTGTGTGTTGGAATATTGATTGTCTAGGTATTGTTTGGGTCCTCTTCAGAAAACTCCATTGCTAGGAGCTTGTGAATTTAGAGATCCTATCATGTCAAAATGTTTTTTGACTCTGGTATTCCCTGATTAGTAATTTTGACAATTCTGCTTTTTTCTTCCTTGACAAGTTGGGAGTTTATGTTTTTACCACTTTACACTGAAAAAGGAAACTTTCTCTCAAGAGATATGAGAGTTGCACTAATCTCTGAGTGAAACAATGCAAATGAGAGGGTAGTTTTATTCTATGTCCATTTTGTAGAATACTAGACAGTGAACTCCCATCCTAGATACACTTGGTATACCAGATGGCTTTAAATCCATGCAGAAGTGAGTAGCAACCATTGCAATTTTCAGGCCATTACTGCAACCATGGGCATTATTCATAGACATCTTAATATGTCAGTGTTCTAGTTATTAGGACTAGAGCATCTATGAATATGGATGGGCACATTATCTATTTGGTCATATAGGACATCTACTTCTCATTTTTTGAGTATCAGTCATATTGGTCTCACAGTAGCTGCACCAATTGCTCTTCCACAAATAGTGCATGAAGGTTCCCCGCTCCCCATATCCATTGGCTTTTATTTTCTTAATATTAGTCATTCTGCATGGATTGAGGTTTAAAATCTCAAAGTAGTTTTAATTTGCACTGCTCTGATGGTTACAGATGGCAGAGAGTTTTTAAAAAATATGTCTTACCCTTTGAATTTCTTCTGAGCACCTTCTTTTCAGTTCCATAGCTTTCATAATGACATTTATTCTAAATATTCAACTTCTGCCAGATATGAAGATAGCAAAGACTTTTTCCAAATCTATAGGTTTCCTCTTCAGTCAGTTAACAGTTTTCCTTTGTAATCTCATGAAATCCCACTTGCTGAGTGTTTATCTTATTTCTTGAGCAACCAGAGTCCTATTCAGACAGGTCTTCCCTGAGCCTATTCTCTACAGCATACTCAGTATACTTGGGGCATTTTCTTGTGGAAGGTTTAAAGTTAAAGATCTAACATTGAGATCTTTAATCAATTTGGAATTTATTTCCATGCAAAGAGAATAATCAAGTTTCATTCCTCCATGTGTTAATATCCAATTTCCCAGCACTATCTTTTTCAGATGCTATCTATAATTTAGAGAATATTTTCAGAATCCTAATTAAAAATTTGGTAGCTATAAGTGCATAGACTTTCATGTGGGTCCTAGATCCTGCTGCATTGATCAATGTATCTGTATTTGTACTCATTCCATTCTGGTTTTGCTGCATTGCTTGCATAGTACAACTTGAAATTAGGTCTGATGACACTTCCTGCAAGGTTTTGTTATCAGTGTTGTTTTAGATGACTTATAAGCCATCAAACTATGCTATGTGATTACGAAATGCTCACAAACATCTGAAGAAACAGAATGGATACTCAACACTAGCTGTGAGTCAGAGAGAAGTGGGTTTGGGAGGCACCTTGGTGGCCTACTAGATGAAATAGGTTAGAGAAAGAGGACTTTTCGGGGAGCAAAGAAGCAATTTGGAAAATATCTGAGAATCAATTAACCTTAGTCCTGTTTGGAACATTAAAAGGTAAATATGGAGAACAGATCTATGATAATCAGAACCTATTTACAAGTTCTAAGACAGCCAAGATTACATAGAAAGACAATATATCAAAAAATACTAAAAATTTAAAAAAAAGAAATTCATATATGATCTTTGTTTTTCATCTACTGAAATGTAGGTCCTAAAAGAATTGCCAACAAAATAAAAATTCTTTAATTTGACAATGAAATTATTGGGGTCTAGAAGCTATTCGAGAGCTTCATGGCTGGGGCTATCACCAGAAAGACTAAAGTGTAATTAGAGAGTTAGGACTTGGAGCCCAATTCTACCACCATCATTACCACTTAACCACTTGTGAAGAATGAATGGCTGGAGATTGAGTTATTTACCAATGATCAATGATTAACCCTCATGACTATGTAACAAATCTAAATATAAATGCTAATTAGTACAGTTTGAGGATATTCTGTATGGGGAAAACATCAAGGAACTGGGAGCACAGAAATCTTTGACATGGCTTGAAACTCTGAACTCCTTCCTCCGTAATGGGTCCAATGAATCCATTAAATTTGTCATTCTCTGTGTTGGAGTCTTTATATTAAACCAGCATAGTAAACAAGGTGCCTTCTTCATTTTGTAAACCATTTTAACAAAACACTGAACCTGATAAGTGAATTACAGAAACATCCAGAATTTATATCCAGTTGATAAGTGCAGGTGATAACAAAAACTTGTTACTAGTGCCTGACATGGGTCTGTTGTCCTAGTTAACTCTGTGGACTAGAGTCTAGAGTCTAGAGTCACCTTAGAGACCAACACACTATGGGCAGCACCAAGCTCTGTCCAGGTGAGATAGATTAGTGCAGGACTGAGGAACTAGCAAGCAGGTTCACTGTCTATACCTCAGTAGTCTTAACTTTCCTTTATCTTCCCCTAAGCAGTGTTTGGATACCCTATTTGTTACAAACACAATAAAGTTAGAACATTTAACTTTTGTGGAAGAATAAGTTAAATATCAATTATTTCTTCTTTTATTAAAAATAAAAAGGTACTTACTGCCTCTACTCAGTTCTATGAACAGAGACTGGTTACCAGTTAAATGGTAAACCTGGCAGAACACAGCAGGCACATAGTTGTGCTCCCAGCGGCATGCGCTCCTCACAGTCATGGTGCCATTGCTGTGTGATTCATCCTCAGTGACACAATCCCCATCTGGAGTCCAAGAGATCCACGCAGCAGGCTTGCCTGCAGTAGCCTCACACACTGCACTTCTATTTTTCCCTGGAAAGTAGGTTACCTCAGGGGGCACTGGAGAGAGATGGAGAGGAAATAAAGATTCAATCTTCTCACAAATTAAAAAGACATTTGTTTGTCTCTAATAATGACCTGTAATACTGAAAGAGCAGGCTACAAAACATTGTCACTTACCCAAGACTTGGAGGTCATAGAGTTTTTGGAAATTTGCTTCAGGTGTTACAATCTCACATGAGTATTGCCCCTCATGTTGGAGGGTCACTGCACTGATCTGAAGGTCAAGACTGAGGTCAGGTGTGAAGACCCAGGTGATGCTCCTGTCCAAGCAGTTGGTTTCATTGATCTCCCTTGTATCTACTCTGTAGGCTTTTATGCAGGAAGGCTGTCCTCTGGGGGTTATTATCCATGTTATTAATAGTGCTTTTGTCATTGGAATAGAAGGGCAGAACAGCAGAGCCTTTGAACCCATCAGTACAGTCACCGTAGTGTTAACTGCATACACACAGAGAGAGAATAAGAAAAAGAAACCTTGAGAGTTAGGTCTATCCTCGGTAACTTATATGAAGTTACACTAGAAGACTGCTTCACTACTGGAAGGATTAGAGCAATAGTAGATTTTTCTCACATTTCTGTTTCTGTACATTAAATATTAATTCATTAAATTAAATACTTTACTCAGCTTCTAAAAAAAAGTTTCAGGCATGTGGGCTACACACATCTTTTACTAGAAACCCTCACAATGCTTGTACACTAACGTAAAGAATCCATGATAGATTTGGGTTTGCTGAGTGGGGATTACTCAACACAATTATCTGTCACAATTACTTGTGACAAAAGTCAGGAATGTCATTGCTTTAACAGAAGTTGCTTCGAATAAGGCATGCTTATGATAAACATTGCATTAACTCTCTCCACTGTCCTATTTTGATATCACTTGCTTCTTTGGGGAACTCAAGTCCTCACAAGTCACATTCAAATAAATGTCACCTAATCAGATGAAGAAAGAAATTCTTCAACACAGACCTGAGAGGGTACTAATGCAATCACTTCCTCTAAAGAGGCAAAGGTTTAGAAGCAAGTGCTCAGAGTCCCTCACACTGTAACATTATGTCACCAGACTCTGCTTCTCGTCCTAAAACTATCCAGCAGCCAAGGCATTAGTTACTGGTTCTAAGGAAGGTCAACTCTCCATTCCCACAAGATAAGCAAGAATACTACCTTCTGTCATAGGTGATGAAGCTTTCTGCGACATTTGGTTCCTATCCACACAACATGGTCCTAGAAAATACTTAAATGTCAGTGTTTAAATATTTATATCATTATAAAATAGTAATTTGAACTTTTTCATCACTGATATGTCAACATCTTGAAAATTACATTCATAAGATATCAATCAGTTGTTTCCCATCCATAAGTAACTCTATTTTGCCAAATACTTTACAGTAGCCCTACCTTCCTTCTTCCAGTCCCTTGCCTGGTCCAGTGTAGGCATACCACATTAACGGACTTGACTGAATTCTTTCTCTAGATCTAATACCCTAAGTAAAGCTATTTGGACCAATAATGAATACTTCCCACAGATGAAGAAACAGAGCAATTTTCCAAAACTATAGAAACAGAATCACAAAGAGTACATCCTCTCACTTCCTTCCAGCCATTCTACCTTGCAAAAAATGAAACAGAACAGGGTGGGAAAAGGATGAGAGCCCTTTCCTCTTTCCATTCCTTCCTTGAGTTCTGTAGAATTGTTCACAATTATAATGATCTGAACCCACGCATAGTTGCACAGAGAGAGAGATGGGAGAATCAGGATGTCAGAGAAGCTGGCCTTATCATGAACTTTGGGTCAACCTGGAATACATACATTGCTTTATAAGAAAAAAATCGCCATAATCAGCTTCTGAAACATTGCCCTATAATAGTTCCATGCTTTCCATGCAACAGTTAAAGACACAGGAAAATAAAAGTAGACTTATTTGTTATCCTAAGATACCTATACTACTATGAAGTGCTAGTGTGTTTTTAATAGTAAAATTAGACTAATTATAAATCTATATTTCAAACAAAAGCAAAAGAATATCTATGCTAAATATCAGAGGAGATAATGAAAGTACAGAAAGTTTTTAATTAAAACATAAAAGGATACAACAACAACAACAACAACAACAACAACAACAAATATCTATCATTAGTTGGAAGAAGGGTGGAATTAAAGACACGCTATTAAGCAGAATAAGCCAGGTACAGCGAGGTGAATGACCCATGGTATTGCATGTGAAAGCAAAAGAGCCCAAGACCTGAAAGCAGGAGTGGGGTTATGAGAAGGATGTGGGCAAATGGAGGGGCTGATGATGGAAGAAGATGTTTTTTCTTTCTTTCCTTTCTTCAGAATACATGGTGTATTATAAACCATAGAACTATAGTTGCTTGATTTTACTTGGAAATAGATTCTTTCATAAAATAGATTATAATTGTGGTTCCCCTTTCCTAACTTCTCCTAGATCCTCCACACCTACGCAAATTCACACCCCTTCTTGCTCTTTCTCCTTAGGAAACATAGAGCAGACATCTAAAAATAATAATAAAATAAGATAAAGTAAAAACAAATAGGGGTCCAAAGAAGAAAAAAACACAAGGAACACATGTAGCAACAGACACACACTTTCTCAAGCAAAGAAATCCCATAAAAACACAAAACCAGAAAGCATAATGTATACATAAAAGACCTGTAAGGGACGAAATTCACATACAAAATGTTATGACACAAAATGCCTCCAAAGACACCATTGATCCCATTTTGTGTTGGTCATCTAATGTTGGACATGGTGCCTGCCCTTAAGTGTAGGTACATACTCATTCTTTTTCTATGTGAGCTGTTTTCAATTGGAAATAACTTTTGGGTTAGGGTTGGTCCTCTGTCCAATTTTTCTGTGCAGTGGTAACTGGGACCCCATCTGGCTTAGACCTGTGCCTAGAAGGCCTTAATTTCCTTGGTATCTTTATCTCTCCTGGCTTTTAATATTTTTCTGTCCTCTTTTCAGCAGACTTCCCTGAGTCTTGGAAGGAGGGATTTGATAGAGACACCCCATTTAGGAGTGTTATCTTTTTCCTATGGTAACATGCAGGGTACCTTCCAGTATGATGAACAATAGTCAGTCGGAATGAAAGTTGTGGGTAGGCAGCAGCCCAGCTTCTCCATTCTCCATGAGTTACACAGTTGTTGTCTTTAGCAATAGAGCCTGACAATCATTTTGTGGATATGAACCACTTGATTTTTAATAAAGACGCTAAAATTCATGCATTGGAGGAGGGTAACCTTAACACACTCTGCTGTGAAAATTGGATGTCCATATGCAGAGGAAGAACAGATTACTATCTTCGTTCATATAGGAATAAGTTCCAAATGGGCCAAAGACATTAATATGAGACCTAAACCTCCTGATGCTGTTAGAGGTAAAGGTGGAAGAAGCATTCAAGATATATCAGTAAATAAGGCTTTAGTAACTTAGGAAATACTCTTTCAAGCTATATCAAGAGACAAATGTGGTAGTCACTCAGGAAATAAGGCCAACAATTCGCAAGAGATTTCATTAAATCAAGATATTTCTGTATAGTAAAGGAAACTACTGAGTTAAAAGACAGCCTACAGAATGAGAAATCTTTACTAACTGTATGTCTGATAGCAGACAAATAGAATATCCAATAGATTCAATAAAGTAACAAAAAATCAAATAACTCAATTAATGAATAAGTTAAGGAAATGAGAATACAATTCTCAAAAATGAGTACAAATGAACAAGAAATGCAAAAAATATTTGGTATTACTGGCCATCAAAGAAATGCAAATTAAAATATAGTGAGATTAAATCTCACAATTTTTCAGAAAATAATTACAGACTGGAGATAGGAGAGGTAGGGAGAAATAATGTAATAATATTTTAATCAAATAACAATTTTAATTAAACAAAAAGAAATGTATAACAATCACAATACATATAAATAATAATATAGAAAAGGTTTCCCTCACATATTGCTGAGAATAAAGTAAATTAACCCCACCTACACACACACACACACACACACACACACACCCCTTGTAATGGGCAAAGAGACACCTTTGTGAAGGTGTTGCTCTTATATCAGTCATGGGCAGAGCAGATGGCAGTCCTTTGTTTATCCTACTTTGATGCCTAGCTTGGTGGCTAATGCTGTCTTATGCCTAGCACTCAAAAAATCAAATCAAATCAGAGTAAGTCCAAGATTAACAGCACAGGAGGAAGACAAACATGTGTGAAGCACCATGACACCCACAGCGCTGCCTTCCAGCACACAGCACACAGACCATGGACAGCCACCTGCTCACTGCCATGCCACATAGCATGGATGGAGAATGTCACCCAGTAAGTACCCTGCCAGCCTGCAGTGGGAGCCATCACAATGTGGAAGTATCACAATGTGGTGGTCAGATGGAAGAGAAAGAAGAGAAGAGGAGCTTGAGCATCATGAAGAGAGATGGAACTGAAAAGTTGAGGGTGGAGGGGAGCAGCCTGCTGTGACTGGCCAGCTCCGACACCTGGGACCATGGAGAGGTCTAAGCCCAAGCTGCCACTAAGGGCCACATCTGAGTCTGTCTATGCAGCGTTGCCAAGGCAGGAGTCCAGGTCAATGTATATGATTGATATTACTACTAAAGAACACTGGGGTGTGTCTGGTCTAGACAGCCACTAGGGACCATCTGGCTGTCCAGGGGGTTTGCATAACTGGCCCTGCTCCTCACTGGCTGCATTGCTCTGAAGAGCTGGCCCAAAGAGCACTGGGGGAGAGTAGGCCCTGCACCTCACCCAGGCAGCACAGTGGAGCTGGTCCTGGTGGCACGGCTGTGGGAGAGCTGACCCTGCCACTTGTCTGCCATGGAGTGGCATTGGTACAGAGGTGGTGCTCTCCACCCCTGGCCCTTGCCTCCTCCAGCAGTCAGGAAAGCTGCCCACAGGGTCATGAGTTCAGGAGAGCTAACCCTGACCCTAACCAGCTACAGAACTTGGGAGGGCAGGCCTTTCATGTTATCTGGGCAGCACAACTGAGTGGGTCCTGGTAGTTGTTGGGGTGAATGTGAGTCAGCTCTGAGGGTGGGAGTGCAGGAAAGCTGGCCCCACCACTCCTCGAACATGTTGAGGCCTTTGGGGTATGTCTTCTGCCCTCTCATTCCTTGCCACCTGAGACAGTCAAAGAAGCTGACCTGGGGGTCATGAGAGCAGGTGAGCTGTCCCTGCCCCTTGCTGCAGCACTTGGGGGAGGGGACCCTGCGACTCCCTTGGGCAGCACAGCAGGGCTGGCCTTGATGGTGGAGGCTCAGGTGAGCCAGCGCTGAGGGCATGGGAGAAGAGCTGGCCCAGACTGATGGTGGAGGCCTGACAGTGATTGGTAAAATAATCTCCTTGGTATTGGTAGAAATTTTTTTTATAGAAAACCTATTTATCTAGAGTAATCCTCTTAAAAGTAAATGGTAGAATGTTAAATTGGTCCTATTAGCTTGCAACAAAGGTATATGCCTATAATTCATGAAATCGGGAGAGGCTGAGGCAGGAGGATTATCATAGTTCAAAGTTAACCTAAAAGACAGTTTCATTTCCTAAAATTCTCAGAATGTCAGACTTACCTGGCACCAAAATATTGATGAAGATCAGCAAGGTCAAAACCGAAGTCCTCCCCAAAGCATCCATCTGGAGTGGAATCTAGGTAAGCACAAATCATAACCCCCTGGGTGGACTCAGTGGTTCCAGCTTGGTCAACTTTGTTTACTCCCAGTTCTGCCTCCAGCTGGATGGATAAGCCTGCACAGGAAAAAATGGCAGCGATGTTTGCTGAAAGATAAAGAAGCCAAAGGATAACTCACTTGTTCTCTCAGTGTTAAAAGTTTAAGATACAATTTATGGCAATTCCCTTTTAAGGCAGCAGTATTTAAAGGGTAAATCATAGACTGGAAAATGTGCAAACCTTATGTGTACAACTGGTGAGTCTATACGTCTACATGAACTTGGACAAGCACTTCTAGAATTTCCAAACCAAGGTGCTGACATTTCGCCACTCAAAGCTCCCACTGCGCCTTCCTTGGTTTTGCTTCTCAGGAAGCAAACACGGCTCTAACGTCTGTCACCATTTGCTCATTGTGTTGGTTAATGGGCTGCACATAAGTGAAATGCTTTACTGACTTCATCCCTGTGTGCTAGTTTGGACTTACCAAAGAATATATGGGAACTTATTCATCAGTTTCTCTGTTCATTTGAATTGTTCTATTTGGTGACTACATATATAAATCTTCTATGATAATGATTGATTTTCACATACATTTTGATGTCTATAAGCACCCATTTTCTTGGGTACATATCTACTAATAAAAGGACAGTGTGAAGCTTTAGATAACTACTTCCTGTCAAGGGTTAACTTGCCTGCCTGACATCTCCTTTTTATTTTAAAACATTGTCCCAATACCGGAGACTGTGGGCTTTTTAAAAATAAAGTCATTTCCACTGCAGTTAGTTAAAATGGATCTATACAGTGTTGGAATAGGTTGGGCTCAGAGTAACCAGCAGCCATATGATAATAAGAAAGTCATTTTCATGCATGTAGAAAAGTGTTCATGGGAGGGCAAAAGCAAAGACGGGGTGTGTTTCTTCTGCAAGTTAAGAAACATGAGATGTCCAGAGCTAGAAAATGGTCAAGGACCAGCTTCCTTTTTCCTGCATTAAAACATTTCGAGAATCTTGCAATGACAAACCACAGCAGAGAGACCCTGGGAGAGCTCAAATGCAGAACTTCACTGACAGCTGGAAGAAAGAGAAACCTGCTGTGCAGGCCACACAGCCTTGCACCCAACAACAGGGAAGCAGCAGGCTGGGGCTGTGGAGGACAGCTGATGTGTGCAAAGCAAGGCAGGGAGGGTAGGCCTCAGGGATTGTACAGTTTAAATAACCCACATGTTTTGCGAGGCGTGGATCACAAGGCATGGTTCTCTCTAGGATGTTACTGTTTCCCTTTTCATTAAAAATAGACCCTTTTCCAGGTGGGGGTGGCACATGCCCTTGATTCCAGCACTCAGGAGATAGGATGAGATGATCTCTGAGTTTGAGGCCAGCCTGGTCTACAGTGGGAGTTCATGATAACTGGGACTACATGGAGAAACCCTGTTTTGAAGAACCAAAAATAAATAGTACATAAATAATCAAACAGATAATAGATGATAGATAGATAGATAGATAGATAGATAGATAGATAGATAGATAGATAGATCTGATACAGGCCATAGCAATGAATTTCCTTTGGGAGGGTTACTATTTACCTAAATATATACTTCCATTTGCAACCAAATTATATCTATGATCTTAAGTTATTCTTTTATACACAGCACATAATTGGATCACATTTAGTTCTGCCCCACCTCCATTTTGATAACCTCTAACTTTAACTGAAAAGTTTAATCAATAGCAGAATTTTAAGTCAGGAAAAACTAATTCTTGCTGCTTTTTCATGTGTGTTTTCTCTGTCTTATACATCAATTGCACATATTTCAACTGCTTTAATGCCTTTTTATTTAATTTTTTCTAGTGTTATTTTCTCTCACTTTCCCTTTTGAGGTTATGGTTATGCTGAAGATTGAGGTTACAATTAAATTTTTTTGGGCTAGAGAGATGGGTGTTTTTGTTTTTTATTAATTTTTTATTCGATATATTCTTTATTTACACTTCAAATGATTTCCCCTTTCCTGGCTCCCTGTTCCCCAAAGTCCCATAAGCCCTTTTCCCTCGACCTGTTCCCCCATGCACCCCTTCCCACTTCCCTCTTCTGGTATTCCCCTACACGGATGCTTTGATCCTTTCCAGCACTAGTGTCCATTCCTTTCTTCTTGTCAGACATAATTTGGTATGTGAATTGTGTCTTTGGTGTCACAAGATTCTAGGCTAATATCCACTTATGAGTGACTGCATACCATGGGTATTCTTTTGAGACTGGGTTACCTCATTTAGTATGATGTTCTCCAGCTCCATCCATTTCTCTAAGAATTTCATGAATTCATTGTTTCTAATGACTGAATAGTACTCCAAAGTGTCGTATAGCTGAGTCACATGGGAGCTCTAATTCCGTATTAATTTCCACGGTAAGCACACCAGCTTACACTCTCACCAGCAGTGAATAAAGTTTCCTCTTTACCACTTCATGTCAGTGTTTGTAACTTGTTTATTTAATTACAACTATTCTGGCTGGGATGAGATGGAGCTTCAAAGTGGTTTTTGGGTTTGCATTTCTCTGATGGCTAAAAATGAAAGATAATTCTTCTAGGAAAGGACTGTTGAGCTTGCTTCCAGTGCAGTGGTCACTAGCCAGCTAGGAAGGGGGTGGTAGGCCAGTGACTTAAGATCCCAACCCTTCCCTTCCTGAAGTTCAGCAGCTCTCCTCTCATTGTCCACACTGAGTCTCAGAGTTCTGAAAATGTACACTGTGGGTGGCTTAGTTATTGCCTGCGTGGAAGAGCAGCACTCCAGAGCTAATGATTACCATTTTTGCTGACATGACACAGTAGATTTGCTTTGAGATGATTTGGAGCCATTTCTATACTGTAGTTTCTGTCACTGATTTGCATTTTCCCCTAATCCCTGAAGCCCTGCTGACCTCAGAAGCTGAACTCTACTCATTTACACTGAAGATAAACTCTCTCCTACACAGAAAATGTGTTCATTTTCAAAGTGACAGCCTTTCACAACAAGTGGCTTTACCATCTTCTTCTGGAACATGTCAGGTTCTCTGGTCTCTGCCCTCCTTCACAGCCAACCGGTATCACCATCCCCCATTGCTCTGGACAGCCCTTTTTAGCCCTTCCTCACCTGCTACTGTATAGGCCCCATTCAACATTTAAAGACTTACCCACATGGATTTCCTGTTTGGGCTGATGTTATCACAGGTATTTCCACCACAAAATAAACCCTTTCGTGTAATAGCTTTAACTTCATGAGCAAAAAGACCACACATGCATGTAAAGCATGCAACCATCCTGCACTTTGAGATCTCTGGAGCTCTTTATTCATTTCTCATCTGATCCACATGCAAATTTGCTCAAAGCCTCACAGGTTCTATGTCTTTCTGACATTTGACAAAAATAATATTTAACCTAGTAACACGTCCTAACGGTTTGATAATCAGTCAGAATTTGGTTTGTTACTGAGGGTTGGACCTATGTTGTTTCTGTCTCTAAGAATGAGCACTAGTCCTGGTGACTCTGCTTTGTTTGATCTCACCAGATTTTAATGAATAGCATCACAAAAGAAACAGACACTGTGAACCAAAGTGAACAGTGATAGGATTTACTTTATCCTACCTGAAGAGCGGTAACAAAGTGTACAGATCTAAAATAAACAAACAAATAAATAAAGAGGAAAAATTGGCAGCTCAGCATTTAAGAGCATGTAGCGCTTTCACAGAGGACCTGAGTTTGATTCCCAGCACCCACATCAGATGGCTTCCAACCATCTGCAACCCCAGTGCCAAAGGATCTGATAGCCTCTTCTACCTTCTGCAGGTACATACACATGGTGCACATGCATGCATGCAGACAGAACACACATTCACATAGAGTAATAAAATAAACTCTTTTCTTTAAAGAAATGAGGTGAATGGACGAGTGTAAAGGGGAAAACATAGTGGAGCAGCTGAAGCGTGCAAGCAGTCGAAGGAGAACCAAGTGCGGACACTGTGCGAGAAGGCAAAGGAAACTTTAACAGAAGAATAAATGTACAAGGGGTTCCCTGTCCTGTTACCATCTGTGGAGATGCGCATAGCCAATTCCATGACCTTATGGAACTCCTCGGAATTGGTGGAAAATCACCAGATACAAACTATCTATTCATGGGTGACTATGTAGACAGAAGATAATATTCTGTGAAGGCTGTGACTCTTCTTGTAGCATTAAAGGTGCACTATCCAGAGCACATGACAATATAGCAGGGAAATCATGAAAGCTGGCAGATCACACAATTATATGCCTTTTATGGTGAGTATGAAAGTATGGAAATGCCAGTGTGTGGATCTCTTTGATTATCTTCCACTTACAGCTTTAGTAGATGGACAGATATTCTGCCTTCATGGTGGTCTCTCTCCATCCATAGATACACAGATCTCTTTGATTATCTTCCACTTACAGCTTTAGTAAATGGACAGATATTCTGCCTTCATGGTGGTCTCTCTCCATCCATAGATACACTGGATCACATAAGAGCCCTGGATTGCTTACAAGAAGTTCCACATGAGGGTACAATGTGTGATCTCTTATGGTCAGATCCAGATGACCATGGTGACTGGGGCATCTCTCCATGTAGTGCTGGCTAGACATTTGGACAAGATATTTCTGAAACATTTACCCATGCCAACATTCTCACACTGGTGTCTCGTGCTCACCAGCTTGCAATGGAAGTATTTAATTGATGCCATGATTAGAATGTAGTTATCATTTTTAGTGCACCCAATTACTGCTGCTGTTGTGGGAACCAGGCTGCTATCATGGAATTAGATGACACTGCAAAATATTCTTTTCTTCAGTTTGACCCAGCACCTCATTCTGGAGAGCCTCATGTGATCCGGCCGCACCCCAGATTACTTCCTATAAATTCTTCCCCAGGATTTCTCTGTATGTGGAAGTATACTTGGCATATATAAATATATATATATATATATATATATATATATATATATACACAGATAGATAGATAGATAGATAGATAGATATAGATATAGATATAGATGTATGTATATACATATATATATACACACACATATATATACACATATATATACACACATATATATGTGTATATATATGTGTGTGTATATATATATATATACATATATATATATATATCTTTGTACTAGCAATAATGACAGTTTTTGAATAGGGTTCACTATCTATCTTATTTTTGTGCTTTAAAGAATTCCTTTAGCATTTTTCAATATAATAAAGTTATGCTTTTCTTTTTAAAAATTTATAGGAGCTGGAGTGATGCGTCAGCAGTTAGCAGCATGCACTGTTCATGCAGAAGACCAGAGTTCAGGTTCCGGCACCAATCAGGCAGCTCACACCATCCATAACTCCCGTTCCCAGGTGTCTCTTTTGGCCTCTACCTGCAATTGCATTCGTGTATACATACACCCACACAGGCACGCATGCATAGATATAATTAAATTTTGTTAATAAATCTTAAGAAAATATGTAGGGAAGTACTCCAGACACATTAAAGTAGGTGTTTTATGTAGATGTCTCTGTTTATCATGGTTCTTTTGAATTTCTCAAATGTCTTGCATATTGTGGTAGGCCTGAAAATTCTGCCAAAATGAAGTCCATTAGAGAGAAGCAGGAAAGCAATTATATTTTAGTTCTAAGTTCACAGTAAAATGAAGTGGAAAGCACGAAGCATTTCTAACGTCTCTGCCCTCTACACAAACTTAGACAGCCCCTTCATCCTCACTTCCAACTATTCATGCAGACACAGATGGGATCTGTGGAGCTGGGAGAGGCAGGTCATATGAGACATCCCAAGCTTCAGTCCTTCCTAGACAGCCTGACAATCTATAATAAAACCTCAGCCTCAGCTGAATGATAGAACAACAATTTGTTTTAAAGAATATCATAACACAAGGTAGCAAGTTCCACAACTGACAGTCATGAGTTATAAGATCAACCATGAGACATTAAATTGTCTCAAGAGGCTAGATATGTGCTAATTAAAATATTACACCTATATTCTGCTATCTGTGTCTCTTAACAGCCAGAATAAACTTCCTTGAAACTACACATCCATTGTTTTCATTGATTCAAAAACTAAGGCTCCAGGGTACTTTCCCACTCATGTGGGCTAACAAAAACATCTGAATATTCAAAAGACCTCTGCTTCATTATTATATCTTTTACATTGTAGTTTTGACACTTGCCCCTTTGTAGCTTCTTCTAGAGGACTATGGTAAGAAATATCTGAAAAGGTCATCCATCTGGTACATCATGGTTCTGGTACATCATATCCAATGACTATGCCACTCACCTCATAAATATTAATAACACTTCTTTAAAACTCAAAGCGTGCAAAGGGTGCTTCTATGTCCACCAGCTTTGGGACGACCCATTCTAACCTCTTTTGAAGTGCTTGCTCTGCTTAGCTAAGTAAATTTCTGTATAACTATGTGTCTCTTCATTGAATTCTTGCTTTCACAGAGAAAATAACAAGGAGTCCCCATAACACCACTAGTGTGGTACATTTCTTTAACAGACAAACCTACCCTGATAGTTGATTATAATTCAAAGTCTTTAATTCATACTACTGTCCACACAGGGCTGCATATGGTAAAGAGATTCATCTCAAATTCAGAAATGGTTTTAGTTTCTTGTTTAAGTTTGAAACATAGAAATAATTAAAGTGATATTTTTATTTACAATCAAAATTTTATTTACAATCAAAAATGAATTGTTTTTATATTATGTGTTTGGGTGTATTTTCTCTGAATGTATGTTTTTGCACTACACATGTGAACAGTGACTGTAAAGACTAGAAGAAGTGGTAGATCTCCTGGCACTGGAGTTACAGACAGTTGTGAGCTGTTGTGGATGCTGTGAACAGATCTCAGGTCCTCTGAAAAAGCAGCTCGTACACTTAAGCATTGAGCGAGCTATCAGCGTCCAGTGAAAGCATTTTTAACTCTTCTTTTTCAATGCAAGATATATATTTATATGTAGATTCACAGAAAAGCATTCAGCAAATACACTGTATGTGACCAATAAAAATTAAGGCAATTAGGTTTTTATGTATTATTTGAAGTTCATGTAAGAAGCATGTCTCCTTTTCAGAAAATTAAAATGTAATTCAAGAATAAGAATATTACAGAGTCTGACTCACCAAACAAAGAACAAACACTGGCTGGACCTAGGCCTCCCCACACATATGTAGCAGATGTGAAGCTTGGTCTTCATGTGGGTGCTGAACAACTGGAGTGGGGACTATCCCAAAAGCTCCTGACTGTATGTGGAACATGTTCTCCTAGCAGGGTTGCCTTATCTGGCCTCTGTGGGAGAGGAAGCACCTATCCTTGCAGAGACTTGGAGTGCCAGTGTGTGAGGTTACCCAGGGAACCCCCACCCTCTCAGAGGACAAGGGAGGGGAGGGGGAACGATTGTGGGAGGGGATAACTAGGGGGTACAGTGAGTAAGATGTAGTGAATAAGTAAAAAAAAAATAAAATTTAATTAAAAAATAAGAAACTTAAATGCCTAAAGGACCACTGATAAACATTTCTACAGTAAAAATGAATGCTTATTATAACTATCTAGCAGAGTCTCATGTTCACAAAGTAGTACAAGACAGTTTAAGGGAGTGCTGTGGCTTAAATCCAAACTGTCCTCAATAAGCTCAGGTTTTGGATGTCTTTTAGCCAAGCTGGTGGGTCTACTTTGGAGTCTAAGGGCTTTTAGAAACAAAAGCCTACTTAGAAGAACTAGCCCAGTAGGGGCAGGTCTTTGGAGGGTATAAGTAGACCCCTGGTCTTAGTCCAAATTTCTTCCTGCTCTGCCATGATGTGAAGATTTTCTACTACACAATCCCACCACCACGGGCCTGAGGCCACCGTGGGTCAGGAAGTGGAGGAAGGGAAAATGCCAACATGCTACTCTCTTATGCATGGCTCTTCTATTCAGCCAATGCTGGGATGCCACCTGCAATCAGCCAGTAGGACTTATCAATTAATCGGGGAAAGCCCTTACAGATACCTCAATCTCCTGGGGATACTATATCCAGCCAAGATGAAAATGAAAGTATCTTGAAAATCAATAAGAAAAAAGAAAAAAGAAATAAAACCAAGGAGAAACTTGAAACCCTCAGAGAAGAACCAAGAAAACATTTCAATTTTGAATGTATAATGGGTAGAAAAATCTATTACTAAATTAATGCTAAAAGTAGCCATGTGTTTATGTCAAAGACAATGAAATTGTTGGTGGGAGCACTCACTCCTGAAGCTCCTCAGTCCCTCTGCTGTGCTCGAGGTGACTCCCCCTGTATTTATTCTGCACACACAAGAAGCTTCATAATTCTATGACTTTCATATGTAAACATCATAATTCATAATGTGCTCTTGTTACCATATCAGAATTAAAGCCTGAATTTCATAACAGACTTCCCAAAGCACTCTCTAGATCTCCCCACATACACATAACACACACACATATAAACATATATTAAGTACTACATTTATAAATTTACAAATCTACTATATCAGTACACCAGAGATATGTCACACTGTAAGTAAAAATAATAGAAGAGGTAAAATGTTATCCTAAAATAATACATGATTATAACAATTTAAAGGGAAAACAATAAAAGAACTATTTTGTTTTTAGAAACAGAGTCATGAAAGTTAATTCTCAATGATAACAGCAGACTGGAGACAATAGAAAAGAAATTCATTATTACCATTAAATGGAAATAACTATATGTACCTTTGAGTATTTAGAAATAAATGCAAAGCCATATGTGGATAAGGTTGCCATTTTTCTAAAGGAATAAATTTAATTCTTATTAAAAGGGCAAAAGTCAACTGATGGCATTCACTGCATTATACACCACTCTCCAATTCATTAATGAATCTACTTAGGAGTCTAATAGAAGAGAAAGTGAGAGGAGGATTGATCTGAGGCCAATCTCAGAGCAAGATCACAAGAAGAGAAACACGAAAGAGCTTCTGAAATAATAGGAAGGAAGAGCAAAAGACAAACCTAAGTCAGTTTGGATTTTGGAAAAGATGAGTGAAGAAGTGAGTGAAGAAGATTTAATAACTGGATCCATTAATGCCAGTCTACTTACCTGTCATCAGACTCTTGCTCCAAGCAAATAACCAACCGAGCAGATCTGTCTGGGTCCCTGTGCTATTTGCAGCCAAATCTCGTGACTTTGCCCAATATGTCATTTCCTCCTGTGGTCTAGAGCTACATAGTTGGAATAGTATATGCTATTCACATATACTGTGATGATGTCTAACCCTCAGAAAGGTGGTGACCTCAGGGGTGTCAGAAACAAGGACAGAAAATTGCTTCCACCTTAAGTTTTTTTTGTTTTTTTTTTGTAAGTTTTTTTTTCTATATTCTATGTTTACATTCCAAAGGCTTTCCCCTTTCCCAGTTCCCACCCACCATAGTTCCCATAGTTCTTAAAAAGCAAGAAAGGAAGTCGGGCGTGGTGGCACACGCCTGTAATCCCAGCTCTTGGGAGGCAGAGGCAGGCGGATTTCTGAATTCCAGGCCAGCCTGGTCTACAGAGTGAGTTCCAGGACAGCCAGGGCTATACAGAGAAACTCTGTCTCGGGGGGAAAAAAAGCAAGAAAGCTAATGAATAGGAACTAAGGATAATTAGTGAACCTGAATTAAAGGGCTTAGACTGTGGAGTAAGACATCTTGCTCTAACCTCTACCACAGCTGTTTCCTAAACTGTGACTTGAGCAATATTGTTGATTTTCAATATATCAGGAATTGAAAATAATCTTTGCTAATTTCTCATAACAAGGTAATTTCTCATAAGGTATGTCTTGTGCTGGAATTCTCATTTGTATGTCTATGTCCATTTCCCAAACTTTTCCATCCTTCTCTGTGACCCTGAAGGGGATTCAGTAGGAGCACTGGCAAAAAAACTGACAGCAACTGTAGGTAGGTAAACAGGTAAGAAGAAATTCATGTCACAATATTCCTCCTGTTGAGATGTCACATTGAATGTCACTACTGTGATCAATTCAGCTGGACACTGGAACAGGAATGTGGAGGTCAGAGAAAAGAAGCTCCCCAGGGTTCATGGTCAGTCAATTCCACTGAAATATCAAACTCCTGTTTCAGTGAAAGACCCTTCCCCACTTAAAAAATCAAAACAGTGAAGATAAATTGAGGAAAATACCTATAGACAATCTGTGACCTCCACATGAGCACTGCACACAGACCTACACCTCATACATATACACATATTAACATACTATACTTCTTTCTTCTTTGAGCATGACTACACAATAAATAAGCCAAGACCAACAGAAACTAACAGCAACCAACCAACAACCAACAACCCACCCTGACTCTAAGGTCCTTAGCATTTTTATGTCCTCTGAGAAGTCCCCAAATTCCAAACATCATACAACCACAGAAACTACATGTTGCTGACAAAATCACACTCCTGCTAGAGCACAAGTCAAATCATAGTCAGCTCTTCTGGACAGTCTGAATCAAACTCATATTCCACATTTGGAATTAAAATGAAAACATATTCTTATATCTGGGTATTTTTAAAAAACCAAGATGTCAAAAATTGTCACTACAGTAATGTATATCCTGTGCCATTAGATATTGCAAGTATGTGATCTGATTTTTAACTGTGATTTTATGGGAGATGGCAGATAAAAGATTTCATGAGGAGTTTGCTACCAACAGTATGAGCTTCAGCCCCCATTTCACAACACCCCCACTTGGCCCACACAGAGAGTAGTGGGCATGCCTTCCCCACCACCCAACACCATAGGACAAGGCTCCTTGACCACAGCCCTGCAGAAATCCTGGAAACATGACCACAGAACATCTTAATGGAAATCATACTGAAGAGCCCATGGATACTACTTCTGCATTCATCCATTCATAACATTTTCAGACACTTCTTGGTGCTTGATTACCCCAAAAAGATGCTGGAAAACTAGATGAAAATTGTGTTGCTAAGCCAGTTGCATATAATGATGTAGATGAAAGATCTATCAAAGTTTTAAAAGAGTTCATTGAAGATAAGTACATTGACAGTGTTTCAACATTTTCTTTCTTTTTTATTCTTTATATATTTTTATTTACATTTCAAATTATTTCCCCTTTCGTGGCTCCCCGCTGCCTGAGAGTCCCATAAGGCCTTTTCCCTCCGCTTCTTCCCCCATCCCCTCCCACTTCCCTGTGATCGCTCTCATGTTCTGAACAAAAGTGCCTTTTTTATGTGGAGTCATGAAAACTTATAACTGGAAAGAGAAACAAAGACCAAATTAGTAGACTCTAGTAGAGGACCAGATGAGGCAAAGATTACATCACTCTTGTGAAGAACAGGTTACACATTTAATGTGACTACAGGACAGAGAAATATTGGGGACCAACTTCAGATTCCATTTATTCATGTGAGCAGCCTTCTGTTGGCACTGAGGTATTTGTTAGGAAGATCCCTAGAGATCTGTTTGAGGATGAGCTTGTTCCTTTATATTTGAAAGCTGAACCTATATGAGATCTTCATTTAATGGTGGATACACTCACTGGCCTCAATGGAGGTCATGTGTTTGTCACTTTTTGTAAAAAAGAAGAAATATAAGAGGCTGTTAAACTGTATATTAATCATAAAATTCATTCTGGAAAGCACATTGGTGACTGCATCTCAGTTGCCAACAATAGAGGGGGATTGTGGGCTCTGTTTTTAAGAGCAAATGCAATAAACATTCTTGAAGAATTTAGTAAAGCAACCCTCATTTTACACTGCCAACTAGATGACAAGAAAAAAAAAGAGGCTTTTGCTTTCTTCAGCATAAAAATCACAAAACAGCTGCCAAGGTAAGGTGTAGGTCAATGGGTGATAAAGTCAGTCTGGGGGAATGTTGGGACTGTTGAACTGGCTAATTCTACTGAAGATCCTGATCCTGAAGTTATGGCAAAGGTAAAAGTGCTCTCTGTATGCTACGTTGCCAATAATGTAACAGAAGAAAATTTAGAAAAGTTGTTTAGTCAGTTTGGGAAACTGGAAGAAGTGAAGAAGCTAAAAGACTGTGCTTCGAGTCATTTTGAAGCATGAGATGGCACTGTCAAGGCTATGGAAGAAATTAATGCTAAATAATTAGAGAGAAAAATATTGAACTTGTTTTTACTGAGTCACTATATCAGAAGAGAATAAAAAGCTCAGAGGCAAGGAGAGAAGAATCAACTGTATGGCAATTACTACTGTTATGGATCCTCTCCTATGACCCCTCCCCAACAAGAGGTCAAGAGCACGGAGATACAGGTGCCTATGGGTATCCTCCAGATTATTATGGACATGAAAATTATTAATGATCATATGGATGTGGTTCCCATAACTATCATGGTGGATATAAAGATCTATACTATGATTATGAAGGGTTTCAAGTTGGAGCTACAGGAAGAGGTCACAGAGGAACAAGGGCTGCTCCTCCATCCAGAGGTTATGGGGCTGCTCCTCCCCATGGTAGAGCCAGTTATTCACAAAGGGGAGTCTCTAGATCACCAAGGGGCATTTGTGGAACAAGATGTGCCTCACAATAAAAAGAATAAGGAGTGAAGAGGATCAAGGTCAGTCCTGGCCTGCTACAATGAAGACTGACTAATTTCCTATGTGGAATTATACCAGCAGCTTGCAGTGGGAAAATGGGGGAAAAATCAATCAATCTCAAATATCTTGACTGTATAAGAGCTTATTCTATATTGTAGAAGATCTTCCTATGAAAACTGTGGAATCGAATATGGGACATTAAACTAATACTTGTACTTTGATATGAATACCTTTAACAGTTTTCCCTGAATTGCAAGTAGTAAATTAGAGCTATTCTATTTTCCAAAGTGTATCAACAAAAATCCTTCATAACTTCTTGCATGGTATCTTTATAAAGAATAATGTACTTTTCTTTAAAATTTCTGTTCTAAGTAGATTTTCTCCCTTTTTTGCATTAAGGTTCTCAACATAGTATTCTGAAATGTTTTCTTGAATGTGTGGGTTTAAATTTTATTGCAGTGATACAGCTGAATGCTAAAGTTGGTACCCTTAAATTTTTATTTCTGCTAACCTAGCTTAATTATAAGTGCCTATATCTATTTTGTAGCAATCACTTTTGAATGGTGTTCAGATGTAGTTTCAGGTGTATCCATCAGAGCTCATTAACCAGTCATTCCAAATAGTGCTTCTTTACAGAACCTTTTTTAAAGGGTTGGTTAACTACTTCAGAAGCTGAGGTAGAACTGTCTGTACTGTACATAAAAGATCTTTGTAGATAAAAGCAAGGATTGTTAAACATGACATAAGTCAGGATTTGAGGTCTTATATATCCTCAAGTTACACCCAGTGTGATACACAGTCTCCTTCTGCTACCTGGGGATCAAGATGTAGAACTCCATGCTCCCTGGAACTATGTTAGCCTACACACTCTGCATGCTTTCTGCAATGATAAATGGACTAGCTCTCTGACACCATAAGACAGACCCAATTAAATGTTTTCATTTATAAAAGTTGCTGTAGTCATGGAGCCTCTTCACAGCAGAGAACCCCTAAGACAATGCACCTTAGAAGTAAGAAATGGCATTTACACCCTGTGTCCCTCAGGTTTCTTTCTATAAACAGACTAATTGACCTTCTTGGAATATAAAATCTAAGCAAATTAATACATGTAGAACACACAGCTTCTAACATGTAGTAAGTGTTCTGTAAATATGAACATTAGTATTTTTTTTAAATTTTTATTTTCTATATTCTATGTTTACATTCCAAGGGCTTTCCCCTTTCCCAGTTCCCACCCACCATAGTTCCCATAGTTCCTCTCCCCCCAACTATTCCCCAATCATTCCCCCTCCCCCCTCAGTTTCTTTACTAAACTGGATGCAATCTTTACATGCCCAGGGTACTCTCCTTTCTTCTTCTTGGGAATCATTTGACTTGCTATTCGTGTCTTGAGTATTTAGTGCTTCTGGGCTCATTAATATCCACTTATCAGTGATTGCATTTCATGTGCATTCTTTTGTGATTGGGTTAGCTCACTCAGGATGATATTTTCCAGGTCTAACCATTTACCTACAAATTGCATGAATTCATTATTTTTAATTGCTGAGTAGTATTCCATTGTATAAATATACCACATTTTCTGTATCCATTCCTCCTTTGAGGGATATTTGGGCTCCTTCCAATTTCTGGCTATTATAAACAAGGCTGCTATAAACATAGTGGAGCATGTGTCTTTATTGCATGCAGGGGAATCCTCTGGGTATATGCCCAGGAGTGGTATGCCAGGGTCCTCTGGGAGTGACATGCCCAATTTTCTGAGGAACGTCCAAACTGATTTCCAGAGCGGTTTTACCATTTTGCAATCCCACCAAAAATGGAGGAGTGTTCCTCTTTCTCCACATCCTCGCCAGCACTTGTTGTCTCTTGAGTTTTTAATCTTAGCCATTCTGACTGGTGTGAGGTGGAATCTCAGGGTTGTTTTGATTTGCATTTCCCTGATGACTAATGATGTTGAACATCTTTTAAGGTGTTTCTCGGCCATCCGAATTTCTTTTGGTGAAAATTCTTTGTTTAGCTCTGTGCCCCATTTTTTGATAGGGTTATTTGGTTCTTTGGGGTCTAACTTCTTGAGTTCTTTGTATATATTGGATATTAGCCCTCTGTCGGATGTGGGGTTGGTGAAGATCTTTTCCCACTTTGTTGGTTGCCGTTTTGTCCTTCTGACAGTGTCCTTTGCTTTGCAGAAACTTTGTAATTTTATGAGGTCCCATTTGTCGATCCTTGATCTTAGTGCGTACACTATTGGTGTTCTGTTCAGGAACTTTTCCCCTGTGCCCAAGTCCTCCAGGGTCTTCCCAAGTTTCTTTTCTAATAGTTTCCGTGTGTCTGGTTTTATGTGGAGGTCCTTGATCCACTTGGAGTTGATCTTAGTGCAAAGAGATAAGAGTGGGTCAATTCGCATTCTTCTGCATGTTGACCTCCAGTTGAACCAGCACCATTTGTTGAAAAGGCTATCTTTATTCCACCGGATGGTTGTGGCTCCTTTATCAAAGATCAAGTGACCATAAGTCTGTGGGTTAATTTCTGGGTCTTCAATCCTGTTCCATTGATCTGCTTGCCTGTTGCTATACCAATACCATGCAGTTTTTAACACAATTGCTCTGTAGTACTGCTTGAGGTCAGGGATATTGATTCCCCCAGAAGTCCTTTTATTGTTGAGAATAGTTTTAGCTATCCTGGGTTTTTTGTTGCTCCAGATGAATTTGAGAATTGCTCTTTCTAGATCAATGAAGAATTGAGTTGGGATTTTGATGGGTATTGCATTGAATCTGTATATTGCTTTTGGCAAGATGGCCATTTTTACTATATTGATCCTGCCAATCCAGGAGCAAGAAATATTTTTCCATCTTCTGAGGTCTTCTTCGATTTCTTTCTTCAAGGACTTGAAGTTCCTGTTGTACAGATCTTTCGCTTGTTTGGTTAGAGTTACGCCAAGATACTTTATGTTGTTTGTGGCTATTGTGAAGGGTGTTATTTCCCTAATTTCTTTCTCAGCCTGCTTGTCCTTTGAGTACAAGAAGGCCACTGACTTGCTTGAGTTAATTTTATAACCTGCCACTTTGCTGAAGTTGTTTATCAGCTGTAGAAGTTCTCTGGTGGAGTTTTTTGGGTCGCTTAGGTAAACTATCATATCGTCTGCAAATAATGATAGTTTCACTTCTTCCTTTCCAATTTGTATCCCTTTGACTTCCTTATGTTGTCTAATTGCTCTTGCTAGAACTTCAAGTACTATATTGAAAAGATATGGAGAGAGAGGGCAGCCTTGTCTTGTCCCTGATTTTAGTGGGAATGCTTCAAGTTTCTCTCCATTTATTTTGATGTTGGCTACTGGTTTGCTGTAGATTGCTTTTACTATGTTTAGGTATGGGCCTTGAATTCCTGCTCTTTCCAAGACTTTTAGCATGAAAGGATGCTGAATTTTGTCGAATGCTTTTTCAGCATCTAATGAGATGACCATGTGGTTTTTTTCTTTCAGTTTGTTTATGTAGTGGATTACATTGATGGATTTCCGTATATTGAACCATCCCTGCATCCCTGGGATGAAGCCTACTTGATCATGGTGGATGATCGTTTTGATGTGCTCTTGGATTCGGTTAGCAAGAATTTTATTTAGTATTTTTGCATCTATATTCATAAGAGAAATTGGCCTGAAGTTCTCTTTCTTTGTTGGATCTTTTTGTGGTTTAGGTATTAGCGTAATTGTGGCTTCGAAGAATGAGTTGGGCAGTGTCCCTTCTGTCTCTATTTTGTGGAATAGTTTGAAGAGTATTGGTGTTAAGTCTTCTTTGAAGGTCTGGTAGAATTCTGCACTAAAACCATCTGGTCCCGTACTTTTTTTGGTTGGGAGGCTTTCTATAACCCCTTCTATTTCTTTAGGGGTTATGGGACTATTTAGCTAGTCTACTTGATGCTGATTTAATTTTGGTATTTGATATCTGTCTAGGAAATCGTCCATTTCCTCCAGATTCTCCAGTTGTTTTGAGTATAGACCTTTGTAGTAGGATCTGATGATGTTTTGAATTTCCTCAGTTTCTGTTGTTATGTCTCCCTTTTCATTTCTAATTTTGTTAATTTGTATACTGTCTCTGTGTCCTTTGGTTAGTCTGGCTAAGGGTTTATCTATCTTGTTGATTTTCTCAAAGAACCAGCTCCTGGTCTTGTTGATTCTTTGTATGGTTCTCTTTGTTTCTATTTGATTGATTTCAGCCCTGAGTTTGATGATTTCTTGTTTTCTACTCCTCCTGGGTGAGTTAACTTGTTTTTCTTCTAGCACTTTAAGGTGTGCCGTTAAGCTGCTAGTGTATGCTCTCTCCAGTTTCTTTTTGGATGCACTTAGAGCTATGAGTTTTCCTCTTAGCACTGCTTTCATTGTGTCCCATAGATTTGGGTAGGTTGTACCTTCATTTTCATTGAATTCTAAAAAGTCTTTGATTTCTTTTTTTATTTCTTCCTTGACCAAGGTGTCATTGAGTAGAGTATTGTTCAGTTTCCATGTGTATGTGGGCTTTCTGTTGTTTTTGTTGCTATTGAAGACCACTCTTACTACATGGTGATCTGATAGGAGGCATGGGATTAGCTCGATCTTCTTGTATTTGTTGACATCTGTCTTGTGACCGATTATATGGTCTATTTTGGAGAAGGTACCATGCGGTGCTGAGAAAAAGGTATATTCTTTAGCTTTAGGATGAAATGTTCTATATATATCTGTTAAATCCAATTGGTCCAGAGTTTCAATTAGTTTCACTGTGTCCCTGTTTAGTTTCTGCTTTCCTGATCGGTCCATTGAGGAGAGTGGGGTGTTGAAGTCACCCACAATTATTGTGTTAGGTGTAATGTGTACTTTAAGCTTTAGTAAGGTTTCTTTTACAAATGAGGGTGCCCTTGCATTTGGAGCATAGATGTTCAGTATTGAGAGCTCTTCCTGGTGGATTTTCCCTTTGGCCAGCAAGAAGTGACCTTCTGGGTCTCTTTTGATGATTTTAGGTTGAAAGTCAATTTTATCTGATATTAGAATGGCTATTCCAGCTTGTTTCCTGAGACCATTTGCTTGTAAAATTGTCCTCCAGCCTTTTACTCTAAGGCAGTGTTTGTCTTTAACACTGAGATGTGTTTCCTGTATGCAGCAAAATGTAGGGTCCTGTTTCCGTATCCAGTCTGTTAGTCTATGTCTTTTTATTGGGGAATTCAGTCCATTGACGTTAAGAGATATTAAGGAATAGTAATTATTACCTCCAGACATTTTTGAAATTATATTTATTTATCTTATTTATTTTTTATATTCGAGAGGTTATCTTCTTTTGGGTTTGATGAGAGGACGTTTCTATCTTGCTTCTTCCCGGGTGTAGTTTCCGTCCTTGTCTTGGTGTTTTCCCCCTATTATCCTTTGTAGGGCTGGATTTGTGGAGAGATATCTTGCAAATTTGGTTTTGTCATGGAATACCTTGATGTCTCCATCAATGGCAATTGAGAGTTTTGCTGGGTAAAGTAGTTTTGGCTGAAGTTTGTGTTCTCTTAGAGTTTGCATGATATCTGCCCAGGATCTTCTAGCTTTCATGGTCTCAGGTGAGAAGTCTGGTGTTATTCTGATAGGTTTTCCTTTATATGTTACTTGGCCTTTTTCTCTTGCTGCCTTTAGTATTCTTTCTTTGTTTATTACATTTGGAGTTTTGATTATTATGTGACGGGATGTATTTCTGTTCTGGTCCAGTCTGTTTGGGGTTCTATAGGCTTCTTGTATATTCATGGGCATCTCTCTCCTTAGGTTGGGGAAGTTTTCTTCCATAATTTTATAGAAGATATTTGCTGGCCCTTTAACTTGTAAATCTTCACTCTCGTCTATACCTATAATCCTTAGGTTTGGTCTTCTCATAGTGTCTTGGATTTCCTGGATGTTTTGGGTTACCACCTTTTTGCATTTAGTGTTTTCTTTGACTGTTGAATCAATGGTTCCTATGGTATCTTCGGCTTCTGAGATTCTGTCTTCTATCTCTTGTATTCTATTGTTGATACTTGCGTCTAGGGCCCCTGATTTCTTCCCCAGGTTTTCTATCTCCAATGTTGTCTCCCTCTGTTATTTCTTAGTTGTTTCTACATCTGTTTTTAGTATCTGGATGGATGTGCTCAGATCTTTCGCTTGCTTGATTGTGTTTTCATGTATTTCTTTAATAGATTTTTGTGCTTCCTCTTTCATAGCTTCTACTTGTTGGCCCACGTTCTTCTGTAGTTCTGTAAGTGACTTTTGTCTTTCTTCCTTATTGTCTTCTTCTCTTTGATCCATCTTCTCCTGAATTTCTTGAAGTGATTTTTGTATTTGCCTCGTAAAGGCTTCTAACTTTTGATCCATTTTCTCCTCTATTTCTTTATGAGATTTTTCTATGTGTTCAGCTACCAGCATCCTGACCAGTGATTTTATATCCAAGTCTTGTTTTTCTGGTGTTTTAGGGTATCCAGGGATTCCTGTTGTTGGAGAACTGGGTTCAGATGCTGTCATGTTGCCTTGATTTTTGTTAGTAACGTTCCTTCGTTTTCCTTTTGCCATCTGGTTATTTCTGGTTTTAGTTGGCCTTGTTGTTAGTGGCTGGTGTTTGAATCTCCTGTGAGGCTGGGCTCACCTGTTGTTTCTCTACTGGTAAATATGTGTGACTGCTGCTTTAAGGGATCATAAGCTGGCTGCCACCCATGCAATTGTAGCCCCTGTTGGAGTCTGTCTACCTGGGCTTCTCCAGCTGTGTCCTGGTTGCAAGGAACTCGGCCTGCTTGGTTCCGAGACCCTAGCAGATCCCCCTGTGCGGGTAGCCCTGGAAGGGGTGTTTACCTGGGCCTTTCCAGCTATGTCCTGGTTGCAATATGGAGGCCCGCAGCTACCGCTGGTCCAGGGGCTGGTGAGCTGGTTGCAGAATGCAGCCTAGGTGCTCGCCAGAGGGCGCGGGGATGTCCCACAGAGCCTGGGCCTTTCCAGCTGTGTCCTGGGCCTTTCCAGCTATGTCCTGGTTGCAATATGGAGGCCCTCCGCTTCTGCTGGTCCAGGGGCCGGCGAGCTGGTTGCAGAAAGCAGCCTCAGTGCTCGCCAGAGGGCACGGGGATGTCCCGCAGAGCCTAAGCGGAACTCAGCCTGCTTGGGTCCGAGACGCTAGCAGATCCCCCGTGAGGGCAGCCCTGGAAGGGGTGTTTACCTGGGCCTTTCCAGCTATGTCCTGGTTGCAATATGGAGGCCCGCCGCTTCTGCTGGTCCAGGGGCCGGCGAGCTGGTTGCAGAAAGCAGCCTCGGTGCTCGCCAGAGGGTGCGGGGAAGTCCCACAGAGCCTGGGCCTTTCCAGTTGTGTCCTGGTTGCAATATGGAGGCCCGCCGCGCTGGTCCAGGGGCAGGCGAGCTGGTTGCAGAAAGCAGCCTAGGTGCTCGCCAGAGGGTGCGGGGAAGTCCCTCAGAGCCTGGGCCTTTCCAGCTGTGTCCTGGTTGCAATATGGAGGCCCACCGCGCTGGTCCAGGGGCCAGCGAGCTGGTTGCAGAAAGCAGCCTCGGTGCTTGCCAGACGGCTCGGGGATGTCCCGCAGAGCCTAGGCGGAACTCAGCCTGCTTGGGTCCGAGACCCTAGCAGATCCCCCGTGAGGGCAGTCCTGGAAGGGGTGTTTACCTGGGCCTTTCCAGCTATGTCCTGGTTGCAATATGGAGGCCCGCCGCTTCTGCTGGTCCAGGGGCCGGCGAGCTGGTTGCAGAAAGCAGCCTCGGTGCTCGCCAGAGGGTGCGGGGAAGTCCCACAGAGCCTGGGCCTTTCCAGCTGTGTCCTGGTTGCAATATGGAGGCCCGCCGCGCTGGTCAACATTAGTATTTTTTAAAGTGTTGTGATGGGTGGTGTGGATTATAGAAAATTGAGGGAAACAAAGGATTCTTCATAGAATCTTGGAAAATATTTGTTTTCTATGCTGAACCTGGGTTAATGTATGAACTCTTCCAGGGAAGGGCTTTACCTAATATAAGAAGATGATTGCTACATTGGAAAATCTAGTAAACATTACAAGAATACACATGAGTAACTTGAAGGGTGAGTCTGGAAGTCTGTATCATTCAGTAGTCAGTGAAGTTCATTCTTACTGTCTTGTTTCTATCCTGTGGAGACATTTGTAACAGAAGACTTCCCTCTAAAGCCTGCCTCCCATGTCTTAGCTTAGAGCAACACACTTTTATCAATATCCCTACTGTCATCCACTACATTAGAGAATGACATGGGCTGAATTAACTTTTTAATTGCCATCAGCAGCTACAATCCTTGTGTCTTCTAGTACTGGGCACTCATTTTCTTTGTAGACTTTTACTAAAAATTAAATAGCCCAAATCACTTGTCACTTTACCTAAATGTAATTCTTTTAACTAAAAACATATTCTTATTATAAGAATAGTATATGTATTCAGTGAAGGCAAGGTCTCCATTTACAGTTGTTACACTGTCTTAAACTTACCCTCACAAATTGATCTCACCCCGTATAAGGCAAGATGCAGACTGCAAAGGGAATTTAGACATTAGGGCTTTACACAGTAAGTGTTAACTCCATTATATGGACATTGCCTTCTCTGGGATAAAACGTTTAAATTCTCCTAAAGAGCAGAGATACTGATTTTTGAAAATGGATCTTAGTCATGTGTTTAACAATTAACACAAAAGGCAACTGTCATGTTACTAGGTAGCATGCAAGCAATCACATAAAGGAGGCCATCAGCTAGTGGCCAACTTCAAGGAGCTGTTTGTTGTCATGGAACCTGACAATGTCACTTGAATGATCATATAAATGGACCTGGGAACAACAAGTTGATGGAAGCTATTCCTCAGGGACTCAGGTGAAAATAAATCAGCCCTCACTCATGTTCACCTTTTGCTAAGCCATTTTTTCCTTTGGCCGGAGATCTGGGAAGGGAGGGTAGAGATGGGTCATTCACAGCATATCTGATGGTAAGAACCAAGCTTTGGCCTATATAGTCATACTGCACAACTGACAAATGTAGAAAAATTCATTTTTATTGGATATTTTTGTGTTTACATTTCAAATGTTATCCTCTTTGCCAGTTTCTCCTCAGGAACTACCCTCTCCCATTCCCCCTCCTCCTTCTTCTATGAGGATACTCCCCATCCCACCCACTCACACCCATATCACTACCCTGGTATTCCCCTACACTGGAGATTCTAGTGTGCCCAGTACCTAGAGCTTGAGCCTTCCCAGGACCAAGGACCTCTCCTTCCACTGATGCCCTACCAGGCCATCATCTGCTATATATGCAGCTGAAACCATGGATCCCACCATGTGTACTCTTTGGTTGGTGGTTTAGTCCCTGGTGTTGGTCCTTGAAGCTCTGGAGGGTGGGGTCTGGTTGGTTGATATTGTTGTTTTTCCTATGAGATTGCAAGCCCCTTCAGCTCCTTCAGTCCTTTCTCTCCCCCATTGGAGACACTGTGCTCAGTACAATGCTTGGCTGTGAGCATCCACCTCTGTATTTGTCAGCCACAGGCAGGGACTCTCAGGAGACAGCTATTTCAGGCTCCTGCCAGCAAACACTTTTGTCATCCACAATTGTGTCTGGCTTTGGTGTCTGTATATGGGATGGATACACAGGTAGAACAGTCTCTGGATGGCCTTTCCTTTGGACTATGCTCCACCTGTTGTCCCCATATTTGCTTTAGACAGGAGCCCTTCTAGGTTAAGAATTTAGGCTTGGCAGTTGTGGCTCATGTCTTTAATCCCAGCACTTGGGAGGCAGAGGCAGGCAAATTTTCAAGGCCTGTTTGGTCTACTGAGTGAGTTCCAGGACAGCCAGGGCTATACAGAGAACCGCTGTCTCAAAAAAACCAAAAGAAGAAGAAGAAGAAGAAGAAGAAGAAGAAGAAGAAGAAGAAGAAGAAGAATAATTGGGAGATATGTGTATAAAAAACATGAAGATAGCAGGTACAGATAAGCTGCATTTCAATGAGAAAGTTGATTGCAAATGGCAGTTGTATTGTATTATGTCATCAGACTAATGGACTTCCAGAAATCTGGATACTCAAGTTCTAGAAAGACACAAAAACAAATTACATTTGTTAAAATTAAGCCAGAATAAACAGAAGCCCTCAGAAACCAAGAACCATTAAACAATCATTTATAATGTTTCAACATCTTCATTTCTGCTACAGAATCCTCAATGATGAGCCCAGGGTAGGCCCCTCCTTGGTCAGAACTGTAGCAAGGCAGAATCTCTCCCCAGCACCATGAGCTCCTGTCCTGCCTGGGCTCTGTGGTTCACAAAGGCTTGCTGCAGAAGAAGGACTGAGGGAATGCCCATGCCAGGGGCACATAACATTTTCCCAGTCCACTGTGAGCTCCAACTTTTAACCATGTTTTTTTCTAATGAGTCTTAACATTTTAGTTTTCAGTTCCTACCTGGTATGATTTTTCTTTTGGAAGAAAGCAAATCCTATGATGAGAAGAATAATCCCCAAAAGGGCCATTTTCACATAGAGAATGATCAGAAAGGAAGGTAGGGTGCTGCTGGTACCTTTAAATAGAGCCAAAGGTAACAGTAATAGTTCTAAAGAAGAAATTGGAGTCAAACACCTTCAAAATTATTTTAAATAGTCCTAAGGTTTTACAAAATATTAAAATCAGAAAATGTTATTTCAGGATCAAGTTTAGGAATCAAGGCCTGCTTTTGTTCTTTTTTTTCTATATTGTGTTTACATTCCAAAGGCTTTCCCCTTTCCCAGTTTCCCCCTGACCATATGTCCCATAAGTCCTCCCTCCCCTTCCCCCCTCCCCCCTCCCCCCCTGCCATTTCTATGTTCTTGTACTCTCCTACAAAACTGGATCCAGTCTTTTCAGGACCAGGGTCCTCTCCTTCCTTCTTCTTGGGAATCTTTTCACTTGCTAATTATGCCTTGAACCTGCTTTTGTTCTTAATAGGCATTGTCATATTTTAAAGTGAAGAAATTCACACTAAGTATTGTTAAAACATATAGTTAAATAAGTAAAAGTGGGCAAAATTTCCCTTGCAAATTTTGTTTTATTTTTATGAAAATGTAATTCCATCATTCCATCCATTCCTCTTCCTTCCTCCACACTCCGCCAGGTCCCACCACCTACCAATGCTCCCTCTCGAACTCCTAACTTCATCTTTCTGAATTGTTACTGTTGCATATTTATACATGATATGAAAATACCAGTTGGGGCCATCCTGAGGGAAGACTGGTTCTCCCACTCTTAGTACCCTTAGTTAACTGTAGTTCTTTGTCTAAGGGTGAGACCAAGTAAGACCCTTCCATTTTTGCATATCTATAGTTCAGGCCTTGATTAGGCAGCCATGTTATTGAGGTTCCATGGGTGAACCTTCCCTGACATTTCTAGGAGATTTAATCTTCCCATAGATTTCCTTTTTCTCTCACTCTTATACTGTTTCTGTCCCCTATCAACATTCCCTGAGCAATAAATGCAGGAATTTTGTTTTGAATGTATGCGTGGGAGCTGAACATCCTAGGATCTGTGTTCTATGCATTTTTACCCTTTGTGGCTTTTTGCGATGTTTTCTATTACAAACAGAAGTTTCTTTGGTAATGGTTCAAAGTCATGCTTATTGGTGAGTACAGGGTATTTAAAATGTAGATAGGCATTATGGTGGATCAGAGGAGGGCTGTGGCAGATTCATCTCTGAAATCACTTTGAGTCTTTAGCTAGGTCTCCACTACCAGTCATGATTTTCCTCCTCCTGAGGGAGCCATAAACATAATTGGACAACTATTGGTTGCTGCCAAGATATGATTGCCAATATCACACCTTAGGGACCAACCTTGTGGTCATAGCTGTGGTTTAAAAGCTTAACACCTAGGTGATAATACCTGTTGCTTCCCACTGTGGTCAGCTTGCATAGCCTTTTTGGTAACTGAGAATGTTACTCCTTTGGGAAGTTGTTTTCATGTGAAATCAACTAAGATCCTCTAAGTTCTCTGTCTGAAGTGCATCTATGATGCATGTTTTTATTCAAAAAAATCTGTTCTTTTGCAAGGAATAATTTCCTTTTGATTTACAAAAAGTAAGAATTTCACAAAATATTATGATCATATTCACATCTTACTCCTGCCAGATCCATACCCCACTTTGTTACATCACAAAGTTTGTGTCTATTTTTTAATAGCCCACTGGCTTCAGGTTATGTTGTCCATATACTCCTGGGCTGGAACCTTCCAGGAGCAATACCCTTAGCAATAATTTACTCTCTCTCCTTAAGAAACTGTTAACTGTCCATAGCTCCTCATTTGGCAGAGCAGGGACTCATGAGTTCCTTTCCATTCTGTGTTGGAATATTGACTGGCTTGGTATTGTTTGGGTCCTGTACAGAAAACTCCATTGCTATGAGCTTGTGAATTCAGAGATACTATCATGTCCAAATGTTTTTTGACTATGGTATTCCCTGATTTGTAATTTTGACAATTCTGCTTTTTTCTTCCTTGAAAAGTTGAGAGTTTATGTTTTTTACCACCTTACACTGAAAAAAGAAACTTTCTCTCAAGAGATATGAGATTTGCACTAATCTCTGAGTGAAACAATGCAAATTGAGAGGGTAGTTTTATTCTATGTCCATTTTGTAGAATACTAGACAGTGAGCTCCCCATCCTGGATACACTTGGTATACCAGATGGCTTTAAATCCATGCAGAAATAAGTAGCAATCTTTGCAATTTTCAGGCCATTACTGCAACCATGGGCATTATTCATGGACATCTTAATATGTCAGGGTTCTAGTTATTAGGACTAGAGCATCTATGAATATGGATGGGCACATTATCTATTTGGTCATATAGGACATCTACTTCTCCTTTTCTGAATATCAGTCATATTGGTCTCCACAGTAGCTGCACCAATTGCTCTTCCACAAATAGTGCATGAAGATTCCCCACTCCCCATATCCATTGGCTTTTATTTTCTTTAATATTAGTCATTCTGCATGGATTGAGGTTAAAAATATAAAAGTAGTTTTAATTTGCACTGCTCTGATGGTTACAAATGGCAGAGAGGTTTTAAAATATTTCTTAGCACTTTGAATTTCTTCTGAGCGCCCTCTATTCAGTTCCATAGCTTTTGTAATGGCATTTATTATAAACAATCAACTTCTTTCAGATTTGTAGATAACAAAGACCTTTTCCGAATCTATAGGTTTCCTCTTCAGCCAGTTAACAGTTTTTCTTTGTAATCTCATGAAATCCCACTTGCTAAGTGTTTATATTATTTCCTGAGCAACCAGAGTCCGATTTAGAGAGGTCTTCCCTGATTCTATTTTCCACAGCATACTCAGTATACTTGGGGCTCTTTCTTGTGGAAGCTTTAAAGTTAAAGATCTAACACTGAGATCTTTAATCAATTTGGAATTTATTTCCATGCAAAGAGAAGAATCAAGGTTCATTCCACTATGTGTTAATATACAATTTCCCAACACTATCTTTTTCAGATGCTATCTATCCTTCAGTGAATATTTTCAGAATCCTAATAAAAAATTTGGTAGCTATAAGTGCATAGACTTTTATGTGGATCCAAGATCCTGCTGTATTGATCAATATGTCTGTATTTGTACTGGTTCCATTCTGGTTTTGCTGCATTGCTTGCATAGTACAACTTGAAATTAGGTCTGATGACACTTCCTGCAAGGTTTTGTTATCAGTGTTGTTTTAGATGACTTATAAGCCATCAAACTGTGCTATGTGATTTCAAAATGGTCACAAACATCTGAAGAAACAGAATGGATACTCGATACTAGCTGTGAGTCATGGAGAAGTGGGTTTAGGAGGCACCTTGGTGGCCTACTAGATGAAATAGGTTAGAGAAAGAGGACTTTTCGGGGGCAAAGAAGCAACTTGGAAAATATCTGAGAATCAATTAACCTTAGTCCTGTTTGGAACATTAAAAGGTAAATATGGAGAGCAGATCTATGATAATCAGAACCTATTTACAAGTTCTAAGACAGCCAAGATTATATAGAAAGACAATATATCAAAAAATACTGGCCAGGTGCTGAGACCCTGCCAGCGGACCAGGTACCAGAGACAGCCCGAGTTTAAGACCTCCGGGGACTCAGGTCTGGGGCAGGAACTGCGCACAGCCTAGCGGTTTAGAGTACAGCGGCCGTGCCTGAGCTCTGCGCTCGCAGGCCAGACCCCCGAACCCCCTGCAGGCAGCACCATCTTGTCTGCAGCTTCCCACCCAGCCGGTAGCAGGTCAGCCAGACCTAGCCAGCTTGCCAGGTGCTCAGACCCTGCCAGCGGAACCAGGTACCAGAGACAGCCCGAGTTTAAGACCTCTGGGGACTCAGGTCTGGGACAGGAACTGCGCACAGCCTAGCGGTTTGGAGTACAGCGGCCGTGCCTGCGCTCTGCGCTCACAGGCCAGACCCGAACCCCCTGCAGGCAGTGCCATCTTGTCTGCAGCTTCCCACCCAGCCGGTAGCAGGTCAGCCATACGTAGCCAGCCTGCCAGGTGCTGAGACCCTGCCAGCAGAACCAGGATAAGCAACAATTCTTGTTTATTAAGAAGAGTGAGGACCAGCTATAGCGGCAGGCCTCCATATTGTAACCAGGACACAGCTGGAAAGGTGCAGATAGAGACTCCGCCTGGGGCTAGAGCAGGGAGAGCTGCTAAGCTCTCGCCCACAGGCGACTAGGCTCTGCAGAACGTCCCTGCGAGCTTAGGCCGTGCACCGAGGCAGCCGGAACCACCCAGCTCCCCAGGAGCCCGGACCAGCGATAGCAGCAGGCCTCCATACTGCAACCAGAACACAGCTGGAAAGGAACAGGTAGACAGATTCCATCAGGGGCTACCACGTGGGGGGATCTGCTAGGCTCTCGTTACTAGGCAGGCCCAGCAGCACCTGCCGAGGCTCTGCTGCACTCCCCCACACTTCCCGGAGACCTCAGGCCGTGCACAAAGTCAGCGGGTGGCAGCCAGCTCGTGATCCCGTTGAGCAGCAATCACGCATAACCACCAGTAGAGAAACAACAGGTAAGCCCAGCCTCATAGGAGATTCAAACACCAGCCAGTGACAACAAGGTCAACTAACACCAGAAATAACCAGATGGCAAAAGGTAAATGAAGGAATGTCACTAACAGAAATCAAGACAACATGACAGCATCTGAACCCAGTTCGCCAACAACAGGAAGCCCTGGATACCCCAAAACACCAGAAAAACAAGACTTGGATATAAAATCACTGGTCAGGATGCTGGTAGCTGAACACATAGAAAAATCTCGTAAAGAAATAGAAGAGAAATTGGATCAAAAGTTAGAAGCCTTTACAAGGCAAATACAAAAATCACTTCAAGAAATGCAGGAGAAGATGGATCAAAAAGAAGAAGACAATAAGGAGGAAAGACAAAAATCACTTAAAGAAATACAGAAGAACGTGGGCCAACAAGTAGAAGCTATGAAAGAGGAAACACAAAAATCTATTAAAGAAATACATGAAAACACAATCAAGCAAGCGAAAGATCTGAGCACATCCATCCAGGCACTAAAAACAGAAGTAGAAACAACTAAGAAATCGCAGAGGGAGACAACATTGGAGATAGAAAACCTTGGGAAGAAATCAGGAGCCATAGATGCAAATATCAACAATAGGATACAAGAGATAGAAGACAGAATATCAGAAGCCGAAGATACCATAGGAACCATTGATTCAACAGTCAAAGAAAATACTAAATGCAAAAAGGCTGTAACCCAAAACATCCAAGAAATCCAGGACACAATGAGAAGACCAAACCTAAGGATTATAGGTATAGACGAGAATGAAGATGTACAAGTTAAAGGGCCAGCAAATATCTTCTATAAAATTATGGAAGAAAACTTCCCCAACCTAAAGAGAGAGATGCCCATGAATATACAAGAAGCATACAGAACCCCAAACAGACTGGATCAGAACAGAAATACATCCCGTCACATAATAATCAAAACTCCAAATGTACTAAACAAAGAAAGAATATTAAAGGCAGCAAGAGAAAAAGGCCAAGTAACTTATAAAGGAAGACCTATCAGAATAACACCAGACTTCTCACCTGAGACCATGAAAGCTAGAAGATCCTGGGCAGATATCATGCAAACTCTAAGAGAACACAAACTTCAGCCAAAACTACTTTACCCAGCAAAGCTCTCAATCACCATAGATGGAGACATCAAGGTATTCCATGACAAAACCAAATTTGCAAGATATCTCTCCACAAATCCAGCCCTACAAAGGATAATAGGGGGAAAACACCAAGACAAGAACGGAAACTACACCCCGGAAGAAGCAAGATAGAAACCTCCTCTCATCAAACCCAAAAGAAGGTAACCTCTCGAATATAAAAAATAAATAAAATAAATAAATATAATTTCAAAAATGTCTGGAGGAAATAATTACTATTCCTTAATATCTCTTAACATCAATGGACTCAATTCCCCAATAAAAAGACATAGATTAACAGACTGGATACGGAAACAGGACCCTACATTTTGCTGCATACAGGAAACACATCTCAGTGTCAAAGACAAACACTGCCTTAGAGTAAAAGGCTGGAAGACAATTTTACAAGCAAATGGTCTCAGGAAACAAGCTGGAGTAGCCATTCTAATATCAGATAAAAGTGACTTCCAACCTAAAATCATCAAAAGAGACTCAGAAGGTCACTTCTTGCTGGCCAAAGGAAAAATCCACCAAGAAGAGCTCTCAATACTGAACATCTATGCTCCAAATGCAAGGGCAGCCTCATTCGTAAAAGAAACCTTACTAAAGCTTAAAGCACACATTACACCTAACACAATAATTGTGGGTGACTTCAACACTCCACTCTCCTCAATGGACCGATCAGGAAAGCAGAAACTAAACAGGGACACAGTGAAACTAATTGAAACTCTGGACCAATTGGATTTAACAGATATATATAGGACATTTCATCCTAAAGCTAAAGAATATACCTTTTTCTCAGCTCCACATGGGACCTTCTCCAAAATAGACCATATAATTGGTCACAAGACAGATGTCAACAAATACAAGAAGATCGAGCTAATCCCATGCCTTCTATCAGATCACCATGGAGTAAGAGTGGTCTTCAATAACAACAAAAACAACAGAAAGCCCACATACACATGGAAACTGAACAATACTCTATTCAATGACACCTTGGTCAAGGAAGAAATAAAAAAAGAAATCAAAGACTTTTTAGAATTCAATGAAAATGAAGGTACAACCTACCCAAATCTATGGGACACAATGAAAGCAGTGCTAAGAGGAAAACTCATAGCTCTAAGTGCATCCAAAAAGAAACTGGAGAGAGCACATACTAGCAGCTTAATGGCACACGTTAAAGCCCTGGAAGAAAAACAAGTTAATTCACCCAGGAGGAGTAGAAGACAAGAAATCATCAAACTCAGGGCTGAAATCAATCAAATAGAAACAAAGAGAACCATACAAAGAATCAACAAGACCAGGAGCTGGTTCTTTGAGAAAATCAACACGATAGACAAACCCTTAGCCAGACTAACCAAAGGACACAGAGACAGTATACAAATTAACAAAATTAGAAATGAAAAGGGAGACATAACAACAGAAACTGAGGAAATTCAAAACATCATCAGATCCTACTACAAAGGTCTATACTCAAAACAACTGGAGAACCTGGAGGAAATGGACAATTTCCTAGACAGATATCAAATACCAAAATTAAATCAGCATCAAGTAGATCAGCTAAATAGTCCCATAACCCCTAAAGAAATAGAAGGGGTTATAGAAAGCCTCCCAACCAAAAAAAGTACGGGACCAGATGGTTTTAGTGCAGAATTCTACCAGACCTTCAAAGAAGACTTAACACCAATACTCTCCAAACTATTCCACAAAATAGAGACAGAAGGGACACTGCCCAACTCATTCTTCGAAGCCACAATTACGCTAATACCTAAACCACAAAAAGATCCAACAAAGAAAGAGAACTACAGGCCAATTTCTCTTATGAATATAGATGCAAAAATACTAAATAAAATTCTTGCTAACCGAATCCAAGAGCACATCAAAACGATTATCCACCATGATCAAGTAGGCTTCATCCCAGGGATGCAGGGATGGTTCAATATACGGAAATCCATCAATGTAATCCACTACATAAACAAACTGAAAGAAAAAAACCACATGGTCATCTCATTAGATGCTGAAAAAGCATTCGACAAAATTCAGCATCCTTTCATGCTAAAAGTCTTGGAAAGAGCAGGAATTCAAGGCCCATACCTAAACATAGTAAAAGCAATCTACAGCAAACCAGTAGCCAACATCAAAATAAATGGAGAGAAACTTGAAGCATTCCCACTAAAATCAGGGACTAGACAAGGCTGCCCTCTCTCTCCATATCTTTTCAATATAGTACTTGAAGTTCTAGCAAGAGCAATTAGACAACATGAGGAAGTCAAAGGGATACAAATTGGAAAGGAAGAAGTGAAACTATCATTATTTGCAGACGATATGATAGTTTACCTAAGCGACCCAAAAAACTCCACCAGAGAACTTCTACAGCTGATAAACAACTTCAGCAAAGTGGCAGGTTATAAAATTAACTCAAGCAAGTCAGTGGCCTTCTTGTACTCAAAGGACAAGCAGGCAGAGAAAGAAATTAGGGAAATAACACCCTTCACAATAGCCACAAACAACATAAAATATCTTGGCGTAACTCTAACCAAACAAGCGAAAGATCTGTACAACAGGAACTTCAAGTCCTTGAAGAAAGAAATCGAAGAAGACCTCAGAAGATGGAAAAATATTTCTTGCTCCTGGATTGGCAGGATCAATATAGTAAAAATGGCCATCTTGCCAAAAGCAATATACAGATTCAATGCGATCCCCATCAAAATCCCAACTCAATTCTTCATTGATCTAGAAAGAGCAATTCTCAAATTCATCTGGAGCAACAAAAAACCCAGGATAGCTAAAACTATTCTCAACAATAAAAGGACTTCTGGGGGAATCAATATCCCTGACCTCAAGCAGTACTACAGAGCAATTGTGTTAAAAACTGCATGGTATTGGTATAGCAACAGGCAAGCAGATCAATGGAACAGGATTGAAGACCCAGAGGTTAACCCACAGACTTATGGTCACTTGATCTTTGATAAAGGAGCCACAACCATCTGGTGGAATAAAGATAGCCTTTTTAACAAATGGTGCTGGTTCAACTGGAAGTCAACATGCAGAAGAATGCGAATTGATCCAATCTTATCTCTTTGCACTAAGATCAACTCCAAGTGGATCAAGGACCTCCACATAATACCAGACACACTGAAACTATTAGAAAAGAAACTTGGGAAGACCCTGGAGGACTTGGGCACAGGGGAAAAGTTCCTGAACAGAACACCAATAGCTTATGCTCTAAGATCAAGAATCGACAAATGGGACCTCATAAAATTACAAAGTTTCTGCAAAGCAAAAGACACTGTCAGAAGGACAAAACGGCAACCAACAAAGTGGGAAAAGATCTTCACCAACTCTACATCCGACAGAGGGCTAATATCCAATATATACGAAGAACTCAAGAAGTTAGACCGCAAAGAACCAAATAACCCTATCAAAAAATGGGGCACAGAGCTAAACAAAGAATTTTCACCAGAAGAAATTCGGATGGCCGAGAAACACCTTAAAAGATGTTCAACATCATTAGTCATCAGGGAAATGCAAATCAAAACAACCCTGAGATTCCACCTCACACCAGTCAGAATGGCTAAGATTAAAAACTCAAGAGACAACAAGTGCTGGCGAGGATGTGGAGAAAGAGGAACACTCCTCCACTGTTGGTGGGATTGCAAAATGGTAAAACCACTCTGGAAATCAGTTTGGAGGTTCCTCAGAAAATTGGGCATGTCACTTCCAGAGGACCCTGGCATACCACTCCTGGACATATACCCAGAGGATTCCCCTGCATGCAATAAGGACACATGCTCCACTATGTTTATAGCAGCCTTGTTTATAATCGCCAGAAATTGGAAGGAGCCCAAATATCCCTCAAAGGAGGAATGGATACAGAAAATGTGGTACATTTATACAATGGAATACTACTCAGCAATTAAAAATAATGAATTCATGCAATTTGTAGGTAAATGGTTAGACCTGGAAAATATCATCCTGAGTGAATTAACCCAATCACAAAAGAATGCACATGAAATGCAATCACTGATAAGTGGATATTAATGAGCCCAGAAGCCCTAAATACTCAAGACACAAATAGCAAGTCAAATGATTCCCAAGAAGAAGAAAGGAGAGGACCCTGGGCCTGTAAAGATTGCATCCAGTTTAGTAAAGAAACCGAGGGGGGAGGGGGAATTATTGGGGAACAGATGGGGGGGGAGAGGAACTATGGGAACTATGGTGGGTGGGAACTGGGAAAGGGGAAAGCCTTTGGAATGTAAACATAGAATATAGAAAATAAAATAAAAAAAATTAAAAAAAAATACTAAAAATTTTAAAAAAAAAGAAATTCATATATGATCTTTGTTTTTCATCTACTGAAACATAGGTCCTAAAAGAATTGCCAACAAAATAAAAATTCTTTAATTTGACAATGAAATTATTGGAGTCTAGAAGCTCTTCGAGGGCTTCATGGCTGGGACTATCACCAGAAAGACTAAAGTGTAATTATAGAGTTAGGACTTGGAGCCCAATACTACCACCATCATTAGCACTTAACCTCTTGTAAAGAATGAATGGCTGGAGCTTGAGTTATTTACCAATGATCAATGATTAACCCTCATGACTATGTAACAAATCTTAATATAAATGCTAAGTAGTACAGTTTGAGGAGATTCTGTATGGGGAAAACATCAAGGAACTGGGAGCACAGAAATCTTTGACATGGCTTGAAACTCTGAACTCCTTCCTCCGTAATGGGTCCAATGAATCCATTAAATTTGTCATTCTCTGTGTTGGAGTCTTTAAATTAAACCAGCATAGTAGACAAGGACCTTCTTCATTTTGTAAACCATTTTAACAAAACACTGAACCTGATAAATGAAATATGGAAACATCCAGAATTTATACCGAATAGATAACTACAGGTGCTAACAAAAGCTAGTTACTAGTGCCTGACATGGGTCTGTTGTCCTAGTTAACTCTGTGGACTTGACACAGTCTAGAGTCACCTTAGAGACCAACACACTATGGGCAGCACCAAGCTCTGTCCAGGTGAGATAGATTAGTGCAGGACTGAGGAACTAGCAAGCAGGTTCACTGTCTATACCTCAGTAGTCTTGACTTTCCTTTATCTTCCCCTAAGCAGTGTTTGGATACCCTATTTGTTACAAATACAATAAAATTAGAACATTTAACTTTCGTGGAAGAATAAGTTAAATATCAATTATTTCTTCTTTTATTAAAAATAAAAAGGTACTTACCGCCTCTACTCAGTTCTATGAACAGAGACTGGTTACCAGTTAAATGATAAACCTGGCAAACACAGCAGGCACATAGTTGTGCTCCCAGCGGCATGTGCTCCTCACAGTCACAGTGCCATTGCTGTGTGATTCATCCTCAGTGACACAATCCCCATCTGGAGTCCAAGAGATCTGTGCAGCAGGCTTCCCTGCAATTGCCTCACACACTGCACTTCTATTTTTCCCTGGAAAGTAGGTTACTTCAGGGGGCACTGGAGAGAGATGGAGAGGAGGTAAAGATTCAATCTTCTGACCAATTAAAAAGACATTTGTTTCTCTCTAAAAATGACCTGTAATAATGAAAGAGCAGGATACAAAACATTGTCACTTACCTGGGACTTGGAGGTCATAGAGTTTTTGGAAATTTGCCTCAGGTGTTGCTATGACACATGAGTATTGCCCCTCATGTTGGTGGGCCACTGCACTGATCTGAAGGTCAAGACTGAGGTCAGGTGTGAAGACCCAGGTGATGCTCCTGTCCAAGCAGTTGGTTTCATTGATCTCCCTTGCATCTACTCTGTAGGCTATTATACAGGAAGGCTGTCCTCTGGGGGTTATTATCCATGTTATTAATAGTGCTTGTGTCAGTGGAATAGAAGGGCAGCAGAGCATAACCTTTGAACCCATCAGTACAGTCACCGTAGTGTTAACTGCATACACACAGTGAGAGAATAAGAAAAGGAAACCTTGTGAGTTAGGTCTATCCTCTGTAACTCATATGAAGTTACACTAGAAGACTGCTTGACTAATGGAAGGATTAGAGCAATAGTAGATATTTCTCACATTTCTTTGTTTCTGTACATTAAATATTAATTCATTAAATTAAATACTTTACTCAGCTTCTAAAAAAAGTTTCAGACATGTGGGATACACACATCTTTTACTAGAAACCCTCACAATGCTTGTACACTAACGTAAAGAATCCATGATAGGTTTGGGTTTGCTGAGTGGGGATTACTCAACACAATCATCTGTCACAAATACTTGTGACAAAAGTCAGGAATGTCATCGCTTTAACAGAAGTTGCTTTGAATAAGGCATGCTTACGATAAACATTGCATTAACTCTCTCCACTGTCCTATTTTGATATCGCTTGCTTCTTTGTGGAACTCAAGTCTTCACAAGTCACATTCAAATAAATGTCACCTAATCAGATGAAGAAAGAAATTCTTCAACACAGACCTGAGAGGGTACTAATGCAATCACTCCCTCTAAGGCAAAGGTTTAGAAGCAAGTGCTCAGGGTCCCTCACACTGTAACATTATATCACCAGACTCTGCCTCTCATCCTAAAACTATCCAGCAGCCAAGGCATTAGTTACTGGTTCTAAGCAAGGTCAACTCTCCATTCCCACAAGATAAACAAGAATACTACCTTCTGTCATAGGTGATGAAGCTTTCTGCGACATTTGGTTCCTATCCACACAACATGGTCCTAGAAAATACTTAAATGTGAGTGTTTAAATATTTATATCATTATAAAATAGTAATTTGAACTTTTTTCATCACTGATATGTCAACATCTTGAAAATTACATTTATAAGATATCAATCAGTTGTTTCCCATCCATGAGTAACTCTATTTTGCCAAATAGTTTACAGTAGCCCTACCTTCCTTCTTCCAGTCCTTGCCTGGTCCAGTGTAGGCATACCACATAAACAGACTCCACTGAATTCCTATCTCTAGATCTCATACCCTAAGTAAAGCTATTTGGACCAATAATGAACACTCCCCACAGAGGAAGAAACAGAGCAATTTTCAAAAACTATAGAAACAGAATCACAAAAAGTGCATCCTCTCACTTCCTTCCAACCATTCTACTTTGCAAAAAATGAAACAGAACAGGGTGGGAGAAGGATGAGAGCCCTTTCCTCTTTCCATTCCTTCCTTGAGTTCTGTAGAATCGTTCACAATTATAATGATCTGAACCCACGCATGGTTGCACAGAGGGAGAGATGGGAGAATCAGGATGTCACAGAAGCTGGCAGTATCATGAACTTTGGGTCAACCTGGAATACATACACTGCTTTATAAGAAAAAATCACCATAATCAGCTTCTGAAACATTGCCCTATAATAGTTCCATGCTTTTCATGCAACAGTTAAAGACACAGGAAAATAAAAGTAGACTTGTTTGTTATCCTAAGATACTACACTACTATGAAGTGCTAGTGTGTTTTTAATAGTAAAATTAGACTAATTATAAATCTATATTTCAAACAAAAGCAAAAGAATATCTATGCTAAATATCAGAAAGGATAATGAAAGTACAGAAAGTTTTTAATTAAAACATAAAAGGATACAACAACAACAACAAATATCTATCATTAGTTGGAAGAAGGGTGGAATAAAAGACATGCTATTAAGCAGAATAAGCCAGGTACAGTGAGGTGAATGACCCATGATATTCCATGTGACAGCAAAGTGAACCCACGGCCTGAAAGCAGGAGTGGGATTACGGTGGACTGGGAAGGGTGTGGTCAAGGGGAGGTGCTGGTAATGGAAGAAGACATTTCTTCTTTCTTTCCTTTCTTTAGAATACAGGGTGTATTATTAACAACAGAACTATAGTTGCTTGATTTTAATTGGAAATAGATTCTTTCATAAAATAGATTATAATTGTGGTTCCCCTTTCCTAAATTCTCCTAGATCCTCCACACCTACCCAAATTCACACCCTTTCTTGCTCTTTCTCTTTAGGAAACAAATAGCAGAAATCTAAAAATAATATTAAAATAAGATAAACTAAAAACAAATAAGGGGCAACAGAAGAAAAAAAACACAAGGAACACATGTAGCCACAGACACACACTCTCTCAAGCACAGAAATCCCATAAGAACACCAAACCAGAAAGCATAATGTATACATAAAAGACCTGTAAGGGACAAAATTCACATACAAAATGTTATGACACAAAATGCCTCCAAAGACATCATTGATCCCATTTTGTGTTGGTCATGTATTATTGTTGGACATGGTGCCTGCCCTTCCGTGTAGGTACACACTCATTCTTTTTCTATGTGAGCTGTTTTCAATTGGAAATAACTTTTGGGTTAGGGTTGGTCCTCTGTCCAGTTTTTCTGTGCAGTGGTAACTGGGACCCCATCTGGCTTAAACCTTTGCCTAGAAGACCTTAATATCCTTGTTATCTTTATCTCTACTGGCTTTTAATATTTTTCTGTCCTCTTTTCAGCAGACTTCCCTGAGTCTTGGAAGGAGGGATTTGATGGAGACACCCCATTTAGGAGTGTCATCTTTTTCCTATGGTAACATGCAGGGTACCTTCCAGTATGATGAACAATAGTCAGTCGGAATGAAAGTTGTCGGTAGGCAGCAGCCCAGCTTCTCCATGCTCCATGAGTTACACAGTTGTTGTCTTTAGCAATGGAGCCTGACAATCATTGTGTGGAGATGAAACACCTGATTTTTAATAAAGACGCTAAAATACATGCATTGGAGGAGGGTAACCTTAACACACTCTGCTGTGAAAATTGGATGTCCATATGCAGAGGAAGAAGAACAGATTCCTATCTTCATTCATATAGGAATAAGTTCCAAATGGGCCAAAGACATTAATATGAGACCTAAACCTCCTGATGCTGTTAGAGGTAAAGGTGGAAGAAACATTCAAGATATATCAGTAAATAAAGCTTTAGTAACTTAGGAAATACTCTTTCAAGCTATATCAAGAGACAAATGTGGTAGTCACTCCAGAAATACGGCCAAGAATTGGCAAGAGATTTCATTAAATCAAGATATTTCTGTATAATAAAGGAAACTACTGAGTTAAAAGACAGCCTACAGAATGAGAAATCTTTACTAACTGTATGTCTGATAGCAGACAAATAGATAGAATATCCAATAGATTCAATAAAGTAACAAAAAATCAAATAACTCAATGAATAAGTTAAGGAAATGAGAATACAATTCTCAAAAATGAGTACAAATGAACAAGAAATGCATAAAAATATTTGGTATTACTGGCCATCAAAGAAATGCAAATTAAAGATATAGTGAGATTAAATCTCACAATTTTTCAGAAAATAATTACAGACTGGAGATAGGAGAGGTAGGGAGACATAATGTAATAATATTTTAATCAAATAATTTTAATTAAACAAAAAGAAAAGTATAACAATCACAATACAAACAAATAATAAAATAGAAAAGAGTTCCCTCACATATTGCTGAGAATAAAGTAAATTAACCCCACCTACACACACACACACACACACACACACACACACACTCCTTGTAATGGGCAAAGAGACACCTTTGTGAAGGTGTTGCTCTTATATCAGTCATGGGCAGAGCAGATGGCAGTCCTTTGTTTATCCTACTTTGATGCCTAGCTTGGTGGCTAATGCTGTCTTATGCCTAGCACTCAAAAAATCAAATCAAATCAAAGTATGTCCAAGATTAACAGCACAGGAGGAAGACAAACATGTGTGAAGCACCATGACACCCACAGCCCTGCCTTCCAGCACACAGCACACAGCACACAGACCATGGATAGCCACCTGCTCACTGCCATGCCACATGGCATGGATGGAGAATGTCACCCAGTAAGTACCCTGCCAGCCTGCAGTGGGAGCCATCACAATGTGCAAGTATCACAATGTGGTGGTCAGATGGAAGAGAAAGAGGAGAGGAGCAGCTTGAGCATCGTGAAGAGAGATTGAACTGAAAACTTGAGGGTGGAGGGGAGCAGCCTGCTGTGACTGGTCAGCTCCGACACCTGGGACCATGGAGAGGTCTAAGCCCAAGCTGCCACTAAGGGCCACATCTGAGTCTGTCTATGCAGCGGGGCTGAGGCAGGAGTCCATGTCAATGTATATGATTGATATTACTACTAAAGAACACTGGGATGTCTCTGGTCTAGGCAGCCACTAGGGACCATGTGGCTGTCCAGGGGATGCGCATAGCTGAACCTGCCCCTCACTGGCTGCATTGCTCTGAAACTCTGGCCCAAACAGTACTTGTAGGAGAGCAGGTCCTGCACCTCACCCAGGCAACCCATGGGAGCTGGTCCTGGTGGCACGGCTGTGGGAGAGCTGACCCTGCCACTTGTCTGCCATGGAGTGGCACTGGTACAGAGGTGGTGCTCTCCACCCCTGGCCCTTGCCTCCTCCAGCAGTCAGGAAAGCTGCTCACAGAGTCATGAGTTCAGGAGAGCTAGCCCTGACCCTAACCAGCTACTGAACTTGGGAGGGCAGGACTTTCATGTTATCTGGGAAGCACAACTGAGCTGGCCCTGGTAGTTGTTGGGGTGCATGTGAGTCAGCTCTGAGGGTGGGAGTGCAGGAAAGCTGGCCCCACCACTCCTCGGACATCAAGTGGACTATGGGGGAGTGCCTTCTGCCCTCTCATTCCTTGCCACCTGAGACAGTCAAAGGAGCTGACCTGGGGGTCATGAGAGCAGGTTAGCTGTCCCCGCCCCTTGCTGTAGCACTTGGGGGAAGGGATCCTGCAACTCCCCTGGGCCACACAGTGGAGCTGGCTCTGGAGGCATGGGGGAGGGTAAGCTGACCCTAAGGGCATGAGAGCAGGAGAGCTGACCCTGCCCCCTGCTGAGGGCAGCATTGGGTGGCCTAACCAGAGCAGTGCTGAAGACAGTGCCCTGGTGGATCAGTTAAGGGAGACAGTGGGCTGACCAGCTCAGCTACCACCCAGACCCAGATCCAGGACTCTGAATTAGCCTGCTTCTAATCTATATCATCTACAAACAGTTGGGATTGATGATAGGGACAGTCCCCCTGTTCTGATGTTGCAGCGTCTCTGTGACACAAGGAAACAACAGCATAACCAGGAGGGGTTCTGAAGAGGATCCAATATTGATCGTGTCACAGAAGCCAGAGATCTCAACCCAGACCAATGATGACTCATTGCAATGAATATTTGCAAGTGAAGATGTATGGACAGAGGGGTAAACTATGGGACACACTGTGACATACCAGAGCATCCAAAACGATTTATTTATTTATTTATTTATTTATTTATTTATTTATTCACTCACTCATTCATTCATTCATTCATTCCATGCAAAATGAGCTTCTTTGTTTTTTGTTTTGTTTTGTTTTGTTTTTACTTTTTTTCAGTGTTTTCTTTTTTTGTAACTTAATTTTTTATTGGATATATTCTATATTTACAGAACATCATACTAAGTGAGGTAACCCAGTCTCAAAAGAATACCCATGGTATGCAGTCACTGATAAGTGGATATTAGCCTAGAATCTTGGAACACCAAAGCTGATTTGTTTTGCTGCTGCTCCTGTTGCTGCTTCTGATGCTAGTTGTGGTGGTTATAGTGGTGGTGGTGGTGGTGGTGGGTTTTGTGTGTGTGTGTACACATGCGTATTTTTAATTTTGGAGGGGGAGGGAATTTGGGCCAAGGGCAAACCTGTGGGGACAGAAAAGTGAGGGGACTGGGATGCATGTTATGAAACTCACAATTAACATCAAAAATCTCTTTAAAAAGAATGCAAAATATCTTTTATCATAATAGCTCAATTTTAGAAAGTAACAAGAGATTCTTTAATAAATGACTAGCTATGTACATCATCTTGTATTTGAAAATGGTACTATCACTCCATGCTTGAAAAAATAAGGTATCAGAGTTAAGGATATAGATAGAGTGCTACCATACACAAAGCCCTGAGTTCAATCCCCAGCCCTGCAAGTAACTGGACATTTGTAACTTATCCATGTAATTCCAGAAATCAGGGGTTAGAAGTCCAAGGATTACAAGTTTACCACATTATTAGCCAACCAAGTTCAAGAGTTTATAAAAAGAATCCTACAATACCGCCAATTGGATTTTTCTCAGGGATGCAAAGCTGGTATAACATTCAGAGACCCATCACACCAACAGGCTAAGGGGGAAAGTTATGACCAGTAGATGCTAAAGAAGCATTTGATACACTCTAACAGTCACCAATGATGATTTCTCAGTAAACTATTCAGTTACATTTTTAAAAAAAAAACAGCACTGGCTCTAACTCTCTCTGACACTCTCTTACTCTCTCTGACACTCTCTTACTCTCTCTGACTCTCTCTTACTCTCTCTGACACTCTCTTACTCTCTCTGACACTCTCTCTCTCTCTCTCTCTCTCTCTCTGACACTCTCTTACTCTCTCTGACACTCTCTTACTCTCTCTGACACTCTCTTACTCTCTCTTACTCCTCTTGCCTCTCTCTTGCCCCTCTTGGGCTCTCCTCCCCTCCCCCCTCTCTCCACTTGGCCATGGCCAGCCTCTGATTCTCTACTCTCTGCCTTTCTCTGCCTACACTTCCTCCTCTAACTCCCATCCCACACCCTGAATAAACTCTATTCTATACTAAAATAAAATAAAATAAAATAAAATAAAATAAAATAAAATAAAATAAAATAAATAAAAAATAAAATAAAATAAAATAAAATAAAATAAAAAACAGTTCTGAATACTAGGAAGATTGTTTGAATAAATACTTTACAAGAACAATGGCACTCAAATGTCCAGTACACACATATAAAGATTAATAAGTCTAAAGAAAGGCCATTCAAAAACCCAGTAAAATAATCACCACCTTCCTCAAAGCATAAACAAAATGAAAATGGCACATGGAGTGTTGGTAGTGTCAACTTCCATCAATCTATACAGATCTGACTCTGTAAGACCTGGGATTTGAAGACATTAAAGAATGGACAAAACTACAGTGTAATGCTGTACACAATCTTACTTCAGTTTAGTATACTTTTGTACATAGTACAAAAAGAAAACAGTTATACAAGGACAGTTGTTTGAGTTCAGGAAAACATGATCAGAAAAACATATAAATAGCCCCACTCAGCTTCCCTGCACTCTTGAGGCCTCTGGAACAGACCAAGCAGCCCTGAGCAGCCTGCCGTTCCAGAGGGACAGCCATTCTCCTGCTTCCTCTCCACACACTTTCATCACACATGATGAACCATACGGACCTGCTGGTCTGGAAAAATACAGCCCAAGGATATCCATCAGAGACCTGCCCCACCAGGACCATCACGATGCATGGCTAGATGGCCATGAAAATGAATGAAAATCTACAACTGATAGTAGGGGGCATCTCTAGGACAAGACAAAGACCTGGGATAAGGGAGGTTCTCACGAATCTGTGGGGGTGACCATAGCTGTGACTAACTACACTGGGACTATGGAACCTGTAAAGGCCATCTCCTGTAGCTAGACATGATCTTCAGTGGAGTGATAGAGGCACTAACACACCCACAAAACTTTCAGCCCCAAATTTATCCTGTCTACAAGTGATGCAGGCATGGGGGAAGAACAATACTGAAAGAATGGAAAACCAATAACCAGACCAATTCCTAACACTTCTTATGATACTCTGTTATGTTTGCAGAGAAGAGTATGTTGTCTTGTCTTCTGAGAGGCTCTTACCAGCAGCTGACTTGGACAAACACAAACATCCACAGCAAAACAGTGGATGGAGCTTGGGGACTCTATGGAAGAAGAATATGAGGAAGGAGTGCATGCTGTGAAGGGAATAGAAACTCCACAGGAAGACTAGTGGAGTCAACTAATCTGTACCCTCAGGGGCTTGTAGAGTCTGAACCACAAACCAAACAACATACACGGGCTGCTCATATGTAGCAGATGGGCAGCTTGGTCTTCATGTAGATCATGAACAACGAGTATCTCAAACACTGTTGCTTGTAGATAGGATATGTCCTTCTAGCTGGGCTGCCTTGTCTGACCTCAGTGGAAGAAGTGCCTAGCCTCACAGAGACCTGAAGTGCCAGAGTGGGTAGATACTCAGGGGGGCCTCCCCCTCCTCAGAGGAGAAGGGAGAGGATGAGAGAAGACCATGGGAGTCATGACGAGGAGGGAGACAGTGAGCAGGATGTAAAGGGAATAAGTAAAATAAATTAAATTTTTAAAAAAGAAAAGAAAAATACGTGAATAAATACCAGTAAACACATAATAAATATTGACAGAGCAGCTCTTTCAGAAACTTTCTTAGAACAGACCAATTTACAGAAAGTTGCCTGCATTCTGTAGATTTTATCTCTGAAAGCATGAAAGCAAGGCAGAAGGCACACTGGGACAGCACACAGCATATCCTTTCATCAGATCGGGTTCTACAGCTAAGTTCCGACATTCAATAAGAATAAATATGTCTTTTAAATTCAATGTAAATGTTTAACATGAGGAGGCACAAAATCACATCCAAGAATGAACCAGGGGACAAAACGTGCTTGAGGTGAAAGGCCCTCTGTCTTTCTTCCTGGAGCCTCTCTCACAGTACCCCCCCAGACACATCTCACCATGTGTCATTCTTTTCACAGGTCATTACTACTGATTATGTAAGATACCACATAATTGCACCAAAAGATATTGAGAAATAATATTATCTGCATAGAACAGGTGAGAGTATAAGGAAGGAGAAGAGAAGAAAGAGGAAGAAAGAAACTAAAGTCTCATTAGTAAAAGTCTCATTTCAGTAAGAAAAACAAAAAATATTGCTAGTAATTGTAAAATATTATACAATGTTAATTGCCATGATTAATTATATACCTGGTAATGCAGCTTCAAGCTACATTTTAACTAAACTAAAGATACATGTCGACTGTTTCACAATCACTGATGGGGCTTTCAACTCAGCTTCCTCAAAAGTGAATAGAGCAATTGGAACACTTAAAATCAGTACAGACAGAATATAATAATATTATTATTAATTGTACTGACAAAATAGACATTTATAAAAACAGTTCCAATACAAAAAAAAGGGTATTTTTTCAAGTGTCCTAGGTACATTTATCAAAGTTCATTATGTTCTGGATCACAAAACAGGTCTCTATATTTAAGAAAGTTAGGGATCGCTGCAAGTTTCTCTCTGTTTACTTTGATGTTGGCTACCGGTCTGCTGTAAATTGCTTTTGCTATGTTTAGGTATGGGCCTTGAATTCCTGTTCTTTCCAAGACTTTTAGCGTGAAAGGAATGCTGAATTTTGTCAAGTGCATTTTCAGCATTCAATGAGATGACCATGTGGTTTTTTTCTTTGAGTTTGTTTATGTAGTGGATTAGGTTGATGGATTTCCACATATTGAACCATCCCTGCATCCCTGGAATGAAGCCAACTTGATCATGGTGAATGATAATTTTGATGTGTTCTTGGATTCGGTTGGCAAGAATTTTATTGAGTATTTTTGCATCAATATTCATAAGGAAAATTGGTCTGAAGTTCTCTTTCTTAGATGGATCTTTGTGTGGTTTTGGTATCAGCTTAATTGTGGCTTCGTAGAAACAGTTGGGTAGTGTTCATTCTGTTTCTATTTGGTGGAATAGTTTGAATTGGTGTTAGGTCTTCTTTGAAAGTCTGGTAGAATTCTGCACTAAAACCATTTGGTCCTGTGCTTTATTTGGTTGGAAGATTTTCTATGACCCCTTCTATTTCTATAGGGCTTATGGGACTGTTTAGCTGATCTAATTGATCCTGATTTAATTTTGGTATTTGGTATCTGTCTAGGAAACTGTCCATTTCCTCCAGATTCTCCAGTTGTGTTGAGTATAGGCTTTTGTGGTAGGATCTGATGATTTTTTGAATTTCCTCAGTTTCTGTTGTTATGTCTCCCTTTTCATTTCTAATTTTGTTAATTTGGATACTGTCTCTGTGCCCTTTGATAAGTCTGGCTAGGGGTTTATTTATCTTGTTGATTTTCTCAAAGAACCAGCTCCTGGTTTTGTTGGTTCTTTGTATGGTTCTCTTTATTTCAACTTGATTGATTTCAGCCCTGAGTTTGATAATTTCCTGTCTTCTACTCCTCCTGGGTGAAATAACTTCTTTTCGTTCCAGAGCTTTCAGGTGTGCCATTAAGTTGCTAGTATATGCTCTCTCCTGTTTCTTTTTGGAGGCACTCAGGGCTATGAGTTTTCCTCTTAGCACTGCTTTCATTGTGTCCTATAGGTTTGGGTATGTTGTGCCTTCATTTTCATTAAATTCTAAGAAGTCTTTGATTTCTTGCTTTATTTCTTCCTTGACTAAGGTATCATTGAGTAGAATATTGTTCAGCCTCCATGTGTATGTGGATTTTCTGTTGTTTTTGTTGCTATTGAAGACCACTCTTACTCCATGGTGATCCGATAGAAGGCATGGAATTAGTTTGATCTTATATATGTTGAGGTCTGTCTTGTGACCAATTATATGGTCAAGAAGGTACCATGAGGTCTGAGAAAAAGATATAGTCTTTTGCTGTAGGATGAAATGTTTTATATATATATATATATATATATATATATATATGTGTGTGTGTGTGTGTGTGTGTGTGTGTGTGTGTGTTAAATCCAATTGGTCCAAAGCTTCAATGAAACCCTGTGTTCCTGTTTAGTTTCTGTTTTCCTGATCGGTCCATTCAGGATAGTGGAATGTTGAGGTCCCCCACAATTATTGTGTTAGGTGCAATGTGTGCTTTGAGCTTTAGTAAAGTTTCTTTTTTAAATGTGGGTACCATTGCATTGGAGCATAGATGTTTAGAATTGTGAGTTCTTCTTGGTGGATTTTTCCATTGACCAGCAAGAAGTGACCATCTGTGTCTCTTTTGATGACTTCAGGTTGAAAGTCAATTTTATCTGATATTAGAATGGCTATTCCAGCTCACTTCCTGAGACCATTTGCTTGTAAAATCTTCCAGTCTTTTACTCTAAGGTAGTGTTTATCTTTGATCCTGAGTTGTGTTTCCTGTATGCAACAAAATGTAAGGTCCTGTTTCTGTATCCAGTCTGTTAGTCTATGTCTTTTTATTGGGGAATTGAGTCCATTGATGTTAAGAGATATTAAGGAATAGTGATTATTTCTTCCTGTCATTTTTGATGTTATTTTTGTTTTTGAGTGGTTATCTTCTTTTAAGTTTGATGGAAGATGGTTACTATCTTGCTTTTTCTAGGGTGTATTTTCCCTCCTTGTATTGGAGTTTTCCTCCTATTATCCATTGTAGGGCTGGGTTAGTGGAAAGATATTGTGTAAATTTGGTCTTGTCATGTAATATTTTGATTTCTCCATTTATGTTGATTGAGAGTTTTGCTGGGTATAGTAGACTTGGCTGACATTTGTGTTCTCTTGGAGTCTACATGAGATCTGCCCAGGATCTTCTAGAATCAGGGACTAGACAAGGCTGCCCCCTCTCACCATATCTTTTCAATATAGTATTTGAGGTACTAGCTAGAGAAATTTGACAACATAAGGAGGTCAAAGAGATACAAATTGGAAAGGAAGAAGTCAAACTATAACTATTCACAGATGATATGATAGTATACTTAAGTGACCCAAAAAACTCCACCAGAGAACTCCTACAGCTGATAAACAACTTCAGCAAAGTGGCTAGTTATAAAATCAACTCAAGCAAATCAGTAGCCTTCCTATACTCAAAGGATAAGCAAGCTGAGAAAGAAATTAGGAAAAGGACATCCTTCACAATAGCTACAAACAATATAAAGTATCCTGGTGTGACTCTAACCAAACAAGTGAAAGATTTGTATGACAAAAACTTCAGCTCTCTAAAGAAGGAAATGGAAGAAGACCTCAGAAAATGGAAAAATCTTCAATGCTCCTGAGTTGGCAGGATTAATATAGTTAAAATGGCAATCTTGTCAAAAGCAATATATAGATTCAACCCAATCCCCATCAAAACTGCACCTCAGTTCTTCATAGAGTTAGAAAGAGCAATTCTCAAATTCATCTGGAATAACAAAAAAACCCAGGATAGCTAAACATATCATCAACACTAAAAGAACTTCTGGAGGAATCAGTATCCCGGACCTCAAGCGATACTACAGAGCAGTAGTGTTAAAAACTGCATGGCATTGGTACAGTGACAGGGAGGCGGATCAATGGAATAGGATTGAAGAGCCAGAATTGAACCCACACATCTATGGCCAATTGATCTTCGACAAAGGAGCTGAAAACATCCAGTGGAAAAAAGATAGCCTTTTTAACAAATGGTGCTGACTCAACTGGAGGTCAACATGCAAAAAAAAATGAGAATTGATCCACTCTTATCTCCTTGTACTAAGCTCAACTCCAAGTGGATCCAGGACCTCCACATAAAACCAGACACACTAAAACTAGTAGAAATGAAACCGGGGAAGACCCTTGAAGACATTGGCTCAGGGGTAAAGTTCCCTTAACAGAACACCAATAGCTTATGCTCTAAAATCAAGAATAGACTAATGAGACCTCATAAAATTACAAGGTTTCTGTAAGTCAAAAGACACTCTCAGAAGGACAAAATGGCAACCAACAAATTGGGAAAAGATCTTCACCAACCCCACATCCAACAGAGGGCTAATATCTAATATATACAAAGAACTCAAGAAGTTAGATCCCAAAGAACCAAATAACCCTATTAAAAAATAGGGTACAGAGCTAAACTAAGAATTTTCACCAGAAGAAATTCGGATGACTGAGACACACCTTAAGAGATGGTCAACATCATTAGTCATCAGGGAAATGCAAATCAAACAACCCTGAGATTCCACCTCACACCAGTCAGAATGGCTAAGATTAAAAACTCAAGAGACAACAGGTACTGGGGAGGATGTGGAGAAAGAGGAACATTCCTCCATTGTTGGTGGAATTGCAAGATGGTACAATCGCTCTGGAAATCAGTATCGCGGTTCATCAGAAAATTGGGCATGACACTTCCAGAGGACCCTGTCATACCATTCCTGGCCATATACCCAGAGGATTCTCCTGCATGCAATAAAGACACATGCTCCACTATGTTCATAGCAGCCTTATTTGTAATATCCAGAAGCTGGAAGGAACCCAGATGTCCCTCAATGGAGGAATGGATACAGAAAATGTGGTATATTTATACAATGGAATACTACTCAGCAATTAAAAATAATGAATTCATGCAATTTGTAGGCCAATGGTTGGATCTGGAAAATATCATCCTAAGTGAGTTAACCCAATCACAAAAGAATACACATGAATTGCAATCACTGATAAGTGGATATTAATGAGCCCAGAAGCTCTGAATACTCAAGGCACAATTAGCTAAGCAAGATTCCCAAGTAAAAGGATGGAGAGGACACTGGTCTGGAAAAGACTAAATCCAGTTTTGTAGGAGAGTAGCGGAACAGAGAAATGGTGGGGAGGGGTGGTGATTGGGGAGTGGGGGGAAAGGACCTATGGGACATATGGTGAGGGGGGGACTGGAAAGGGGGAAGCCTTTGGAATATGAACAAAAAGAAATGATAAATCATGTTAAAAAATAAAATGAAATTAAAAAAAAGAAAAGAAAAATACACTTAGAATTATATGTGCCTAAAATGTGCTATTTCATAATTATCTACCCCGTATTGGTACTTAACAATAGCTGCTCTTGCAAAAGAGAGGTGGATCTGGATGGGAGAGGAAGTGGGAAGGAAATAGGAGGTGTAGAGGGAGGGAGAACTATAACCAGGATGTATTCTGGGAGAAAAGGATCCATTTTCAATAAAAAAGAAAAAACAAAACAAAAACAAACAAACAAAAAGATAAATGAGAATTGATCCACTCTTATCTCCTTGTACTAAGCTCAACTCCAAGTGGATCAAGGACCTCCACATAAAACCAGACACACTAAAACTAGTAGAAAAGAAACTGGGGAAGACCCTTGAAGACATTGGCTCAGGGGTAAAGTTCCTGAACAGAACACCAATAGCTTATGCTCTAAAATCAAGAATAGACAAATGGGACCTCATAAAATTACAAAGTTTATGTAAGGCAAAAGACACTGTCAAAAGGACAAATCGGCAACCAACAAATTGGGAAAAGATCTTCATCAACCCTAAATCTGACTGAGGGCTTATATCCAATGTATACAAAGAACTCAAGAAGTTAGACCCCAGAAAACCAAATAACCCTATCAAAAAATGGGGTACAGAGCTAAACAAAGACTTTTCACCTCAAGAAATTTGAATGGCTGAGAAACACTTTAAAAATGTTCAACATCACTAGTCATCATGGAAATGCAAATCAAAACAACCCTGAGATTTCACCTCACCTCACACCACTCAGAATGGCTAAGATTAAAAACTCAGAAAACAGCAGGTGTTGCTGAGGATGTGGAGAAAGAGGAAGACTCCTCCACTGCTGGTGGAACTGCAAGCTGGTACAACCACTCTGGAAATCAGTCTGGTGGTTCCTCAGATACTGGAAACAATACTTTGGGAGGACCCAGCCATACTACTCCTGGGCATATACCCAGAAGATTCCCCAGCATGCAATAAGGATACATGCTCCACTATGTTCATAGCAGCCTTATATATAATAGCCAGAAGCTGGAAAGAACCCAGATGTCCCTCAACAGAGGAATGGATACCAAAAAATGTGGTATATATACAAAATGGAGTATTATTCAGCCATTAGAAACAATGAATTCATGAAATTCTTAGAAAAATGGATGGAGCTGGAGAACATCATACTAAGTGAGGTAACCCAGTCTCAAAAGAATACCCATGGTATGCACTCACTGATAAGTGGATATTAGCCTAGAATCTTGGGACACCAAAGATACAATCCACATACCAAATGATGTCCAACAAGAAGGAAGGAGTGGACCCTGGTTCTGGAAAGGCTCAAAGCATCAGTGTAGGAGAATACCAGAGCAGGGAAGTGGGAAGGGTTAGATGGGGGAACAGGGGGAGGGAAAAGGGCATGTGGGACAATTGGGGGGCAGGGACCCAGGAAAAGGGAAATGAAATGTAAATATAGATTATATCCAATTAAAAAATTAAAAAGAAAAAAGAAAGTTAGGGAGCCAGTAAGACGGCTCAAAGGGGATTGTAGGCAAGGCATATGTGGTCAAGACTAAGGACCTGATTTTGAAACCTGGGAGCCACATAGAAAAGGATAACAACTCCTAGAGTTTTTTTCTGATCCTCATACAAATGCTGTGTCAGGGGTGTATTCACACACACACACACACACACACACACACACACACACACTAAATACATACATATATAATTTATAAAATGAAAGAAAAAGATGAGGTTAAATTAATTTCATATTAAGATCTGTCATGCTTTCTTAGTTGTTGAAAATGTGTTGTTAAAGGTATACTTGAACTCAGTCATGCTTTATACATCTTGAAATAGAAGGACATAGCTGGTATTTTTGTATTTGAAGAAAAGTCAGTTTGCTTTTGCTCTGATCAATCTGCTTAGGAACTATGGTTCTGGTGAGACAGAGCTAAGGGAGAGAGCTCTAGCACTTTAGATGGCTGGCTCCACTGCCCTGTCCTTATAAGAGTAATTTCAGGGACATAAATTCTGCATCCAGTCCACAACACCCAAATGAAGCTCCACTCTCAGGAGCTCTAACTAGCCCAGGATCATAGGATCAGAGGTGAGAAAGACATAATATCTATCCCCAAACCACCAGAAGTAACTGGAACTGGTGGGATCCAGGGATACAGGAACCCCACCCCACCAGTGGCTCCAGTACCTTTGGGATTGGGCTGGTTTACCTTGGGCACAAACTCCACAGCCAATCCAAAAACACCCAAGAATAATCAACTTAAAAGTAAATGGTAGACTGTTAAATTCTTCCTATTACTCTGTAACAAAAGTGTATGCCTCTAATTTGAAGAATCAGGAGAGGCTGAGGCAGGAAGATTAACATAGTGCCAAGTTAACCTCAAAGAAAATTTCATTTCCTAAAATTCTCAGATTATCAGACTTACCAGGCACCAAAATAGTGATGAAGATCAGCAAGGATAAAGCCTGAGTCCTCCCCAAAGGATACATCTGGAGTTGTCTCTAGTTAAATACAAATCATAAACCCCGGGGTGGACTCAGTGATTCCAGCTTGGTCAACTTTGTTTATGCTCAGTTCACAGATTTAAGAGTGACTTTACTTCCTCATTTCCTTATCTTTATCTTCATCTCCAGTCTGCCTCCAGTTGTATGATTAAGCCTGCACAGAAAAAAACAGCAGAGATGTTCACTGAATGATAAAGAAAGAAGTCAAAGCATAACTCATTCATTCTCTCACAGTATTAAAATAATAAGATACAGTGTATGGCTGTATACAGTTATTTACCCTTTTCGAGGGCAAATCATGGACTGAAAAATGAGCAGACCTTATTTGCATAGCTGATGAATCTCTACATCTACATGAATTGGGACAAGCATTTCCAAAATTTCCCAAATGTGACAAAATGTTGTTACTCAGAGCTCCCAACGTGCCTTTCCGTGGTATTGCTTCTCAAGAAGCAAACACAGCTCTATCATCTATAGCACTTGCTCATTTTCTTAATGAGTTTCACATAAACAAAATGACTTACTGAACTCATCCTAAATGCTTATTTGAACTTACCAAAGAATATATGGTAACTTACTGAGCAGTTTCTCTGTGAATTAAACTTGGCTTATTTGGTGACTTCCTCCAGTCAGTCCAAGGGCTAGAACGCATGTCCTCAGGTTTGATAGCAATCACCTTTACCCACTGAGCTGCCTCACTGTCCATGATTCTTATTTTTTTTAATGTGAGAAATATCTTCTCCCTTCTGATTTTAGGTGACAGCATGTGTTGCCAACATTCATATTCTGCTTTTGTTTTTCTGTTGCTAAAAGGAGCAATCATTTTTAAACTTGTTTTTGTTTTCCCAAATCACTAACTTTTAGTGAAAAGGATAGACTTTTTAGCATATCCCAGTGGAAGAATTACAGCCAGGCTCTGGGATGTTAAGCTGCTCTGTGCATACAAAATCAGGAACTTCACAGCAGAGTGACAGCTGAGGGTAAGATGATTATCTGTTTCTGGAGAAGTGTTACTGCCTTCTCTGAGCTCAGGCTTTAAAGAATAATAAGATGGTAGAATTCTGTCACCATTGAAATCCTCGAACTCCTTTCACTGGAACAGAGTATGAGTCACAATTTCTGAACACATGAGACAGCGAAGAATTTCAAGGTCAAGTGGTCTGTCTCACTGATGGGTAAATTAAACAATAAGACTCAGGAAAGCCCAGGTTCTTCAGAAAATTGGGTCATGCCATCTGGGTGGTATTCTAGCATATGATTTATGCATAAAGCTTAAGTAACATAGACTGTAAAATGTAACTCAGATTTTAGCTTCATTGAAGAGTAAACGTTTGAGGTAATCGCTTTGTGATCTTTGCTTTTGTTAATAAGAAAACAAACAAACAAAAACAAAAACAATTCTTTAATGTCTAAGTAAAAGATCACATACCTCACCCCTGTGAATTCATTCTTACTGAAGATTGTAATACTACAAATAAAGCTGAAATTGTCCTCATTGCCGCTCCATTTCTCAAGTGGGGCTACACTTATGAGCAAATTGTGAAAATTCTAGAATGTTTTCCTCCAATGCACATAATATGGAAGATGCTCATTTTATTGGTTATTCATAGATAAATGCTTATGTGATTCTGTAACTAGCTTTTCTTGCTGCCATGTTTTAGAAACAGTTACATTAGAGAAGTTTACAGATATCAAACGTTCCTTTTAACCATTGTTTTTTTCTCCTGTAGTATGGATGTACTGTTTCTTTTTTAATCGGGTATTCATTCATAAATTTTCTATTGCTAGGAGAAAATACTTAAGAAAATCATATAAAAAGCCCATGGTTATAGAGACAATCCTGTACAAAAAAATAAAAAGTTTGTCAAAATCTCCATCCCTGATTTCAGGCAGTATTACAGAACAATATTAATAAAAACTGCATGATATTGATATAGAAAAAGATAGGTTGATCAATGATATCCAATTGGAGAACAAGAAATAAATCCACACACCTATGGACACTTGACTTTTGACAAAGAAGTCAAAACATACAATGGAAAAAATAAAGCCTCTTTAACAAATGATGCTGACCTAACTGGATGTCTCCATGTAGAAAAATTCAAATTGACTTACAGTTATCATCCTGCACAAAATGCAAGTCCAAGTAGATAAAAAACCTCAGCATAAAACCAGATACACCAAATCTAAGAGAAGAGAAAGTGGGGAATAGCATTTAACACATCACCTCTGTACAGGAGACAACTTCCTGAACAGAACATCAATTGATATGTGGGACCTCATAAAACTGAAAAGCTTCTGTAAGGAAAAGGATACTGTCAATAAGACAAAACAGCAGCCTATGTATTAGCATAATTCTTCACAAATTCTGCATCTCTCAGAGGGCTGATATTCAAAATACATAAAGAATTCAAGAAGTTATATACCAACAAAAAAAAACCCAAATCCAGTTTAAAAACAGAATACAGAAGTAAACAGTGAATTCTCAACAAAGGAATCTCTGGTTGCTGAGAAACACTTAAATGAAGGTTCAACATTTTAGTCATCATGAAAAAGCAAACCAAAATGATTCATAGATTCTACCCTACACCCATGAGAATGGTTAAGATTTAAAAAAAAAAACTCATGGGATGGCACACACTGGCAAGAATGAAGAGCACTGGGAACACTTACCTCCATTGCAACTTGTTCAGCCATTCTAGAAATCAATTTTGAGGTTTCTCAAAAAATGACAATCGCTCTACACCAACAATCAGATCTCTCCTGGGCATATACCCAAAGATGCTCCACACCAAGAATCAGTTATACCCATCCTGGGAATATACCCAAAGATGCTCCACACCACAAAGACACTTGCTCAAAAATGTTAAGAGCAGCTTTATTCATAATAGCCAGAAACTGGAAACACAACGGATGTGTCCTCAATGTTAAAATGGATAAAGAAAATGTGGTTCATTTACACAATGGAATACTACTTGCTATTAAAAACATAGACATCATAAAATTACCAGGCAAATAGATGAAACTTGAAATATTCTGAGTGAGGTAACCCAGACCCAAAGGACATACATGGTATGTGCTTCCTTATAAGCAGATATTACCCAGAAAGTACAAGAAAACCATGCTAGAATCCACAGAAACAAAGAAGCCAAGTAACAAAGAGGGCTCTAGAGAGGATGCTTGAATCTTACTCAGTAGAGTGAAATAAAATAGATTTTGGAGGTGGTGGGGGGCTGAATGGGACAGGATGTAAATGGGCACAGGGTGGTGCATAAGGCACAGAGAAAACAGGAGGAAAAGAATGGAAATAGGTAGCGGGCAGTGGAACAGGGCCATCACTAGGTTGTGCCCAAAAAGCAGGACAGGGGAGGATCCAGGGAATATATGGATGTGATTCCTAGCAGTGGGAGGTATGGACCCTTAAGTCACCCCCTGTCGCCACTCAGGACTTCCAGTGTAGGTATAAGGACAGCAACCCATCCACAAAACCTTCAACCTAAATTGTGTCCTGCTTACAAGATGGGCAGAACCAAATATAGAGCAGAGATAGAGGGAACGGCTAACCAATCCCTGGTCCAACTTGACACCCATCTCATGGGCAAGAATCAGTTCCTGACACTGTCGCTGATACTCTGTTGCTGGTGTACAGGAGCCTAACATAACTGTCCTCTGAGAGGATCCACACACTAGCAGACGGAAAGAAATACAGAGAACCATGGTGAAACATTAGACAGAATTCAGGAAGTCTTATGAAATAGTTGCAGAAAGGATTGGGGGACTCAAGGGGGATAGGAACTCCACAAAAAGAACAATAGAGTGAGAACTTTTGGATGCTTGATGGCTCCCAGAGACTGAAGCATCAATCAAAGTGCAAGCACCTAAGTCTACCACACATATATAGTAGATGTGCAGCTTGGTCTTCGGGCAAATTACCTAACAACTGGAACAGACACTATCCCTGACTGTGTTGCATGCCTGTGGATCCCATTCTCCTAACTGGGCCACCTTGTCTGGTTCAGTGGGAGGGTATGCGCCTAGTCCTGCAGTGACTTGATATACCAGGTTGGGTTGATACTGGAAGCTGGGGAGGTGGGTGTAGAGAGCTTGGTGGGGTTGGGGTAGGGGGTTGATTCTGCCTTCTCAGAAGGTAAAGGGAAGGGCCTGTGGATTGGGATAGAACAGTAGGGAGGAGGCAGGCTATGATCAGGATGTAACATGAATAAATAAATAAATTGAATACATATATTTGAACACATATATAATTGAATACAAATGCATAAGCATATGCATGTGCATACACATACACACGTGCACACACACACATATACATATCCAAAGTAAAGTAATTATTCCTCGTATATGCCAGGCTCTCAAGAGACCTGCTAAGGAGGGCCAAGTTTTCCTTGCTTCTAGGTGCATGTGGTGTTATCCATCAGTTCCCTTCCTTCGTTCCAGGAAAGTGCCATTATGAAGAACAGAAGTTCAAAAGAGGTCATGGGAATAAAGCAGAGCATAAAAAGGGAGTCAGTCTCAAACTGAAGAAAGATAACCATCAACTTCCATTGGGTCCCTCTATAATACTGTAGAGTAGCTACATAATCAATTAACTATATACAGAGGTTCATAAAAGTGTTCCTTGGTTTTCTACAATATTGCAATTCTCCCCCCATAATCCTATATCAGACCATTGGGGGCTATGGAAACTAGTCAGTAAGGAGGACAATTCCAGCTTAGTTCCAGGTAGCTTTCTCTGTATGTTGCATCCAAGATGTTCTGTGTCTTCAAAGGTAGGGTCTTAGGTACTGTACTGGCTGGTTTTATGTGTCAACTTGACACAGGCTGGAGTTATCACAGAGAAAGGAGCTTCAGTTGAGGAAGTGCTTCCATGGGATCCAGCTGTGGGGCATTTTCTCAATTAGTGATCAAGGGGGGAGGGTCCCTTGTGGGTGGTGCCATCTCTGGGCTGGTATTCTTGGGTTCTATAAGAGAGCAGGCTGAGCAAGCCAGGGGAAGCAAGCCAGTACGGAACATCCCTCCATGGCCTCTGCATCAGCTCCTGCTTCCTGACCTGCTTGAGTTCCATTCCTGAGTTCCTTTGGTAATGAACAACTGTGTGAAAGTGTAAGCTGAAAAAACCCTTTCCTCCCCAACTTGCTTCCTGGTCATGATGTTTGTGCTAGAATAGAAACCCTGACTAAGACAAATTGGTACCAGTGTAGTGGGGTATTCCTGTGACAACCTGACCATGATTTGGGGAGGACTGTGGAAGGACGTTGGAACTTTGGGCTAGATGGTCCATTCAGTGTTGAGACCTCTGTGAGATGTGTAGGAGCTTGGAAGAATATGTTAAGAACAAGGCAGAAGATGGAGGCCTGGCTTGTGAAATTTCAGAGGGAAGATTAAGGACTCTTATCAGGGCCATGAAGACTCTGCGGTTTTGGTTAGCTGGGGCTGAAGAATCATCTGTGATTAACAAGATACCAGAATCATTAAAGTCAACCTTTGTGTTACTGGGACTATTGATGCTGGTTAGCTGGAGCTAAGAAATTAGCAGTGATTAAGAAGAAACCAGCATCACTGAGGTGAGATCTTCTGGGAAGTGTTTTCTGACAGCACCGAGAGTGTGTTCCAGATAGCCAAGGTTGTGCCTCGTGCTGTAGCAGGACATGGTACTGTTTAAGAGTCACCCAGGTGGTACTGCTTTTGAAGGCATGAAGGCATCATGAAGAACAGCTGAGGCTTGGTACAGTGAGAGGCCATGGAAGGCCTTTGGTGAAAGTGTTCCAGGTTATGAAGGGATGGGTTTATTCTCTGACTCCTGGGGTTTAGGGTGTATCCTTGGCTGCTCAGGGGTCATGTTCTGACTGGGCTACTTTCCTTCAGTCTTTGTTCTGGTGTTCTATCATTACGTTTTGCTCAGGATTCTTTGATTTCAGGGCTTGTCCAGGGCTACTTTTGTCTTAGAATTGAGCCCATGCTCAAAAATTCACATATTTAGTGGTAAGACCTCTGTGTATTCACACCAAGGATTACTGGTGGAGTTTCTCACAAGTTGTGAATCCCCAGATCCATCCATCAACAGGCAAATGAACAAGGAATGCAATAAAAGCTTTGGTTAAGGTGATCCAGTTATCACTAGAAATCCTGTCTCCATCCCTGGAAAGTCTGTTCTAAGTCACTGATGTCTGTGAACTGCAAACCCCCTTCCCTCTTATGCTTGCTCAAGTGCATTGCGTTCTGTCTGCAAGACCCTGTCCAGGAGTGCAAGCAGAGTAAGTAAAACATGCGGCCATGGGTATCTAAATGTATGGAAGGATGTCTAAATGATTCATAAGACCAGGGTTTTCTTCCAAGGCCTGTGGAACTGGGAAGATTGTCCAGAGATGAAAACTAGGGAAATGGGAGACAGAGATGTGTGTAGCAGGATAGGGAACACTAATCAGTCACCTGTGTAGCCAAGATAATCAGGGGAAGCCCAGGGTTAAGCCAGCCTATAGGTCCTCTAATTCAAGGGACACAGAATACTTTACTGCTCCTTTGACGTGACTCTGTACCTGACTGTGTTGGGGAACCATGCATGGAATATCACAGTGAGTGCATTCTTCTGCATGAGAAGAATCACTGGAAAACACTTCCCAGATGCCTGGTGCCCTGTGGCCCCCACCGGACCTACTCTGCCTTCTCTGCCCTCCAGCCCTTCATCATAACTCCTCAAAACTGTTGCATTTTGTTACCGGAAGGGGCTGGTTACTGTCCCTACAGTTTAGAAATTTTAGCCCCATGATTTTGGGATTAGATATGGCTCATGCTTCCTTGTCCCTTTGTCCTTGGGAGACTCCAGGTAAAGGCAAAGATACAAACCATGGGCAGAGGTATACTCATCTTCAGGATGAGGTGTGAGCATACAGATATGTGCCATGCACACAGACACAGCAGGTGAGGAAGAGATGTGCTATCTACTCACACTTGCTGTTTGTACCCATCACAACCTGTTTTAAGTTCAATTAAGGACTTAAAACCATCATTCAGAAATACAGAGCCAAAGTAAACATTTCAGGAAAAATCATGGTAACAGATGAATCTTAGATATTTATTAAAATCCTTATACACAATGCTCGATAAATAACGTAAGGTGACAGGTCTTCTGAACTATATTGTAAATAGAAATGAAGGTAGAGGTTTATAGAAATCAGGGACTAAGTCTGATTACTTCTCCTTAGGCTGTGGTGACACTTTCAGAATCTGAAGGAGGGATTTCAGGGTTTTCCATTATATAGTTGAGTTAAAATTGTGTCTGGACTCCTGGGTCATAACATTATTAATCTGATGACTCAGAGGAGTTTTAATAGGGACTGGATGAGGATCAAGGTCAACAGGGAGTATCTAGGGAATGAGATGTCAGGATAAGGGGGGGGGGATAGGGCAAGTCCTGATAAGGCCAAGTGCAATCCAAACGTTATATTTAGGTTGTTCAATCATTATGGGTTGTCCTTGTCCCAGTTAAGGCCATGGTGTGTGGGCCTGGCTCCTTTGCAGTAAGCATAGTACTGAGTCATATGAAGAGAGGGTGCGGCCCACACACCCTTGAATTTAAGCTGACCCAGTGTACTGTGTACTCAGAAATTGCCAGGACTCCACTGATGTCACATTATGGCTTTTCCATCATTGCACTTGTTAGACAAGCTCCCCTTGTGGTTAGGCTGTGTCCAATCTTCTTGGAGTAGAGGGTATGGCCTTGGTCACACTTGAGGTCAGCTTCTCCTTGATCTCTGGAGGGCCTGGTCTAGAAAGACCTGGGCACAGATTTTTAAGTGTGGCCCCCACACCTTTGACTCAAAAGTGTCCCCTTATGTCCATGTGTGGCCAAGACCGCATGAAAGCAATGGTATGATCTTAACACCTGATGTGACAGTGTTGGAAGACTTCCAGACACAGCCCATAACCATAATGGTACACCAGGAGCTTCCAGATTATCATTTATGAGGTCATAGTTTATGATCTGATGTCAGCAATCGGTACAGGAATGATTGTTGGTGAGTCCAAGTATCTGGTATATGGCCTAGATCACAAATGAGGCTTTGGTTGGTTCAGGTTGTCGTGTCGTCCTTGCACATATGTGTTAAGGATGAAGCCTGAATTGAATGAAGTATGTATCCACACATTGGGTAATCCAGATGTCATCAGTCAGTACAGTACACAAAATTTTGTGAGTCACAGACTATTGATGAAGAAGCTCTGATGTATCTTCATTGATGAATCGATGTATAAATATCCATAGTATCAATAGAAATTAAGACTTTGGATCATATCAAGTCATGGTACACTAACAATATTGTTTCATTTAAGGCTTGACCAGGCCACACTTCTTGGTTTGGGCCAAGGCTTCTTGGCTAACGGTTAATCCAAGATAATTTCAGCTTTACATTTGGGTCCAAATTTCATCAAGTTCAGAGTCTGGCCTTTACACATTGGTTTTCATATGGCCTGTCTGTCTCCAGAGTCAGGGTTTAGATTAGCAATATTCTTTTTCTTAGCTTGGTCCAGGGATCTTTATTTGAAGGGCTGAACTACATCTATATCCCCTTCTTGCATAGGGTCCAGGCTACTTAGAGGTGAGGACCTAGGTCCAAATCTTTTCTCCACTGAGCCTGGGCCTATTGAAGATTAGGGATAGTCCCAGGGCACATTTTTTCTGTTGTCTCAGGCCTCTTCAGGGTCAGGAATCGGCCCAGGCCAGGATTTCTTCTCCTTTCAGCCCTGGCCTCTTCAGGGTCAGGGATAGGCCCAGACCTGGATTTCTTCTCCTTTGGGCCCTGGCCTCTTCAGGGTCAGGGATTGGTCCAGGCCCAGATTTCATCTCCTTAGTCACGGGCCTCTTTAGGGTGAGGGATAGGCCCGGGCCCATATTTCTTCTCCTTTGGGCCCCAGCATCTTCAGGGTCAGGAATAGGCCCAGGCCTGGATTGCTTCTTTTGGGCCCGGGCCTCTTCAGGATCAGGGATAGGCCCAGGCCCGGATTTCTTCTCCTTTGGGCCCAGGCCTCTTAGGGGTCAAGGATTGGCCCAGGCCCGGATTATATCTCCTTTGGGCCCAGGCCTGTTCAGGGTCAGGGATTGGCCCAGGCCCAGATTTCTTCTCCATTGGGCCCAGGCCTCTTAGTGGTCAGGAATAGGCCCAGGCTCAGATTTCTTCTCCTTTGAGCCCAGGCCTCTTCAGGGAAAGGGATAGGCCCAGACCCGGATTTCTTCTCATTTGGGCCGGGGCCACTTTGGGGTCAGGGATTGGCCCAGGCTCAGATTACATCTCCTTTGGGCCTGGACCTCTTAAGGGTAAGGGATAGGCCCAGGCAGGAATTTATTCTCTTTTGGGCCCAGGCCTCTTAGGGGTCAGGGATAGGCCCAGGCCCAGATTTCTTCTCCTTTGAGCCCGGGCCTCTTCAGGGAAAGGGATAGGCCCAGACCCGGATTTCTTCTCCTTTGGCCCGGGCCTCTTCAGGGTCATGGTTTGGCCCAGGCCCAGATTTCTTCTTCTTTAGGCCCGGGCCTCTTCAGGGTCAGGGATAGGCCCAGGCCCAGATTTCTTCTCCTTTGGGCCCGGGCCTCTTCAGGGTCACAGATTGGCCCAACCAGGATTACTTCTCCTTTGGGCAAGGATCTCTTCAGGGTCAGGAATAGGCCCAGGCCCCATTGCTTCTTTGGGCCTGGGCCTCTTCAGGGCCAGGGATTGGCCCAGGCCCACATTTCTTCTCCTCTGGGCCCAGGCCTCTTCAGGGAAATGGATAGGCCCAGGCCTGGATTTCTTCTTTTTTGGGCCCGGGCCTCTGCAGGGACAGGGATAGCCCAGGCCCACATTTCTTCTCCTTTGGGCCCGGGCCTCTTCAGGGTCAGGGATAGGCCCAGGCCCGGATTTCTTCTCCTTTGGGTCCGGGCCTCTTCAGGGTAAGGGATAGGCCCAGACTCAGATTTCTTCTCCTTTGGGCCCTGGCCTCTTCTAGGTCAGGGGTTGGCCCAGGCCTAGATTTCTTCTTTGGGCCTGGGCCTCTTCAGGGTCAGGGATAGGCCCAGGCCCACATTTCTTTTCCTTTGCGCCTGGGCCTCTTCAGGGAAAGGCATAGGCCCAGACCCGGATTTCTTCTCCTTTGGGCCCAGGCCTCTTCAGGGAAAAGGATAGGCCCAGACCCGGATTTCTTCTCCTTTGGGCCCAGGCCTCTTCAGGGTCAGGGGTTGGCCCAGGCCCGGATTTCTTCTCCTTTGGGCCTGGGCCTCTGCAGGGACAGGGATAGGCCCAGGCCCACATTTCTTCTCCTTTGGGCCCGGGCCTCTTCAGGGTTAGGGATAGGCCAGGGCCCGGATTTCTTCTCCATTGGGCCCAGGCCTCTTAGGGGTCAAGGATTGGCCCAGGCCCGGATTATATCTCCTTTGGGCCCAGGCCTCTTCAGGTTCAGGGATTGGCCTAGGCCCAGATTTCTTCTCCATTGGGCCCAGGCCTCTTAGTGGTCAGGAATAGGCCCAGGCTCAGATTTCTCCTTTGAGCCCAGGCCTCTTCAGGGAAAGGGATAGGCCCAGACCCGGATTTCTTCTCATTTGGGCCGGGGCCTCTTCAGGGAAAGGGAAAGGCCCAGACCCGGATTTCTTCTCCTTTGGGCCCGGGCCTCTTCAGGGAAAGGGAAATGCCCAGACCCGGATTTCTCCTTTGGGCCCAGGCCTCTTCAGGGTCAGGGGTTGGCCCAGGCCCGGATTTCTTCTCCTTTGGGCCCGGGCCTCTTCAGGGAAAGGGAAAGGCCCAGACCCGGATTTCTCCTTTGGGCCCCGGCCTCTTCAGGGTCAGGGGTTGGCCCAGGCCCGGATTTCTTCTCCTTTGGGCCCGGGCCTCTTCAGGGAAAGGGAAAGGCCCAGACCCGGATTTCTCCTTTGGGCCCAGGCCTCTTCAGGGTCAGGGGTTGGCCCAGGCCCAGTTTTCTTCTTCTTACGGCCCGGGCCTCTTCAGGGTCAGGGATAGGCCCAGGCCCACATTTCTTCTTCTCTGGGCCCAGGCCTCTTCAGGGAAAGGGATAGGCCCAGGCCTGGATTTCTTCTTTTTTGGGCCCGGGCCTCTGCAGGGACAGGGATAGGCCCAGGCCCACATTTCTTCTCCTTTGGGCCCGGGCCTCTTCAGGGTCAGGGATAGGCCCAGGCCCACATTTCTTCTCCTTTGGGCCCGGGCCTCTGCAGGGACAGGGATAGGCCCAGGCCCACATTTCTTCTCCTTTGGGCCCGGGCCTCTTCAGGGTTAGGGATAGGCCCAGGCCCGGATTTCTTCTCCTTTGGGCCCAGGCCTCTTCAGGGTCAGGAATAGGCCCAGGCTCAGATTTCTCCTTTGAGCCCAGGCCTCTTCAGGGAAAGGGATAGGCCCAGACCCGGATTTCTTCTCCTTTGGCCCGGGGCCACTTCGGGGTCAGCGATTGGCCCAGGCCCACCTTTCTTTTCCTTTGGGCCAGTGCCTCTTCGGGGTCAGGGATTGGCCCAGGCCCAGATTACATCTCCTTTGGGCCTGGACCTCTTGAGGGTAAGGGATAGACCCAGGCAGGAATTTCTTCTCTTTTGGGCCTAGGCCTCTTAGGGGTCAGGGATAGGCCCAGGCCCAGATTTCTTCTCCTTTGAGCCCGGGCCTCTTCAGGGAAAGGGATAGGCCCAGACCCGGATTTCTTCTCCTTTGGCCTGGGCCTCTTCAGGGTCAGAGATAGGCCCAGGCCCACATTTCTTCTCCTTTGGGCCCGGCCTCTTCAGGATCAGGGGTTGGCCCAAGCCCGGATTTCTTCTCCTTTGGGCCCGGGCCTCTTCAGGGTAAGGGATAGGCCCAGACCCAGATTTCTTCTCCTTTGGGCCCGGGCCTCTTCAGGGTAAGGGATAGGCCCAGACCCGGATTTCTTCTCCTTTGGGCCCGGGCCTCTTCAGGGTCAGGGGTTGGCCCAGGCCTAGATTTCTTCTTTCGGCCTGGGCCTCTTCAGGGTCAGGGATAGGCCCAGGCCCACATTTCTTCTCCTTTGGGCCCCGGCCTCTTCAGGGTCAGGGGTTGGCTCAGGCCCGGATTTCTTCTCCTTTGGGCCCGGGCCTCTTCAGGGTAAGGGATAGGCCCAGACCCGGATTTCTTCTCCTTTGGGCCCGGGCCTCTTCAGGGTAAGGGATAGGCCCAGACCCGGATTTCTTCTCCTTTGGGCCCGGGCCTCTTCAGGGAAAGGGATAGGGCCAGACCCGGATTTCTTCTCCTTTGGGCCCGGGCCTCTTCAGGGTCAGGGGTTGGCACAGGCCTAGATTTCTTCTTTCGGCCTGGGCCTCTTCAGGGTCAGGGATAGGCCCAGGCCCACATTTCTTCTCCTTTGGGCCCCGGCCACTTCAGGGTCAGGGGTTGGCCCAGGCCCGGATTTCTTCTCCTTTGGGCCCGGGCCTCTTCAGGGAAAGGGAAAGGCCCAGACCCGGATTTCTCCTTTGGGCCCAGGCCTCTTCAGGGTCAGGGGTTGGCCCAGGCCCAGATTTCTTCTTCTTTCGGCCCGGGCCTCTTCAGGGTCAGGGATAGGCCCAGGCCCCATTGCTTATCTTCGGGCCTTGGCCTCTTCAGGGCCAGGGATTGGCCCAGGCCCACATTTCTTCTTCTCTGGGCCCAGGCCTCTTCAGGGAAAGGGATAGGCCCAGGCCTGGATTTCTTCTTTTTTGGGCCCGGGCCTCTGCAGGGACAGGGATAGGCCCAGGCCCACATTTCTTCTCCTTTGGGCCCGGGCCTCTTCAGGGTCAGGGATAGGCCCAGGCCCACATTTCTTCTCCTTTGGGCCCGGGCCTCTGCAGGGACAGGGATAGGCCCAGGCCCACATTTCGTCTCCTTTGGGCCCGGGCCTCTGCAGGGTTAGGGATAGGCCCAGACCCGGATTTCTTCTCCTTTGGGCCCAGGCCTATTCAGGGTCAGGGATTGGCCTAGGCCCAGATTTCTTCTCCATTGGGCCCAGGCCTCTTAGTGGTCAGGAATAGGCCCAGGCTCAGATTTCTCCTTTGAGCCCAGGCCTCTTCAGGGAAAGGGATAGGCCCAGACCCGGATTTCTTCTCCTTTGGCCCGGGGCCACTTCGGGGTCAGCGATTGGCCCAGGCCCACCTTTCTTTTCCTTTGGGCCAGTGCCTCTTCGGGGTCAGGGATTGGCCCAGGCCCAAATTACATCTCCTTTGGGCCTGGACCTCTTCAGGGTAAGGGATAGACCCAGGCAGGAATTTCTTCTCTTTTGGGCCCAGGCCTCTTAGGGGTCAGGGATAGGCCCAGGCCCAGATTTCTTCTCCTTTGAGCCCGGGCCTCTTCAGGAAAAGGGATAGGCCCAGACCCGGATTTCTTCTCCTTTGGCCTGGGCCTCTTCAGGGTCAGGGTTTGGCCCAGGCCCAGATTTCTTCTTCTTTTGGCCCGGGCCTCTTCAGGGTCAGGGATAGGCCCAGGCCCGGATTTCTTCTCCTTTGGGCCCGGGCCTCTTCAGGGTCACAGATTGGCCCAACCAGGATTACTTCTCCTTTGGGCAAGGATCTCTTCAGGGTCAGGAATAGGCCCAGGCGCCATTTCTTCTCTTTGGGCCTGGGCCTCTTCAGGGCCAGGGATTAGCCCAGGCCAACATTTCTTCTCCTCTGGGCCCAGGCCTCTTCAGGGAAAGGGATAGGCCCAGGCCTGGATTTCTTCTTTTTTAGGCCTGGGCCTCTGCAGGGACAGGGATAGCCCAGGCCCACATTTCTTCTCCTTTGGGCCCTGGCCTCTTCAGGGTCAGGGGTTGGCCCAGGCCCGGATTTCTTCTCCTTTGGGCCCGGGCCTCTTCAGGGAAAGGGAAAGGCCCAGACCCGGATTTCTCCTTTGGGCCCAGGCCTCTTCAGGGTCAGGGGTTGGCCCAGGCCCACATTTCTTCTCCTTTGGGCCTGGGCCTCTTCAGGGTAAGGGATAGGCCCAGACCCATATTTCTTCTCCTTTGGGCCCGGGCCTCTTCAGGGTAAGGGATAGGCACAGACCCGGATTTCTTCTCCTTTGGGCCTGGGCCTCTTCAGGGAAAGGGATAGGCCCAGACCCGGATTTCTTCTCTTTGGGCCAGGGCCTCTTCAGGGAAAGGGATAGGCCCAGACCCGGATTTCTTCTCCTTTGGGCCCGGGCCTTTTCAGGGTCAGGGGTTGGCCCAGGCCAGGATTTCTTCTTTCGGCCTGGGCCTCTTCAGGGTCAGGGATAGGCCCAGGCCCACATTGCTTCTTCTTTGGACCCCGGCCTCTTCAGGGTCATGGGAAGGCTCAGGCCCGGATTTCTTCTCCTTTGGGCCCGGGCCTCTTCAGGGTCAGGGATAGGCCCAGACCCGGATTTCTTCTCCTTTGGGCCCGGGCCTCTTCAGGGAAAGGGATAGGCCCAGACCCGGATTTCTTCTCTTTGGGCCCGGGCCTCTTCAGGGAAAGGGATAGGCCCAGACCCGGATTTCTTCTCCTTTGGGCCCGGGCCTCTTCAGGGTCAGGGGTTGGCCCAAGCCCGGATTTCTTCTCCTTTGGGCAAGGATCTCTTCAGGGTCAGGGATAGGCCCAGGCCCCATTGCTTCTCTTTGGGCCTGGGCCTCTTCAGGGCCAGGGATTGGCCCAGGCCCACATTTCTTCTCCTCTGGGCCCCGGCCTCTTCAGGGAAAGGAATAGGCCCAGGCCTGGATTTCTTCTTTTTTGGTCCCAGGCCTCTGCAGGTACAGGGATAGGCCCAGGCCCACATTTCTTCTCCTTTGGGCCCGGGCCTCTTCAGGGTCAGGGATAGGCCCATGCCTGGATTTCTTCTTTTTTGGGCCCGGGCCTCTGCAGGGACAGGGTTAGGCCCAGGCCCACATTTCTTCTCCTTTGGGCCCGGGCCTCTTCATGTTCAGGGATAGGCCCAGGCTTGGATTTCTTATCCTTTGGGCCCAGGCCTCTTGAGGGTCAGGAATAGGCCCAGGCCATATTGCTTCTCTTTGGGCCCGGGCCTCTTAAGGGTCAGGGATTGGCCCAGGCCCACATTGCTTCTCCTTTGGGCCCGGGCATCTTCATGCTCAGGGATAGGCCCAGGCACAGATTTCTTCTTTGGGCCGGGACCTCTTCCAGGTCAGGGATAGACCCAGGCCCGGATTTCTTCTCCTTCGGGCCCGGGCCTCTTCAGGGTCACAGATTGGCCCAACCAGGATTACTTCTCCTTTGCGCAAGGATCTCTTCAGGGTCAGGGATAGGCCCAGGCCCACATTTCTTCTCCTCTGGGCCCAGGCCTCTTCACAGAAAGGGATAGGCCCAGGCCCAGATTTCTTCTCTTTTGGGCCCAGGCCTCTGTAGGGCTCAGGGTTAGGCCCAGGCCCACATTTCTTCTCCTTTGGGCCGGGGCCTCTTCAGGGTCAGGGGTCGACCCAGGCCCAGATTTCTTCTCCTTTGGGCCCAGGCCTCTTCAGGGCCAGGGATTGGCCCAGGCCCACATTTCTTCTCCTCTGGGCCAAGGCCTCTTAGGGGTCAGGGACAAGCCCAGGCCCAGATTTCTTCTCCTTTGAGCCCAGGCTTCTTCAGGGAAAGGGATAGGCCCAGACCCGGATTTCTTCTCATTTGTGCAGGGGCCTCTTCCGGGTCAGGCTTTGGCCCAGGCCCAGATTACATCTCCTTTGGGCCTGGGCCTCTTCAGGGAAAGGGATAGGCCCAGACCCGGGTTTCTTGTCTTTTGGGCCCAGGCCTCTGCAAGGACAAGGATAGGCCCAGGCCCACATTTCTTCATCTTTCGGCCCGGGCCTCTTCAGGGTCAGGGGTTGGCTCAGGCCCGGATTTCTTCTCCTTTGGGCCCCAGCCTCTTCAGGGTAAGGGATAGGCCCAGGCAGGGATTTCTTCTCTTTTGTGCCCAGGCCTCTTAGGAGTCAGGGATAGGCCCAGGCTCAGATTTCTGTTCCTTTGAGCCCAGGCCTCTTCAGGGAAAGGGATAGGCCCAGACCCAGATTTCTTCTAATTTGGGCAGGGGCCTCTTCCGGGTCAGGGATTGGCCCAGGCCCAGATTACATCTCCTTTGTGCCCGGGCCTCTTCAGGAAAAGGGATAGGCCCAGGCTCGGATTTCTTGTCTTTTGGGCCAGGGCCTCTGCAGGGACAAGGATAGGCCCAGGCCCACATTTCTTCTCCTTTGGGCCCGGGCCTCTTTAGGGAAAGGGATAGGCCCAGGCCCGGATTTCTTCTCCTTTGGGCCCGGGCCTCCTCTGGGTCAGGGATTGGCCCAGGCCCACATTTCTTCCCCTTTGGGCCCGGGCCTCTTCAGGTTCAGGGATAGGCCCAGGCCCGGATTTCTTCTCCTTTGGGGCCTGGCCTCTTCAGGCTCAGGGATAGGCCCAGGCCCTGATTTCTTCTTTGGGCCCGGCATCTTCAGGCTCAGGGATAGGCACAGGCTCAAATTTCTTCTCCTCTGGGCCGGGGCCTCTTCAGGGTCATGGATTGGCCCAGGCCCACCTTTCTTCTCCTTTGGGCCGGGCCTCTTTATTTTGAGGGATTGGCCCAGGCCCGGATTTCTTCTCCTTTGGGCCCATGCCTCTTCAGGCTCAGGGATAGGCCTAGGCCAGTATATCTTCTCCTTTTGGCCCGGGCCCCTTCAGGGTCATGGATTGGCCCAGGCCCACCTTTCTTCTCCTTTGGGCCGGGCCTCTTCATTTTGAGGGATTGGCCCTAGCCCAGATTTCTTCTCCTTTGGGCCCAGGCCTCTTCAGGGAAAGGGATAGGCCCAGGCCAGGATTTCTTCTCTTTTGGGCCCGGGCCTCTTCAGGGTCAGGGATAGTCCCAGGCCTGGATTTCTCCTCCTTTGGGCCCGGGCCTCTTCAGGGTCAGCGATAGGCCCAGGCCCACATTTTTACTTATTTTGGCTCTGAGTATCTTTAGGGCCAAAGGCCCATCTATCTACCCTTTTGAGGAATAAGTATCCTCAGGCTCAGGGATTGGCCTACTCCTACATCAATACTTCTCTTGGGTGTGGTGTCCTTCAATTTCAGAATTTGGCCAGTGCACACAATTTTTTGTTTGTTTGTTTGTTTATTTGTTTGTTTGTTTTGTTTTTAATTTTTTTTTTTGGCTTGGCCTTTTTCATTTCAGGCCCTCTTATAAAGGTCCAGAAATCCTCAGGGTCTGATTTTTTTTTTATTCAATTAGAGACTACTTTTGTGCCCATATTTTTCCAAAGCTACTTTGTTGGTAGCCTTGACCTATGGTCAATATTCCTGGGGGAAAAGAGAGACAGATGTTGATAGAAGTATTTATTATCCTGCTCTGACATCTCTAATGTACTCAGAACATCATTGACATGGTCAGACATAGACACATATAACTTCACAGTCCAGATGAAACATTATGCATTATACAAATAGAAAGATTAGAAAAGCTGTGTAGAAAAGCCCTTCCTGTTACATAGCCCTTTGTGCATGTCATAGACAGGATCCATGAAGTCACATGGAAAGATTGTTTCTTCTAATTTATGAGAGCCACTAGAGAGTTTCACCAAGGACCCATGATGCATTTCCTTCCTTCTGGAGTGCGATTCCATGATGGAATATCACAGGAAATTAGGAGAAACCATAGAGGTTCGTTCTCCAAATGCCTAGCTAAGGCATTGGAGGTTGTGCAGATCACAAGCCTCTTTTTTCTATATGGGATGGGTCTTCTCTCTGTGTCACACATGGCCATGCTCTGTGAGGATATCCCTCTAGTCCTTACTATTACACTATTCTCAAGGTCACATCTGTCCTGTCCATCAAAAACCCTCAGGCACTGAACTGTGCCTTGGTCACTCCTTTCACAAAAAGCCATCTCTCAATTGCATGTACTAATGTGAGATCAGACCTTTACCCAAAGATTTCTCTGCATTGACATACCTATAAAGGACCTGCCACCTTCTTCTCTAATGGATTCTGCTGCCCTCAGAACTAGGGAACACCCATAACCATGACAGTGGCCCCTTATATGAGGTCACAGAGACCAAGCCTCACTCTGTTTAAGAAAGCTCAAAGGATGTCCAGGCACACAGGTGTCTTTTCAAATTGATTGAAATGTTGGCCTCCAACCTGTTTGTCCCTTCACCACCGTTAAACACAGCTTGTAGTAGGATTTCCAAAAAAAGTATCATTTCAGTAAGTTTCCCTCCCTGGCCTCATCATGGTAGTCAATGACATCTGAGAGTGTCATTAAAACTGACATGGTCCTCTACACACACACACATGTACACAGATTCATTCACAAATACATTAACATCCATAAATATAAGTATGAAAAGTAGATGAAGAGAGGATGTGATATCAGCATCTGTAGCCATGCAGGGAAGGGCCCCTGGGTAGAAAATAAAGATGATTTCTAGGAAGGTTTGTGTCTAGAGAAGCCACAGAGAAGGTCCTGGTAAAGCACTTCCTTGTGTACCTGTGTAGCATATATTCCCTGAATGGATGACATAGGGGGCAATGTAACTACATAAATATAGTTGACCACTTATAGGCTCGTGCTTTGAATCTGAAGAGCAGGTACTGACTTGACAGTTTCTTCCAGAGGTCTCTCTTCCTAACATGTGTATAGTAGTGTCTTCTCCCTGATTCTATACATAGTGTACCACTCGGCAGGCACCTTGTATTTACTGCTGTTTTGACTTAACAGAACTCCTGTTGTGTTCCATAAGGAACACATGAAGAACTTCACTGAGCCTGTCTCTGCCATTCAGGTCCTTTTTCCTGCTCTTTCCTGCATGCCTATATACCTGAAGGCACATGCACTCCCATATACACACACGCCCAGATGATGCACACTAACGCACAATTTAAATAAAATTATGTATAGTGTGCAGGGTTAGGCAGTGCTGGAATGATAGTCCCTGCCTTCAGTCATGCTGGAGACAACCCCTGGACATAAAAGACAAGATTATTACTATGAAGAAACTAAGTCACTTCAGAACCCCAGAGAGTAGGACTCTGGAGCATCTCCTACCTGCCCTGGACACTATGGGCTGCCATAGCTGATAGTTGTCCCTGGCTTAGGGCACAATCGCAGAGCTTCATCCTGCACCAGTCTGGAGCCTGGAGTCTTTTCATGTGGTACAAGTTGGGTATGATCATTCCCTGGGCATATTCTCTGGTGAGTTGTGTCATCTCCCTGATGTGTCTATGTGCATCCATGTGTGCGTGTGTGTGTGTGTGTGTGTGTGTGTGAGAGAGAGAGAGAGAGAGAGAGAGAGAGAGAGAGAGAGAGAGAGCATGTGCACACGCATGTCTACTGCTTTAGCCCAGATCCTGGTAAAGGTCACTCCAAGGATCACATTATACCCTTCATACACTTGCTCTCCTCTCTGCCAGTATAGCAGCACACTGAGGTTAAATCAGGACTTCACCACAGCGATCTGGATATATTTCTCTCAACACACCTGCAGTGCCTTCCATGTCCCAGACCATCACTGAGTTCCCTCACACCAACACCACAGCCTTTAACCACAGCATTGGGCTACTATATGAGGTCACAGAGACCTGACCACACCTCTCTCCTGCCTCTTCCTGTGTGCCTAGAGGTAACATGAGGAACAACCATGCTTTCCCTCTCAATGCCTGACCATAATTACCCTGTCTCATGTAACTGTGTATACATTTGTAGAGAAAACTATGTGGCATCATTCCATGTCCTCCTCGTGCACTTTCAAATATGTGGATGTGGACCTGCAGGCATGAGCACACACATAAGCACACATATAAAACACAATCAAAGTAAAAACATGTATCTAAGTACATAATGCGAGAGGAAAGTGCTGTCATGGTGTTTCCCATGATACTGACTGATGTTTGTCTCATATTGCAGCAGCTCTCTGAGTACAAATGAAAAGATTGCTACTGCCAGGGACTAAAAGTCCTCAGGGAAGAGCAGACACCAGAGTCAGGGATGCTTTGCCTCCTTCCCAGGACAAGCTATCAGTGATAGTCAAATGTAGGCCTGGCAACAGCACCGCTTCCTCCTTCCTGTCCTAGGCTGAGAGCTCATCCTGCTCCAGGTACCTGTTTGTGGCTTCTTTCCAAGGTCTCTCTTCCTGGTGAGTAAGGGATTCCCCTCCCTGCAGGCTTGAGTGGCCAGTCCCACTACTGTGAAATCTCTGATCTCTTTCTAACTCTCTTAGGATGTGCTGTCATCAGTAAGAAACATTTCAAGTCCCTTTCCATGTTTAAGTCTCCCCCATTTAAGACCCCAACGAAGAAGTGCCTCACACCAAGTGAGTTACTCACCTGATGAATTTCAGGTAATCCATCACAGGAAATGACTCAAACCTGGGCAGACACATGTGCTCCGTATGAAGTCCAGCCCTCTTTGCTAGACTCTTGAGTTTTCTACTGGCTAAAAACTCTGCTGTTACTAGGTGATGTCATAGAGGCCTCACCTCACTGCACTCAGAATCACAAAGGGCATCCAGGCTTCAGTCATCTCCCAGCTTGGCCCATCCTGTTCTCTACAAACTGGTTCAAGCATCCTTGGAAACACTTAGCTTTAGGGAAGTAACTGGAAGTGTTTCTGAGAAACCTCCCTGGGAATCATCCATAAGCATCTCCTGTCAGCCCTCCATCTTCCCACAATACATTCACCCATGAGAGGAGGAACACAGTGGACAGCACTGCTTCCTCAGCTCAAATGTCTGACCTCACACCCGGCCTTATCATCTCAGATCCTCTATGGCCACCATGGTGGTTTACTGCTGCCCCTCGTCCCCACAGGGTGCCATCATCTGCCTCTTCTCTCTGGCTCCAACAAAAACCACACCATCTTTCCTACCTCACCTCTGTACACCTTTAATCTTTTACCTTGAGTTGGGCTGTGGGTTAGCAGCGAATGCTTGCTCAGCATGCCCATGGCCCTGGGTTTTAGAGGAACAGTACACAAATGCATAGATGAATAGTGAATAAATAGACTTTGTGGATGACTCACAGCAGATCAAGCTGCAGGCAGAACCCAGCTTGTGAGCTGCAGAGACTCCCGGAGCACCTGCTCTTACCTGTCCCGTCCTCCATGACCCTTTCACCTGAGGCCCTGGGTGAGTGGATGAGCACGTTGTCTGGATATGCTCAACCCCTTCTGTGCCCATGTGCTTGCAGGTTATGTTGTGGTGGCTGGTTTTGTTACCCCTGCTGTGACCCTGGGACTCTGTCAAGTCCATGCTGTCCCTGTGCTACAGGACATGCTCTCAACCACTAGGCTTCTACCCTTCCTCATGAAGAGATGGCAGATATTAACCTAGCTCTGTCCTTGGAGACAGAAAGTCAGCTCCTGGCATGAGGATGCTCTCTGGGAGTCATGGCGAGTGTGTTTGCAGTGTGTGTGTTTGCATTCAGATAGACTCCCGTGCAGCATGACTCATGAGTGTGAGGGCACAGTGGGTGTCATTTGGCCAGTCAAATGTCTGATGGAAGAACAGGTTTACAGCAGGAGCTGGGGCAGCCCAGTGTCCTGTCCTGAGTCTGGTCCTGTGCTTCTCTTCTGCACAGGCTCACAGTGACTGCAGCTGGCTATCTACTGTGGAAGGTAGCTTGCATGTGGCCGTATTTTGGCACACACAGAGCTCAAATATTCATTACAGTGAAATTGTCCTCTCTGCCCAAAACATCTCCCTCTCTTGTAGTTTTAAGAACAAATTATGGTCAAACTTGATTAAAATCTTAGAATTGGAGCTTAAAATGGAGTTAATTCTGAAGTCATATGGACTAGCATCAAAGGTTACAATGATGTGCTAATTCTATGGTGAAACACATTTACATGTGGTTTAGGTTAAGTGATACCCATGAATTCAGTTCAGATTTGTGTTTCTGTTCAAATGGAAGGGCATCCTGTGACACTGCAGCCCAGGAATCACACAGCTCTGAGGTAAGACAGTGTCCCAGTGGAAGGGCATCCTGTGACACTGGAGCCCAGGAATCACACAGCTCTGAAGTGAGACAGTGTCCCAGTGGAAGGGCATCCTGTGACACTGGAGCCCAGGAATCACACAGCTCTGAGGTGAGACAGTGTCCCAGTGGAAGGGCATCCTGTGACACTGGAGCCCAGGAATCACACAGCTCTGAGGTGAGACAGTGTCCCAGTGGAAGGGTGTCCTTTAGCCCTGCTCCTTCTCTTCGCTTCTGTCCTCTTTGTTGCTTCTTTTCTTCTTGGCTGCTTCTGACAAGTGAGTCACACAAGACAAGGAATTATAAGAGAGATGTATTGGAGGGTCCATCCACGGTGTGAAGGGATGAATCCAAGACTAGCTGCCTGCAGAGAACACAGTGGGAATTGGACAAATGGATAGTGCCTATACTGTATTTCTGAGGGAGCAGAGCTTCTTCGGGCAGAGATATCCAGAGAGAGGATTGGTGGGATTTTAACACCTGAGCTTTCAGGGTTAGGATGGGGGTTCGGGGATTGGTTTTTCCTATTCAGGGATTAGTGGGTTTTTGAGGGAAGCTCAGGGATTGGTGGCTTTGTTTTACCCCCTTTTCCCTGCATCAGGCCTATGGGTTAGGGTAAGAAGTCCTTCCAGGCTGTAGGCAGCTTTTGCTGAGGCGCCATCTCTGTTGGGCTGCTGGGGAGTGGGGGAGGCTGGAGAGGAGGTGCTGACACTGTAGACAGCTCATATGGGACAGCTCCTGCAGGGGTGGTTCTCAAAGCTGTAGGCTGAGGCGGGGTAAAGAGGTATTGTCACTGTGGACAGCTCTTCACAGGCTGAGTGAGTAAAGGTGTTGCTACTGTGGTCAGCTCCTGATGGGCAGCTCCTGCTGAGGACAGAAAGGTAGTGCTCTCTGTGGACAGCTCCTGCAGCTCCTGTGCAGGCTACAGGGTAAGATGTGGTGATGCTGCCATTTTTGACAGAAGCAGCCATTTTGTATGGCTCCTATGGACCATTTCACTGAGCTGCTGCTGCTTTGACGGGTTTGGTGGTGCAGTGGCTTTTGTGGAGCATGCGCTCAGGGACTACACCAGTGAGTCTAGCTGATGGTGGGTTCTTGGTGGTATTCAGATCATCCTCTGCCCTTCCCATTCTCATATAGAATGCAAATACTGTTTTTCGTGTTCATTTTCTGGAAGAGGCCTTGGTACCCTGCACCTCTGCATTAAACCTGACACATGAAGCAGCAGCATAGTCATCAGAATGGTGAGCAGGAATCTCACTAGGAAACACAACAGAATCACAGGTTGCTGCTATTCCTGTATAGAGCAGGTTCAGAAGTTGCTGAAATCAAGTACTGCATCTAGATTTTTAACTGGAGGTTGAGGTACCTGAGGAGTTTCCCACTGTGTGGCTGCTCCATGTCCTTCTTATTCACCAGCACACAGGCACTTGGTGGTTCCCATGTCTTGGCTATTGGAAATGGCACTGCTGTGACCATGTGAGCCAATTTCTGACACACTATGCCCATTAGATCTGAATTCAGGAGAGTGAGTGCTGGATATCATTGAAGTTATGTCTTTGTTTCATGAAGAGCTTCCTTGTTGTTTTCCATAAGATCAGGATATTCATGTGTATGAATTTTGTTGCATGTTACTACCAGTGAAAATTCATTAGCTAAAAACAAGTACTGTGGGATGGACTGGGCAGGCAACACCATGTACACAGAGACATCCTGGGTTTTACATCTCTCAGGACACAGCCCACCAGGTTTCTGTCTGCACCCAAGGCCTGGGCAGCTCTGCAGGTTTTCTGCATGCCATCTCTGCCTACTAACCTAGAGAGATACCTATAAACATTCAAAAGTTACAGAATGCCAAATATATCATACCAGAAAAGAAAATATTCCTTCCACATAATGATCAAAACACTAAATGTATAGAAAAAAGAAAGAATAATAAAGTTACATTTAAAAAAGCAAAGTATCTATCTTGCCTTGGGACACCACGCACTAACGGCAGGCACAATGACCAGCTGGAGACAGGTGCATGGACAGATATAGCTTAGCTTAGCTCTGCAGGAGATCTGGACACAGACAGCTCAGCTGCACGTGCAGACCACTGCGGCAGACTCTCCGGGCGGGCTGGCAGCAAGGGGCCATCTTGCCTTGGGACACAGCACGGAATTCTAGCAGCTGGAGTCAGGGGCTTGGACTGAGAGCTAGCGTAGTCCAGCACAGACAACACCACCAGGCTCTGGCCCGCACCCAGAGCCAGAAGAGATCGGCATATCCGGGTACCAACAGCTCAGCCAAGGTCACTGTCTCCTGGGGACAGGTGCCCTGTGCTTTCAGCGGGGCTGCCATCTACAATAAGACCAACTAACTCCAGAGATAAAGAGATGGCAAAAGGCAAATGTAGGAAAGTTATTAACAGAAATCAAGGCAATATGGCACCATCTGAACCCAATTCACCAACCACAGCAAGTCCTGGATACCCCAGCACACCAGAAAAACAAGAGCTAGATATAAAAGCACAGGTCATGATGCTCCTAGAGGAACACAAAAAAGACATAAACAAATCTCTTAAAGAAATGCAGGGAAACATCAATAGGGTAGAAGCTCTTACAATCCAAACACTAAAAACACTTAAAGAACTCCAGGAGAATATGGGCCAACAGACAGAAACCAATAAAGAGGAAATGAGAAAATCAGTTAAAGAAATGCAGGAGAACTTGAAACAACATGCAGAAATCATGAAAGAGGGAGCACAAAAAAATATTAAAGAATTACATGAAAACACAAACAAACAAATGAAGGAACTGAGCAAAACCATTCAAGATCTGAACACAGAGGTAGAAACAACTAAGAAATCACAAAAGGAGGCAACTTTGGGGATAGAAAACCTTGGGAAGAAATCAGGGGTCATAGATGCAAACATCAACAACAGAATACAAGAGATAGAAATAAGAATCTCAGATGCTGAAGATAACATAGTAACCATTGACTCCACAGTCAAAGAAAACGCAAAATCCAAAAGGCTTATAACCCAAAACATCCAGGAAATCCAAAACACAATGAGAAGACCAAACCTAAGGATTATAGGGATAGATGAGAGTGAAGATCTACAACTTAAAGGGCCAGCAAATATCTTTAACAAAATTATGGAAGAAAACTTCCCTAACTTAAAGAGAGAGATGCCCGTGAATATACAAGAAGCCTACAGAACTCCAAACAGACTGGACCAGAACAGAAACACCTCTCGTCACATAATAATCAAAACCCCAAATGTACTAAACAAAGAAAGAATATTAAAGGCAGTAAGAGAGAAAGGCCAAGTAACATATAAAGGAAGACCTATCAGAATCACACCAGACTTCTCTCCAGAAACCATGAAAGCTAGAAGGTCCTAGGCAGACCTCATGCAGACCCTAAGAGAACACAAATGTCAGCCAAGACTACTATACCCAGCAAAACTCTCAATCAACATAGATGTAGAAATCAAAATATTCCATGACAGGACCAAATTTACACAATATCTTTCCACTAACCCAGCTCAACAAAGGATAATAGGAGGAAAACTCCGATACAAGGAAGGAAACTGCACCCAAGAAAAAGCAAGACAGTAACCTTCTTTCATCAAACTCAAAGGAAGATAACTACTCAAAAACAAAAATAACATCAAAAATGTCAGGAAGTAATAATCTCTATTCCTTAATATCTCTTAACATCAATGGACTCAATTCCCCAATAAAAAGACATAGACTAACAGACTGGATACGGAAACAGGACCCTACATTTTGCTGCTTACAGGAAACACACCTCAGAGTCAAAGACAAACACTACCTTAGAGTAAAAGGATGGAAGACTATTTTGCAAGCAAATGGTCACAGGAAGCAAGCTGGAATAGCCAATTTAATATCAGATAAAATTGACTTTCAACCCAAAGTCATCAAAAGAGACACAGAAGGTCACTCTTTCTAGTCAAAGGAAGAATCCACCAAGAAGAACTCAAAATTCTAAACATCTACGCTCCAAATGTAAGGGCATCCTCATTTGTAAAAGAAACTTTACTAAAGCTCAAAGCACACATTGCACCTAACACTATGATTGTGGGGGACCTCAATACTCCACTATCCACAGTGGACCGACCAGGAAAACAGAAACTAAACAGGGACACGGAGAAACTCATCGAAATTTTGGACCAATTGGATTTAACAGATATATATAGAACATTTCACCCTAAAGCAAAAGACTATACCTTTTCTCAGCTCCTCATGGTACCTTCTCCAAAATCAAACATATAATTAGACACAAGACAGATCTCAATATAAAAAGATCGAACTAATCCCATGCCTCTTATCAGTTCACCATGGAGTAAGAGTGTTCTTCAATAGCAACAAAAACAACAACAGAAAATCCTCATACATGTGGAGGCTGAACAATATTCTACTCAATGATACCTTAATCCAGGAAGAAATAAAGAAAGAAATCAAAGATTTCTTAGAATTTAATGAAAATGAAGGCACAACATACCCAAATCTATGGGACACAATGAAAGCAGTGCTTAGAGGAAAACTCATAGCCCTGAGTGTCTCCAAAAAGAAACAGGAGAGAGCATATACTAGCAACTTAATGGCGCACTTGAAAGCTCTGGAACAAAAAGAATCAATTTCACCCAGGAGGAGTAGAAGACAGGAAATCTGATATTAGAATGGCTATTCCAGCTCACTTCCTGAGACCATTTGCTTGTAAAATCTTCCAGTCTTTTACTCTAAGGTAGTGTTTGTCTTTGATCCTGAGGTGTGTTTCCTGTATGCAACAAAATGTAGGGTCCTGTTTCTGTATCCAGTCTGTTAGTCTATGTCTTTTTATTGGGGAATTGAGTCCATTGATGTTAAGAGATATTAAGGAATAGTGATTATTTCTTCCTGTCATTTTTTATGTCATTTTTGTTTTTGAGTGGTTATCTTCTTTTAAGTTTGATGGAAGATGGTTACTATCTTGCGTTTTCTAGGGTGTATTTTCCCTCCTTGTATTGGAGTTTTCCTCCTATTATCCATTGTAGGGCTGGGTTAGTGGAAAGATATTGTGTAAATTTGGTCTTGTCATGTAATATTTTGATTTCTCCATCTATGTTGATTGAGAGTTTTGCTGGGTATAGTAGACTTGGCAGACATTTATGTTCTCTTGGAGTCTACATGAGATCTGCCCAGGATCTTCTAGAATCAGGGACTAGACAAGGCTGCCCCCTCTCTCCATATCTTTTCAATATAGTATTTGAGGTACTAGCTAGAGAAATTTGGCAACATAAGGAGGTCAAAGAGATACAAATTGGAAAGGAAGAAGTCAAACCATCACTATTCGCAGATGATATGATAGTATACTTAAGTGACCCAAAAACCTCCACCAGAGAACTCCTGCAACTGATAAACAACTTCAGCAAAGTGGCTGGCTATAAAATCAACTCAAGCAAATCAGTATCCTTCCTATACGCGAAGGATAAGCAGGCCGAGAAAGAAATTAGGGAAATGACACCCTTCACAATAGCCACAAATGATATAAAGTATCTTGGAGTGACGCTAACCAAACATGTGAAAGATTTATATGACAAAACTTCAGGTCTCTGAAAAGGGAAATTGAAGAATACATCAGAAAATGGGAAAATCTTCCATGCTCGTGGGATGGCAGGACTAATATAGTCAAAATGGCAATCTTGCCCAAAGCAATATACAGATTCAATGCAATCCCCATCAAAATCCCAACTCAGTTCTTCATAGAATTAGAAAGAGCAATTCTCAAATTCATCTGGAATAACAAAAAACCCAGGATAGATAAAACTATCATCAACAGCAAAAGAACTTCTGGGAGAATCAATATCCCGGACCTCAAGCAATATTACAGAGCAGTAGTATTAAAAACTGCATGATATTGGTTCAGTGACAGGGAGGCAGATCAATGGAATAGGATCGAAGACCCAGAATTGAACCTCACATCTATGGCCAATTGATCTTCGACAAAGGAGCTGAAAACATCCAGTGGAAAAAAGATAGCCTTTTCAACAGATGGTGCTGGCTCAACTGGAGGTCAATAAGCAGCAGAATGAGAATTGATCCACTCTTATCTCCTTGTACTAAGCTCAACTCCAAGTGGATCAAGGACCTCCACATAAAACCAGACACACTGAAACTATTAGAAAAGAAACTTGGGAAGACCCTGGAGGACTTGGACACAGGGGAAAAGTTCCTGAACAGAACACCAATAGCTTATGCTCTAAGATCAAGAATTGACAAATGGGACCTCATAAAATTACAAAGTTTCTGTAAGGCAAAGGACACCGTCACAAGGACAAAACGGCAACCAACAAAGTGGGAAATGATCTTCACCAACCCCACATCCGACAGAGGGCTAATATCCAATATATACAAAGAACTCAAGAAATTAGACCCCAAAGAACCAAATAACCCTATCAAAAATGGGGCACAGAGCTAAACAAAGAATTTTCACCAGAAGAAATTCAGTTGGCCGAGAAACACCTTAAGAGATGTTCAACATCATTAGTCATCAGGGAAATGCAAATCAAAACAACCCTGAGATTCCACCTCACACCAGTCAGAATGGCTAAGATTAAAAACTCAAGAGACAACAGGTGCTGGCAAGGATGTGGAGAAAGAGGAACACTCCTCCAGTGTTGGTGGGATTGCAAAATGGTAAAACCACTCTGGAAATCAGTTTGGCGGTTCCTCAGAAAATTGGGCATGTCACTTCCAGAGGACCCTGGCATACCACTCCTGGGCATATACCCAGAGGATTCCCCTGCATACAATAAAGACACATGCTCCACTATGTTTATAGCAGCCTTGTTTATAATAGCCAGAAATTGGAAGGAGCCCAGATATCCCTCAAAAGAGGAATGGATACAGAAATGTGGTATATTTATACAATGGAGTACTACTCAGCAATTAAAAATAATGAACTCATGCAATTTGTAGGTAAATGGTTAGATCTGGAAAATATCATCCTAAGTGAGCTAACTCAATCACAAAAGAATACACATGAAATGCAATTTTATCTGATATTAAAATGGCTATTCCAGCTTACTTCCTGTGACCATTTGCTTGCAAAATTGTCATCCATTCTTTTACTCTAAGGTAGTGTTTGTCTTTGACTCTGAGGTGTGTTTCCTGTAAGCAGCAAAATGTAGGGTCCTGTTTCCGTATCCATTCTGTTAGTCTATGTCTTTTTGTTTTGTTTTGTTTGTGTTTTCATGTAATTCTTTTTTTTATTTTCTTTTTTTTTATTTTCTTTTTTTTTCTTTTTTTTTTAATTTTATTTTCTATATTCTATGTTTACATTCCAAAGGCTTTCCCCTTTCCCAGTTCCCACCCACCATAGTTCCCATAGTTCTTCTCCCTCCCAACTATTCCCCAATCATTCCCCCTACCCCCTCGGATTCTTTACTAAACTGGATGCAATCTTTACATGCCCAGGGTCCTCTCCTTTCTTCTTCTTGGGAATCATTTGACTTGCTATTTGTGTCTTGAGTATTTAGGGCTTCTGGGCTCATTAATATCCACTTATCAGTGATTGCATTTCATGTGCATTCTTTTGTGATTGGGTTAGCTCACTCAGGATGATATTTTCCAGGTCTAACCATTTACCTACAAATTGCATGAATTCATTATTTTTAATTGCTGAGTAGTATTCCATTGTATAAATATACCACATTTTCTGTATCCATTCCTCCTTTGAGGGATATTTGGGCTCCTTCCAATTTCTGGCTATTATAAACAAGGCTGCTATAAACATAGTGGAGCATGTGTCTTTATTGCATGCAGGGGAATCCTCTGGGTATATGCCCAGGAGTGGTATGCCAGGGTCCTCTAGAAGTGACATGCCCAATTTTCTGAGGATCCGCCAAACTGATTTCCAGAGCGGTTTTACCATTTTGCAATCCCACCAACAGTGGAGGAGTGTTCCTCTTTCTCCACATCCTCGCCAGCACTTGTTGTCTCTTGAGTTTTTAATCTTAGCCATTCTGACTGGTGTGAGGTGGAATCTCAGGGTTGTTTTGATTTGCATTTCCCTGATGACTAATGATGTTGAACATCTCTTAAGGTGTTTCTCGGCCATCCAAATTTCTTCTGGTGAAAATTCTTTGTTTAGCTCTGTGCCCCATTTTTTGATAGGGTTATTTGTTTCTTTGCGGTCTAACTTCTTGAGTTCTTTGTATATATTGGATATTAGCCCTCTGTCGGATGTCGAGTTGGTGAAGATCTTTTCCCACTTTGTTGGTTGCCGTTTTGTCCTTCTGACAGTGTCCTTTGCTTTGCAGAAACTTTGTAATTTTATGAGGTCCCATTTGTCGATTCTTGATCTTAGTGTGTACGCTATTGGTGTTCTGTTCAGGAACTTTTCCCCTGTGCCCAAGTCCTCCAGGGTCTTCCCAAGTTTCTTTTCTAATAGTTTCAGTGTGTCTGGTTTTATGTGGAGGTCCTTGATCCACTTGGAGTTGATCTTAGAGCAAAGAGATAAGAGTGGGTCAATTCGCATTCTTCTGCATGTTGACCTCCAGTTGAACCAGCACCATTTGTTGAAAAGGCTATCTTTATTCCACCGGATGGTTGTGGCTCCTTGATCAAAGATCAAGTGACCATAAGTCTGTGGGTTAATTTCTGGGTCTTCAATCCTGTTCCATTGTTTGCCTGTTGCTATACCAATACCATGCAGTTTTTAACACAATTGCTCTGTAGTACTGCTTGAGGTCAGGGATATTGATTCCCCCAGAAGTCCTTTTATTGTTGAGAATACTTTTAGCTATCCTGGGTTTTTTGTTGCTCCAGATGAATTTGAGAATTGCTCTTTCTAGATCTATGAAGAATTGCGTTGGGATTTTGATGGGGATTGGATTGAATCTGTATATTGCTGTTGGCAAGATGGCCATTTTTACTATATTGATCCTACCTATCCAGGAGCAAGAAATATTTTTCCATCTTCTGAGGTCTTCTTCGATTTCTTTCTTCAAGGACTTGAAGTTCCTTTTGTACAGATCTTTCGCTTGTTTGGTTAGAGTTACGCCAAGATACTTTATGTTGTTTGTGGCTATTGTGAAGGGTGTTATTTCCATAATTTCTTTCTCTGCCTGCTTGTCCTTTGAGTACAAGAAGGCCACTGACTTGCTTGAGTTAATTTTATAACCTGCCACTTTGCTGAAGTTGTTTATCAGCTGTAGAAGTTCTCTGGTGGAGTTTTTTGGGTCGCTTAGGTAAACTATCATATCGTCTGCAAATAATGATAGTTTCACTTCTTCCCTTCCAATTTGTATCCCTTTGACTTCCTTATGTTGTCTAATTGCTCTTGCTAGAACTTCAAGTACTATATTGAAAAGATATGGAGAGAGAGGGCAGCCTTGTCTAGTCCCTGATTTTAGTGGGAATGCTTCAAGTTTCTCTCCATTTATTTTGATGTTGGCTACTGGTTTGCTGTAGATTGCTTTTACTATGTTTAGGTATGGGCCTTGAATTCCTGCTCTTTCCAAGACTTTTAGCATGAAAGGATGCTGAATTTTGTCGAATGCTTTTTCAGCATCTAATGAGATGACCATGTGGTTTTTTTCTTTCAGTTTGTTTATGTAGTGGATTACATTGATGGATTTCCGTATATTGAACCATCACTGCATCATTGGGATGAAGCCTACTTGATCATGGTGGATGATCGTTTTGATGTGCTCTTGGATTCGGTTAGCAAGAATTTTATTTAGTATTTTTGCATCTATATTCATAAGAGAAATTGGCCTGTAGTTCTCTTTCTTTGTTGGATCTTTTTGTGGTTTAGGTATTAGCGTAATTGTGGCTTCAAAGAATGAGTTGGGCAGTGTCCCTTCTGTCTCTATTTTGTGGAATAGTTTGAAGAGTATTGGTGTTGTCTTCTTTGAAGGTCTGGTAGAATTCTGCACTAAAACCATCTGGTCCCGTACTTTTTTTGGTTGGGAGGCTTTCTATAACCCCTTCTATTTCTTTAGGGGTTATGGGACTATTTAGCTGGTCTACTTGCTGCTGATTTAATTTTGGTATTTGATATCTGTCTAGAAAATCGTCCATTTCCTCCAGATTCTACAGTTGTTTTGAGTATAGGCCTTTGTAGTAGGATCTGATGATCTTTTGAATTTCCTCAGTTTCTGTTGTTATGTCTCCCTTTTCATTTCTAATTTTGTTAATTTGGATACCGTCTCTGTGTCCTTTGGTTAGTCTGGCTAAGGGTTTATCTATCTTGTTGATTTTCTCAAAGAACCAGCTCCTGGTCTTGTTGATTCTTTGTATGGTTCTCTTTGTTTCTATTTGATTGATTTCAGCCCTGAGTTTGATGATTTCTTGTCTTCTACTCCTCCTGGGAGAATTAACTTGTTTTTCTTCCAGGGCTGTAAGGTGTGCCGTTAAGCTGCTAGTGTATGCTCTCTCCAGTTTCTTTTTGGATGCACTTAGAGCTATGAGTTTTCCTCTTAGCACTTCTTTCATTGTGTCCCATAGATTTGGGTAGGTTGTACCTTCATTTTCATTGGATTCTAAAAAGTCTTTGATTTCTTTTTTTATTTCTTCCTTGACCAAGGTGTCATTGAGTAGAGTATTGTTCAGTTTCCATGTGTATGTGGGATTTCTGTTGTTTTTGTTGCTATTGAAGACCACTCTTACTCCATGGTGATCTGATAGGAGGCATGGGATTAGCTCGATCTTCTTGTATTTGTTGACATCTGTCTTGTGACCGATTATATGGTCTATTTTGGAGAAGGTACCATGCGGTGCTGAGAAAAAGGTATATTCTTTAGCTTTAGGATGAAATGTTCTATATATATCTGTTAAATCCAATTGGTCCAGAGTTTCAATTAGTTTCACTGTGTCCCTGTTTAGTTTCTGCTTTCCTGATCGGTCCATTGAGGAGAGTGGAGTGTTGAAGTCACCCACAATTATTGTGTTAGGTGTAATGTGTGCTTTAAGCTTTAGTAAGGTTTCTTTTACGAATGAGGGTGCCCTTGCATTTGGAGCATAGATGTTCAGTATTGAGAGCTCTTCCTGGTGGATTTTCCCTTTGGCCAGCAAGAAGTGACCTTCTGAGTCTCTTTGGATGATTTTAGGTTGAAAGTCAATTTTATCTGATATTAGAATGGCTACTCCAGCTTGTTTCCTGAGACCATTTGCTTGTAAAATTGTCCTCCAGCCTTTTACTCTAAGGCAGTGTTTGTCTTTAACACTGAGATGTGTTTCCTGTATGCAGCAAAATGTAGGGTCCTGTTTCCGTATCCAGTCTGTTAATCTATGTCTTTTTATTGGGGAATTGAGTCCATTGACATTAAGAGATATTAAGGAATAGTAATTATTACCTCCAGACATTTTTGAAATTACATTTATTTATCTTATTTATTTTTTATATTCAAGAGGTTATCTTCTTTTGGGTTTGATGAGAGGAGGTTTCTATCTTGCTTCTTCCCGGGTGTAGTTTCCGTCCTTGTCTTGGTGTTTTCCCCCTATTATCCTTTGTAGGGCTGGATTTGTGGAGAGATATCTTGCAAATTTGGTTTTGTCATGGAATACCTTGATGTCTCCATCAATGGCAATTGAAAGTTTTGCTGGGTAAAGTAGTTTTGGCTGAAGTTTGTGTTCTCTTAGAGTTTGCATGATATCTGCCCAGGATCTTCTAGCTTTCATGGTCTCAGGTGAGAAGTCTGGTGTTATTCTGATCGGTTTTCCTTTATATGTTACTTGGCCTTTTTCTCTTGCTGCCTTTAGTATTCTTTCTTTGTTTATTACATTTGGAGTTTTGATTATTATGTGACGGGATGTATTTCTGTTCTGATCCAGTCTGTTTGGGGTTCTATAGGCTTCTTGTATATTCATGGGTATCTCTCTCCTTAGGTTGGGGAAGTTTTCTTCCATAATTTTATAGAAGATATTAGCTGGCCCTTTAACTTGTAAATCTTCACTCTCGTCTATACCTATAATCCTTAGGTTTGGTCTTCTCATAGTGTGTTGGATTTCCTGGATGTTTTGGGTTACCACCTTTTTGCATTTAGTATTTTCTTTGACTGTTGAATCAATGGTTCCTATGGTATCTTTGGCTTCTGAGATTCTGTCTTCTATCTCTTGTATTCTATTGTTGATACTTGCGTCTATGGTCCCTGATTTCGTCCCCAGGTTTTCTATCTCCAATGTTGTCTCCCTCTATGATTTCTTAGTTGTTTCTACTTCTGTTTTTAGTATCTGGATGGATGTGCTCAGATCTTTCGCTTGCTTGATTGTGTTTTCATGTATTTCTTTAATAGATTTTTGTGCTTCCTCTTTCATAGCTTCTACTTGTTGGCCCACGTTCTTCTGTAGTTCTTTAAGTGACTTTTGTCTTTCTTCCTTATTGTCTTCTTCTCTTTGATCCATCTTCTCCTGCATTTCTTGAAGTGATTTTTGTATTTGCCTCGTAAAGGCTTCTAACTTTTGATCCATTTTCTCCTCTATTTCTTTACGAGATTTTTCTATGTGTTCAGCTACCAGCATCCTGACCAGTGATTTTATATCCAAGTCTTGTTTTTCTGGTGTTTTAGGGTATCCAGGGATTCCTGTTGTTGGAGAACTGGGTTCAGATGCTGTCATGTTGCCTTGATTTTTGTTAGTAACATTCCTTCGTTTTCCTTTTGCCATCTGGTTATTTCTGGTTTTAGTTGGCCTTGTTGTCAGTGGCTGGTGTTTGAATCTCCTGTGAGGCTGGGCTCACCTGTTGTTTCTCTACTGGTGAATATGTGTGACTGCTGCTTTAAGGGATCATAAGCTGGCTGCCACCCATGCGATTGTAGCCCCTGTTGGAGTCTGTCTACCTGGGCTTCTCCAGCTGTGTCCTGGTTGCAAGGAACTCCGAGACCCTAGCAGATCCCCCCGTGAGGGTAGCCCTGGAAGGGGTGTTTACCTGGGCCTTTCCAGCTATGTCCTGGTTGCAATATGGAGGCCCGTTGCTACTGCTGGTCCAGGGGCTGGTGAGCTGGTTGCAGAATGCAGCCTAGGTGCTCGCCAGAGGGCATGGGGATGTCCCACAGAGCCTGGGCCTTTCCAGCTGTGTCCTGGTTGCAATATGGAGGCCCGCCGCTACTGCTGGTCCAGGGGCCGGCGAGCTGGTTGCAGAACACAGCGTTGGTGCTCGCCAGAGGGCTCGGGGATCCATGTAATTCTTTAATATATTTTTGTGCTCCCTCTTTCATGACTTCTGCATGTTGTTTCAAGTTCTCCTGCATTTCTTTAACTGATTTTCTCATTTCCTCTTTATTGGTTTCTGTCTGTTGGCCCATATTCTCCTGGAGTTCTTTAAGTGTTTTTTGTGTTTGGATTGTAAGAGCTTCTACCCTATTGATGTTTCCCTGCATTTCTTTAAGAGATTTGTTTATGTCTTTTTTGTGTTTCTCTAGGAGCATCATGACCTGTGCTTTTATATCTAACTCTTGTTTTTCTGGTGTGCTGGGGTATCCCGGACTTGCTGTGGTTGGCGAATTGGGTTCAAATGGTGCCTTATTGCCTTGATTTCTGTTAATAACTTTCCTACGTTTGCCTTTTGCCATCTCTTTATCTCTGGAGTTAGTTGGTCTTATTGTAGATGGCAGCCCCACTGAAAGCACAGGGCGCCTGTCCCCAGGAGACAGTGACCTTGGCTGAGCTGTTGGTACCCGGATATGCTGATCTATTCTGGCTCTGGGTTTGGCCAGAGCCTGGCAGCGTTGTCTGTGCTGGACTACGCTAGCTCTCAGTCCAAGCCTCTGACTCCAGCTGTTAGACTTCCGCACCCTGTCCCGAAGCAAGATGGCCCCTTGCTGCCAGCCCGCCAGGAGAGCTGGTCCGCGGTGGTCTGCACCCGCAGCTGAGCTGTCTGGGCCCAGATCTCCTGCAGAGCTAAGCTAAGCTAAGCTATATCTCTGTCCACGCACCTGGCAATGCAACTTTTATGATCATGTAAAATAAACCTGGGAACAAGAAGTTGATGCAACCTATTCCTCAGGGACTCAGGTGAAGATAAATCAGCCCTCACTCATGTTCACCTTTTGCTAAGCCATTTTCTCCTTTGGCCTGAGATGTAGGAAGGGAGGGTAGAGATGGGTCATTCACAGTATATCTGATGGTAAGCACCAAGCTTTGGCCTATATAGTCATACTGCATAATCGACAACTGTACAATAAATTGTTTTTTATTGGATATTTTATGTATTAACATTTCAAATGTTATCCTCTTTGCTATTTTTTCCTCAGGAACCGCCCTCTCCCATTGCCCTCCTCCTTCTTCTGTGAGGATGCTCCCATCCCAACCAATCACACCCATCTCACCACCCTGGCGTTTCCCTACACTGGGGATTCAGGTCTGCCCAGTACCAAGTCTTCAGCCTTCCCAGGACGAGGGCCTCTCTTCACATTGATGCCTGACAAGGCCATCATTTGCTATATATGCAGGTGAAGCCATGGGTCCCTCCATGTTTACAATTTGGTTGGTGTTTTAGTCCCTGGTGTTGTCACTGGGAGCTCTGAGGGGGGATCTGGTTGGTTGAAATTGTTGCTCTTCCTATGAGATTGCAAGCCCCTTCAACTCATTCAGTTCTTTCGCTAATTCATCCATTGGAGACACTGTGCTCAGTACAATGCTTGGCTGTGATCAGCCACCTCTGTATTTGTCAGGCACTGGAAGGAACTCTCAGGAGACAGCTATATAAGGCTCCTGTCAGCAAACACTTTTGTCATCCATAATCGTTTCTGGGTTTGGTGTCTGTTTATGGGATGGATACACAGGTAGAGCAGTATCTGGATGGCTTTTTAATTGGTCTATGCTCCACATGTTGTCCCCATATTTGCTTTAGACAGGAGCCCTTCTAGGTTAAGAATTTGGGCTTGGCAGTTATGGCTCATGTCTTTAATCCTAGCACTTGGGATGCAGAGGCAGGCAAATTTTCAAGACCAGCTTGGTCTACAGAGTGAGTTCCAGAACAGCCAGGGCTATACAGAGAAACTCTGTCTCAAAAAAAAAAGAAAGAAAAGAAAAGAAAAAGAAAAAACTGGTTGTAGCTCCTTTATCAAAGATCAAGTGACCATAACTCTGTGGGTTCATTTCTGGGTCTTCAATCCTATTCCATTGATCTACTTGCCTGTCACTGTACCAATACCATGCAGTTTTTAACACAGTTGCTCTGTAGTACTGCTTGACATCAGGGATATTGATTCCCCCAGAAGTCCTTTTGTTGTTGAGAATAGTTTTAGCTATCCTGGGTTTTTTGTTACTCCAGATGAATTTAAGAATTGCTCTTTCTAGATCTATGAAGAATTGATTGGGGATTTTGATGGGGATTTCATTGAATCTGTAGATTGCTTTTGGCAAGATGGCCATTTTTACTATATTGATCCTGAAAATCCAGGAGCAAGAAATATTTTTCCATTTTCTGAGGTCTTCTTAGATTTCTTTCTTCGAAGACTTGAAGTTCTTGTCATACAGATCTTTCATTTGTTTGCTTAGAGTCACGCCAAGATACTTTATATTGTCTGTGGCTATTGTGAAGGGTATTATTTCCCTAACTTCTTTCTCAGCCTTCTTGTCCTTTGAGTATAGGATAGCTACTGATTTGCTTGAGTTGATTTTATAACCAGCAATTTTGCTGAAGTTATCAGCTATAGGAGTTCTCTGGTGGAGTTTTTTGGGTAGCTTAAGTATACTATCATATCATCTGCAAATAATGATAGTTCAACTTCTTCCTGTCCAATTTGTATCCCTTTGACTGCCTTATGTTGTCTAATTGCTCTCGCTAGAACTTCAAGTACTATATTGAAAAGATATGGAGAAAGAAGGCAGCCTTGTCTAGTCCCTGATTTTAGTGGGATTGCTTCAAGTTTCTCTCCATTTATTTTGATGTTGGCTAGTGGTTTGCTATATTTTGCTTTTATTATGTTTAGGTAACAAATGGTGCTGGTTCAACTGGAGGTCAACATGCAGAAGAATGCAAATTGACCCACTCTTAACACCTTGTACCAAGATTAACTCCAAGTGGATCAAGGACCTCCACATAAAGCCAGACACACTGAAACTAATAGAAAAGAAACTGGGGAAGACCCTGGAGGACATGGGCACAGGGGGAAAGTTCCTGAACAGAACACCAATAGCTTATGCTCTAAGATCAAGAATTGACAAATCAGACCTCATAAAATTGCAAAGTTTCTGTAAGGCAAAGGACACTGTCAGAAGGACAAAATGGCAACCAACAAAGTGGGAAAAGATCTTCACCAACCCCACATCTGACAGAGGGCTAATATCCAATATATACAAAGACTCAAGAAGTTAAACCCCAAAGAACCAAATAACCCTATTAAAAATGGGGCACAGAGCTAAACAAAGAATTTCTTTCTTGTCACCAGAAGAAATTTGGATGGCTGAGAAGCACCTTAAGAGATGTTCAACATCATTAGTCATCAGAGAAATGCAAATCAAAACAACCCTGAGTTTCCACCTCACACCAGTCAGGATGGCTAAGATTAAAAACTCAAGAGACAAGAGGTGCTGGTGAGGATGTGGAGAAAGAGGAACACTCCTCCACTGTTGGTGGGATTGCAAGATGGTATAACTGCTCTGGAAATCAGTCTGGCCTGGCGGTTCCTCAGAAAATTGGGCATGGCACTTCCAGAGGACCCTGTCATACCACTCTGGGTACCATATACCCAGAGGATTCTCCTGCATGCAATAAAGACACATGATCCACTATGTTCATAGCAGCCTTATTTATAATAGCCAGAAGCTGGAAGGAGCCCAGATGTCCCTCAATGGAGGAATGGATACAGAAATTGCGGTATATTTATACAATGGAATACTACTCAGCAATTAAAAATAATGAATTCATGCAATTTGTAGGCAAATGGTTGAATCCGGAAAATATCATCCTGAGTGAGTTAACCCAATCACAAAATAATACACATGAATTGCAATCACTGATAAGTGGATATTAATGAGCCCAGAAGCTCTGAATACTCAAGGCACAATTAGCAAATCAAAAGAGTCCCAAGAAGAAGAAAGGAGAGGACACTGGTCCCAAAAAGACTGATTCCAGTTTTGCAGGAGAGTACCAGAACAGAGAAAGGGTTGGGGGGTGATAGGAGAATGAGAGGGGGAAGAGGACTTATGGGACGTATTGTAAGGGGGAAACTTGGAAAGGGGAAAGCCTTTGGAATGTAAACAAAGAATATGGAAAATAAAAAAAAACAAAACAAAATGTAAGAAAAATTGGAGATAAGTGTCTAACAAACATGAAGATAGCAAGGACAGATAAGCTGTATCTCAAGGAGAAAGTTGATTGCAACTGGCAAGTTTCTTGTATTGTGTCATCAGAATAATGAACTTCTAGAGATCTGGATCCTCAAGTTCTAGAAGACACAAAAACAAAAACAAATTACATTTGTTACAATTAAGCCAGAATAAATAGAAGCCCTCAGAAACCAAGAACCTTCAAACAATCATTTATAATGTTTCAGCAACTTCATTTCTGCTACACAATCCTCAATGATGAGCCCAGCGTAGATCCCTCCAGGTCAGAATCTTAGCAAGGCAGAATCTCTCCCCAGCACAATGAGCTCTGGGGCTCTGTTTTTCACAAAGTCTTGCTGCAGGACTGAGGGAACACCCATGCCAGGGGCACATAACATATTTTCCCAGTCCACTGTGAGCTCCAACTTTTAACAATGTTTTTTTTTCTAATGAGTCTTAACATTTTAGTTTTCAGTTCCTACCTGGTATGATTTCTCTTCTGGAAGAAAGCAAATCCAATGATGAGAAGAATAATCCCCAAAAGGGCCATTTTCATGTAGAGAATGATCAGCAAGGAAGGTAGGGTGCTGCTGGTACCTTTAAATACAGCCAAGGGTAACAGTAATAGTTCTAAGCAAGAAATTAGAAGCAAATAGCTTTAAAATCATTTAAAATAGTCCTAAAGTTTTAGAGAATATTAAAACCAGAAAACATTATGAAGTATAACTCAGATACAGGTCATACTGTTATTTCAGGATCAAGTTTAGGAATCAAGTCTCACTTTTGTGCTTGATTGGCATTGTCAAATATTTTAAAGTGAAGAAATGCACACTAAATATTGGTAAAACATACAGTTAAGTAAGTAAAAATGGGCAAAATTTCCCATGCAAATTTTATTTTATTTTTATGAAAATATAATTTCATCATTCCATCCATTCCTCTTCCTTCCTCCACCCTCTGCCAGGTCCCACCACCTACCAATGCTCCCTCTCGAACTCCTAACATCATCTTTCTAAATTGTTAACATTGCATATTTATACATGATATGAAAATAGCAATTGGGGCCTATCCTGAGGGAAGAGTGATTCTCCCACTCTTAGTACCCTTAGTTAACTGTAGTTCTTTGTCTAATGGTAACACCCAGTAACATTTCCCCCCTCCATTTTTGGATATCTATTGTTCAGGTCTTGAGTAGGCAACCATATTATTGAGGTTTCATATTATTGAAGTTTCCCTGACATTTCTAGGAGACACAATCTTCCCACAGATTTCCTAGTTCTCTGCCTCTTATACTGATTCTGTTCCCTATTGTACAGTATTCCTTGAGCATTAAATGTAGAAACTATGTTGTGAAGGTATCTATGGGAGCTAATCATCCTTTGATCTCTGTTCTATTCAGTTTGACCCTTTGTGGATTTTTGTGATGTTGCCTATTATAAACAGAAGTTTCTTTAGTAATGGTCTAGAGCCATGCTTATTGATGAGTATAGGGTATTTAAATTTTACATAGGCATTATGGTGGATTAGAGAAGGGCTGTGGCAGATTCCTCTGACATCAATGCTCTCATTAACAGTTTGAATCTTTAGCTAGGTCTCCACTACCAGTCATGATTTTCCTCCTCTTCACTGAGCCTTAAACATAATTGGACAACTATTGGTTACTGCCAAGATATGATTGCCACTATCACACCTTAGGGACCAACCCTGCTGGTTATTGCTGTGGTTCTTAAGTTTAACAACTAGGTGTTACTACCTGTTGCTTCCCACTGTGGTCAGCGTGCACAGCCTCTTTGGTAACTAAGAATGTTACTCCTTTGGGAAGATGTTTTCATGTGAAATCAACTAAGATCCTCTAAATTCTCTGTCTGAAGTGCATTTATGATACATCTTTGATAAGAAAAAATCTGTTCTTTTGAAAGGAAGAATTTTATTTTCATTTAAAAAGAAAGTAATAATTTCACAAAGTAGTGTGTTCATATTCACATATAACTCCTGCCAGATCCATACCCCACTTTGTTACCTCACAAACTTTGTGTATGTTTTCTAATAACTCATTGGCTTCAGGTTATGTTGTCCATATACTCCTGGGTTGGAGCCTACCAGGAGCAATACCTTGAGAGAGAATTGACTCTCTCTCCTTAAGAAACTGTTAACTGTCCACATCTCCTCATTTAGAAGAGCAGGGATTCATGTGACCCTTTCCATTCACTGTTGGAATATTGACTGGCTTGGTCTTGTTTGTCTCTTATACAGAACACTCCATTGCTACGAGCTTGTGAGTTTGGAGATCCTGTCATGTCCATATGCTTGTTTTTCTCTGAACTTCCCTGATTGGTGACTTTTGCAATCTTTCTGCTTTTTTCTTTCTTGATCAGTTGAGTTTCTGCTTTAACCACTTTTCACTGAAAAAAGAAACTTTTTCTAAAGAGATGTGAGAGTTGCATTAATATGTGTAGAATAATGCAAATTGAGTGGGTGGTTTTATTCTATGTCCATTTTGTAGAATAATAGACAGTGAGCTCCCTGTCCTGGATACACTTACTATACCAGATGACTTTATCCAAGCAGAATTAGCAACCTTTATAATATTCAGGCCATTAGTGGACCCATGGGGACTATTCATTCATCAGTTAATGGATATTTTAGCTGTGTCCATATTCTAGTTATTAGGACTAGAGCATCTATGAATATGGATGGGCAGGCACATTATCTATTTGGTCATATAGCACATCTATTTCTCGTTTTCTGAGAAACAGCCACATTGGTCTCTACAGTAGCTGCAGCAATAGCTCTTCCACAAACACTGCATGAAGGTTCCCTGCTCTCCACATCCATTGGCTTTTATTTTCATAATGTTAGCCATTCTGTATTGATTAAGGCTAAAAATCTCAAAGCAGTTTTAATTTGCACTATTCTGATGGTTAAGGATGGCAGACAGTTTTTAAAATATTTCTTAGCACTTTGAATTTCCTCTGAGTAACCTCTATTCAGTTCCATTCTCATTTTTCAATTTGGTTGTTTAGGTTTTTGCATTGCCCTGTATATTCTAAATATTCATCTTCTGCCAAATCTGTAGATAGTAAAGATTTTTCACAGTCTATAGGTTGCCTCTTAATTGAGTTAACAGTTTTCTTCTGCAGTATAAAAACTTTGTAATCTCATGAAATCCCACTTGCTGAATTTTTATCTTATTTTCTGAGCAACCAGAGTCCTAGTCAAAAGCTCTTTCCTGAGCCTGATATCTACAGAGTATTCAATATACTTGAAGCTTTTTCTTGTGGAAGCTTTAGAATTACAGATCTCACATTGAGATCTTTCATCTATTTGGAATTTATTTCAATGCAAAGAGAAGAATCAACTTTCATTCTTCTACATATTAACATCCAATTTCCCAACACTACCTTTTTCAGATACTATCTATTCTTCAGTGAATATTTTCAGAATCTAATGAAATATTGGGTGGTTACCGGTGCATGGACTTTTATGTGGGTACAAGATCCTGCTGCATTCATCAATATGTCTGTGTTTGTACTAATACCATTCTGGTTATCCTGCTTTCCCTGCATAGTACAACTTGAAATTGGGTCTGATGACACTTCCAGTGACGTTTTGTTATCAGGGTTGTTTTAGATGACATACATGCCATCAAATATTGCTAAGTGAGGATGAAATGTTCTAATCCATCAGAATGGTTACACAACACTAGCTTCGAGTCAGGGTGAAGTGTGTTTAGGATAGAGCCTTGATGGCCTACTAGATGGAAGAGGTTAGGGAAAAAAGACTTTTTGGGGGGTAACAATTGAAAAAACATGAGAACCTATTTATGGGTTTTAAGACACCGAGGACTATGCATAGAGACAATATATCAGAAAATACTAAAAAATTAAGAACAAAATTTACATACGGTCTTTGGTTTCCATCTACTGAAACATAGGTCCTAAAAGAATTGCCAAGGAAATAAAAGTACCTTTAGTATGCCAATAAAATGACTGGTGTCTAGAAGGTGTTAGAGAACTTCATGGCTTGGGCTATCACCAGAAAGACAAAAGTGTAATTAGAGAGTTAGGACTTATATCCCTGTACTACCACAATCATTACTACTTAACATCTTGTGAAGAAAGAATGGCTGGAATAACCCTCATGACTATGTCACAAAATCTTAATATAAATCCTGAACAGTACAGTTTAAGGAGCTTCTGTATGGGAATAACATCAAGGAACTGGGAGCACAGAAATCTTGGAGGTGGCCTGAAGCTCCATACTCCTTCCACAAAGAGGCCTATGAATCTCTTCCATTTGTCAATTTTTCAAACTGTCAACTTTACAGAGCCTAGAGTCATCTCAGAGGCCAACACACTATGCACAGCACCAACCTCTGTCCAGGTGAGAGAGGTTAGCAGGATTCTGAGGAGCTAGCAAACAGCTTCATGTCTGCTGCCTCAGTTGTTATCCTGCCTTTACCCTTTCTTGCCCTAAACAGGTTTTCTCTACTCTATATGTCACAAACAGAATAAACTTAAAATATTTATCTCTCATGGAAGAATCAGTTAAATATCAATTACTTCTTCCTTTTTAAAAAAAGTTGCTCTTTTTTTTTCTAAATCATGTCCAAATGGATCAATGATCTACACATAAAACTAGACACACTGAAGCTTATAGAGGAGAAAGTGGGGAAGAATCTAGAACACATGGGCACAGGGGAAAAGTTCCTGAACAGAACACCAATGGTTTATGCTCTAAGAACAAGAATTGACAAATGGGACCTCACCAAACTGCAAAGTTTCTGCATGGCAAAGGACATGGTCAATAGGACAAAACAACAATCAACAAATTGGGAAAAGAACTTTACTAACCCTACATCCTATAGAGGGCTAATTTCCAATGTATACAAAGAACTCAAGAAGTTAGTCTCCAGAGAGTCAAATAATACTATTAAAAATGGGATACAGAGCTCAACAGGGAATTCTCAACTGAGGAAACTCGAATGGCTCTAAAGCACCTAAAGAAATGTTCAGCATCCTTAGTTTTAAGGGAAATGCAAATCAAAACAACACTGAGATTCCACCTCACACTGGTCAGAATGGCTAAGATGAAAAACTCAGGGGACAGCAGATGCTGGAGAGGATGGGAGAGAAAAGGAACACTTCTCCATTGTTGGTGGGATTGCAAGCTGGTAAAACCATTCTGGAAATCAGTTTGGTGATTCTTCAGAAAATTAGACAAAGTACTAACTGGACCCAGCTATACCACTCCTAGGCATATACCTATAAGAAGATCCAACATGTAATAAGAACACATGCTCCCCTATGTTCATAGCTGCCTTATTTATATTTTCCAGAATCTAGAAAGAATGCAGATGTCCTTCAATAGAGGAATGGATACAGAAACTGTGGTATATGTAAACAATGGAGTACTATTTAGCTATTAAAAACAATGATCTCATGAAATTCTTAGGCAAATAGATGGAAGTAGAAAGTGTTATCCTGAGCGAGGTAACTCAATCATAAAAGAATACACATGGTATGCACTCATGATAAGTGGATGTTAGCTCAAAAGCTCAAAATAAACAAGTTACAATTCACCCAGCACAGGAAACTCAAGAAGGAGGAATTAAGTGAGTGTGCTTTGGTTCCTCTAAGAAAGGGAAAAAATACTCACAGGAGCAATAAAAGAGACAAAGTGTGGAATAGAGACTGAAGCAAAGGCCACCCAGAGACTACCCTACCTGGAGATTCATCCTATAAACAGTCACCAAACCCCGACATTACTGTGGACAACAAGAAGTGTCTAACAAAAGAAGCATGCCATGGTTGTCTCCGGGAGTGGGGAGGGCTGACGTAGCCTTACAAATACAGAGGCAGATGCAAACAGCCAACCATTGGTCTGGGGGTGGGGTACCCAGTGGAGGAGCTGGAGGGTGGTCCAGAGGAGCTGAAGGGGTTTATAGCCCCATGGGGAGAACAATGATTTCGGTCACCCAGATGCCCCAGGACTCACAGGGGCTGAACCATCAACCAAGGGGTACACATGGTTCCAGCCAAAAATGTGACAGAGGAATACCTTGTTGGGCATCAGTGGGAGGAGTGGTCCTTGGCCAGGTGAAGGCTCAATAGATACCCAAACAAAGGGAAATTGAAGGGGAGAGGATGGAGTGGGTCGAGTTGAGGGGCATATACATGGAGGCAGAGGGTGAGAGAAGGGGTTGGGGGTCTTTGGGGAGGGGAAAATCTGGAGAGGTATTACCATTGGAAATGTAAATGATGATATTCAATAAATAAAATTTAAAAAATAAAAATTAAAAAAGGTACTCACCTTGATTCAGTTCTATAAAGAGAGATTGGTTACCAGTTGCATGATAAACCCAGCAGGACACAGTGTACACATTGTTGTGCTCCCAGTGGCATGTACTCCTGACAGTCACGGTGCCATTGCTGTGTGATTCATCCTCAGTGACACAATCCCCATCTGGAGTCCAAGAGATCTGTGCAGCAGGCTTGCCTGCAGTTGCCTCACACACTGCAGTTCTATTTTTCCCTGGAAAGTAAGTTACTTCAGGGGGAACTGGAGAGATGGAAAAGAAATAGAGATTCAGTCTTGTCACAAAATTCAGGGACATTTTTTTTCTAACTGAAATTGGTGACATGAAATAGCACAATATGTGACATTGTCACTTACCCAGCACTTGGAGGTCATAGCCTTTTTGGAAATTCCCTTCAGGTAGTATTATCTCACATGAGTAATACCCCTCATGCTGGAGGGACACTGCACTGATCTGAAGGTCGGAACTGAGGTCAGGTGTGAAGACCCAGGTGATGCTTCTGTCCAAGCGGGTGGTTCCATTGCTCTCCCTTGTTTCTACTCTGTAGGATATTATGCAGGAAGGCCGTCCTCTGGGGGTTATTATCCATGTTATTAAAAATGTTTTTGTCAGTGGACTAGAAGGGCAGCAGAGCAGAGCCTTTGTACCCATCTGTACAGACACCGAAGTGTTAGCTGGATACACACACAGAGAGAATGAGAAAAGGAAACCTTGTGGGTTAGGTCTATCCACAGTAACTTATATGAAATCACAGTAGAGCAATGTTTGATTAATGGAAGTATTAGAGCAATAGTAGATTTTTCTCACATGTCTTTGTTTCTGTATGTTCAATCTATCAGAATTAAATTCATTATTCATCTTCTAAAGTAAAGGTTCAGGCATGTGAGCTATGCTCATCTTGCACCAAGAATCCTCACATTGCTTGTTCACAGACATAAATAATCCATGATGGATCCAAGTTTGCTGAGTGGTGATTACTCAACAAAATTATCTGTTGCAATCATGTGTGAAAAAAGTCAGTAATGTCATCATTTTAACAGGAGCAGAACTGGATGGGAATAAGCAGTGCTTATGATAAACACTGCATTAACATCTCCACTGTCCTATTTCAATATCACTGACCTCTTTGGGGATCTTGTGTCCTTAAAAGTCACATCCAAATAAAGGTCACTAATCACACATCGAAAGAAAATCTTCAATACAGACCTGGGAGGGTGCTAATGCCACAGTCTTCCCATCACTCCCTCTAAGATTGCAAAGGTTTAGAGGCAAATGTTCAGGGTCCCTCACACCATAACCCGGCACCACCAGACTCTGCTACTCATCCTAAATCTGCCCAGCCACATTAAGGCTGTTACTGTTTCTAAGCAAGGTCAACTCTCCATTCCCACAAGATAAGCAAGAACACTACCTTCTGCCATAGGTGATGAACTGTTCCAGTTTGTTTGATTCCTGTCAGCACAACTTGACTCTAGAAAATATTTGAATACAAGTGCTTAAATATTCAAATGATTGTAAGCAGGAATTCAAAGTTTTATCATCACTGATATGTCAAAATCTTGAAAATTGCATTCACAAGATATTAATCAGTTGTTTCCCATTTGTGAGTAACTTTATTTTGCCAAATAGTTTATAGTAGCCCTGCCTTCCTGCTTCCAGCCCCTTGCCAGGTCCAGTGTAGGCATACCACACAAACAGACTTGATTAAACTCCTTTCTCCAGATCTCATCCTCTAAGTAAAGCTATTTGGACCAATAATGAACACTTCCCACAGATGACGAAACAGAGTCATTCTCAAAACTATAGAAACAGAATCACAAAGAGTACATCCTCTCGCTTCCTTCCAGATGTTCTACCTTGTGACTAAACAGCAAAAAGTGAAGCAGAGCAGGGTAGGAGAAGGATTTCCTCTTTCCATCCCTTCCTTGAGTTCTGTAGAATTATTCACAATTATAATAGTCTGAAACCAAGCATGGTTGCACAGACGGGGGAGACTGGAGAATCATGATGTCAGAGCAGCTGGCCATATCGTGAATTTTGGGCCAACCTGGACTACATACACTGCTTTCTAAGAAAAAATTGTCATAATCAGCTTCTGAAACATTGACCAACAGTAGTTCAATACCTTCCATGCAATAATGAAAGACATAGGAAAGAAAATGTAGACTTGTTTGTTATCCTAAGATACCTACACAACTACAAAGTGCTAGTGTTGTTTTTAACAGTAAAATTGGACTAATTATCAATGTATATTTAAAACAAAAGCAAAAGACTGCCTATGCTAAATATCAGAGGAGACAATGAAAGTACAGAAAATCTCCAAATAAGAACATAAATGCATAAAACAACAACAAAAATCTGTCATTAGCTGGAAAATGGTAAAAAAAAAAAAAAACAATACATGATATTAAGCAGAAGAAAGACTTCCTTGAATCTTGGAAGGAGGGATTTGATGGAGAAATCCCATTTAGGAGTGTTATCTTCTTCCTATGTAGCATGCAGAGCACCTTCCAGTACCATGAACAATAGTCAGTAAGGGTGAAGGTTCTAGGTAGACAGCAGCCTACTTCACCATGCTCCATGAGTTACACAGGTGTTGTCTTTAGCAATGGAGCCTGACCGCCATTGTGTAGAGATGAACCAACAGCATTGCCAATACAGCCACCTGATTTTTAACAAAGATGTCAAAAGTCCACATGGGAGGAAGGGAGCCTTGACAACAAATGATGCTGTGGATGTTGAATGTTGATATGTGGGTGAATATGAACCAACGTCTATCTCCCATTCATATAGGAATATATGAATGACCAAATGGACTAAAGACATTAATATGAGACCTAAACCTCCTGATGCTGTTAGAGGTAAAATGGAAGAAACATTGAAGATATAGCAATAAACAAGACTTTCGTAACTTAGGAAATACTCATTCAAGAGATAACAATAGACAAATGTGGTAGTCACTCAGGAAATAAGGCCAACAAGAGATTTTAGTAAAACAAGATGTTTTGGTACAGCAAAGGAAACAACTGAGTTAAAAGACAGTCTACAGAATGAGACAGAAATCTTTACTAACTATATGTCTGATAGCAGATAAATACACAGAATATACAAAAGATTTAATAAAGTAACAAAAAAATCAAATAACCCAATTAATGAATAAGTTAATGAAATGAGTAGAGAGTTCTCAAAAATGAAAACAAATGAACAACAAACACATAGATATGTTCAGTATTACTAGCCATCAGAGAAATACAAATTAAAAATATAGTGAGAATAAGACTCACACTACTCAGAAAACAATTAGAGGCTGAAGGTAGGAGAGGCAGGGGAAATAATGTAATAATATTTTAAGCAAACAAAAAACTTAATTAAATGAAAAGAAAAATATAACAATCGCAATACCTGTAAATAATGATATAGAGAAGGGTGCCCTCACATATTGCTGAGCAGAATGTAAATTAGCCCTTCCCTACTTCAGTGGACAAAGAGATAGCTTCGAGGTGGTAGTGTTCTTATATCACTCAGGGGCATAGCAGATGGCAGTCTTTTAGTCATCTTAGCTTGATGCCTGGCTTGGTGGCTAATGCTGTCTTATGCCTAGCATTCATAAAATTCAAATCAAAACAAATCCAAGCATCACAGCACAGGAGGCGAAAGACAAATAGAGATGTGTGAACCACTATGCTACCCACAGCCCTGCCTTCCAGCACACAGCACAGGCAGACCATGGATACCCAACTGCTCACTGCCATGCCACATAGCATGGATGGAGAATATCACCCAGGAACCTGCCAGCCTGAAGTGGGAGCCATCACAATGTGCAACTATCACAATGTGGTGGTCAGACAGAAGAGAAAGAAGAGAGGCACAGCTTGAGCATCATGAAGAGAGATGGAACTGAAAACTTGAGGGTGGAGGGGAGCAGCCTGCTGTGACTTGTCAGCTCCGCCACCTGGGACCATGGAGAGGTCTCAGCCCAAGGTGCCACTAAGGGCCACGTCTGAGTCTGTGTCTATGCAGCGGGGCTGAGGCAGGAGTCCATGTCAATGTATATGATTGATATTTCTACTAGAGAACACTGGGATCTCCCTGGTCTAGGCAGCCAGTAGGGACCATGTGGCTGTCCAGGGGCTGTGCATTACTGGCCCTGCTCCTCACTGGCTGCATTGCTCTGAAACTCTGGCCCAAACAGTACTTGTAGGAGAGCAGGCCCTGCACCTCAGCCAGGCAGCACAGTGGAGCTGGTCCTGGTGGCACGGCTGTGGGATAGCTGACACTGCCACTTGTCTGCCATGGAGTGGCATTGGTACAGAGGTGGTGCTCTCCACCCCTGGCCCTTGCCTTCTCCAGCAGTCAGGAAAGCTGCCCACAGAGTCATGAGTTCAGGAGAGCTAGCCCTGACCCTAACCAGCTACAGAACTTGGGAGAGCAGGCCTTTCATGTTATCTGGGCAGCACAACTGGGCTGGCCCTGGTAGTTGTTGGGGTGCCTGTGAGTCAGCTCTGAGGGTGGGAGTGCAGGAAAGCTGGCCCCACCACTCCTCTTACATGAGGTGGCCTATGGGGCTATGTCTTCTGCCATCTCATTCCTTGCCACCTGAGACAGTCAAAAGAGCTGACCCCAGGGTCATGAGAGGAGATGAGCTGTCCCTGCCCCTTGCTGCAGCACTTGGGGGAGTGGACCCTGCAACTCACCCGGGCAGCACAGCAGGGCTGGCCTTGATGGTGGAGGCTCAGGTGAGCCAGCGCTGAGGGCATGGGAGCAGAGCTGGCCTTGATGGTGGAGGCCTGACAGTGATTGGTAAAATAATCTCCTTCATATTGGGAGAAATTGTTTATAGAAAACCTATTTATCAAGAGTAATCCTCTTAAAAGTAAATGGTAGAACATTAAATTGCTCCTATTAGCTTCCAGCAAATGAGCATGCCTATAATTCGTTAAATCGGGAGAGGTTGAGGCAGGAGGATTATCAGAGTCCAAAGTTAACCTCAAAGACAATTTCATTTCCTAAAATCCTCAAAATGTCAGACTTACCTGGCACCAAAATATTGATGAAGGTCAGCAAGGTCAAAGCCAGAGTCCTCCCCAAATCATGCATCTGGAGTGGACTCTAGTTAAGCACAAATCATAACCCCGGGGTGGACTCAGTGGTTCCAGCTTGGTCAGCTTTGTTTACTCTCAGTTCACCAATTTAAGACTGACTTTTCTTCCTCATTTACCCTGTCTTTATCTTCATCTCCAGTCTGCCTCCAGTTGGATGGCTAAGCCTGCACAGGAGAAAATGGCAGGGATGTTTGCTGAAAGATAAAGAAAGACGCCAAAGCATAACTCATTTGTTTTATCGGTGTTAAAACATTAAGACAGAATTTATGGCAAATCCCTTTTGAAACAGCAGTTTTTTTGTTTTTGTTTTTGTTTTTTTTGTTTTGTTTTGTTTTGTTTTGTTTTTTGGAGACAGGGTTTTTCTGTGTAGTCCTGGCTGTCCTGGAACTAACTCTGTAGACCAGGCTGGCCTCGAACTCAGAAATCCGCCTGCCTCTGCATCCCAAGTGCTGGGATTAAAGGCGTGCGCCACCACCGCCCGGAAACAGCAGTTTTTAAAGTGTAAATCATATACTGGAAAATGTGCAAACCTTATGTGTACAGCTGGTGAGTCTGTTCATCTACATGAACTTGGACAAGCATTTCCAGAATTTCCAAACCCAGGTGCTGACCTTTCGCCACTCAAAGCTCCCACTACACCTTCCTTGGTTTTGCTTCTCAGGAAGCAAACACGGCTCTAACGTCTGTCACCATTTGCTCATTGTGTTGGTTAATGGGCTGCACATAAGTGAAATGCTTTACTGACTTCATCCCTGTGTGCTAGTTTGGACTTACCAAAGAATATATGGGAACTTATTCATCAGTTCTCTGTTCATTTGGATTGTTCTATTTGGTGACTACATATATAAATCTTCTGTGATAATGATTGATTTTCACATACATTTTGATGTCTATAAGCACCCATTTTCTTGGGTACATATCTACTAATAAAAGGACAGTGTGAAGCTTTAGATAACTACTTCCTGTCAAGGGTTAACTTGCCTGCCTGATATCTCCTTTTTATTTTAAAACATTGTCCCAATACCGGAGACTGTGGCCTTTTTAAAAATAAAGTCATTTCCACTGCAGTTAGTTAAAATGGATCTATACAGTGTTGGAATAGGTTGGACTCAGAGTAACCAGCAGCCATATGATAATAAGAATGGGCATTTTCATGCATGTAGAAAAGTGTTCATGGGAGGGCAAAAGCAAAGACGGGGTGTGCTTCTTCTACAAGTTAAGAAACATGAGATGTCCAGAGCTAGAAAATGGTCACGGACCAGCTTCCTTTTTGGGGAACCAGAAAAAGGGAAATAAATTGTAAATATAGAATATATCCAATAAAAAAAATCTAAAAAAAAAAAAATTTCGAGACTCTTGCAATGACAAACCACAGCAGAGAGACCCTGGGAGAGCTCAAATGCAGAACTTCACTGACTGCTGGAAGAAAGAGAAACCTGCTGTGCAGGCCACACAGCCTTGCACCCAACAACAGGGAAGCAGCAGGCTGGGGCTGTGGAGGACAGCTGATGTGCAAAGCAAGGCAGGGCGGGTAGGCCTCAGGGATTGTACAGTTTAAATAACCCCACATGTTAGGTGAGGCGTGGATCACAAGGCATGGTTATCTCTAGGATGTTACTTTTTCTCTTTTCTTTAAAAATAGACTCATTGCCAGGTGGGGGTGGCACATGCCCTTGATTCCAGCACTCAGGAGATAGAATGAGATGACCTCTGAGTTTGAGGCCAGCCTGGTCTACAGTGGGAGTTCATGATAACTGGGACTACATGGAGAAACCCTGTTTTGAAGAACCAAAAATAAATAGTACATAAATAATCAAACAGACAATAGATGATAGATAGATATAGATAGATAGATAGATAGATAGATAGATAGATAGATAGATAGATAGATAGATAGATAGATCTGATAAAGGCCATAGCAATGAATTTCCTTTGGGAGGGTTACTATTTACCTAAATATATATTTCCATTTGCAACCAAATTATATCTTTGATCTTAAGTTATTCTTTTATACACAGCACATAATTGGATCACATTTAGTGCTGCCCCACCTCCATTTTGATAACCTCTAACTTTAACTGAAAAGTGTAATCAATAGCAGAATTTTAAGTCAGGAAAAACTAATTCTTGCTGCGTTTTCATGTGTGTTCTCTCTGTCTTGTACATCAATTGCACATATCTCAACTGCTTTAATGCCTTTTTATTTAATTTTTTCTAGTGTTATTTTCTCTCACTTTCCCTTTTGAGGTTATGGTTATGCTGAAGATTGAGGTTACAATTAAATTTATAGGGCTAGAGAGATGGTTTTTTTGGTTTTTATTAATTTTTTATTCGATATATTCTTTATTTACATTTCAAATGATTTCCCCTTTCCTGGCTCCCTGTTCCCCAAAGTCCCATAAGCCCTTTTCCCTCACCCTGTTCCCCCATGTACCCCTTCCCAATTCCCTGTCCTGGTATTCCCCTACACTGATACACTGAGGCTTTCCAGAACCAGGGGCCACTCCTTCCTCCTTCTTGGACATCATTTAATATGATGGATTGTGTCTTGCGTATTCTAAGATTCTAGACTAATATCCACTTATCAGTGAGGGCATACTATGAGTATTCTTTTTAGACTGGGTTACCTCACTTAATATGATGTTCTCCAGCTCCATCCATTTCTCTAAGAATTTCATGAATTCATTGTTTCTAATGACTGAATAGTACTCCAATGTGTCGTATAGCTGAGTCACATGGGAGCTCTAATTCCGTATTAATTTCCATGGTAAGCACACCAGCTTACACTCTCACCAGCAGTGAATAAAGTTTCCTCTTTACCACATCATGTCAGTGTTTGTAACTTGTTTACTTAATTACAACTATTCTGGCTAGGATGAGATGGAGCTTCAAGGTGGTTTTGGGTTTGTATTTCTCTGATGGCTAAAAAAACGAAAGATAATTCTTCTAGGAAAGGACTGTTGAGCTTGCTTCCAGTGCAGTGGTCACTAGCCAGCTAGGAAGGGGGTGGTAGGCCAGTGACTTAAGATCCCAACCCTTCCCTTCCTGAAGTTCAGCAGCTCTCCTCTCATTGTCCACACTGAGTCTCAGAGTTCTGAAAATGTACACTGGGGGTGGCTTAGTTATTGCCTGGGTGAAAGAGCAGCACTCCAGAGCTAATGATTGCCATTTTTTGCTGACATGACACAGTAGATTTGCTTTGAAATGATTTGGAGCCATTTCTATACTGTAGTTTCTGTCACTGATTTGCATTTTCCCCCAATCCCTGAAGCCCTGCTGACCTCAGAAGCTGAACTCTGCTCATTTACACTGAAGATTAACTCTCTCCTACACAGCAAATGTGTTCATTATCAAGGTGACAGCCTTTCACCACAAGTGCCTTTACCATCTTCTTCTGGAACATGTCAGGTTCTCTGGCCTCTGCCCTCCTTCAGAGCCAACCAGTATCACCATCCCCCAGTGCTCTGGACAGCCCTTTTTAGCCCTTCCTCACCTGCTACTGTACAGGGCCCCATTCAACATTTAAAGACTTACCCACATGGATTTCCTGTTTGGGCTGATGTTATCACAGGTATTTCCACCACAAAATAAACCGTTTTGTGTAATAGCATTAACTGCATGAGCAAAAAGACCACACATGCATGTAAAGCATGCAACCATCTAGCACTTTGAGATCTCCGGAGCTCTTTGTTCATTTCTCATCTGATCCACATGCAAATTTGTTCAAAGCCTCACAGGTTCTATGTCTTTCTGACATTTGACAAAAATAATATTTAACCTATTAACACTTCCTAACGGTTTTGATAATCAGTCAGAATTTGGTTTGTTCCTGAGGGTTGGACCTATGTTGTTTCTGTCTCTAAGAATGAGCAGTAGTCCTGGTGACTCTGCTTTGTTTGATCTCACCAAATTTTAATGAATAGCATCACAAAAGAAACAGACACTGTGAACCAAAGTGAACAGTGATAGGATTTACTTTATCCTACCTGAAGAGCGGTAACAAAGTGTGCAGATCTAAAATAAACAAACAAATAAATAAAGAGGAAAAATTGGCAGCTCAGCATTTAAGAGCATGTAGTGCTTTCACAGAGGACCTGAGTTTGATTCCCAGCACCCACATCAGATGGCTTCCAACCATCTGCAACCCCAGCGCCAAAGGATCTGATAGCATCTTCTACCTTCTGCAGGTACATACACATGGTGCACATGCATGCATGCAGACAAAAGACACATTCACATAGAGTAATACAATAACTTCTTATCTTTAAAGAAATGAGGTAATGGACGAGTGTAAAGGGGAAAACATAGTGGAGCAGCTGAAGCGTGCGAGCAGCTGAAGGAGAACCAAGTGCGGACACTGTGGGAGAAGGAGAAGGAAACTTTAACAGAAGAATAAATGTACAAGGGGTTCCCTGTCCTGTTACCATCTGTGGAGATGTGCATGGACAATTCCATGACCTTATGGAACTCCTCAGAATTGGTGGAAAATCACCAGATACAAACTATCTATTCATGGGTGACTATGTAGACAGAAGATAATATTCTGTGGAGGCTGTGACTCTTCTTGTAGCATTAAAGGTGCACTATCCAGAGCACATGACAATATAGCAGGGAAATCATGAAAGCTGGCAGATCACACAAGTATATGCCTTTTATGGTGAGTATGAAAGTATGGAAATGCCAGTGTGTGGAAATACTTTAAAGATCTCTTTGATTATCTTCCACTTACAGCTTTAGTAGATGGACAGATATTCTGCCTTCATGGTGGTCTCTCTCCATCCATAGATACACAGATCTCTTTGATTATCTTCCACTTACAGCTTTAGTAGATGGACAGATATTCTGCCTTCATGGTGGTCTCTCTCCATCCATAGATACACTGGATCACATAAGAGCCCTGGATTGCTTACAAGAAGTTCCACATGAGGGTACAATGTGTGATCTCTTATGGTCAGATCCAGATGACCATGGTGACTGGGGCATCTCTCCATGTAGTGCTGGCTAGACATTTGGACAAGATATTTCTGAAACATTTACCCATGCCAACATTCTCACACTGGTGTCTCGTGCTCACCAGCTTGCAATGGAAGTATTTAATTGATGCCATGATCAGAATGTAGTTATCATTTTTAGTGCACCCAATTAGTGCTGCTGTTGTGGGAACCAGGCTGCTATCATGGAATTAGATGACAATGCAAAATATTCTTTTCTTCAGTTTGACCCAGCACCTCATTCTGGAGAGCCTCATATGATCCGGCCGCACCCCAGATTACTTCCTATAAATACTTCCCCAGGATTTCTCTGCATGTGGAAGTATACTTGGCATATATATATATATATATATGTATATATAACACACACATATATATACACATATATACACATATATATGTGTATATATATGTGTGTGTATATATATACATATATATATATATCTTTGTACTAGCAATAATGACAGTTTTTGAATAGCTATCTATCTTATTTTTGTGCTTTAAAGAATTCCTTTAACATTTTCCAATATAATAAAGTTATGCTTTTCTTTTTAAAAATTTATAGGAGCTGGAGTGATGCGTCAGCAGTTAGCAGCATGCACTGTTCATGCAGAAGACCTGAGTTCAGGTTCCGGCACCAATCAGGCAGCTCACACCATCCATAACTCCCGTTCCCAGTGATCTCTTTTGGCCTCTACCTGCAATTGCATTCGTGTATACATACACCCACACAGGCACGCATGCATAGATATAATTAAATTTTGTTAATAAATCTTAAGAAAATATGGAGGGAAGTACTCCAGACACATTAAAGTAGGTGTTTTATGTAGATGTCTCTGTTTATCATGGTTCTTTTGAATTTCTCAAATGTCTTGCATATTGTGGTAGGCCTGAAAATTCTGCCAAAATGAAGTCCATTAGAGAGAAGCAGGAAAGCAATTATATTTTAGTTCTAAGTTCACAGTAAAATGAAGTGGAAAGCACGAAGCATTTCTAACGTCTCTGCCCTCTACACAAGCATAGACTCCCCGTCATCCTCATCTCCAACTATTCATGCAGACACAGATGGGATCTGTGGAGCTGGGAGAGGCAGGTCATATGAGACATCCCAAGCTTCAGTCCTTCCTAGACAGCCTGACAATCTATAATAAAACCTCAGCCTCAGCTTAATGATAAAACAGCAATTTTTTTAAAGAATATCATAACACAAGGTAGCAAGTTCCACAACTGACAGTCATGAGTTATAAGATCAACCATGAGACATTAAATTGTCTCAAGAGGCTAGATATGTGCTAATTAAAATATTACACCTATATTCTGCTATCTGTGTCTCTTGACAGCCAGAATAAACTTCCTTGAAACTACAGATCCATTGTTTTCATTGATTCAAAAACTAAGGCTCCAGGGTACTTTCCCACTCATGTGGGCTAACAAAAACATCTGACTATTCAAAAGACCTCTGCTTCATTATTATATCTTTTACATTGTAGTTTTGACACTTGCCCCTTTGTAGCTTCTTCTAGAGGGCTATGGTAAGAAATATCTGAAAAGGTCATCCATCTGGTACATCAAGGTTCTGGTACATCATATCCAATGACTATGCCACTCACCTCATAAATATTAATAACACTTCTTTAAAACTCAAAGCATGCAAAGGGTGCTTCTATGTCCACCAGCTTTGGGACGACCCATTCTAACCTCTTTTGAAGTGCTTGCTCTGCTTAGCTAAGTAAGTTTCTGTATAACTATGTGTCTCTTCATTGAATTCTTGCTTTCACAGAGAAAATAACAAGGAGTCCCCATAACATCACTAGTGTGGTACATTTCTTGTAACAGAAAAACCTACCCTGATAGTTGATTATAATTCAAAGTCTTTAATTCATACTACAGTCCACACCGGGCTGCATATGGTAAAGAGATTCATCTCAAATTCAGAAATGGCTTTAGTTTCTTGTTTAAGTTTGAAACATAGAAATAATTAAAGTGATATTTTTATTTACAATCAAATTTTTAGATGGATTGTTTTTATATTATGTGTTTGGGTGTATTTTCTCTGAATGTATGTTTTTGCACTACACATGTGAACAGTGACTGTAAAGACTAAAAGAAGTGGTAGATTTCCTGGCACTGGAGTTACAGACAGTTGTGAGCTGTTGATGATGCTGTGAACAGATCTCAGGTCCTCTGAAAAAGCAGCTAGTACACTTGAGCATTGAGCGAGCTATCAGTGTCCAGTGAAAGCATTTTTAACTCTTTTTTTTTCAATGCAAGATATATATTTATATGTAGATTCACAGAAAAGCACTCAGCAAATACACTGTATGTGACCAATAAAAATTAAGGCAATTAGGTTTTTATGTATTATTTGAAGTTCATGTAAGAAGCATGTCTCCTTTTCAGAAAATTAAAATGTAATTCAAGAATAAGAATATTACAGTCTGACCTACCAAACAAAGAACAAACACTGGCTGGACCTAGGCCTCCCCACACATATGTAGCAGATGTGAAGCTTGGTCTTCATGTGGGTGCTGAACAACTGGAGTGGGGACTGTCCCAAAAGCTCCTGCCTGTATGTGGAACATGTTCTCCTAGCAGGGTTGCCTTACCTGGCCTCAGTGGGAGAGGAAGCACCTATCCTTGCAGAGACTTGGAGTGCCAGTGTGTGAGGTTACCCAGGGAACCCCCACCCTCTCAGAGGACAAGGGAGGGGAGGGGGAACGATTGTGGGAGGGGGTGACTAGGGGGTACAGTGAGTAAGATGTAGTGAATAAGTAAAAAAAATAAAATTTAATTAAAAAATAAGAAACTTAAATGCCTAAAGGACCACTGATAAACATTTCTACAGTAAAAATGAATGCTTATTATAACTATCTAGCAGAGTCTCATGTTCACAAAGTAGAACAAGACAGTTTAAGGGAGTGCTGTGGCTTAAATCCAAAATGTCCTCAGTAAGCTCAGGTTTTGGATGTCTTTTAGCCAAGCTGGAGGGTCTACTTTGGAGTCTAAGGGCTTTTAGAAACAAAAGCCTACTTAGAAGAACTAGCCCAGTAGGGGCAGGTCTTTGGAGGGTATAAGTAGACCCCTGGTCTTAGTCCAAATTTCTTCCTGCTCTGCCATGATGTGAAGATTTTCCACTACACAATCCCACCACCACGGGCCTGAGGCCACCGTGGGTCAGGAAGTGGAGGAAGGGAAAATGCCAACATGCTACTCTCTTATGCATGGCTCTTCTATTCAGCCAATGCTGGGATGCCACCTGCAATCAGCCAGTAGGACTTATCAATTAATCGGGGAAAGCCCTTACAGATACCTCAATCTCCTGGGGATACTATATCCAGCCAAGATGAAAATGAAAGTATCTTGAAAATCAATAAGAAAAAAGAAAGAAGAAATATAACCAAGGAGAAACTTGAAACCCTCAGAGAAGAACCAAGAAAACATTTCAATTTGAATGTATAATGGGTAGAAAAATCTATTATTAAATTAATGCTAAAAGTAGCCATGTGTTTATGTCAAAGACAATGAAGTTGTTGGTGGGAGCACTCACTCCTGAAGCTCCTCAGTCCCTCTGCTCTGCTCGAGGTGACTCCCCCTGTATTTATTCTGCACACACAAGAAGCTTCATAATTCTATGACTTTCATATGTAAACATCATAATTCATAATGTGCTCTTGTTACCATATCGGAATTAAAGCCTGAATTTCATAACAGACTTCCCAAAGCACTCTCTAGATCTCCCCACATACACATAACACACACACTTATAAACATATATTAAGTACTACATTTATAAATCTACAAATCTACTATATCAGCACACCAGAGATATGTCACACTGTAAGTAAAAATAATAGAAGAGGTAAAATATTATCCTAAAATAATACATGATTATAACAATTTAAAGGGAAAACAATAAAAGAACTATTTTGTTTTTAGAAAGAGAGTCATGAAAGTTAATTCTCAATGATAACAGCAGACTGGAGACAATAGAAAAGAAATTCATTATTACCATTAAATGGAAATAACTATATGTACCTTTGAGTATTTAGAAATAAATGCAAAGCCATATGTGGATAAGGTTGCCATTTTTCTAAAGGAATAAATTTAATTCTTATTAAAAGGGCAAAAGTCAACTGATGGCATTCACTGCATTATACACCACTCTCCAATTCATTAATGAATCTACTTAGGAGTCTAATAGAAGAGAAAGTGAGAGGAGGATTGATCTGAGGCCAATCTCAGAGCAAGATCACAAGAAGAGAAACACTAAAGAGCTTCTGAAATAATAGGAAGGAAGAGCAAAAGACAAACCTAAGTCAGTTTGGATTTTGGAAAAGAGTGAGTGAAGAAGTGAGTGAAGAAGATTTAATAACTGGATCCATTAATGCCAGTCTACTTACCTGTCATCAGACTCTTGCTCCAAGCAAATAACCAACCGAGCAGATCTGTCTGGGTCCCTGTGCTATTTGCAGCCAAATCTCGTGACTTTGCCCAATATGTCATTTCCTCCTGTGGTCTAGAGCTACATAGTTGGAATAGTATATGCTATTCACATATACTGTGATGATGTCTAACCCTCAGAAAGGTGGTGACCTCAGGGGTGTCAGAAACAAGGACAGAAAATTGCTTCCACCTTAAGTTTTTAAAAAGCAAGAAAGGAAGTCGGGCGTGGTGGCACATGCCTGTAATACCAGCTCTTGGGAGGCAGAGGCAGGCAGATTTCTGAGTTCCAGGCCAGCCTGGTCTACAGAGTGAGTTCCAGGACAGCCAGGGCTATACAGAGAAACTCTGTCTCGGGGGGAAAAAAGCAAGAAAGCTAATGAATAGGAACTAAGGATAATTAGTGAACCTGAATTAAAGGGCTTAGACTGTGGAGTAAGACATCTTGCTCTAACCTCTACCACAGCTGTTTCCTAAACTGTGACTTGAGCAATATTGTTGATTTTCAATATATCAGGAATTGAAAATAATCTTTGCTAATTTCTCATAACAAGGTAATTTCTCATAAGGTATGTCTTGTGCTGGAATTCTCATTTGTATGTCTATGTCCATTTCCCAAACTATTCCATCCTTCTCTGTGAACCTGAAGGGGATTCATTAGGAGCACTGGCAAAAGAAACTGACAGCAACTGTAGGTAGGTAAACAGGTAAGAAGAAAGTCATGTCACAATATTCCTCCTGTTGAGATGTCACATTGAATGTCACTACTGTGATCAATTCAGCTGGACACTGGAACAGGAATGTGGAGGTCAGAGAAAAGAAGCTCCCCAGGGTTCATGGTCAGTCAATTCCACTGAAATATCAAACTCCTGTTTCAGTGAAAGACCCTTCCCCACTTAAAAAATCAAAACAGTGAAGATAAATTGAGGAAAATACCTATAGACAACCTGTGACCTCCACATGAGCACTGCACACACATACATACACCTCATACATATACACATATTAACATACTATACTTCTTTCTTCTTTGAGCATGACTACACAATAAATAAGCCAAGACCAACAGAAACTAACAGCAACCAACCAACAACCAACAACCCACCCTGACTCTAAGGTCCTTAGCATTTTTATGTCCTCTGAGAAGTCCCCAAATTCCAAACATCATACAACCACAGAAACTACATGTTGCTGACAAAATCACACTCCTGCTAGAGCACAAGTCAAATCATAGTCAGCTCTTCTGGACAGTCTGAATCAAACTCATATTCCACATTTGGAATTAAAATGAAAACATATTCTTATATCTGGGTATTTTTAAAAAACCAAGATGTCAAAAATTGTCACTACAGTAATGTATATCCTGTGCCATTAGATATTGCAAGTATGTGTCTGATTTTTAACTGTGATTTTATGGGAGATGGCAGATAAAAGATTTCATGAGGAGTTTGCTACCAACAGTATGAGCTTCAGCCCCCATTTCACAACAACCCCACTTGTCCCACACAGAGCGTAGTGGGCATGCCTTCCCCACCACCCAACACCATAGGACAAGGCTCCTTGACCACAGCCCTGCAGAAATCCTGGAAACATGACCACAGAACATCTTAATGGAAATCATACTGAAGAGCCCATGGATACTACTTCTGCATTCATCCATTCATAACATTTTCAGACACTTCTTGGTGCTAGATTACCCCAAAAAGATGCTGGAAAACTAGATGAAAATTGTGTTGCTAAGCCAGTTGCATATAATGATGTAGATGAAAGAGCTATCAAAGTTTTAAAAGAGTTCATTGAAGATAAGTACATTGACAGTGTTTCAATATTTTCTTTCTTTTTTATTCTTTATATATTTTTATTTACATTTCAAATTATTTCCCCTTTCCTGGCTCCCCGCGCCCTGAGAGTCCCATAAGGCCTTTTCCCTCCCCTTCTTCCCCCATCCCTTCCCACTTCCCTGTGATCTCTCTCATGTTCTGAACAAAAGTGCCTTTTTTATGTGGAGTCATGAAAACTTATAACTGGAAAGAGAAACAAAGACCAAATTAGTAGACTCTAGTAGAGAACCAGATGAGGCAAAGATTATGTCACTCTTGTGAAGAACAGGTTATACATTTAATGTGACTACAGGATAGAGAAATATTGGGGACCAACTTCAGATTGCATTCATTCATGTGAGCAGCCTTCTGTTGGCACTGAGGTATTTGCAGGGGAAGACCCCTAGAGAACTGTTTGAGGATGAGCTTGTTCCTTTATTTTTGAAAGCTGAACCTATATGCAATCTTCATTTAATGGTGGATACACTCACTGGCCTCAATGGAGGTCATGTGTTTGTCACTTTTTGTAAAAAAGAAGAAATATAAGAGGCTGTTTAAACTGTATATTAATCATAAAATTCATTCTAGAAAGCACATTGGTGACTGCATCTCAGTTGCCAACAATAGAGGGGGATTGTGGGCTCTGTTTTTAAGAGCAAATGCAATAAACATTCTTGAAGAATTTAGTAAAGCAACCCTCATTTTACACTGCCAACTAGATGACAAGAAAAAAAAAGAGGCTTTTGCTTTCTTCAGCATAAAAATCACAAAACAGCTGCCAAGGTAAGGTGTAGGTCAATGGGTGATAAAGTCAGTCTGGGGGAAGGTTGGGACTGTTGAACTGGCTAATTCTACTGAAGATCCTGATCCTGAAGTTATGGCAAAGGTAAAAGTGCTCTCTGTATGCTACGTTGCCAATAATGTAACAGAAGAAAATTTAGAAAAGTTGTTTAGTCAGTTTGGGAAACTAGAAGAAGTGAAGAAGCTAAAAGATGGTGCTTTCAGTCATTTTGAAAGGATCTTTTTTTTTTTTTTGGTTATTTTGAGACAGGTTTCTCTGTGTAGTCCTGGCTGTCCTGGAACTCACTCTGCAGACCAGGCTGGCCTCGAACTCCACCTGCCTCTGCCTCCCAAGTGCTGGGATTGCAGGCATGCGCCACCATGCCCGGCTTGCTTTCAGTCATTTTGAAGCATGAGATGGTGCTGTCAAGGCTATGGAAGAAATTAATGCTAAATAATTAGAGAGAAAAATATTGAACTTGTTTTTACTGAGTCACTATATCAGAAGAGAATAAAAAGCTCAGAGGCAAGGAGAGAAGAATCAACTGTATGACAATTACTACTGTTATGGATCCTCTCCTATGACCCCTCCCCAACAAGAGGTCAAGAGCACGGAGATACAGGTACCTATGGGTATCCTCCAGATTATTATGGATATGAAAATTATTAATGATCATATGGATGTGGTTACCATAACTATCATGGTGGATATAAAGATCTATACTATGATTATGAAGAGTTTCAAGTTGGAGCTACAGAAAGAGGTCACAGAGGAACAAGGGCTGCTGCTCCATCCAGAGGTTATGGGGCTGCTCCTCCCCATGGTAGAGCCAGTTATTCACAAAGGGGAGCCTCTAGATCACCAATGGGCATTTGTGGAACAAGATGTGCCTCACAATAAAAAGAATAAGGAGTGAAGAGGGTAAAGGTCAGTCCTGGCCTGCTACAATGAAGACTGACTAATTTCCTATGTGGAATTATACCAGCAGCTTGCAGTGGGAAAATGGGGGAAAAATCAATCAATCTCAAATATCTTGACTGTATAAGAGCTTATTCTATTGTAGAAGATCTTCCTATGAAAACTGTGGAATCGAATATGGGACATTAAACTAATACTTGTACTTTGATATGAATACCTTTAACAGTTTTCCCTGAATTGCAAGTAGTAAATTAGAGCTATTTTATTTTCCAAAGTGTATCAACAAAAATCCTTCATAACTTCTTGCATGGTATCTTAATAAAGAATAATGTACTTTTCTTTAAAATTTCTGTTCTAAGTAGATTTTCTCCCTTTTTTGCATTAAGGTTCTCAACATAGTATTCTGAAATGTTTTCTTGAATGTGTGGATTTAAATTTCATTGCAGTGATACAGCTGAATGCTAATGTTGGTACCCTTAAATTTTTATTTCTGCTAACCTAGCTTAATCATAAGTGCCCATATCTATTTTGTAGCAATCACTTTTGAATGGTGTTCAGATGTAGTTTCAGGTGTATCCATCAGAGCTCATTAACCAGGCATTCCAAATAGTGGTTCTTTTCAGAACCTTTTTTAAAGGGTTGGTTAACTACTTCAGAAGCTGAGGTAGAACTGTCTGTACTGTACATAAAAGATCTTTGTAGATAAAAGCAAGGCTTGTTAAACGTGACATAAGTCAGGATTTGAGGTCTTATATATCCTCAAGCTACACCGAGTGTGATACACAGTCTCCTTCTGCTACCTGGGGATCAAGATGTAGAACTCCATGCTCCCTGGAGCCATGTTAGCCTACACACTCTGCATGCTTTCTGCAGTGATAAATGGACTAGCTCTCTGAAACTGTAAGCCAGCTCCAATTAAATGTTTTCATTTATAAGAGTTGCTGTGGTCATGGAGCCTCTTCACAGCAGAGAACCCCTAAGACAATGCACCTTAGAAGTAAGAAATGACATTTACACCCTGTGTCCCTCAGGTTTCTTTCTATAAACAGACTAATTGTCCTTCTTGGAATATGAAATCTAAGCGAATTAATACATGTAGAACACACAGCTTCTAACATGTAGTAAGTGTTCTGAAAATATGAACATTAGCATTTTAAGGTGTTGTGATGGGTGGTGTGGATTATAGAAAATTGAGGGAAAACAAAGGATTATTCATAGAATCTTGGAAAATGTTTGTTTTCTGTGCTGAACCTGGATTAATGTATGAACTCTTCCAGGGAAGGGCTTCACCTAATATAAGAAGATGATTGCTACATTGGAAAATCTAGTAAACATTACAAGAATACACATGAGTAACTTGAAGGGTGAGTCTGGAAGTCTGTATCATTCAGTAGTCAGTGAAGTTCATTCTTACTGTCTTGTTTCTATCCTGTGGAGACATTTGTAACAGAAGACTTCCCTCTAAAGCCTGCCTCCCATGTCTTAGCTTAGAGCAACACACTTTTATCAATATCCCTACTACCATCCACTACATTAGAGTATGACATGGGCTGAATTAACTTTTTAATTGCCATTAGCAGCTACAATCCTTGTATCTTCTAGTACTGGGCACTCATTTTCTCCATAGACTTTTACTAAAAATTAAATAACCCAAATCACTTGTCACTTTACCTAAAATGTAATTCTTTTAACTAAAAACATATTCTTACTATAAGAATACTATGTGTATTCAGTGAAGACAAGGTCTCCGTTTACAGTTGTTACACTGTCTTAAACTTACCCTCACAAATTGATCTCACCCCGTATAAGGCAGAATGCAGACTGCAAAGGGAATTTAGACATTAGGGCTTTACACAGTAAGTGTTAACTCCATTATATGGACATTGCCTTCTCTGGGATAAAACGTTTAAATTCTCCTAAAGAGCAGAGATACTGATTTTTGAAAATGGATCTTAGTCATGTGTTTAACAATTAACACAAAAGGCAACTGTCATGTTACTAGGTAGCATGCAAGCAATCACATAAAGGAGGCCATCAGCTAGTGGCCAACTTCAAGGAGCTGTTTGTTGTCATGGAACCTGACAATGTCACTTGAATGATCATATAAATGGACCTGGGAACAAGAAGTTGATGGAAGCTATTCCTTTGGGACTCAGGTGAAAATAAATCAGCCCTCACTCATGTTCACCTTTTGCTAAGCCATTTTTTCCTTTGGCCGGAGATCTGGGAAGGGAGGGTAGAGATGGGTCATTCACAGCATATCTGATGGTAAGAACCAAGCTTTGGCCTATATGGTCATACTGCACAACTGACAAATGTAGAAAAATTCATTTTTATTGGATATTTTTGTGTTTACATTTCAAATGTTATCCTCTTTGCCAGTTTCTCCTCAGGAACTACCCTCTCCCATTCCCCCTCCTCCTTCTTCTATGAGGATACTCCCCATCCCACCCACTCACACCCATATCACTACCCTGGTATTCCCCTACACTGGAGATTCTGGTGTGCCCAGTACCTTGAGTTTGAGCCTTCCCAGGACCAAGGACCTCTCCTTCCACTGATGCCCGACCAGGCCATCATCTGCTATATATGCAGCTGAAACCATGGATCCCACCATGTGTGCTCTTTGGTTGGTGGTTTAGTCCCTGGTGTTGGTCCTTGAAGCTCTGGAGGGTGGGGTCTGGTTGGTTGATATTTTTGTTTTTCCTATGAGATTGCAAGCCCCTTCAGCTCCTTCAGTCCTTTCTCTAACTCCCCCATTGGAGACACTGTGCTCAGTACAATGCTTGGCTGTGAGCATCCACCTCTGTATTTGTCAGCCACAGGCAGGGCCTCTCAGGAGACAGCTATTTCAGGCTCCTGCCAGCAAACACTTTTGTCATCCACAGTTGTGTCTGGCTTTGGTGTCTGTATATGGGATGGATACACAGGTAGAACAGTCTCTGGATGACCTTTCCTTTGGACTATGCTCCACCTGTTGTCCCCATATTTGCTTTAGACAGGAGCCCTTCTAGGTTAAGAATTTAGGCAGTTGTGGCTCATGTCTTTAATCCCAGCACTTGGGAGGCAGAGGCAGGCAAATTTTCAAGGCCAGTTTGGTCTACTGAGTGAGTTCCAGGACAGCCAGGGCTATACAGAGAACCGCTGTCTCAAAAAACCAGAAGAAGAAGAAGAAGAAGAAGAAGAAGAAGAAGAAGAAGAAGAAGAAGAAGAAGAAGAAGAAGAAGAAGAAGAAGAAGAAGAAGAAGAATTGGGAGATAAGTGTCTAAAAAACACGAAGATAGCAGGGACAGATAAGCTGCATTTCAATGAGAAAGTTGATTGCAAATGGCAGTTTTCTTGTATTGTGTCATCAGACTAATGGACTTCCAGAAATCTGGATACTCAAGTTCTAGAAAGACACAAAAACAAAAACAAATTACATTTGTTACAATTAAGCCAGAATAAACAGAAGCCCTCAGAAACCAAGAACCTTTAAACAATCATTTATAATGTTTCAACATCTTCATTTCTGCTACAGAATCCTCAATGATGAGCCCAGGGTAGGCCCTTCCTTAGTCACAACTGTAGCAAGGCAGAATCTCTCCCCAGCACCATGAGCTCCTGTGCTGGGCTCTGTGGTTCACAAAGGCTTGCTGCAGAAGAAGGACTGAGGGAACGCCCATGCCAGGGGCACATAACATTTTCCCAGTCCACTGTAAGCTCCAACTTTTAACAATGTTTTTTTCTAATGAGTCTTAACATTTTAGTTTTCAGTTCCTACCTGGTATGATTTTTCTTCTGGAAGAAAGCAAATCCTATGATGAGAAGAATAATCCCCAAAAGGGCCATTTTCACATAGAGAATGATCAGGAAGGAAGGTAGAGTGCTGCTGGTACCTTTAAATAGAGCCAAAGGTAACAGTAATAGTTCTAAAGAAGAAATTGGAGTCAAACACCTTCAAAATTATTTTAAATAGTCCTAAAGTTTTACAAAATATTAAAATCAGAAAATGTTATTTCAGGATCAAATCCTGCTTTTGTTCTTTTTTTTCTATATTGTGTTTACATTCCAAAGGCTTTCCCCTTTCCCAGTTTCCCCCTGACCATATGTCCCATAAGTCCTCCCTCCCCTTCCCGCCTCCCCCCTCCCCCCCACCCCTGCCATTTCTCTGTTCTTGTACTCTCCTACAAAACTGGATCCAGTCTTTTCAGGACCAGGGTCCTCTCCTTCCTTCTTCTTGGGAATCTTTTCACTTGCTAATTATGCCTTGAACCTACTTTTGTTCTTAATAGGCATTGTCATATTTTAAAGTGAAGAAATTCACACTAAGTATTGTTAAAAACATATAGTTAAATAAGTAAAAGTGGGCAAAATTTCCCTTGCAAATTTTGTTTTATTTTTATGAAAATGTAATTCCATCATTCCATCCATTCTTCTTCCTTCCTCCACACTCCGCCAGGTCCCACCACCTACCAATGCTTCCTCTCGAACTCCTAACTTCATCTTTCTGAATTGTTACCGTCGCATATTTATACATGATATGAAAATACCAGTTGGGGCCATCCTGAGGGAAGACTGGTTCTCCCACTCTTAGTACCCTTAGTTAACTGTAGTTCTTTGTCTAAGGGTGAGACCAAGTAAGACCCTTCCATTTTTGCATATCTATAGTTCAGGCCTTGATTAGGCAGCCATGTTATTGAGGTTCCATGGGTGAACCTTCCCTGACATTTCTAGGAGACTTAATCTTCCCATAGATTTCCTTTTTCTCTCGCTCTTATACTGTTTCTGTCCCCTATCGTACAACATTCCCTGAGCAATAAATGCAGGAATTTTGTTGTGAATGTATGCGTGGGAGCTGAACATCCTAGGATCTGTGTTCTATGCATTTTTACCCTTTGTGGCTTTTTGCGATGTTTTCTATTACAAACAGAAGTTTCTTTGGTAATGGTTCAAAGTCATGCTTATTGGTGAGTACAGGGTATTTAAAATGTAGATAGGCATTATGGTGGATTAGAGGAGGGCTGTGGCAGATTCCTCTCTGAAATCAATGCTCTCATTAACACTTTGAGTCTTTAGCTAGGTCTCCACTACCAGTCACGATTTTCCTCCTCCTGAGGGAGCCTTAAACATAATTGGACAACTATTGGTTGCTGCCAAGATATGATTGCCACTATCACACCTTAGGGACCAACCTTGTGGTCATAGCTGTGGTTTAAAAGCTTAACACCTAGGTGATAATACCTGTTGCTTCCCACTGTGGTCAGCTTGCATAGCCTTTTTGGTAACTGAGAATGTTACTCCTTTGGGAAGTTGTTTTCAAGTTAAATCAACTAAGATCCTCTAAGTTCTCTGTCTGAAGTGCATCTATGATGCATGTTTTTATTCAAAAAAAATCTGTTCTTTTGCAAGGAATAATTTCCTTTTCATTTACAAAAAGTAAGAATTTCACAAAATATTATGATCATATTCACATCTTACTCCTGCCAGATCCATACACCACTTTGTTACATCACAAAGTTTGTGTCTATTTTTTAATAGCCCACTGGCTTCAGGTTATGTTGTCCATATACTCCTAGGCTGGAGCCTACCAGGAGCATTACCCTTAGCAATAATTTACTCTCTCTCCTTAAGAAACTGTTAACTGTCCATAGCTCCTCATTTGGCAGAGCAGGGACTCATAAGTTCCTTTCCATTCTGTGTTGGAATATTGACTGGCTTGGTATTGTTTGGGTCCTGTACAGAAAACTCCATTGCTATGAGCTTGTGAATTCAGAGATACTATCATGTCCAGATGTTTTTTGACTCTGGTATTCCCTGATTTGTAATTTTGACAATTCTGCTTTTTTCTTCCTTGACAAGTTGAGAGTTTATGTTTTTTACCACTTTACACTGAAAAAAGAAACTTTCTCTCAAGAGATATGAGATTTGCACTAATCTCTGAGTGAAACAATGCAAATTGAGAGGGTAGTTTTATTCTATGTCCATTTTGTAGAATACTAGACAGTGAGCTTCCCATCCTGGATACACTTGGTATAGCAGATGGCTTTAAATCCATGCAGAAGTTAGTAGCAACCTTTGCAATTTTCAGGCCATTACTGCAACCATGGGCATTATTCATGGACATCTTAATATGTCAGGGTTCTAGTTATTAGGACTAGAGCATCTATGAATATGGATGGGCACATTATCTATTTGGTCATATAGGACATCTACTTCTCATTTTCTGAGTATCAGTCATATTGGTCTCCACAGTAGCTGCACCAATTGCTCTTCCACAAATAGTGCATGAAGGTTCCCACTCCCCATATCCATTGGCTTTTATTTTCTTTAATATTAGTCATTCTGCATGGATTGAGGTTAAAAATCTCAAAGTAGTTTTAATTTGCACTGCTCTGATGGTTACAAATGGCAGAGAGTTTTTAAAATATTTCTTAGCACTTTGAATTTCTTCTGAGCGCCCTCTATTCAGTTCCATAGCTTTTGTAATGGCATTTATTCTAAACAATCAACTTCTGCCAGATTTGTAGATAACAAAGACATTTTCCAAATCTATAGGTTTCCTCTTCAGTCAGTTAATAGTTTTTCTTTGTAATCTCATGAAATCCCACTTGCTAAGTGTTTATATTATTTCCTGAGCAACCAGAGTCTGATTTAGAGAGGTCTTCCCTGAGTCTATTTTCCACAGCATACTCAGTATACTTGGGGCTCTTTCTTGTGGAAGCATTAAAGTTAAAGATCTAACACTGAGATCTTTAATCAATTTGGAATTTATTTCCATGCAAAGAGAAGAATCATTCCTCTATGTGTTAATATACAATTTCCCAACACTATCTTTTTCAGATGCTATCTATCCTTCAGTGAATATTTTCAGAATCCTAATAAAAAATTTGGTAGCTATAATTGCATAGACTTTTATGTGGATCCTAGATCCTGCTGCATTGATCATTATGTCTGTATTTGTACTGGTTCCATTCTGGTTTTGCTGCATTGCTTGCATAGTACAACTTGAAATTAGGTCTGATGACACTTCCTTCAAGGTTTTGTTATCAGTGTTGTTTTAGATGACTTATAAGCCATCAAACTGTGCTATGTGATTACAAAATGCTCACAAACATCTGAAGAAACAGAATGGATACTCAACACTAGGTGTGAGTCATGGAGAAGTGGGTTTAGGAGGCACCATGGTGGCCTACTAGATGAAATAGGTTAGAGAAAGAGGACTTTTCAGGGGCAAAGAAGCAACTTGGAAAATATCTGAGAATCAATTAACCTTAGTCCTGTTTGGAACATTAAAAGGTAAATATGGAGAGCAGATCTATGATAATCAGAACCTATTTACAAGTTCTAAGACAGCCAAGATTATATAGAAAGACAATATATCAAAAAATACTAAAAATTAAAAAAAAAAAGAAATTCATATATGATCTTTGTTTTTCATCTACTGAAACGTAGGTCCTAAAAGAATTGCCAACAAAATAAAAATTCTTTAATTTGACAATGAAATTATTGGAGTCTAGAAGCTCTTCGAGAGCTTCATGGCTGGGGCTATCACCTGAAAGACTAAAGTGAAATTATAGAGTTAGGACTTGGAGCCCAATACTACCACCATCATTAGCACTTAACCTCTGGTAAAGAATGAATGGCTGGAGATTGAGTTATTTACCAATGATCAATGATTAACCCTCATGAGTATGTAACAAATCTTAATATAAATGCTAAGTAGTACAGTTTGAGGAGATTCTGTATGGGGAAAACATCAAGGAACTGGGAGCACAGAAATCTTTGACATGGCTTGAAACTCTGAACTCCTTCCTCCGTAATGGGTCCAATGAATCCATTAAATTTGTCATTCTCTGTGTTGGAGTCTTTATATTAAACCAGCATAGTAGACAAGGTGCCTTCTTCATTTTGTAAACCATTTTAACAAAACACTGAACCTGATAAATGAAATACGGAAACATCCAGAATTTATACCGAATTGATAAGTACAGGTGATAACAAAAACTAGTTACTAGTGCCTGACATGGGTCTGTTGTCCTAGTTAACTCTGTGGACTTGACACAGTCTAGAGTCACCTTAGAGACCAACACACTATGGGCAGCACCAAGCTCTGTCCAGGTGAGATAGATTAGTGCAGGACTGAGGAACTAGCAAGCAGGTTCACTGTCTATACCTCAGTAGTCTTGACTTTCCTTTATCTTCCCCTAAGCAGTGTTTGGACACCCTATTTGTTACAAACACAATAAATTAGAACATTTAACTTTCGTGGAAGAATAAGTTAAATATCAATTATTTCTTCTTTTATTAAAAATAAAAAGGTACTTACCGCCTCTACTCAATTCTATGAACAGAGACTGGTTACCAGTTAAATGATAAACCTGGCAGAACACAGCAGGCACATAGTTGTGCTCCCAGCGGCATGTGCTTCTCACAGTCACAGTGCCATTGCTGTGTGATTCATCCTCAGTGACACAATCCCCATCTGGAGTCCAAGAGATCTGTGCAGCAGGCTTCCCTGCAATTGCCTCACACACTGCAGTTCTATTTTTCCCTGGAAAGTAGGTTACTTCAGGGGGCACTGGAGAGAGATGGAGAGGAGGTAAAGATTCAATCTTCTGACCAATTAAAAAGACATTTGTTTCTCTCTAAAAATGACCTGTAATAATGAAAGAGCAGGCTACAAAACATTGTCACTTACCCGGGACTTGGAGGTCATAGAGTTTTTGGAAATTTGCTTCAGGTGTTGCTATGACACATGAGTATTGCCCCTCATGTTGGTGGGCCACTGCACTGATCTGAAGGTCAAGACTGAGGTCAGGTGTGAAGACCCAGGTGATGTCCTGTCCAAGCAGTTGGTTTCATTGATCTCCCTTGCATCTACTCTGTAGGCTATTATACAGGAAGGCTGTCCTCTGGGGGTTATTATCCACGTTATTAATAGTGCTTGTGTCAGTGGAATAGAAGGGCAGCAGAGCATAACCTTTGAACCCATCAGTACAGTCACAGTAGTGTTAACTGCATACACACAGTGAGAGAATAAGAAAAGGAAACCTTGTGAGTTAGGTCTATCCTCTGTAACTCATATGAAGTTACACTAGAAGACTGCTTGACTAATGGAAGGATTAGAGCAATAGTAGATTTTTCTCACATTTCTTTGTTTCTGTACATTAAATATTAATTCATTAAATTAAATACTTTACTCAGCTTCTAAAAAAAGTTTCAGACATGTGGGATACACACATCTTTTATTAGAAACCCTCACAATGCTTGTACACTAATGTAAAGAATCCATGATAGGTTTGGGTTTGCTGAGTGGGGATTACTCAACACAATCATCTGTCACAAATACTTGTGACAAAAGTCAGGAATGTCATCGCTTTAACAGAAGTTGCTTCGAATAAGGCATGCTTACGATAAACATTGCATTAACACTCTCCACTGTCCTATTTTGATATCGCTTGCTTCTTTGGGGAACTCAAGTCTTCACAAGTCACATTCAAATAAATGTCACCTAATCAGATGAAGAAAGAAATTCTTCAACACAGACCTGAGAGGGTACTAATGCAATCACTCCCTCTAAGGCAAAGGTTTAGAAGCAAGTGCTCAGGGTCCCTCACACTGTAACATTATATCACCAGACTCTGCTTCTCATCCTAAAACTATCCAGCAGCCAAGGCATTAGTTACTGGTTCTAAGCAAGGTCAACTCTCCATTCCCACAAGATAAGCAAGAATACTACCTTCTGTCATAGGTGATGAAGCTTTCTGCGACATTTGGTTCCTATCCACACAACATGGTCCTAGAAAATACTTAAATGTGAGTGTTTAAATATTTATATCATTATAAAATAGTAATTTGAACATTTTTTCATTACTGATGTCAACATCTTGAAAATTACATTTATAAGATATCAATCACTGGTTTCCCATCCATGAGTAACTATTTTGCCAAATAGTTTACAGTAGCCCTACCTTCCTTCTTCCAGTCCTTGCCTGGTCCAGTGTAGGCATACCACATAAAGAGACTCCACTGAATTCCTATCTCTAGATCTCATACCCTAAGTAAAGCTGTTTGGACCGATAATGAACACTCCCCACAGAGGAAGAAACAGAGCAATTTTCAAAAACTATAGAAACAGAATCACAAAAAGTACATCCTCTCACTTCCTTCCAACCATTCTACCTTGCAAAAAATGAAACAGAACAGGGTGGGAGAAGGATAAGAGCCCTTTCCTCTTTCTATTCCTTCCTTGAGTTCTGTAGAATCGTTCACAATTATAATGATCTGAACCCACACATGGTTGCACAGAGGGAGAGATGGGAGAATCAGGATGTCACAGAAGCTGGCAGTATCATGAACTTTGGGTCAACCTGGAATACATACACTGCGTTATAAGAAAAAATCACCATAATCAGCTTCTGAAACATTGCCCTATAATAGTTCCATGCTTTCCATGCAACAGTTAAAGACACAGGAAAATAAAAGTAGACTTGTTTGTTATCCTAAGATACTACACTACTATGAAGTGCTAGTGTGTTTTTAATAGTAAAATTAGACTAATTATAAATCTATATTTCAAACAAAAGCAAAAGAATATCTATGCTAAATATCAGAAAGGATAATGAAAGTACAGAAAGTTTTAATTAAAACATAAAAGGATACAACAACAACAACAACAACAACAAATATCTATCATTAGTTGGAAGAAGGGTGGAATAAAAGACATGCTATTAAACAGAATAAGCCAGGTACAGTGAGGTGAATGACCCATGATATTCCATGTGACAGCAAAGTGAACCCACGGTCTGAAAGCAGGAGTGGGATTACAGTGGACTGGGAAGGGTGTGGTCAAGGGGAAGGGCTGATGATGGAAGAAGACATTTCTTCTTTCTTTCCTTTCTTCAGAATACAGGGTGTATTATTAACGACAGAACTATAGTTGCTTGATTTTAATTGGAAATAGATTCTTTCATAAAATAGATTATAATTGTGGTTCCCCTTTCCTAAATTCTCCTAGATCCTCCACACCTACCCAAATTTACACCCTGTCTTGCTCTTTCTCTTTAGGAAACAAATAGCAGACATCTAAAAATAATAATAAAATAAGATAAACTAAAAACAAATAAGGGGCAACAGAAGAAAAAAAAAACACAAGGAACACATGTAGCCACAGACACACACTCTCTCGAGCACAGAAATCCCATAAGAACACAAAACCAGAAAGCATAATGTATACATAAAAGACCTGTAAGGGACAAAATTCACATACAAAATGTTATGACACAAAATGCCTCCAAAGACACCATTGATCCCATTTTGTGTTGGTCATGTATTATTGTTGGACATGGTGCCTGCCGTTACGTGTAGGTACACACTCATTCTTTTTCTATGTGAGCTGTTTTCAATTGGAAATAACTTTTGGGTTAGGGTTGGTCCTCTGTCCAGTTTTTCTGTGCAGTGGTAACTGGGACCCCATCTGGCTTAGACCTTTGCCTAGAAGACCTTAATATCCTTGTTATCTTTATCTCTACTGGCTTTTAATATTTTTCTGTCCTCTTTTCAGCAGACTTCCCTGAGTCTTGGAAGGAGGGATTTGATGGAGACACCCCATTTAGGAGTGTTATCTTTTTCCTATGGTAACATGCAGGGTACCTTCCAGTATGATGAACAATAGTCAGTCGGAATGAAAGTTGTCTGTAGGCAGCAGCCCAGCTTCTCCATGCTCCATGAGTTACACAGTTGTTGTCTTTAGCCATGGAGCTTGACAATCATTGTGTGGAGATGAAACACCTGATTTTTAATAAAGACGCTAAAATACATGCATTGGAGGAGGGTAACCTTAACACACTCTGCTGTGAAAATTGGATGTCTATATACAGAGGAAGAAGAACAGATTCCTATCTTCATTCATATAGGAATAAGTTCCAAATGGGCCAAAGACATTAATATGAGACCTAAACCTCCTGATGCTGTTAGAGTTAAAGGTGGAAGAAACATTCAAGATATATCAGAAAATAAAGCTTTAGTAACTTAGGAAATACTCTTTCAAGCTATATCAAGAGACAAATGTGGTAGTCACTCCAGTAATAAGGCCAAGAATTGGCAAGAGATTTCATTAAATCAAGATATTTCTGTATAGTAAAGGAAACTACTGAGTTAAAAGACAGCCTACAGAATGAGAAATCTTTACTAACTGTATGTCTGATAGCAGACAAATAGATAGAATATCCAATAGATTCAATAAAGTAAAAAAAAAACTCAATTAATGAATAAGTTAAGGAAATGAGAATACAATTCTCAAAAATGAGTACAAATGAACAAGAAATGCATAAAAATATTTGGTGTTACTGGCCATCAAAGAAATGCAAATTAAAAATATAGTGAGATTAAATCTCACAATTTTTCAGAAAATAATTACAGACTGGAGATAGGAGAGGTAGGGAGAAATAATGTAATAATATTTTAATCAAATAACAATTTTAATTAAACAAAAAGAAAAGTATAACAATCACAATACATACAAATAATAATATAGAAAAGAGTTCCCTCACATATTGCTGAGAATAAAGTAAATTAACCCCACCTCCACACACACACACAAACACACACACACACACACACACACACACACACACACACTCCTTGTAATAGGCAAAGAGACACCTTTGTGAAGGTGTTGCTCTTATATCAGTCATGGGCAGAGCAGATGGCAGTCCTTTGTTTATCCTACTTTGATGCCTAGCTGGGTGGCTAATGCTGTCTTATGCCTAGCACTCAAAAAATCAAATCAAATCAGAGTAAGTCCAAGATTAACAGCACAGGAGGAAGACAAACATGTGTGAAGCACCATGACACCCACAGCCCTGCCTTCCAGCACACAGCACACAGACCATGGATAGCCACCTGCTCACTGCCATGCCACATAGCATGGATGGAGAATGTCACCCAGTAAGTACCCTGCCAGCCTGCAGTGGGAGCCATCACAATGTGCAAGTATCACAATGTGGTGGTCAGATGCAAGAGAAAGAGGAGAGGAGCAGCTTGAGCATCGTGAAGAGAGATTGAACTGAGAACTTGAGGGTGGAGGGGAGCAGCCTGCTGTGACTGGCCAGCTCTGACACCTGGGACCATGGAGAGGTCTAAGCCCAAGCTGCCACTAAGGGCCACATCTGAGTCTGTCTATGCAGCGGGGCTGAGGCAGGAGTCCATGTCAATGTATATGATTGATATTACTACTAAAGAACACTGGGATGTCTCTGGTCTAGGCAGCCACTAGGGACCATGTGGCTGTCCAGGGGATGCGCATAGCTGAACCTGCCCCTCACTGGCTGCATTGCTCTGAAACTCTGGCCCAAACAGTACTTGTAGGAGAGCAGGTCCTGCACCTCACCCAGGCAGCCCAGTGGAGCTGGTCCTGGTGGCACGGCTGTGGGAGAGCTGACCCTGCCACTTGTCTGCCATGGAGTGGCATTTTTACAGAGGTGGTGCTCTCCACCCCTGGCCCTTGCCTCCTCCAGCAGTCAGGAAAGCTGCCCACAGAGTCATGAGTTCAGGAGAGCTAGCCCTGACCCTAACCAGCTACAGAACTTGGGAGGGCAGGACTTTCATGTTATCTGGGCAGCACAACTGAGCTGGCCCTGGTAGTTGTTGGGGTGCATGTGAGTCAGCTCTGAGGGTGGGAGTGCAGGAAAACTGGCCCCACCACTCCTCGGACATGAGGTGGCCTATGGGGCTATGTCTTTGCCCTCTCATTTTTTGCCACCTGAGACAGTCAAAGGAGCTGACCTGGGGATCAAGAGAGCAGGTGAGCTGTCCCTGCCCCTTGCTGCAGCATTTGGGGGAGGGGACCCTGCAACTTGCCTGGGCAACACAATAGAACTGGTCTTGATGGTGAAGGCTCAGGTGAGCCAGCCCTGAGGGCATGAGAGAAGAGCTGGCCCAGACCTCACCTTCTGCAGCACTTGGGAGAGTGGGCCCCCTGCATCTTGACCTGGCAGCACAGTGGAGCTGGCTCTGGAGGCATGGGGGAGGGTAAGCTGACCCTGAGGGCATGAGAGCAGGAGAGCTGACCCCGCCCCCTGCTGAGGGCAGCATTGGGTGGCCTAACCAGAGCAGTGCTGGAGACAGTGCCCTGGTGGATCAGTTAAGAGAGCCAGTGGGCTGACCAGCTCAGCTACCACCCAGACCCAGATCCAGGGCTCTGAATTAGCCTGCTCCAAATCTATATCATCTACAAACAGTTGGGATTGATGACAGGGACAGTCCCACTGTTCTGATGTTGCAGGATCTCCGTGAAACAAGCAAACAACAGCATAACCAGGAGGAGTTCTGAAGAGGATCCAATATTGATCGTGTCACAGAAGCCAGAGATCTCAACCCAGAACAATGATGACTCATTGCAATGAATATTTGCAAGTGAAGATGTGTGGACAGAGGGATAAACTATGGGACACACTGTGACATACCAGAGCATCCAAAACGATTTATTTATTTATTTATTTATTCATTCATTCATTTATTCCTTCATTCCATGCAAAATGAGCTGCTTTGGTTTTTTTTGTTTTGTTTGGTTTTGTTTTTTACTTTTTTTCAGTGTTTTCTTTTTTTGTAACTTAATGTTTTTATTGGATATATTCTATATTTACAGAACATCATACTAAGTGAGATAACCCAGTCTCAAAAGAATACCCATGGTATGCAGTCACTGATAAGTGGATATTAGCCTAGAATCTTAGAAAACCAAAGCTGCTTTGTTTTGCTGCTGCTCCTGTTGCTACTGCTGATGCTAGTTGTGGTGGTTATAGTGGTGGCAGTGGTGGTGGTTTGTGTGTGTGTGTGTGTGCACATGCATATGTTTAATTTCGGAGGGAGAGGGAATTAGGGCCAAGGGCAAACCTGTGGGGACAGAAAAGTGAGGGGACTGGGATGCATGTTATGAAACTCACAATTAACATCAAAAATTTCTTTAAAAAGAATGCAAATTAGCTTTTATCATAATAGCTCAATTTTAGAAAGTAACAAGAGATTCTTTAATAAATGACTAGCTATGTACATCATCTTATATTTGAAAATGCACTATCACTCCATGCTTGAAAAAATAAACTATCAGAGTTAAGGATATAGATAGAGTGCTACCATACACAAAGCCCTGAGTTCAATCTTCAGCCCTGCAAGTAGCTGGACATGGTAACTTATACATGTAATTCCAGAAATCAGGGGTTGGAAGTCCAAGGATTACAAGTTTACCATATTATTAGCCAACCAAGTTCAAGAGTTTATAAAAAGAAACCTACAATATGACCAATGGGATTTTTCTCAAGGACTCAAAGCTGGTATAACATTCAGAGACCCATCACACCAACAGACTAAGGGGGAAAGTTATGATCAGTAGATGCTAAAGAAGCATTTGATACACTCTAACAGTCACCAATGAAGAATTCTCAGTAAACTATTCAGTTACATTAAAAAAAACAGCACTGGTTCTTACTCTCTCTGACACTCTCTCACTCTCTCTTACTCTCTCTTACTCTCTCTTACTCCTCTTGACTTTCTCTTGCCCCTCTTGGGCTCTCCTCCCCTCCCCCCTCTCTCCACTTGGCCATGGCCAGCCTCTGATTCTCTACTCTCTGCCTTTCTCTGCCTACACTTCCCCCTCTAACTCCCATCCCATCCCCTGAATAAACTCTATTCTATACTAAAATAAAATAAAATAAAATATAATATAATATAATAAAATAAAATAAAATAAAATAACAGTTCTGAATACTAGAAAGATTGTTTGAATAAATACTTTACAAGAACAATGGCACTCAAATGTCCAGTACACACATATAAAGATTAATAAGTCTAAAGAAATGCCATTCAAAAGCCCAGTAAAATAATCACAACCTTCCTTGAAGCATAAAGAAAATGGAAATGGCACATGGAGTGTTGGTAGTGTCAACTTCCATCAATCTATACAGATCTGTGTCTGTAAGACCTGAGATTTGAAGACATTAAAGAATGGGGCAAACTACAGTCTAATGCTGTACACGGTCTTACTTCAGTTTAGTATATTTTTTGTACATAGTACAAAAGGAAAACAGTGATACAAGACGGTTGTTTGAGTTCAGGAAAATATGATCAGAAAAACATGTAAATAGCCCCACTCAACTTCCCTGCACTCTGAGTCCTCTAGACCAGACCAAGCAGCCCTGAGCAGCCTGCCATTTCAGAGGGACAGCCATTCTCCTGCTTCCTCTCCACACACTTTCATCATACATGATGAACCATACAGAACTGCTGGTCTGGAAAAATACAGCCCAAGGATATCCATCAGAGACCTGCCACACCAGGACCATCACAATTCATGGCTAGATGACCATGAAAATGAATGAAAATCTACAACTGATAGTAGGGGGCATCTCTAGGACAAGACAAAGACCTGTGATAAGGGAGGTTCTCATGAATGTGTGGGGGTGACCATAGCTGTGACTAACTACACTGGGACTATGGAACCTGTAATGGCCATCTCCTGTAGCTAGACATGATCTTCAGTGGAGTGATAGAGGCACTAACCCACCCACAAAACTTTCAGCCCCATATTGATCTTGTCTACAAGTGATGCAGGCATGGGGGAGGACAAATACTGACAGAATGGAAAACCAATAACCAGACCAATTCCTAACACTTCTTATGATACTCTGTTATGTTTGCAGAGAAGAGTATGTTGTCTTGTCTTCTGAGAGGCTCTTCCCAGCAGCTGACTTAGACAAACACAAACATCCACAGCCAAATAGTGGATGGAGCTTGGGGACTCTATGGAAGAATATGAGGAAGGAGTGCATGCTGTGAAGGGAATAGAAACTCCACAGGAAGACTAGTGGAGTCAACTAATCTGTACCCTCAGGGGCTTGCAGAGTCTGAACCACAAACCAAACAACATACACGGGCTGCTCATATGTAGCAGATGGACAGCTTGGTCTTTGTGTAGATCATGAACAACGAGTATCTCAAACACTGTTGCTTGTAGATAGGATATGTCCTTCTAGCTGGGCTGCCTTGTCTGACCTCAGTGGAAGAAGTGCCTAGCCTCACGGAGACCTGAAGTGCCAGAGTGGGTAGATACTCAGGTGCACTCCACCTCCTCAGAGGAGAAGGGAGAGGATGAGAGAAGACCATGGGAAGTTGTGACCAGGAGGGAGACAGTGGGCAGGAAGTAGAGGGAATAAGTAAAATAAATTAAATTTTTAAAAGAGAAAAGAACAATATGTAAATAAATACCAGTAAACACATAATAAATATTGATAGAGCAGCTCTTTCAGAAACTTTCTTAGAACAGACCAATTTACAGAAAGTTGCCTGCATTCTGTAGATTATATCTTTGAAAACATGACAGCAAGGCAGAAGGCTGAATATAGATTCAGGGAACCCTGGGACAGCACTCAGCATATCCTTTCATCAGATCGGGTTCTACAGCTAAGTTCCGACATTCAATAAGAATGAATATGTCTTTTAAATTCAATGTAAATGTTTAACATGAGGAGGCACAAAATCACATCCAAGAATGATCCAGGGGACAAAATGTGCTTGAGGTGAAAGGCGCTCTGACTTTTCCCTGGAGCCACTCTCACAGTACCCCAGACACATCTCACCATGTGTCATTCTTTTGACAGGTCATTACTACTGATTATGTAAGATACCACATAATTGCACCAAAAGATATTGAGAAATAATATTATCTGCATAGAACAGGTGAGAGTATAAGGAAGGAGAAGAGAAGAAAGAGGAAGAAAGAAACTAAAGTCTCATTAGTAAAAGTCTCATTTCAGTAAGAAAAACAAAAAATATTGCTAGTAATTTTAAAATATTATACAATGTTAATTGCCATGATTAATTATATACCTGGTAATGAAGCTTCAAGCTACATTTTAACTAAACTAAAGATACATGTCGACTGTTTCACAATCACTGATGGGGCTTTCAACTCAGCTTCCTCAAAAGTGAATAGAGCAATTGGAACACTTAAAATCAGTACAGACAGAATATAATAATAATATTATTAATTGTACTGACAAAATAGACATTTATAAAAACAGTTCCAATACAAAAAAAGGATATTTTTTCAAGTGTCCTAGGTACATTTATCAAAGTTCATTATGTTCTGGATCACAAAACAGGTCTCTACATTTAAGAAAGTTAGGGATCGCTGCAAGTTTCTCTCCTTTTACTTTGATGTTGGCTACCGGTCTGCTGTAAATTGCTTTTGCTATGTTTAGGTATGGGCCTTGAATTCCTGTTCTTTCCAAGACTTTTAGCGTGAAAGGAATGCTGAATTTTGTCAAGTGCATTTTCAGCATTCAATGAGATGACCATGTGGTTTTTTTTTCTTTGAGTTTGTTTATGTAGTGGATTAGGTTGATGGATTTCCACATATTGAAGCATCCCTGCATCCCTGGAATGAAGCCAACTTGATCATGGCGAATGATAATTTTGATGTATTCTTGGATTCGGTTGGCAAGAATTTTATTGAGTATTTTTGCATCAATGTTCATAAGGGAAATTGGTCTGAAGTTCTCTTTCTTAGTTGGATCTTTTTGTGGTTTTGGTATCAGCTTAATTGTGGCTTCGTAGAAAGAGTTGGGTAGTGTTCATTCTGTTTCTATTTGGTGGAATAGTTTGAATTGGTGTTAGGTCTTCTTTGAAAGTCTGGTAGAATTCTGTACTAAAACCATTTGGTCCTGTGCTTTATTTGGTTGGAAGACTTTCTATGACCCCTTCTATTTCTATAGGGGTTATGGGACTGTTTAGCTGATCTAATTGATCCTGATTTAATTTTGGTATTTGGTATCTGTCTAGGAAACTGTCCATTTCCTCCAGATTCTCCAGTTGTGTTGAGTATAGGCTTTTGTGGTAGGATCTGATGATTTTTTGAATTTCCTCAGTTTCTGTTGTTATGTCTCCCTTTTCATTTCTAATTTTGTTAATTTGGATACTGTCTCTGTGCCCTTTGGTAAGTCTGGCTAGGGGTTTATCTATCTTGTTGATTTTCTCAAAGAACCAGCTCCTGGTTTTGTTGATTCTTTGTATGGTTCCCTTTATTTCAACTTGATTGATTTCAGCCCTGAGTTTGATGATTTCCTGTCTTCTACTCCTCCTGGGTGAAATAACTTCTTTTTGTTCCAGAGCTTTCAGGTGTGCCATTAAGTTGCTAGTATATGCTCTCTCCTGTTTCTTTTTGGAGGCCCTCAGGGCTATGAGTTTTCCTCTTAGCACTGCTTTCATTGTGTCCCATAGATTTGGGTATGTTGTGCCTTCATTTTCATTAAATTCTAAAAAGTCTTTGATTTCTTGCTTTATTTCTTCCTTGACTAAGGTATCATTGAGTAGAATATTGTTCAGCCTCCATGTGTATGTGGATTTTCTGTTGTTTTTGTTGCTATTGAAGACCACTCTTACTCCATGGTGATCCGATAGAAGGCATGGGATTAGTTTGATCTTATATTTGTTGAGGTCTGTCTTGTGACCAATTATATGGTCAAAAAGGTACCATGAGGTGCTGAGAAAAAGGTATAGTCTTTTGCTGTAGGATGAAATGTTCTATATATATCTGTTAAATCCAATTGGTCCAAAGCTTCAATGAAACCCTGTGTTCCTGTTTAGTTTCTGTTTTCCTGATCGGTCCATTCAGGATAGTAGAATGTTGAGGTCCCCCACAATTATTGTGTTAGGTGCAATGTGTGCTTTGAGCTTTAGTAAAGTTTCTTTTACGAATGTGGGTACCTTTACATTGGAGCATAGATGTTTAGAATTGTGAGTTCTTCTTGGTGGATTTTTCCATTGACCAGCAAGAAGTGACCATCTGTGTCTCTTTTGATGACTTCAGGTTGAAAGTCAATTTTATCTGATATTAGAATGGCTATTCCAGCTCACTTCCTGAGACCATTTGCTTGTAAAATTGTCTTCCAGCCTTTTACTCTAAGGTAGTGTTTGTCTTTGATCCTGAGGTGTATTTCCTGTATGCAACAAAATGTAGGGTCCTGTTTCTGTATCCAGTCTGTTAGTCTATGTCTTTTTATTGGGGAATTGAGTCCATTGATGTTAAGAGATATTAAGGAATAGTGATTATTTCTTCCTGTCATTTTTGATGTTATTTTTGTTTTTGAGTGGTTATCTTCTTTTAAGCTTGAGGGAAGATGGTTACTATCTTGCTTTTTCTAGGGTGTATTTTCCCTCCATGTGTTGGAGTTTTCCTCCTATTATCCATTGTAGGGCTGGGTTAGTGGAAAGATATTGTGTAAATTTGGCCTTGTCATGTAATATATTGATTTCTCCATCTATGTTGATTGAGAGTTTTGCTGGGTATAGTAGACTTGGCTGACATTTGTGTTCTCTTAGAGTCTGCATGAGATCCACCCAGGATCTTCTAGAATCAGGGACTAAACAAGGCTGCCCCCTCTCACCATATTTTTTCAATATAGTATTTGAGGTACTAGCTAGAGAAATTCGACAACATAAGGAGGTCAAAGAGATACAAATTGGAAAGGAAGAAGTCAAACTATCACTATTCGCAGATGCTATGATAGTATACTTAAGTGACCCAAAAAAACTCCACCAGAGAACTCCTACAGCTGATAAACAACTTCAGCAAAGTGGCTGGTTATAAAAGCAAATCAAGCAAATCAGTAGCCTTCCTATACTCAAAGGATAAGCAGGCTGAGAAAGAAATTAGGGAAATGACATCCTTCACAATAGCCACAAACAATATAAAGTATCCTGGTGTGACTCTAACCAAACTAGTGAAAGATTTGTATGACAAAAACTTCAGCTCTCTAAAGAAGGAAATGGAAGAAGACCTCAGAAAATGGAAAAATCTTCCATGCTCATGGGTTGGCAGGATAAATATAGTTAAAATGGCAATCTTGTCAAAAGCAATATACAGATTCAACCCAATCCCCATCAAAACTGCACCTCAGTTCTTCATAGAGTTAGAAAGAGCAATTCTCAAATTCATCTGGAATAACAAAAAACCCAGGATAGCTAAAACTATCATTAACAGTAAAAGAACTTCTGGGGGAATCAGTATCTCGGGCCTCAAGTGATGCTACAGAGCAGTAGTGTTAAACACTGCATGGTAATTTTATGAGGTCCCATTTGTCGATTCTTGATCTTAGAGCATAAGCTATTGGTGTTCTGTTCAGGAACTTTTCCCCTGTGCCCAAGTCCTCCAGGGTCTTCCCAAGTTTCTTTTCTAATAGTTTCAGTGTGTCTGGTATTATGTGGAGGTCCTTGATCAACTTGGAGTTGATCTTAGTGCAAAGAGATAAGAGTGGGTCAATTCGCATCTCCTTCTAGCATGTTGACTTCCAGTTGAACCAGCACCATTTGTTGAAAAGGCTATCTTTATTCCACCGATGGTTGTGGCTCCTTTATCAAAGATCAAGTGACCATAAGTCTGTGGGTTAATTTCTGGGTCTTCAATCCTGTTCCATTGATCTGCTTGCCTGTTGCTATACCAATACCATGCAGTTTTTAACACAATTGCTCTGTAGTACTGCTTGAGGTCAGGGATATTGATTCCCCCAGAAGTCCTTTTATTGTTGAGAATAGTTTTAGCTATCCTGGGTTTTTTGTTGCTCCAGATGAATTTGAGAATTGCTCTTTCTAGATCTATGAAGAATTGAGTTGGGATTTTGATGGGGATCGCATTGAATCTGTATATTGCTTTTGGCAAGATGGCCATTTTTACTATATTGATCCTGCCAATCCAGGAGCAAGAAATATTTTTCCATCTTCTGAGGTCTTCTTCGATTTCTTTCTTCAAGGACTTGAAGTTCCTGTTGTACAGATCTTTCGATTGTTTGGTTAGAGTTACACCAAGATACTTTATGTTGTTTGTGGCTATTGTGAAGGGTGTTATTTCCCTAATTTCTTTCTCTGCCTGCTTGTCCTTTGAGTACAAGAAGGCCACTGATTTGCTTGAGTTAATTTTATAACCTGCCACTTCTGCAAAGCAAAGGACACTGTCAGAAGGACAAAACAGCAAACAACAAAGTGGGAAAAGATCTTCACCAACTCCACATCCGACAGAGGGCTAATATCCAATATATACAAAGAACTCAAGAAGTTAGACCGCAAAGAAACAAATAACCCTATCAAAAAATGGGGCACAGAGCTAAACAAAGAATTTTCACCAGAAGAAATTCGGATGGCCGAGAAACACCTTAAAAGATGTTCAACATCATTAGTCATCAGGGAAATGCAAATCAAAACAACCCTGAGATTCCACCTCACACCAGTCAGAATGGCTAAGATTAAAAACTCAAGAGACAACAAGTGCTGGCGAGGATGTGGAGAAAGAGGAACACTCCTCCACTGTTGGTGGAATTGCAAAATGGTAAAACCGCTCTGGAAATCAGTTTGGCGGTTCCTCAGAAAATTGGGCATGTCACTTCCAGAGGACCCTGGCATACCACTCCTGGGCATATACCCAGAGGATTCCCCTGCATGCAATAAGGACACATGCTCCACTATGTTTATAGCAGCCTTGTTTATAATAGCCAGAAATTGGAAGGAGCCCAAATATCCCTCAAAGGAGGAATGGATACAGAAAATGTGGTATATTTATACAATGGAATACTACTCAGCAATTAAAAATAATGAATTCATGCAATTTGTAGGTAAATGGTTAGACCTGGAAAATATCATCCTGAGTTAATTAACCCAAACACAAAAGAATACTCATGAAATGCAATCACTGATAAGTGGATATTAATGAGCCCAGAAGCCCTAAATACTCAAGACACAAATAGCAAGTCAAATGATTCCCAAGAAGAAGAAAGGAGAGGACCCTGGGCCTGTAAAGATTGCATCCAGTTTAGTAAAGAAACCGAGGGGGGAGGGGGAATGATTGGGGAACAGTTGTGGGGGGAGAGGAACTATGGGAACTATGGTGGGTGGGAACTGGGAAAGGGGAAAGCCTTTGGAATGTAAACAAAAAGAAATGATAAATCATTTTAAAAAAGAAAGTGAAATAAAAAAAAAGAAAAGAAAAATACACTTAGAATTATATGTGCCTAAAATGTGCTATTTCATAATTATCCACCTCGTATTGGTACTTTAACAATAGCTGCTCTTGCAAAAGAGAGGTGGATCTGGATGGGAGTGGAAGTGGGAGGGAAATAGGAGGTGTAGAGGGAGGGAGAACTATAACCAGGATGTATTCTGGGAGAAAAGGATCCATTTACAATAAAAAGGAGAAAACAAAACAAAAACAAACAAAAAGATAAATGAGAATTGATCCACTCTTATCTCCTTGTACTAAGCTCAACTCCAAGTGGATCAAGGACCTCCACATAAAACCAGACACACTAAAACTAGTAGAAAAGAAACTGAGGAAGACCCTTGAAGACATTGGCTTAGGGGTAAAGTTCCTGAACAGAACACCAATAGCTTATGCTCTATAATCAAGAATAGACAAATGGGACCTCATAAAATTACAAAGTTTATGTAAGGCAAAAGACAGTGTCAAAAGGACAAATCGGCAACCAACAAATTGGGAAAAGATCTTCATCAACCCTAAATCTGACTGAGGGCTTATATCCAATGTATACAAAGAACTCAAGAAGTTAGATCCCAGAAAACCAAATAACCCTATCAAAAAATGGGGTACAGAGCTAAACAAAGACTTTTCACCTTAAGAAATTCGAATGGCTGAGAAACACCTTAAAAAATGTTCAACATCACTAGTCATCAGGGAAATGCAAATCAAAACAACCCTGAGATTTCACCTTACCTCACACCATTCAGAATGGCTAAGATTAAAAACTCAGGAAACAGCAGGTGTTGGTGAGGATGTGGAGAAAGAGGAAGACTCCTCCACTGCTGGTGGAACTGCAAGCTGGTACAACCACTCTGGAAATCAGTCTGGTGGTTCCTCAGATACTGGACACAATACTTTGGGAGGACCCAGCCATACCACTCTTGGGCATATACCCAGAAGATTCCCCAGCATGCAATAAGGATACATGCTTCACTATGTTCATAGCAGCCTTATATATAATAGTCAGAAGCTGGAAAGAACCCAAATGTCCCTCAACAGAGGAATGGATACAAAAAATGTGGTATATATACAAAATGGAGTATTATTCAGCCATTAGAAACAATGAATTCATGAAATTCTTAGAAAAATGGATGGAGCTGGAGAACATCATACTAAGTGAGGTAACCCAGTCTCAAAAGAATACCCATGGTATGCATTCACTGATAAGTGGATATTAGCCTAGAATCTTGGGACACCAAAGACACAATCCACATACCAAATGATGTCCAACAAGTAGGAAGGAGTGGACCCTGGTTCTGGAAAGGCTCAAAGCATCAGTGTAGGGGAATACCAGAGCAGGGAAGTGGGAAGGGGTAGATGGGGAACAGGGGGAGGGAAAAGGGCATGTGGGACATTTGGGGGGCAGGGAACCAGGAAAAGGGAAATGAAATGTAAATATAGAATATATTCAATTAAAAATTAAAAAGAAAAAAGAAAGTTAGGGAGCTAGTAAGACGGCTCAAAGGGAATTGTAGGCAAGGCATATGTGGTCAAGACTAAGGACCTGATTTTGAAACCTGGGAGCCACATAGAAAAGGATAACAACTCCTAGAGTTTTCTTCTGATCCTCATACAAATGCTGTGTCAGGGGTGTATTCACACACACACACACACACACACACACACACACACACTAAATACATACATATATAATTTATAAAATGAAAGAAAAAGATGAGGTTAAATTAATTTCATATTAAGATCTGTCATGCTTTCTTAGTTGTTGAAAATGTGTTGTTAAAGGTATACTTGAACTCAGTCATGCTTTATACATCTTGAAATAGAAGGACATAGCTGGTATTTTTGTGTTTGAAGAAAAGTCAGTTTGCTTTTGCTCTGATCCATCTGCTTAGGAACTATGGTTCTGGTGAGACAGAGCTAAGGGAGAGAGCTCTAGCACTTTAGCTGGTTGGCTCCACTGCCCTGTCCTTATAAGGGTTATTTCAGGGACATGAATTCTGCATCCAGTCCACAACACCCAAATGAACCTCCACTCTCAGGAGCTCTAACTAGCCCAGGATCATAGGATCAGAGGTGAGAAAGACATAATATCTATCCCCAAACCACCAGAAGTAACTGGAACTGGTGGGATCCAGGGACACAGGAACCCCGCCCCACCAGTGGCTCCAGTACCTTTGGGTTTGGGCTGGTTTACCTTGGGCACAAACTCCACAGCCAATCCCAAAACACCCAAGAATAATCAACTTAAAAGTAAATGGTAGACTGTTAAATTCTTCCTATTACTCTGTAACAAAAGTGTATGCCTCTAATTTGAAGAATCAGGAGAGGCTGAGGCAGGAAGATTAACATAGTGCCAAGTTAACCTCAAAGAAAATTTCATTTCCTAAAATTCTCAGATTATCAGACTTACCAGGCACCAAAATAGTGATGAAGATCAGCAAGGATAAAGCCTGAGTCCTCCCCAAAGGATACATCTGGAGTTGTCTCTAGTTAAATACAAATCATAAACCCCTGGGTGGACTCAGTGATTCCAGCTTGGTCAACTTTGTTTTTGCTCAGTTCACAGATTTAAGAGTGACTTTACTTCCTCATTTACCCTATCTTTATCTTCATCTCCAGTCTGCCTCCAGTTGTATGATTAAGCCTGCACAGGAAAAAACAGCAGAGATGTTCACTGAATGATAAAGAAAGAAGTCAAAGCATAACTCATTCATTCTCTCACAGTATTAAAATAATAAGATACAGTGTATGGCTGTATACAGTTATTTACCCTTTTCGAGGGTAAAAAATGGACTGAAAAATGAGCAGACCTTATGTGCATAGCTGATGAATCTCTACATCTACATGAATTGGGACAAGCATTTCCAAAATTTCCCAAATGTGACGAAATGTTGTTACTCAGAGCTCCCAATATGCCTTTCCGTGGTATTGCTTCTCAAGAAGCAAACACAGCTCTATCATCTATAGCACTTGCTCATTTTCTTAATGAGTTTCACATAAACAAAATGACTTACTGAACTCATCCTACATGCTTGTTTGAACTTACCAAAGAATATATCGTAACTTACTGAGCAGTTTCTCTGTGAATTAAACTTGGCTTATTTGGTGACTTCCTCCAGTCAGTCCAAGGACTAGAACTCATGTCCTCAGGTTTGATAGCAATCACCTTTACCCACTGAGCTGCCTCACTGTCCATGATTCTTATTTTTTTAACGTGAAAATATCTTCTCCCTTCTGTTTTTAGGTGACAGCATGTGTTGCCAACATTCATATTCTGCTTCTGTTTTTCTGTTGCTAAAAGGAGCAATCATTTTTTTTTTTTTTGGTTTTTCAAGACAGGGTTTCTCTGTGTAGTCCTGGCTGTCCTGGAACTTGCTCTGTAGACCAGGCTGGCCTCGAAATCAGAAATCTGCCTGCCTCTGCCTCCCAAGTGCTAGGATTACAGGAGTGCGCCACCACGCCCGGCTAGGAGCAATCATTTTTAAACTTGTTTTTGTTTTCCCAAATCACTAACTTTTAGTGAAAAGGATAGACTTTTTAGCATATCCCAGTGGAAGAATTACAGCCAGGCTCTGGGATGTTAAGCTGCTCTGTGCATACAAAATCAGGAACTTCACAGCAGAGTGACAGCTGAGGGTAAGATGATTATCTGTTTCTGGAGAAGTGTTACTGCCTTCTCTGAGCTCAGGCTTTAAAGAATAATAAGATGGTAGAATTCTGTCACCATTGAAATCCTCGAACTCCTTTCACTGGAACAGAGTATGAGTCACAATTTCTGAACACATGAGACAGCGAAGAATTTCAAGGTCAAGTGGTCTGTCTCACTGATGGGTAAATTAAACAATAATACTCAAGAAAGCCCAGGTTCTTCAGAAAATTGGGTCATGCCATCTGGGTGGTATTCTAGCATATGATTTATGCATAAAGTTTAAGTAACATAGACTGTAATAAAGTAACTCAGATTTTAGCTTCATTGAAGAGTAAACGTTTGAGGTAATCGCTTTGTGATCTTTGCTTTTGTTACTAAGAAAACAAACAAAAACAACAACAATTCTTTAATGTCTAAGTAAAAGATCACATACCTCACCACTGTGAATTCATTCTTACTGAAATTGTAATACTACAAATAAAGCTGAAATTGTCCTTGCCACTCCATTTCTCAAGTGGGGCGACACTTATGAGCAAATTGTGAAAATTCTAGAATGTTTTCCTCCAATACACATAATATGGAAGATGCTCACTTTATTGGTTATTCGTAGATAAATGCTTAGGTGATTCTCTAACTAGCTTTTCCTGCTGCCATGTTTTAGAGACAGTTACATTAGAGAAGTTTACAGATATCAAACTTTCCTTTTAAACATTGCTTTCTTCTCCTGTAGTATGGATGTACTGTTTCTTTTTTAATCAGGTATTCATTCATAAATTTTCTATTGCTAGGAGAAAATACCTAAGAAAATCATATAAAAAGCCCATGGTTATAGAGACAATCTTGTACAAAAAAAAAGTTTGTCAAAATCCCCATCCCTGATTTCAGACTGTATTACAGAACAATATTAATAAAAACTGCATGATATTGATATAGAAAAAGATAGGTTGATCAATGTTATCGAATTGGAGAACAAGAAATAAATCCACACACCTATGGACACTTGATTTTTGACAAAGAAGTCAAAACATACAATGGAAAAAATAAAGCCTCTTTAACAAATGATGCTGACCTAACTGGATGTCTCCATGTAGAAAAATTCAAATTGACTTACAGTTATCATCCTGCACAAAATGCAAGTCCAAGTAGATAAAAAAACCTCAACATAAAACCAAATACACCAAATCTAATAGAAGAGAAAGTGGGGAATAGCATTTAACACATCACCTCTGTACAGGAGACAACTTCCTGAACAGAACACCAATTGATATGTGGGACCTCATAAAACTGAAAAGCTTCTGTAAGGAAAAGGATACTGTCAATAAGACAAAACAGCAGCCTATGTATTGGCTTAATTCTTCACCAATTCTGCATCTCTCAGAGGGCTGATATTCAAAATACATAAAGAATTCAAGAAGTTATATACCAACAAAAAAACCCAAATCCAATTAAAAATCAGGATACAGAAGTAAACAGTGAATTCTCAACAAAGGAATCTCTAGTTGCTGAGAAACATTTAAATGAATGTTCAACATCTTTAGTCATCATGAAAAAGCAAACCAAAATGATTCATAGATTCTACCTTGCACCCATGAGAATGGTTAAGATTTAAAAAAAACTCATGGGATGGCACTGGGAACATTCCCCTCCATTGCAACTTGTTCAACTATTCTAGAAATCAATTTTGAAGTTTCTGAAAAAATGAGGATAGCTCTACACCAAGAATCAGTTAGATCTCTCCTGGGCATATACCCAAAGATGCTCCACACCAAGAATCAGTTATACCCATCCTGAGAATATACCCAAAGATGTTCCACACCACAAAGACACTTGCTCAAAAAATGTTAAGAGCAGCTTTATTCACAATAGCCAGAAACTGGAAATACCACGGATGTGTCCTCAATGTTAAAATGGATAAAGAAAATGTGGTTCATTTACACAATGGAATACTACTTGCTATTAAAAACATAGACATCATAAAATTACCAGGCAAATAGATGAAACTTGAAATATTCTGAGTGAGGTAACCCAGACCCAAAGGACATACATGGTATGTGCTCACTTATAAGCAGATATTACCCATAAAGTACAGGAAAACCATGCTAGAATCCACAGAAACAGAAAAGCCAAGTAACAAAGAAGGCTCTTGAGAGAATGCTTGAATCTCACTCAGTAGAGTGAAATAAAATAGATTTTGGAGGTGGTGGGGGGCTGAATGGGACAGGATGTAAATGGGCACAGGGTGGTGCATAAGGCACAGAGAAATCAGGAGGGAAAGAATGGAAATAGGTAGCGGGCAGAAGAACAGGGCCATCACTAGGTTGTGCCCAAAAAGCAGGACAGGGGAGGATCCAGGGAATATATGGATGTGATGCTAACTGAGATTCCTAGCAGTGGGAGGTATGGACCCTTAAGTCACCCCCTGTACTCACTCAGGACTTCCAGTGGAGGTATAAGGACAGCAACCTACCCACAAAACCTTCAACCTAAAATGTGTCCTGCTTACAAGATGTGCAGAACCAAAGATAGAGCAGAGACAGAGGGAATGGCTAACCAATCCCTGGCCCAACTTGACAACCATCCCATGGGCAAGAATCAGTTCCTGACACTATCGCTGATACTCTGTTGCTGGTGTACAGGAGCCTAACATAGCTGTCCTCTGAGAGGCTCCACACACTAGCAGATGGAAAGAAATACAAAGAACTATGGTGAAACATTAGACAGAATTCAGGAAGTCTTATGAAAGAGTTGCAGAAAGGATTGGGGGACTCAGGGGGGTAGGAACTCCACAAAAAGAACAATAGAGTGAGCACTTTTGGATGCTTGGTGGCTGCCAGAGACTGAAGCATCAACCAAAGAGCAAGCACCTAAGTCTACCACACATATATAGTACATGTGCAGCTTGGTCTTCAGGCAAATTACCTAACAACTGGAACAGACACTATCCCATGTGTTGCATGCCTGTGGATCCCATTCTCCTAACTGGGCCACCTTGTCTGGTTTAGTGGGAGGGTATGCGCCTAGTCCTGCAGTGACTTGATGTACCAAGTTGGGTTGATACTGGAAGCTGGGGAGGTGGGTGTAGAGAGCTTGGTGGGGTTGGGGTTGATTCTGCCTTCTCAGAAGGTAAAGGGAAGGGCCTGTGGATTGGGGTAGAACAGGAGGGAGGAGGCAGGCTATGATCAGGATGTAATATGAATAAATAAATTGAATACATATATTTGAACACATATATAATTGAATACAAATGCATAAGCATATGCATGTGCATACACATACACATGCACACACACACATGCACACATACATATCCAAAATAAAGTAATTATTCATCCTATATGCCAGGCTCTCAAGAGACCTGCTAAGGAGGGAGCCGAGTTTTCCTTGCTTCTAGGTGCATGCGGTGTTATCCATCAGTTCCCTTCCTTCATTCCAGGAAAGTGCCATTACGAAGAACAGAAGTTCAAAAGAGGTCATGGGAATAAAGCAGAGCATAAAAAGGGAGTCAGTCTCAAACTGAAGAAAGGTAACCATCAACTTCCATTGGGTCCCTCTATAATACTGTAGAGTAGCTACATAATCAATTAACTATATACAGAGGTTCATAAAAATGTTCCTTGGTTTTCTACAAGATTGCAATTCTCCCCCCCCCATAATCCTATATTAGACCATTGGGGCTATGGAAACTAGTCAGTAAGGAGGACAATTCCAGCTTAGTTCCAGGTAGCTTTCTCTGTATGTTGCATCCAAGATGTTCTGTGTCTTCAAAGGTAGGGTCTTATGTACTGTACTGGCTGGTTTTGTGCGTCAACTTGACACAGGCTGGAGTTATCACAGAGAAAGGAGCTTCAGTTGGGGAAGTGCCTCCATTAGATCCAGCTGTGGGGCATTTTCTCAATTAGTGATCAAGGGGGGAGGGCCCCTTGTGGGTGGTGCCATCTCTGGGCTGGTATTCTTGGGTTCTATAAGAGAGCAGGCTGAGCAAGCCAGGGGAAGCAAGCCAGTACGGAACATCCCTCCATGGCCTCTGCATCAGCTCCTGCTTCCTGACCTGCTTGAGTACCAGTCCTGAGTTCCTTTGGTAATGAACAACTGTGTGGAAGTGTAAGCTGAATAAACCCTTTCCTCCCCAACTTGCTTCCTGGTCATGATGTTTGTGCTGGAATAGAAACCCTGACTAAGACAAATTGGTACCAGTGTAGTGGGGTATTCCTATGACAAACTGACCATGATTTGGGGAGGACTGTGGAAGGACGTTGGAACTTTGGGCTAGATGGTCCATTCAGTGTTGAGACCTCTGTGAGATGTGTAGGAGCTTGGAAGAATATGTTAACAACAAGGCAGAAGATGGAGGCCTGGCTTGTGAAATTTCAGAGGGAAGATTAAGGACTCTTATCAGGGCCATGAAGACTCTGTGGTTTTGGTTAGCTGGGGCTGAAGAATCATCTGTGATTAACAAGATACCAGAACCATTAAAGTCAACTTTTGTGTTACTGGGACTATTGATGCTGGTTAGCTGGAGCTAAGAAATTAGCAGTGATTAAGAAGAAACCAGCATCACTGAGGTGAGATCTTCTGGGAAGTGTTTTCTGACAGCACAGAGAGTGTGTTCCAGATAGCCAAGGTTGTGCCTCGTGCTGTAGCAGGACTTGGTACTGTTTAAGAGTCACCCAGGTGGTACTGCTTTTGAAGGCATGAAGGCATCATGAAGAACAGCTGAGGCTTGGTACAGTGAGAGGCCATGGAAGGCCATTGGTGAAAGTGTTCCAGGTTATGAAGGGATGGGTTTATTCTCTGACTCCTGAGGTTTAGGGTGTATCCTTGGCTGCTCAGGGGTCATGTTCTGACTGGGCTACTTTCCTTCAGTCTTTGTTCTGGTGTTCTATCATTACGTTTTGCTCAGGATTCCTTGATTTCAGGGCTTGGCCAGGGCTACTTTTGTCTTAGAATTGAGCCCATGCTCAAAAATTCACATATTTAGTGGTAAGACCTCTGTGTATTCACACCAAGGATTACTGGTGGAGTTTCTCACAAGTTGTGAATCCCCAGATCCATCCATCAACAGGCAAATGAACAAGGAATGCAATAAAAGCTTTGGTTAAGGTGATCCAGTTATCACTAGAAATCCTGTCTCCATCCCTGGAAAGTCTGTTCTAAGTCACTGATGTCTGTGAACTGCAAACCCCCTTCCCTCTTATGCTGGCTCAAGTGCATTGCGTTCAGTCTGCAAGACCCTGTCCAGGAGTGCAAGCAGAGTAAGTAAAACATGCGGCCATGGGTATCTAAATGTACGGAAGGATGTCTAAATGATTCATAAGACCAGGGTTTTCTTCCAAGGCCTGTGGAACTGGGAAGATTGTCCAGGGATGAAAACTAGGGAAATGGGAGACAGAGATGTGTGTAGCAGGATAGGGAACACTAATCAGTCACCTGTGTGGCCAAGATAATCAGGGGAAGCCCAGGGTTAAGCCAGCCTTTAGGTCCTCTAATTCAAGGGACATAGAATACTTTACTGCTCCTTTGACGTGACTCTGTACCTGACTGTGTTGGGGAACCATGCATGGAATATCACAGTGAGTGCATTCTTCTGCATGAGAAGAATCACTGGAAAACACTTCCCAGATGCCTGGTGCCCTGTGGCCCCCACTGGACCTACTCTGCCTTCTCTGCCCTCCAGCCCTTCATCATAACTCCTCAAAACTGTTGCATTTTGTTACCGGAAGGGGCTGGTTACTGTCCCTACAGTTTAGAAATTTTAGCCCCATGATTTTGGGATTAGATATGGCTCATGCTTCCTTGTCCCTTTGTCCTTGGGAGACTCCAGGTAAAGGCAAAGATACAAACCATGGGCAGAGGTATACTCATCTTCAGGATGAGGTGTGAGCATACAGATATGTGCCATGCACACAGACACAGCAGGTGAGGAAGAGATGTGCTATCTACTCACACTTGCTGTTTGTACCCATCACAACCTGTTTTAAGTTCAATTAAGGACTTAAAACCATCATTCAGAAATACAGAGCCAAAGTAAACATTTCAGGAAAAATCATGGTAACAGATTTATCTTAGATATTTATTAAAATCCTTATACACAATGCTCGATAAATAAGGTAAGGTGACAGGTCTTCTGAACTATATTGTAAATAGAAATGAAGGTAGAGGTTTATAGAAATCAGGGACTAAGTCTGATTACTTCTCCTTAGGCTGTGGTGACACTTTCATAATCTAAAGGAGGGATTTCAGGGTTTTCCATTACATAGTTGAGTTAAAATTGTGTCTGGACTCCTGGGTCATCACATTATTAATCTGATGACTCAGGGGAGTTTTAATAGGGACTGGATGAGGATCAAGGTCAACAGGGAGTATCTAGGGAATGAGATGTCAGGATAAGGGGGGGGGATAAGGCAAGTCCTGATAAGGCCAAGTGCAATCCAAACGTTATATTTAGGTTGTTCGATCATTATGGGTTGTCCTTGTCCCAGTTAAGGCCATGGTGTGTGGGCCTGGCTCCTTTGCAGTAAGCATAGTACTGAGTCATATGAAGAGAGGGTGCGGCCCACACACCCTTGTATTTAAGCTGACCCAGTGCACTGTGTACTCAGGAATTGCCAGGACCCCACTGATGTCACTTTATGGCTTTTGCCATCATTGCACTTGTTAGACAAGCTCCCCTTGTGGTTAGGCTGTGTCCAATCTTCTTGGAGTAGAGGGTATGGCCTTGGTCACACTTGAGGTCAGCTTCTCCTTGATCTCTGGAGGGCCTCATCTAGAAAGACCTGGGCACAGATTTTTGAGTGTGGCCCCCACACCTTTGACTCAAAAGTGTCCCCTTATGTCCATGTGTGGCCAAGACCGCTTGAAAGCAATGGTATGATCTTAACGCCTGATGTGAGAGTGTTGGAAGACTTCCAGACACAGCCCATAACCATAATGGTACACCAGGAGCTTCCAGATTATCATTTATGAGGTCATAGTTTATGATCTGATGTCAGCAATCGGTACAGGAATGATTGTCGGTGAGTCCAAGTATCTGGTATATGGCCTAGATCACAAATGAGGCTTTGGTTGGTTCAGGTTGTCCTGTCATCCTTGCACATATGTGTTAAGGATGAAGCCTGAATTGAATGAAGTATGTATCCATACATTGGGTAATCCAGATGTCATCAGTCAGTACAGTACACAAAATTTTGTGAGTCACAGACTATTGATGAAGAAGCTCTGATGTATCTTCATTGATGAATCGATGCATAAATATCCATAGTATCAATAGAAATTAAGACTTTGAATCATATCAAGTCATGGTACACTAACAATATTGTTTCATTTAAGGCTTGAGCAGGCCACACTTCTTGGTTTGGGCCAAGGCTTCTTGGCCAACGGTTAATCCAAGATAATTTCAGTTTTACATTTGGATCCAAATTTCATCAAGTTCAGAGTCTGGCCTTTACACATTGGTTTTCATATGGCCTGTCTGTCTCCAGAGTCAGGGTTTAGATTAGCAATATTCTTTTTCTTAGCTTGGTCCAGGGATCTTTATTTGAAGGGCTGAACTACATCTATATCCCCTTCTTGCATAGGGTCCAAGCTACTTAGAGGTGAGGACCTAGGTCCAAATCTTTTCTCCACTGAGCCTGGGCCTATTGAAGATTAGGGATAGTCCCAGGGCACATTTTTTCTGTTGACTCAGGCCTCTTCAGGGTCAGGGATGGGCCCAGGCCTGGATTTCTTCTCCTTTGGGCCCAGGCCTCTTAGGGGTCAGGGATAGGCCCAAGCCCGGATTTCTTCTCCTTTGGGCCCAGGCCTCTTCCGGGTCAGGATTGGCCCAGGCCCACCTTTCTTCTCCTTTGGGACCAGGCCTCTTTGGGGTGAGGGATTGGCCTAGGCCCAGATTACTTCTCCTCTAGGCCCAGGCCTCTTCAAGGAAAGGGATAGGCCCAGGCCTGGATTTCTTCTCTTTTGGGCCTGGGCCTCTGCAGGGACAGGGATAGGCCCAGGACCACCTTTCTTCTCCTTTGGGACCAGGCCTCTTTGGGGTGAGGGATTGGCCTAGGCCCAGATTACTTCTCCTCTAGGCCCAGGCCTCTTCAGGGAAAGGGATAGGCCCAGACCCGGATTTCTTCTCTTTGGGCCCGGGCCTCTTCAGGGAAAGGGATAGGCCCAGACCCGGATTTCTTCTCCTTTGGGCCCGGGCCTCTTCAGGGTCAGGGGTTGGCACAGGCCTAGATTTCTTCTTTCGGCCTGGGCCTCTTTAGGGTCAGGGATAGGCCCAGGCCCACATTTCTTCTCCTTTGGGCCCAGGCCTCTTTAGGGAAAGGGATAGGCCCAGGCCCGGATTTCTTCTCCTTTGGGCCCCGGGCCTCTTCAGGGAAAGGGATAGGCCCAGACCCGGATTTCTTCTCTTTGGGCCCAGGCCACTTCAGGGAAAGGGATAGGCCCAGACCCGGATTTCTTCTCCTTTGGGCCCGGGCCTCTTCAGGGTCAGGGATAGGCCCAGGCCGGGATTTCTTCTTTCGGCCTTGGCCTCATCAGGGTCAGGGATAGGCCCAGGCGCACATTTCTTCACCTTTGGGCCCGGGCCTCTTTAGGGAAAGGGATAGGCCCAGGCCCGGATTTCTTCTCCTTTGGGCCCGGGCCTCTTCAGGGAAAGGGAAAGGCCCAGACCCGGATTTCTCCTTTGGGCCCAGGCCTCTTCAGGGTCAGGGGTTGGCCCAGGCCCGGATTTCTTCTCCTTTGGGCCCAGGCCTCTTCAGGGTCAGGGGTTGGCCAAGGCCCAGATTTCTTCTTCTTTCGGCCCGGGCCTCTTCAGGGTCAGGGATAGGCCCAGGCCCCATTGCTTCTCTTTGGGCCTGGGCCTCTTCAGGGCCAGGGATTGGACCAGGCCCACATTTCTTCTCCTCTGGGCCCAGGCCTCTTCAGGGAAAGGGATAGGCCCAGGCCTGGATTTCTTCTTTTTTAGGCCTGGGCCTCTGCAGGGACAGGGATAGCCCAGGCCCACATTTCTTCTCCTTTGGGCCCTGGCCTCTTCAGGGTCAGGGGTTGGCCCAGGACTGGATTTCTTCTCCTTTGGGCCCGGGCCTCTTCAGGGTAAGGGATAGGCCCAGACCCGGATTTCTCCTTTGGGCCCGGGCCTCTTCAGGGTAAGGGATAGGCCCAGACCCGGATTTCTTCTCCTTTAGGACCGGGCCTCTTCAGGGTAAGGGATAGGCCCAGACCCGGATTTCTTCTCCTTTGGGCCCGGGCCTCTTCAGGGAAAGGGATAGGCCCAGACCCGGATTTCTTCTCTTTGGGCCCGGGCCTCTTCAGGGAAAGGGATAGGGCCAGACCCGGATTTCTTCTCCTTTGGGCCCGGGCCTCTTCAGGGTCAGGGGTTGGCACAGGCCTAGATTTCTTCTTTCGGCCTGGGCCTCTTCAGGGTCAGGGATAGGCCCAGGCCCACATTTCTTCTCCTTTGGGCCCCGGCCTCTTCAGGGTCAGGGGTTGGCCCAGGCCCGGATTTCTTCTCCTTTGGGCCCGGGCCTCTTCAGGGAAAGGGATAGGCCCAGACCCGGATTTCTCCTTTGGGCCCAGGCCTCTTCAGGGTCAGGGGTTGGCCCAGGCCTAGATTTCTTCTTTTGGCCTGGGCCTCTTCAGGGTCAGGGATAGGCCCAGGCCCACATTTCTTCTCCTTTGGGCCCCGGCCTCTTCAGGGTCAGGGGTTGGCCCAGGCCCGGATTTCTTCTCCTTTGGGCCCGGGCCTCTTCAGGGTAAGGGATAGGCCCAGACCCGATTTCTTCTCCTTTGGGCCCGGGCCTCTTCAGGGTAAGGGATAGGCCCAGACCCGGATTTCTTCTCCTTTGGGCCCGGGCCTCTTCAGGGTAAGGGATAGGCCCAGACCCGGATTTCTTCTCCTTTGGGCCCGGGCCTCTTCAGGGAAAGGGATAGGCCCAGACCCGGATTTCTTCTCTTTGGGCCTGGGCCTCTTCAGGGAAAGGGATAGGCCCAGACCCGGATTTCTTCTCCTTTGGGCCCAGGCCTCTTCAGGGTCAGGGGTTGGCACAGGCCTAGATTTCTTCTTTCGGCCTGGGCCTCTTCAATGTCAGGGGTTGGCCCAGGCCCGGATTTCTTCTCCTTTGGGCCTGGGCCTCTTCAGGGTCAGGGGTTGGCCCAGGCCCAGATTTCTTCTTCTTTCGGCCCGGGCCTCTTCAGGGTCAGGGATAGGCCCAGGCCCCATTGCTTATTTTCGGGCCTTGGCCTCTTCAGGGCCAGGGATTGGCCCAGGCCCACATTTCTTCTTCTCTGGGCCCAGGCCTCTTCAGGGAAAGGGATAGGCCCAGGCCTGGATTTCTTCTTTTTTAGGCCTGGGCCTCTGCAGGGACAGGGATAGCCCAGGCCCACATTTCTTCTCCTTTGGGCCCTGGCCTCTTCAGGGTCAGGGGTTGGCCCAGGCCCGGATTTCTTCTCCTTTGGGCCCGGGCCTCTTCAGGGTAAGGGATAGGCCCAGACCCGGATTTCTTCTCCTTTGGGCCCGGGCCTCTTCAGGGTAAGGGATAGGCCCAGACCCGGATTTCTTCTCCTTTAGGACCGGCCTCTTCAGGGTAAGGGATAGGCCCAGACCCGGATTTCTTCTCCTTTGGGCCCGGGCCTCTTCAGGGAAAGGGATAGGCCCAGACCCGGATTTCTTCTCTTTGGGCCCGGGCCTCTTCAGGGAAAGGGATAGGGCCAGACCCGGATTTCTTCTCCTTTGGGCCCGGGCCTCTTCAGGGTCAGGGGTTGGCACAGGCCTAGATTTCTTCTTTCGGCCTGGGCCTCTTCAGGGTCAGGGATAGGCCCAGGCCCACATTTCTTCTCCTTTGGGCCCGGGCCTCTTTAGGGAAAGGGATAGGCCCAGGCCCGGATTTCTTCTCCTTTGGGCCCGGGCCTCTTCAGGGAAAAGGAAAGGCCCAGACCCGGATTTCTCCTTTGGGCCCAGGCCTCTTCAGGGTCAGCGGTTGGCCCAGGCCCGGATTTCTTCTCCTTTGGGCCCGGGCCTCTTCAGGGTCAGGGGTTGGCCCAGGCCCAGATTTCTTCTCCTTTGGGCCCGGGCCTCTTCAGGGTCAGGGATAGGCCCAGACCCGGATTTCTTCTCCTTTGGGCCCGGGCCTCTTCAGGGTAAGGGATAGGCCCAGACCCGGATTTCTTCTCCTTTGGGCCCGGGCCTCTTCAGGGAAAGGGATAGGCCCAGACCCGGATTTCTTCTCCTTTGGGCCCGGGCCTCTTCAGGGAAAGGGATAGGCCCAGACCCGGATTTCTTCTTTCGGCCCGGGCCTCTTCAGGGTCAGGGATAGGCCCAGGCCCACATTTCTTCTTCTTTCGGCCTGGGCCTCTTCAGGGTCAGGGATAGGCCCAGGCCCACATTTCTTCTCCTTTGGGCCCGGGCCTATTAAGGGAAAGGGAAAGGCCCAGGCCCGGATTTCTTCTCCTTTGGGCCCGGGCCTCTTCAGGGTCAGGAGTTGGCCCAGGCCCGGATTTCTTCTCCTTTGGGCCCGGGCCTCTTCAGGGTCAGGGGTTGGCCCAGGCCCAGATTTCTTCTTCTTTCGGCCCGGGCCTCTTCAGGGTCAGGGATAGGCCCAGGCCCCATTGCTTATCTTCGGGCCTTGGCCTCTTCAGGGCCAGGGATTGGCCCAGGCCCACATTTCTTCTTCTCTGGGCCCAGGCCTCTTCAGGGAAAGGGATAGGCCCAGGCATGGATTTCTTCTTTTTTGGGCCCGGGCCTCTGCAGGGACAGGGATAGGCCCAGGCCCACATTTCTTCTCCTTTGGGCCCGGGCCTCTTCAGGGTCAGGGATAGGCCCAGGCCGGGATTTCTTCTCCTTTGGGCTGGGGCCTCATCGGGGTCAGGGATAGGCCCAGGCCCACATTTCTTCTCCTTTGGGCCCGGGCCTCTTCAGGGTCAGGGATAGGCCCAGGCCCACATTTCTTCTCCTTTGGGCCCGGGCCTCTTCAGGGTTAGGGATAGGCCCAGACCCGGATTTCTTCTCCTTTGTGCCCAGGCCTCTTAGGGGTCAAGGATTGGCCCAGGCCCGGATTATATCTCCTTTGTGCCTAGGCCTCTTCAGGGTCAGGGATTGGCCTAGGCCCAGATTTCTTCTCCATTGGGCCCAGGCCTCTTAGTGGTCAGGAATAGGCCCAGGCTCAGATTTCTCCTCCTTTGAGCCCAGGCCTCTTCAGGGAAAGGGATAGGCCCAGACCCGGATTTCTTCTCCTTTGGCCTGGGGCCACTTCGGGGTCAGCGATTGGCCCAGGCCCACCTTTCTTTTCCTTTGGGCCAGTGCCTCTTCGGGGTCAGGGATTGGCCCAGGCCCAGATTACATCTCCTTTGGGCCTGGACCTCTTCAGGGTAAGGGATAGACCCAGGCAGGAATTTCTTCTCTTTTGGGCCCAGGCCTCTTAGGGGTCAGGGATAGGCCCAGGCCCAGATTTCTTCTCCTTTGAGCCCGGGCCTCTTCAGGGAAAGGGATAGGCCCAGACCCGGATTTCTTCTCCTTTGGGCCCGGGCCTCTTCAGGGTCAGGGGTTGGCCCAGGCCCGGATTTCTTCTTTCGGCCTGGGCCTCTTCAGGTTCAGGGATAGGCCCAGGCCCACATTTCTTCTCCTTTGGGCCCGGGCCTCTTCAGGGTCAGGGGTTGGCTCAGGCCCGGATTTCTTCTCCTTTGGGCCCCAGCCTCTTCAGGGTAAGGGATAGGCCCAGGCAGGGATTTCTTCTCTTTTGTGCCCAGGCCTCTTAGGAGTCAGGGATAGGCCCAGGCTCAGATTTCTGCTCCTTTGAGCCCAGGCCTCTTCAGGGAAAGGGATAGGCCCAGACCCAGATTTCTTCTCATTTGGGCAGGGGCCTCTTCCGGGTCAGGGATTGGCCCAGGCCCAGATTACATCTCCTTTGCGCCCGGGCCTCTTCAGGAAAAGGGATAGGCCCAGGCTCGGATTTCTTGTCTTTTGGGCCAGGGCCTCTGCAGGGACAAGGATAGGCCCAGGCCCACATTTCTTCTCCTTTGGGCCCGGGCCTCTTTAGGGAAAGGGATAGGCCCAGGCCCGGATTTCTTCTCCTTTGGGCCCGGGCCTCCTCTGGGTCAGAGATTGGCCCAGGCCCACATTTCTTCCCCTTTGGGCCCGGGCCTCTTCAGGTTCAGGGATAGGCCCAGGCCTGGATTTCTTCTCCTTTGGGGCCTGGCCTCTTCAGGCTCAGGGATAGGCCCAGGCCCTGATTTCTTCTTTGGGCCCGGCATCTGCAGGCTCAGGGATAGGCACAGGCTCAAATTTCTTCTCCTCTGGGCCGGGGCCTCTTCAGGGTCATGGATTGGCCCAGGCCCACCTTTCTTCTCCTTTGGGCCGGGCCTCTTCATTTTGAGGGATTGGCCCAGGCCCGGATTTCTTCTCCTTTGGGCCCATGCCTCTTCAGGCTCAGGGATAGGCCTAGGCCAGTATATCTTCCCCTTTTGGCCCGGGGCCCCTTCAGGGTCAGGGAGCCCAGGCCCAGATTTCTTCTCCTTTGCCCAGGCCCAGATTTCTTCTCCTTTGGGCCCAGGCCTCTTCACGGAAAGGGATAGGCCCAGGCCAGGATTTCTTCTCTTTTGGGCCCGGGCCTCTTCAGGGTCAGGGATAGACCCAGGCCTGGATTTCTCCTTTGGGCCCGGGCCTCTTCAGGGTCAGCGATAGGCCCAGGGTCACATTTTTACTTATTTTGGCTCTTAGTATCTTTAGGGCCAAAGGCCCATCTATCTACCCTTTTGAGGAATAAGTATCCTCAGGCTCAGGGATTGGCCTACTCCTACATCAATACTTCTCTTGGGTGTGGTGTCCTTCAATTTCAGAATTTGGCCAGTGCACACAGTTTTTTGTTTGTTTGTTTGTTTGTTTGTTTGGTTTGTTTTTATTTTTTTTTATTTTTTGGCTTGGCCTTTTTCATTTCAGGCCCTCTTATAAAGGTCCAGAAATCCTCAGGGTCTGATTTTTTTTTTTTTTTTTATTAAATCAGAGACTACTTTTGAGTCCATATTTGTCCAAAGCTACTTTGTTGGTAGCCTTGACCTATGGTCAATATTCCTGGGGGAAAAAGAGACAGATGTTGATAGAAGTATTTATTATCCTGCTCTGACATCTCTAATGTACTCAGAACATCATTGACATGGTCAGACATAGACACATATACTTCACAGTCCAGATGAAACATTATGCATTATACAAATAGAAAGATTAGAAAAGCTGTGTAGAAAAGCCCTTCCTGTTACATAGCCCTTTGTGCATGTCGTAGACAGGATCCATGAAGTCACATGGAAACATTGTTCCTTCTAATTTATGAGAGCCACTAGAGAGTTTCACCAAGGACCCATGATGCATTTCCTTCCTTCTGGAGTGAGTTTCCATGATGGAATATCACAGGAAATTAGGAGAAACCATAGAGGTTCGTTCTCCAAATGCCTTGCTAAGGCATTGGAGGTTGTGCAGATCACAAGCCTCTTTTTTCTATATGGGATGGGTCTTCTCTCTGTGTCATACATGGCCATGCTCTGTGAGGATATCCCTCTAGTCCTTACTATTACACTATTCTCAAGGTCACATCTGTCCTGTCCATCAAAAACCCTTGGGCACTGAACTGTGCCTTGGTCACTCCTTTCACAAAAAGCCATCTCTCAATTGCATGTACTAATGTGAGATCAGGCCTTTACCCAAAGATTTCTCTGCATTGACATACCTATAAAGGACCTGCCACCTTCTTCTCTAATGGATTCTGCTGCCCTCAGAGCTAGGGAACACCCATAACCATGACAGTGGCCCCTTATATGAGGTCACAGAGACCAAGCCTCACTCTGTTTAGGAAAGCTCAAAGGATGTCCAGGCACACAGGTGTCTTTTCAAATTGATTGAAATGTTGGCCTCCAACCTGTCTGTCCCTTCACCACCGTTAAACACAGCTTGTAGTAGGATTTCCAAAAAAAGTATCATTTCAGTAAGTTTCCCACCCTGGCCTCATCATGGTAGTCAATGACATCTGAGAGTGTCATTAAAACTGACATGGTCCTCTACACACGCACATGTACACAAATTCATTCACAAATACATTAATACCCATAAATATAAGTATGAAAAGTAGATGAAGAGAGGATGTGATATCAGTGTCTGTGGCCATGCAGGGAAGGGCCCCTGGGTTGAAAATAAAGATGATTTCTAGGAAGGTTCATGTCTAGAGAAGCCACAGAGAAGGTCCTGGTAAAGCACTTCCTTGTGTACCTGTGTAGCATATATTCCCTGAATGGATGACATAGGGGGCAATGTAACTACATAAATGTAGTTGACCACTTATAGGCTCGTGCTTTGAATCTGAAGAGCAGGTACTGACTTGACAGTTTCTTCCAGAGGTCTCTCTTCCTAACATGTGTATAGTAGTGTCTTCTCCCTGAGTCTACACATAGTGTACCACTCGGCAGGCACCTTGTATTTACTGCTGTTTTGACTTAACAGAACTCCTGTTGTGTTCCATAAGGAACACATGAAGAACTTCACTGAGCCTGTCTCTGCCATTCAGGTCCTTTTCCCTGCTCTTTCTTGCATGCCTATATACCTGAAGGCACATGCACTCCCATATACACACACGCCCAGATGATGCACACTAACGCACAATTTAAATAAAATTATGTATAGTGTGCAGGGTTAGGCAGTGCTGGAATGATAGTCCCTGACTTCAGTCATGCTGGAGACAACCCCTGGACATAAAAGACAAGATTATTACTATGAAGAAACAAAGTCACTTCAGAACCCCAGAGAGTAGGACTCTGGAGCATCTCCTACCTGCACTGGACACTAAGGGCCGCCATAGCTGATAGTTGTCCCTGGCTTAGGGCACAATTGCAGAGCTTCATCCTGCACCAGTCTGGAGCCTGGAGTCTTTTCATGTGGTACAAGTTGGGTGTGATCATTCCCTGGGCATATTCTCTGGTGAGTTGTGTCATCTCCCTGATGTGTCTATGTGCATCCATGTGTGCATGTGTGTGTGTGTGTGTGTGTGTGTGTGTGTGTGTGTGTGTGTGTGTGTGTGTGTGTGTGTGTGTGTGAGAGAGAGAGAGAGAGAGAGAGAGAGAGAGAGAGAGCATGTGCACACGCATGTCTACTGCTTTAGCCCAGATCCTGGTAAAGGTCACTCCAAGGATCACATTACCCTTCATAACTTGCTCTCCTCTCTGCCAGTATAGCAGCACACTGAGGTCAAATCAGGACTTCACCACAGTGATCTGGATATATTTCTCTCAACACACCTGCAGTGCCTTCCATGTCCCAGACCATCACTGAGTTCCCTCACACCAACACCACAGCCTTTAACCACGGCATTGGGCTACTATATGAGGTCACAGAGACCTGACCACACCTCTCTCCTGCCTCTTCCTGTGTGCCTAGAGGTAACATGAGGAACAACCATGCTTTCCCTCTCAAAGCCTGACCATAATTACCCTGTCTCATGTAACTGTGTGTACATTTGTAGAGAAAACTATGTGGCATCATTCCATGTCCTCCTCATTCACTTTTACATATATGGATGTGGACCTGCGGACATGAGCACACACATAAGCACACATACAACACACAATCAAAGTAAAAACATGTATCTAAGTACAGAATGAGAGAGGAAAGTGCTGTCATGGTGTTTCCCATGATACTGACTGATGTTTGTCTCATATTGCAGCAGCTCTCTGAGTACAAATGAAAAGATTGCTACTGCCAGGGACTAAAAGTCCTCAGGGAAGAGCAGACACCAGAGTCAGGGATGCTTTGCCTCCTTCCCAGGACAAGCTATCAGTGATAGTCAAATGTAGGCCTGGCAACAGCACCGCTTCCTCCTTCCTGTCCTAGGCTGAGAGCTCATCCTGCTCCAGATACCTGTTTGTGGCTTCTTTCCAAGGTCTCTCTTCCTGGTGAGTAAGGGATTCCCCTCCCTGCAGGCTTGAGTGGCCAGTCCCACTACTGTGAAATCTCAGATCTCTTTCTAACGCTCTTAGGATGTGCTGTCATCAGTAAGAAACATTTCAAGTCCCTTTCCATGTTTAAGTCTCCCTCATTTAAGACCCCAACGAAGAAGTGCCTCACACCAAGTGAGTTACTCACCTGATGAATTTCAGGTAATCCATCACAGGAAATGACTCAAACCTGGGCAGACACATGTGCTCCGTATGAAGTCCAGCCCTCTTTGCTAGACTCTTGAGTTGTCTACTGGCTAAAAACTCTGCTGTTACTAGGTGATGTCATAGAGGCCTCACCTCACTGCACTCAGAATCACAAAGGGCATCCAGGCTTCACTCATCTCCCAGCTTGGCCCATCCTGTTCTCTACAAACTGGTTCAAGCATCCTTGGAAACACTTAGCTTTGGGAAAGTAACTGGAAGTGTTTCTGAGACACCTCCCTGGGAATCACCCATAAGCATCTCCTGTCAGCCCTCCATCTTCCCACATTACATTCACCCATGAGAGGAGGAACACAGTGGACAGCACTGCTTCCTCAGCTCAAATGTCTGACCTCACACCCGGCCTTATCATCTCAGATCCTCTATGGCCACCATGGTGGTTTACTGCTGCCCCTCGGCCACACAGGGTGCCATCATCTGCCTCTTCTCTCTGGCTCCAACAAAAACCACACCATCTTTCCTACCTCACCTCTGTACACCTTTAATCTTTTACCTTGAGTTGGGCTGTGGGTTAGCAGCGAATGCTTGCCTGGCATGCCCATGGCCCTGGGTTTTAGAGGGAACAGTACACAAATGCATAGATGAATAGTGAATAAATAGACTGTGTGGATGACTCACAGTAGATCAAACTGCAGGCAGAACCCAGCTTGTGAGCTGCAGAGACTCCCGGAGCACCTGCTCTTACCTGTCCCATCCTCCATGACCCTTTCACCTGAGGCACTGAGTGAGTGGATGAGCACATTGTCTGGTTATGCTCAACCCCTTCTGTGCCCATGTGCTTGCAGGTTATGTTGTGGTGGCTGGTTTTGTTACCCCTGCTGTGACCCTGGGACTCTGTCAAGTCCATGCTGTCCCTGTGCTACAGGACATGCTCTCAACCACTAGGCTTCTACCCTTCCTCATGAAGAGATGGCAGATATTAACTTAGCTCTGTCCTTGGAGACAGAAAGTCAGCTCCTGGCATGAGGATGCTCTCTGGGAGTCATGGCGAGTGTGTTTGCAGTGTGTGTGTTTGTGTTCAGATAGACTCCCGTGCAGCATGACTCATGAGTGTGAGGGCACAGTGGGTGTCATTTGGCCAATCAAATGTCTGATGGAAGAACAGGTTTACAGCAGGAGTTGGGGCAGCCCAGTGTCCTGTCCTGAGTCTGGTCCTGTGCTTCTCTTCTGCACAGGCTCACAGTGACTGCAGCTGGCTATGTATGTATGAAGGTAGCTTGCATGTGGCCATATTTTGGCACACACAGAGCTCAAATATTCATTACAGTGAAATTGTCCTCTCTGCCCAAAACATCTCCCTCTCTTGTAGTTTCAAGAACAAATTATGCTCAAACTTGATTAAAATCTTAGAATTGGAGCTTAAAATGGAGTTAATTCTGAAGTCATATGGACTAGCATCAAAGGTTACAATGATGTGCTAATTCTATGGTGAAACTCATACTTACATGTGGTTTAGGTTAAGTGATACCCATGAATTCACTTCAGATTTGTGTTTCTGTTCAAATGGAAGGGCATCCTGTGACACTGGAGCCCAGGAATCACAGCTCTGAGGTGAGACAGTGTCCCGGTGGAAGGGCATCCTGTGACACTGGAGCCCAGGAATCGCACAGCTCTGAGGTGAGACAGTGTCCCAGTGGAAGGGCATCCTGTGACACCGCAGCCCAGGAATCGCACAGCTCTGAGGTGAGACAGTGTCCCAGTGGAAGGGCATCCAGTGACACTGGAGCCCAGGAATCACACAGCTCTGAGGTGAGACAGTGTCCCAGTGGAAGGGCGTCCTTTAGCCCTGCTCCTTCTCTTCGCTTCTTGTCCTTTTTGTGGGGTTTTGTGGGAAGCTCAGGGGTTGGTGGATTTTTTACCCCCTTTGCCCTGCATCAGGCCTATGGGTTAGGGTAAGAAGTCCTTCCAGGCTGCAGCCAGCTTTTGCTGAGGCGCCATCTCTGTGGGGCTGCTGGGGAGTTGGGGAGGCTGGAGAGGAGGTGCTGACATTGTAGACAGCTCATATGGGACAGCTCCTGCAGGGGTGGTTCTCAAAGCTGTAGGCTGAGGTGGGGTAAAGAGGTATTGACACTGTGGACAGCTCTTCACAGGCTGAGTGAGTAAAGGTGTTGCTACTGTGGTCAGCTCCTGATGGGCAGCTCCTGCTGAGGACAGAAAGGTAGTGCTCCTCTGTGGACAGCTCCTGCATCTCCTGTGCAGGCTGCAGGGTAAGATGGGGTGATGCTGCCATTTTTGACAGAAGCAGCCATTTTGTATGGCTCCTATGGACCATTTCACTGAGGTGCTGCTGCTTTGACGGGTTTGGTGGTGCAGCAGCTTTTGTAGAGCATGCGCTCAGGGACTACAACAGTGAGTCTAGCTGATGGTGGGTTCTTGGTGGTATTCAGATCATCCTCTGCCCTTCCCATTCTCATATAGAATGCAAATACTATTTTGAATGTTCATTTTCTGCAAGAGGCACCTCTGCATTAAACCTGACACATGAAGCAGCAGCATAGTCATCAGAATGGTGAGCAGGAATCTCACTAGGAAACAGAACAGATACACAGGTTGCTGCTATTCCTGTATAGAGCAGGTTCAGAAGTTGCCGAAATCAAGTACTGCATCTAGATTTGTAACTGGAGGTTGAGGTGGCTGAGGAGTTTCCCACTGTGTGGCTGCACCATGTCCTTATTCACCAGCACACAGGCACTTGGTGGTTCCCATGTCTTGGCTATTAGAAATGGCACTGCTGTGACCATGTGAGCCAATTTCTGACACACTATGCCTGTTAGATCTGAATTCAGGAGAGTGATTGCTGAATATCATTGAAGCTATGTCTTTGTTTCATGAAGAGCTTCCATGTTGTTTTCCATAAGATCAGGATATTTATGTGTATGAACTTTGTTGCATGTTACTACCAGTGAAAATTCATTAGCTAAAAACAAGTACTGTGGGATGGACTGGACAGGCAACACCAAGTACACAGAGATATCCCAAATTCAACATCTCTCAGGACACAGCCAGCCAGGTTTCTTTCTGTGCCCAAGGCCTGGGCAGCTCTGCAGGTCTTTTGTGTGCCATCTCTGACTACTAACCTAGAGAGATACCTATAAACATTCAAAAAGCTACAGAATGCCACATATATTGTACCAGAAAAGAAAATCTTCCTTCCACATCATAATAAAAACACTAAATGTAGAACAAAGAAAGAATAATAAAGTTACATTTAAAAAAGCAAAGAATCGTGCAATAGTGATTTAAAAAAAACCTGCATGGTAGCTCTCCACCATCTTCTCTCCTGAACGGACCAGACAGGCAACACCAGGTGCACAGAGATATTCCGAGTTTAACATCACTCAGGAGACAATGCACCAGGCTTCTGCCTGCCCAAAGGTCTAGGCATCTCTACAGGTCTTCTGTGTGCCAGCCCTATAGTAGGACATTTGCCCTGAGGGTGATCTGCACTTGGAGGGGGTCCCTGCAGCCTCCATCATCTTTGCTCTTGGAAAGACCAGGCAGACAGCATCAGGTACACAGAGAAAACCCAAGTATAACGATGCTTCGGGTAAGGCAAACCAGGGCTCCAACAGAACCCAAGAGTAGGGCAGTCCATTAGCAATCTGTGCCAGGGGAAACCCATTCTTCCAGTGGTGCCGAAATAGCCTTACAGGAGATTCAAGCACCATCCAGTGACAACAAGACCAACTAACACCAGAGATAAACAGATGGCAAAAGGCAAATGTAGAAACGTTACTAACAGAAATCAAGGAAATAGGGCAGCATCCAAACCCAATTCTCTGACAATTGGAAGTCCTGGATACCCCAACACACCAGAAAAACAAGATTTGGATTTAAAATCACTGGTCATGATGCTGTTAGAGGAACACAAGAAGGACATAAATAAATCTCTTAAAGAAATACTGGAGAAAATGTATCACACGCATCTCTTGGACACCGTAATTTCACGCAGCCAAGCTGTAATCCCGGCAGAAGCTGTGTGATATTTACTGGGGAAAGTCTTGTATGGCAGGGCTGTCCAAGATGAATGTCGCTGTGGGCCTCCTTGGCCGGAGATAGGGCTGAGCTGAATTTCTCATGGCAAGCTTTGTTTGTGTAACCCTTTTTTCTGACTTGTTCCTTTACTTACAAGATGTCCCTGCTTGCCGGAGGTGCAAGCATCCAGGCATGATGGTTCACTGAGAGTTTATTCTTTGAGCTACAGCACTGGCCATGATTTATCTTCTAGAGATCCATTGCTTTGCTTTTGATCAGCTGTACAGTTATTACCTAGATACATTAAAGAATTAACCTCCCAACAATATATATTATTTGTATAGTTAGGTGGCTTTGACACTGTGACATGGAAAGCATCAGTTAAGTAAAGTTTCAAAGTAAACCTGAGGGAGTCTTACAAGAAGAAAGCAAGATATTAAACAAAGACTACACTAACAATACACCTAGTGCTCTAACATAGTGTTTCCAAGGACTCTTGAACTACTAGTTTATCATTAACTACAGAGGGACGCGATGGCTTTGTATGTATTCTCTAAAGTTCATACCTGATTGATTTTGTATTTCCTTGTGCCAGATACTCATGGTAACCATTCTTTGTAAACATTTCACTGGATACATTTTTTCTTCAGTAATGTAATACCAACTTGTGTGTATAAAAGTTCCTGCCTCAGAACAGTAAAGTGCATTCAGACGCATTCAGATCTTGTGTGTGTCTGTCTGTCATCCGCCGGACCTGTACCTTCCTGCATACCAAAGACCCTGATTCCCCACGGGTGTGTGTGTTCCGACTGAGTCGGTCCATGGCAAAAATGGATCAAAATTAGAAGCCCTTACAAGGGAAACACAAAAATCATTTAAAGAAATTCAAGATAATATGGGTCAAAAGATAGAAGCCAAGAAGGAGGAAATGCAAAACCCACTTAAATACAAGAGAACTTGGGTAATCAGGCAGAAGTCATGGAAGAGGAAACACAAAAATCTCTTAAAGAATTACATGAAAACACAAACAAGCAAGTAAAGGATCTGAACAAAACCATTCAGGATCTTAAAACAGAAGTAGAAATGACTAAGAAATTGCAAAGGGATACAACTTTGGAGATAGAAAACCTTGGGAAGAAATCAGGGGCCATAGATTCAAATATCAACAACAGAATACAAGAGATAGAAGAAAGAATCTCAGATGCCGAAGATACCATTGAAACTATAGACTCAAGAGTCAAAGAAAATGCAAAATTCAAATAGCTTGTAACCCAAAACATCCAGGAAATCCGGGATGCAATGAGAAGACCAAACCTAAGGATCATAGGTATAGATGAGAATGAATATTTACAACTTAAAGGGCCAGCAAATATCTTCAAGAAATTTATGGAAGAAAACTTCCCTAATCTAAAGAGAGAGATGCCCATGAATATATAAGAAGCCTACAGAACTCCAAACAGACTGGATTAGAACAGAAATACCTCCCATCACATAATAATCAAAACCCCAAATGTACTAAATGAAGAAAGAAGAAAGAATATTAAAGGCAGTAAGAGAAAAAGGTCAAGTAACATATAAAGGAAGACCTATCAGAATTACACCAGACTTCTTACCAGAGACCTTGAAAGCTAGAAGAACCTGGGAGATATCATGCAGACTCTAAGAGAACACAAAATCCAGCCAAAACTACTATACCCAATAAAACTCTCAATCACTATAGATGAAGAAACCAAACCAAGATATTCCATGACAAAACCAAATTTACAAGATAGCTTTCCACAAACCCAGCCCTACAAAGGATAATAAGGGGGAAATTCCAATACAAAGAGGGAAACTACACCCTGAAAAAAGCAAGATAGTAGCCTTCTCCCATCAAACCCAAAAGAAGATAACCACTCAAATATAAAAAATAACATCAAAAATGACAGGAAGCAATAATCACTATTCCTTAATATCTCTTTTTTTTCTTTTTTTTATTGTATATATTCTATATTTACAATTCATTTCCCTTTTTCTGGTTCCCCACCCCCAAAGGTCCCACCTGCCCTTTTCCCTCCCCCTGCTCCCGCATCCACCCCCTCCCACCTTATTGTTCTTTTACTCTCCCACAATGATGTTTTGGTCCATTCTAGCACCAGTGTCCACTCCTTTCTTCTTGTGAGACATCACTTTATATGTGATTTGTGTCTTTGGTGTTCCAAGCTTCTAGGCTAATATCCACTTATCAGTGACTGTATACCATGGGTATTCTTTTGAGACTGGGTCACCTCACTTAGTATGACGTTCTCCAGCTCCATCCATTTCTCTAAGAATTTCATGAATTCATTGTTTCTAATGGCTGAATAGTACTCCATTGTGTATATATACCACATTTTTTTATCCATTCCTCTGTTGAGGGACATCTGGGTTCTTTCCAGCTTCTGGCTATTATATATAAGGCTGCTATGAACATAGTGGAGCATGTATCCTTATTGCATGCTGGTGAACCTTCTGGGTAAATTCCCAGGAGTGGTATGGCTGGGTCCTCCGGAAGTATCACGCCCAGTTTTCTGAGGAACCGCCATACTGATTTCCAGAGTGGTTGTACCAGCTTGCATTGGGGAGAGCATACACTAGCACCTTAACAGCACACCTGAAAGCTCTTGAACAAAAAGAAACTAATTCACCCAGGAGAAATAGAAGACAGGAAATCATCAAACTCAGCGCTGAAATCAATCAAGTGGAAACAAAGAGAACCATACAAAGAATCAACAAAACCAGGAGCTGGTTCTTTGAGGAAATCAACAAGATAGATAAACCACTAGCCAGACTAATGAAAGGACACAGAGACAGTATCCAAATTAACAAAATTAGAAATGAAAAGGAAGATATAACAACAGAAACCGAGGATATTCAAAAAAGCATCATATCTTACTACAAAAGCCTATACTCAACACAACTGGAGAATCTGAAAGAAATGGACAATTTCCTAGACAGATACCAAACACCAAAATTAAATCAGGATCAAATAGATGAGCTAAACAGTCCTGTAACCCCTAAAGAAAAGAAGGGGACATGAAAGTCTTCCAACCAAAAAAAGCACAGGACCAGATTGTTTTAGTGCAGAATTCTAACAGACCTTCAAAGAAGACCTAATGCCAATACTCTTCAAACTATTCCACAAAATAGCAACAGAAGGAAGACTACCGAACTCACTCTACGAAACCACAATTAAGCTGATACCAAAACCACACAAAGATCCAACAAAGAAAGAGAACTTCAGAGCCATTTCCCTTATGAACGTCAATGCAAAAATACTCAATAAAATTATTGCCAACAGAATCCAAGAGCACATCAAAACAATCATTCACCGTGATCAAGTAGGCTTCATCCCACTGATGCAAGGATGGTTCAATATACGGAAATCCATCAATGCAATCCACTATATTAACAACTCAAAGAAAATACCACATGGTCATTTCATTAGATGCTGAAAAAGCATTTGACAAATCTTAATATCCTTTCTTGATAAAAGTCTTCGAAAGAACAGGAATTCAATGTCCATACCTAAACATAGCAAAAGCAATATACAGCAAACCTGTAGCCAACATGAAACTAAATGGAGAGAAACTTGAAGCAATCCCACTAAAATCAGACACTAGACAAGGCTGCCCCCTCTCTCCATATCTATTCAATATAGTACTTGAGGTACTAGCTAGAGCAATTAGACAACATAAGGAAATCAAAGGGATACAAATTGGAAAGGAAGATGTCAAACTATCACTATTTGCCAATGATATGATAGTATATTTAAGTGACCCAAAAAACTCCACCAGAGAACTCCTACAGCTGATAAACAACTTCAGCAAACTGGCTGGTTATAAAATAAACTCAAGCAAATCAGTAGCCTTCCTATACTCAAAGGATAAGCAGGCTGAAAAAGAATTTAGGGAAATGACACCCTTCAGAATATTCACAAACAATATAAAGTATCATGGTGTGACTCTAACTAAACAAGTGAAAATTTGTATGACAAGAACTTCAGGTTTCTAGAGAAGGAAATTGAATAAGGCCTCAGAAAATGGAAAGATCTTCCATGCTCATGGATTGGCAGGATTAATATAGTTAAAATCACCATCTTGCCAAAAGCAATATACAGATTCAATGTAATCCCCATCAAAATCCCAACTCAATTCTTCATAGAGTTAGAAAGAGCAATTCTCAAATTCATCTGGAATAACAAAAAACCCAGGATATATAAAACTATTCTCAACAGTAAAAGAACTTCTGGGGAATCAGTATCCCAGACCTCAAGCAGTACTGCAGAACAAAAGTGTTAAAAACTGCGTGGTGTTGGTACAGTGACAGGCACGTGGATCAATGGAATAGGATAGCAGACCCAGAAATGAACCCACACACTTATGGTCACTTGATCTTCGACAAAGGAGCTGAAACTACCCAGTGGGCAAAAGATAGCCTTTTCAACAAATGGTGCTGGTTCAATTGGAGGTCAGCATGCAGAAGAATGTGAATTGATCCATTCTTAGCTCCTTGTACTAAGATCAACTCCACATGGATCAAGGACGTCCACATAAAACCAGACACACTGAAACTAATAGAAAAGAAACTGGGGAAGATCCTTGAGGACATGGGCACAGGGGGAAAGTTCCTGAACAGAACACCAATACCTTACACTCTAAGATCAAGAATAGACAAATGGGATCTCATAAAATTACAAAGTTTCTGTAAGGCAAAGGACACCATCAAAAGGACAAAATGGCAACCAACAAATTGGGAAAAGATCTTCACCAACCCTACATCTGACAGAGGGCTAACATCCAATATATACAAAGAACTTAAGAAGTTAGACCCCAGAAAACCAAATAAGTATTAAAAATGGGGTACAGAGCTAAACAAAGAATTTTCACCTGAAGAACTTGGGATGGCTGAGAAGCACCTTAAAAAATAGTCAACATCGTTAGTCATTAGGGAAATGCAAATCAAAACAACCCTGAGATTTCACCTCACACCAGTCAGAATGGCTAAGATTAAAAACTCATGAGACAGCAGGTGTTGACGAGGATGTGGAGAAGGAGGTGCACTCCTCCACTGCTGGTGGGATTGCAAGGTGGTACAACCACTCTGGAAATCAGTCTGGTGGTTCCTCAGAAAACTGAGCCTGACACTTCCGGAGGACCCTGCTATACTACTCCTGGGCATATACCCAGAGAATTCCTCAGCATGTAATAAGGATACATGTTCCATTATGTTCATATCAGCCCTGTTTATAATAGCCACAAGCTGGAAAGGACCCAGATGTCCCTCAACAGAGGAAAAATGTGGTATATATACATAATGGAGTACTATTCAGCCATTAGAAACAATGAATTCATGAACTTCTTAGACAAATGGATGGAGTTGGAGAACATCATCCAAAGTGAGGTAACCCAGTCCCAAAAGAATACTCATGGTATGCACTCACTGACAAGTAGATATTAGCCTAGAAGCTTGGAATACCCAACACACAATCCACATATCAAAGGATGTCCAAGAAGAAGGAAGGAGTGGCCCCTGGTTCTGGAAAGGCTCAGTGCATCAGTGTAGGGGACTACCAAAATAGGGAAGTGGGAAGGAGTGGATGGGAGAGAAGAGGGCTTATGGGACTTTTGGGAGGGGGGTATCCAGGAAAGGGAAAATCATTTGAAGTGTAAATAAAGAATATATTGAATGAAAAAAATGTGTACAAATGAACAATAAACACATAAAATATTTGGTATTACTGGCTATCAAAGAAAATTAAAAATATAGTGAGATTAAATCTCACAATTCTCAGAAAATAATTACAGACTGGAGATTGGAGAGGTAGGGAGAAATAATGTAATAATATTTTAATCAAATATTAATTTTAATTAAACAAAAAGAAAAGTATAGCAATCACAATACATATAAATAATAATATAGAAATGGGTGCTCTCACATATTGCTGAGACTAAAGTAAATTAACCCCACCTCCACTCACACACCCACACCCCCTGTAATGGGCCAAGAGACACCTTTGTGAAGATGTTGTTCTTATATCAGTCAGGGGCAGAGCAGATGGCAGTCCTTTGTTTATCCTACTTTGATGCCTGGCATAATGGCTAATGCTGTCTTATGCCTAGCACTCAAAAAATCAAATCCAATCAAAACAAATGCAAGAGGAATAGCACAGGAGGAAGACAAACAAAGATGTGTGGACCACCATGACACCCACAGCCCTGCCTTCCAGCACACAGCACAGGCAGAGCATGGACACCCACCTGTTCGCTGCTATGCCAGGCAGTAAGAATGGAGAATGTCACCAAGGGGTCTGCCAGTCTGCAGTGGGAGCAATCACAATGCGCAAGTATCACAATGTGGTGGTCAGATGGAAGAGAAAGAGGAGAGGATCAGGTTGAGCGTCATGAAGAGAGATGGAACTGAAAGATTGAGGGTGGAGGGGAGCAGCCTGCTGTGAGTGGCCAGCTCCGCCACCTGGACCATGGAGAGGTCTCAGCCCAAGCTGCCACTAAGGGCCAAGTCTGAGTCTGTGGCTCTGCAGCGGGGCCAAGGCAGGAGTCCATGTCAATGTATATGGTTGATATTAATACTAGAGGACACTGGGATGTCCCTGGTCTAGGCAGTCACTAGGGACCATGTGGATGGCCAGGGGCTGTACAAAACTGACCCTGCTCCTCACTGGCTGCATTGCTCTGAAGAGCTGGCCCAAACAGCACTTGGGGGAGAGTAGGCCCTGTACCTCACCCAGGCAGCACAGTGGAGCTGGTCCTGGTGGCATGGCTGTGGGCAAGCTGACCCTGCCACTTGTCTGCCATGGAGTGGCATTGGTACAGAGGTGGTGCTCTCCATCCCTGGCCCTTGCCTCCTCCAGCAATCAGGAAAGCTGCCTACAGAGTCATGAGCTCTGGAGAGCTAGCCCTGACCCTAACCAGCTACAGAACTTGGGAGAGCAGGTCTTTCATGTTATCTGGGCAGCACAACTGAGCTGGCCCTGGTAGTTGTTGGGGTGAATGTGAGTCAGCTCTGAGGGTGGGAGTGCAGGAAAGCTGGCCCCACCACTCCTCTGACATGAGGTGGACTATGGGGGTATGTGTTCTGCCCTCTCATTCCTTGCCTCCTGAGACAGTCAAAGGAGCTGACCTGGGGGTCATGAGAGCAGGTGAGCCGTTCCTGCCCCTTGCTGAAGCACTTGGGGGACCCTGTGACTCCCCTGGGCAGACAGCAGAGCTGGCCTTAATGGTGATTGATAAAATAATCTCCTTGGTATTGGTAGAAAATTTGTATAGAAAACCTTTTAATGAAGAATAATCATCTTAAAAGTAAATGGTCGAATGTTAAATTGGTCCTATTAGCTTGCAGCAAAGGTATTTGCCTATAATTCATGAAATCGGGAGAGGCTGAGGCAGGAGGATTATTATAGTCCAAAGTTAATCTCAAAGACAGTCTCATTTCCTAAAATTCTCAGAATGTCAGACTTACCTGGCACCAAAATATTGATGAAGACAAGCAAGATCAAAGCCAGAATCCTCCCCAAAGCATGCATCTGGAGTGGAATCTAGTTAAGCACAAATCACAACCCCCTGGGTGGACTCAGTGGTTCCAGCTTGGTCAACTTCGTTTACTCTCAGCTCACCAATTTAAGAGTGAATTTTCTTCCTCATTTACCCTATCTTTATCTTCATCTCCAGTCTGCCTCCAGTTGGATGGCTAAGCCTGCACAGGAGAAAATGGCAGCGATGTTTGCTAAAGATAAAGAAAGACGCCAAAGCATAACTCATTCGTTTTCTTGGTGTTAAAACGTTAAGACAGAATTTATGGCAATTCCCTGTTAAAGCAGCAATTTTTAAAGGGTAAATCATAGACTGGAAAATGTGCAAACCTTATGTGTACAGCTGGTGAGTCTGTACATCTACATGAACTTGGACAAGCACTTCCAAAATTTCCAAACCAAGGGGCTGACATTTCACCACTCAAAGCTCCCACTATGCCTTCCTTGGTTTTGCTTCTCAGGAAGCAAACACGGCTCTAACGTCTGTCTCCATTTGCTCATTGTGTTGGTTAATGGGCTGCACATAAGTGAAATGCTTTACTGACTTCATCCCTGTGTGCTAGTTTGGACTTACCAAAGAATATATGGTAACTTATTCATCAGTTCTCTGTTCATTTGAATTGTTCTATTTGGTGACTACATATATAAATCTTCTATGATAATGATTGATTTTCACATACATTTTGATGTCTATAAGCACCCATTTTCTTGGGTTCATATCTACTAATAAAAGGACAGTGTGAAGCTTTAGATAACTACTTCCTGTCAAGGGTTAACTTGCCTGCCTGACATCTTTTTATTTTAAAATATTGTTCCAATACCGGAGACTGTGGGCTTTTTAAAAATAAAGTCATTTCCACTGCAGTTAGTTAAAATGGATCTATACAGTGTTGGAATAGGTTGGGCTCAGAGTAACCAGCAGCCATATGATAATAAGAATGGGCATTTTCATGCATGTAGAAAAGTGTTCATGGGAGGGCAAAAGCAAAGACGGGGTGTGCTTCTTCTGCAAGTTAAGAAACATGAGATGTCCAGAGCTAGAAAATGGTCAAGGACCAGCTTCCTTTTTGGGGAACCAGAAAAAGGGAAATAAATTGTAAATATACAATATATCCAATACAAAAAATCTAAAAAAAAAAAAAATTTCGAGACTCTTGCAAAGACAAACCACAGCAGAGAGACCCTGGGAGAGCTCAAATGCAGAACTTCACTGACTGCTGGAAGAAAGAGAAACCTGCTGTGCAGGCCACACAGCCTTGCACCCAACAACAGGGAAGCAGCAGGCTGGGGCTGTGGAGGACAGCTGATGTGTGCAAAGCAAGGCAGGGCGGGTAGGCCTCCGGGATTGCACAGTTTAAATAACCCACATGTTAGGTGAGGCGTGGATCACAAGGCATGGTTATCTCTAGGATGTTACTTTTTCTCTTTTCATTAAAAATAGACCCTTTTCCAGGTGGGGGTGGCACATGCCCTTGATTCCAGCACTCAGGAGATAGAATGAGATGATCTCTGAGTTTGAGGCCAGCCTGGTCTACAGTGGGAGCTCATGATAACTGGGACTACATGGAGAAACCCTGTTTTGAAGAACCAAAAATAAATAGTACATAAATAATCAAACAGACAATAGATGATAGATAGATAGATAGATAGATAGATAGATAGATAGATAGATAGATAGATAGATCTGATACAGGCCATAGCAATGAATTTCCTTTGAGAGGGTTACTATTTACCTAAATATATACTTCCATTTGCAAGCAAATTATATCTATGATCTTAAGTTATTCTTTTATACACAGCACATAATTGGATCACATTTAGTTCTGCCCCACCTCCATTTTGATAACCTCTAACTTTAACTGAAAAGTTTAATCAATAGCAGAATTTTAAGTCAGGAAAAACTAATTCTTGCTGCTTTTTCATGTATGTTTTCTCTGTCTTATACATCAATTGCACATATCTCAACTGCTTTAATGCCTTTTTATTTAATTTTTTTCTAGTATTATTTTCTCTCACTTTCCCTTTTGAGGTTATGGTTATGCTGAAGATTGAGGTTACAATTAAATTTATAGGGCTAGAGAGATGGTTTTTTTTGTTTTTTATTAATTTTTTATTCAATATATTCTTTATTTACATTTCAAATGATTTCCCCTTTCCTGGCTCCCTGTTCCCCAAAGTCCCATAAGCCCTTTTCCCTCGCCCTGTTCCCCCATGCACCCCTTCCCACTTCCCTGTTCTGGTATTCCCCTACACGGATGCTTTGAGCCTTTCCAGCACTAGTGTCCATTCCTTTCTTCTTGTCAGACATAATTTGGTATGTGAATTGTGTCTTTGGTGTCACAAGATTCTAGGCTAATATCCACTTATGAGTGACTGCATACCATGGGTATTCTTTTGAGACTGGGTTACCTCACTTAGTATGATGTTCTCCAGCTCCATCCATTTCTCTAAGAATTTCATGAATTCATTGTTTCTAATGACTGAATAGTACTCCAAAGTGTCTTATAGCTGAGTCACATGGGAGCTCTAATTCCGTATTAATTTCCACGGTAAGCACACCAGCTTACACTCTCACCAGCAGTGAATAAAGTTTCCTCTTTACCACTTCATGTCAGTGTTTGTAACTTGTTTATTTAATTACAACTATTCTGGCTGGGATGAGATGGAGCTTCAAAGTGGTTTTTGGGTTTGCATTTCTCTGATGGCTAAAAATGAAAGAAGGAAAGGACTGTTGAGCTTGCTTCCAGTGCAGTGGTCACTAGCCAGCTAGGAAGGGGGTGGTAGGCTAGTGACTTAAGATCCCAACCCTTCCCTTCCTGAAGTTCAGCAGCTCTCCTCTCATTGTCCACACTGAGTCTCAGAGTTCTGAAAATGTACACTGTGGGTGGCTTAGTTATTGCCTGCGTGGAAGAGCAGCACTCCAGAGCTAATGATTACCATTTTTTGCTGACATGACACAGTAGATTTGCTTTGAAATGATTTGGAGCCATTTCTATACTGTAGTTTCTGTCACTGATTTGCATTTTCCCCTAATCCCTGAAGCCCTGCTGACCTCAGAAGCTGAACTCTGCTCATTTACACTGAAGATAAACTCTCTCCTACACAGAAAATGTGTTCATTTTCAAGGTGACAGCCTTTCACCACAAGTGACTTTACCATCTTCTTCTGGAACATGTCAGGTTCTCTGGTCTCTGCCCTCCTTCACAGCCAACCAGTATCACCATCCCCCACTGCTCTGGACAGCCCTTTTTAGCCCTTCCTCACCTGCTACTGTATAGGCCCCATTCAACATTTAAAGACTTACCCACATGGATTTCCTGTTTGGGCTGATGTTTCACAGGTATTTCCACCACAAAATAAACCCTTTCGTGTAATAGCTTTAACTTCATGAGCAAAAAGACCGCACATGCATGTAAAGCATGCAACCATCTAGCACTTTGAGATCTCCGGAGCTCTTAATTCATTTCTCATCTGATCCACATGCAAATTTGCTCAAAGCCTCACAGGTTCTATGTCTTTCTGACATTTGACAAAAATAATATTTAGCCTATTAACACGTCCTAACGGTTTGATAATCAGTCAGAATTTGGTTTGTTACTGAGGGTTGGACCTATGTTGTTTCTGTCTCTAAGAATGAGCAGTAGTCCTGGTGACTCTGCATTGTTTGATCTCACCAAATTTTAATGAATAGCATCACAAAAGAAACAGACACTGTGAACCAAAGTGAACAGTGATAGGATTTACTTTATCCTACCTGAAGCATCACAAAAGAAACAGACACTGTGAACCAAAGTGAACAGTGATAGGATTTACTTTATCCTACCTGAAGAGCGGTAACAAAGTGTACAGATCTAAAATAAACAAACAAATAAATAAAGAGGAAAAATTGGCAGCTCAGCATTTAAGAGCATGTAGCGCTTTCACAGAGGACCTGAGTTTGATTCCCAGCACCTACATCAGATGGCTTCCAACCATCTGCAACCCCAGTGCCAAAGGATCTGATAGCATCTTCTACCTTCTGCAGGTACATACACATGGTGCACATGCATGCATGCAGACAAAATACACATTCACATAGAGTAATACAATAACTTCTTATCTTTAAAGAAATGAGGTCAATGCACACAATGTAAATGTAAAAACAGTGGAGCAGCTGAAGCGTGTGAGCAGCTGAAGGAGAACCAAGTGCGGACACTGTGCGAGAAGGAGAAGGAAACTTTAACAGAAGAATAAGTGTGCAAGGGGTTCCCTGTCCTGTTACCATCTGTGGAGATGTGCATGGACAATTCCATGACCTTATGGAACTCCTCAGAATTGGTGGAAAATCACCAGATACAAACTATCTATTCATGGGTGACTATGTAGACAGAAGATAATATTCTGTGGAGGCTGTGACTCTTCTTGTAGCATTAAAGGTGCTCTATCATAAGCACATGACAATATAGCAGGGAAATCATGAAAGCTGGCAGATCACACAAGTGTATGGCTTTTATGGTGAGTATGAAAGTATGGAAATGCCAGTGTGTGGAAATACTTTACAGATCTCTTTAATTATCTTCCACTTACAGCTTTAGTAGATGGACAGATATTCTGCCTTCATGGTGGTCTCTCTCCATCCATAGATACACTGGATCACATAAGAGCCCTGGATTGCTTACAAGATGTTCCACATGAGGGTCCAATGTGTGATCTCTTATGGTCAGATCCAGATGACCATGGTGACTGGGGCATCTCTCCATGTAGTGCTGGCTACACATTTGGACAAGATATTTCTGAAACATTTACCCATGCCAACATTCTCACACTGGTGTCTCCTGCTCACCAGCTTGCAATGGAAGTATTTAATTGATGCCATGATTAGAATGTAGTTATCATTTTTAGTGCACCCAATTACTGCTGCTGTTGTGGGAACCAGGCTGCTATCATGGAATTAGATGACACTGCAAAATATTCTTTTCTTCAGTTTGACCCAGCATCTCATTCTGGAGAGCCTCATGTGATCCGGCCGCACCCCAGATTACTTCCTATAAATTCTTCCCCAGGATTTCTCTGTATGTGGAACTATACTTGGCATATATATATAGATAGATAGATAGATAGATAGATAGATAGATAGATATAGATATAGATATAGATATAGATATAGATGTATGTATATACGTATATATATACACACACACATATATATACACATATATATACACACATATATATGTGTATATATATGTGTGTGTGTATATATATATACATATATATATATATATATATCTTTGTACTAGCAATAATGACAGTTTTTGAATAGGGTTCGCTATCTATCTTATTTTTGTGCTTTAAAGAATTCCTTTAGCATTTTCCAATATAATAAAGTTATGCTTTTCTTTTTAAAAATTTATAGGAGCTGGAGTGATGCGTCAGCAGTTAGCAGCATGCACTGTTCATGCAGAAGACCTGAGTTCAGGTTCCGGCACCAATCAGGCAGCTCACACCATCTATAACTCCTGTTCCCAGTGGTCTCTTTTGGCCTCTACCTGCAATTGCATTCGTGTATACATACACCCACACAGGCACGCATGCATAGATATAATTAAATTTTGTTAATAAATCTTAAGAAAATATGGAGGGAAGTACTCCAGACACATTAAAGTAGGTGTTTTATGTAGATGTCTCTGTTTATCATGGTTCTTTTGAATTTCTCAAATGTCTTGCATATTGTGGTAGGCCTGAAAATTCTGCCAAAATGAAGTCCATTAGAGAGAAGCAGGAAAGCAATTATATTTTAGTTCTAAGTTCACAGTAAAATGAAGTGGAAAGCACGAAGCATTTCTAACGTCTCTGCCCTCTACACAAACTTAGACAGCCCCTTCATCCTCACTTCCAACTATTCATGCAGACACAGATGGGATCTGTGGAGCTGGGAGAGGCAGGTCATATGAGACATCCCAAGCTTCAGTCCTTCCTAGACAGCCTGACAATCTATAATAAAACCTCAGCCTCAGCTGAATGATAGAACAACAATTTTTTTAAAGAATATCATAACACAAGGTAGCAAGTTCCACAACTGACAGTCATGAGTTATAAGATCAACCATGAGACATTAAATTGTCTCAAGAGGCTAGATATGTGCTAATTAAAATATTACACCTATATTCTGCTATCTGTGTCTCTTGACAGCCAGAATAAACTTCCTTGAAACTACAGATCCATTGTTTTCATTGATTCAAAAACTAAGGCTCCAGGGTACTTTCCCACTCATGTGGGCTAACAAAAACATCTGAATATTCAAAAGACCTCTGCTTCATTATTATGTCTTTTACATTGTAGTTGTGACACTTGCCCCTTTGTAGCTTCTTCTAGAGGACTATGGTAAGAAATATCTGAAAAGGTCATCCATCTGGTACATCATGGTTCTGGTACATCATATCCAATGACTATGCCACTCACCTCATAAATATTAATAACACTTCTTTAAAACTCAAAGCATGCAAAGGGTGCTTCTATGTCCACCAGCTTTGGGACGACCCATTCTAACCTCTTTTGAAGTGCTTGCTCTGCTTAGCTAAGTAAATTTCTGTATAACTATGTGTCTCTTCATTGAATTCTTGCTTTCACAGAGAAAATAACAAGGAGTCCCCATAACACCACTAGTGTGGTACATTTCTTATAACAGACAAACCTACCCTGATAGTTGATTATAATTCAAAGTCTTTAATTCATACTACTGTCCACACAGGGCTGCATATGGTAGAGAGGTTCATCTCAAATTCAGAAATGACTTTAGTTTCTTGTTTAAGTTTGAAACATAGAAATAATTAAAGTGATATTTTTATTTACAATCAAATTTTTAGATGGATTGTTTTTATATTATGTGTTTGGGTGTATTTTCTCTGAATGTATGTTTTTGCACTACACATGTGAACAGTGACTGTAAAGACTAAAAGAAGTGGTAGATTTCCTGGCACTGGAGTTACAGACAGTTGTGAGCTGTTGTGGATGCTGTGAACAGATCTCGGGTCCTCTGAAAAAGCAGCTAGTACACTTAAGCATTGAGCGAGCTATCAGCGTCCAGTGAAAGCATTTTTAACTCTTTTTTTTCAATGCAAGATATATATTTATATGTAGATTCACAGAAAGGCATTCAGCAAATACACTGTATGTGACCAATAAAAATTAAGGCAATTAGGTTTTTATGTATATTTGAAGTTCATGTAAGAAGCATGTCTCCTTTTGAGAAAATTAAAATGGAATTCAAGAATAAGAAAATTACAGAGTCTGACTCACCAAACAAAGAACAAACACTGGCTTGACCTAGGCCTCCCCACACATATGTAGCAGATGTGAAGCTTGGTCTTCATGTGGGTACTGAACAACTGGAGTGGGGACTGTCCCAAAAGCTCCTGACTGTATGTGGAACATGTTCTCCTAGCGGGGTTGCCTTATCTGGCCTCTGTGGGAGAGGAAGCACCTATCCTTGCAGAGACTTGGAGTGCCAGTGTGTGAGGTTACCCAGGGAACCCCCACCCTCTCAGAGGACAAGGGAGGGGAGGGGGAACGATTGTGGGAGGGAGTGACTAGGGGGTACAGTGAGTAAGATGTAGTGAATAAGTAAAAAAAAAATAAAATTTAATTAAAAAATAAGAAACTTAAATGCCTAAAGGACCACTGATAAACATTTCTAAAGTAAAAATGAATGCTTATTATAACTATCTAGCAGAGTCTCCTGTTCACAAAATAGTACCAGACAGTTTAAGGGAGTGCTGTGGCTTAAATCCAAAATGTCCTCAATAAGCTCAGGTTTTGGATGTCTTTTAGCCAAGCTGGTGGGTCTACTTTGGAGTCTAAGGGCTTTTAGAAACAAAAGCCTACTTAGAAGAACTAGCCCAGTAGGGGCAGGTCTTTGGAGGGTATAAGTAGACCCCTGGTCTTAGTCCAAATTTCTTCCTGCTCTGCCATGATGTGAAGATTTTCCACTACACAATCCCACCACCACGGGCCTGAGGCCACCGTGGGTCAGGAAGTGGAGGAAGGGAAAATGCCAACATGCTACTCTCTTATGCATGACTCTTCTATTCAGCCAATGCTGGGATGCCACCTGCAATCAGACAGTAGGACTTGTCAATTAATCGGGGAAAGCCCTTACAGATACCTCAATCTCCTGGGGATACTATATCCAGCCAAGATGAAAATGAAAGTATCTTGAAAATCAATAAGAAAAAAGAAAGAAGAAATAAAACCAAGGAGAAACTTGAAACCCTCAGAGAAGAACCAAGAAAACATTTCAATTTTGAATGTATAATGGGTAGAAAAATCTATTACTAAATTAATGCTAAAAGTAGCGATGTGTTTATGTCAAAGACAATGAAGTTGTTGGTGGGAGCACTCACTCCTGAAGCTCCTCAGTCCCTCTGCTCTGCTCGAGGTGACTCCCCCTGTATTTATTCTGCACACACAAGAAGCTTCATAATTCTATGACTTTCATATGTAAACATCATAATTCATAATGTGCTCTTGCTACTATATCAGAATTAAAGCCTGAATTTCATAACAGACTTCCCAAAGCACTCTCTAGATCTCCCCACATACACATAACACACACACATATATAAACATATATTAAGTACTACATTTATAAATCTACAAATCTACTAAATCAGTACACCAGAGATATGTCACACTGTAAGTAAAAATAATAGAAGAGGTAAAATGTTATCCTAAAATAATTCATGATTATAACAATTTAAAGGGAAAACAATAAAAGAACTATTTTGTTTTTAGAAACAGAGGCATGAAAGTTAATTCTCAATGATAACAGCAGACTGGAGACAATAGAAAAGAAATTCATTATTAGTATTAAATGGAAATAACTATATGTACCTTTGAGTATTTAGAAATAAATGCAAAGCCATACGTGGATAAGGTTGCCATTTTTCTAAAGGAATAAATTTAATTCTTATTAAAAGGGCAAAAGTCAACTGATGGCATTCACTGCATTATATACCACTCTCCAATTCATTAATGAATCTATTTAGGAATCTAATAGAAGAGAAAGTGAGAGGAGGATTGAGCTGAGGCCAATCTCAGAGCAAGATCACAAGAAGAGAAACATGAAAGAGCTTCTGAAATAATTGAAAACAAGAGCAAAAGACAAACCTAAGTCAGTTTGGATTTTGGAAAAGATAATTGAGTGAGTGAAGAAGATTTAATAACTGGATCCATTAATGCCAGTCTACTTACCTGTCATCAGACTCTTGCTCCAAGCAAATAACCAACTGAGCAAATCTGTCTGGGTCCCTGTGCTATTTGCAGCCAAATCTCATGACTTTGCCCAATACATCATTTCCTCCTGTGGTCTAGAGCTACATAGTTGGAATAGTATATGCTATTCACATATACTGTGATGCTGTCTAACCCTCAGAAAGGTGGTGACCTCAGGGGTGTCAGAAACAAGGACAGAAAATTGCTTCCACCTTAAGTTTTTAAAAAGCAAGAAAGGAAGTCGGGCGTGGTGGCACACGCCTGTAATCCCAGCTCTTGGGAGGCAGAGGCAGGCGGATTTCTGAGTTCCAGGCCAGCCTGGTCTACAGAGTGAGTTCCAGGACAGCCAGGGCTATACAGAGAAACTCTGTCTCGGGGGAAAAAAAGCAAGAAAGCTAATGAATAGGAACTAAGGATAATTAGTGAACCTGAATTAAAGGGCTTAGACTGTGGAGTAAGACATCTTGCTTCAACCTCTACCACAGCTGTTTCCTAAACTGTGACTTGAGCAATATTGTTGGTTTTCAATATATCAGGAATTGAAAAAAATCTTTGCTAATTTCTCATAACAAGGTAATTTCTCATAAGGTATGTCTTGTGCTGGAATTCTCATTTGTATGTCTATGTCCATTTCCCAAACTTTCCATCCTTCTCTGTGACCCTGAAGGGGATTCATTAGGAGCACTGGCAAAAAAACTGACAGCAACTGTAGGTAGGTAAACAGGTAAGAAGAAAGTCATGTCACAATATTCCTCCTGTTGAGATGTCACATTGAATGTCACTACTGTGATCAATTCAGCTGGGCACTGGAACAGGAATGTGGAGGTCAGAGAAAAGAAGCTCCCCAGGGTTCATGGTCAGTCAATTCCACTGAAATATCAAATTCCTGTTTCGGTGAAAGACCCTTCCCCACTTAAAAAATCAAAACAGTGAAGATAAATTGAGGAAAATACCTATAGACAATCTGTGGCCTCCACATGAGCACTGCACACACATACATACATCTCATACATATACACATATTAACATACTATACTTCTTTCTTCTTTGAGCATGACTACACAATAAATAAGCCAAGACCAACAGAAACTAACAGCAACCAACCAGCAACCAACAACCCACCCTGACTCTAAGGTCCTTAGCATTTTTATGTCCTCTGAGAAGTCCCCAAATTCCAAACATCATACAACCACAGAAACTACATGTTGCTGACAAAATCACACTCCTGCTAGAGCACAAGTCAAATCATAGTCAGCTCTTCTGGACAGTCTGAGTCAAACTCATATTCCACATTTGGAATTAAAATGAAAACATATTCTTATATCTGGGTATTTTTAAAAAACCAAGATATCAAAAATTGTCACTATAGTAATGTATATCCTGTGCCATTAGATATTGCAAGTATGTGATCTGATTTTTAACTGTGATTTTATGGGAGATGGCAGATAAAAGATTTCATGAGGAGTTTGCTACCAACAATATGAGCTTCAGCCCCCATTTCACAACACCCCCACTTGTCCCACACAGAGAGTAGTGGGCATGCCTTCCCCACCACCCAACACCATAGGACAAGGCTCCTTGACCACAGCCCTGCAGAAATCCTGGAAACATGACCACAGAACATCTTAATGGAAATCATACTGAAGAGCCCATAGATACTACTTCTGCATTCATCCATTCATAACATTTTCAGACACTTCTTGGTGCTTGATTACCCCAAAAAGATGCTGGAAAACTAGATGAAAATTGTGTTGCTAGGCCAGTTGCATATAATGATGTAGATGAAAGAGCTATCAAAGTTTTAAAAGAGCTCACTGAAGCTAAGTACATTGACAGTGTTTCAACATTTTCTTTCTTTTTTATTCTTTATATATTTTTATTTACATTTCAAATTATTTCCCCTTTCCTGGCTCCCCGCTCCCTGAGAGTCCCATAAGGCCTTTTCCCTCACCTTCTTCCCCCATCCCTTCCCACTTCCCTGTGATCTCTCTCATGTTCTGAACAAAAGTGCCTTTTTTATGTGGAGTCATGAACACTTATAACTGGAAAGAGAAACAAAGACCAAATTAGTAGACTCTAGTAGAGGACCAGATGAGGCAAAGATTACATCACTCTTGTGAAGAACAGGTTATACATTTAATGTGACTACAGGACAGAGGAAATATTGGGGACCAACTTCAGATTGCATTCATTCATGTGAGCAGCCTTCTGTTGGCACTGAGGTATTTGTGGGGAAGATCCCTAGAGCTCTGTTTGAGGATGAGCTTGTTCCTTTATTTTTGAAAGCTGAACCTATATGCAATCTTCATTTAATGGTGGATACACTCACTGGCCTCAATGGAGGTCATGTGTTTGTCACTTTTTGTAAAAAAGAAGAAATATAAGAGGCTGTTTAAACTGTATATTAATCATAAAATTCATTCTGGAAAGCACATTGGTGACTGCATCTCAGTTGCCAACAATAGAGGTGAATTGTGGGCTCTGTTTTTAAGAGCAAATGCAATAAACATTCTTGAAGAATTTAGTAAAGCAACCCTCATTTTACACTGCCAACTAGATGACAAGAAAAAAAAGAGGCTTTTGCTTTCTTCAGTATAAAGATCACAAAACAGCTGCCAAGGTAAGGTGTAGGTCAATGAGTGATAAAGTCAAAGTCTAGGGGAATATTGGGACTGTTGAACTGGCTGATTCTATGGAAGATCCTGATCCTGAAGTTATGGCAAAGGTAAAAGTGCTCTCTGTATGCAACGTTGCCAATAATGTAACAGAAGAAAATTTAGAAAAGTTGTTTAGTCAGTTTAGGAAACTAGAAGAAGTGAAGAAGCTAAAAGATGGTGCTTTCAGTCATTTGAAAGGATCTTTTTTTGTTTTGTTTTCTTTTGTTTTTTAATTTTTTTTATTTTTCATATTCTATGTTTACATTCCAAAGGCTTTCCCCTTTCCCAGTTCCCACCCACCATAGTTCCCATAGTTCCTCCCCCCCCCAACTGTTCCCCAATCATTCCCCCTCCCCCCTCGGTTTCTTTACTAAACTGGATGCAATCTTTACAGGCCCAGAGTCCTCTCCTTTCTTCTTCTTGGGAATCATTTGACTTGCTATTTGTGTCTTGAGTATTTAGGGCTTCTGGGCTCATTAATATCCACTTATCAGTGATTGCATTTCATGTGCATTCTTTTGTGATTGGGTTAATTCACTCAGGATATTTTCCAGGTCTAGCCATTTACCTACAAATTGCATGAATTCATTATTTTTAATTGCTGAGTAGTATTCCATTGTATAAATATACCACATTTTCTGTATCCATTCCTCCTTTGAGGGATATTTGGGCTCCTTCCAATTTCTGGCTATTATAAACAAGGCTGCTATAAACATAGTGGGAAATGTGTCCTTATTGCATGCAGGGGAATCCTCTGGGTATATGCCCAGGAGTGGTATGCCAGGGTCCTCTGGAAGTAACATGCCCAATTTTCTGAGGAACCGCCAAACTGATTTCCAGAGCGGTTTTACCATTTTGCAATCCCACCAACAGTGGAGGAGTGTTCCTCTTTCTCCACATCCTCGCCAGCACTTGTTGTCTCTTTTGAGTTTTTAATCTTAGCCATTCTGACTGGTATGAGGTGGAATCTCAGGGTTGTTTTGATTTGCATTTCCCTGATGACTAATGATGATGAACATCTTTTAAGGTGTTTCGCGGCCATCCGAACTTCTTCTGGTGAAAATTCTTTGTTTAGCTCTGTGCCCCATTTTTTGATAGGGTTATTTGTTTCTTTGCGGTCTAACTTCTTGAGTTCTTTGTATATATTGGATATTAGCCCTCTGTCGGATGTGGAGTTGGTGAAGATCTTTTCCCACTTTGTTGGTTGCTGTTTTGTCCTTCTGACAGTGTCCTTTGCTTTGCAGAAACTTTGTAATTTTATGAGGTCCCATTTGTCGATTCTTGATCTTAGAGCATAACCTATTGGTGTTCTGTTCAGGAACTTTTCCCCTGTGCCCAAGTCCTCCAGGGTCTTCCCAAGATTCTTTTCTAAGAGTTTCAGTGTGTCTGGTTTTATGTGGAGGTCCTTGATCCACTTGGAGTTAATCTTAGTGCAAAGAGATAAGAGTGGGTCAATTCGCATTCTTCTGCATGTTGACTTCCAGTTGAACTAGCACCATTTGTTGAAAAGGCTATCTTTATTCCACCGGATGGTTGTGGCTCCTTTATCAAAGATCAAGTGACCATAAGTCTGTGGGTTAATTTCTGGGTCTTCAATCCTGTTCCATTGATCTGCTTGCCTGTTGCTATACCAATACCATGCAGTTTTTAACACAATTGCTCTGTAGTACTGCTTGAGGTCAGGGATATTGATTCCCCCAGAAGTCCTTTTATTGTTGAGAATAGTTTTAGCTATCCTGGGTTTTTTGTTGCTCCAGATGAATTTGAGAATTGCTCTTTCTAGATCTATGAAGAATTGAGTTGGGATTTTGATTGGGGATCGCATTGAATCTGTATATTGCTTTTGGCAAGATGGCCATTTTTACTATATTGATCCTGCCAATCCAGGAGCAAGAAATATTTTTCCATCTTCTGAGGTCTTCTTCGATTTCTTTCTTCAAGGACTTGAAGTTCCTGTTGTACAGATCTTTCGCTTGTTTGGTTAGAGTTACACCAAGATACTTTATGTTGTTTGTGGCTATTGTGAAGGGTGTTATTTACCTAATTTCTTTCTCTGCCTGCTTGTCCTTTGAGTACAAGAAGGCCACTGACTTGCTTGAGTTAATTTTATAGCCTGCCACTTTGCTGAAGTTGTTTATCAGCTGTAGAAGTTCTCTGGTGGAGTTTTTTGGGTCGCTTAGGTAAACTATCATATCGTCTGCAAATAATGATAGTTTCACTTCTTTCTTTCCAATTTGTATGCCTTTGACTTCCTTATGTTGTCTAATTGCTCTTGCTAGAACTTCAAGTACTATATTGAAAAGATATGGAGAGAGAGGGCAGCCTTGTCTAGTCCCTGATTTTAGTGGGAATGCTTCAAGTTTCTCTCCATTTATTTTGATGTTGGCTACTGGTTTGGTGTAGATTGCTTTTACTATGTTTAGGTATGGGCCTTGAATTCCTGCTCTTTCCAAGACTTTTAGCATGAAAGGATGCTGAATTTTGTCGAATGCTTTTTCAGCATCTAATGAGATGACCATGTGGTTTTTTTCTTTCAGTTTGTTTATGTAGTGGATTACATTGATGGATTTCCGTATATTGAACCATCCCTGCATCCCTGGGATGAAGCCTACTTGATCATGGTGGATGATCGTTTTGATGTGCTCTTGGATTCGGTTAGCAAGAATTTTATTTAGTATTTTTGCATCTATATTCATAAGAGAAATTGGCCTGTAGTTCTCTTTCTTTGTTGGATCTTTTTGTGGTTTAGGTATTAGCGTAATTGTGGCTTCAAAGAATGAGTTGGGCAGTGTCCCTTCTGTCTCTATTTTGTGGAATAGTTTGAAAAGTATTGGTGTTAAGTCTTCTTTGAAGGTCTGGTAGAATTCTGCACTAAAAGGATCTGGTCCCGTACTTTTTTGGTTGGGAGGCTTTCTATAACCCCTTCTATTTCTTTAGGGGTTATGGGACTATTTAGCTGGTCTACTTGATGCTGATTTAATTTTGGTATTTGATATCTGTCTAGGAAATTGTCCATTTCCTCCAGATTCTCCAGTTGTTTTGAGTATAGACCTTTGTAGTAAGATCTGATGATCTTTTGAATTTCCTCAGTTTCTGTTGTTATGTCTCCCTTTTCATTTCTAATTTTGTTAATTTGTATACTGTCTCTGTGTCCTTTGGTTAGTCTGGCTAAGGGTTTATCTATCTTGTTGATTTTCTCAAAGAACCAGCTCCTGGTCTTGTTGATTCTTTGTATGGTTCTCTTTGTTTCTATTTGATTGATTTCAGCCCTGAGTTTGATGATTTCTTGTCTTCTACTCCTCCTGGGTGAATTAACTTGTTTTTTTCCAGGGCTTTAAGGTGTGCCGTTAAGCTGCTAGTGTATGCTCTCTCCAATTTCTTTTTGGATGCACTTAGAGCTATGAGTTTTCCTCTCAGCACTGCTTTCATTGTGTCCCATAGATTTGGGTAGGTTGTACCTTCATTTTCATTGAATTCTAAAAAGTCTTTGATTTCTTTTTTTATTTCTTCCTTGACCAAGGTGTCATTGAGTAGAGTATTGTTCAGTTTCCATGTGTATGTGGGCTTTCTGTTGTTTTTGTTGTTATTGAAGACCACTCTTACTCCATGGTGATCTGATAGGAGGCATGGGATTAGCTTGATCTTCTTGTATTTGTTGACATCTGTCTTGTGACCAATTATATGGTCTATTTTGGAGAAGGTTCCATGTGGAGCTGAGAAAAAGGTATATTCTTTAGCTTTAGGATGAAATGTTCTATATATATCTGTTAAATCCAATTGGTCCAGAGTTTCAATTAGTTTCACTGTGTCCCTGTTTAGTTTCTGCTTTCCTGATCGGTCCATTGAGGAGAGTGGAGTGTTGAAGTCACCCACAATTATTGTGTTAGGTGTAATGTGTGCTTTAAGCTTTAATAAGGTTTCTTTTACGAATGAGGGTTCCCTTGCATTTGGAGCATAGATGTTCAGTATTGAGAGGTCTTCTTGGTGGATTTTCCCTTTGGCCAGCAAGAAGTGACCTTCTGAGTCTCTTTTGATGATTTTAGGTTGGAAGTCAATTTTATCTGATATTAGAATGGCTACTCCAGCTTGTTTCCTGAGACCATTTGCTTGTAAAATTGTCTTCTAGCCTTTTACTCTAAGGCAGTGTTTGTCTTTGACTCTGAGATGTGTTTCCTGTATGCAGCAAAATGTAGGGTCCTGTTTCCGTATCCAGTCTGTTAATCTATGTCTTTTTATTGGGGAATTGAGTCCATTGATGTTAAGAGATATTAAGGAATAGTAATTATTTCCTCCAGACATTTTTGAAATTATATTTATTTATTTTATTTATTTTTTATATTCGAGACGTTACCTTCTTTTGGGTTTGATGAGAAGAGGTTTCTATCTTGCTTCTTCCCGGGTGTAGTTTCCATCCTTGTCTTGGTGTTTTCCCCCTATTATCCTTTGTAGGGCTGGATTTGTGGAAAGATATCGTGCAAATTTGGTTTTGTCATGGAATACCTTGATATCTCCATCTATGGCGATTGAGAGCTTTGCTGGGTAAAGTAGTTTTGGCTGAAGTTTGTGTTCTCTTAGAGTTTGCATGATATCTGCCCAGGATCTTCTAGCTTTCATGGTCTCAGGTGAGAAGTCTGGTGTTATTCTGATAGGTCTTCCTTTATAAGTTACTTGGCCTTTTTCTCTTGCTGCCTTTAATATTCTTTCTTTGTTTAGTACATTTGGAGTTTTGATTATTATGTGACAGGATGTATTTCTGTTCTGATCCAGTCTGTTTGGGGTTCTGTATGCTTCTTGTATATTCATGGGCATCTCTCTCTTTAGGTTGGGGAAGTTTTCTTCCATAATTTTGTAGAAGATATTTGCTGGCCCTTTAACTTGTATATCTTCATTCTCGTCTATACCTATAATCCTTAGGTTTGGTCTTCTCATTGTGTCCTGGATTTCCTGGATGTTTTGGGTTACAGCCTTTTTGCATTTAGTATTTTCTTTGACTGTTGAATCAATGGTTCCTATGGTATCTTCGGCTTCTGATATTCTGTCTTCTATCTCTTGTATTCTATTGTTGATATTTGCATCTATGGCTCCTGATTTCTTCCCAAGGTTTTCTATCTCCAATGTTGTCTCCCTCTGCGATTTCTTAGTTGTTTCTACTTCTGTTTTTAGTACCTGGATGGATGTGCTCAGATCTTTCGCTTGCTTGATTGTGTTTTCATGTATTTCTTTAATAGATTTTTGTGTTTCCTCTTTCATAGCTTCTACTTGTTGGCCCATGTTCTTCTGTATTTCTTTAAGTGATTTTTGTCTTTCCTCCTTATTGTCTTCTTCTTTTTGATCCATCTTCTCCTGCATTTCTTGAAGTGATTTTTGTATTTGCCTTGGAAAGGCTTCTAACTTTTGATCCATTTTCTCTTCTATTTCTTTACGAGATTTTTCTATGTGTTCAGCTACCAGCATCCTGACCAGTGATTTTATATCCAAGTCTTGTTTTTCTGGTGTTTTGGGGTATCCAGGGCTTCCTGTTGTTGGCGAACTGGGTTCAGATGGTGTCATGTTGCCTTGATTTCTGTTAGTGACATTCCTTCGTTTACCTTTTGCCATCTGGTTATTTCTGGTGTTAGTTGACCTTGTTGTCACTGGCTGGTGTTTGAATCTCCTGTGAGACTGGGCTTACCTGTTGTTTCTCTACTGGTGGTTATGCGTGATTGCTGCTCAACGGGATCACGAGCTGGCTGCCACCCGCTGACTTTGTGCATGGCCTGAGGTCTCCGGGAAGTGTGGGGGAGTGCAGCAGAGCCTTGGCAGGCGCTGCTGGGACTGCCTAGTAGCGAGAGCCTAGCAGATCCCCCCACGTGGTAGCCCCTGATGGAATCTGTCTACCTGTGCCTTTCCAGCTGTGTTCTGGTTGCAATATGGAGGCCTGCCACTATCGCTGGTCTGGGGTCCTGGGGAGCTGGGTGGTTCCGGCTGCCTCGGTGCACGGCCTAAGCTCGCAGGGATGTGCTGCAGAGCCTAGGCGCCTGGGCTTGCCTGTGGGCGAGAGCTTAGCAGCTCTCCCTGCTCTAGCCCCAGACAGAGTCTCTACCTGCACCTTTCCAGCTGTGTCCTGGTTGCAATATGGAGGCCTGCCGCTATAGCTGGTCCTCACTCTTCTTAATAAACAAGAATTGTTGCTTATCCTGGTTCCGCCGGCAGGGTCTGAGCACCTGGCAAGCTGGCTAGGTCTGGCTTCCCTGCTACCGGCTGGATGGGAAGCTGCAGGCAAGATGGTGCTGCCTGCAGGGGGTTCGGGGTCTGGCCTGCGAGCGCAGAGCGCAGGCATGGCCACTGTACTCCAAACCGCTAGTCTGCGCGCAGTTCCTGCCCCAGACCTGAGTCCCCGGAGGTCTTAAACTCGGGCTGTCTCGGGTACCTGGTTCCACCGGCAGGGTCTGAGCACCTGGCAAGCTGGCTAGGTCTGGCTGACCTGCTACCGGCTGGATGGGAAGCTGCAGACAAGATGGCGCTGCCTGCAGGGGGTTCGGGGTCTGGCCTGCGAGCGCAGAGCGCAGGCACGGCAGCTGTACTCCAAACCGCTAGTCTGTGCGCAGTTTCTTCCTCAGACCTCTTTTTTTTTTTTTTTTTTTTTTTTTTTTTTTTTTTTTTTTTTGTTATTTTGAGACAGGGTTTCTCTGTGTAGTCCTGGCTGTCCTGGAACTCACTCTGCAGACCAGGATGGCCACGAACTCAGAAATCCACCTGCCTCTGCCTCAAAAAGTGCTGGGATTGAAGGCATGCGCCACCATGCCCGGCTTGCTTTCAGTCATTTTGAAGTATGAGATGGTGCTGTCAAGGCCTTGGAAGAAATTAATGCTAAATAATTAGAGAGAAAAATATTGAACTTGTTTTTACTGAGTCACTATATCAGAAGAGAAAAAAAAAGCTCAGAGGCAAGCAGAGAAGAATCAACTGTATGATAATTACTAATGTTTTGGATCCTCTCATATGACCCCTCCCCAACAAGAGGTCAAGAGCACGGAGATACAGGTGCCTATGAGTATCCTGCAGATTATTATGGATATGAAAATTATTAATGATCATATGGATGTGGTTACCATAACTATCATGGTGGATATAAAGATCTATACTATGATTATGAAGAGTTTCAAGTTGGAGCTACAGAAAGATGTCACAGAGGAACAAGGACTGCTCCTCCATCCAGAGGTTATGGGGCTGCTCCTCCCCATGGTAGAGCCAGTTATTCACAAAGGGGAGTGTCTAGATCACCAAGGGGCATTTGTGGAACAAGATGTGCCTCACAATAAAAAGAATAAGGAGTGAAGAGGGTCAAGGTCAGTCCTGGCCTGCTACAATGAAGACTGACTAATTTCCTATGTGGAATTATACCAGCAGCTTGCAGTGGGAAAATGGGGGGAAAATCAATCAATCTCAAATATCTTGACTGTATAAGAGCTTATTCTATTGTAGAAGATCTTCCTATGAAAACTGTGGAATCGAATATGGGACATTAAACTAATACTTGTACTTTGATATGAATACCTTTAACAGTTTTCCCTGAATTGCAAGTAGTAAATTAGAGCTATTCTATTTTCCAAAGTGTATCAACAAAAATCCTTCATAACTTCTTGCATGGTATCTTTATAAAGAATAATGTACTTTTCTCTAAAATTTCTGTTCTAAGTAGATTTTCTCCCTTTTTTGCATTAAGGTTCTCAACATAGTATTCTGAAATGTTTTCTTGAATGTGTGGGTTTAAATTTTATTGCAGTGATACAGCTGAATGCTAATGTTGGTACCCTTAAATTTTTATTTCTGCTAACCTAGCTTAATTATAAGTGCCTATATCTATTTTGTAGCAATCACTTTTGAATGGTGTTCAGATGTAGTTTCAGGTGTATCCATCAGAGCTCATTAACCAGTCATTCCAAATAGTGCTTCTTTTCAGAACCTTTTTTAAAGGGTTGGTTAACTACTTCAGAAGCTGAGGTAGAACTGTCTGTACTGTACATAAAAGATCTTTGTAGATAAAAGCAAGGATTGTTAAACATGACATAAGTCAGGATTTGAGGTCTTATATATCCTCAAGTTACACCCAGTGTGATACACAGTCTCCTTCTGCTACCTGGGGATCAAGATGTAGAACTCCATGCTCCCTGGAGCCATGTTAGCCTACACACTCTGCATGCTTTCTGCAATGATAAATGGACTAGCTCTCTGACACCATAAGACAGACCCAATTAAATGTTTTCATTTATAAAAGTTGCTGTGGTCATGGAGCCTCTTCACAGCAGAGAACCCCTAAGACAATGCACCTTAGAAGTAATAAATGACATTTACACCCTGTGTCCCTCAGGTTTCTTTCTATAAACAGACTAATTGACCTTCTTGGAATATAAAATCTAAGCAAATTAATACATGTAGAACACACAGCTTCTAACATGTAGTAAGTGTTCTGTAAATATGAACATTAGTATTTTTTAAAGTGTTGTGATGGGTGGTGTGGATTATAGAAAATTGAGGGAAAACAAAGGATTCTTCATAGAATCTTGGAAAATGTTTGTTTTCTATGCTGAACCTGGGTTAATGTATGAACTCTTCCAGGGAAGGGCTTCACCTAATATAAGAAGATGATTGCTACATTGGAAAATCTAGTGAGCATTACAAGAATACACATGAGTAACTTGAAGGGTGAGTCTGGAAGTCTGTATCATTCAGTAGTCAGTGAAGTTCATTCTTACTGTCTTGTTTCTATCCCGTGTAGACTTTTGTAACAGCAGACTTCCCTCTAAAGCCTGCCTCCCATGTCTTAGCTTAGAGCAACACACTTTTATCAATATCCCTACTGTCATCCACTACATTAGAGTATGACATGGGCTGAATTAACTTTTTAATTGCCATCAGCAGCTACAATCCTTGTGTCTTCTAGTACTGGGCACTCATTTTCTTTGTAGACTTTTACTAAAAATTAAATAGCCCAAATCACTTGTCACTTTACCTAAATGTAATTCTTTTAACTAAAAACATATTCTTATTATCAGAATACTATGTGTATTCTGTGAAGACAAGGTCTCCATTTACAGTTGTTACACTGTCTTAAACTTACCCTCACAAATTGATCTCACCCCGTATAAGGCAGGATGCAGACTGCAAAGGGAATTTAGACATTAGGGCTTTACACAGTAAGTGTTAACTCCATTATATGGACATTGCCTTCTCTGGGATAAAACGTTTAAATTCTCCTAAAGAGCAGAGATACTGATTTTTGAAAATGGATCTTAGTCATGTGTTTAACAATTAACACAAAAGGCAACTGTCATGTTACTAGGTAGCATGCAAGCAATCACATAAAGAAGGCCATCGGCTAGTGGCCAACTTCAAGGAGCTGTTTGTTGTCATGGAACCTGACAATGCCACTTGTATGATCATATAAATGGACCTGGGAACAAGAAGTTGATGGAAGATATTCCTCAGGGACTCAGGTGAAAATAAATCAGCCCTCACTCATGTTCACCTTTTGCTAAGCCATTTTTTCCTTTGGCCGGAGATCTGGGAAGGAAGGGTAGATATGGGTCATTCACAGCAAATCTGATGGTAAGAACCAAGCTTTGGCCTATATGGTCATACTGCACAACTGACAAATGTAGAAAAATTCATTTTTATTGGATATTTTTGTGTTTACATTTCAAATGTTATCCTCTTTGCCAGTTTCTCCTCAGGAACTACCCTCTCCCATTCCCCCTCCTCCTTCTTCTATGAGGATACTCCCCATCCCACCCACTCACACCCATATCACTACCCTGGTATTCCCCTACACTGGAGATTCTGGTGTGCCCAGTACCTAGAGCTTGAGCCTTCCCAGGACCAAGGACCTCTCCTTCCACTGATGCCCTACCAGGCCATCATATGCTATATATGCAGCTGAAACCATGGATCCCACCATGTGTACTCTTTGGTTGGTGGTTTAGTCCCTGGTGTTGGTCCTTGAAGCTCTGGAGGGTGGGGTCTGGTTGGTTGATATTGTTGTTTTTCCTATGAGATTGCAAGCCCCTTCAGCTCCTTCAGTCCATTCTCTAACTCCTCCATTGGAGACACTGTGCTCAGTACAATGGTTGGCTGTGAGCATCCACCTCTGTATTTGTCAGCCACAGGCAGGGACTCTCAGGAGACAGCTATTTCAGGCTCCTGCCAGCAAACACTTTTGTCATCCACAATTGTGCCTGGCTTTGGTGTCTGTATATGGGATGGATACACAGGTAGAACAGACTCTGGATGGCCTTTCCTTTGGACTATGCTCCACCTGTTGTCCCCATATTTGCTTTAGACAGGAGCCCTTCTAGGTTAAAAATTTAGGCTTGGCAGTTGTGGCTCATGTCTTTAATCCCAGCACTTGGGAGGCAGAGGCAGGCAAATTTTCAAGGCCAGTTTGGTCTACTGAGTGAGTTCCAGGACAGCCAGGGCTATACAGAGAACAGCTGTCTCAAAAAACCAAAAGAAGTAGAAGAAGAAGAAGAAGAAGAAGAAGAAGAAGAAGAAGAAGAAGAAGAAGAAGAAGAAGAAGAAGAAGAATTGGGAGATATGTGTATAAAAAACATGAAGATAGCAGGTACAGATAAGCTGCATTTCAATGAGAAAGTTGATTGCAAATGGCAGTTGTATTGTATTATGTCATCAGACTAATGAACTTCCAGAAATCTGGATACTCAAGTTCTAGAAAGACACAAAAACAAATTACATTTGTTAAAATTAAGCCAGAATAAACAGAAGCCCTCAGAAACCAAGAACCATTAAACAATCATTTATAATGTTTCAACATCTTCATTTCTGCTACAGAATCCTCAATGATGAGCCCAGCGTAGGCCCCTCCTTGGTCAGAACTGTAGCAAGGCAGAATCTCTCCCCAGCACCATGAGCTCCTGTGCTGGGCTCTGTGGTTCACAAAGGCTTGCTGCAGAAGAAGGACTGAGGGAACGCCCATGCCAGGGGCACATAACATTTTCCCAGTCCACTGTGAGCTCCAACTTTTAACAATGTTTTTTCCTAATGAGTCTTAACATTTTAGTTTTCAGTTCCTACCTGGTATGATTTTTCTTCTGGAAGAAAGCAAATCCTATGATGAGAAGAATAATCCCCAAAAGGGCCATTTTCACATAGAGAATGATCAGGAAGGAAGGTAGGGTGCTGCTGGTACCTTTAAATAGAGCCAAAGGTAACAGTAATAGTTCTAAAGAAGAAATTGGAGTCAAACACCTTCAAAATCATTTTAAATAGTCCTAAAGTTTTACAAAATATTAAAATCAGAAAATGTTATTTCAGGATCAAGTTTAGGAATCAAGTCCTGCTTTTGTTCTTTTTTTTCTATATTGTGTTTACATTCCAAAGGCTTTCCCCTTTCCCAGTTTCCCCCTGACCATATGTCCCATAAGTCCTCGCTCCCCTTCCCCCCTTCCCCCTCCCCCCCTGCCATTTCTATGTTCTTGTACTCTCCTACAAAACTGGATCCAGTCTTTTCAGGACCAGGGTCCTCTCCTTCCTTCTTCTTGGGAATCTTTTCACTTGCTAATTATGCCTTGAACCTGCTTTTGTTCTTAATAGGCATTGTCATATTTTAAAGTGAAGAAATTCACACTAAGTATTGTTAAAAACATATAGTTAAATAAGTAAAAGTGGGCAAAATTTCCCTTGCAAATTTTGTTTTATTTTTATGAAAATGTAATTCCATCATTCCATCCATTCCTCTTCCTTCCTCCACACTCCGCCAGGTCCCACCACCTACCAATGCTTTCTCTCGAACTCCTAACTTCATCTTTCTGAATTGTTACTGTCGCATATTTATACATGATATGAAAATACCAGTTGGGGCCATCCTGAGGGAAGACTGGTTCTCCCACTCTTAGTACCCTTAGTTAACTGTAGTTCTTTGTCTAAGGGTGAGACCAAGTAAGACCCTTCCATTTTTGCATATCTATAGTTCAGGCCTTGATTAGGCAGCCATGTTATTGAGGTTCCATGGGTGAACCTTCCCTGACATTTCTAGGAGACTTAATCTTCCCATAGATTTCCTTTTTCTCTCGCTCTTATACTGTTTCTGTCCCCTATCGTACAACATTCCCTGAGCAATAAATGCAGGAATTTTGTTGTGAATGTATGCGTGGGAGCTGAACATCCTAGGATCTGTGTTCTATGCATTTTTACCCTTTGTGGCTTTTTGCGATGTTTTCTATTACAAACAGAAGTTTCTTTGGTAATGGTTTAAAGTCATGCTTATTGGTGAAATCAATCTGAAATCAATGCTCTCATTAACACTTTGAGTCTTTAGCTAGGTCTCCACTACCAGTCACGATTTTCCTCCTCCTGAGGGAGCCTTAAACATAATTGGACAACTATTGGTTGCTGCCAAGATATGATTGCCACTATCACACCTTAGGGACCAACCTTGTGGTCATAGCTGTGGTTTAAAAGCTTAACACCTAGGTGATAATACCTGTTGCTTCCCACTGTGGTCAGCTTGCATAGCCTTTTTGGTAACTGAGAATGTTACTCCTTTGGGAAGTTGTTTTCAAGTGAAATCAACTAAGATCCTCTAAGTTCTCTGTCTGAAGTGCATCTATGATGCATGTTTTTATTCAAAAAAATCTGTTCTTTTGCAAGGAATAATTTCCTTTTCATTTACAAAAAGTAAGAATTTCACAAAATATTATGATCATATTCACATCTTACTCCTGCCAGATCCATACACCACTTTGTTACATCACAAAGTTTGTGTCTATTTTTTAATAGCCCACTGGCTTCAGGTTATGTTGTCCATATACTCCTAGGCTGGAGCCTACCAGGAGCATTACCCTTAGCAATAATTTACTCTCTCTCCTTAAGAAACTGTTAACTGTCCATAGCTCCTCATTTGGCAGAGCAGGGACTCATAAGTTCCTTTCCATTCTGTGTTGGAATATTGACTGGCTTGGTATTGTTTGGGTCCTGTACAGAAAACTCCATTGCTATGAGCTTGTGAATTCAGAGATACTATCATGTCCAGATGTTTTTTGACTCTGGTATTCCCTGATTTGTAATTTTGACAATTCTGCTTTTTTCTTCCTTGACAAGTTGAGAGTTTATGTTTTTTACCACTTTACACTGAAAAAAGAAACTTTCTCTCAAGAGATATGAGATTTGCACTAATCTCTGAGTGAAACAATGCAAATTGAGAGGGTAGTTTTATTCTATGTCCATTTTGTAGAATACTAGACAGTGAGCTCCCCATCCTGGATACACTTGGTATACCAGATGGCTTTAAATCCATGCAGAAGTTAGTAGCAACCTTTGCAATTTTCAGGCCATTACTGCAACCATGGGCATTATTCATGGACATCTTAATATGTCAGGGTTCTAGTTATTAGGACTAGAGCATCTATGAATATGGATGGGCACATTATCTATTTGGTCATAAAGGACATCTACTTCTCATTTTTTGAGTATCAGTCATATTGGTCTCCACAATAGCTGCACCAATAGCTCTTCCACAAATAGTGCATGAAGGTTCCCCACTCCCCATATCCATTGGCTTTTATTTTCTTTAATATTAGTCATTCTGCATGGATTGAGGTTAAAAATCTCAAAGTAGTTTTAATTTGCACTGCTCTCATGGTTACAAATGGCAGAGAGTTTTTAAAATATTTCTTAGCACTTTGAATTTCTTCAGAGCGCCCTCTATTCAGTTCCATAGCTTTTGTAATGGCATTTATTATAAACAATCAACTTCGGCCAGATTTGTAGATAACAAAGACGTTTTCCGAATCTATAGGTTTCCTCTTCAGTCAGTTAAGAGTTTTTCTTTGTAATCTCATGAAATCCTACTTGCTAATTGTTTATATTATTTCCTGAGCAACCAGAGTCCTATTTAGAGAGGTCTTCCCTGATTCTATTTTCCACAGCATACTCAGTATACTTGGGGCTCTTTCTTGTGGAAGCTTTAAAGTTAAAGATCTAACAATGAGATCTTTAATCAATTTGGAATTTATTTCCATGCAAAGAGAAGAATCAAGGTACATTCCTCTATGTGTTAATATACAATTTCCCAACACTATCTTTTTCAGATGCTATCTATCCTTCAGTGAATATTTTCAGAATCCTAATAAAAAATTTGGTAGCTATAAGTGCATAGACTTTTATGTGGATCCTAGATCCTGCTGCATTGATCAATATGTCTGCATTTGTACTGGTTCCATTCTGGTTTTGCTGCATTGCTTGCATAGTACAACTTGAAATTAGGTCTGATGACACTTCCTGCAAGGTTTTGTTATCAGTGTTGTTTTAGATGACTTATAAGCCATCAAACTGTGCTATGTGATTACAAAATGCTCACAAACATCTGAAGAAACAGAATGGATACTCGACACTAGCTGTGAGTCATGGAGAAGTGGGTTTAGGAGGCACCTTGGTGGCCTACTAGATGAAATAGGTTAGAGAAAGAGGACTTTTCGGAGGCAAAGAAGCAACTTGGAAAATATCTGAGAATCAATTAACCTTAGTCCTGTTTGGAACATTAAAAGGTAAATATGGAGAGCAGATCTATGATAATCAGAACCTATTTACAAGTTCTAAGACAGCCAAGATTATATAGAAAGACAATATATCAAAAATTACTAAAAATTTTTAAAAAAAGAAATTCATATATGATCTTTGTTTTTCATCTACTGAAACGTAGGTCCTAAAAGAATTGCCAACAAAATAAAAATTCTTTAATTTGACAATGTAATTATTGGAGTCTAGAAGCTCTTCGAGAGCTTCATGGCTGGGGCTATCACCAGAAAGACTAAAGTGTAATTATAGAGTTAGGACTTGGAGCCCAATACTACCACCATCATTAGCACTTAACCTCTTGTAAGGAATGAATGGCTGGAGATTGAGTTATTTACCAATGATCAATGATTAACCCTCATGACTATGTAACAAATCTTAATATAAATGCTAAGTAGTACAGTTTGAGGAGATTCTGTATGGGGAAAACATCAAGGAACTGGGAGCATAGAAATCTTTGACATGGCTTGAAACTCTGAACTCCTTCCTCCGTAATGGGTCCAATGAATCCATTAAATTTGTCATTCTCTGTGTTGGAGTCTTTATATTAAACCAGCATAGTAGACAAGGACCTTCTTCATTTTGTAAACCATTTTAACAAAACACTGAACCTGATAAATGAAATACGGAAACATCCAGAATTTATACCGAATTGATAAGTACAGGTGATAACAAAAACTAGTTACTATTGCCTGACATGGGTCTGTTGCCCTAGTTAACTCTGTGGACTTGACACAGTCTAGAGTCACCTTAGAGACCAACACACTATGGGCAGCACCAAGCTCTGTCCAGGTGAGATAGATTAGTGCAGGACTGAGGAACTAGCAAGCAGGTTCACTGTCTATACCTCAGTAGTCTTGACTTTCCTTTATCTTCCCCTAAGCAGTGTTTGGATACCCTATTTGTTACAAATACAATAAAATTAGAACATTTAACTTTCGTGGAAGAATAAGTTAAATATCAATTATTTCTTCTTTTATTAAAAATAAAAAGGTACTTACCGCCTCTACTCAGTTCTATGAACAGAGACTGGTTACCAGTTAAATGATAAACCTGGCAGAACACAGCAGGCACAGAGTTGTGCTCCCAGCGGCATGTGCTCCTCACAGTCACAGTGCCATTGCTGTGTGATTCATCTTCAGTGACACAATCCCCATCTGGAGTCCAAGAGATCTGTGCAGCAGGCTTGCCTGCAATTGCCTCACACACTGCAGTTCTATTTTTCCCTGGAAAGTAGGTTACTTCAGGGGGCACTAGAGAGAGATGGAGAGGAGGTAAAGATTCAATCTTCTCACCAATTAAAAAGACATTTGTTTCTCTCTAAAAATGACCTGTAATAATGAAAGAGCAGGCTACAAAACATTGTCACTTACCCGGGACTTGGAGGTCATAGAGTTTTTGGAAATTTGCCTCAGGTGTTGCTATGACACATGAGTATTGCCCCTCATGTTGGTGGGCCACTGCACTGATCTGAAGGTCAAGACTGAGGTCAGGTGTGAAGACCCAGGTGATGCTCCTGTCCAAGCAGTTGGTTTCATTGATCTCCCTTGCATCTACTCTGTAGGCTATTATACAGGAAGGCTGTCCTCTGGGGGTTATTATCCATGTTATTAATAGTGCTTGTGTCAGTGGAATAGAAGGGCAGCAGAGCATAACCTTTGAACCCATCAGTACAGTCACCGTAGTGTTAACTGCATACACACAGTGAGAGAATAAGAAAAGGAAACCTTGTGAGTTAGGTCTATCCTCTGTAACTCATATGAAGTTACACTAGAAGACTGCTTGACTAATGGAAGGATTAGAGCAATAGTAGATTTTTCTCACATTTCTTTGTTTCTGTACATTAAATATTAATTCATTAAATTAAATACTTTACTCAGCTTCTAAAAAAAAAGTTTCAGACATGTGGGATACACACATCTTTTACTAGAAACCCTCACAATGCTTGTACACTAATGTAAAGAATCCATGATAGGTTTGGGTTTGCTGAGTGGGGATTACTCAACACAATCATCTGTCACAAATACTTGTGACAAAAGTCAGGAATGTCATCGCTTTAACAGAAGTTGCTTCGAATAAGGCATGCTTACGATAAACATTGCATTAACACTCTCCACTGTCCTATTTTGATATCGCTTGCTTCTTTGGGGAACTCAAGTCTTCACAAGTCACATTCAAATAAAGGTCACCTAATCAGATGAAGAAAGAAATTCTTCAACACAGACCTGAGAGGGTACTAATGCAATCACTCCCTCTAAAGTGGCAAAGGTTTAGAAGCAAGTGCTCAGGGTCCCTCACACTGTAACATTATGTCACCAGACTCTGCTTCTCATCCTAAAACTATCCAGCAGCCAAGGCATTAGTTACTGGTTCTAAGCAAGGTCAACTCTCCATTCCCACAAGATAAGCAAGAATACTACCTTCTGTCATAGGTGATGAAGCTTTCTGCGACATTTGGTTCCTATCCACACAACATGGTCCTAGAAAATACTTTAATGTGAGTGTTTAAATATTTATATCATTATAAAATAGTAATTTGAACTTTTTTCATCACTGATATGTCAACATCTTGAAAATTACATTTATAAGATATCAATCAGTTGTTTCCCATCCATGAGTAACTCTATTTTGCCAAATAGTTTACAGTAGCCCTACCTTCCTTCTTCCAGTCCTTGCCTGGTCCAGTGTAGGCATACCACATAAAGAGACTCCACTGAATTCCTATCTCTAGATCTCGTACCCTAAGTAAAGCTGTTTGGGCCGATAATGAACACTCCCCACAGAGGAAGAAACAGAGCAATTTTCAAAAACTATAGAAACAGAATCACAAAAAGTACATCCTCTCACTTCCTTCCAACCATTCTACCTTGCAAAAGATGAAACAGAACAGGTCGGGAGAAGGATAAGAGCCCTTTCCTCTTTCCATTCCTTCCTTGAGTTCTGTAGAATCGTTCACAATTATAATGATCTGAACCCACACATGGTTGCACAGAGGGAGAGATGGGAGAATCAGGATGTCACAGAAGCTGGCAGTATCATGAACTTTGGGTCAACCTGGAATACATACACTGCTTTATAAGAAAAAACCACCATAATCAGCTTCTGAAACATTGCCCTATAATAGTTCCATGCTTTCCATGCAACAGTTAAAGACACAGGAAAATAAAAGTAGACTTGTTTGTTATCCTAAGATACTACACTACTATGAAGTGCTAGTGTGTTTTTAATAGTAAAATTAGACTAATTATAAATCTATATTTCAAACAAAAGCAAAAGAATATCTATGCTAAATATCAGAAAGGATAATGAAAGTACAGAAAGTTTTAATTAAAACATAAAAGGATATAACAACAACAACAACAACAACAACAAATATCTATCATTAGTTGGAAGAAGGGTGGAATAAAAGACATGCTATTAAACAGAATAAGCCAGGTACAGTGAGGTGAATGACCCATGATATTCCATGTGACAGCAAAGTGAACCCACGGTCTGAAAGCAGGAGTGGGATTACAGTGGACTGGGAAGGGTGTGGTCAAGGGGAGGGGCTGATGATGGAAGAAGACATTTCTTCTTTCTTTCCTTTCTTCAGAATACAGGGTGTATTATTAACGACAGAACTATAGTTGCATGATTTTAATTGGAAATAGATTCTTTCATAAAATAGATTATAATTGTGGTTCCCCTTTCCTAAATTCTCCTAGATCCTCCACACCTACCCAAATTCACACCCTTTCTTGCTCTTTCTCTTTAGGAAACAAATAGCAGACATCTAAAAATAATAATAAAATAAGATAAACTAAAAACAAATAAGGGGCAACAGAAGAAAAAAAACACAAGGAACACATGTAGCCACAGACACACACTCTCTCGAGCACAGAAATCCCATAAGAACACAAAACCAGAAAGCATAATGTATACATAAAAGACCTGTAAGGGACAAAATTCACATACAAAATGTTATGACACAAAATGCCTCCAAAGACACCATTGATCCCATTTTGTGTTGGTCATGTATTATTGTTGGACATGGTGCCTGCCGTTACGTGTAGGTACACACTCATTCTTTTTCTATGTGAGCTGTTTTCAATTGGAAATAACTTTTGGGTTAGGGTTGGTCCTCTGTCCAGTTTTTCTGTGCAGTGGTAACTGGGACCCCATCTGGCTTAGACCTTTGCCTAGAAGACCTTAATATCCTTGTTATCTTTATCTCTACTGGCTTTTAATATTTTTCTGTCCTCTTTTCAGCAGACTTCCCTGAGTCTTGGAAGGAGGGATTTGATGGAGACACCCCATTTAGGAGTGTTATCTTTTTCCTATGGTAACATGCAGGGTACCTTCCAGTATGATGAACAATAGTCAGTCGGAATGAAAGTTGTGGGTAGGCAGCAGCCCAGCTTCTCCATGCTCCATGAGTTACACAGTTGTTGTCTTTAGCCATGGAGCTTGACAATCATTGTGTGGAGATGAAACACCTGATTTTTAATAAAGACGCTAAAATACATGCATTGGAGGAGGGTAACCTTAACACACTCTGCTGTGAAAATTGGATGTCTATATACAGAGGAAGAAGAACAGATTCCTATCTTCATTCATATAGGAATAAGTTCCAAATGGGCCAAAGACATTAATATGAGACCTAAACCTCCTGATGCTGTTAGAGGTAAAGGTGGAAGAAACATTCAAGATAGATCAGGAAATAAAGCTTTAGTAACTTAGGAAATACTCTTTCAAGCTATATCAAGAGACAAATGTGGTAGTCATTCAAGAAATAAGGCCAAGAATTGGCAAGAGATTTCATTAAATCAAGATATTTCTGTATAGCAAAGGAAACTACTGAGTTAAAAGACAGCCTACAGAATGAGAAATCTTTACTAACTGTATGTCTGATAGCAGACAAATAGATAGAATATCCAATAGATTCAATAAAGTAACAAAAAATCAAATAACTCAATTAATGAATAAGTTAAGGAAATGAGAATACAATTATCAAAAATGAGTACAAATGAACAAGAAATGCATAAAAATATTTGGAATTACTGGCCCTTAAAGAAATGCAAATTAAAAATATAGCGAGATTAAATCTCACAATTTTTCAGAAAATAATTACAGACTGGAGATAGGAGAGGTAAGGAGAAATAATGTAATAATATTTTAATCAAATAACAATTTTAATTAAACAAAAAGAAAAGTATAACAATCACAATGCATATAAATAATTTAGAAAAGGGTTCCCTCACATATTGCTGAGAATAAAGTAAATTAACCCCAACTCCACACACACACACACACACACACACACACACACTCCCTGTAATGGGCAAAGAGACACCTTTGTGAAGGTGTTGCTCTTATATCAGTCATGGGCAGAGCAGATGGCAGTCCTTTGTTTATCCTACTTTGATGCCTAGCTTGGAGGCTAATGCTGTCTTATGCCTAGCACTCAAAAAATCAAATCAAATCTGAGTAAGTCCAAGATTAACAGCACAGGAGGAAGACAAACATGTGTGAAGCACCATGACACCCACAGCCCTGCCTTCCAGCACACAGCACACAGACCATGGATAGCCACCTGCTCACTGCCATGCCACATAGCATGGATGGAGAATGTCACCCAGTAAGTACCCTGCCAGCCTGCAGTGGGAGCCATCACAATGTGCAAGTATCACAATGTGGTGGTCAGATGGAAGAGAAAGAAGAGAAGAGGAGCTTGAGACTCATGAAGAGAGATGGAACTGAAAAGTTGAGGGTGGAGGGGAGCAGCCTGCTGTGAGTGACCAGCTCTGACACCTGGGACCATGGAGAGGTCTAAGCCTAAGCTGCCATTAAGGGCCACATCTGAGTCTGTCTATGCAGCGGGGCTGAGGCAGGAGTCCATGTCATGTATATGATTGATATTACTACTAAAGAACACTGGGATGTCTCTGGTCTAGGCAGCCACTAGGGACTATGTGGCTGTCCAGGAGCTGTGCATAACTGGCCCTGCTCCTCACTGGCTGCATTGCTCTGAAGCTCTGGCTCAAACAGCACTGGGGGAGAGTAGGCCCTGCACCTCACCCAGGCAGCACAGTGGAGCTGGTCCTGGTGGCATGGCTGTGGGAGAGCTGACCCTGCCACTTGTCTGCCATGGAGTGGCATTGGTACACAGGTGGTGCTCTCCACCCCTGGCCCTTGCCTCCTCCAGCAGTCAGGAAAACTGCTCACAGAGTCATGAGTTCAGGAGAACTCATGACTAACCAGCTACAGAACTTGGGAGGGCAGGCCTTTCATGTTATCTGGGCAGCACAACTGAGCTGGCCCTGGTAGTTGTTGGGGTGCATGTGAGTCAGCTCTGAGGGTGGGAGTGCAGGAAAGCTGGCCCCACCACTCCTCGGACATGAGGTGGCCTATGGGGCTATGTCTTTGCCCTCTCATTTTTTGCCACCTGAGATAGTCAAAGGAGCTGACCTGGGGATCAAGAGAGCAGGTGAGCTGTCCCTGCCCCTTGCTGCAGCATTTGGGGGAGGGGACCCTGCAACTTGCCTGGGCAACACAATAGAACTGGTCTTGATGGTGAAGGCTCAGGTGAGCCAGCCCTGAGGGCATGAGAGAAAAGCTGGCCCAGACCTCACCTTCTGCAGCACTTGGGAGAGCCCCCCCCCCTTGACCTGGCAGCACAGTGGAGCTGGCTCTGGAGGCATGGGGGAGGGTAAGCTGACCCTGAGGGCATGAGAGCCGGAGAGCTGACCCCGCCCCCTGCTGAGGGCAGCATTGGGTGGCCTAACCAGAGCAGTGCTGGAGACAGTGCCCTGGTGGATCAGTTAAGAGAGACAGTGGGCTGACCAGCTCAGCTACCACCCAGACCCAGATCCAGGACTCTGAATTAGCCTGCTCCAAATCTATATCATCTACAAACAGTTGGGATTGATGATAGGGACAGTCCCACTGTTTTGATGTTGCAGGATCTCCGTGAAACAAGCAAACAACAGCATAACCAGGAGGAGTTCTGAAGAGGATCCAATATTGATCGTGTCACAGAAGCCAGAGATCTCAACGCAGACCAATGACACAATGCAATGAATATTTGCAAGTGAAGATGTGTGGACAGAGGGGTAAACTATGGGACACACTGTGACATACCAGAGCTTCCAAAATGATTTATTTATTTATTTATTTATTCATTCATTTATTCATTTATTCCTTCATTCCATGCAAAATGAGCTGCTTTGGGTTTTTTGTTTTGTTTTGTTTTTTACTTTTTTTTCAGTGTTTTCTTTTTTTGTAACTTAATGTTTTTATTGGATATATTCTATATTTACAGAACATCATACTAAGTGAGATAACCTAGTCTCAAAAGAATACCCATGGTATGTAGTCACTGATAAGTGGATATTAGCCTAGAATCTTAGAAAACCAAAGCTGCTTTGTTTTGCTGCTGCTCCTGTTGCTGCTGCTGATGCTAGTTGGGGTGGTTATAGTGGTGGTGGTGGTTTGTGTGTGTGTGTGCACATGCATATGTTTAATTTCGGAGGGAGAGGGAATTAGGGCCAAGGGCAAACCTGTGGGGACAGAAAAGTGAGGGGACTGGGATGCATGTTATGAAACTCACAATTAACATCAAAAATTTCTTTAAAAAGAATGCAAATTAGCTTTTATCATAATAGCTCAATTTTAGAAAGTAACACGAGATTCTTTAGTAAATGACTAGCTATGTACATCATCTTGTATTTAAAAATGGTACTATCACTCCATGCTTGAAAAAATAAACTATCAGAGTTAAGGATATAGATAGAGTGCTACCATACACAAAGCCCTGAGTTCAATCTTCAGTCCTGCAAGTAGCTGGACATGGTAACTTATACATGTAATTCCAGAAATCAAGGGTTGGAAGTCCAAGGATTACAAGTTTACCATATTATTAGCCAACCAAGTTCAAGAGTTTATAAAAAGAAACCTACAATATGATCAATGGGATTTTTCTCAAGGACGCAAAGCTGGTATAACATTCAGAGGCCCATCACACCAACAGGCTAAGGGGGAAAGTTTTGATCAGTAGATGCTAAAGAAGCATTTGATACACTCTAACAGTCACCAATGAAGAATTCTCACTAATCTATTCAGTTACATTAAAAAAAAAAACATCACTGGCTCTTACTCTCTCTGACACTCTCTTACTCTCTCTTACTCCTCTTGCCTCTCTCTTGCCCTTCTTGGGCTCTCCTCCCCTCCCCCTCTCTCCACTTGGCCATGGCCAGCCTCTGATTCTCTACTCTCTGCCTTTCTCTGCCTACACTTCCCCCTCTAACTCCCATCCCATCCCCTGAATAAACTCTATTCTATACTAAAATAAAATAAAATAAAATAAAATAACAGTTCTGAATACTAGAAAGATTGTTTGAATAAATACTTTACAAGAACAATGGCACTCAAATGTCCAGTACACACATATAAAGATTAATAAGTCTAAAGAAATGCCATTCAAAAGCCCAGCAAAATAATCACCACCTTTCTCAAAGCATAAACAAACTGAAAATGGCACATGGAGTGTTGGTAGTGTCAACTTCCATCAATCTATACAGATCTGACTCTGTAAGACCTGGGATTTGAAGACATTAAAGAATGGAGAAAATTACAGTGTAATGCTGTACACGATCTTACTTCAGTTTAGTATACTTTTGTACATAGCACAAAAAGGAAACAGTGATACAAGGACGGTTGTTTGAGTTCAAGAAAACATGATCAGAAAAACATATAAATAGCCCCCACTCAATTTCCCTGTACTCTTGAGGCCTCTGGACCAGACCAAGCTGCCCTGAGCAGCCTGCCATTCCAGAGGGACAGCCATTCTCCTGCTTCCTCTCCACACACTTTCATCACACATGATGAACCATACGGAACTGCCGGTCTGGAAAAATACAGCCCAAGAATATCCATCAGAGACCTGCCACACCAGGACCATCACAATTCATGGCTAGATGAACATGAAAATGAATGAAAATCTACAACTGATAGTAGGGGGCATCTCTAGGACAAGACAAAGACCTGGGATAAGGGAGGTTCTCACGAATCTGTGGGGGTGACCATAGCTGTGACTAACTACACTGGGACTATGGAACCTATAAAGGCCATCTCCTGTAGCTAGACATGATCTTCAGTGGAGTGATAGAGGCACTAACCCACCCACAAAACTTTCAGCCCCAAATTTATCCTGTCTACAAGTGATGCAGGCATGGGGGAAGAACAATACTGAAAGAATGGAAAACCAATAACCAGACCAATTCCTAACACTTCTTATGATACTCTGTTATGTTTGCAGAGAAGAGTATGTTGTCTTGTCTTCTGAGAGGCTCTTCCCAGCAGCTGACTTAGACAAACACAAACATCCACAGCCAAACAGTGGATGGAGCTTGGGGACTCTATGGAAGAATATGAGGAAGGAGTGCATGCTGTGAAGGGAATAGAAACTCCACAGGAAGACTAGTGGAGTCAACTAATCTGTACCCTCAGGGGCTTGCAGAGTCTGAACCACAAAAAAAAACAAACAAAAAAAAAAAAAACCATACACGGGCTGCTCATATGTAGCAGATGGGCAGCTTGGTCTTCATGTAGATCCTGAACAACGAGTATCTAAAACACTGTTGCTTGTAGATAGAATATGTCCTTCTAGCTTGGCTGCCTTGTCTGACCTCAGTGGAAGAAGTGCCTAGCCTCACGGAGACCTGAAGTGCCAGAGTGGGTAAATACTCAGGGGGGCCTCCACCTCCTCAGAGGAGAAGGGAGAGGATGAGAGAAGACCATGGGAGTCATGACCAGGAGGGAGACAGTGAGCAGGATGTAAAGGGAATAAGTAAAATAAATTAAATTTTTAAAAAAGAAAAGAAAAATACGTGAATAAATACCAGTAAACACATAATAAATATTGACAGAGCAGCTCTTTCAGAAACTTTCTTAGAACAGACCAATTTACAGAAAGTTGCCTGCATTCTGTAGATTTTATCTTTGAAAACATGAAAGCAAGGCAGAAGACTGAATATAGATTCAGGGAACCCTGGGACAGCACTCAGCATATCCTTTCATCAGATCGGGTTCTACAGCTAAGTTCCGACATTCAATAAGAATGAATATGTCTTTTAAATTCAATGTAAATGTTTAACATGAGGAGGCACAAAATCACATCCAAGAATGATCCAGGGGACAAAATGTGCTTGAGGTGAAAGGCCCTCTGACTTTTTCCCTGGAGCCTCTCTCACAGTACCCCCAGACACGTCTCACCATGTGTCATTTTTTTGACAGGTCATTACTACTGATTATGTAAGATACCACATAATTGCACCAAAAGATATTGAGAAATAATATTATCTGCATAGAACAGGAGAGAGTGTAAGGAAGGAGAAGAGAAGAAAGAGGAAGAAAGAAACTAAAGTCTCATTAGTAAAAGTCTCATTTCAGTAAGAAAAACAAAAAATATTGCTAGTAATTTTAAAATATTATACAATGTTAATTGCCATGATTAATTATATACCTGGTAATGAAGCTTCAAGCTACAATTTAACTAAACTAAAGATACATGTCGACTGTTTCACAATCACTGATGGGGCTTTCAACTCAGCTTCCTCAAAAGTGAATAGAGCAATTGGAACACTTAAAATCAGTACAGACAGAATATAATAATAATATTATTAATTGTACTGACAAAACAGACATTTATAAAAACAGTTCCAATACAAAAAAGGGTATTTTTTCAAGTGTCCTAGGTACATTTATCAAAGTTCATTATGTTCTGGATCACAAAACAGGTCTCTACATTTAAGAAAGTTAGGGATCACTGCAAGTTTCTCTTCGTTTACTTTGCTGTTGGCTACCGGTCTGCTGTAAATTGCTTTTGCTATGTTTAGGTATGGGCCTTGAATTCCTGTTCTTTCCAAGACTTTTAGCGTGAAAGGAATGCTAAATTTTGTCAAGTGCATTTTCAGCATTCAATGAGATGACCATGTGGTTTTTTTCTTTGAGTTTGTTTATGTAGTGGATTAGGTTGATGGATTTCCACATATTGAACCATCCCTGCATCCCTGGAATGAAGCCAACTTGATCATGGTGAATGATAATTTTGATGTGTTCTTGGATTTGGTTGGCAAGAATTTTATTGAGTATTTTTGCATCAATGTTCATAAGGGAAATTGGTCTGAAGTTCTCTTTCTTAGTTGGATCTTTGTGTGGTTTTGGTATCAGCTTAATTGTGGCTTCGTAGAAAGAGTTGGGTAGTGTTCATTCTGTTTCTATTTGGTGGAATAGTTTGAATTGGTGTTAGGTCTTCTTTGAAAGTCTGGTAGAATTCTGCACTAAAACCATTTGGTCCTGTGCTTTATTTGGTTGGAAGACTTTCTATGACCCCTTCTATTTCTATAGGGGTTATGGGACTGTTTGGCTGATCTAATTGATCCTGATTTAATTTTGGTATTTGGTATCTGTCTAGGAAACTGTCCATTTCCTCCAGATTCTCCAGTTGTGTTGAGTATAGGCGTTTGTGGTAGGATCTGATGATTTTTTGAATTTCCTCAGTTTCTGTTGTTATGTCTCCCTTTTCATTTCTAATTTTGTTAATTTGGATACTGTCTCTGTGCCCTTTGGTAAGTCTGGCTAGGGGTTTATCTATCTTGTTGATTTTCTCAAAGAACCAGCTCCTGGTTTTGTTGATTCTTTGTATGGTTCTCTTTGTTTCAACTTGATTGATTTCAGCCCTGAGTTTGATGATTTCCTGTCTTCTACTCCTCCTGGGTGAAATAACTTCTTTTTGTTCCAGAGCTTTCAGGTGTGCCATTAAGTTGCTAGTATATGCTCTCTCCTGTTTCTTTTTGGAGGCACTCAGGGCTATGAGTTTTCCTCTTAGCACTGCTTTCATTGTGTCCTATAGGTTTGGGTATGTTGTGCCTTCATTTTCATTAAATTCTAAAAAGTCTTTGATTTCTTGCTTTATTTCTTCCTTGACTAAGGTATCATTGAGTAGAATATTGTTCAGCCTCCATGTGTATGTGGATTTTCTGTTGTTTTTGTTGCTGTTGAAAACCACTCTTACTCCATGGTGATCCGATAGAAGGCATGGGATTAGTTTGATCTTATATATGTTGAGGTCTGTCTTGTGACCAATTATATGGTAAAGAAGGTACCATGAGGTCTGAGAAAAAGATATAGTCTTTTGCTGTAGGATGAAATGTTTATATATATATATATATATATATATATATATATATATATATATATGTTAAATCCAATTGGTCCAAAGCTTCAAGGTCCCTGTGTTCCTGTTTAGTTTCTGTTTTCCTGATCGGTCCATTCAGGATAGTGGAATGTTGAGGTCCCCCACAATTATTGTGTTAGGTGCAATGTGTGCTTTGAGCTTTAGTAAAGTTTCTTTTACGAATGTGGGTACCATTGCATTGGAGCATAGATGTTTAGAATTGTGAGTTCTTCTTGGTGGATTTTTCCATTGACCAGCAAGAAGTGACCATCTGTGTCTCTTTTGATGACTTCAGGTTGAAAGTCAATTTTATCTGATATTAGAATGGCTATTCCAGCTCACTTCCTGAGACCATTTGCTTGTAAAATCTTCCAATCTTTTACTCTAAGGTAGTGTTTGTCTTTGATCCTGAGTTGTGTTTCCTGTATGCAACAAAATGTAAGGTCCTCTTTCTGTATCCAGTCTGTTAGTCTATGTCTTTTTATTGGGGAATTGAGTCCATTGATGTTAAGAGATATTAAGGAATAGTGATTATTTCTTCCTGTCATTTTTGATGTTATTTTTGTTTTTGGGTGGTTATCTTCTTTTAAGTTTGATGGAAGATGGTTACTATCTTGCTTTTTCTAGGGTGTATTTTCCCTCCTTGTATTGGAGTTTTCCTCCTATTATCCATTGTAGGGCTGGGTTAGTGGAAAGATATTGTGTAAATTTGGTCTTGTCATGTAATATTTTGATTTCTCCATCTATGTTGATTGAGAGTTTTGCTGGGTATAGTAGACTTGGCTGATATTTCTGTTCTCTTGGAGTCTACATGAGATCTGCCCAGGATCTTCTAGAATCAGGGACTAGACAAGGCTGCCCCCTCTCACCATATATTTTCAATATAGTATTTGAGGTACTAGCTAGAGAAATTTGACAACATAAGGTGGTCAAAGAGATACAAATTGGAAAGGAAAAAGTCAAACTATCACTATTCACAGATGATATGATAGTACACTTAAGTGACCCAAAAAACTCCACCAGAGAACTCCTACAGCTGATAAACAACTTGAGCAAAGTGGCTAGTTATAAAATCAACTCAAGAAAATCAGTAGCCTTCCTATACTCAAAGGATAAGCAGGCTGAGAAAGAAATTAGGGAAATGACATCCTTCACAATAGCTACAAACAATATAAAGTATCCTAACCAAACAAGTGAAAGATTTGTATGACAAAAACTTCAGCTCTCTAAAGAAGGAAATGGAAGAAGACCTCAGAAAATGGAAAAATCTTCAATGCTCCTGGGTTGGCAGGATTAATATAGTTAAAATGGCAATCTTGTCAAAAGCAATATATAGATTCAACCCAATCCCCATCAAAACTGCACCTCAGTTCTTCATAGAGTTAGAAAGAGCAATTCTCAAATTCATCTGGAGTAACAAAAAACCCAGGATAGCTAAAACTATCATCAACACTAAAAGAACTCCTCTAGGAATCAGTATCCCGGACCTCAAGCGATACTACAGAGCAGTAGTGTTAAAAACTGCATGGTATTGGTACAGTGACAGGGAGGCAGATCAATGGAATAGGATTGAAGAGCCAGAATTGAACCCACACATCTCTGGCCAATTGATCTTCGACAAAGGAACTGAAAACATCCAGTGGAAAAAAGATAGCCTTTTTAACAAATGGTGCTGACTCAACTGGAGGTCAACATGCAAAAAAATGAGAATTGATCCACTCTTATCTCCTTGTAGTAAGCTCAACTCCAAGTTGATCCAGGACCTCCACATAAAACCAGACACACTAAAACTAGTAGAAAAGAAACCGGGGAAGACCCTTGAAGACATTGGCTCAGGGGTAAAGTTCCTGAACAGAACACCAATAGCTTATGCTCTAAAATCAAGAATAGACTAATGAGACCTCATAAAATTACAAGGTTTCTGTAAGTCAAAAGACACTCTCAGAAGGACAAAATGGCAACCAACAAATTGGGAAAAGATCTTCACCAACCCCACATCCAACAGAGGGCTAATATTCAATATATACAAAGAACTCAAGAAGTTAGACCCCAAAGAACCAAATAACCCTATTAAAAAATGGGGTACAGAGCTAAACTAAGAATTTTCACCAGAAGAAATTCGGATGACTGAGACACACCTTAAGAGATGTTCAACATCATTAGTCATCAGGGAAAGGCAAATCAAAACAACCCTGAGATTCCACCTCACACCAGTCAGAATGGCTAAGATTAAAAACTCAAGAGACAACAGGTGCTGGGGAGGATGTGGAGAAAGAGGAATATTCCTCCATTGTTGGTGGAATTGCAAGATGGTACAATCGCTCTGGAAATCAGTATGGCGGTTCATCAGAAAATTGGGCATGACACTTCCAGAGGACCCTGTCATACCACTCCTGGGCATATACCCAGAGGATTCCCCTGCATGCAAGAAAGACATATGCTCCACTATGTTCATAGCAGCCTTATTTATAATATCCAGAAGCTGGAAGGAACCCAGATGTCCCTAAATGGAGGAATGGATACAGAAATTGTGGTATATTTATACAATGGAATGCTACTCAGCAATTAAAAATAATGAATTCATGCAATTTGTAGGCCAATGGTTGTATCTGGAAAATATCATCCTAAGTGAGTTAACCCAATCACAAAATAATGCACATGAATTGCAATCACTGATAAGTGGATATTAATGAGCCCAGAAGCTCTGAATACTCAAGGCACAATTAGCTAAGCAAGATTCCCAAGTAAAAGGATGGAGAGGACCCTGGTCTGGAAAAGACTAAATCCAGTTTTGTAGGAGAGTACCGGAACAGAGAAATGGTGGGGAGGGGTGGTGATTGGGAAGTGGGGGGAAAGGACTTATGGGACATATGGTGAGGGGGGGACTGGAAAGGGGAAAGCCTTTGGAATATGAACAAAAAGAAATGATAAATCATTTTTAAAAAAGAAAGTGAAATTAAAAAAAAGAAAAGAAAAATACACTTAGAATTATATGTGCCTAAAATGTGCTATTTCATAATTATCCACCTTGTATTGGTACTTAACAATAGCTGCTCTTGCAAAAGAGAGGTGGATCTGGATGGGAGAGGAAGTGGGAAGGAAATAGGAGGTGTAGAGGGAGGGAGAACTATAACCAGGATGTATTCTGGGAGAAAAGGATCCATTTACAATAAAAAGGAGAAAACAAAACAAAAACAAACAAAAA